>CM038675.1:822852169-824111335 GCA_021605145.1 Aegilops bicornis | reverse complement strand
AGGTGCATGTTCACGCCACATTGCTGCAAGGCCAATCCGCCCATGCCACTCGAGCACCCTAGGAGAGGGACAGATGCCGCCACGCTTTGCTCAAGAACACCTCCGGCTGCGACCGGGGTGGGTGGGTGGGGAGTGGGAGGGAGGTGCGATGCCGCTAGGTCTCTCCTGGGCCGCTCGCGGGAGTGACACGGGAGTTGGGATTGTGATCACTGATGTAACTTTGTGTGAAATAACATTTGAAAGCATATGAATGGAGTGAATATTTGAAAGCAACATAATTGGGTGTAAAATAATGATTGAAGTATGTGTAAAATGTATGTGAATGGACTATTGTATTTGAAAGAGTTTATGAATTATTGATGTATTTTTTTAAAGTGATGAAAAGCAAAGTAAAAATCACACATATTCCAATGCTTCTGGTTACATTTAAATCATTTTCATAAATTATATTACACATATTTCAGTCATTTCACTCGATTTCTTTAAAAATAACATATATTTCAGTTGATCGAAATATTCAAATATAAACTAGTTTAAATGTATCCAAGGTTGGTCATGCTAGGTCTTGTCGTGAGGAATTGAAATAATATGAAAATAAAAAGAATCTAGTTTGAAAGCTATCAAAGGGAAATAAAATGTATTTCTTTTGTTTATAACAAAAGCACAAATTCAGGATACCAAACACACCAGAATTGATTTGTGTTGGGGTGGACAATTAGAAGTTGTTTCTAAGCCCTAGGCATCAATAGAAGCAGCTCTTATTTCTGAAGTCCATCGAGCTTTTAGATGTTCAAGAGGCAAGAGTTATGTATGAGGGTACGCTGCCATGGCCATCAAGGAGCAGCAGACTTGGCAAGCAGCAGCCACTCGCCACCACATTCATTCATCACCACCAGATGCATCGCAACCACTGGTCAGTTTAAAAAATAAAGGTGGATTTACCACAGTTCTTGATTGATTGAGACTGTTAATTAAAATGTAACATTCTTAGATATCAAAGGAAGAACATAACATAGACATGGCACTGCCACACTCGGACAAAGAACATCCACATCGATGCGATTGTAATTAATCAAAACATAGACATGACGAACGCCAGGCGAAGAAATGTAGATAGTGTCATCCTGTAGGACATGCCACTGAAATCCCAGTTGTCTTGAAATGAGAAGCCGATCTGATTACGGCTCCCCCGTATCTGAACAAACAAGACGAAAGTTTAGCCAAACAGAGAAGAATTTTGGGTCCAATTTGTACACATATTGAGGAGCTTACAAGCTTAAAGGAACAAATTATACGTATTATATTGGGCTATATATAGTAGCAGAATAGCATTCCTTCAATCAGTAAGGATAGCCGTTCATCCCAACTGGATTTGCGATATGCAACGCTTTTGTGTGTTCAGCACCGAATTGCAATGCAGGTTGGAGCACATAGCCAGACAGAGGCATGTGCAAAAAGAAACAAGAACCAAAAATCTTTGGTCATTCTAAACTGGTACCTTACTGTTTGCAGGACTTCGGATATCTTATTACCTAGCTTAAGTCACTTAAGGAAATATATCAGGGGTTCTAGCCACAATCAACAAATGATAGATGTGAAGTATGTAAATGATTTACGAGACTGATTCAAATCACACAGAGCACACTGTTATTTCTTTGTTATTCAGAGCAGTGACTCAGGCAGTTATTTGTGAAGGCAGTAATTAGGCAGAGATTTCTCAAAACAAGATCATCACAAGAAAATAGAAAATGACCAAAAGAGAAACCTCCCCACATCCTTATATTCATGAGAAGAAAGTGGACAAGATGAGTCCTTCTTAACTGTAATTAATTTTCTAGGTGGGAAAGTAAACACTCCAGAGGTACACAGGATCTATATTTGGATTACTACATTACCTCGGCCATAGAACAATTCTGGTAAAATAAATGTTGTGATAATGATAGTGGAAGCTTGAGACTATGTGAGAGATATTTATTTTGTACAAGACTGGACTTTCAGCTCCGGGTGCAGGGCACTCTCATGAACAGTAAATTCAAAACAATATTAAGAAAAATGAAAAAAATCTGAAACTTTGGGGATCAAATATGATCAAACATTCAACGTGTTTGCAGGACTTCAGATTTTTATTGCCTAGCTTAAGTCACTTAAGGAAATATATCAGGGTTCTAGCCACAATCAACAAATGATAGATGTGAAGCCTATAACTGATTTATAAGACTGATCCAAATCATACAGTGTAAGCGCACACTATTCTTTCTTTGTTATTCAAGCGGTGACTCGGGCAGTTATTTGTGAACTCAGTAATTAGGCGGAGATTTAACAAAATAACATCATCACAATAAAAGTAAAATGAATGTGAAGTTGACCAAAAGAAAAACTTACCTACATCCTTATATTTATGAGAAGAAGCGGACAGGATGTGTCCTTCTTAATTGTAATTAACTTTCTATTACCTCAGCTATAACAAAAGTAAAATGAATCTACACATGGATCACATCTCCATTACCTCAGCTATAAAACGGTTCCACGAAAATATATGTTTTGATTTGATGAATCCTAAAATGATACGGAAGCTTGAGCTATGTGAAAGATATTTTGTCTTGTATGCTTCCCTTAAAACAGGAATTGAAACAAACAGGACAACAGATCACAAATATATTCACTTTCCCATGATTAAGCACAAAACTGATCACTACTAAATTGTGTAAACAAGAATGACCAATTGCAACTAACAATTAAGCATTAGACAATCCATGTGAAAACAATGAAGTGAAAGACATAACATAACTAGGATGCAGTAGAAAGTATACCACTTCTTATTGTCGGCGAAGACAGCGACGGCGGGAAGTGGGCATATATGCGTGTCCTGGACAAGGAATTCCCAAAAGGCTTCACACAGACCCTCTCAAGCTGCAACTTCTTGACGTCCACCGATATATACTCCAAATCTGGCATCTCCATAGACAAGCCGACAAACCGCGGGGCTGCAGAACATATCAGGAGCACATACCTCTCTGTTGTTGCTTTGATATAATTCAGGCCCTCGGAACCTAGTGAGAATGTCTTCACCATCTGCCATTGGCCTGAATTCTTGCCTTTGTTACGCCTGACAAGATAGCGCAGGCACTACCAGAATCGCTTCTATGCCGACGGCCGTGGCCGCAGATAGCCCCGATCGGCCGTCGGGACAGGCCTATGCCGACGGCCCCCGTCGGAATAGCCCCGTCGGCAACATATACGTCGGCGTAGCTCGGGAGGCCGTCGGCATATTAAGGCCGTCGGCATAGAAGATTTCCCGACGGGGGCCGTACATCTATGCCGACGGCCAGGGCCGTCGGCAACGTCCAGTTCTAATGGCGGCCGCCGTCAAGTATGACCAATGCCTGGCCGCCACGTGGCACACCTATGCCGATGGCTTAGTTTCAAAGTATGCGGAGCGATGACGTGGGGGCTATCCCGAGGGCCGCCGTTAGCCCGTCACAGAGATCGACGCCGCCAAAGGCTGTCTCGCCGGTAGCCGGGCCCACGTATATGCCGCACCACGCACTCCACGTGCACTAGAAGGTGCATGTTCACGCCACAGTCGCGCACTTTGTGACCCTTGCCCTAGTTAAACTGCGCCGCCCGAGACCCCGCCCACGCACCCACGTGCACTAGAAGGTGCATGTTCACGCCACAAGCGCACTCCTTGTGACCCTTGCCCTAGTTGAATCAAGGCCGCCCGAGACCCCGACCACGCACCCACGTGCACTAGAAGGTGCATGTTCACGCCACATTGCTGCAAGGCCAATCCGCCCATGCCACTCGAGCACCCTAGGAGAGGGGACAGATGCCGCCTACGCTTTGCTCAAGAACACCCTCCGGCTGCGACCGGGGGGGGGGGGTGGGTGGGTGGGTGGGGAGTGGGGAGGGGAGGTGCGATGCCGCTAGGTCTCTCCTGGGCCGCTCGCGGGAGTGACACGGGAGTTGGGATTGTGATCACTCGATGTAACTTTGTGTGAAATAACATTTGAAAGCATATGAATGGAGTGAATATTTGAAAGCAACATAATTGGGTGTAAAATAATGATTGAAGTATGTGTAAAATGTATGTGAATGGACTATTGTATTTGAAAGAGTTTATGAATTATTGATGTATTTTTTTAAAGTGATGAAAAGCAAAGTAAAAATCACACATATTCCAATGCTTCTGGTTACATTTAAATCATTTTCATAAATTATATTACACATATTTCAGTCATTTCACTCGATTTCTTTAAAAATAACATATATTTCAGTTGATCGAAATATTCAAATATAAACTAGTTTAAAATGTATCCAAGGTTGGTCATGCTAGGTCTTGTCGTGAGGAATTGAAATAATATGAAAATAAAAAGAATCTAGTTTGAAAGCTATCAAAGGGAAATAAAATGTATTTCTTTTGTTTATAACAAAAGCACAAATTCAGGATACCAAACACACCAGAATTCGATTTGTGTTGGGGTGGACAATTAGAAGTTGTTTCTAAGCCCTAGGCATCAATAGAAGCAGCTCTTATTTCTGAAGTCCATCGAGCTTTTAGATGTTCAAGAGGCAAGAGTTATGTATTAGGGGTACGCTGCCATGGCCATCAAGGAGCAGCAGACTTGGCAAGCAGCAGCCACTCGCCACCACATTCATTCATCACCACCAGATGCATCGCAACCACTGGTCAGTTTAAAAATAAAGGTGGATTTACCACAGTTCTTGATTGATTGAGACTGTTAATTAAAATGTAACATTCTTAGATATCAAAGGAAGAACATAACATAGACATGGCACTGCCACACTCGGACAAAGAACATCCACATCGATGCGATTGTAATTAATCAAAACATAGACATGACGAACGCCAGGCGAAGAAATGTAGATAGTGTCATCCTGTAGGACATGCCACTGAAATCCCAGTTGTCTTGAAATGAGAAGCCGATCTGATTACGGCTCCCCGTGATCTGAACAAACAAGACGAAAGTTTAGCCAAACAGAGAAGAATTTTGGGTCCAATTTGTACACATATTGAGGAGCTTACAAGCTTAAAGGAACAAATTATACGTATTATATTGGGCTATATATAGTAGCAGAATAGCATTCCTTCAATCAGTAAGGATAGCCGTTCATCCCAACTGGATTTGCGATATGCAACGCTTTTGTGTGTTCAGCACCGAATTGCAATGCAGGTTGGAGCACATAGCCAGACAGAGGCATGTGCGCAAAAGAAACAAGAACCAAAAATCTTTGGTCATTCTAAACTGGTACCTTACTGTTTGCAGGACTTGGATATCTTATTACCTAGCTTAAGTCACTTAAGGAAATATATCAGGGTTCTAGCCACAATCAACAAATGATAGATGTGAAGTATGTAAATGATTTATTTAGACTGATTCAAATCACACAGAGCACACTGTTATTTCTTTGTTATTCAGAGCAGTGACTCAGGCAGTTATTTGTGAAGGCAGTAATTAGGCAGAGATTTCTCAAAACAAGATCATCACAAGAAAATAGAAAATGACCAAAAGAGAAACCTCCCACATCCTTATATTCATGAGAAGAAAGTGGACAAGATGAGTCCTTCTTAACTGTAATTAATTTTCTAGGTGGGAAAGTAAACACTCCAGAGGTACACAGGATCTATATTTGGATTACTACATTACCTCGGCCATAGAACAATTCTGGTAAAATAAATGTTGTGATAATGATAGTGGAAGCTTGAGACTATGTGAGAGATATTTATTTTGTACAAGACTGGACTTTCAGCTCCCGGGTGCAGGGGCACTCTCATGAACAGTAAATTCAAAACAATATTAAGAAAAATGAAAAAAAATCTGAAACTTTGGGGATCAAATATGATCAAACATTCAACGTGTTTGCAGGACTTCAGATTTTTATTGCCTAGCTTAAGTCACTTAAGGAAATATATCAGGGGTTCTAGCCACAATCAACAAATGATAGATGTGAAGCCTATAACTGATTTATAAGACTGATCCAAATCATACAGTGTAAGCGCACACTATTCTTTCTTTGTTATTCAAGCGGTGACTCGGGCAGTTATTTGTGAACTCAGTAATTAGGCGGAGATTTAACAAAATAACATCATCACAATAAAAGTAAAATGAATGTGAAGTTGACCAAAAGAAAAACTTACCTACATCCTTATATTTATGAGAAGAAGCGGACAGGATGTGTCCTTCTTAATTGTAATTAACTTTCTATTACCTCAGCTATAACAAAAGTAAAATGAATCTACACATGGATCACATCTCCATTACCTCAGCTATAAAACGGTTCCACGAAAATATATGTTTTGATTTGATGAATCCTAAAATGATACTGGAAGCTTGAGCTATGTGAAAGATATTTTGTCTTGTATGCTTCCCTTAAAACAGGAATTGAAACAAACAGGACAACAGATCACAAATATATTCACTTTCCCATGATTGCGCACAAAAACTGATCACTACTAAATTGTGTAAACAAGAATGACCAATTGCAACTAACAATTAAGCATTAGACAATCCATGTGAAAACAATGAAGTGAAAGACATAACATAACTAGGATGCAGTAGAAAGTATACCACTTCTTATTGTCGGCGAAGACAGCGACGGGAAGTGGGCATATATGCGTGTCCTGGAAAAGGAATTCCCAAAAGGCTTCACAGACCCTCTCAAGCTGCAACTTCTTGACGCCCACCGATATATACTCCAAATCTGGCATCTCCATAGACAAGCCGACAAACCGCGGGGCTGCAGAACATATCAGGAGCACATACCTCTCTGTTGTTGCTTTGATATAATTCAGGCCCTCGGAACCTAGTGAGAATGTCTTCACCATCTGCCATTGGCCTGAATTCTTGCCTTTGTTACGCCTGACAGTATAGCAGAGGCACTACCAGAATCGCCCCCTATGCCGACGGCCAGGGCCGTCGGCATAGCCCTGACTGGCCGTCGGGACAGGCCTATGCCGACGGCCCCCGTCGGAATAGCCCCGTCGGCAACATATACGTCGGCGTAGCTCGGGAGGCCGTCGGCATATTAAGGCCGTCGGCATAGAAGATTTCCCGACGGGGGCCGTACATCTATGCCGACGGCCAGGGCCGTCGGCAACGTCCAGTTCTAATGGCGGCCGCCGTCAAGTATGACCAATGCCTGGCCGCCACGTGGCACACCTATGCTGACGGCTTAGTTTCAAAGTATGCGGATCGATGACGTGGGGGCTATGCCGATGGCCGCCGTTAGCCGTCTGCTCAGAGATCGACGCCAAAGGCTGTCTCTGCCGGTAGCCGGGCCCACGTATATGCCGACCACGCACCCACGTGCACTAGAAGGTGCATGTTCACGCCACAGTCGCACTTTGTGACCCTTGCCCTAGTTGAACTGCTACGCCGAGACCCCGACCACGCACCCACGTGCACTAGAAGGTGCATGTTCACGCCACAGTGCGTACCCTTGTGACCCTTGCCCTAGTTGAACTGCGCCGCCCGAGACCCCGACCACGCACCCACGTGCACTAGAAGGTGCATGTTCACGCCACATTGCTGCAAGGCCAATCCGCCCATGCCACTCGAGCACCCTAGGAGAGGGGACAGATGCCGCCTACGCTTGTTTCAAGAACACCCTCCGGCTGCACCGGGGTGGTGGGTGGGTGGGGAGTGGGGAGGGGAGGTGCGATGCCGCTAGGTCTCTCCTGGGCCGCTCGCGGGAGTGACACGGGAGTTGGGATTGTGATCACTCGATGTAACTTTGTGTGAAATAACATTTGAAAGCATATGAATGGAGTGAATATTTGAAAGCAACATAATTGGGTGTAAAATAATGATTGAAGTATGTGTAAAATGTATGTGAATGGACTATTGTATTTGAAAGAGTTTATGAATTATTGATGTATTTTTTTAAAGTGATGAAAAGCAAAGTAAAAAATCACACATATTCCAATGCTTCTGGTTACATTTAAATCATTTTCATAAATTATATTACACATATTTCAGTCATTTCACTCGATTTCTTTAAAAATAACATATATTTCAGTTGATCGAAATATTCAAATATAAACTAGTTTAAAATGTATCCAAGGTTGGTCATGCTAGGTCTTGTCGTGAGGAATTGAAATAATATGAAAATAAAAAGAATCTAGTTTGAAAGCTATCAAAGGGAAATAAAATGTATTTCTTTTGTTTATAACAAAAGCACAAATTCAGGATACCAAACACACCAGAATTCGATTTGTGTTGGGGTGGACAATTAGAAGTTGTTTCTAAGCCCTAGGCATCAATAGAAGCAGCTCTTATTTCTGAAGTCCATCGAGCTTTTAGATGTTCAAGAGGCAAGAGTTATGTATGAGGGGTACGCTGCCATGGCCATCAAGGAGCAGCAGACTTGGCAAGCAGCAGCCACTCGCCACCACATTCATTCATCACCACCAGATGCATCGCAACCACTGGTCAGTTTAAAAAATAAAGGTGGATTTACCACAGTTCTTGATTGATTGAGACTGTTAATTAAAATGTAACATTCTTAGATATCAAAGGAAGAACATAACATAGACATGGCACTGCCACACTCGGACAAAGAACATCCACATCGATGCGATTGTAATTAATCAAAACATAGACATGACGAACGCCAGGCGAAGAAATGTAGATAGTGTCATCCTGTAGGACATGCCACTGAAATCCCAGTTGTCTTGAAATGAGAAGCCGATCTGATTACGGCTCCGTATCTGAACAAACAAGACGAAAGTTTAGCCAAACAGAGAAGAATTTTGGGTCCAATTTGTACACATATTGAGGAGCTTACAAGCTTAAAGGAACAAATTATACGTATTATATTGGGCTATATATAGTAGCAGAATAGCATTCCTTCAATCAGTAAGGATAGCCGTTCATCCCAACTGGATTTGCGATATGCAACGCTTTTGTGTGTTCAGCACCGAATTGCAATGCAGGTTGGAGCACATAGCCAGACAGAGGCATGTGCGCAAAAAGAAACAAGAACCAAAAATCTTTGGTCATTCTAAACTGGTACCTTACTGTTTGCAGGACTTCGGATATCTTATTACCTAGCTTAAGTCACTTAAGGAAATATATCAGGGGTTCTAGCCACAATCAACAAATGATAGATGTGAAGTATGTAAATGATTTACGAGACTGATTCAAATCACACAGAGCACACTGTTATTTCTTTGTTATTCAGAGCAGTGACTCAGGCAGTTATTTGTGAAGGCAGTAATTAGGCAGAGATTTCTCAAAACAAGATCATCACAAGAAAATAGAAAATGACCAAAAGAGAAACCTCCCCACATCCTTATATTCATGAGAAGAAAGTGGACAAGATGAGTCCTTCTTAACTGTAATTAATTTTCTAGGTGGGAAAGTAAACACTCCAGAGGTACACAGGATCTATATTTGGATTACTACATTACCTCGGCCATAGAACAATTCTGGTAAAATAAATGTTGTGATAATGATAGTGGAAGCTTGAGACTATGTGAGAGATATTTATTTTGTACAAGACTGGACTTTCAGCTCCCGGGTGCAGGGGCACTCTCATGAACAGTAAATTCAAAACAATATTAAGAAAAATGAAAAAATCTGAAACTTTGGGGATCAAATATGATCAAACATTCAACGTGTTTGCAGGACTTCAGATTTTTATTGCCTAGCTTAAGTCACTTAAGGAAATATATCAGGGGTTCTAGCCACAATCAACAAATGATAGATGTGAAGCCTATAACTGATTTATAAGACTGATCCAAATCATACAGTGTAAGCGCACACTATTCTTTCTTTGTTATTCAAGCGGTGACTCGGGCAGTTATTTGTGAACTCAGTAATTAGGCGGAGATTTAACAAAATAACATCATCACAATAAAAGTAAAATGAATGTGAAGTTGACCAAAAGAAAAACTTACCTACATCCTTATATTTATGAGAAGAAGCGGACAGGATGTGTCCTTCTTAATTGTAATTAACTTTCTATTACCTCAGCTATAACAAAAGTAAAATGAATCTACACATGGATCACATCTCCATTACCTCAGCTATAAACGGTTCCACGAAAATATATGTTTTGATTTGATGAATCCTAAAATGATACTGGAAGCTTGAGCTATGTGAAAGATATTTTGTCTTGTATGCTTCCCTTAAAACAGGAATTGAAACAAACAGGACAACAGATCACAAATATATTCACTTTCCCATGATTGCGCACAAAAACTGATCACTACTAAATTGTGTAAACAAGAATGACCAATTGCAACTAACAATTAAGCATTAGACAATCCATGTGAAAACAATGAAGTGAAAGACATAACATAACTAGGATGCAGTAGAAAGTATACCACTTCTTATTGTCGGCGAAGACAGCGACGGCGGGAAGTGGGCATATATGCGTGTCTGGACAAGGAATTCCCAAAAGGCTTCACAGACCCTCTCAAGCTGCAACTTCTTGACGTCCACCGATATATACTCCAAATCTGGCATCTCCATAGACAAGCCGACAAACCGCGGGCTGCAGAACATATCAGGAGCACATACCTCTCTGTTGTTGCTTTGATATAATTCAGGCCCTCGGAACCTAGTGAGAATGTCTTCACCATCTGCCATTGGCCTGAATTCTTGCCTTTGTTACGCTCGACAAAGTATAGCGTAGGCACTACCAGAATCGCTTCTATGCCGACGGCCAGGTCACGGCATAGCCTCGATCGGCCGGGACAGGCCTATGCCGACGGCCCCCGTCGGAATAGCCCCGTCGGCAACATATACGTCGGCGTAGCTCGGGAGGCCGTCGGCATATTAAGGCCGTCGGCATAGAAGATTTACCGACGGGGTCAGACATCTATGCCGACGGCCGGGCCGCCGGCAACGCCCGATTCTAATGGCGGCCGCCGTCAAGTATGACCAATGCCCGGCCGCCACGCGGCACAATTTGGCGTCGACGGGCTTAGTTTCAAAGTATGCGGATCGATGACGTGGGGGCTATGCCGATGGCCGCCGTTAGCCCGTCTGCGTAGACTGACGCCGTCAAAAGGCTGTCTCTGCCCGGGTAGCCGGGCCCACGTGCTATGCCGACCACGCACCCACGTGCACTAGAAGGTGCATGTTCACGCCACAGTGCGTACCCTTGTGACCCTTGCCCTAGTTGAACTGCGCCGCCCGAGACCCCGACCACGCACCCACGTGCACTAGAAGGTGCATGTTCACGCCACAGTGCGTACCCTTGTGACCCTTGCCCTAGTTGAACTGCGCGCCGAGACCCCGACCACGCACTCCACGTGCACTAGAAGGTGCATGTTCACGCCACATTGCTGCAAGGCCAATCCGCCCATGCCACTCGAGCACCCTAGGAGAGGGACAGATGCCGCCACGCTTTGCTCAAGAACACCCTCAGGCTGCGGCCAAGTGGGTGGGTGGGTGGGGAGTGGGGAGGGGAGGTGCGATGCCGCTAGGTCTCTCCTGGGCCGCTCGCGGGAGTGACACGGGAGTTGGGATTGTGATCACTCGATGTAACTTTGTGTGAAATAACATTTGAAAGCATATGAATGGAGTGAATATTTGAAAGCAACATAATTGGGTGTAAAATAATGATTGAAGTATGTGTAAAATGTATGTGAATGGACTATTGTATTTGAAAGAGTTTATGAATTATTGATGTATTTTTTTAAAGTGATGAAAAGCAAAGTAAAAAATCACACATATTCCAATGCTTCTGGTTACATTTAAATCATTTTCATAAATTATATTACACATATTTCAGTCATTTCACTCGATTTCTTTAAAAATAACATATATTTCAGTTGATCGAAATATTCAAATATAAACTAGTTTAAAATGTATCCAAGGTTGGTCATGCTAGGTCTTGTCGTGAGGAATTGAAATAATATGAAAATAAAAAGAATCTAGTTTGAAAGCTATCAAAGGGAAATAAAATGTATTTCTTTTGTTTATAACAAAAGCACAAATTCAGGATACCAAACACACCAGAATTGATTTGTGTTGGGGTGGACAATTAGAAGTTGTTTCTAAGCCCTAGGCATCAATAGAAGCAGCTCTTATTTCTGAAGTCCATCGAGCTTTTAGATGTTCAAGAGGCAAGAGTTATGTATGAGGGGTACGCTGCCATGGCCATCAAGGAGCAGCAGACTTGGCAAGCAGCAGCCACTCGCCACCACATTCATTCATCACCACCAGATGCATCGCAACCACTGGTCAGTTTAAAAAATAAAGGTGGATTTACCACAGTTCTTGATTGATTGAGACTGTTAATTAAAATGTAACATTCTTAGATATCAAAGGAAGAACATAACATAGACATGGCACTGCCACACTCGGACAAAGAACATCCACATCGATGCGATTGTAATTAATCAAAACATAGACATGACGAACGCCAGGCGAAGAAATGTAGATAGTGTCATCCTGTAGGACATGCCACTGAAATCCCAGTTGTCTTGAAATGAGAAGCCGATCTGATTACGGCTCCCCGTGATCTGAACAAACAAGACGAAAGTTTAGCCAAACAGAGAAGAATTTTGGGTCCAATTTGTACACATATTGAGGAGCTTACAAGCTTAAAGGAACAAATTATACGTATTATATTGGGCTATATATAGTAGCAGAATAGCATTCCTTCAATCAGTAAGGATAGCCGTTCATCCCAACTGGATTTGCGATATGCAACGCTTTTGTGTGTTCAGCACCGAATTGCAATGCAGGTTGGAGCACATAGCCAGACAGAGGCATGTGCTAAAAGAAACAAGAACCAAAATCTTTGGTCATTCTAAACTGGTACCTTACTGTTTGCAGGACTTGGATATCTTATTACCTAGCTTAAGTCACTTAAGGAAATATATCAGGGTTCTAGCCACAATCAACAAATGATAGATGTGAAGTATGTAAATGATTTACGAGACTGATTCAAATCACACAGAGCACACTGTTATTTCTTTGTTATTCAGAGCAGTGACTCAGGCAGTTATTTGTGAAGGCAGTAATTAGGCAGAGATTTCTCAAAACAAGATCATCACAAGAAAATAGAAAATGACCAAAAGAGAAACCTCCCCACATCCTTATATTCATGAGAAGAAAGTGGACAAGATGAGTCCTTCTTAACTGTAATTAATTTTCTAGGTGGGAAAGTAAACACTCCAGAGGTACACAGGATCTATATTTGGATTACTACATTACCTCGGCCATAGAACAATTCTGGTAAAATAAATGTTGTGATAATGATAGTGGAAGCTTGAGACTATGTGAGAGATATTTATTTTGTACAAGACTGGACTTTCAGCTCCCGGGTGCAGGGCACTCTCATGAACAGTAAATTCAAAACAATATTAAGAAAAATGAAAAAATCTGAAACTTTGGGGATCAAATATGATCAAACATTCAACGTGTTTGCAGGACTTCAGATTTTTATTGCCTAGCTTAAGTCACTTAAGGAAATATATCAGGGGTTCTAGCCACAATCAACAAATGATAGATGTGAAGCCTATAACTGATTTATAAGACTGATCCAAATCATACAGTGTAAGCGCACACTATTCTTTCTTTGTTATTCAAGCGGTGACTCGGGCAGTTATTTGTGAACTCAGTAATTAGGCGGAGATTTAACAAAATAACATCATCACAATAAAAGTAAAATGAATGTGAAGTTGACCAAAAGAAAAACTTACCTACATCCTTATATTTATGAGAAGAAGCGGACAGGATGTGTCCTTCTTAATTGTAATTAACTTTCTATTACCTCAGCTATAACAAAAGTAAAATGAATCTACACATGGATCACATCTCCATTACCTCAGCTATAAAACGGTTCCACGAAAATATATGTTTTGATTTGATGAATCCTAAAATGATACTGGAAGCTTGAGCTATGTGAAAGATATTTTGTCTTGTATGCTTCCCTTAAAACAGGAATTGAAACAAACAGGACAACAGATCACAAATATATTCACTTTCCCATGATTGCGCACAAAACTGATCACTACTAAATTGTGTAAACAAGAATGACCAATTGCAACTAACAATTAAGCATTAGACAATCCATGTGAAAACAATGAAGTGAAAGACATAACATAACTAGGATGCAGTAGAAAGTATACCACTTCTTATTGTCGGCGAAGACAAATGACGGCGGAAGTGGGCATATATGCGTGTCCTGGACAAGGAATTCCCAAAAGGCTTCACAGACCCTCTCAAGCTGCAACTTCTTGACGTCCACCGATATATACTCCAAATCTGGCATCTCCATAGACAAGCCGACAAACCGCTGGGCTGCGTAACATATCAGAGCACATACCTCTCTGTTGTTGCTTTGATATAATCCCGGCCCTCGGAACCTAGTGAGAATGACTCCACCATCTGCCAGTGGCCTGAATTCTTGCCTTTGTAACGCCTGACAGTATAGCAGAGGAACTACCACAATCGCCCCCTATGCCGACGGCCAGGGCCGTCGGCATAGCCTCGACCGTCGGGACAGGCCTATGCCGACGCCCCGTCGGAATAGCCCGTCGGCAACATATACGTCGGCGTAGCTCGAGGCCGTCGTCGGCATATTAAGGCCGTCGGCATAGAAGATTTCCCGACGGGGGCCGTACATCTATGCCGACGGCCAGGGCCGTCGGCAACGTCCAGTTCTAATGGCGGCCGCCGTCAAGTATGACCAATGCCTGGCCGCCACGTGGCACACCTATGCTGACGGCTTAGTTTCAAAGTATGCGGATCGATGACGTGGGGGCTATGCCGATGGCCGCCGTTAGCCCGTCTGCGTGGTAGACGCCGCCAAAGGCATCTCTGCCGGGTAGCCGGGCCCACGTGCTATGCCGACGGTCTCCTCTATGCCGACGGCCATCGTAGGCATATTTCTCGCGACGCCGACGGGGGCCGTCAGCATAGAAGGATATACGCCGACGGATTTTCTATGCCGACGGCTGGGCTGGGCCGTCGGGATAGGCCAATCTATGCCGATGGGGGCCGTCGGCATCGCCAGTTATTCTGGTAGTGATGTCAGGTTTGCCACCGGCAGTTCCATCACGAATACCAAACAGCCGAAGTCTGCCTTCCCCTGCCTCAACAATGGCGACGCCTAGCGTGCCCCAACCAGAGGATGGGAGCTCGGCGATGGAGAACTCCATTCTCTGGATGTTGAGCACAAGCAACTCTCTCCTCTTGATCAGGGTGGACTCCCAGTAGAAGCAGCCATAGGCATGATGCCGCCGAGATAAGTATGGTCCATCGCCGCACTGGCATGGCCGACCAGAGCATGGGTGCCGCGCTCGCCAACGCCTGCGCCGAAGAGAATACGAAGGGGGCCAGCTTGGTCTCGCAATGCACCATAGAGATCACCGTGAATGCCGTCCCTTCATCGTTCTCGCCGAGGGGAAGGAGGAGAGGCTCGTCGAAGGGCCTGTGTCGCACGGGCGGCGGGCGCTCCGCCGAGGCGACGAGGGCGTCGGGCACCGGGGGAGAAGGACGTAGCGCCGGCGCAGGGGGTCGCACACCGCGAGCTCCCTGCAGATCGGGGGCCGCGCGTCTTGCCCATGGTCACGGCCGAGGAGGACGCGGCCGTCGCGGACGTCCATCGGGACCCAGCGACAGTGGGAGGGGAGGAAGGAGAAGGAGAAGTCGGCGGAGCGGGCGAGAGCGCGGGCGGCGTGCGCGGAGGGGTGGGGCGGGAGCGCGGGCTGGAAGCCATCAAGGTCGAGGAAGGCGAGGAGCCGCGGGGCGTGGAGGCGGCGGAAGCGGCGCAGGAATGCGCCGTCGATGGCGACGCGACGTCTGGCGGGCAGGCGGCCGATCTTGTGAGGTCCTCTCCGGCGGGCAGCCGGAGGAGGATTTCGGTGAGGAGGCCGCCCGGGAGCTCCGTCAGCGTCGGGGCCATCTCGTTGCAGGCTGCCGGTGGTGTGGACTGCAGGGCAAGTGGTCGTCGACGGGGGCGGAATCCCGGAGAAGTCGGAGGAGATGGTGGGGCGGAGTGGAGGGGGGGGGGGGGGGGGGGGGCGGGTGTGTGGGGGCGTGCTGCAGTCCTGGCCGAGTATTTGTGTGCGCTGAAGATGTTTAAAAAATGAAATTCTAAAATCAAAATACTACTACTGTGAACATTCTGTAAAGTAGTAATTTCCTAGACATGGTGGACTCCTTGGCTTCTCCAATGTAACTTCACGGGCTGCTACACTATACCCAAGAGCAGTAATTACCGACTGTGATTTGCGCACACATGTTCACACAAGCATTACTGAAATTTTCACGTATGCCGGGTGTAATGCTCTTCGCCGAGTGTTAAAACACTGACACTCAGCAAAGCAAGCTTTGCCGAGTGTCACTCTCGGTAAACCCACCTTCACGGCAAACTGCCATCTTTGTCGTCACTGCCTCACGGCAAAGAGGCACCGCACGGCAAACCCTGCAGATGCCGAGAGCCGCTCACGACAAAGAGGAGCCACGTGGCATGCCCGTCCGCAACAGACGGCTCCGTCAGTTACTGCGTACTTTGTCGAGTGTCACTCTCGGCAAAGCATATGCAACATCCTATTTTTGTGTGTGTGTTCTTTCTAACTGACATGTGGTCCCACTGGTCACATTTATCAGTAAAAGTTTTAAATAACTTGCTAAATATTTTTGAAAAAAATTACGATATCTTTGCCGAGAGCAGCTCTCGGCAATCCTTCTGACCAATACGACAGCGTGGCCCACATGGGGGCTGACAGTTTACATAGATTTGCCGAGAGCTTGTCTTGGCAATGCTCGCCTTCTTTTCCGAGAGCTGCTCTCGAAAAAGTTGTGGCACAACAGTAGTGTGCCAGACGACCATGTTTCCGAGAGGAGCTCTCGGTAGTATATCGTTTTCCGAGTGTTGCTCTCGGAAATCTTTCCCATCCATTCTGCTGTCAAATTATTTCTTTTCTGATCCCTGCAGATAAAAACAACTATATTGCAATTTGATCATATATAGGCATAATTTGATCTAGTCCACACATATATAGGCATAATTTGATCATATATAGGCATAATTTAATCTAGTCCACATATATATGCATAATTAGGGATAGTCCACATATTGTCACACACAAGTCGAATGTATTATCTAGCAGACGTCACACATAAGTCACAAATTCATACATATTGTCACTACTTGCAAAACACGTGCACGTCACAATAGAAGTACACTTGTTCATATATAGATTATCTTGAGGAGGAGAGGCCATCGGGTTAACATTCCGGAGGAGGAGGAGGGCATCACTTGCACTTTGCTTGAGATTGCATAAGAACCTATAAGAGTAGAGTCACGTGAGGGTGGTTCGTCCCTATGTAATGAATCTTCTACTCTAGTTTAGATAATGTTCTACCTGTAGTTGATCCTCAAGCAGCTTCAACCTCTTGTTCGTGTCTTCCCATTCCTTTTCACTGGAGTCCTTCTCGGCCTGCCTCCTTTGCTCCTCTTCAACAGCCCGCTACGCCATTAAATCCTGTAACATGGCATTAGGCTCATATAGGTTGGAACGATGCTATTTCGAGGGATGGACATAAATAAAAGGTTAGGATGCTAACCTTGAGACGCGCTATCTCACGTGATGAGGCGGTTGGGCGACTCCGTATGGACGGAGTTGAGCTGGTGCTCGACGCGCGTATCTCGTGCAGCTTGCGATGCTCGGAGGTGGCGATCGCCCTGTTGCAAAGGAGGTGGCGGCCATGGCCCTTCCCCTCGTCAGCAATGATGAGAAGCTTAGGGTTAAGGGGCTTGGACGTAGGTTCGGCTTCCTGCCCGTGCACCTCCTGGAAGACCTCTTTGGAGGTCCCCCACTTCTCCTCCGCCGACTCGCTGCAGAACTCGGCGCCATCCTTCCCCTTGTGGCCTTCTCTCCAGGCTTCTAGGATGTGGACCGGGCGACCCTCCTTCGCCTCCTGCAAAATTAACCATCAAGTTTAATGAACCAAGATGCACCGTGCGAAAAATTAACATCTTAATCCACATACCATGTGTTGCTTGAGAGCGGTTAGGTTCCGGCTCCCCTGGACATGAGCCGGGACTGTCATTTTGGCTCGATCGTTTCCCTTCTCCACATGTTGCGCCTGCCATGCTGGGTTACACCACATGTCAACCAGGGCCTCCCAAAAATCATGCTTCATCCAGGGTTCCTTCACCTAGTCAGACAAAATCGAATAATTGAGGAACAAGAGGGATGAATCAAAGTACTAGCAACCGATGTAGTCACTTAACACTGACAGGTATTCTTCTCGCGACATGTTGGTCTGGCAAGCAGTCTTCCTTGTCATCTTTTCTCCCTTCTCATCGAGCGGCCAACATTGCATCACGGCTTTGTACCGCAGCGTGTGCTTGAGGTCAGAGAGTATCTTTCGGGAAGATTTCGCGATGCCTTTGATCGCCTTCTGCTTCTCACCATTCACGCAAGCAAATGTTTCCTACAAGAAAGCATAAGGCATCTTCTCACCATCCGCGCAAGCAAGGATTTGGATATAGAGAAATGCAGTGGTCGGAGTGGCCATGGTGACATCGTGCTCATGCTTGTTGTGTAGGTAATGCTCCCAGGTTAAAACTGCCGACGGCGGATCATCATCACCCGGCTTGGACAATACAGGGAAGTGCTTCCTCAAGATGGAGCCGATGACGTGGTTCGGCGGGCATGCCCCCTTAGGTTGTGTCGGGATAAATTCCCACTGACTGCATGATATAAAAGACAAGCATATGTGAGTGTCAAAGCTGTGGCATCCAAAAAATGATGCAAATGAAATGCTTGCTTACCCCTCTCTGTCGGGCAAATGATGGAATGGTTCTTGGCAGCAGTTGGTTCTGGGACCTTCCCCGGACCACGCCCGGATTTCTTCCTCTTGGAAATGTTGCTCGAGGTAGCCCCGAGCCGTCCGAGGCCTCCATGTCGCCCGACTCGGTAGCGAGCGGATCTGGTGTATCTAAGTCCACTCCGACATCGCCATCCGATGATGACGATGCCTCGGTTGTGGCCTGATGGGAGGCGGACGACTCGATCCTACCAATCGGGGCTCGCCGGTACTTACTACCAGTGCTCCCATCAGAATCTGAAAAACAAAATATATATGGTTACTCTCAGTTCCAAAGCAAAATCTTCCTAATCTGAGTGTCATATCATATATGGCAAAAAATAACACAAATAGCTCAATCAAGTCTCAGATATATAGTTCCATTTACTAATGCCATCGCACTGACAAGGAAAGAATCACAAGTATATAGTTTCATTGATCTACTCTAGTATTTATCTAAAAAAGCACAAGCATAGAGGTGCCGATCCTTCGGCAAAAAGAAAGCATCCACAGCCTTATCCCCACGCCAAACCACTTACCGATGACAAGCATTAGTTTAGAGACAAGAAGTTCAGAGAACTAGTTTCAACTGAAACTAAATACTTCGAGCACTCATTCGGTTTAACTAAAACTAAACCAGTCAAACATAGGAGTCAAAACCAAAGCATCCATAGCCTTATTCTCCATGGCAAATCACTTACCGATGACAAGCATATGCAGTGCTGAATCTGTTCTATATATGTCAAGTTATTTAGCTAAATAACTGCTGGAAAGCTATTGCATAGATTACTGCACTCAACATGTTTTTTGCATCCACAACCTTATTCTCCATGTTGAGAACATGTTGAGAAGTAAATAACTGTTGGAAAGCTATTGCATTTGTGATTAAAAGTAGTAGATAAATATTTTTGCTAAATAACTGCTACTACTTGGCATTTGTGCAGTGCTGAATCACATTTAGCAAAAATATTTATCTACTACTTGACATGTTGTGGTTGAGAACATGTTGAGTGCAGTAAATAATTTGACATATTTTTGCATCCACAGCCTTAATCTCCATGGCAAATCACTTACAGCCTTATTTATCTACTACTTTTAATCACATTTGTGCATAGTTCCTACATTTGTGCAAAATATCCTACTCTAGGCATAGAATCTGATACTAACCTAAGGGCATCTCCAGCTGCCGCGCTACCGGAGGAGCTCTGCTGCGGCGGCCGTCCTTGGGCCGCATCAAAGAACCGCCGCGCCGGCTGCCGACCATGAAGCTTGGGGGCGATGGCCGCAGTTGGGGGCGGTGGAGGAGGGGGTGGCGGTGGCCGTAGTGGGGAGCGTTGGAGGAGGGGTAGCGGCCGCAGTTGGTGGCGAGGACGGTGGAGGAGGGGATGGCGGTGGAGGAGGGGGTGGCGGTGGAGGAGGTTGTGGTGGTGGAGGAGGGGGCGGCGGTGGCCGCAGTTGGGGGCAGTGGAGGAGGGGGTGGCGGTGGCCGCAGTTGGGAGCGGTGGAGGAGGGGTGGCGGCCGCAGTTAGTGGTGGTGGCGGCGGTGGCGATTTCGGCGGCGGCGGCGGCGGTGGCGCATGGAAGAGAGGAAGGGAATGAATATACAAACGAAAGGGGAAAGGTTAAGATCTAGGTTAGATGCTTTACCGAGAGCTTCACTCGGAAAAGGTGGCCATTACCGAGAGCCGAGAATCGACCCTCGGTAACCACTGCTCTAATTTTTTCCCCTTCTCTTTTTGTTTTTGTTTTGCACTATCTTTTTTGTATCTCATGTTTCGTATGCTTTTACGACCAAAGTTTGTAAATTCCATGACTTTTGATGAATTATTGCAAAACTCAACTTTAAAGAGTGTAAAGTAAAAAACATTGAGAAGAAGCAGTTGTTGACGGTGGCCTACCCCCTCTCTCGGTGCTGGTCAACTTTCTAGACCGGCACCGAGAGAGAACTTTAAAGAGTGTAAAGTAATAAACATGAGAAGAAGCAGTTGTTGACCGTGGCCTACCCCCTCTCTCGGTGCCGGTCAACTTCCTAGACCACCGGGGCCATCGGATAGCCCATGCATATACATGCGATGGCCTCCTTTGAGAGCACAAGAAGTTTCAAGGCCAACGGAGCAACATGACTCGACTTCCTGCACAAACCGGACACATTACCTCTCGATACCCATAGACTATCTCGAAGAACGGGCCTAGACTTGGTCTGTCATCTCGCGATGACATGCACTAACACGGAGAAGCAGTTATTCACCATGGACTACACCCTCTCGGTGCCGAATAATGCCCTAGACCGCCGGGGCCACCGGATGGGTGCTCGATATAGTGACGGCCCGAGGGGGGGGGGGGAGGGCACCCCTACATGCGTGTGGCCCATGCATATGCATGCACGGGTGGTGTGCTATTTGAATAAGCAACTGATACATCTCCAACGCATCTATAATTTATGAAGCATTCATGCTATTTTATTATCTGTTTTGAATGATTATGGGCTTTATTATACACTTTTATATTACTTTTGGGACTCCTATTAACCGGAGGCCCAACCCATATTGTTGTTTTATTGCATGTTTCAGTATTTCGAAGAAAAGGAATATCAAACGGAGTCCAAACAGAATGAAACTTTCGGCAGCGTGATTTTTTGGAAGAATATGATCCTGGAGACTTGGAGTCCACGTCAGAAGATCCTCGAGGAGACCAGGAGATAGGAGGGCGCCCCCCTACTGGGTGCGCCCCCCTATCTCGTGGGCCCCTCGAGCACCCCCCGACCGACTTATTTCGCCTATATAGTCCCACGTACCCTAAAAACTGTTGGGGAACGTAGTAATTTCAAAAATTTCCTACGCACACGCAAGATCATGGTGATGCATAGCAACGAGAGGGGAGAGTGTTGTCCATGTACCCTCGTAGACCGAAAGCGGAAGCGTTAGAACAACGCGGTTAATGTAGTCGTACGTCTTCACGATCCGACCGATCCAAGTACCGAACGTACGGCACCTCCGAGTTCAGTACACGTTCAGCTCGATGACGATCCCCGGACTACAATCCAGCAGGTTGTCAGGGAAGAGTTCTGTCAGCACGACGGCGTGGTGACGGTGATGATGTTCTACCGACGCAGGGCTTTGCCTAAGCACCGCTACGATATGACCGAGGCGAAATATGGTGGAGGGGGGCACCGCACACGGCTAAGGAACGATGACGAAGATCAACTTGTGTGTCATGGGGTGCCCCTTGCCCCCGTATATAAAGGAGGGAGGGGGGAGGTGCGGCCGGCCCCTAGGGGTGCGCCTAGAGGAGTCCTACTCCCACCGGGAGTAGGACTCCCCCGTCTTGCCTTGTTGGAGAAGGAAGGGGGAAGGGGGAAAGAGGAAAGGGGGGCGCCGCCCCCCTTCCTTGTCCTATTCGGACTAGGGGGGGAGGGGGCACACGGCCTACCCTGGCCGGCCCTCCTCTTCTCCCATATGGCCCATGTAGGCCCATTAACCCCCGGGGGGTTCCGGTAACCCCCAGGTACTCCGGTAAAATCCCGATTTCACCCGGAACGATTCCGATATTCAAATATAGGCTTCCAATATATCAATCTTTATGTCTCGACCATTTCGAGACTCCTCGTCATGTCCATGATCATATCTGGGACTCCGAACAACCTTCGGTACATCAAAAACTATAAACTCATAATATAACTGTCATCGTAACGTTAAGCGTGCGGACCCTACGGGTTCGAGAACTATGTAGACATGACCTAGAACTGTTTCCGGTCAATAACCAATAGCGCAACCTGGATGCTCATATTGGCTCCTACATATTCTACAAAGATCTTTATCGGTCAAACCGCATAACAACATACGTTGTTCCTTTTGTCATCGGTATGTTACTTGCCCGAGATTCGATCGTCGGTATCCAATACCTAGTTCAATCTCGTTACCGGCAAGTCTCTTTACTCGTTATGTAATGGATCATTCCATAACTAACTCATTAGCTACATTGCTTGCAAGGCTTATGGTGATGTGCATTACCGAGAGGTCCCAAAGATACCTCTCCGGCAATCGGAGTGACAAAACCTAATCTCGAAATACGCCAACTCAACATGTACCTTTGGAGACACCTGTAGAGCTCCTTTATAATCACCCAGTTACGTTGTGACGTTTGGTAGCACACAAAGTGTTCCTCCGGTAAACGGGAGTTGCATAATATCATAGTCAGAGGAACATGTATAAGTCATGAAGAAAGTAATAGCAACATACTAAACGATCAAGTGCTAAGCTAACGGAACGGGTCAAGTCAATCACATCATTCTTCTAATGATGTGATCCCGTTTAATCAAATGACAACTCATGTCTATGGCTAGGAAACACAACCATCTTTGATCAACAAGCTAGTCAAGTAGAGGCATACTAGTGACACTATGTTTGTCTATGTATTCACACATGTATTATGTTTCTTGTTAATACAATTCTAGCATGAATAATAAACATTTATCATGAAATAAGGAAATAAATAATAACTTTATTATTGCCTCTAGGGCATATTTCCTTCAGTCTCCCACTTGCACTGGAGTCAATAATCTAGTTCACATCGCCATGTGATTTAACACCAATATTCATATCTGTTTATGATTAACACCCATAGTTCACACCGTTATGTGACCAATACCCAAAGGGTTTACTAGAGTCAATAATCTAGTTCACATCGCTTATGTGATTAGCATCCAAAGAGTACTAAGGTGTGATCATGTTTTGCTCGTGAGAGAAGCTTAGTCAACGGGTCTGTCACATTCAGAGCCATATGTATTTTGCCAATATTCTATGTCTACAATACTCTATACGGAGCTACTCTAGATAATTGTTCCCACTTTCAATATGTATCCAGATTGAGACTTAGAGTCATCTGGATCGGTGTAAAAGCTTGCACCAATGTAACTCTTTACGACGGGCTCTTTTAACACCTCCATAATCGAGAAATATTTCCTTAGTCCTCACTAAGGATATTCTTGACCAATGTCCAGTGATCTACTCCTAGATCACTATTGTATTCCCTTACCAAATTCAGAACAAGGTATACAATAGGTCTGGTACATAGCATAGCATACTCTATAGAACCTATGACTGAGGCATAGGGAATAACTTTCATTCTCTTTTCTATTTTCTGTCGTGGTCGGGATTTGAGTCTTACTCAATTTCACACCTTTGCAACACAGGCAAGAACTCTTTCTTTGACCGTTCCATTTTGAACTACTTCAAAATCTTGACAAGGTATGTACTTACTTAAAAACTTATCAAGCGTCTTGATCTATCTCAATAGATTTTGATGCTCAATATGTAAGTAGCTTTACTGAGGTCTTTCTTTTAAAGAACTCCTTTCAAATACTCCTTTATGCTTTCCAGAAAAATTCTACATCATTTCTGATCAACAATATGTTACTCACATATATTTATCAGAAAGGCGGTAGTGCTCCCACTCACTTTATTGTAAATACTGGCTTCACCGCAAGTCTGTATAAAACTATATGCTTTGATCAACTTATCAAAGCGTATATTCCAACTCTAAGATGCTTGCACCAGTCCATAGATGGATCGCTGGAGCTTGCACATTTTGTTAGCACCTTTAGGATTGACAAAACCTTCTGGTTGCATCATATACAACTCTTCTTTAAGAAAGCCATTAAGGAATGCAGTTTTGACATCCATTTGCCAGACTTCATAAAATGTGGCAATTGCTAACATGATTCGGACAGACTTAAGCATCGCTACAGTTGAGAAAATCTCATTGTAATCAACACCTTGAACTTGTCAAAAACCTTTTTGCGACAAGTCAAGCTTTGTAGATAGTAACACTACTATCAGCATCTGTCTTCCTCTTTAAGATCCATTTATACAATATGGCTTGCCGATCATCGGGCAACTCCACCAAAGTCCACACTTTGTTCTCATACATGGATCCCATCTCAGATTTCATGGCCTCAAGCCATTTCACCGAATCTCGGCTCATCATCGCTTCCTCATAGTTCGTGGGTTTATCATGGTCTAGTAACATGACTTTCAGAACAGGATTACCGTACCACTCTGGTGCGGACCATACTCTGGAAGACCTACGAGGTTCTGTAGTAACTTGATCTGAAGTTTCATGATCATCATCATTAGCTTCCTCACTAATTGGTGTAGGAATCACTGGAACTGATTTCTGTGATGAACTACTTTCCAATTAGGGAGAAGGTACAATTACCTTATCAAGCTCTACTTTCCTCCCACTCACTTCTTTCGAGAGAAACTCCTTCTCTAGAAAGGATCCATTCTTAGCAACGAATGTTTTGCCTTCAGATCTGTGATAGAAGGTGTACCCAACAGTTTCCTTTGGGTATTCTATGACGACGCACTTCTCCGATTTGGGTTCGAGCTTAACAGGTTGAAAACCTTTTTCATATAAGCATCGCAACTCCAAACTTTAAGAAACGACAGCTTAGGTTTACTGCTAAACCATAGTTCATACGGTGTCGTCTCAACGGATTTAGATGGTGCCCTATTAATCGTGAATGCAGCTGTCTCTAATGCATAACCCCAAAACGATAGTGGTAAACCGATAAGAGACATCATAGATCGCACCATATCTAGTAAAGTACGATTACGACGTTCGGACACACCACTACATTGTGGTGTTCCAAGTGGCGTGAGTTGCTAAACTATTTCACATTGTTTCGAATGAAGACCAAACTCGTAACTCAAATATTCGTCTCCAGGATCAGATCGTAGAAACTTTATTTTTCTTGTTACGATGATTTTCCACTTCACTCTGAAATTCTTTGAACTTTTCAAATGTTTCAGACTTATGTTTCATCAAGTAGATATACCCATATCTGCTCAAATCATCTGTGAAGGTTAGAAAATAACGATACACGCCGCGAGCCTTAACACTCATCGGATCGCATACATCGGTATGTATTATTTCCAATAAGTTAGTAGCTCGTTCCATTGTTCCGGGGAACGGAGTTTTAGTCATCTTGCCCAAAAGGCACGGTTCGCAAGCATCAAATGATTCATAACCAAGTGATTCCGAAAATCCATCTTTATGGAGTTTCTTCATGCGCTTTACACTAATATGACCCAAACGGCAGTGCCACAAATAAGTTCCACTATCATTATTAACTTTGCATCTTTTGGCATCAATATTATGAATATGTGTATCACTACGATCGAGATCCAACAAACTATTTTCATTGGGTGTATGACCATTTGAAGGTTTTATTCATGTAAACAGAACAACAATTATTCTCGACTTTAAATGAATAACCGTATTGCAATAAACATGATCAAATCATATTCATGCTCAACATAAGCGCTAAATAACATTTATTTAGGTTTAACACTAATCCCGAAAGTATAGGGAGTGTGCGATGATGATCATATCAATCTTGGAACTACTTCCAACACTCATCCTCACTTCCCCTTCAACTAGTCTCTGTTTATTCTGTAACTCCTGTTTCGAGTTACTAATATTAGCAACCGAACAAGTATCAAATACTCAGGGGCTACTATAAACACTAGTAAGGCACACATCAATAACCTGTATATCAAATATACCCTTGTTCACTTTGCCATCCTTCTTATCCACCAAATATTCAGGGCATTTCCGCTTCGATGACCATTTCCTTTGCGATTATAAGCACTCAGTTTTAGGCTTTGGTCTAGCTTTGGTCTTCTTCACGGGAGTGACAACTTGTTTGCCATTCTACTTGAAGTTTCCCTTTCTTTCCCATTGCCCTTTTCTTGAAACTAGTGGTCTTGTCAATCATCAACACTTGATGCTCTTTCTTGATTTCTACCTTCGTTGAATTCAACATCACGAAGATCTCGGGAATCGTTTTCGTCATCCCTTGCATACAATAGTTCATCACAAAGTTCTAGTAACTTAGTGATGGTGACACTACTAGGAAAAGGCCTACTAATGGCGCACCGGTTTTGCCTACTAATGGCGCACTACCGGTGCGCCATTAGTAGCACGCCATTAGAATTTTTTACTAATGGCGCACCACCTGCGCCATTAGTATCTACTATACTAATGGCGCACCTGGCGATCGCCATTAGTATGTAACTCCATCGCCATTAGTATGCCTCGAAACCATATGTAACCATGTGTTTTGTCACACTAATGGCGCACTCTGCCTTGATGCGCCATTAGTATCCTTTGGCATACTAATGGCGCACTCTGCCATGATGCGCCATTAGTATGAATATTTGTTTTTTTTCTTTTTGCTTTTCTGATTTTTGTACAGGTTACAAAATATATTATTGGACAGAATATAGACAGCAGCACACAACAACATCAAATTCATCGAATACAATAGAAGATTAGTCTCCGAATACAATTCATCATATTAGTCTCCGAATTCAAAAGACCGAACAAAGATAAAACATTACAAGTCTCAAGACCGCGAGTATCGAGTTTGTCTTCACATTACAAGTCTAAACTACCATCACATAAAAGAGAGTTGTGGTCATCACGATGAGCATCATCGCGATCAAACTGGTCCTCATCCGGTTCCTCCAACGCTCCCTCCTCTCTCCCGCTAGATAGCGGGCATATCTAGATTCGGCCTCCGCCCTAGTGGTGTACCCTTTGTAACTGTTACCGCTGAAACGGTGAACCTGTCTCCGACACTCCTCCCAATCGTCGTAGACTCAGGAACCTTACCCTTGTACCACGACATACGACGGCATCTCTATGCACAAGCCAAACAACAGACAATACATAAGCAATATGTAAGTATGCAACAAAAGGATCGAAAGAGAAAAGCAAGACATTAATAGCACGATTCATGGTCCTACTAATAAATAGCATCGATTACATCTAAGTTGAACGACTGTCCAAACCAAAGAGACATACAAATTCATTAAAGTTTAATTACAACATGAGCTAATCAATGTTTCAGAACTACACATCACTACTTTCGACTCGACTCATCGGACAGGAGCGTGGATGAAGCCGCCGTCTGTCGTGATGGTCATGAAATCGCGGTCGTTGTCACCCTCCATTTGTAGTGTTTCATCTATCTCACTGTTGGACGGTTGATATTTGAGGAAGAACTGCCCCGAGGTATGAAGGACATCTTGATGGATGATGTCCGCAAACTCCGACTGGATGCGAAAGAATTCTTGTCTGAGGTCCGCGTCCTGGACTGCCGACAAGCTCGCGGCCCAATCTTTGAGATTATCTGGTAGCAGAAGTTGATGATGGTCCCTTACGATCGCCTGCATGTGATGGAGGCGCAATAGGCATCCTTCGACCGCCAAAGGTATGCTTGACACAAAGAAACTTCGTATTGTGTGGGAACATGTGCTTGCCGTACGTACGAACTGCCCTGGTGAAGGTGCCTCCAGATTTGGCGTAGCCGGGGAGAACATCATCAAGAACTTTCTTGACATTTGTGTAGTCTATCTTGGAGTTACGGTTCGGGTCGAAATACATGGCCATGGAATATTTCGGGCTTAAGAGGATGAGTGTGCAATGTGTGTCACTGCACAGAACACGGAATGTTAGAAAAAAAGAACGATCAAAATCTAAGAAATCATATGTTACGGGCCGGTTAAGGGATGACTTACTGGGAAAGTAAGCCACAAGGAAGTTATCCTTATCCGGTTTGCAGAATGACACCTTCGAGGTGTGAACTCGCAACTTGGCGGTCCCCAGCGCTGTTCAAGTGCTTGGCATGCATGTAGAAGGGGTCGACTATCACGATGTCCGGGGTCTTGTCTCTAATGATCCGCATCTCCATATTCAGCGAAAATAGCCGAACGAAGGTGTAGTGCAGCGGATGAAGGTTAAACATAGCAAAGATGTCATCAACCCGCAGGACGATCGTACCCCCGATGTCCCCATCCGCAAAGCCCTTGCCCTCTGGCACCTTGGCCACGAAAACCGGGTATGCCACATCATTCTCTCTCAGACGCTGCTTCTCCAAAGAAAGAACACTGTCGTGCAGACTCTGCATAGCAGCGGTTGCAGCATTCAGCATATTTGGCGGTAGCATCGCCCTACCATACATGCACCCTCCTCGAGATATCCTTAGGTGAAGGTGGCCCGTCACAGGCACGGATTGAACTTCGGTGCGGCTGGCTCGCACCGGCGCCCTTGTTAGTCTTTCGTTTCCGTCCCTTCTTCTTGATCTCCTGTAATGGGACCGAGTTACGCTCACGCACCGCTTTCTTGGCGTGTTGGGGCTGATAATATTCGCACCTCAGCTATCGAGGCTCGGTGAAGGCGGGAGCTGGGCGTCTCTGAACCGAGCATGGACGGCGCCTATTGCAATTGGATTTCTCCGCCGTACCAGCTAGATTGCGGTGCGTCTTGGTTGGGTTCTTGAGAAAGAGGCCCGCAGAACTTCGTCGGCGTACCCATGTTCGGCAAAGTACTTATCGACTTTGGTAAATGTACCATCGTCGTTATGTAAATGCGTCATCCGGATCACATGTGCCATAGGGCTGTCCGGGTCCTGTGCCATAGGGATGTCCGGCAGGTCCGGTAGCGTTGCGGCTTTCTTGCCATGGCTTGGCGCCGGCACGACTGGCGGTCTTGTCTGTGGGGTGGTGTCCCCCGCCCCCAAACGAATCTGGCTCTTCGGCCAAAGCAGCGGCCGCTTCTACGCAGCGCTGAGGGTCATCTCATCTTCTTCGTCGGCCCCAGCGGGTCGAACCAGAGGTAACAGCTCGTCGCAGCCTGGCACCACCCGAACCACTTCAACCCTATACACTGTGGGTGGCATCGGATTACCGTGGAACATGCGGTTGCCCAGTTGAACGATTCTGCCCTTGGCGACATCGACCAACTTGGCGCCCACGGCGCGAAGAGTGCAAGGAACGTCGGCGGTGCCCTGCGAAAACATGTACAGGGCGTCAGGGATGCCCAGTCAAAGGCAAGGAGATGAAGTCATCGACCGAGAGGCTTAGTTACCGTGATGCCGTCGAGCTCGGCTAATGTCGAGGCACCGCCAACGGCGGGCGCAGCAATCGACAGAGGGGAGCTTCTTTGGCGAGGTGCCGGCCGGCATACACCCGGGTGCATTAAGCTCCAATGCCCGTGCCGGCGCCGGAGACACGAATACTTCCTCTGCCGGAGACACCAATGGCGCCGCCGCCGGAGACACCAATGGCGCCGCCGGAGACACCAATGGCGCCGCCGGAGACACCAATGGCGCCGCCTGAGCGCTTTGCGAGTTGCTGGCCGTGAAGCTGGGAACCGGGGGAGGCCCCTGTTGGCCGCCCGCAATCCACGTCGTCAGCCCATGAATCAACGTAGGCACCATGGCATTGAGCTTCGTTCCCAGTTGTTGTTCCACTTGCTCTTGGACAAGCTCCGGAATCCGCGCCACTTGTGCCTTGAGTGCTTCAACCTCACGCTGCGTCACGGCTTTCCGAGCTGGCCTTTTTCTCCTTCAAAGACACCAGCGGTATAGTATGACCCCATTTTGTGGACAAGCCTTTGCGGCCACACGACCATCGACATCGGCTTAGTGAGCTTATCCTTGCTTTTCATTATGTTCAACGCCCTATTTAAAGGGCTGTCGAAAGGGAGCTCTGAGGCGACCCAGCCATCGCTTTCGGTTTCTGCGAAAGGAACGTGAACCATTTAGAAATATTGGGGATTAATTAGAGTGCAACCATATGGAGCTAATTACGCGGGGGTGTATTCCTTACCAGAACAAGCTCAAGCGCCCTGGTCTTCGGATCCGTGGTAAGCTCCTTTGTTATCGGGTCCTCCTTGTACCGGGCCCTGACATAGTTCCTGGTCTGCTTGTTACCGCTGTATTTCTCGAAGCGGGGCGGTAGGCCTTGCTCGGCACGCTCCGCGTCCTCCTTGTCCCATATAGGCTCCGCCACTCTGTAACCGCCGGGACCGAGTTTGTGTTCCCCTAAGTTCAACTCCCGCATTTCTTTCCCCAATCGACTTGATTCGGAGGTTGCACTTTGGTCGAGCACTTGATCTTGAACTCCTTGTACTCATCTTCGCTCATCAAAGGATATTTCGCCTTGATCTTCTCATAACTATCACCTTTATCAATCATTTTCTTCACCGCTTCTCCAAGTAGACAGGGCCGTGCTCATCTTCGTGAGGGCGGCACTGTTCACTTTATTCCCCGAGAGGCGTGTGTTTTCAAATTTGGCAGGAACTTGTATCGTTCGTGCAGCTTCGTGAAGAGGAGGTTCGCCAAATTCCCTCGGTCCTTATGCCTAAGGTTCTCGGTGTTTGATCGAGGCGGTGCTCGGAGAATGCACCCGAGCTGAATCGAGTACCCCTTGACTATATGTTTGGGCTCCGTTGGATTCCGTCGGAGTCCACTTGAGTGAATTCCTCCTTGACGGTGCGGAGCGCATTCGGACGCCGGTCCTTCCTTTGCTTCTTCGATTGGCTGCCATCTGTGTGTGCGCCGCCATCATCAGTTGTGGCATCCTCGGCGGCACCATCAGTGGTGTCATCCCCGACGCCACTAGGGGTTGTGTAATCAGGATCGGTGTCTAACGCGTCGTCCTCATAGCGGTGAGGTTGTTCCTCCATCTCCTGGGACAGCTCCCAGAATTGCTTGCCGCCCGAACCACCGGCCTCATCGTTGTGGCCCATGTTTCGCTCTAAATAGGAAAAAAGTTTGGTCAAAAAGTTGGTTATTGTCAAGGAACAAGATCATGGTCTCATCATTTAGTGTTTTTCGACACCGAGGCACCCTAAAAGCCTAAGCTTTCATCATTTAGGGTTTGTCAACGCCGAGGCACCCTCAAAGCCTAATCGTACATCATTTAGGTTCTCATCGACACTGAGGCATCCGGGGCAGCCAAGTTAAGTTTTCATCATTTAGGGTTTATCGATGCCGAGGCACCCTAGGTTGGGCCTAATCACTTGGCACTAATCACTTGGCTCTATTGCCACCTATGTTGGGTTTATCATCTAGGGTTTATCGATGCTAAGGAGAATTCTAAGTTGGGCCTAATCACTTGGCTCTATTGCCACCTATGGTTTAATGCAGCAAGAATGGCGGGCAGTTGATCCTACTTAACTAATTACTAAGATACCCGGCCCATGCATTAGTCATCAGTACCCCACATGTCCTATTTTTAGCCAACTCAAGCAAAAATTCACGGAACATTTCAGCATGACCTTTGCTGAAAATAGGACATATAAATACCAATTTGCGAACGGAAGTTAATCAACATTCCGGCAAACTCAAGTGCCTCTCGGGTACTGCAAATTCATCACGACCACGATGGTCGGAGACATGACCTTTGCAAAATGGTGGGAGACACGATGGTCTTTCTCAATGTGATCAATTGATGGATCAACACATAAAACATGTCCAATAAGTATGATTTATAGAGTCAACATCGGTATGAATATATATAAAGTTTTTCTTCATCAGCCAGGCCCATGCAAGTAACTGCATCCAGCAACTATTTCTGCTACTCAGAACTAACTACACTCTGTATTTATAGATTCATTTCAGATGAGATCAGATTGAGCTCCAAGCTGTAGCTGCATTTGAGGGATCCATGAGCCATCATGCCAGCCAGCCAGGAAATAAACTTTACTTTCCAAAGGAAATAAAAATACAATGCATACATACATACTTAAGCAGGTAGATAGATAGATAGATAGATAAATAGATGAGCATGTTCAATTTACAAAAATGAATATAAACAAGCAAAGAATGCATGCATGCATATCAAAAGTTGGCATCTACTTCTACTGCTACTGCTTGCCTCTGCTGCTATTGAATATTTATAATTACTTGAAATTGTTCCTTCCACTACAAGTAAATGCAACTTTTCCATTAATTAAAACTAAATTGTTCCTTCATGATATTCTCTCTTCATCTACCCCTGGGAGTATTTCTAACTTGAAAATCTCTGGTGAACTGCACGATGATGTCTTTGGCAAGACAAGCTCTCTTCTTTTCTTACATTTGCTTGTTCTGTACCTTTTTCTGTTAACTAATTAAACATGCGGTGGAGTAGTGTATTGCAGTGCATGCAGTGGAGTAGAGCAGAGAATTTGCAAAGAACTATAATATCACTGGAGTAAATTGCGATGAGTGCAAGTTTGATGAGACCAGAAAATATCCCTACATGAGTGCCCTCCAACAAGTAGTTCTTGCTTGCAGTAGTTTTAGGGAGTACTGCAATTTTGCAAGTTTAAAGTAAAACGTTTCAGTTAATGCAAGTACTCCTCTTGCTCTCTACTTTCTCTCTTCTCTTCTTCAGTTAATTAACTGAATTTTACTGATGTTGTTGTTAACTGAATTTTACTAGTTAAACACATTATAACTTGAGTTTAACTCATGACAAGTTAAACTTAAGCTAGAAGATACAAGTTGAACAAACAACATGCAGTTTTTATTTTTTTATCAGAATAATATCTTCAGTGTAACTCGGGACAAGAAAAATCTCCACGAGAATAGGACTAGCATTTAAGAGTAATTACCTCCGATCAAACAAAGTTCAAACAAAAAGCGACAACAGTCTTTTGATTAAGAGCCAAGTCACAACACTCTTTGAAGTTCAAACAAAAACTGACAACACTTGTTTGATCTATCTCCTCCAAGAAAGAGCCAAGTCAGTCTCACCCAACTAGGGAAACATCAGTTAGACCACTTTCAATTGGGAATACACAACTGGGGCTAGGTTTGTGCTCTAGCTAGGCAGTAAAACAGAGCATATAGAGGCATTGCCCGCCTCTGCTGCAAGTGGGGATGTGAGCAGGATTATCACAATTAGATCACTAATTTGCTGGAATCTTATTTACAATTTTCTTCAAACTAGTTACCACTCACTAGTACAATGTTTTGTAAACTGGTTGCCATCATCTCCCTTTTATCATTTTGGTTATGTGAAATTAGTTGTAGTGAGTGGCCAAGCAACCACTAGCAATTTGTGCATAACAATTCCCGGTAGTTTTACCTGTAAGCCCCCCTCTTCTGGCAACCTAGTAAAAAAAATTATACTACACAGGAAGTATCTGTTTCCATCTCTCTGTATAAAGGTTTAGCATTTGTCTGAATTGACTGAACGAGATATGGGAAAAACTAACAACTCAAACAGCAAATGTCATATATATGTTGGAAATTGCAGTGATAACTGATCGGCGTGTTCCATTTGTCAGTGGTATTTACAAACTAATTCTCTTCGTTTTCTTGGGGAAAAGTTGCTCTTTGCTTAACTACTAGCAAAATCATTGTGCATTGTTTTTTGTAATATTATATCAGTTGTTTAAATGCTTGTGTCATCATGGCCCTAACTATACCCCAGAATGATGCCACTGCCGTTCAGGCCATCTTGTTGGATTGAAATACTACAGCCGGAATCAACAGGATTATCGCTGATTTGCTGGACTGCGAGAAGGAACAGGGAGAGGAGGCGGAGCTCACCGGGAGGCGCAAGGAGGCCTACTGACAGCTTAGTAGCAACAGAGGTGGCGAAGTTGAGGAAGACAATGCGACTCGAGGAAGAAGAGGTGGAGGGGGTGGAGGGGTCGAGCACCGTCGCGCCCTGGTTCCGTGGCTCGCCGGCCCGGTGGTGAAGCAGATTCTTCCCGCCGCCTTGCCTGTCGCCTCGCACGGTGGAGCTCGAGGCTGGGAAGGCGAGGAGGTGGGTGGAGTGCGGTGAAGGCGAGGAGGGTGGATTGGGAGCGAACGGCGATGGGGGGCAGGGCAGGGGCTGACTGGGGGCGGCGACGGAGACGGAGGCGTGGGGCGGCGGCGTGGGTCGGGCAGCGGGTGGATCTGGTGGTGAGGGAGAGAGGGTCAAGGATCTGGCGAGAGGGAGGAGGATAGCTAGGGGAGGGTTCTAATGGCGCACCGTCGATCGTGCGCCATAAGTATGACTATTCTAATGGCGCACCTCCCCTCGGTGCGCCATTAGAATTTTGTTTTAATCTAGCCCACTAACCATATCTACAACCTAACCCTATCTACAACAGAACCCACCCACTAGCCCGACTGGTCAGCACGCAGCACACACACCAGGAGGTCCTGGGTTCGATTCCTAGGCTCCCCAATATTCATGTATGCATTTTAAATGCTGTTTTTTATATTTATTTGTGTTTAAATATGTTCAAACTTGTTTAAATCATAACAGTAATATTTTTTTTATAAAAATAGTAATAATTTTTTAAAAAATATGTTCAAATTTCTTACTTGAAAATATCATCGGCGGTGGTGGTGGGCGGGAGGTGCGGGATCGAGATCGAGATGGAGGGGAATCAAGATCGAGATGGAGGGGGATCGAGATCAAGTGTCCTCATGAATTCAAAAAGTGCCCATGAAATTTAAAAATATTCATGATATCAAAAAGTGCCCATGAAATACAATCAAGAAATGAAGACTACGATTTAAATACAATCGATCTTAGCTAGCTATCTGTTCACAATCTTCTTGCCCTTCTTTTTGGCAAATGGAGTTCTTCTGTGGAACAGACGTCCTTTAGGTAGGGTGATCCTGCTTCTTCTTGTGGTGTGTGCTGCTACTTCATCGTCGTCGTCATGTTCGATCTTCGGGTCGCCGTACTTGTCGAAGTCTTGCTCATTGGCTACTCCATCCATTCCGACGATCTTCCTTTTGCCTCTCCCGACGACAACACGACTGGGCTTTGGCGGGTCGGTAATGAAGAAGCATTGGTCCACTTGGGAAGCCAGTACCCATGGCTCATTTTTCGTGGTGACGTTTGCGCCCACGGTCTTGGATTTAACCGGGTATAACCATGGTGGTGAAATATCGGTCTTCTTTTAGGGCGCTCTTGGCCCATCGACACGGAACATCGGCACCTTCTCTCCAGCGTAGCTCACCTCCCAGATCTCCTCGATCCTTCCGTAGTATCTGTCCTTGTCCTTACGGTGTAGGATTCCATCGTTACCCGGAGTTACGATAACCATCGCTCTTCATGTCCTTGTCCTCGGTGTAGAATGTGTAGCCGTTGATATCGTACGCCTCATAGGTCATCAGGTTGTGCTCGGCGCCCTGTGACAAGGCAAATATGAGTTGTTCTTCCGCGGAAGAATATTCATCTAAAGGGTACGACAGAAGCTTCTGCTTGAACCAACGCGTGAAACATGAGTTGTGCTCTTTGAGTATATCTCCGTCCGTCCTCTGTTGGCCTCGGTCATTGTACGTCTTCTCAATAAAGGTTTTGTGCTCTACCACCCAAGGATCGACCACGTCTATGTGTTGTAGCGCGACTAGGTTTGCTCTTTCAAATTCGGCGAGTCGACCCTCGTAGTCGACATGCATTTCGCGGCGACCCTCACGGTGACCCCATCCAGCGAGCCTGCCGAGGTGCTGTTGACGGGCAGACCAGCGGGGTTCTCGATGCCTAGATAATTCGTGCGATGGGAGATGCACTCTTGATTCGAAAAGCCCCTGGCTATACTTCCCTCTGGGCGTGACATGTTCGAGCGTATCCTTTGATGACACCATTCATCCTTTCGAACGGCATCATGCCATGCAGGAACGTCGGCCCGAGTTGGATGATATCCTCCACGATATGGACCAGCAGATGCACCATAACGTCAAAGAATGCGGGCGGGAAGTACATCTGAAGCTCGCATAGTATCACCACGATCTCTTCCTGTAGCCTTCTGAGTTGCCTCACGCCAATCGACTTCCGAGAGATGACGTCGAAAAAGTTGCATAGGCCAAATAGCGTTTCACCGGACGTGCGCGTCCATGATCCCTGGATTGCAACTGGAAGTATTCTGCGTCATCAAGACGTGTGGTCGTGAGACTTCATCCGCTGAACTTCGCTTCGCTGGGTCTAGGTATCTGCTTATCTTCCCAGCGTAACCGTAAGGAAGTTTTACTCCTAGGAGGCAGGTGAAAAACTGCTCGATCTCCTCCTGACTTAGAGTGAAGCACGCGGGAGGGTATTCATTTCCGGTCTTCTTGGCCTTTTTGCCTTTGCGACGACTTTCTGTGTCCTGCTTCGCCTCATCATCATCATCATCATCATCATCGTCATCATTAGCGTGAAGCTCCTGCCTGATGCCCATTGATTTCAAGTCTGCCCTTGCTTTCGGCCCATCTTTGGTCCTCTCTGGCATGTTGAGCAGGGTACCAAGCAGACTCTCGCACACGGTGGATCTTCCAGTACGGCAAGTCCCAGAAAACAAACCTCGTTTTCCATACCTTCAGCAGCGGCTCTGGCGCCTTTCGCTTTTTTCCCGGCTCTGGCGCCTTTTTACCCGACATTGGGCAGTCTTTCCAATTTTTCAACAACTAGTCTATTTCCTCGCCGCTCCTCGTACACGGGCGTTTTCAAGGTTCGGTTTCACCATCGAATAGATCCTTGCGTTTCCTCCATGGGTCATCGTCACGAAGTCACCTTTGATGTCCCATGAACACGGTTTTCAAAGACCCGGGATCTCTATCTAGCTGGCGATACGTTGTGTCATCCATGCACCTTACGCATCCAGAAAATCCGTGGACTACCTTCCCCGCGAGATATCCGTAACCGAGATAGTCGTGCACCGTCGAGAGCAGTCACGGCTCTCATAGGGAAATATTCTTTCGCTGCGGCGTCCCACGTATTGGCTGGCGTTTTCCACAGCGTGTCTAGCTCCTCCTTTAGCAGCCCAGATACTGATTGATGTCGTTCCACTGGTTGTTTCGGCCCTTCAATTAGCATACTCATGTGAATGTACTTCCTCTTCATGCACAACCAGGGGGAAGGTTGTACATCCACACAAACACAGGCCAGGTGCTATGTGTGCTTCTCTGGCTGCCAAACGGATTGACTCCAACGGTGCTCACGCCCAGCACGATGTTCCTTGGATCCTTCCCAAAATCTGGGTATTCGAAGTTCAACGCTTGCCACTGGCTCGCATCCTTAGGGTGACTCAACATCTTGTCTTTTTTATTTATCTCCGGATCATTTCCGTCATCTTCCCGCTTCTTCTCCTCCCTATCCGCGTGCCAACGCAGGAGCTTTGCTACCTCAGGGTCCGCGAAATACCGCTGCAGACGAGGAGTGATCGAAAAGTACCACACTAATTTTCGAGGAGCTTTCTCCCTCTTCTTGTATCGAGTGACACCGCACACCGGACATATGGTAGACTCCGCGTGCTCGTCCCGATAAATGATGAAATTGTTCATGCACACATGGTATTTCACGTGCGGTAAATCCAAAGGACACACGATTTTCTTCGCCTCCTCGAAACTGTTCGGGGACTTGTTCCCCTTGGGAAGACGTTCGTGCGTAATGACATGTTCTCGTCGAAGCATGCATCGGTCATTTTGTGTTTTACCTTCATCTCCGTGAGCCATGAGCGTTACTTTCGGCGGGTATGCTCGGCCTGCATCCTTCATACAATGGAGTAACCGCGTCTATCTCCAGTTGATCCAGCTTGGCTTTCTCTCAGGCGGCAGCTCTTGCGTTATCCGTCTGCTTGTGAAGCAGCTCTTGAACATGAGGGTCCTGCACCCAGCCTCCATTGTCGTCTGCTCCGGCATCTTCATCTTCATGATCATGCCCTTCGTCTTGATCTTCCTCATCATCACGTACGACATCTTCTACATGATGATTGTGTACATCATCATCGTCGTGATCATGTCCTGGAGATTCTTCGTCTTCTCGCCCGCCCTCGCCGCGGTGGTTGTCTTGTTGCCCTTCCTTATTTCTTGCCCGGCCCCCATGGACGACTTCATAGTCATCTTCATCAGCTTGCCACCGATAGCCGTCCATGAAACCACGCAAGAGCAGGTGGTCCCGCACCTGCCCGGAATCCGGGTCCGTAATAAGGCTCTTCAGCTTGCATCTTCTACACGGACATCTTATCTATGTCTCGTTCTTTTGAAGCATCTCGGCCTTCGCGGAGCTCAAAAACCTATTCACGATGCCTTCGGTCATCGTGCGGACCATGGTGGCCTGCGGGGTAGAGCAAAACGATATTTTAGAACCAAAAAAAAATTTGGCATGACCTTCCCTAAAAATAGGACCAAAAAGAATGCATAGTGCCAAAATTCTACTTGAAAGCGGAAATGAATCAACATTCCGGAAAAATATTGGCAACTATCGCATTTCAAATACCGGTACCTGCAAACACAAACATATATGCAACACCACAAACACAAGCAACACCACAAACATACATAGATCTAGCTAGGCCACAAAAAGTGCATGTGCACGTTGTTGGAGCGAGCTAGGGAGAAAAAAAGTAGATCTACAACATGAAGATAGCTTTCCCTTACTTACCTATCAAAAAAGGTAATTTCACCACTTAATTTTGATGAATCTATGGTGCAAATGAGGTGAGGAGGAGGAGGCAGCCGACAAGCTTAGAGAAGGAGGTGGGGGGAATGAAGTGGGGAAAGTGAGTGTGTAGGTGTGGCTATCCAAAAATATCTAGCTGGTCCCAGGTTACTAATGGCGCACCACTAAGCCATGCGCCAATAGTAACCCAACATACTAATGGCGCACCACAGAGACATGCGCCATTAGTAGTTTTGCAAAAAAGTAAAAAAAAATAATCTTTATACTAATGGCGCACCGTGGCACAGTGCGCCATTAGTAGTTTAAACTACTAATGGCGCACTTTGGCATAGTGCCCCATTAGTAGGTTTGCAAAAATGTAAAAAAAAATTTATATACTAATGGCGCACTGTCTTGGTCGTGCGCCATTACTAGTTCTAACTAGTAATGGCGCACTTTGCCATTCTGCGCCATTAGTTTGTATGGAAAAATGGGAAAAAAATGAATAGTAGTGGTGCACCGTGAGCACGGTGCGCCATTAGTGTCTACCACACTAATGGCGCACGAGCAACCGGTGCGCCATTAGTATATAGTAGTGGCGCACTACTTACCTAGTGCACCATTAGAATCAGTCCTATCTATAGCCCTTTTCCTAGTAGTGTGACTAGAGAATTCTGTCAATCACTATCTTATCTGGAAGATTAACTCCCACTTGATTCAAGTGATTGAAGTACCCAGACAATCTGAGCACATGCTCACTAGTTGAGCGATTCTCCTTCATCTTTTAGCTATAGAACTTGTTGGAGACTTCATATCTCTCAACTCGGGTATTTGCTGGAAATATTAACTTCAACTCCTGGAACATCTCATATGGTCCATGACGCGTTCAAAACGTCTTTGAAGTCACGATTCTAAGCCGTTTAAGCATGGTGCACTAAACTATCAAGTAGTCATCATTTTGAGCTAGCCAAACGTTCATAACGTCTGCATCTGCTCCTGCAATAGGTTTGTCACCTAGCGGTGCATCAAGGACATAATTCTTCTGTGCAGCAATGAGGATAAACCTCAGATCACGGATCCAATCCGCATCATTGCTACTAACATCTTTCAACACAGTTTTCTCTAGGAACATATCAAAATAAACATATGAAAGCAACAATGCGAGCTATTGATCTACAACATAATTTGCAAAATACTACCAGGACTAAGTTCATGATAAATTTAAGTTCAATTAATCATATTACTTAAGAACTCCCACTTAGACGGACATGTTTCTAGTCATCTAAGTGATCACGTGATCCAAATCAACTAAACCATGTCCGATCATCACGTGAAATGGAGTAGTTTTCAATGGTGAACATCACTATGTTGATCATATCTACTATATGATTCACGTTCGACCTTTCGGTCTCCCTGTTCCGAGGCCATATCTGTATATGCTAGGCTCGTCAAGTTTAACCTGAGTATTCCGCGTGTGCAACTGTTTTGCACCCGTTGTATTTGAACGTAGAGCCTATCACACCCGATCATCACGTGGCGTCTCAAAGACGAAGAACTTTCGCATAGCAGGGCATACTCGTGAGAACACTTCTTGATAATTTAGTGAGAGATCATCTTAAAATGCTACCGTCAATCAAAGCAAGATAAGATGCATAAAGTATAAACATCACATGCAATCAATATAAGTGATATGATATGGCCATCATCATCTTGTGCTTGTGATCTCCATCTCCGAAGCACCGTCGTGATCACCATCGTCACCGCGTGACACCTTGATCTCCATCGTAGCATCATTGTCGTTCGCCATCTATTGCTTCTAAGATTATCGCTACCGCTTAGTGATAAAGTAAAGCAATTACAGGCGTTTGCATTTCATACAATAAAGCGACAACCATATGGCTCCTGCCGATTGCCGATAACTTCGGTTACAAAACATGATCATCTCATACAATAAAATATAGCATCACGTCTAGACCATATCACATCACAACATGCCCTGCAAAAACAAGTTAGACGTCCTCTACTTTGTTGTTGCAAATTTTATGTGGCTGCTACGGGCTGAGCAAGAACCGTTCTTACCTACGCATCAAAACCACAACGATAGTTCGTCAAGTTAGTGCTGCTTTAACCTTCGCAAGGATCGGGCGTAGCCACACTCGGTTCAACTAAAGTGAGAGAGACAGACAGCGCCGGTCACCTTTAAGCAACGAGTGCTCGTAGCGGTGAAACCAGTCTCGCGTAAGCGTACACGTAATGTCGGTCCGGGCCGCTTCATCTCACAATGCCGCTGAACCAAAGTATGACATGCTGGTAAGCAGTTTGACTTATATCACCCACAACTCACTTGTGTTCTACTCGGGCATATGACATCTACGCATAAAACCAGGCTCGGATGCCATGTTGGGGAACATAGTAATTTAAAAAATTTCCTATGCACACGCAAGATCATGGTGATGCATAGCAACGAGAGGGGAGAGTGTTGTCCACGTACCCTCGTAGACCGAAAGCGGAAGCGTTAGAACAACGCGGTTGATGTAGTCGTACGTCTTCACGATCCGACCGATCCAAGTACCGAACGTACGGCACCTCCGAGTTCAGCACACGTTCAGCTCGATGACGATCCCCGAACTCCGATCCAACAAGGTGTCGGGGAAGAGTTCTGTCAGCATGACGGCATGGTGACGGTGATGATGTTCTACCGATGCAGGGCTTCGCCTAAGCACCACTATGATATGAACGAGGTGGAATATGGTGGAGGGGGGCACCGCACACGGCTAAGGAATGATCACGAAGATCAACTTGTGTGTCATGGGGTGCCCCCTGCCCCCGTATATAAAGGAGGGAGGGGGAGAATGCAGTCGGCCCCTAGGGGTGCGCTGGAGAGTCCTACTCCCACCGAGTAGGACTCCCCTCTTGCCTTGTTGGAGAAGGAAAGGGGAAGGGGGAAAGAGGAAAGGGGGGGTGCCGCCCCCTACCTTGTCCTAGTCGGACTAGGGGGGAAGGGGGCACGCGGCATGCCCTGGCCGGCCGTCCTCTTATCCCTTAGGGCCCTTGTAGGCCCGTGCCCCGGGAAGGGTTCCGTAATCCCTGGTACTCCGGTAAAACTCCGATTTCACCCGGAACGATTCTGATATCCAAATATGGGCTTCCAATGTTGGGGAACGTAGCAGAAATTCAAAATTTTCTACGCATCACCAAGATCAATCTATGGAGTATTCTAGCAACGAGGGAAAGGGGAGTGCATCTACATACCCTTGTAGATCGCTAAGCGGAAGCGTTCAAGAGAACGGGGTTGAAGGAGTCGTACTCGTCGTGATCCAAATCACCAGATATCCTAGTGCCGAACGGACGACACATCCGCGTTCAACACGTGCAGCCCGGTGACGTCTCCCATGCCTTGATCCAGCAAGGAGAGAGGGAGAGGTTGGGGAAGACTCCGTCCAGCAGCAGCACAACGGCGTGGTGGTGGTGGAGGAGCGCGGTACTCCAGCAGGGCTTCGCCAAGCACTACGAGAGACGAGAAGGGAAAGGGGTAGGGCTGCGCCAAGAGGGAGAGGTTCTCATGTGTATGGCAGCCCCAAAACCCCCACTATTTGTAGGAGGACGGGAGGTGGCTGCGCCCCCATCTAGGGTTCCCACCCTAGGGGTGCGGCAGCCCTAGATGGGACTTGGAGGGGGCGGCCAAGAGGGGAGAGAGGCGCGCCTAGGGTGGGCCTTTAGGCCCATCTGCGCCTAGGGTTTCCCTCTCCCCTCCTAGCTGCGCCTTGGGCCTTGGTGGGAGGCGCACCAGCCCACTCTAGGGCTGGTACCTTTCCACACTAGGCCCATGCAAGCCTCCGGGGCTGGTGGCCCCTCCCGGTGGACCCCCGGAACCCTTCCGGTGGCCCGGTACATTACCGTTGACCCCCGAAACACTTCCGGTGGCCAAAACCTCACTTCCTATATATTATTCTTTACCTCCGGACCATTCCGGAACTCCTCGTAACGTCCGGGATCTTATCCGGGACTCCGAACAACATTTTGTAACCGCGTACATACTTTCCCTATAACCCTAGCGTCATCGAACCTTAAGTGTGTAGACCCTACGGGTTCGGGAACAATGCAGACATGACCGAGACGTTCTCCGGTCAATAACCAACAACGGGATCTGGATACCGATGTTGGCTCCCACATGTTCCACGATGATCTCATCGGATGAACCACGATATCGAGGATTCAATCAATCCCGTATACAATTCCCTTTGTCTAGTGATATTGTACTTGCCCGAGATTCGATCGTCGGTATGCCGATACCTTGTTCAATCTCGTTACCGGCAAGTCTCTTTACTCGTTCCGTAACACATCATCCCGTGATCAACCCCTTGGTCACATTGTGCACATTATGATGATGTCCTACCGAGTGGGCCCAGAGATACCTCTCCGTCCAACGGAGTGACAAATCCCAGTCTCGATTCGTGCCAACCCAACAAACACTTTCGGAGATACCCGTAGTGCACCTTTATAGCGACCCAGTTACGTTGTGACGTTTGGTACACCCAAAGCATTCCTACGGTATCCGGGAGTTGCACAATCTCATGGTCTAAGGAAATGATACTTGACATTAGAAAAGCTTTAGCATACGAACTATACGATCTTTGTGCTAGGCTTAGGATTGGGTCTTGTCCATCACATCATTCTCCTAATGATCTGATCCCGTTATCAACGAAATCCAATGTCCATGGTCAGGAAACCGTAACCATCTATTGATCAACGAGCTAGTCAACTAGAGGCTTACTAGGGACATGGTGCTGTCTATATATCCATACATGTATCTGAGTTTCCTATCAATACAATTATGGCATGGATAATAAACGATTATCATGAACAAGGAAATATAATAATAATAACTAATTTATTATTGCCATTAGGGCATATTTCCAACATCCAATATATCAATCTTTATGTCTCAACCATTTCGAGACTCCTCGTCATGTCCATGATCATATCCGGGACTCTGAACAACCTTCGGTACATCAAAAACTATAAACTCATAATATAACTGCCATCGTAACGTTAAGCGTGCGGACCCTACGGGTTCGAGAACTATGTAGACATGACCTAGAACTGTTTCTAGTCAATAACCAATAGCGGAACCTGGATGCTCATATTGGCTCCTACATATTCTATGAAGATCTTTATTGGTCAAACCGCATAACAACATATGTTGTTCCCTTTGTCATCGGTATGTTACTTGCCCGAGATTCGATCGTCGGTATCCAATACCTAGTTCAATCTCGTTACCGGCAAGTCTCTTTATTCGTTACATAATGCATCATCCCGTAACTAACTCATTAGGTACATTGCTTGCAAGGCTTATAGTGATGTGCATTATCGAGAGGGCCTAGAGATACCTCTCAGAGTGACAAAACCTAATCTCGAAATACGCCAACTCAACATGTACCTTTGGAGACACGTGTAGAGCTCCTTTATAATCACCCAGTTACGTTGTGACTTTTGGTAGCACACAAAGTGTTTCTCCGGTAAACGGGAGTTGCATAATATCATAGTCATAGGAACATGTATAAGTCATGAAGAAAGTAATAGCAACATACTAAACGATCAAGTGCTAAGCTAACGGAATGGGTCAAGTCAATCAAATCATTCTACTAATGACGTGATCCCGTTTAATCAAATGACAACTCATGTCTATGGCTAGGAAACACAACCATCTTTGATCAACAAGTTAGTCAAGTAGAGGCATACTAGTGACACTATGTTTGTCTATGTATTCTCACATGTATTATGTTTCCGGTTAATACAATTCTAGCATGAATAATAAACATTTATCATGAAATAAGGAAATAAATAACAACTTTATTACTGCCTCTAGGGCATATTTCCTTCAAAAACAACCACTGAGAAGATAGATCGGGAGTTCCGCCACCGCAACCCTCTGTAGCAACCAAAAACCTCTCGGGAGCCCGTTCCGTCACCCTGCCAGAGGAGGAACCCATCACCGGTGGCCATCATCATCATCCCGGCGCTATCCATGATGAGGAGGGAGTAGTTCACCCTCAGGGCTGAGGGTATGTACTAGTAGCTATGTGTTTGATCTCTCTCTCTCTCTCTCTCTCTCGTGTTCTCTCTATGGCACGATCTTGATGTATCGCGAGCTTTGCTACTATAGTTGGATCTTATGATGTTTCTCCCCCTCTACTCTCTTGTGATGAATTGAGTTTCCCTCTTGAAGTTATCTTATCGGATTGAGTCTTTGATTTGAGAAAACTTGATGTATGTCTTTCCGTGTTTATCTGTGGTGACAATGGGATATCACGTGCCACTTGATGTATGTTTTGGTGACCAACTTGCGGGTTCCGCCCATGAAGCTATGCATAGGGGTTGGCACACGTTTTCTTGACTCTTCGGTAGAAACTTTGGGGCACTCTTTGAAGTACTTTTGTGTTGGTTGGATGAATTTGAGATTGTGTGACACATATCGTATAATCATGCCCACGGATACTTGAAGTGACAATGGAGTATCTAGGTGACATTAGGGTTTTGGTTGATTTGTGTCTTAAGGTGTTATTCTAGTACGAACTCTTGACTAGATTGATCTGAAAGAATAACTTTGAGGTGGTTTCGTACCCTACCATAATCTCTTCGTTTGTTCTCTGCTATTAGTGGCTTTGGAGTGACTCTTTGTTGCATGTTGAGGGATTGTTATATGATCTATCTATGTTATTATTGTTGAGAGAACTTGCACTAGTGAAAGTATGAACCCTAGGCCTTGTTTCCTATCATTGCAATACCGTTTATGCTCACTTTTATCATTAGTTACCTTGCTGTTTTTATATTTTCAGATTAAAAAAACCTATATCTACCATCCACATCGCACTTGTATCACCATCTCTTCGCCGAACTAGTGCACCTATAAAATTTACCATTGTATTGGGTATGTTGGGGACACAAGAGACTCTTTGTTATTTGGTTGCAGGGTTGTTTGAGAGAGACCATCTTCATCCTACGCCTCCTATGGATTGATAAACCTTAGGTCATCCACTTGAGGGAAATTTTCTACTGTCCTACAAACTTGTGCACTTGCAGGCCCAACAACGTCTACAAGAAGAAGGTTGTGTAGTAGACTTCAAGCTCTTTCCTGGCGCCGTTTCCGGGAGGTGAGTTCTTGAAGGTATATCTTTAGATCTTGCAATCGAATCTTTTTGTTTATTGTTTTATCACTAGTTTAGTTTATAAAAGAAAACTCCAAAAAAATGGAGTTAAGTTTGTCTCATACGCTTCGTCCTTTTAATATCTTTCGTGAGTATGATGGAAAGGAAAATTGTGCTCAAGCGCTAGAAGAAGAATACATTAGAATGCTTGGTACTAAATCTTTGAATGATGAGCATGATTGCAATGTTGTTAGTATGAACTCTTTGAATATCCATAGTACTAATGATGATTGCACTAGTTATGATGAAAATGACTCTTATAAGCATGTTGATTTTTGTGGAGTAGAATGGGTTTGCATGGACACACCAAATAGAGAAAATAGATATTGCAAGAGGCATACGTATTTAAAAATTAAAGGTTTACAAGAAAGGCTTGATGATTGTGCTGAAAGATTCAATATTTTTCGTGCCCCTTGTGAACTTTGCAATGAACGTGGTCATTTAAATCTCCAATGCAAATTGTTTCATGATCGAATCGTGTCCAAAAATTGTGATAACTTGATTACCCTTGGGCATCATAAAGAGCTTAGTCTTCTTTTGGGGTATGAAGAAATGAAACGTATAAGTGAGGGTATTCCAAAATTTAATCTTGATAGATTTCTTGATTTTGATCTAGAGGATATTTATATGTTTTGTGCGTTGAATTGCATTGAAAATCCTTATATTGCCAATTACATAAAGAAAAGAAAGCAAATAGAAGATGATGAGAATACTAATGAAAGGGAAGAGACTTCCCAATATCCTCCTATTATTTCTTATGATGAATCAGGTAACTAGGAGGAGCTTTCTATTCAACCAATCTCGTCAATAAGGAGTTCAAAGAGGAAGGTTGAACCCACACATAATGTGAAAAAGAAAAGGAAAAGAAGGGGCAACAAAGGTAAAAAGGTATCCCTCCCAAATGATGTTGCTCCTACTACTCATTGTGATGATGATAATTACTATACTATTGGTGCTATCCATACTATTAATGATGAGAGTGATTATGCTTATGATATGAAAAGACCCAAGCTTGGGGAAGCTATGTTTGATGAGGATGAAATATTCGAGAATATATTTGCTGAAATTAATGTTTGTATCAACCTTAGGGATGCTATGTTTAATGAAGATGATATTTTTAGCATCCCAAGTTTTGATATGCAAAGTTGTTATGATGATAGCATGCCTCTTATGTATGATGATTATATTGATGAAAGTGGGTTTGGAAGAGTGTCAACTTTAGGAAGTAGTGATCCCACTATTTTGGAGGATGTTGAATTTTATTGTGATGAATACGGAAGTGGATTTGGAAGAGTGTCAACTTTATTTAGTGATTCCACTATCTTGGGAGAGGTTTCAATCGATTATGATGAGAACGAAGTTGCTACTTATGATGATTATTGTGATGAAAATTGTGCTATAAAAAGTAGTGATGATTATATTTATAAAAACTTGTCATAATTATGATTACCCTTTTTCTGAACATTAATCTTTTAATGTGGAAACAATTTTTAGTGTTCAAGTCTCTTATGATTCTCCCACTATTCCGAATGAGAAGAATTTTGCTTATGTGGAGAGTAGTAAATTTTCTATGATTGTAGATCATGAAAAGAATGCTTTAGGTGCTGGTTATATTGTTGAATTCATTCATGATGCTACTGAAAATTATTATGACGGAGGAATTTATGCTTGTAGGAATTGCAATAATGTCAAGTTTCCTCTCTATGTGTTAAAAATCTTGAAGCTATGCTTGTGTTACCTTCCTATGCTAGTTAATTATCGTTCCCATAAGTTGTTTGCTCACAAAATCCCTATGCATTGGAAGTGGGTTAGACTTAAATGTGCTAGTCATATGCTTCATGATGCTCCCTTTATGTTTCAATTCTTATCTTTTATGTGAGCATCATTGTCATCATCATGCCTAGCTAGAAAGGCATTAATGAAAAGCGCTTGTTGGGACACAACCCAATATCTATCCTTACTGTTTTTGTGTGTCCACATGATTATGCTACTGTAGTAATCATGTTTTATAGGTTTTGTTTCAATAAAGTGCCAAGTAAGACCTTTAGGATAGCTTACGGTGATAGTTGTGTTGATCCTGCTGAGAATCAGAAACTTTTGCACCAAGTAAATTAGTTTTGTTAATTCACAGAAACGTGCTTCTGATCTGATTCTTTTTGCTCTGGATTGGTACACAAATTGCTTAGGACTTCCTAATTTGGTAGAATTTTTGGAGTTCCAGAAGTATACGTTTGATACAGATTACTACAGACTGTTCTGTTCTTGACAGATTCTGATTTTCGTGTGTTGTTTGCCTATTTTTATGCATCTATGGCTAGTATTAAGTGGTATGAACCATAGAGAAGTTGGAATACAGTAGATATTACACCAATATGAATTTAGAATGAGTTCATTACAGTACCTAAGTGGTGGTTTTATTTTCTTATACTAACGGAGCTTACGAGTTTTCTGTTGAGTTTTGTGTTGTGGAGTTTTCATGTTTTGGGTAAATATTCGATGGAATATGGAATAAGGAGTGGCAAGAGCCTAAGCTTGGGGATGCCCCGGATGGCATCCCCTCTTTCGTCTTCGTTCATCGGTAACTTTACTTGGAGCTATATTTTTATTCGCCACATGATATGTGTTTTGCTTGGAGCGTCATTTTCTTTTATTAGCATTAGCTTTCTGTTATTTAGAATAATGTTTTGCATCTTTAGTTTGAATAAAAATGTCAAGGATAGCCTTTGCCATGCTTGTTTTGCTAGTATACATGTTGCTGTTTGAAAACAGAAAGTTTACCGCTGTTGCAAAAATTCCCTAGAAAAGTCAGAGAATGGTATAATGTTGAAACTTTTTCCATATTAAGCTCTGATAAATTTACTACAGTGGGAATTTTATATCATGATTTTTGGAGTTAGGGAAGTATGATGAATCTTGCATTCTTTACAGACTGTACTGTTTTGGCAGATTGCTGTTATGTTTGCATTGTCTGCATATGTTTGCTTGTTTAATGATTCTATTTGAGGATAGGAGTATTAAATATGCAGAGGCATTTAGTATGCAATGTTGAATAATAATTTTAGTGATTTGTTACAGTAGAAAATGATAAGGTTTTGCATTGATTTATACTAACCTATCTCACGAGTTCTTGTTGAGTTTGTTGTGGATGAAGCTTTTGATAAAAAGAGAAACCATGATACGAGAGGAATTAAGGAGACACAAAAGTTCAATCTTGGGGATGCCCAAGGTACCCCAAGATAATATTTCAAGAAGTCTCAAGCATCTAAGCTTGGGGATGCCCCGGTAGGCATCCCAACTTTCTTCTTCAACAACTATCGGTTAGTATCGGTTGAGCCTAAGTTTTTGCTTCTTCACATGAGTTGTGCTATCCTTGCAATGTCATTTTATTTTGTTTTGCTTGCTGTTTGAATAGAATACCAAGATCTAAAATTCTTTAATGAGAGAGAGTCTTCATATATAGCTACATAATTATTTAGCTACTCATTGATCTTCACTTATATCTTTTTGGAGTAGTTTGTCATTTACTCGTGTGCTTCACTTATATCCTATGAGTAAATTGTTGAATGAGTTGATTGTCATAAATCTGAATTTATATATGTTTCATTTTCTTATCCCATGGGGAGTTATGACTTCACGTCTAAGAAGTAGAGGTTGTAAATTTATTGAAGGTTAGTAAGCGTTGTATTGGTCATTTGAACAATTCATGAAAGAATATTGAAGGAAGAGAGATTTCATATATAAATACACTATCCTAGACATCTTTTATAATTGGGAGCACTCATTAAGTATGACATGCTAAAGAGTTGATGTTGGACAAGGAAGACAACGTAATGGTTTATGTTTTCTGACATCTCAGTTAAAATATATTGTCATGGATCATTCAAACATGTTGAGCTTGCCTTTCCCCCTCATGCTAGCCAAAATTCCTTGCACCAAGTAGAGATACTACTTGTGCTTCCAAATATCCTTAAACCCAGTTTTGCCATGAGAGTCCACCATACCTACCTATGGATTGAGTAAGATCCTTCAAATAAGTTGTCATCGGTGCAAGCAATAAAAATTGCTCTCTAAATATGCATGACTTATTAGTGCGGAGAAAATAAGCTTTGTATGATCTTTTTATGGAAGCAATAAAAGCGACAGACTGCATAATAAAGGTCCATATACAAGGAGCAATATAAAGTGATGTTCTTTTGCATTCAGATTTTGTGTATCCAACCCTAAAAGCGCATGACAACCTCTGCTTCCCTCTGCGAAGGGCCTATCTTTTACTTTATGTCTTTTACTTTTATGCAAGAGTCAAGGTGATCTTCACCTTTCCCTTTTTTATTTTATCCTTTGGCAAGCACCTCGTGTTGGGAAGATGTAACACCCCAAAATTTTATCCTTGTTTGGTTAATTAAAATTTTGCCAGGAGTTTAAAACTTTTATTTTCTGGGCTCCCTTTTGATTTTTTTTGGAACATTTCCTTCCTTTTTATCATGGAGTTATTTCCTTCAGTGAAAACTTTTCAAATATGTTATTGGACTTGTTTATCCTCTCAAGAACAATCTTTTCTTTTCATCAGAGGAATTAATTATATAATAATCTCCATAATCTTTATTTTCTTGAAAAAAATGGTTTCCCATGGTTTTATGGTCCTTTTTGTACTGCAACCATTTGATAAAATCATTCAATGTCCCAACCAAAATTTGGAGATGTCATGTGATGTTTTGAAGCCACTTTTATGCAAAAAATACCTTCTGTCCTTTGGTAATTTTGATCTCTACACCATTTTTTTTCAAATCTGGTCCAGTGGGCAGATTTGCACTACAGCCTATTTAAATATTTCTTTTAAAGCCTTCACCAAAATTATGGGAGATCAGTGGTAGCATGCAATTCAACTTTATGCAAAAACCGAACTTTGTTCTTTGAAAAATTTGAGTCGATCAACCTCTTTTCCATTCTGGTCCAACTTAATGGATTGTACTACAACTATACTTTAGCTTGCTCCTTTTGCTGTGATTCCTTTTCCTACTTGTAGCCCTTCCTGCTAGAACCTTAAGTCCAAGAGGTTGGACTCATTGGAGCAATTCTAGTACATGCAGTCATGCCCTGTTCTTTCTGTCCAGAACTGAAGTTTTGCAAAACTTGCACTAGCAAGTTTCTCCTTTTGGCAAACTAACCTCACCACCCTCTCTTGCATCTAAAGAGACCCCACTCTGGAAGTTTTGATCACCCCAAGTACTTCCTAGATGCCTCTGGCATTTTGTCGAACACCCTGTGTGCATGAACAGATTTGGCATGGTTGAAGGTTTTGTGTTGTGAACTTTTCCCTTGCCTCAAACCAAGTTGTCCAGTAGCCTTCTGCATGTCTCTAACCTAGTCCTGTGGATTTGCAGTGGCTCTCTAGCAACCTTAGACGCCCTGGCATTTCGTCGAACGAGTGCCGTGCATGCCCAGAGCACGAGCAGAGCACGCGTTTTACACGTGCCGCGCCCGAGCCGCCACGTCGCGCCCCTAGTTTTGCCCACATCACAGAGCCGCGCCACGCACTCTCCCTCTCACCAGAACACGCCAAGCAGCCCTGGTGCCCTGCAGCACCGCCGTCAGAGCTCCTTGGCGGCACGCCGGCGTCCGCAGCGCGTCTCTGCCAGGTCGGTGCCGCCCAAGCCTCTCCCGCTCGCCACCTGCCCCTGGAACAGCTCAGCCTCATCCTCTCGCGCGTCCTCTAGCTCTCGTCGTCGCCACGACGCCCTGCCGCTACAGGGAGGCGGTTCACCGACGAACTTATCCGCGGCCGCCGCAAACCGACCTCATCGCACTATAAGAAGAGGCCCCCGAGCACGTCCCGTTCCATAGGCAGCCTCAGAATGCTCCCCTAGTTCTCCCGTGGCAGCAAATCTACCCGGGGAGGTCTTCTTCCCCATCTCCGGCAACCGCAGCCGCCGCCAGTGCCCCAGCCATTCCGGCGCCACCAGGGCCTCCCCCTCTCTACTCTCTTCACCAGGAACTTCCTCTCCCCCTCGTGGATCCATCCCCCTACTCAATTTTTATCGGGAGTCGCTGTAGAAGAAAAATCACTTTGCCCGACGGCCACCGTCCGCTGCGAAGCTCGCCACCGGCAGCTCCATCCACCCCAGAGACCGTAGCGACCACCGGAGTGACCGTCTCGATCCCCTGAGCCCGCGGATGGCCTCGGTTTCCCGAACGGGGCCACCGTTCGCCGGCGAGCCTCGCCGGAGTCCCACCCCCCGCTCAGGCAGAGAAAGAGGAGGGGAGGGAAGACCGATCAAACTGACCCGATGGGCGAGGCGGGCCCACTGTCGATCCTCCTCAGCAGTCCACGCTGTTTAAGTGGAAACGTATTTCCAGAATACGCCTTCGACGTGTACGCATAATCGAACCGTTTTCTTTTTCTGTTTTATTTTTAAATAACATATTTTGACCAAAACTTTGACTGCCTATAACTTTTTAATTATAACTCCAAATGAGTTGATTCTTTTTCCTACCTCTCTCAAATATTGTCTAGTTTATTTTAAGATTTATTTGAAAAAAATTTCAGACAACTTTTTGTGCTGTTTTGGAAATGGGTGTTAATTCAAACTTATTTACAATAGGATTTTTTTGGGAGAGAAAGAAGGAGGCTTTCAAAAGTTTTGGAGTGCACCCTGCCTTTCCACACCTTGAAGGTGAGCATTCTGAACCCTGGCATAATATTTTGCATGCATTGTTTGACACGATTATGGCGCCACCTCAATACGTGGAACCCGTTATTTTATGTGGTGATGTGATCGTTTGCATAAATGCTTATTTGAAATTTCCTTGCTGTTGGAAATGGACATGCTTGTGATAATGATCATCCTCGTATGCCTTTCGTGCCTACCGGAAGGAAAACGGGAAAGTCTCTGTCTTGGGTAGACCCGAGCTCGTCCCTAGTTCCTCGTCGAGACGAGTGTGTCCGACATGGCATGAGGGGTATTATGAGTGCTGATTCTATCTGTCGATTGAAATATATTCATTATGCTAATCATGCAGGGAATACTGAAACCTCCTGAGTCGACCATAGATCGAGTCTTGTTCTAGTGACCCCCATACTTGTTTCGTACTACCACTTGGCTCTACAACAAGTAGGGTACGGTTCAGTAAGTCGTCAACCCCTTTCCAAAGACACACCGTCTGCAGAGGCCATGGTGGAAGATACCGGTTGTAGCTGGTAGGCAGGTCACCTGGTCCGGGGGCATGGGTGTTTCCGGTTGAGACCAAGAGGGGCGGCCACCCCTTAGAGCGCGCGATATAAATTTGATCAAGCACTTTTCCATTCTGGTCCAACTTGAGGATTTGTATAGCAACCACCATTTTAGTTGCTCCTCTATCCATGATTCCTTTTCCTACTTATAGTCCTCCTTGCTAAACCCCTAAGTCCAGGAGCATGCACCCATTGGATCATTTTTGGTCCATGTAATGATGCCATTTACCACCTGTCCAGAATTGAAATTTTGCAAAACTTGCACTAGCAAGTTTGTGCTTTGGACAAACTAACCTCACCACCCTCTCTTTCATTTAAAGAGACCCCACCCTGGGAGATTTGACCACTCCAAGAAATGCCTAGGTGCATGTGGCATTCTATCGAACACTTTATGGGCATGACCAGTTTTGACATGAGTTTTACTTTGCACTATGAACTTGCTTCCCTTCCATAACCACCTTATCCAATAGACTTCTAGCTACTCCTAACCTAGGTCTGTTAAACCTCAACCTCACCAGAGACCTCTAGCACGCCCTGGCATTTTGTCGAGCACGTCCCGTGCGTGCTCTGGGAGCGAGTAGAGCAGCGTTGCTTACGCGTGCCGCCGAAGTCGCCACGTCGCGCCCCTGGTTTTGCCCGCACCGCAGAGCCGCGCCATGCACTCTCCCTCTCACCGCATCATGCCAAGCAGCGCTGGTGCCCTGCAGCACCGCCGACAGAGTCCCTTGGTGGCACGCCGGCGTCCGCAGCGCATCTCTGCCAGGTCGGTGCCGCCCAAGCCTCAGCTGCTCGCCACCTGCCCCTGGAACAGCTCAGCCACATCCTCTCGCGCGTCCTCTAGCTCTCGTCGTCGCCATGACGCACTGCCGCTACAGGCAGGCGGTTCGCCGGCGAACTTATCCACCGCCGCCGCAAACTGACCTTGTTGCGCTATAAAAAGAGGCCCCCGAGCATGTTTCGTTTCCTAGGCCGCCTCAGCATGCTCCTCTAGTTCTTCCGTGGCAGCCAATCGACCCGGGGAGGTCTTCTTCCCCACCTCCGGTAACTGCAGCCGTCGCCACTGCCCCGGCCATTCCGGTGCCACCAGAGCCTCCCCCTCTCCACTCTCTTCACCAGGAACTCCCTCTCCCCCTGGTGAATCCATCCCCCTACTCGATTTTGATCGGGACTCGCCGCGGGAGAAAAATCACTTTGCCCGACGACCACCGTCCGCTGCGAAGCTCGCCGCCGGCAGCTCCGTCCACCCCAAAGACCGTAGCGACTACCGGAGTGACTGCCCCGATCCCCTGAGCCCGTGGGCGACCTCCGTTTCCCGAACGGTGCCGCCGTTCGCCGGCGAGCATCGCCGAAGTCCCGCCTCCGCTCGGGGCAGAGGAAGAGGAGGGAGGTCGACTAGTCAAACCTGACCAGTGGGTCCCCCGGGCCCACCGCCGCGACTCCACGCCGTCACGCTGGAGTAAGTGGAAGCGTAGATTCCAAAGTACGTCTTCGACGTGTACCGTTTCTTTTTTTCTTTTTGTTTTATTTAAAAACCAGATTTGACCACAACTTTGACTGCCTATAACTTTTTAATGATAACTCCAAAGGAATTGATTCCTTTTCCTACCTCTCTCAAATTTGATCTAGTTTATTTTAATATTTATTTGAAAAAATTTCAAGACAACTTTTTGTGCTGTTTTAAATTTGTGTGTTAATTCAAATTTATTTAAAATAGGACTTTAGAGAGAGAGAAGCAAACTTTCAAAAGTTTTGGAGTGCACCCTGCCTTTCCACATATTAAAGGCAAGCATTCTGAACCCTGTCATAATATTTTGCATGCATTGTTTGACACGATTATGGCACCACCTCAATACGTGGAACTCGTTATTTTATGTGGTGATGTGATCGTTTGCATAAATGCTTATTTGAATTTTCCTTGCTGTTGGAAATGGACATGCTTGTGATAATGATCATCCTCGTAGGCCTTTCGTGCCTACCGGAAGGAAAACGGGAAAGTCTCTGTCTTGGGTAGACCCGAGCTTGTCCCTAGTTCCTTGTCGAGACGAGTGTGTCCGGCATGGCATGAGGGGTATGATGAGTGGTGATTCTATCTGTTGGATGAAATATATTCGTTATGCTAATTATGCAGGGAATACCTAAACCTCCTGAGTCGACCATAGATCGAGTCTTGTTCCGGTAACCCCCATACTTGTTTCGTAGTACCACTTGTCCCTGCCATACGTAGGGTACGGTTCAGTAAGTTGTCAACCCCTTTCCTAGCACACACCGTACAGAGAGGCCATGTTGGAAGATACCGGAGGCATCCGGTAGGCATGCGATCTGACCCGGGGGCATGGGTGTTGCGGTTGTAGCGAAGGGTAGCTCCCCTAGTTCTTGTAGCAGTATAAATTTTGTGATCCCATGCTACGTCGAGGTTGTAGCCTCCCCACTTAGAGTTTTTCTTAACGGGTGTCGTGGGTGATTTCCAGACACCGGTAAGTTAGGCTGGTGTGTGCGGATATGTGTGTTTTCAATCAAAAGACCGTAGACGGGATTAGTCCCGATGGACTAAAGGAATCCGTTACTCGTGGGTAAAGAGTACACCCTCTGCAGAGATTAAACCTATTCGAATAGCCGTGTCCATGGTTAAGGATTACAGTCTGGGATGGGTCAAGTGTTGGTCTTAGTGTCGATCTTCGGAGGAGAAACTGTTAATCCAAACTTGTATACCGACTTGTGACTTGTGAGGACCATGATTATAAATTTGTTATGGACTAACCGTTATATTATTTGAATTATCGAGTATCCCTGGGATGGTTCTACCTCCTGGGTATTCACTGTGATTATTTATAAGCCCTTTATGTAGTGTCGCTGAGACGCCCGACTGTGGCATGCTTGTTATTCATTTACTATATAAGTCCTTTATGTGGTGTCGCTGAGACGCCCGACTGTGGCATGCTTGTTATTCATTTACTTTATAAGCAATTTATGTGGTGTCGCTGAGACGCCTGAATCGTGGGCATGCTTGTTATTCATTTACTTTATAAGCCCTTTATGTGGTGTCATTTGAGACGCCCGACTGTGGCATGCTTGTTATTCATTTACCTTATAAGCCCTTTATGTGGTGTCGCTGAGACGCCCGACTGTGGCATGCTTGTTATTTATTTTACTTTATAAGCCCTTTATGTGGTGTCGCTCAGACGCCCGACTGAGGCATGCTTGTTATTTACCATCAATTCGAGACGTCGCTTCAGACATCCGAATGGTGCATTTTATTCCTACTCTGTCATTACATATTCGTTGTTACTATTTAATAACCTGCATGCATGCATCAAGGATTTTATTTTTATGACTGACGTTGTGATCATAGAATATTTTTAGAGCATTATTATCGGTTGTTATATTATACCTGTGTTCATAATGTTTGCGAGTACATTCAAAGTACTCACTGGCTTGTCCCTGGCTATTATCTTGGCCAGATTTCTTGCATGGAGAGGAGCGTTGCGATGACAGCCCGGAAACCTACACAATGGTGATAGCAGCCTCGCGAAGATAGGAGTTAACCTGGTCAGCTGTTTCTGTGGGAAATGGAGTCCCATAGACGCTGATGATCCACAAACCGCTTCCGCCATCAACCACTAGAAACCATTTGTTGTACTCACAGACCAGAATGGTCTTGTACCACATATTTTGTATTTTGCTTGGAATTTCTGTATCAAGTTGGTGCCTCATCAGCTAACAGTAATCCTGGGGCTGGTGAGCACAACGACCATTTTCTGGAATTTATTACCCGGAAAACCGGTCGTCACACCGGCTGCGTTCATCCCCGAGACAGAGTCTTCGGTGGGCGATCCCGTGACAGAACGGGCCTAGACTTGGTCTGTCATCTCGCGATGACATGCACTAACACGTAGAAGCAATTATTCCCCGTGGCCTACCCACTCTAGGTGCCGAACAACGCACTAGACTACCGGGGCCACCGAAGTGGTGCCGGTCTCTAGTACCGGACGAGGCCCATCCGAAGAAGAAAACACAAGACAGTAATTATGATGTGCTAAGGTTGTTTGCCAAGCATGGAAGAAAACAACAACAAAAAGTATAATACATATTATAGAGAATGCACAAGAAGAAAAGAGATCTAGGTTAGATGCTTTACCGAGAGCTTCACTCGGAAACTGTGGCCATTACCGAGAGCCGAGAATCGACCCTCAGTAACCACTGCTCTAATATTTTTCCCTTCTCTTTTTGTTTTTTGTTTTGCACTATCTTTTTTGTATCTCATATTTCATATGCTTTTACGACCAAAGTTTGTAAATTCCATGACTTTTGATGAATTTTTCAAAACTCAACTTTAAAGAATGTAAAGTAAAAAACATGAGAAGAAGTAGTTATTGACCGTGGCATACCCCTCTCTCGGTGCCGGTCAACCTTCTAGACCGGCAACGAGAGAGAACTTTAAAGAGTGTAAAGTAATAAATGTGAGAAGAAGTAGTTGTTGACCGTGGCCTACCCCATCTCTCGGTGCCGGTCAACTTCCTAGACCATCGGGGCCACCGGATAGCCCATGCATATACATGCGATGGCCTCCTTTAAGAGCACAAGAAGTTTCGAGGCCACGGAGCAACATGACCCGCACTTCCTGCACAAACCGGACACATTCCCTCTCGATACCCATAGACTATCTTGAAGAACGAGCCTAGATTTGGTTTGTCATCTCGCGATGACATGCACTAACACGTAGAAGCAGTTATTCACGATGGATTACACCCTCTCGGTGTCGAATAATGCCCTAGACCGCCGAGGCCACCAGATGGGTGCTCGATATAGATACCGCCCGAGGGGGGGGGAGGGCACCCCTAGAGCGTGTGGCCCATGCATATTCATGCAGGGGTGGTGTGCTATTTGAATAAGCAACACACGTCCTTGACGTGACATGGGCCTCACAAAGCACACACACGGGCGGGAACGTCGAGGATCGGCTGCGTCCGTCCCCGAGACAGAATCTTCGGTGGGAGATCCCATGACAGAACGAGCCTAGACTTGGTTTGTCATTTCGCGATGACATGCACTAACACAGAGAAGCAGCTATTCACCATGCACTACACCCTCTCGGTGCCGAATAATGCCCTAGACCGCCGGGGCCACCGGATGGGCGTTTGATATGGAGACCGCCCGAGGGGGGGGGGGGGAGGGCACCCCTACATGCATGTGGCCCATGCATATGCATGCAGGGGTGGTGTGCTATTTTAATCAGCAACACACGTCCTTGACATGGCACGTGCCCCACAAACCACACACACGGGCGGGAACGTCGAGGATCGGCTGCATTCGTCCCCGAGACAGAGTCTTCGATGGGTGATCCCATGACAGAATGGGCCTAGACTTGGTCTGTCATCTCGCGATGACATGCACTAACACGATTAAGCAGTTATTCCCCTTGGCCTACCCCCTCTAGGTGCCGAACAACGCCCTAGACCACCAGGGCCACCGGAGGGGTGCCGGTCTCTAGAACCGGACGAGGCCCATCCGAAGAAGAAAACACAAGACAGTTATTATGATGTGCTAAGGTTGTTTGCCAAGCATGGAAGAAAACAAAAAAAGTATAATACATAATATCGAGAAAGCGCAAGAAGGAAATAGATCTAGGTTAGATGCTTTACCGGGAGCTACTATCAGAAAAGGTGGCCATTACCGAGAGCCGAGAATTTTCCCCTTCTCTTTTTGTTTTTGTTTTGCACTATCTTTTTTGTATCTCATTTCATATTCTTTTACGACCAAAGTTTGTAAATTCCATGACTTTTGATGAATTTTTTCAAAACTCAACTTTAAAGAGTGTAAAGTAAGAAGCATGAGAAGATGCAGTTGTTGACCATGGCCTACCTGCCCCTCTCACGGTGCTAGTCAACTTTCTAGACCGGCACCGAGAGAGAACTTTAAATAGTGTAAAGTAATAAACATGAGAAGAAGCAGTTGTTGATCGTGGCCTACCCCCTCTCTCGGTGCCGGTCAACTTCCTAGACCTCCCGTGCCACGGGATAGCCCATGCATATACATGCGATGGCCTCCTTTGAGAGCAATAGAAGTTTCGAGGCCAATGGAGCAACAGGACCCGCACTTCCTGCACAAACCGGACACATTCCCTCTCGATACCCATAGACTATCTTGAAGAACAGGTCTAGACTTGGTCTGTCATCTCACGATGACATGCACTAACACGGACAAGCAGTTATTCACCATGGACTACATCCTCTCGGTGCCGAATAATGCCCTAGACTACCGGGGCCACAGGATGGGTGCTCGATATAGAGACCGCCCGAGGGGGGGGGGAGGGCACCCCTACATGCGTGTGGCCCATGCATATGCATGCAGGGGTGGTGTGCTATTTGAATAAGCAACGCACGTCCTTGACGTGACACGTGCCTCACAAACCACACACACGGGCGGGAACGTCGAGGACCGGCTGCGTCCGTCCCCAAGACAGAATCTTCGGTGGGTGATCCCATGACAGAACGAGCCTAGACTTGGTCTATCCTCTCGCTATGACATGCTCTCAAACAGAGAAGCAGTTATTCACGATGGACTACATAGTATCGGTGCCGAATAACGCCCTAGTCCATCGGGGGCACCAGATGCGTGCTCGATATGCAGATCGCCCGAGGGGGGGAGGGCACCCCTACATGCGCGTGGCCCATGCAAATGCATGCAGGGGTGGTGTGTTATTTGAATAAGCAACGCACGTCCTTGACGTGGCACGTGCCTCACAAACCACACACACGGGCGGGAACGTTGAGGACCGGCTGCGTTCGTCCCCGAGACAGAGTCTGCGGTGGGTGATCGCGTGACAGAACGGGCCTAGACTTGGTCTGTCATCTCGCGATGACATGCACTAACACGAAGAAGCAGTAATTCCCCATGGCTTACCCCCTCTAGGTGCCGAACAAAGCCCTAGAGCGCTGGGGCCATCGGAGAAATGCCGGTCTCTTGAACCGGACGAGGCCCATCCGAAGAAGAAAACACAAGATGGTAATTACGATGTGCTAAGGTTGTTTGCCAAGCATGGAAGAAAACAACAAAAAAAGTATAATACATATTATCGAGAATGCACAAGAAGGAAAGACATCTAGGTTAGATGCTTTACCGAGAGCAACTCTCGAAAAAGGTTGCCATTACCGAGAGGCGAGAATCGACCCTCGGTAACCACTGCTCCAATTTTTCCCCCTTCCCTTTTTGTTTTGCACTATCTTTTTTGTATCTCATATTTCATATGCTTTTACGACCAAAGTTTGTAAATTCCATGACTTTTGATGAATTTTTTCAAAACTCAACTTTAAAGAGTGTACAGTAAAAAAATGTGAAGAAGCAGTTGTTGACCGTGGCCTACCCCCTCTCTCCGTGCTGGTCAACTTTCTAGACCGGCACCGAGAGAGAACTTTAAAGAGTGTAAAGTAATAAATGTGAGAAGAAGCAGTTGTTGACCGTGGCCTACCCCCTCTCTCGGTGCTGGTCAAGTTCCTAGACCGCCAGGGCCACCGGATAGCCCATGCATATACATGCGATGGCCTCCTTTGAGAGCACAAGAAGTTTCGAGGCCAAAGGAGCAACAGGACCCACACTTCCTGCACAAACCGGACACATTCCCTCTCGATACACATAGACTATCTTGAAGAACGGGCCTAGACTTGGTGTGTCATGTCGCGATGACATACACTAACACAGAGAAGTAGTTATTCACCGTGGACTACACCCTCTCGGTACCGAATAATGCCCTAGACCGCCGAGGCCACCGGATGGGTGCTCGATATGGAGACCGTCCGAGGGGGGGGGGAGGGCACCCCTACGTGTGTGTGGCCCATGCATATGCATGCAGGGGTGGTGTGCTATTTGAATAAGCAAAGCATGTCCTTGACGTAGCACGTGCCTCACAAACGACACACACGGGCAGGAACGTCGAGGACCGGCTGCGTTTGTCCCCGAGACAGAGTCTTCGTTGGGCGATCCCGTGACAGAATGGGCCTAGACTTGGTCTGTCATCTCGCAATGACATGCACTAACACGAAGAAATAGTTATTCCCCATGGCCTACTCCCTCTAGGTGTCGAACAATGCCCTAGACCGTCGGGGCCACCAGAGCAATATGACCAGCACTTCCTGCACAAAACAGACACGTTCCGACACCAGTAATAAAAAAACACCAGCATCCACCATTAAGAAGATAGCCTATCACTTTGAATGTTCTCTGCTCGAGACAGGTGGACACTCAAAGTGATAGTCCATCTCCTTAACAAGTGTGTAATGAATATCGAAGCTTACTGCATCTGAACTATCCCACTATTTAAATAGGTTTTGTTGCTTGTCTCTTGGCGAGGTGGGACTAAAACTTTGATGGTGGCCTTATCATTACCGAGAGCGACACTCGGAACCTACTCATTTACCGAGAGCCGAGAGTCGACCCTCGATAACTACTGCTCTACCGAGAGTCCTCACGGCATAACTGCAACAGCCAAGTGCCTTCAGCTCCCAGCGCATGCCTCTTTGCCGAGTACCGCCCTCGGTAATTTTTTTTCCCTGTTCTGTTCATACTGTTTTTTGCTCGAGTTGGTGCAGCAAAAATATTTATACAATACTCAAACTTGCATTTCAAGTCACACATTTTAACAACAAACTCACATAAGCATTAAATCATAAATAGTTCACACAAGCTTCATTTCAAATCAGAAAGTAGCTCTTTAGTACAAGTGCCTACTTACTAATTAAACAACAAAGTGGTCTGCATGCATGCACCATATGATATAAAGCAACACCACAATTATGACAAATTGAAAGAGAATTATGAAGTTCTTCAACCCACTGAACCAGCTAAGCCGTGTCTAGCTTGCACCATTGCGTAAGTCTGCTTTTCTCTTTTCCTTAAGCAAATACTAATTGTAATGATACTCTGTTGTCTCTCTGTTGTTGAATGAGGCGAAGGAGTTGCCTTCATAATGAAGTATTTGTTCATTGCATTCCGACCATGAATTGTAGACTCCTGGACACCGTCCTCTGTACACCACATACCACTTCATCTACAAAAGAAAAAGAAATAAGGCACATCATACATAATCAACATAAGCATTCATCACTCATACAATCAAAAGCATCGCAAGTGTCCATCCAAGTCCATATCAGCAGGTACATAACTATACCACTAAATCAACGTCGAACTATCTAGGTGACTACTCCGAGGTGTAGTCGGTGAAACCAGTGATCGTCGAGTCAGAGCACGTGGGGGCATCCCCCACAGTGGAGGACCAAGCGTCATCGGGAATGATGGTCGGTGGACTCAATGGCTCCTTACGTGGTGTAGCCTTGCTCTCCTTAGCTGGGGGTTTCTTCTTGGCCAGATCCACAAAAAACTTCATTAGGATCAGCTGTGGGTTCTTCTCAAGGAGTGCCTCCAAGCGGTCGTCGACGCTCTTCTCCTTGTCCGTGGAGTCGACCCTAATGGAAGCTTCGCCGTTGGAGGAAGCCATAGCCGAAAAATCGATCGATGCTAACACCTTTCATCACACAATGGAAAATAACATAAGAATCAAACATCAAAGATATAACATGAAGAGCTCACGCAGAACAACTCTCATCGACACTCTCTCACTTATATACGGTGGACACTCTCGCTGGTGGTGGTATATATGGTGGACACTCTCTCACGGGTATTTCAACTTTCGGTGATGGTTGAGTTGGGTGAGCACCTCATGCGTTATGAAGATATAACATGAGGAGCTAACCCAAATCAACCGTCATCACTCAAAAGTTGATTTTTCTTCCTCCAAGAACAACTCTCATCGACAGTATCTCATGTATCTCATCGGTCACGTCCGCACATAGCATCCATGCATACAACATTATCAACAATTATCTACATTTTTTCTTTTGAAAAAAATGTATCTACATGGCATCCATCCATCTATCTATGCACCTATCTATCAATCCATCCATCTATCTATGCATCCATCTATCAATCCATCCATCTATCTATGCATCCATGTATCAATCCATCCATCTATCTATGCATCCATCTATCAATCCATCTATCTATACACACATGGAGAGGAGGAGGGGGGGCTCACCGGAGGGAGGAGCTCGGTGTGGTGTGGGGGGCCCTCGTAAAAGAAATCAACTCTAGATCTAGGTTAGATGATTTACCGAGAGCAGCTCTCGGAAAATACGTCCCCCTAGATCTAGGTTAGATGCTTTACCGAGAGTCACCCTCGGAAAAAGTGGACATTACCGAGGGCCGATAGTCGACCCTCGGTAAGTACTGCTCTAATATTTTTTCCCTTCTCTTTGTGTTTTTGTTTGGCACTATCTTTTTTGTATCTCATATTTCATATGTTTTTATGACCAAAGTTTGAAATTCATTTGTTCAAAACTCAACTTTAAAGAGTGTAAAGTAAAAAAACATGAGAAGAAGCAGTTTTTGACCGTGGCCTGCCCCCTCTCTCGGTGCCAGTCAACTTCCTAGACCGGCACCACGAGAGAACTTTAAAGAGTGTAAAGTAAAATATATGAGAAGAGGCAGTTGTTGACCGTGGCCTACCCCCTCTCTCGGTGCCGGTCAACTTTCTAGATCGGCACTGAGAGAGAACTTTAAAGAGTGTAAAGTAATAAACATGAGAAGAAGCAGTTGTTGACGGTGGCCTACCCCCTCTCTCGGTGCCGGTCAACTTTCTAGACCGGCACCGAGAGATAACTTTAACGTGTGTAAATTGATAAACATGAGAAGAAGCAGTTGTTGACCGTGGCCTACCCCCTCTCTCGGTGCTAGTCAACTTCCTAGACCGCAGGGGCCACCGGATATCCCATGCCCGTGTGCTATTTGAATAAGCAACGCACGTCCTTCACGTGACACGTGCCTCACAAACCACACACACGGGCGGGAACGTCCAGGACCGGCCGTGTCCGTCCCTGAGATAGAATCTTCAGTGGGTGATCCCGTGACAGAACGAGCCTAGACTTGGTCTGTCATCTCGCGATGACATGCACTAACACGGAGAAGCAGTTATTCACCGTGGACTACACCCTCTCGGTGCCGAATAACTCCGTAGACCGACGGGCCACCGGATGGGTGCTCGATATGGAGACCGCCCGAGGGGGGGGGGGAGGGCACCCCTACATGCGTGTGGCCCATGCATATGCATGCAGGGGTGGCATGCTATTTGAATAAGCAACACATGTGCTTGACGTGGCACGTGCCTCACAAACCACACACATGGGCGGGAACGTCAAGGACCGGCTGCGTCCGTCCCCGAGACAGAATCTTTGGTGGTGATCCCATGACAGAACGAGCCTAGACTTGGTCTGTCATCACGCGATGACATGCACTAACACGGAGAAGCAGTTATTCACCATGGACTACACCCTCTCGTTGTCGAATAACACCCTAGACCGCCGGGGCCACCTGATGGGTGCTCGATATGGAGACCGCCCGAGGGGGGGGGGGGGAGGGCACCCCTACATATGCGTGTGGCCCATGCATATCCATGTAGGGGTGGTGTGCTATTTGAATAAGCAACGCACGTCATTGACGTGGCACGGGCCTCACAAACCACACACACGGGCGGGAACATCGATGACCGGATGCGTTCGTCCCCGAGACAGAGTCTTCGATGGGCGATCCCATGCCAGAACGGGCCTAGACTTGGTCTGTCATCTCGCGATGACATGCACTAACACGAAGAAGCAGTTATTCCCCATGGACTACCCCCTCTAGGTGCCGAAAAACGCCCTAGACCGTCGGGGCCACCGGACGGGTGCGGGTCTCTAGAACCGGACGAGGCCCATCCGAAGAAGAAAACACAAGACGGTAATTATGATGTGCTAAGGTTGTTTTCCAAGCATGGAAGAAAACAACAAAAAAAGTCTAATACATATTATCGAGAATGCACAAGAAGGAAAGAGATCTAGGTAGATGCTTTACCGAGAGCAACTCTCGGAAAAGGTGGCCATTAGCGAGAGCCGAGAATCGACCCTCGGTAACCACTGCTCTAATTTTTTTCCTTCTCTTTTTGTTTTTGTTTTGCACTATCTTTTTTGTATCTCATATTTCATATGCTTTTACAACCAAAGTTTGTAAATTCCATGACTTTTGATGAATTATTTCAAAACTCTACTTTAAAGAGTGTAAAGTAAAAAACATGAGAAGAAGCAGCTGTTGACCGTGGCCTACCCCCTCTCTGGGTGCCGGTCAACTTTCTAGACCGGCACCGAGAGAGAACTTTAAAGAGTGTAAAGTAATATACATGAGAAGAAGCAGTTGTTGACCGTGGCCTACCCCCTCTCTCGGTGCCGGCCAACTTCCTAGACTGTCGAGGCCACCAGATAGCCCATGCATATACATGCGATGGCCTCCTTTGAGAGCACAAGAAGTTTCGAGGCCAACGGAGCAACAGGACCCGCACTTCCTGCACAAACCGGACACATTCCCTCTCGATACCCATAGACTATGTCGAAGAACGGGCCTAGACTTGGTCTGTCATCTCGCAATGACATGCACTAACATGGAGAAGCAGTGATTCACCATGGACTACACCCTCTCGGTGCCGAATAACGCCCTAGACCGCCGGGGCCACCGGATGTATGCTCGATATAGAGACCGCCCGAGGGGGGGAGGGAAACGCTACATGCGTGTGGCCATGCATATGCATATAGGGGTGGTGTGCTTTTTCAATAAGCAACGCACGTCCTTGACGTGACACGTGCCTCACAAACCACACACTCGGGCGGGAATGTCGAGGACCGGCTGCGTCCGTCCCCGAGACAGAATCTTCGGTGGGTGATCCCGTGACAGAACGAGCCTAGACTTGGTCTGTCATATCGCGATGACATGCACTAACATGGAGAAGAAGTTATTCACCGTGGACTACACCCTCTCCGTGCCGAATAACGCCCTAGACCGCCGGGGCCACCGGATGGGTGCTCGATATGGAGACCGCCCATAGGGGGGAAGGGCACCCCTACATGCGTGTGGCGCTTGCATATGCATGCAGGGGTGGTGTGCTATTTGAACAAGCAACGCACGTCTTTGACATGGCATGTGCCTCACAAACCACACACACGGGCGGGAACTGCTACGTCTTGAGCTTGCCTTGGTTTTCCTTGAAGAGGAAAGGGTGATGCAGCAATAGTAGCGTAAGTATTTCCCCCAGTTTTTCAGAACCAAGGTATCAATCCAGTAGGAGGCTCCTCAAAAGTCCCACGCACCTACAAAAACAAACAAAGAACTCGCAACCAACTCAATAAAGGGGTTGTCAATCCCTTCACGGCCACTTGCGAAAGTGAGATCTGATAGAGATAGTATGATAAGATAAATATACGGTATTTTATAATATAGATGCAAAAAGTAAAGATGCAAACAAAAGTAGATTGAAAGCTTATATGATAAAAGATAGACCCGGGGGCCATAGGTTTCACTAGTGGCTTCTCTCAAGATAGCATAAGTATTACGGTGGGTGAACAAATTACTGCCGAGGAATTGATAGAAAAGGGAATAATTATGAGATTATCTAGGCATGATCATGTATATAGGCATCACGTCTGCGACAAGTAGACCGACCCCTGCCTGCATCTACTACTATTACTCCACACATCGATCGCTATCCAGCATGCATCTAGAGTATTAAGTTCATAAGAACAGAGTAACGCATTAAGAAAGATGACATGATGTAGAGGGATAAACTCATGCAATATGATATAAACCCCATCTTTTTATCCTCGATGGCAACAATAGAATACATGCCTTGCAACCCTTTCTGTCACTTGGTAAGGACACCACAAGATTGAACCCAAAGCTAAGCACTTCTCCCATGGCAAGAAAGATCAATCTAGTAGGCCAAACCAAACTGATAATTCGAAGAGACTTGCAAAGATAACTCAATCATACATGAACGAATTTAGAGAAGATTCAAATATTTCTCATAGATAAACTTGATCATAAATCCACAATTCATCGGATCTCGACAAACACATCGCAAAAAGAGTTTACATCGAATAGAACTCCGCAAGAGACACTACTAGAAAAAGGCCTACTAATGGCGCACCGGTTTTGCCTACTAATGGCGCACTACCGGTGCGCCATTAGTACCACGCCACTAGTATTTTTTACTAATGGCGCACCTATGGTGCGCCATTAGTATCTGGTATACTAATGGCGCACCGCTGGTGCACCATTAGAATAGCCCACGGTGCGCCATTAGTATCTGTATACTAATGGCGCACCACATAAAAGTGCGCCATTAGTAACAATATTTTTTCAGAATTTTCTTTTAAATTTTTTTTTCAATTTTTTTTTCGTTTTTTTCTTAATCTCAGTTCACGATGGCTTAATCTCGGGTCAATATGCTGAATCTCAGGTCAAATCACACTCCGTGGTCAAACTTCCCGAAAGGTCACCCCTCCTCACACTACTCCAAATTTCAAGCACGCTTAACTTCGTAGTTCTATCCAACACCAAAGAACAGCTCACTTCACAGGCACTTGTTGATATATCTAGCATATCAATCCTATTATACCTTGTTGATGTCTAGGACTTTGTTCATGTTCATGACTATGATGAAATTTTGAAAAATATTTCAAACTTCCCGGTCATATTACTAGTGGCGCACCACATCCACGGTGCGCCACTAGTAAGTTTGAATTTTTTTGAATTTTTTTGCCTCTAGATCTTGAAAGCCGCGTAACTTTTTTCTGATAGGTTTTTGGGATTTTGAAAATGTTTAACGGGGTTCCCCCAGTTAAATTTGGATGTAACTTTTCGAGTAGATGATTTTTCATATAAAAAACTTTTTCATCCGAGTTCGTATGCAAAAGTTATGCCCATTTTACAAATTTCCAGAGGGATTTTGCAAATAAAGTCGAAATTCATATTTGTAAATTTTCCCAACAACTAGACCACATATCACATGGGAAACTTATTTTCTTTTATTTTTTTGACATTTCGATCATTTTCTTTTATTTTTTTAAACTGAAAAGGCGATTCGCAGGGGGGGGGGGGTGCATTCGGTGTTGGGGCAAGTTAGTAATGGCGCACCGAGACATGGTGCGCCATTAGTAACAAATATTTTTTTATTTTATTTTTTTATGTTTTTCAAAACTACTAATGGCGCACCACACATCAGGTGGGCCATTAGTAATATATTACTAATGGCGCACCGAGTCATGGTGCGCCATTAGAATATAGTAATGGCGCACCACATGACAGCTGCGCCATTAGTGGCCATTCCATCTATAGCCCTTTTTGTAGTAGTGAGAGGGGGAGAACATTGTATTGAGATCCAAAAAGAGAGAAGAATCCATCTAGCTAATAACTATGGACCCCGAAGGTCTGTGGTAAACTACTCACAACTCATCGGAAGGGCTATGGTGTTGATGCAGAAGCCCTCCATATGGTCGATTCCCCCTCCGGCGGAGCGCCGGCAAAGGCTGCAAGATGGGATCTCGCGGATACAGAAGGTTACGGCGGTGAAAATTGTTTTTCGTTGGCTCCCTGGATGTTTTCGGGGTACGTAGGTATATATAGGAGGAAGAAGTACGTCGGTGGCCGCTCGTGGGGCCCAGGGGACAGGGGGTGCACCCAGGAGGGGTGGGCGCGCCCTCCTATCTCCTGGCCACCTCGTTTGCTTCTTGACTTGCAATCTAAGTTCTCCAGATCACGTTCGTTTCAAAAATCACGCTCGCGAAGGTTTCATTCCGTTTGGACTCCGTTTGATATTCCTTTTCTTCAAAATATTGAAATAGGCAAAAAAACAGCAATACAGGCTGGGCCTCCGGTTAGTAGGTTAGTCCCAAAAATTATATAAATGTGTAAAATAAAGCCCATAAACATCCGAAAGGGGTAATATAATAGCATGGAACAATCAAAAATTATAGATACGTTGAAGACGTATCAGGAACGTCGAGGACCGGCTGCGTCCGTCCCCGAGACAGAATCTTCGGTGGGTGATCCCTTGATAGAACGAGCCTAGACTTGGTCTGTCATCTCGCGATGACATGCACTAACACGGAGAAGAAGTTATTCACCATGGACTACACCCTCTCTGTGTCGATCAACGCCCTAGACCGTCGGGGCCACCGGAGGGGTGCCTGTCTCTAGAACCGGGCGAGGCCCATCATTTGAAAAAGAAAACACAAGAAGGTAATTATGATGTGCTAAGGTTGTTTGCCAAGCATGGAATAAAACAACAAAAAAAGTACAAAAAAATTATAATACTTATTATGGAGAATGGAGAAGAAGGATGCTTTTCCGAGAGTCCCTTTCGGAAAATGCGGCCATTGCCGAGTGCCACTGGACGACCCTCGGTAAGTACTGTTGGTGCGGCTCTCGGAAAATCCCCCGAGATCTAGGTTAAGACTTTTACGAGTGTCACCGAAAGTTGGCTCTCGGAAATGTTTCCCGCGGGGACTTATGCAAAATTTCTCCCTCGCGCGCGCTCACTCCTCTGTTCTCTCTATTTCTCTCGCCCCTGCCGCCTCTGTCCGCCGCCGCCCCTCAGCGCCACCGCCCCATCCGGCTTGCTCTGCCACCGCTGCCGCCTGCGCCGCCGCCGCCACTGGGAGTGCCTCCCCCGAACCCTCCTCCTCCACCGAGCACCCCCTACCGCCACCTCCACCGAGATCGTCCATCGCCACCCCGTCCGCCGCCGCCTACGCCGCCACCCCGTCCGCCGTCGTTGCCGCAACCTCGTCCGCCGTCGCTCCTTCCACCCCATCCGCCCTCAGCGCCCCACCCCGGCCGTCGCCGCCACCGCCGCCACCCCTTCCGCCATCGCTGGCGCCACCTTGTCCGCTCCTCAGCGCCCCCCCCCCCCGTCCGCCGAGGTCCACCATAGCTGCCGCCCCTCACCGCCACGGCCACGGCCACCGAGCTCCATGGTTGGTTTTTTATATTTTGGTGTGTATATATGTGCATATATAATGAATGATGTATGTGAGTGTGTGTGTGTGGGAGAGGGGTGCTATTGATGTGTGTGTGTGCATGTGTGACTGAGTGTGTGATGTGTGTGTATGGATATGTGAGTATGTTTGTGTGTGGGGGGGTGTGAGTGAGTGTTATTGATGTTTGTGTGTTTGACATATGATTGACACAACTTCATTCTTTCATGCAGGACATGCATCTATTTTGACAATAGAGAGAGTAAATTTTGTTGCACGCTTCAAGGGTAATCTCTTCCCGTTCATGTGTAGGTTTTCATTATTTGTAGATCACCTAAATAGTAGCGTAACCTAGGTGTCTCCCGTTCGGAAGGGTTGTATCTATAAATATGCAAGTCTTTGCATATTTATAACCTCAACTCTTTCGAATTGTCCACGTATCCATGGACAACCCGAGGATGTGTAGGCGGGTCATTTTCATGATGTACTTAGATCCAAGACAGAATTTCGACAGCGTCTCCTTGTTGTTCTCTAGATACACACCCTCTTGGCTTATTGCTGAGACGTGTATTTGGAGAACAGCGGGAGGTGCTGCCGAAATTTTGTCTCGAATCGGAGTACGTCATGAAAGCGGACCCATCCTACACATTCTCGGGTGGGATTAGGACCTCTCTTTACCTATTACATAGCTCAGTGCATGTCGTAAAACTTGATGGAACCACTTGTCACATAAAAAAATTATGTGTGTGTTTCACTTTATATCAGAGGATGGAAGAACGTGAGTGGATGTACACCGGACATCCCAAAGCATGGCGGTATGACCCACGAGTGGAGGTCAAAGACCAATGATTTCCTGGAATTAGTATTTGCTGGAGAAACGCCAGTTCGTGGAATTTGGTGCCCATGCACGGAGTGTGATAACCAGATTGAAAGAGATAAGATTACTATGAGTAAACACTTAGGCAAATATGGGTTTACACCAGGCTATTATCGGTGGATCTTTCACGGTGAGGCAGAACAGTCCAAGGTGGAGGTGGTGCGACAACGCACCCACGAATATGATACTCGGATTGAAAACCTGTTAGATGACATCCGCCGTGCGGATCCGCGAGAGGACCCGATCTCCGAGGAGCCGCCGGAAAGCCCTGATGAGTATCATGCAGATTTGTTTGCGGCACAAAAACCCCTTCACACCCATACAGAGGTTACTCAACTAGATGGCATTGCACGCCTAATGGCCCTGAAGGCAAACCATAACATGAGCATAATTTGCTTCAATGAGTTATTGTCAGTTATTGCTAGCCTGTTGCCTAAAGAAATATATTGCCAAAGAACATGTACGAGCCGAACAAAATCCTCGGTTCACTTAAGATGCCATATGAGAAAATACATGCTTGTCCAAATGGATGCATGTTATTTAGAAATGAACATAAAGATACGAATTATAGTATCAAGTACAAATCCTCTAGGTATATTGAGGTAATAGATGATGATGGTAGCAAGAGGCAGCTCACAATTGCCGTCAATATCCTTCGATATCTTTCATTCACAGAAAGGATCCAGAGGCTTTATTTGACCAAGGAAACTGCCCAATATATGAGATGGGCCGCCGAAGGGAAGATGTATAATAAAAAAAAGATGCAACATCCACGGGATGATGAAGCATGGAAGAAATTTCTTGAAATTCATAAGAAAACAGATGATTGGAAGAGTGTAGCTGTTGGGATAACAACCGACAGGTTCAATCCATATGGTTTGATGGCTGCCATCTGCAGTTGTTGGCCAGTATATGTTATCCCCATGAATCTGCCCCCTGGCATTTTCATGCAACGACATCACATGTTCCTGACGTTGATAATTCCAGGTCCTAACTATCCCGGGAAGCATATGAGTGTGTATATAGAGCCATTGGTGGACGACTTACTTGTTGCTTGGAACAACGGGGTCCGGACATGCGATGCCGTTTCAAAGAAGCACTTCAATATGCATATCTGGTACCACACATCGCTACATGACCTACCGACACGTGCGATATTTTGTGGTTGGTGTGTAAAGGGGAAGTGGCCTTGCCTAGTGTGTCGACAGCGTGTGACTTTCATTTGGCTGGCTAAGGGTCACAAGTATGTATGCTTTGACCAACATCGGCAGTTCCTTCGTCTTGATCACCCATACAGGCAAGACACTATGCACTTCCAAAAAGTTGTTATTGTTGATGACCCGACACCACCTATTATGGCCGGTGCCCAGCTTAAGGATGAGTTAGATGCTCTTGAGGAAAAGCTCGATGGGAAAGGTTTTGTGGGATATGGAGAGACACACCAGTGGACTCACATTCCAAGCTTATGGAGGCTCCCTTACTTTAAAGATCTTCTACTTCCACACAACATTGATGTAATGCACACTGAAAAGAATATTGCGGAGGCCTTACTCGGCACGCTCCTCGACACCGAGAAGTCAAAGGATAACATTCAGGCTAGGATCGATCAAGCCAAACTATGCAACAGGCCAAAATTAAATTTGGTGCCTCGTGCAAAAGGTAATTCTTCGAAGAAGCCACCAACCCCTTTCACCCCTTCAATGCCCCAAAGGAAGGAAATTCTCCAACGGATTGTGAACAACTTGTACTTCCTCGATGGATATGCAGCTAATATCATGAGGGGAGTGAATATGGCTACAAAGCGAATAGGAGGCCTCAAGAGTCATGACTACTGATGACCCACAAGTGTAGGGGATCTATCGTAGTCCTTTCGATAAGTAAGAGTGCATAGCCCAACGAGGAGCAGAAGGAAATGATAAGCGGTTTTCAGTAAGGTTTTCTCTACAAGCACTGAAATTGTAGGTAATAGATAGTTTTGTGATAAGATAAATAGTAACGAGTAACAAGTAAATAAAGTAAGTAAAGTGCAGCAAGGTGGCCCAATCCTTTATGTAGCAAAGGATAAGCCTGGACAAATTCTAATAATGGTAAGGAGCACCTGAGGACACATTGGGAATTATCGTCAAGCTAGTTTTCATCACGTTCATATGATTCACGTTTGGTACTTTGATAATTTGATATGTGGGTGGACTGCACTTGGGTACTTCCCTAACTTGGACAAGTATCCCACTTATGATAACCCCTATTGCAAGCATCCACAACTACAAAAAGAAGTATTAAGGTAAACCTAACCACATCATTAAGCATATGGAACCATATCAGCCCCTAACGAAGCAACGCATAAACTAGGGTTTAAGCTTCTGTCACTCTAGCAACCCATCATCTACTTATTACTTCCCCATGCATTCCTCTAGGCCCAAATAATGGTGAAGTGTCATGTAGTCGACGTTCACATAACACCACTAGAGGAAAAGACAACATACATCTCATCAAAATATCGAATCTAATACCAAATTCACATGACTACTAATAGCAAGACTTCACCAATGTCCTCAGAACAAACGTAACTACTCACAAAGCATATTCATGTTCATAATCAGAGGTGTAATAATATGCATAAAGGATCTAAACATATGATCTTCCACCAAGTAAACCAATTAGCATCAACTACAAGGAGTAATCAATACTACTAGCAACCCACAGGTACCAATTTGTGGTTTTGATACAAGATTGGATACAAGAGATGAACTAGGGTTTTGAGAGGAGATGGTGCTGGTGAAGATGTTGATGCAGATTGACCCCCTCCCAATGAGAGGATCTTTGGTGATGACGTTGGTGATGATTTCGCCCTCCGTGAAGTGTCCCCGGCGAACAGCTCGCCAGAGCCCTAGATTGGTTCCGCCAAGGTTCCACCTCGTGGCGGCAGAGTTTAAATCCCGTAAGCTTGCCCACGACTTTTTCGAGGGTAAAAGTGATGATCTAGCAGAAGATGGACGCCGGAGGCCCACCAGGGGGACCAGGAGATAGGGGGCGCGCCCTATAGGGGGGCGAGCCCCCTGTCTCCTGGACAGGGTGTGGGGCCCCTGGCCTATTTCTTTCGCTCAGAAATTCTTATTAAATCCAAAAGGTTGTTTCGTGGAGTCTCATGACTTTTGGAGCTGTGCAGAATAGGTTTCAATGTTTGCTCCTTTTCCAGCCAGAATTCCAGCTGCCGGCATTCCCCCTCTTCATGGTAAAAATTGTAGAATAAGAGAGAATAGCCATAAGTATTGAGATATAATGTGTAATAACATCCCATAATGCAATAAATATTGATATAAAAGCATGATGCAAAATGGACGTATCAACTCCTCCAAGCTTAGACCTCGCTTGTCCTCAAGCGGAAGCCGAAATCGAAAAATATGTCCACGTGTTTAGAGATAGAGGTGTCGATAAAAATAAAATACGGACATGAGGGCATCATGATCATTCTAATAACAGCAACATATATAGATTTTGTCATATGATTTCCTATGCTCAAGTAACAAGCAATTCACAATGTCAAGTATGGTTCAAAAACTTCATTGGGAGCTAACAAACTATAATCTCGATCCAAGCAAACTGCAATTTATCATAACATCGAGAAGAGTCAATAATAGAGCTTTTCAACAAGCTCACATACTCAACTATCTCGTAGTCTCCTATAATTGCTAACACTCACGCAATACTTGTGGTTATAGAGTTTCAGCGGACACTTTGAGAAAGATAGGGGCTTATTGTGTTGCCTCCCAACGTATTCACCTTTAGGTGATGTCAACAATAATAGCCTATGCCAACTTACATCCAATTGGATATATATATCATGATCTTTCAAACACGAGGAGCTTGCCAAAGGATAAAAATAAAAAGGAAACGTGAGCATCACCTTGACTCAAGCATAAAGTAAAAACATAAAGTAAAAGATAGGCCCTTCGTAGAGGGAAGCAGAGGTTGTCATGTGCGTTTAGGGTTGATGCATGAAATCTTAGTGCAAAAGAACATCACTTTATATTGCCCCTTGTATGTGGACCTTTATTACGCAGTCCGTCGCTTTTATTACTTCCACAACAAGTTCGTACAAAGTTTATTTTCTATGCACTAATAAGTCATACATATTATGAGAGAAATTTTTATTGCTTGCACCGATGACAACTTACTTGAAGGATAATACTCAATCCATAGGTAGGTATGGTGGACTCTAATGGAAAAACTGGGTTTAAGGATATTTGGAAGCACAAGTAGTATCACTACTTGGTGCAAGGAATTTGGCTAGCATGAGGGGGAAAGGCAAGCTCAACACGTTTGGAAGGTCAATAACAATATACTTTAACTGAGATGTCGGAAAACATAAACCATTACGTTGTCTTCCTTGTCCAACGTCAACTCTTTTAGCATGTCGTACTTAATGAGTGCTCCCAATTATAAAAGGTGTCCAAGATAACATATTTATATGTGAACCCCTCTTTCCTTATCACTTCCTATTAATTGCAACGATGACCAAGGCTACGTTCATCAACTCTCAACAATTTTATGCCTCATACTTTCTATGTGTGAAGTTATCACTATCCATAAGATCAATATGAACTCTTTTATTAGTTCTACTTTCTCAAGATCATAGTAACATAGCAAAGCCCTTGACTCAACACTAATCTTTATTATAGATAGCACACGGACTCGATTACAAAAAAAAATCACAATGCAAAACTCAAAACTACTTGATATCAAAACTTCAAACTAATAGATCAAGATACTACTAAAAGGATCGAACTAAATAAAGCAGTAAAGATAGGAGTGTGATGGTGATACGATACCGGGGCACCTCCCCCAAGCTTTGCAGTTGCCAAGGGGAGTGCCCATACCCATGTGATTATTTCCTCGGCACGCTCCTCGACACCGAGAAGTCAAAGGATAACATTCAGGCTAGGATCGATCAAGCCAAACTATGCAACAAGCCAAAATTAAATTTGGTGCCTCGTGCAAAAGGTAATTCTTCGAAGAAGCCACCAACCCCTTTCACCCCTTCAATGCCCCAAAGGAAGGAAATTCTCCAACGGATTGTGAACAACTTGTACTTCCCTGATGGATATGCAGCTAATATCATGAGGGGAGTGAATATGGCTACAAAGCGAATAGGAGGCCTCAAGAGTCATGACTACTGATGACCCACAAGTGTAGGGGATCTATCGTAGTCCTTTCGATAAGTAAGAGTGCATAGCCCAACGAGGAAGCGAAGGAAATGATAAGCGGTTTTCGAAGGTTTTCTCTACAAGCACTGAAATTGTAGGTAATAGATAGTTTTGTGATAAGATAAATAGTAACGAGTAACAAGTAAATAAAGTAAGTAAAAGTGCAGCAAGGTGGCCCAATCCTTTATGTAGCAAAGGATAAGCCTGGACAAATTCTAATAATGGTAAGGAGCACCTGAGGACACATTGGGAATTATCGTCAAGCTAGTTTTCATCACGTTCATATGATTCACGTTTGGTACTTTGATAATTTGATATGTGGGTGGACCGGTACTTGGGTACTTCCCTAACTTGGACAAGTATCCCACTTATGATAACCCCTATTGCAAGCATCCACAACTACAAAAAGAAGTATTAAGGTAAACCTAACCACATCATTAAGCATATGGAACCATATCAGCCCCTAACGAAGCAACGCATAAACTAGGGTTTAAGCTTCTGTCACTCTAGCAACCCATCATCTACTTATTACTTCCCCATGCATTCCTCTAGGCCCAAATAATGGTGAAGTGTCATGTAGTCGACGTTCACATAACACCACTAGAGGAAAAGACAACATACATCTCATCAAAATATCGAACGAATACCAAATTCACATGACTACTAATAGCAAGACTTCACCAATGTCCTCAGGAACAAACGTAACTACTCACAAAGCATATTCATGTTCATAATCAGAGGTGTAATAATATGCATAAAGGATCTAAACATATGATCTTCCACCAAGTAAACCAATTAGCATCAACTACAAGGAGTAATCAATACTACTAGCAACCCACAGGTACCAATTTGTGGTTTTGATACAAGATTGGATACAAGAGATGAACTAGGGTTTTGAGAGGAGATGGTGCTGGTGAAGATGTTGATGCAGATTGACCCCCTCCCAATGAGAGGATCTTTGGTGATGACGTTGGTGATGATTTCGCCCTCCCGGCGGGAAGTGTCCCCGGCAGAACAGCTCCGCCAGAGCCCTAGATTGGTTCCGCCAAGGTTCCACCTCGTGGCGGCAGAGTTTCGTCCCGTAAGCTTGCCCACGACTTTTTCCAGGGTAAAAGTGATGATATAGCAGAAGATGGACGCCGGAGGCCCACCAGGGGGACCAGGAGATAGGGGGCGCGCCCTATAGGGGGGCGAGCCCCCTGTCTCCTGGACAGGGTGTGGGGCCCCTGGCCTATTTCTTTCGCTCAGAAATTCTTATTAAATCCAAAAGGTTGTTTCGTGGAGTCTCATGACTTTTGGAGCTGTGCGAGAATAGGTTTCAATGTTTGCTCCTTTTCGGCCGAATTCAATTCTTGCATTCCCCTCTTCATGGTAAAAATTGTAGAATAAGAGAGAATAGCCATAAGTATTGAGATATAATGTGTAATAACATCCCATAATGCAATAAATATTGATATAAAAGCATGATGCAAAATGGACGTATCAACTCCTCCAAGCTTAGACCTCGCTTGTCCTCAAGCGGAAGCCGAAATCGAAAAATATGTCCACGTGTTTAGAGATAGAGGTGTCGATAAAAATAAAATACGGACATGAGGGCATCATGATCATTCTAATAACAGCAACATATATAGATTTTGTCATATGATTTCCTATGCTCAAGTAACAAGCAATTCACAATGTCAAGTATGGTTCAAAAACTTCATTGGGAACTAACAAACTATAATCTCGATCCTTTGAAGCAACTGCAATTTATCATAACATCGAAGAGTCAATAATAGAGATTTTCAACAAGCTGACATACTCAACTATCTCGTAGTCTCCTATAATTGCTAACACTCACGCAATACTTGTGGTTATAGAGTTTCAGCCGGACACTGAGAAAGATAGGGGCTTATTGTGTTGCCTCCCAACGTATTCACCTTTAGGTGATGTCAACAATAATAGCCTATGCCAACTTACATCCAATTGGATATATATATCATGATCTTTCAAACACGAGGAGCTTGCCAAAGGATAAAAATAAAAAGGGAAACGTGAGCATCACCTTGACTCAAGCATAAAGTAAAAACATAAAGTAAAAGATAGGCCCTTCGTAGAGGGAAGCAGAGGTTGTCATGTGCGTTTAGGGTTGATGCATGAAATCTTAGTGCAAAAGAACATCACTTTATATTGCCCCTTGTATGTGGACCTTTATTACGCAGTCCGTCGCTTTTATTACTTCCACAACAAGTTCGTACAAAGTTTATTTTCTATGCACTAATAAGTCATACATATTATGAGAGAAATTTTTATTGCTTGCACCGATGACAACTTACTTGAAGGATAATACTCAATCCATAGGTAGGTATGGTGGACTCTAATGGAAAAACTGGGTTTAAGGATATTTGGAAGCACAAGTAGTATCACTACTTGGTGCAAGGAATTTGGCTAGCATGAGGGGGAAAGGCAAGCTCAACACGTTTGGAAGGTCAATAACAATATACTTTAACTGAGATGTCGGAAAACATAAACCATTACGTTGTCTTCCTTGTCCAACGCCAACTCTTTTAGCATGTCGTACTTAATGAGTGCTCCCAATTATAAAAGGTGTCCAAGATAACATATTTATATGTGAACCCCTCTTTCCTTATCACTTCCTATTAATTGCAACGATGACCAAGGCTACGTTCATCAACTCTCAACAATTTTTATGCCTCATACTTTCTATGTGTGAAGTTATCACTATCCATAAGATCAATATGAACTCTTTTATTAGTTCTACTTTCTCAAGATCATAGTAACATAGCAAAGCCCTTGACTCAACACTAATCTTTATTATAGATAGCACACGGACTCGATTACAAAAAAAAATCACAATGCAAAACTCAAAACTACTTGATATCAAAACTTCAAACTAATAGATCAAGATACTACTAAAAGGATCGAACTAAATAAAGCAGTAAAGATAGGAGTGTGATGGTGATACGATACCGGGGCACCTCCCCCAAGCTTTGCAGTTGCCAAGGGGAGTGCCCATACCCATGTGATTATTTCCTCGGAGGTGGTGAAGTAGGAGTTGTTGATGATGTAGGCTGGTCATCCATTTTCCAAGGCATAGGTTCTCCATCATAAAAGGATGATCGAGTCTCCAGGATCCTTAAATCTGCAGCCAAACTCATTCGCTTGAATCTATATTCATACTCACAGTTCTGGTTTTGTAGGTCATAGATCTGGGCTTGGAGGTGCTCGATTTTCTCTTGAAGCTTGAAGATGGTCTCCCCAATGACTTTAGCATCCCGTGATCATCATCTGGTTGGCGTTGAGTCCACGCTCCACCATCCCTTGGCACTTGAAAACTTCCTGTTCCACGGCTTCGAGCTTTGTCTCCACGCTCCCGGTACGCCTTGGTCCCTCCACATCGCGGATGTGCAGCACCCCCTCACGCATCTCAATGGTTTGAGGATGATGCAGCACCTCCGCGAGATAGGGGTTGATAACCCTCTTGAAAAACTTGTCCTTGGGAGCGCTTGGAGACGCCATGATGCTCTAGATCTAAATCAGAAACAACTCGAAACGAAAATAAAGGATATTTGCGTGATACGGTGGTGAAAACCTTCGGGAGTATATATAATGAATTTTCACCGACCGAAATACGTAACGTGCAAGAAAATGGAGTCCGGGAGGCACACGAGGTGCCCACGAGACAGGGGGGCGCGCCCTCCACTCTCGTGGGGGCCTCGTGTCCCTTTCGGACTACTTCTTTCTTCCTAAAATTCTTAAATAATCCAAAACTGATAAAAATTGCTATTAGAGTTGTTTTGGAGTCGGTTTACTTACCATACCACATACCTATGGCTTTTCGGAGTCTGGAACGTTCTGGAAGTTGTCCCTTATGTATTCCTCAGGAGTTACAGTTTCATTAATATTAGTTTCAACATTGATAGGATTACCTGAAATATAATGTTTAATTCTTTGACCGTTTACCACCCTCGAATTTGTGCCTTCGAAGTTGTTGATTTTTATAGCACCAGAACGATAGACCTCCTCGATAACGTAGGGACCTTCCCATTTTGAGAGAAGTTTTCTTGCAAAAAATCTTAAAAGAGAGTTGAATAGTAACACATAATCTCCTACGTTAAACTCACGCTTTTGTATCCTCTTATCATGCCAACGTTTGACTTTTTCTTTGAAAAGCTTGGCATTCTCATAGGCTTGGGTTCTCCATTCATCAAGTGAGCTAATATCAAACAACCTCTTCTCACGGCAAGTTTGAAGTCATAATTGAGCTCTTTGATAGCCCAATATGCCTTATGTTCAAGTTCAAGAGGTAAATGACACGCTTTTCCATAAACCATCTTATATGGAGACATACCCATAGGACTTTTGTATGCAGTTCTATAGGCCCATAATGCATCATCAAGTTTTTTGGACCAATTCTTTCTAGATCTATTCCCAGTCTTTTGCAAAATTAATTTGAGCTCTTTATTGCTCAACTCTACTTGACCACTGGACTGCGGGTGATAAGGAGATGCTATTCTATGATTGACATCATACTTAGCGAGCATCTTACGGAAAGCACCATGAATAAAATGTGAACCACCATCAGTCATAAGATATCTAGGGACACCAAACCTCGGAAAAATAACTTCGTTAAGCATTTTAATAGAAGTGTTATGATCAGCACTACTAGTTGGAATAGCTTCTACCCACTTAGTAACGTAATCAGCGGCAACTAAAATATGTGTATAACCATTAGAGACAGGAAAAGGTCCCATATAATCAAAGCCCCAAACATCAAACGGTTCAATAACAAGAGAATAATTCATCGGCATTTCTTGACGTCTACTAATGTTACCTATTCTTTGACATTCATCACAAGATAAGACAAACTTACGAGCATCTTTGAAGAGAGTAGGCCAATAAAAACCAGATTTTAGTACCTTGTGTGCAGTTCTATCTCCAGTGTGCTGCCCTCCATAAGATTCAGAGTGACACTTACGTAGAATCTGTTCCTGTTCATGCTCAGGCACACAACGTCTAATAACACCATCTACTCCTTCTTTATAAAGGTGTGGATCATCCCAGAAGTAATGTCTTAAATCATAAAAGAACTTTTTCTTTTGCTGGTATGTGAAACTAGGCGGTATATATTTAGCAACAATGTAATTAGCATAATCAGCATACCAAGGAGCAGTAGGAGAAGCATTGACGACCGCTAATTGTTCAACAGGAAAGCTATCATTAATAGGTAGTGGGTCATCAAGAACATTCTCTAACCTAGACAAGTTATCTGCAATGGGGTTCTCAGCTCCCTTTCTATCAATAATATGCAAGTCAAATTCTTGGAGCAAGAGAACCCATCTAATGAGTCTAGGCTTAGCATCTTTCTTTTCCATAAGATATTTAATAGCAGCATGATCAGTGTGAATGGTGACTTTGGAATCAACAATATAAGGTCTAAACTTATCACATGCAAACACAACTGCTAAGAACTCTTTTTCAGTAGTAGCATAATTTCTCTGGGCAGTATCAAGAGTCTTACTAGCATACTGGATACCATTCAATTTCTTATCGACTCTTTGCCCTAAGACAGCACCTACAGCATAATCACTGGCATCGCACATAATTTCAAAAGGTAAATTCCAATCGGGTGGCTGAACAATAGGTGCAGTGATCAAAGCTTTCTTAAGTGTTTCAAATGCTTCTACACAATCATCATCAAAGACAAAAGGAATATCTTTTTGCAATAAATTAGTCAGAGGCCTAGAGATTTTAGAGAAGTCCTTAATGAACCTTCTGTAAAAAACGGCGTGACCAAGGAAACTTCTTATACCTTTTATGTCCTTGGGACATGGACTTTGGCTTTATCAACTTCAATACCTCTCTCGGAGATCTTGTGCCCCAAGACAATGCCTTCATTAACCATAAAGTGACACTTTTCCCAACTCAGGACGAGACTAGTGTCTTCGCATCTCTGCAAAACTCGATCAAGGTTGCTCAAACAATCGTCAAAAGAGGATCCATAGACTGAGAAGGCATCCATGAATACCTCACAAATCTTTTCACAAAAATCAAAGAATATAGCCATCATGCATCTTTGGAAGGTACCAGGTGCATTACATAAACCAAAAGGCATACGTCTATAAGCAAAAGTACCAAAAGGGCAAGTAAAAGTAGTTTTAGATTGATCCTTCGCTGATACGGGTATCTGAGAGAAACTAGAATAACCATCTAGAAAGCAAAAATGTGTGTGTTTGGATAGCCTTTCTAGCATTTGATCAATAAAAGGTAAAGGGTAATGATATTTCTTGGTAGCTTTATTTAACTTACGGAAATCAATTACCATCCTATAACCTGTAATAATTCTTTGCGGGATCAATTCATCTTTACACTACTAGGAAAAGGCCTACTAATGGCACACCATGCAGTGCGCCATTAGTATGTAACACCATGCGCCATTAGTGGGCCTCCCGGGGGGCCATACGTAACAATGTGCTTTGTCATACCAATGGCGCACTCTGTTGTGATGCGCCATTAGTATCCTTTGGCATACTAATGGTGCACCTTGAGCTGATGCGCCATTAGTATGAATATTTGTTTTTTTTTACTTTTCTGATTTTTGCACAGGTTACAAAATATATTACAGGACAGAATATAGACAGCAGCACACAGCAAGAGCAGATTCATCGAATATAATAGAAGATTAATCTCCGAATACAATTCATCATATTAGTCTCCGAATTCAAAAGACCGAACAAAGATAAAACATTACAAGTCTCAAGACTGCGAGTATCGAGTTTGTCTTCACATTACAAGTCGATATCGATCATGTAAACTACCATCACATAGAAGAGAGCCGAGGTCATCACGATGAGCATCATCGCGATCAAACTGGTCTTCATCCGGTTCCTCCAACGCTCCCTCCTCTCTCCCGCTAGATAGCGGGCGTATCTAGATCCGGCCTCCGCCCTAGTGGTGTACCCTTTGTAACTGTTACCGCTGAAACGGTGAACCTGTCTCCGACACTCCTCTCAGTCGTCGTGGACTCCGGGAACCTTACCCTTGTACACGACAACGACGGCATCTCTATGCACAAGCCAAACAACAGACAATACATAAGCAATATGTAAGTATGCAACAAAAGGATCGAAAGAGAAAAGCAAGACATTAATAGCACGATTCATGGTCCTACTAATAAATAGCATCGATTACATCTAAGTTGAACGACTGTCCAAACCAAAGAGACATACGAATTCATTAAAGTTTAATTACAACATGAGCCAATCAATGTTTCAGAACTACACATCACTACTTTTGACTCGACTCATCGGACAGGAGCGTGGATGAAGCCGCCCGTCTGTCGTGATGGTCATGAAATCGCGGTCGTTGTCACCTGCATTTGTAGCATTTCATCTATCTCACTTTTGGACGGTTGATATCTGAGGAAGAACTGCCCCTACGTATGAAGTACATCTTGATGGATGATGTCCGCAAACTCCGTCTGGATGAGAAAGAATTCTTGTCCGAGGTCCGCGTCTGGATCGCCGATAAGCTTCATGCCCAATCTTTGAGATTATCTGGTAGCGAAGTTGATGATGGTCCTTACGATCGCCGCATGTGATGGAGGGCGTAGTAGGCATCCTTCTGACCGCCAGGCGGTTGCTTGACGCAGCAGAACTTCGTATTGTGTGAGAACATGTGCTTGCCGTACTTACGAACTGCCCTGGTGAAGGTGCCTCCAGATTTGGCGTAGCCGGGGAGAACATCATCAAGAACTTTCTTGACATTTGTGTAGTCTATCTTGGAGTTACGGTTCGGGTCGAAATACGTGGCCATGGAATATTTCGGGCTTAAGAGGATGAGTTAGAAAAAAAAGAACGATCGAAATCTAAGAAATCATATGTTACAGGGCGGTTAAGGGATGACTTACTCGGGAAAGTAAGCCACAAGGAAGTTATCCTTATCTGGGTTTGCCAGAATGACGCCTTCGAGGTGTGAACTCACAACTTGGAGGTCCCGCTGCTCAAGTGCTTGGCACGCATGTAGAAGGGGTCGACTATCACGATGTCCGGGTCTTGTCTCTAATGATCCGCAACTCCATACTCAGCGAAAACAGCCGAACGAAGGTGTAGTGCAGCGGATGAAGGTTAAACATAGCAAAGATGTCATCAAACCGCAGGACGATCGTACCCCCGATGTCTCCATCCACAAAGCCCTTGCCCTCTGGCACCTTGGCCACGAAAACCGGGTATGCCACATCATTCTCTCTCAGACGTCGCTTCTCCAAAGAAACAACACTGTCGTGCAGACTCCGCATAGCACCGGTTTGCAGCATTCAGCATATTTTGCGGTAGCATCGCCCTACCCGCCACATGCACCCTCCTCGAGATATCCTTAGGTGAAGGTGGCCCGTCCTGAGCACGGATCGAACTCGGTGCCGGCTGGCTCGCACCGGCGCCCTTGTTAGTCTTTCGTTTCCGTCCCTTCTTATTGATCTCATGTAATGGGACCGAGTTCTGCTCACAGACTGCCTTCTTGAGCGTGTTGGGGCTGATAATATTTCGCACCTCAGCTATCTGAGGCTCGGTGAAGGCGGGAGCTGGAGGCGTGTCCTGAGAACTGAACGCCAGACGACGCCTGTTGTAATTGGAGTTCTCCGTCGTACCAGCTAGATCGCGGTCGTCTTGGTTGGGTTCTTGAGAAAGAGGCCCACAGAACTCGTCAGCGTACCCATGTACGGCAAAGTACTTATCAACTTTGGTAAATGTACCGTCGTCATTGTCGTCGCCGTCCGGATCCTGTGCCATAGGGCTGTCCGGATCCTGTGCCATAGGGATGTCCGGAAGGTCTGGTAGCGTTGCGGCGTTCTTGCCATGGCTTGGCGCCGGCACGACTGGCGGTCTTATGCGTGGGGTGGTGTCCCCCGCCCCCAAACGAATCTGGCTCTTCGGCCAAAGCAGGGGCCAGTTTACGCAGGCGCTGAGGGTCATCTCATCTTCTTCGTCGGCCCCAGCGGGTCGAATCAGACGTAACAGCTCGTCGTAGCCTGGCAGCACCCGAACCACTTCAACCCTATACACTGTGGGTGCCATCGGATTACCGTGGAACATGCGGTTGCCCGGTTGAACGATTCTGCCCTTGGCGACATCGACCAACTCGCCGCCCACGAAGTGCAGAAGAGTGCAAGGAACGTCGGCGGCGCCCTGCGAAAACATGTAGGGCGTCAGGGATGCCCAGTCAAAGGCAAGGAGATGAAGTCATTGGCCGAGAGGCTTAGTTACCGTGATGCCGTCGAGCTCGGCTAATGTCGAGGCACCGCCAACGGCGGGCGTGCAACTGACGGAGGGGGTGCTTGCTGGCGAGATGCCGACCGGCGTACACCCGGGTGCATTAATCTCCAATGCCCGTGCCGGCGCCGGAGACACGAATACCGCCTCCGCCGGAGACACCAATGGCGCCGCCGCCGGAGACACCAATGGCGCCGCCTGAGACACCAATGGCGCCGCCGAGACACCAATGGCACCGCACTGCCAGGCGAAGTTCTTGGCCGTGAAGCCGGGAACCGGGAGGCCCCTGTTGGCCGCCCGCAATCCACGTCGTCAGCCCATGAATCAACGGAGGCACCATGGCGTTGAGCTTCGTTCCCAGTTGTTGTTCCACTTGCTCTTGGACAAGCTCCGGAATCCGCGCCACTTGTGCCTTGAGTGCTTCAACCTCGCGCGTCTGGCTTTCCGAGCTGGTATTTTTCTCCTTCCACACACCAGCGTTATAGTATGACCCCCATTTTGTGGACAAGCCTTTGCCGGTCACACGACCAGCTGACGTCGGCTTAGTGAGATTATCCTTCTTTTTCATTATGTTCAACGCCCTATTTAAAGGGGTGCCGAAAGGGGAGCTCTGAGACGACCCCGCGCTACTTCTTTCAGTGTCCTGCGAAAGGAACGTGAACCATTTAGAAATATTGGTGATTAATTAGAGTGCAACCATATGGAGCTAATTACGCGGGGGTGTACTCCTTCCCAGAACAAGCTCAAGCGCCCTGGTCTTCGGATCCGTGGTAAGCTCCTTTGTTATCGGGTCCTCCTTGTATCGGGCCCTGACAAAGTTCCTGGTCTGCTTGTCACCGCTGTATTTCTCGGCGGGCGGTAGGCCTTGCTCGGCACGCGCTCCGTCCTCCTTGTCCCATATAGGCTCCGCCACTCTGTAACCGCCGGGACCGAGTTTGTGTTCCCCTAAGTTCAACTCTCGCATTTCTTTCCCCCACTGACTTGATTCGAGGTTGCGCTGGTCTCGCACTTGATCTTGAACTCCTTGTACTCATCTTCGCTCATCAAAGGATATTTCGCCTTGATCTTCTCATAACTATCACCTTTATCAATCATTCTCTTCACCGCGCTTCTCTAAGTAGACAGGGTCGTGCTCATCCTCGTGAGGGCGGCACTGTTCACTTTATTCCCTGAGAGGCGTGTGTTTTCAAATTCGGCGGGGAACTTGTATCGTTCGTGCAGCTTCGTGAAGAGGAGGTTGCGCAAATTCCCGTGGTCCTTATGCCTAAGGTTCTCGGTGTTGATCGAGACGGTGCTCCGAAGAATGTACCCGAGCTGAAGCGAGTACCCCTTGACTATATGTTTGGGCTCCGTTGGATGCCCGTCGGAGTCCACTTGAGTAAATTCCTCCTTGAGGGTGCGGAGCGCATTCGGGCGCCGGTCCTTCCTTTGCTTCTTCAGTTGGCTGCCATCTGTGTGTGCGCCGCCATCATCAGTGGTGGCATCCTCGGCGGCACCATCAGTGGTGTCATCCCCGACGCCACTAGGGGTTGTATAGTCAGGATCGGTGTCTTCTGCGGCGTCCTCATAGCGGTGAGGTTGTTCCTCCATCTCCTGGGACAGCTCCCAGAATTGCTTGCCGCCCGAACCACCGGCCTCATCGTTGTGGGCCATGTTTCGCTCTAAATAGGAAAACAGTTTGGTCAAAAAGTTGGTTATTGTCAAGGAACAAGATCATGGTGTCATCATTTAGGGTTTGTCGACGCCGAGGCACCCTAAAAGCCTAAGCTTTCATCATTTAGGGTTTGTCGACACCGAGGCACCCTAAATGCTAAGTTAAGTTTTCATCATTTAGGGTTTATCGATGCCGAGGCACCCTAGGTTGGGCCTAATCACTTGGCACTAATCACTTGGCTCTATTGCCACATATGTTGGGTTTATCATCTAGGGTTTATCGATGCTAAGGAGAATTCTAAGTTGGGCGCAATCACTTGGCTCTATTGCCACCTATGGTTTAATGCAACAAGAATAAAGGGGCAGTTGATCCTACTTAATTAAGTACTAAGATACCCCGGCCCATGCATTAGTAGCAAGTACCCCATATGTCCGATTTTTAGCAAAGTCATGCTAAAATTCACGGAAAATTTCAGCATGACCTTTGCTGAAAATAGGACATATGGAGTACCCGAATTTGCCGGAACGGAAGTTAATCGACATTCCGGCAAACTCAAGGGCCTCTCGGGGTACATTAGCAACATCACAAGTTGACAAAATTCCCAAGTAGTACAGCCGCAGCATCACAAGTAGTACCAATGAACATATAGTCCAGCACATTCTGAATTTCGATAAATGACAGCAAGTTAACTCATGCTGACGGCAACAAACTTATAACAACATAAATGAAATTGCAGTTCCAAGTGGGTATGGGAAATAATAAAACCAGATAAATGATAGTGTTCGCTCCACTTAACAAAATAAAGAAATGATTTTGTTCAATACATCTGGTAAGCTGCACACTGTCTAATATGTGTCATAAATGACAAAGCTGCACACTGTCTAATATGTGTCATAAATGACACCAAGATCTCATTACACTCTACATATGCAGCATCTATAGAAAGAGACCATCAGTAATATTCGGGTACTGTCACAAAAATCAGTGTTAGGCGTGCAAAGATCCCCCACCAAATCCTCGGGAGGTTTTGCAGTGTGGACTAGTCATATTTTTCCTTGAAATCTAAGTGCAATCTGTCTGTCTTGTTGCTAACTGAATTTACAGTATCTAAGTGGTCCCTAAATTCTGCAGTATTTATGTTCATGACTTTACTGAACTATGGTATCTTTCTTAACAGTGCCTTGATCTAATTAGTTGTACTTTAGCTCCATATAGTTCTGTGTAATTTGTTCCTTGATTTTCTGTCATCTCTGAATTTTGCTGTTCCTGTGCTTGCTGCTCCTTGATTCACACATGTACAGGAGGTACAAGAGGTTAAACTGAATCCAATGTTATATGTTTTGATCTCCTTTCTGAATTCCCTTTTGTTATTTTTTACTCAAACAAGTACCCAGATTTATCAAGACCTAGTGAGCATTGCCAGTGTTGGAGAGGGAGTGATCTGACTAGGTTTTTGTGACTGATCTTCATTAACTTTTCTCTCTGACCTTTTTTACAGTCCAAATGATAATGATTTATAGATTGTAGTAGTTGTCTTTAACACGATGGAATCAGCATCTGGTTTAACCAACCCAAACAATGCACTATGAAATTATTTTAAAAGCAATCTTACAAAGTCCTCAAATGTCTGAAATTGGAGGCAACACCTTTTACCATCAGTGTTAGAACATCTAACAAACTATCAGAATTTCTATAACAGACGCGGACACTCGTCAATTATAGTGTTATGGACATGTATAAAACCTGAATTTTGTTCACATGTTATTCAGATGATAGGTGCATTAGCATCTTCTGTTTCAGTTTTCTGCTTTCAGTTGAGTAAGCATAGGTACATTAGCATCGCCATGTTCAGAACTATAGGTGCTAACAAAAATGGACTGAAACTTATAGGAAGAGTGTCCGAGCGCATTAGGGTCGCCATATTCATAATTCAATCATTGTCGAATCAGAAATTTATTTTCTGCTGGTGGACTGAAACTTTCAGCAGAATAACAAAACTCTAGTGTTCAACTCACTGCAAGAACCACCACATCTATGTCAACACAACACCTAAGAGAAATGCAGCTAGCAACGCTGAAGTAGTGGCCATTGTCAAGCAGCGTTACATGCACTAATGTCACCACACCGTTGTTCAAACAGTTTCAGAATTTTCGAACCGTGATGCCAAAGACAAATAGGTTTCCTATATACTGTCAGGGAGAACAAATCAATTTTAGCCAGCAGAAAAACAACAAATGCAAGGTTCTCCTGAACCCATGTCTCACCGTGGAGGGGTGGAGGAGTGGGCACTTGGGCTGCGGCTTCGGGACGGAGGCGCCGTGGGCAGCCGGTGCAGAGGGGCGCGGCGGCGGCTTCCTGTTGTCCCCGCTGCGGCAGAGGGCAGAGGGGCAGCCGGTGCAGAGGGGCGCGGCGGCGTCCGATGCGTGCGTGCAACCTGCGTGAGGAAGGAAAATCAAATGGCGTGAGGGAGGGGAGGGGAGGGGAGGGAATAAGAGCAAATCGAAGATGGTACCTTGGTCCGACGGAGACGACGACGTCTGGACGGCCGGCAACACCAGCGCGAAGGGGTCCTGCGGGCGGAGGGGGGACGACGAGGGAGGCGGCGCTCGGCTCGGCGTCGCGTGGGCGGTCGTCGTCTCCTCCTCCTCGTCCTCCTCCTCCTGGTCCTCCTCCTCCGGTTCGGGCCTTGGGCGGGGAGCTGTAGTGGTCTTGGGCGGGGCAGGCGTGGGGCGTCGGGGGTGGAGTCCGGTGACGTCCGGCAGCGTGGCGGCTCCGAGGTTTCTAGGGTTTCGAGGGAGGGAGGCGGGGCTCGGGGGGCAGGCGGCGATCGAGATGGGGAGGAAGGGGAGAGGGATCTGGCAAGGGAGAGGGAAGGGGGATCGGGCGAAGGGGTATCCAGCTAGACACTATAGCAATGGCGCACCACCCTCTGGTGCGCCATTAGTAGTTTTTTTTCTGATAGCAATGGCGCACCCTCCTCTGCTGCGCCATTAGTAACTTTTTTTTCTGATAGCAATGGCGCACCCACCTAGGGTGCGCCATTAGTAACTTTTTATTATTATTTCTTGTTGCATCTAATAATTTGTTTTTTATCAATTTTGTTATTTTCATGAGGACTAGAACAGAAGATATCATCAAATATCATCAAATTTTTTTTTCAAAATATCATCAATTTTTTTAATTGAAAATATCATCAAATTTGTTATTTGACAATATCATCAAATTAGTTATTTGAAAATATCATCAAATTTGTTATTTTAAATAATCATCAAAAAGTGTGGGAGGGTGCGGGGGGTCTGCGGTGGCGGTCGAGCGGGGAGGTGCGGGGTCGGCGGCGGTGGAGGCGGGGAGGTGCGGGGGTGCTCGGCGAGGGGGATCTGGAGAGGGAATAGCTATCGAGAGGGAGGGGATCGAGATCGAGTGTCCTCATGAATATTCAATATTTTTCATATTGAATATGAAAAATATCATCAAATTTGAAAAAATATTCATGAATTCAAAAGTGCCCATGAAATTTAAAAATATTCATGATATCAATAAGTGCCCGAGAAATGAAGACTACGATTTAAATACAATCGATCTTAGCTAGCTATCTGTTCACAATCTTCTTGCCCTTCTTTTTTCGCAAATGGAGTTCTTACGTGGAACGGACGTCCTTTAGGTAGGGTGGTCCTGCTTCTTCTTGTGGTGTGTGCTGCTACTTCATCGTCGTCGTCATGTTCGATCTTGACTCGCCGTGCCTTGTCGAAGTCTTGCTCATTGGCTACTCCATCCATTCCGATGATCTTCCTTTTGCCTCTCCCCGACGATAACACGACCGGGCTTTGACGGTCAAGAATGAAGAAGCATTGGTCCACTTGGGAAGTCGGTACCCATGGCTCATTTTTCAGCGGTGACGTTTGCACCCATGATCTTGGATTTGGCTTCGGTATAACCATGGTGGTGAAATACCGGTCTTCTTTTAGGGCGCTCTTGGCCCTTCGACACGGAACATCGGGACCTTCTCTCCAACGTAGCTCAGCTCCCAGATCTCCTCGATCCTTCCGTAGTATCTGTCCTTGTCATTGCGGTGTAGGATTCCATCGTTACCCGGAGTTCGATAACCATCGCTCTTCATGTCCTTGTTCTCGGTGTAGAGTGTGTAGCCGTTGATATCGTGCGCCTCATAGGTCATCGAGGTTGTGCTCGGCGCCCGTGACAAAGGCGAATATGAGTTGTTCTTCCGCCAAGAATCCTCATGTAAAGGGCAACGAAGCTTCTGCTTGAACCAACGCGTGAAACATGAGTTGTGCTCTTTGATTATATCTCCGTCCGTCCTCTGTTGGCCTTGGTCATTGTACGTCTTCTCAATAAAGGTTTGGTGCTCTACCACCCAAGGATCGACCACGTCTATGTGTTGTAGCGCGACTAGGTTTGCTCTTTCAAAGTCGGCGAGTCGGCCCTCGAAGTCGACATGCATTTCGCGGCGACCCTCACGGTGACCCCATCCAGCGAGCCTGCCGAGGAGCCTGTTGACGGGCAGACCAACGGGGTTCTCGATGCCTAGATAATTCATGCAATAGGAGATGCACTCTTCGCCGAAAAGCCCACAGCTATACTTCCCTCTGGGCGTGACATGTTGCGAACGTATCCTTTGATGACACCATTCACCCTTTCGAGCGGCATCATGCTTTGTGCAGGAACGTCCGCCCGAGTTGGATGATATCCTCCACGATATGGACCAGCAGATGCACCATAACGTCGAAGAATGCGGGCGGGAAGTACATCTCAAGCTCGCAAAGTATCACCACGATCTCTTCCTGTAGCCTTCTGAGTTTCCTCACGCCAATCGACTTCCGAGAGATGACGTCCAAAAAGTTGCATAAGCCAAATAGCGTTTCACGGACGTGCGCGTCCATGATCCCACAGATTGCAACTGGAAGTATCTGCGTCATCAGCACGTGATAGTCGTCAGACTTCATCCCCCTGAACTTCTGCTTCGCTGGGTCTAGGTATCTGTTTATCTTCCCCGCGTAACCGTAAGGAATTTTTACTCCTAGGAGGCAGGTGAAAAACTGCTCAATCTCCTCCTGACTTAGAGTGAAGCATGCGGGAGGGTAGTCATTTCCGGTCTTCTTGGCCTTTTTGCCTTTGCGACGACTTTCTGTGTCCTGCTTCGCCTCATCATCATCATCATCATCATCATTAGCGTGAAGCTCCTGCCTGATGCCCATTGATTTCAAGTCTTCCCTTGCTTTCGGCCCATCTTTGGTCCTCTCTGGCATGTTGAGCAGGGTACCATGCAGACTCTCGCACACGTTCTTCGTGATATGCATGACATCAAAGCTGTGAGGCACACGGTGGATCTTCCAGTACGGCAAGTCCTAGAAAACAGACCTCGTTTTCCATACCTTCAGCAGCGGCTCTGGCGCCTTTCGCTTCTTTCCCGGCTCTGGCGCCTTTTGCTTCTTTCCCGGCAGTGGACAGTCTTTCCAATTTTTCAACAGCTCGTCTATTTCCTCGCCGCTCCTCGTACACGGGCGTTTTCGGGGTTCGGTTTCACTATCGAACAGATCCTTGCGTTTCCTCCACGGTTCATCGTCGCGAAGCCACCTTCGATGTCCCATGAACACGGTTTTCAAAGACCCGGGATCTCTATCTAGCTGGCGATACGTTGTGTCATCCATGCACCTTACGCATCCAGAAAATCCATGGACTACCTGCCCTGCGAGATATCCGTAACCGAGATAGTCGTGCACCGTCGTGAGCAGTGCGGCTCTCATAGGGAAATATTCTTTCTATGCGGCGTCCCATGTATTGGCTGGCGTTTTGCACAGCGTGTCTAGCTCCTCCTTCAGCAGCCCCAGATACAGATTGATGTCGTTCCCTGGTTGTTTCGGCCCTTCAATTAGCATACTCATGTGAATGTACTTCCTCTTCATGCACAACCATGGGGGAAGGTTGTACATCCACACAAACACAGGCCATGTGCTATGTGTGCTTCTCTGGCTGCCAAACGGATTGACTCCATCGGTGATCGCGCCCAGCACGATGTTCCTTGGATCCTTCCCAAATTCTGGGTATTCGTTCAACGCTTGCCCGCTCGCATCCTTAGGGTGACTCAGCATCTTGTGTTTTTATTTATCTCCGGATCATTTCCGTCATCTTCCCGCTTCTTCTCCTCCCTATCCGTGTGCCAACGCAGGAGCTTTGCTACCTTAGGGTCCGCGAAATACCGCTGCGGCGAGGAGTGATCGGAAAGTACCACACCGATTTTCGAGAGCTTTCTTCCTCTTCTTGTATCGAGTGACGCCGCACACCGGACATATGGTAGACTCCGCGTGCTCGTCCCGATAAATGATGCAATTGTTCATGCACACATGGTATTTCACGTGCGGTAAATCCAGAGGATACACGATTTTCTTCGCCTCCTCGAAACTGGTCGGGCACTTGTTCCCCTTGGGAAGACGTTCGTGCCAGAATGACATGTTCTCGTCGAAGCATGCGTCGATCATTTTGTGTTTTACCTTCATCTCCAGAGCCATGAGCGTTACTTTCAGGCGGGTATCCTCGGGCCTGCATCCTTCATATAATGGAGTAACCGCGTCTATCTCCAGTTAATCCAGCTTGGCTTTCTCTCGGGCGGCAACTCTTGCATTATTTGTCTGCTTGAGAAGCAGCTCTTGAATATGAGGGTCCTGCACCCAGCCTCCATCGTCGTCTGCTCCGGCATCTTCATCTTCATGATCATGCCCTTCGTCTTGATCTTCCTCATCATCATGTACGACATCTTCTACATGATGTCTGCGTACAGCATCACCGCCGTGATCATGTCCTGGAGATTCTTCGTCTTCTCGCCCGCCCTCGCTGCGGTGGTACTTGTCTTGTTGCCCTCCTCATTTCTTGCCCGGCCCCCATGGACGACTTCATAGTCATCTTCATCGCCTTGCCACCGATAGCCATCCATGAAACCACGCAAGAGCAGGTGGTCCCGCACCTGCCCGGAATCCGGGCCCGCAATAAGGCTCTTCAGCTTGCATCTTCGACACAGACATCTTATCTCCGTCTCGTTCTTTTGAAGCATCTCGGCCTTCGCAGAGCTCAAAAACCTATTCATGATGCCTTCGGTCATCGTGCGGACCATGGTGGCCTGCGGGGTAGAGCAAAACGACATTTTAGAACCAAGAAAAAATTTGGCATGAACTTCCCTAAAAATAGGACCAAAAAGAATGCATAGTGCCAAAATTCTACAAACGGAAATGAATCAACATTCGGAAAAATATTGGCAACTATCGCATTTCAAATACCGTACCTGCAAACACAAACATATATGCAACACCACAAACACATGCAACACCACAAACATACATAGATCTATCTAGGCCACAAAAGTGCATGTGCACGTTGTTGGAGCGAGCTAGGGAGAAAAAAGTAGATCTACATCATGAAGATAGCTTTCCTTACTTACCTATCAAAAAAAGGTAATTTCACCACTTAATTTTGATAAATCTATGGTGCAAATGAGGTGAGGAGGAGGAGGCAGCCGAGACAAGCTTGGAGGAGGAGGTGGAGAGAATGAAGTGGAGAAAGTGAGTGGGTAGGTGGACTGTCCAAAGTATCTTGTTGGTCCCAGGTTACTAATGGCGCACCACCAGCAAATGCGGCTTTAGTAACCCTGGTTACTAATGGCGCACCTGCAGGTGGTGCGCCATTAGTAGTTTTGCAGAAAAGTAAAAAAAAAATACTAATGGCGCACTGTGGAAAAGTGCGCCATTAGTAGTTTAAACTAGTAATGGCGCACTGCGACACGGTGCGCCATTAGTAGTTTTGCAAAAAAGTAAAAAAAAGCTATACTAATGGCGCACTGTCTGCACGGTGCGCCATTACTAGTTAGAACTAGTAATGGCGCACTTCGACATCATGCGCCATTAGTATGTATGGAAAAATGGAAAAAAATTGATACTAGTGGCGCACCGTTTGTCTGGTGCGCCATTAGTGTCTTCCACACTAATGGCGCATCACCGACCGGTGCGCTATTAGTATATAGTAGTGGCGCACTACTTACCTGGTGCGTCATTAGTATCAATCCTATCTATAGCCCTTTTCCTAGTAGTGTTATCATTATGAACAACGGTAATACCTCCCTTTTTAGGGACACAATGGACAGGGCTTACCCATTCACTATCAGCAACGGGATAAATAATACCTGCCTCAAGGAGCTTTAGTATCTCCTTTCTTACCACTTCCTTCATCTTGGGATTTAATCGTCTTTGAGGATCTCTAACTGGTTTGGCATCTTTCTCCACTGAAATTTTGTGTTGACATAATGTGGGACTAATGCCCTTAAGATCATCCAGAGTATATCCAATAGCAGCTCGGTGCTTCTTCAGAGTTTTCAATAATCTTTCTTCTTCTTTCTCTGAAAGGTTAGCACTAATAATAACAGGATATATTTCTTTTTCATCAAGATAAGCATACTTAAGATTATTAGGTAATGGTTTGAGTTCAAACACGGGATCACCCTTGGGTGGACGGGGATACCCAAGAATTTCAACGGGAAGGTTATGTTTCAGCATAGGTTCCTGTTTAAGGAACACTTCATCTATTTCTTCCCTTTCCTTCATAAACATATCATTTTCATGGTCTAGCAAATATTGTTCTAACGGATCAGTTGGAGGAACAACAATGGAAGCAAGACCAATAATCTCATCCTTACTAGGTGGTTCCCTTTCACGAGGTTGTCTACTAAACTTAGCAAAATTAAACTCATGAGACATACCATCTATGCCAACAGTGACAATATTCTTTTCACAATTAATCTTAGCACTAGCAGTATTCAAGAAGGGTCTACCAAAAATAATGGGACAAAAATCATCTTGTGGGGATCCAAGAATAAGAAAATCAGTAGGGTATTTAACCAACCCACACAAAACTTCAACATCTCTAACGATCCCAATAGGTTTAATGGTATCCCTATTAGCAAGCTTAATAGTAACATCAATGTCTTCTAATTCAACGGGTGCAATGTCATGCATAATTTCTTTATAAAGATCATAAGGTATCGCACTAGCACTAGCACCCATATCACATAAACCATGATAACAATGATCTCCTATTTTAACAGAAATAACAGGCATGCCTACAACAGGTCTACGTGTCTTAGTATCAGGTCTAGCAATATTAGCAGTTTCACCCAAGAAAGAAATAACATGCCCATCTAAGTCCTCATCCAAGAGATCTTTAATCATAGCAATACTAGGTTCAACATTAATTTGCTCAGGAGGTGTATAAGTCCTAGTATTACTCTTACGAACAACAGTCAAAGCTTTAGCATGATCTTTTATCCTAACAGGAAAAGGAGGTTTTTCAACATAAGCAGTAGGAACAATAGGATCACTATAGGTAATAGTCTTTTCTTCGACTGTAATAGGTGCAACTACTTTCACTTCAACAGGAGGATTATATTTAAACCACTTCTCTTTAGGGAGATCAACGTGAGTAGCAAAATATTCACAAATAGTAGCTACTATCTCAGAGTCAAGTCCATACTTAGCGCTAAATCCACGAAAAGCATCGGTATCCATAAAAGATTTAACACAATCGAACTTAGGTGTCATACCTAACTCCTTACCATCGTCGGAACCCCAATCTTCAGAGTTGCGTTTAATTCTTTCCAATAAGTCCCATTTGAAATCAATAGTCTTCAGCATATAAGAACCAGCACAGGAAGTATCGAGCAGGTTGCGATTATCAAGAGAAAGCCGAGCATAAAAATTCTGAATAATCATTTCCCGAGAGAGCTCATGATTGGGGCATGAATATAACATTGACTTAAGCCTCCCCCAAGCTTGAGCGATGCTTTCTCCTTCGCGAGGCCAGAAATTATATATGTAATTACGATCACGATGAACAAGATGCATAGGATAGAACTTCTGGTGAAATTCCAACTTCAATCGCTTATAATTCCAAGATCTCGTATCATCACATAGCCTATACCATGTCAATGCATCTCCCTTCAAAGATAAAGGGAAGAGCTTCCTTTTGACAACATTATTGGAAATACCTGCAAGCTTAAATAATCCACAAACTTCATCCACAAAGATAAGGTGTAAATCGGGATGCAATGTTCCGTCTCCTGCAAATGGATTAGCTAGCAGTTTTTCTATCATACCCGAAGGAATCTCAAATTGAATATTTTCATAAAGTTTAGTAGGTTGAGGAGCAACTCTTTGCTCTTCTGGTTGGGGTGAAGATACCCCAAACAAGCCCCTCAAAGGATTAGTTTCCAGAGTGACAAGAAACAGAAAATTTCAGCACACTATATAAATGTTTCCTTACCAAGTTCCACTCACCAAAAGCGCTACACTCCCCAGCAACGGCACCAGAAAAGAGTCTTGATGACCCACAAGTGTAGGGGATCTATCATAGTCCTTTAGATAAGTAAGAGTGTCGAACACAAAGCGGAGCAAAAGGAAATGATAAGAGGTTTTCAATAAGGTTTTCTCTGCAAGCACTGAAATTGTAGGTAATAGATAGTTTTGTGATAAGATAAATAGTAACAAGTAACAAGTAAATAAAGTAAGTAAAGTGCAGCAAGGTGGCCCAATCCTTTATGTAGCAAAGGATAAGCGTAGACAAATTCTAATAATGGTAAAGGAGCTCCCGAGGACACATTGGGAATTATCGTCAAGCTAGTTTTCATCACATTCATATAATTCGCGTTCGGTACTTTGATAATTTGATATGTGGGTCGACCGGTACGTGGGTACTGCCTTAACTTGGACAAGTATCCCACTTCTTATATTTACTAATTGGAGGCACCATACAGGATACCACGTTAATCTTCACAGTAAGTCGTTATTTACCGTTGGATCAAAAGATGAACAGTTGAGATGACTTCCTTCACGGTACTCAACCCCACCAGGAATCACCCCTAAAAAAGCCACTAGAAGTCCATAGCATGATCATTATCAATCTGTTCCTATCTCTGTGCCTATAGGCTCGAGCATCCTTCTCCACCTCTTTTTTCTACCACATCTAACAGGACTTTTGGTTTAATTAAACCCCAAAGATCAATCAAGTGGAATTTTGATTAGGGAAGCTGTGTACGTGTGTTCAGGTCAACCAAGCCAGCTTTTTCACGGACGAGCTATTTGCAAGCATGGTGCAAGATCATGTTGGGAAGAAATCAACCTAACTTGCGCATCATGGTTCTGCGGATGGCGTTCTGCAACCATTATGCGGACACGTGCGCTCGACGTGCAACATGGCGGAGTACCGATGCTAGAACCTATGCTATTGCCGCCGCATGCTGGAGGAAGGAATTGCTACCGGCCTTGCGCCAGGAGTCGTTGCCGGCGCCTGGCGATCATGCACCACTGCGATGGGTACACCACAGTGTACTTGCGAGTCGCGGGTAACAAGCACTTCGAGATCTAGGTGATCTTCTCCAGCTTTTCCCATTGAGATATCTGCTGCAGGAGCAAGACGAACAAGACGGGGGCAAGCTGATCTGGCTACATGGGACAAGCAGTACGTAATTCCTCCTTGACTGTTGGTATGATTTGATGCCTTATTGCCGGAGAAACATAGCAACGGCAGCCCATAATCGATCTGTGTCAATGTGGTTGACAGTTTGACAATCACAACAAATACTCCCTCCTTCTCAATAAATGTACAGATTTATCTCACATTTCGTTCATGGCGTCCCCTGCATGAAAGTTCTATGGACGATGCAAATCAACATGTAACAACATGCGACCCAGTCAGGCCTATCACCAATTCCTTCCTTAATTTCTAACCTGTGAATCTCCACAGCTTGAAGCTTTAAACACTTCAATCCAAATCTCTTCTTACGCAATAAATTCCCAGGATTATTGATGCAGCAGGGACAAGTGTATCAATTACAGTTTGAAGCAGATAGGATATCTTCAGTCTTAAGCATTACAACATGGAGGAGAAGATGAATTGGGCAGCCACACTAGATGAAGCTGACGGAAGCAGATCGGCAGGCCATGATAGAACATCTATTTTTACCATGTTGGAAGGTGGATAAACAAACTCTATTTATTTAATAGATTACTCTTCTCTGCAAGAAAGTTATTAAGTTGTGTGTGCCCAGGTTCAGATTTTGGAACTACATACGTCAACTTCCGATTTAGCAATCAGAACATAATTAAACATGTAGAAGTTAATTCTTTTGATTTGGTTGATGTATGTGTAGGCATACATATTAGGGATGCATGATCATGATCTCTGATATTGGACAATGTACGAGTATTGAGGAATGTACAACTACAGCATGTGTGCGTGCACGTACATATTTTATACTTAATTAGCAGCTCTTGGTAGACCTATATCTTCAAGCAGCCATCTGCGATTGGCTTTGGCCATAGTTCCTCTCTTCCATATTTCTCATACCAGAATTGCCATATGTTCAGTTTTTTATATTCTGTACTGAAAAAAGTTGAACAGGTCTTAAATTCCCGTGAATGATTTCAATCAGAATTAGTTAGTACAGTTCCAGCAAGAAGTACGTGTAATATATATGGAGCCTAGAAGCATTTGTCTCTGATGATTTGGCAGTTATACCTAGAGCTAGAGTTGAGGTTAGTGATCCTTTGATACTGATTTGTGTGTTTACAATTTCATGACAGGGTCTTAGTTACAAGAATTCTGTCTCATGCTTTTTTCTAATTTATCTGTTTTTGTCTGTAAATTGTAGACCTCCAGCTCAATTCATGATCTTTGCACTTTTTTTAATAATTTTGCAAACACGCTAATCTTACAAGAACCATAAGTTTTAAAAATAATCGATGGAAGATAACAAGTAAGTTGAGGAGGCAGATGGAATCTTATACAAGCAGCGGTGATTATGATTAGATCTTTCTGCCTACAAGATATAAGTAGCTCCATGTTTCTGCAGACACATTGATAAAAAAATATCATAGTTTTTTCTATTATACCATGTCTTGCATCACTAAATTGCGTCTTCTGCTGAACATAGTCTAGAATTTCTTTATTTTGCGTAAAGAACTTTTTATCCTTTCTATTTTTTTCCACTCAGTGCATGTTTAGTCTGCTAAATGGTACATGTGTTCAGGATTAAACTTTATAAGTGTTAATGGGAAGTAATGAAGATTTGTACAATGCAAAGTAGTAACACTATGGAAGTTGCGAGAGTAGGTGCAAGCATGGTATATTATGGTGCATGAATGCTTAAAGCATATTGTTATATGCTTCATCTCTTTGAAACCGGGCTACTTTACTTTGTGACCTACTAATTGAGATACGTTAATGTCTTACATTATTTGGTCAATTCAATCTATACAACCCCGGATGATAGCTTAGAATTAAAAGTAATAACCTAATATTGTTATGCCAGTTATATTCTACAACCAGAATGAAAGGATGTAATCTTGGAACAAATCTGTTGAATTGTTTAGTAAATTAAGTTTACTTTGTACTTTGCAAATTTTCACAAGTAGTCAACATCTTAGTAGCACTAATTAACATCAAATAATTATTTAAATGTAATATTAATTGGCAGGTTTATATATTTATGTAGTTTGTTTTAGATGTTCTTTTAAGAAATTCTTCTTAGGTATGTGATTTTTTTAGGTGAAATTCCACTCTCTATGAGTGACGAGTTTTTAGGTGACATTCCACTCTCTATGAGTGACGAAATTTAAACTAATCAGTGTATAGATAATAGTTCATCCTATCATGTACAAAGGGTTTGTGCTATTGATTAGAAAATGTGATTAACAGGCATTTTGTAGTTTCAATATCACAAGCCAATTGGATATCGGGGCATGGTAATGGCAAAGCATGACATATTCAGAAGCTAATTAGGTGAATATATTATAGGAATAGAATACCGTAGTAAACTACATCTTGGTTTTAGTATCATTTTATAATTCATAGTCTTTGCTTTTCCTATAACCTACAGTTCTTTAATAAACTACATTCCAAAAGAAAACTGTGTTGTCTTTCAGGGATCCAGAAAAACTGCAAAGAGCATCTTCTAATTTGTGTATCTAAAACAATTACTAGCTAGTGTCGTCGCACGGGTTGTTGACTAGTATGATTAACCCCTATTGCAAGCATCCGCAACTACAAAAAGAAGTATTAAGGTAAACCTAACCGCAGCATTAAGCATATGGATCCATATCAGCCCCTAACGAAGCAACGCATAAACTAGGGTTTAAGCTTCTGTCACTCTAGCAACCCATCATCTACTTATTACTTCCCCATGCCTTCCTCTAGGCCCAAATAATGGTGAAGTGTCATGTATGTAGTCGACGTTCACATAACACCACTAGAGGAAAAGACAACATACATCTCATCAAAATATCGAACGAATACCAAATTCACATGACTACTAATAGCAACACTTCACCCATGTCCTCAGGAACAAACGTAACTACTCACAAAGCATATTCATGTTCGTAATCAGAGGTGTAATAATATGCATAAAGGATCTGAACATATGATCTTCCACCAAGTAAACCAATTAGCACAGGTACCAATTTGTGGTTTTGATACAAGATTGGATACAAGAGATGAACTAGGGTTTTGAGAGGAGATGGTGCTGGTGAAGATGTTGATGGAGATTGACGCCCTCCCGATGAGGGGATCATTGGTGATGACGTTGGTGATGATTTCCCCCTCCCGGAGGGAAGTGTCCCGGGCAGAACAGCTCTGCCAGAGCCCTAGATTGGTTCCGCCAAGGTTCCGCCTCGTGGCGGCGGAGTTTCGTCCCGTAAGCTTGCCCACAATTTTTTCCAGGGTAAAAGTGATGATATAGCAGAAGATGGACGCCGGAGGCCCACCAGGGGGCCCAGGAGATAGGGGGCGCTGTTGGGGAACGTAGCAGAAATTCAAAATTTTCCTACGTGTCACCAAGATCTATCTATGGAGAAACTAGCAACGAGGGAAGGAGAGTGCATCTACATACCCTTGTAGATCGCTAAGCGGAAGCGTTCATGAGAACGGGGTTGAAGGAGTCGTGCTAAATCGTGATCCAAATCACCGGAGATCCTAGTGCCAAACGGACGGCACCTCCGCGTTCAACACATGTACAGCCCGGTTACGTCTCCCACGCCTTGATCCAGCAAGGAGAGAGGGAGAGGTTGAGGAAGACTCCATCCAGCAGCAGCACAACGGCGTGGTGGTGGTGGAGGAGTGTAACAATCCAGCTGGGCTTCGCCAAGCTCCACGGGAGAGGAGGAGGAGGAGAGGCAGGGCTGCACCAAGAGGGAGAAGTTCTCATGTGTGTTGGGCAGCCCAAACCTCAAGTATATATAGGGGAAGGGGAGGGGCTGCGCCCCCACCTAGGGTTCCCTCCCCAGGGGTGGCGGCAGCCCCCAGATCCCATCTGGGTGGCGGCCACAAGGGGGGAGAGGGGGAGGCGCACCTAGGGTGGGCCTTAGGGCCCATCTGCCCTAGGGTTTGCCCCCTTTCCCTCTTGGGCGCCTTGGGCCCTTGTGGGGCGCACCAGCCCACAGGGCTGGTCCCCTTCCACACTTGGCCCATGTAGCCCTCCGGGGCTTGTGGCCCCACTTGGTGGACCCAGGACCCTCCCGGTGGTCGATGCGATCTGGAAAAACCGAAACTTTTCCGGTGACCAAAACAGGACTTCCCATATATAAATCTTTACCTCCGGACCATTCCGAACTCCTCATGACGTCCGGGATCTCATCCGGGACTCCGAACAACATTCGGTAACCACATACAAACTTCCTTTATAACCCTAGCGTCATCGAACCTTAAGTGTGTAGACCCTACGGGTTCGGGAACCATGCAGACATGACCGAGACATTCTCTGGTCAGTAACCAACAGCGGGATCTGGATACCCATGCTGGCTCCCACATGTTCCACGATGATCTCATCGGATGAACCACGATGTCAAGGACTCAATCGATCCCGTATACAATTCCCTTTGTCTAGCGGTATTGTACTTGTCCGAGATTCGATCGTCGGTATCCCGATACCTTGTTCAATCTCGTTTCCGGCAAGTCTCTTTACTCGTTCCGTAACACATCATCCCGTGATCAACCCCTTGGTCACATTGTGCACATTATGATGATGTCCTACCGAGTGGGCCCAGAGATACCTCTCCGTCTGCGGAGTGACAAATCCAGTCTCGATTCGTGCCAACCCAATGAGACACTTTCGGAGATACCTGTAATTAATGCACCTTTATAGCCACCCAGATTCGTTGTGGCGTTTGGTACACCCAAAGCATTCCCTACGGTATCCGGAGTTGCACAATCTCATGGTCTAAGGAAATGATACTTGACATTAGAAAAGCTTTAGCATACGAACTACGATCTTTGTGCTAGGCTTAGGATTGGGTCTTGTCCATCACATCATTCTCCTAATGATGTGATCCCGTTATCAATGACATCCAATGTCCATGGTCAGGAAACCGTAACCATCTATTGATCAACGAGCTAGTCAACTAGAGGCTTACTAGGGACATGGTGTTGTCTATGTATCCACACATGTATCTGAAGTTTCCTATCAATACAATTGTAGCATGGATAATAAACGATTATCGTGAACAAGGAAATATAATAATAACTAATTTATTATTGCCTCTAGGGCATATTTCCAACAGTCTCCCACTTGCACTAGAGTCAATAATCTAGTTCACATCGTCATGTGATTAACGCTGATAGGTCACATCGCCATGTGACCAACATCCAAAGAGTTTACTAGTGCACGTAAACTAGTTCACATCATCATGTGATTAAGACTCAATGAGTTACGAGGTTTGATCATGTTTTGCTTGTGAGAGAAGTTTTAGTCAACGGGTGCGAACCTTTCAGATCCGTGTGTACTTCGCAATTCTCTATGTCATATTGTAAATGCTGCTTCCACGTTCCACTTGAAGCTATTCCAAATGGTTGCTCCACTATACGTATCCGGTTTGCTACTCAGAGTCATTCGGATAGGTGTTAAAGCTTGCATCGACGTAACCCTTTACGCCGAACTCTTTATCACCTGCATAATCGAGAAATATTTCCTTATTCTTCTAAGGATAATTTTGACCGCTGTCCAATGATCCGTTCCTGGATTATTGTTGTACCCCTGGTGACTCATGGCAAGGCACACTTCCGATGCGGTACACAGCATAGCATACTATAGAGCCTACGTCAGGCGTGAGGGGACGGCCTTAAATCCTTTGTCTCTCTTCTGCCGTGGTCGAGCTTTTAACTCTTAACTTCATACCTTACAACTCAGGCAAGAACTCCTTCTTTGGTAGATCCATCTTGAACACCTTCAAGATCATGTCAAGGTATGTGCTCATTTGAAAGTATTATTAAGCATTTTGATCTATCTTATAGATCTTGATGCTTATTGTTCAAGTAGCCTAATCCAGGTTTTCTATTGAAAATCATCTTTCCAATAACCCTATATGCTTTCCAGAAATTCTACATCATTTCTGATCATCAATATGTCAACAACATATACTCATCAGAAATTCTATAGTGCTCCCACTCACTTCTTTGGAAATACAAGTTTCTCATAAACTTTGTATAAACCCAAAATCTTTGATCATCCTATCAAAGTGCATATTCCAACTCCGAGATGCTTACTCCGGTCCTTAGAAGGATCAATGGAGCCAGCATACCTTTTAACATCCTTAGGATCGACAAAACTTTCTGATTGTATCACATACAACCTTTCCTTACGTAAACTGGTAAGGAAACTCGTCTTGACATCCATCTGCCAGATTTCATAAATGCAGCTAATGCTAACATGATTCCGACGGACTTAAGCATCGCTACGGATGAGAAAATCTCACCGTAGTCAACTCCTTGAACTTGTGAAATAACTCTTCGCCACAAGTCGAGCTTCATAGACGGTGACATTACCGTCCACGTCCGTCTTCTTCTTAAAAATCCATTTATTTCAATGGCTTGCCGATCATCGGGCAAGTCCACCAAAGTCCATGCTTTGTTATGATACATGGATCCTATCTCGGATTTTATGGCTTCTAACCATTTGTCGGAATTTGAGCCCACCATCGCTTCTCCATAGCTCGTAGGTTCATTGTTGTCTAGCAACATGACCTTCAAGACAGGATCACCGTACCACTCTGAAGCAATACGCATCCTTGTCACCCTACGAGGTACGGTAGTGACTTGATCCAAAACTTCATGATCACTATCATAAGCTTCGACTTCAATTGGTGTAGGTGCCACAGAACAACTTCCGTCCCTTGCTACACACTTGTTGAAGTGAAGGTTCAATAACCTCATCAAGTCTCCACCATCCTCCCACTCAACTTTCCGAGACAAACTTTTCCTCGAGAAAGGACCCGATTCAAGAAACAATCCCTATTGCTTTCGAATCTGAATTAGGAGGTATACCCAACTGTTTTGGGTGTCCTATGAAGATGCATTTTATCCGCTTTGGTTTAGAGCTTATCAACCTGAAACTTTTTCACATAAGCGTCGCACCCCCAAACTTTGAAGAAACGACAACTTAGGTTTCTCCAAACGGTGTCGTCTCAACGAAATTACGTGGTGCCCCATTAAAGTGAGTGCGGTTGTCTCTAATGCCTAACCCATGAACGATAGTGGTAATTCGATAAGAGATATCATGGTATGCACCATATCCAATAGAGTGCAACTATGATGTTCGGACACACCATCATACTATGGTGTTCCAGGCGGTATTAATTGTGAAACAATTTGCACAATGTCTTAATTGTGTGCCAAAACTCGTAACTCAGATATTCATCTCTATGATCATATCATAGACATTCTATCCTCTTGTCACGAATATCTTTAACTTCACTCTGAAATTACTTGAACCATTCAATAATTCAGACTTGTGTTTCATCAAGTAAATATACTCGACATCTACTCGAATCATCTGTGAAGTAAGAACATAACGATATTCACTGCATGCCTTAGCACTCATTGGACTGCACACATCAAAAATGTGTTACTTCCAACAAGTTACTATCTAGTTCCATCTTACTGAAACCGAGGCTTTTCAGTCATCTTGTCCATGTGGTATGATTTGCGTATCTCAAGTGATTCAAAATCAAGTGAGTCTAAACGATCCATCTGCATGGAGTTTCTTCATGCGTATGCACCAATAGACATGGTTCGCATGTCTCAAACTTTTCAAAACGAGTGAGTCCAAAGATCCATCAACATGGAGCTTCTTCATGCGTTCTATACCAATATGACTCAAATGGCGATTGCCACAAGCAGGTGGTACTATCATTACTATCTTATATCTTTTGGCATGAAAATGTGTATCACTACGATCGAGATTCAATAACCATTCCTTTAGGTGCAAGACCATTGAAGGTATTATTCAAATAAATAGAGTAACCATTATTCTCCTTAAATGAATAACCGTATTGCGATAGACATAATCCAATCATGTCTATGCTCAACACAATCACCAAATGACCATTATTCAGGTTTAATACTAACCTTGATGGTAGAGGGAGCATGCGATGTTTGATCAAATCAAACTTGGAAACACTTCCAACACATATCGTCAGCTCACCTTTAGCTAGTCTCCGTTTATTCCGTAGCTTTTATTTCGAGTTGCTAACACTTAGCAACCGAACCGATATCTAATACCCTGGTGCTACTAGGAGTACTAGTAAAGTACACATTAACATAATGTATATCCAATATACTTCTATCGACCTTGCCAGCCTTCTCATCTACCAAGTATCTAGGGTGGTTCCGCTTCAGTGTCCGTTCCTCTCATTACAGAATCACTTAGTCTCGGGTTTGGGTTCAACCTTGGGTTTCTTTCACTAGAGAAGCAACTGTTTTGCCGTTTCATGAAGTATCCCTTGTTGCCATTGCCCTTCTTGAAACTAGTGGTTTTACCAACCATCAACAATTGATGCTCCTTCTTGATTTCTACTTTCGCGGTGTCAAACATCACGAATACCTCAAGGATCATCATATTTATCCCTGATATGTTATAGTTCATCACGAAGCTCTAGTAGCTTGGTGGCAATGACTTTGGGGAAACATCACTATCTCATCTGGAAGAGCAACTCCCACTCGATTCAAGTGATTGTTGCACTCAGACAATCTGAGCACAAGCTCAACGACTGAGCTTTTATCCCTTAGTTTACAGGCTAAGAAAATCGTCGGAGGTCTTATACCTCTTGACGTGGGCACGTGCCTGAAATCCCAATTTCAGCCCTTGAAACATCTCATATGTTCCGCGACGTTTCGAAAACGTCTTTGGTGCCTCAACTCTAAACCGTTTAACTGAACTATCACGTAGTTATCAAAATGTGTATGTCCGATGTTACGCAACATCCACGCAGACGACGTTTGGGGTTCAAGCACCGAGCGGTGCATTAAGGACATAAGCTATCTACTGTCCGCATAATCGCCATCACAACTTACAACTAAATTTTCTCTAGGAACATATCTAAACAGTGGAACTAAAACGCGAGCTTACGACATAATTTGCAAAAGGTCTTTTGACTATGATCAGGATAATTAAGTTCATCTTATGAACTCCCACTCAGATAGACATCCCTCTGGTGATCTAAGTGATTACATGATCGGAGTCAACTAGGCCGTGTCCGATCATCACGTGAGACGGACTAGTCATCATCGGTGAACATCTTCATGTTGATCGTATCTACTATACGACTCATGCTCGAACTTTCGGTCTCTGTGTTCCGAGGCCATGTCTGTACATGCTAGGCTCATCAAGTTAACCCTAAGTGTTTCGCGTGTGTAAATCTGTCTTACACCCGTTGTATGTGAACGTAAGAATCCATCACACCCGATCATCACGTGGTGCTTAGAAGCGGCGAACTTTAGCAACGGTGCAGTTAGGGAGAACACTTCTTGAATTTTTTGTAAGGGATAATCTTATTTACTACCGTCGTTCTAAGTAAACAAGATGCATAAACATGATAAACATCACATGTAATCAAATAGTGACATGATATGGCCAATATCATTTTGCTCCTTTTGATCTTCATCTTCGGGGCTCCATGATCATCATCGTCACCGGCATGACACCATGATCTCCATCATCATGATCTCCATCATCGTGTCTCCATGAAGTTGTCTCGCCAACTATATTACTTCTACTACTATGGCTACCGGTTAGCGATAAAGTAAAGTAATTACATGGCGTTGTTTAATGACACGCAGGTCATACAATAAATAAAGACAACTCCTATGGCTCCTGCCGGTTGTCATACTCATCGACATGCAAGTCGTGAATCCTATTACAAGAACATGATCAATCTCATACATCACATATCATTCATCACATTCTACTTGGCCATATCACATCACATAGCATACCCTGCAAAAACAAGTTAGGCGTCCTCTAATTGTTGTTGCATGTTTTACGTGGCTGCTATGGGTTTCTAGCAAGAACGTTTCTTACCTACGCAAAACCACAACGTGATATGCCAATTGCTATTTACCCTTCATAAGGACCCTTTTCATCGAATCCGTCCCAACTAAAGTGGGAGAGACTGGCACCCGCTAGCCACCTTATGCACCAAGTGCATGTCAGTCGGTGGAACCTGTCTCACGTGGAAATGCGTGTAAGGTCGGTCCGGCCGCTTCATCCCACAATACCGTCGAAACAAGATTGGACTAGTAACGGTAAGCATATTGAACATCATCAACGCCCACAACTACTTTGTGTTCTACTCGTGCAAAGAATCTACGCAATAGACCTAGCTCTAATACCCTTTGTTGGGGAACGTAGCAGAAATTCAAAATTTTCCCACGTGTCACCAAGATCTATCTATGGAGAAACTAGCAACGAGGGAAGGAGAGTGCATCTACATACCCTTGTAGATCGCTAAGCGGAAGCGTTCATGAGAACGGGGTTGAAGGAGTCGTGCTCGTCGTGATCCAAATCACCGGAGATCCTAGTGCCGAGCGGACGGCACCTCCGCTGTTCAACACACGTACAGCCCGATTCGTCTCCCACGCCTTGATCCAGCAAGGAGAGAGGGAGAGGTTGAGGAAGACTCCATCCAGCAGCAGCACAACAGCGTGGTGGTGGTGGAGGAGCGTGACAATCCAGCAGGGCTTCGCCAAGCACCACGGGAGAGGAGGAGGAGGAGAGGCAGGGCTGCACCAAGAGGAAGAAGTTCTCATGTGTGTTGGGCAGCCCAAACCTCAAGTATATATAGGGAAGGGAGGGCTGCGCCCCCACCTAGGGTTCCCTCCCCAGGGGTGGCGGCAGCCCCCAGATCCCATCTGGGTGGTGGACACAAGGGGGAGAGGGGGAGGCGCACCTAGGGTGGGCCTTAGGGCCCATCTGCCCTAGGGTTTGCCCCCTTCCCTCTTGGAGGCGCCTTGGGCCCTTGTGGGGGGGCGCACCAGCCCACCTGGGGCTGGTCCCCTTCCACACTTGGCCCATGTAGCCCTCCGGGGCTTGTGGCCCCACTTGGTGGACCCCCGGGACCCTCCCGGTGGTCCCGGTACGTTACCGGAAAAACCCGAAACTTTTCCGGTGACCAAAACAGGACTTCCCATATATAAATCTTTACCTCCGGACCATTCCGGAACTCCTCGTGACGTCCGGAATCTCATCCGGGACCCCTAACAACATTCGGTAACCACATACAAACTTCCTTTATAACCCTAGCGTCATCGAACCTTAAGTGTGTAGACCCTACGGGTTCGGGAACCATGCAGACATGACCGAGACGTTCTCCGGTCAAGAACCAATAGCGGGATCTGGATACCCATGTTGGCTCCCACATGTTCCACGATGATCTCATCGGATGAACCACGATGTCAAGGACTCAATCGATCCCGTATACAATTCCCTTTGTCTAGCGGTATTGTACTTGCCTGAGATTCGATCGTCGGTATCCCGATACCTTGTTCAATCTCGTTTCCGGCAAGTCTCTTTACTCATTCCGTAACACATCATCCCGTGATCAACCCCTTGGTCACATTGTGCACATTATGATGATGTCCTACCGAGTGGGCCCAGAGATACCTCTCCGTCACACGGAGTGACAAATCTTAGTCTTGATTCGTGCCAACCCAACAGACACTTTCGGAGATACCTGTAATGCACCATTATAGCCACCCAGTTACGTTGTGACGTTTGGTACACCCAAAGCATTCCTACGGTATCCGGGAGTTGCACAATCTCATGGTCTAAGGAAATGATACTTGACATTAGAAAAGCTTTAGCATACGAACTACGATCTTTGTGCTAGGCTTAGGATTGGGTCTTGTCCATCACATCATTCTCCTAATGATGTGATCCCGTTATCAATGACATCCAATGTCCATGGTCGTGAAAACCGTAACCATCTATTGATCAACGAGCTAGTCAACTAGAGGCTTACTAGGGACATGGTGTTGTCTATGTATCCACACATGTATCTGAGTTTCCTATCAATACAATTGTAGCATGGATAATAAACGATTATCATGAACAAGGAAATATAATAATAACTAATTTATTATTGCCTCTAGGGTATATTTCCAACAGGCGCGCCCCCTGTCTCCTGGCAGGGTGTGGGCCCCCTAGCCTATTTCTTTTGCTCAGAAATTCTTATTAAACCCAAAAAGTTGTTTCGTGGAGTTTTAGGACTTTTGGAGCTGTGCAGAATAGGTTTCTAACGTTTGCTCCTTTTCCAGCCATAATTCCAGCTGCCGGCATTCCCCCTCTTCATGGTAAACCTTGTACAATAAGAGAGAACAGCCATAAGTATTGAGATATAATGTGTAATAACAGCCCATAATGCAATAAATATTGATATAAAAGCATGATGCAAAATGGACGTATCAACTACCATGTATGGCTTGAGCGGATAATGCCTGTGATGATTCGAGGGTATGTCAGAGAGGATATTTGGCGTGTGCTGGCGGAGTTGAGCTACTTCTTCCGTCAGCTTTGTGCCAAAGAACTAGATTATGAAGTGGTTGCAAAGTTGGAGGAACAAGCACCTGAGTTGCTATGCAAGTTAGAGATGATATTTCCGCCAGGTTTCTTTAATCTGATGCAACATATGATCTTACATCTCGCGTATGAGGCTAGAATGGGAAGACCTATGGAGTTCCGATGGCAGTATGTGAAGGAAATATGCCCTAGAGGCAATAATAAAGTTATTATTTATTTGCTTATTTCATGATAAATATTTATTATTCATCCTAGAATTGTATTAACCGGAAACATAATACATGTGTGAATACATAGACAAACATAGTGTCACTAGTATGCCTCTACTTGACTTGCTCGTTAATCAAAGATGGTTAAGTTTCCTAACCATAGACATGAGTTGTCATTTGATTAACGGGATCACATCATTAGGAGAATGATGTGATTGGCTTGACCCATTCCGTTAGCTTAGCACTTGATCGTTTAGTATGTTGCTATTGCTTTCTTCAAGACTTATATATGTTCCTATGACTATGATATTATGCAACTCCCATTTACCAGAGCAACACTTTGTGTGCTACCAAACGTCACAACGTAACTGGGTGATTATAAAGGTGCTCTACAGGTGTCTACAAAGGTACTTGTTGGGTTGGCGTATTTCGAGATTAGGATTTGTCACTCCGATTGTCGGAGAGGTATCTCTGGGCCCACTCGGTAATGCACATCACTATAAGCCTTGCAATCATTATAACTAATGAGTTAGTTGCGGGATGATATATTACGGAACGAGTAAAGAGACTTGCCGGTAACGAGATTGAACTAGCTATTGAGATACCGACGATCGAATCTCGGCCAAGTAACATATCGATGACAAAGGGAACAACATATGATGTTATGCGGTTTGACCGATAAAAATCTTCGTAGAATATGTGGGAGCCAATATGAGCATCTAGGTTCCGCTATTGGTTATTGACCGGAGACGTGTCTCGGTCATGTCTACATAGTTCTCGAACCCGTAGGGTCCGCACGCTTAATGTTCGATGACGGTTATATTATGAGTTATGTGATTTGATGTACCGAAGGTAGTTCGGAGTCCCGGATGAGATCCGGGACATGACGAGGAGTCTCGAAATGGTCGAGCCGTAAAGATCGATATATTGGACGACTATATTCAGACATCGGAAAGGTTCCGAGTGATTCGGGTATTTATCGGATTACCGGAGAGTTACGAGAATTCGCCGGGGAGTATATGGGCCTTATTGAGCCATACAGGAATAGAGGAGAGAGGCCAAAAGGAAGGAGGCGCCCCCCCCCCCACTGGTACGAATTGGACAAGGGGTGCAGCCCCCTTCTCCTTCTTCCTCTCCCCCTCTTTCCTTCTCTCCTACTCCAACAAGGGAAGGAGGAGTCCTACTCCCGGTGGGAGTAGAATTCCCCCCTTGGCGCGCCCTCCTCCTAGGCCGGCCGCCTCCCCCCTTGCTCCTTTATATACGGGGGCAGGGGGGCACCTCTAAACACAACAATTGATCCCTTGGATATCTTAGCTGCGTGCGGTGCCCCCCTCAATGATAATCCACCTTGATAATATCGTCGCGGTGCTTAGGAGAAGCCCTGCGTCGGTAGACCATCATCATCGTCACCATGCCGTCGTGCTGACGGAAATCTCCCTCAAAGCTCGGCTGGATCGGAGTTCGAGGGACGTCATCGAGTTGAACATGTGCAGAACTCAGAGGTGCCGTGCGTTCGGTACTTGATCGGTTGGATCGTGAAGACGTACGACTACATCAATCACGTTGTGCTAACGCTTCCGCTTTCAGTCTACGAGGGTACGTGGACAACACTCTCCCCTCTCGTTGCTATGCATCACCATGATCTTGCATGTGTGTTGGAATTTTTTTGAAATTACTACGTTCCCCAACAGTATGCACCTGAACGTGAGTTTAAGCATCTTCGTGGGAAATGAAAGAATAAAGCCCGCATTGAAGCCTCCATAGCCGAGGCATACCTGAACGAGGAGGTGGCCATGACCACGACAAAGTACTATCATGACAGTATTCAGACTATGTATAATCCAGCTCCTCATTACAATGAAGAACCCACCAGTAATGTTTCCGACCTTAGCCTCTTCGAAGGCCAAGGTGGCAAAGCAAGTGGACCGAAGCCCAAGAACTTTTCACCTACTGAGTGGTCGACTATTATGATCTATGTCTTGACCAACATGGAAGAAGTGCAACCGTACATAAAATAAGTGTAGAACACCTTTATTGACAACTACTCACTAGTCTTGAGTTCTAACTCGAATTCTTCCTATTGCTAGGGAATTCCAGAACTAATTCTGGAAGCTACCACGGCCTCCTAGCGGCGAAGAATCAGCAGACCTTCTTGAAGATACTAGTGCTGATGGCGGTTTCATTTCTTGTGTTGGCGTATTTCGAGATTAGGATTTGTCACTCCGATTGTCGGAGAGGTATCTCTGGGCCCTCTCGGTAATGCACATCACTATAAGCCTTGCAAGCATTATAACTAATGAGTTAGTTGCGGGATGATGTATTACGGAACGAGTAAAGAGACTTGCCGGTAACGAGATTGAACTAAGTATTTAGATACCAACGATCGAATCTCGGGCAAGTAACATACCGATGACAAAGGGAACAACGTATGTTGTTATGCGGTTTGACCGATAAAGATCTTCGTAGAATATGTGGGAGCCAATATGAGCATCCAAGTTCCGCTATTGCTTATTGACCGGAGACGTGTCTCTTTCATGTCTACATAGTTCTCGAACCCGTAGGGTCCGCACGCTTAAAGTTCGATGACGGTTATATTATGAGTTCCGTGATTTGATGTACCGAAGGTAGTTCCGAGTCCCGGATGAGATCGGGGACATGCCGAGGAGTCTCGAAATGGTCGAGACGTAAAGATCGATATATTGGACGACTATATTCGGACATCAGAAAGGTTCCGAGTGATTCAGGTATTTATCGGAGTACCGGAGAGTTACGGGAATTTGCCGGGGAGTATATGGGCCTTATTGGGCCATACGGCAATAGAGGAGAGAGGCCAAAAGGAAGGAGGCGCCCCCCCCCTATGGTCCAAATCGGACAAGGGGTGCAGCCCCCTTTTCCTTCTTCCTCTCCCCCTCTTTCCTTCTCTCCTACTCCAACAAGGGAACGAGGAGTCCTACTCCCGGTGGGAGTAGGACTCCCCCCTTTGCGCGCCCTCCTCCTAGGCCGGCCGCCTCCCCCCTTTTTCCTTTATATAAGGGGCAGGGGGGAACCTCTAGACACAACAATTGATCCCCTGGATCTCTTAGCTGTGTGCGGTGCCCCCGTCCACGATAATCCACCTTGATAATATGGTAGCGGTGCTTAGGCGAAGCCCTGCATCGGTAGAACAACATCATCGTCACTGCGCCCGTCGTCTTGTGGAACTCTCCCTCAAAGCTCGGCTGGATCGGAGTTCGAGGGACGTCATCGAGTTGAACGTGTGCAGAACTCGGAGGTGACGTGCGTTCGGTATTTGATCGGTTGGATCGTGTAGACGTACGACTACATCAACCGCATTGTGATAACCCTTCCGCTTTCGTTCTATGAGGGTACGTGGACAACACTCTCCCCTCTCGTTGCTATGCATCACCATGATCTTGCATGTGCGTAGGATTTTTTTTTGAAATTACTACGTTCCCCCACAGTATGCACCTGAACGGTAGTTCCATCATCTTTGTGGGAAATGTAAGAATAAAGCCCGCATTGAAGCCTCCATAGCCGAGGCATACCTGAACGAGGAGGTGGCCATGACCAGACAAATTACTATCATGATAGTATTTAGACTAGGTTAAATCCAGGTCCTCGTTACAATGAAGAACCCACCAGTAATGTTTCCGACCTTAGCCTCTTCGAAGGCCAAGGTGGCAAAGCAAGTGGACCGAAGCCCAAGAACTTTTTACTACTGAGTGGTCGACTATTATGATGTATATCTTGACCAACATGGAAGAAGTGCAACCGTACATAAAGTAAGTGTAGAACACCTTTATTGACAACTACTCACTAGTCTTGAGTTCTAACTCGAATTCTTCCTATTGCTAGGGAATTCCAGAACGAATTCTGGAAGCTACCACGGCCTCCTAGCGACGAAGAATCAGCAGACCTTCTTGAAGATACCAATGCTGATGGCGGTTTCATTTCTTGGTTCTCGAGAAAAGTAACTTTTCTAACTTTATGTTACTTCACGTTGATCTTAATTGCATGTAATGCTTCCACTAATGAACCAGACAATCTCCGATTAATCTTGTAGGCATATCAGGAGGTTGATATGGACGCCAAAGTGAGAGAAGTAGCCAAAGGTTTTGAATACGAGGCCAAGTCATTTAAGGCTTACAACATGAATGGGTATCGCTTCCACACTGATAAACACACGCGTGAGAGGCCCAACTGAAGGTCAATAAATAGTGCGGTCTATTGTCTAGGGACAGAAGGACGTCACTACTATGGAACCATCGAAGAAATTTATGAGCTGCAGTATTGTGGTTTGCAAGGAGTGAAGCCCATCGTATTCAGATGCAGCTGGCTCAATCCTGAGAACGTGAGACGAACCCCTAGTATTGGCTTTGTCGAAGTTGAACAAGCATCAAAATATGCAGGAAATGATGTCTATATCATGACTCAATGATACGTCTCCAACGTATCTATAATTTTTGATTGTTCCATGCTATTATATTACCCGTTTTGGATGTTTATGGGCTATATTTTACACATTTATATCATTTTTGGGACTAACCTACTAACCGGAGGCCCAGCCCGTATTGCTGTTTTTTGCCTATTTCAGTATTTTGAAGAAAAGGAATATCAAACAGAGTCCAAATGGAATGAAACCTTCGGGAGCATGATTTTTGGAACAAACGTGATCCAGAGGACTTGGAGTGCAAGCCAAGAAGTAGCCGAGGCGGCCACGAGGGTGGAGGGCGTGCCCACCCCTAAAAGGCGCGCCCCCTATCTCGTGGGCCCCTCGGGCGGCCACCAACCTACTTCTTCCTCCTATATATACCCACGTACCCCGAAGACATCCGGGAGACAACAAAAAATAATTTCCACCGCCCGTAACATACGTATCCATGAGATCCCATCTTGGAGCCTTGGTGGCGCTCCGCGGAGGAATCAACCACGGAGGGCTTCTACATCAACACCATAGCCCCTCCGATGAGTTGTGAGTAGTTTACCGCAGACCTTCGGGTCCATAGTTATTAGCTAGATTGCTTCTTCTCTCTTTTTGGATCTCAATACTATGTTCTCCCCCTCTCTTGTGGAGATCTATTCGATGTAACTCTTTTTGCGGTGTGTTTGTCGAGATCCGATGAATTGTGGGTTTATGATCAAGTTTATCTATGAGAAATATTCGAATATCCTCTGAATTCTTTTATGTATGATTGAGTTATCTTTACAAGTCTCTTCGAATTATCACTTTGGTTTGGCCTACTAGATTGATCTTTCTTGCAATGGGAGAAGTGCTTAGCTTTGGGTTCAATCTTGCGGTGTCCTTACCCAGTGACAATAGGGGTTGCAAGGCACGTATTGTATTGTGGCCATCGAGGATAAAAAGGTGGGGTTTATATCATATTGTCAGGACCCCGATTCCAAGTCACATCGATCTAGCCGGTAACACCTCATATCACTTTGCGGCCTCACGCACGGTATTCCCATGGGTGTCGCCTTACCATGGCACGGGACCGTTTATGCCTTTTGGCTCACGTATATGATAGTGTCGCTAGCATCCATATGACAGAGAACCGGGCCGACATGGCTAGTCGTAAACCCAAAGCGGCACTAACCCATGGGGACAGGCATACATGAATCACATCGAGCATGTCGGTCATCAACGTATGACTTCGGGCTGTAGCACTGGGCTAACAGGACTATGGTATCCTGGGCTGTAGCAGGCTAGGCAGGACTCCGAATATCACCGCGTGACATTTCCCCGAAGGGATAGACATAGGAACAAAGTGAAACACATGCCGGACAGTCAAGTGTCCAAAGCAGTAGTGCAGGGCTAGCAGGACTCCGGTGAACCGGGCTGTAGCGGACTACTATCGCTCAGGAAGCACTAGACTACATTTCCCCATATGAGAGGCTGCCAAGGATAAACAACTAGATTGTCGGATCCCACACATACCAAGCATTTCAAACATACACACAATATGCTCAATATGTGTAAATACAACATGGCATCACAACATAACTTTACGACTCAAATATTTATTCATTAGGCTCCGAGGAGCGAGATATTACAAGCATGGGTCTCATGACCCAACACTCAGAGCATACAAGTCAAAGCACAAGCGGAAGCTTAACATGTCTGAGTACAGACATCTACAAATGAAAAAGGCTGAGAAGCCTGACTATCTACCAGATCCTGTCGAGGGCACAAGATCGTAGCTGAGGTAACAAGCTAAACGTCGAAGTCCACGCGGAACTACTAGCGAGACTGACGTCTCTCTGCAAAACATAAAATAAGCAAACGTGAGTACAAATGTACTCAGCAAGACTTACATCGGAACTAACTACATATGCATCATTATCAACAAAGGGGGTGGTGGAGTTTGACTGCAGCAAGCCAGCTTTGGTAGGTGGCTATCCTGAACTACGACTGCAAGTAACTCTTTTGAGGTGGCGCACACGAGTCCACATATTCACCATATCAATACACCACTAAGGATCCGCTCCCGTCTCCCTACTAGAACGCCATCCATAGCACCCACGCTTATCTTGTGAGTTTTAGAGTATCCACTTTCACTTGTCTATGAACTGTTATAGGCAACCGAGAAGTCCATTACCGCGGACACGGCTATTCGAATAGATCATATTAACCCTGCAGGGGTGTACTTCTTCACACACGCTCTCGCCACTTACCGCCATGTACACCTCGTGTATCTCGGCAACCTTCAAGCGGAAGCCTGGTGAGGGAGTCGGCCACAACCTGACTAACCACACAAGTCTTTAGTCCAGGTTTATCGCCTATTCGGGTTCCATCCGCCAAGGAGATCCGGCCGGGTGTCGCTCCACGGCCCCAAACGATGTGAGCAGGGTTCCCAAGCCCACCAACCGGTGCCACTTGGTACACCGTGCATCAGGCCTAGTCTGTCCCAAGCCCACCTGCATGGTGCCACTTGGTAGACTACTAACACTACCTACAAACACCGAAACTAGTTGCAACTCCTGGACAGAGATCAAGTTTATTAATAAGTCGAGAGAGCACAGGCGCCGGAGCCCAATGTGTGGTAGTAACTATTCATGGATCACAAACACAGAACTCAGTTCCTGAGGACGGCTGCAATGAGACAACCCACCATGTACTCCTACATGGCCTCTCAATGCTACCTTTACCAAATCATGTTCACACACTTAGCTGTCAACGGTAGGACATGTTCACACACCTCCGATTCATCCCCGATGAATCAGACCAGACTCAACTCTAAGTAGTAGCAGGCATGACAAACAAGCATGAATGAGTAGGCACAGCAGGGCTCAAACAACTCCTACTCATGCTAGTGGGTTTCATCTAATTACCGTGGAATGACAGGTCATGCAGAGGATAAAGGGGTTCAACTACCGCAGCAAGTAATACATGAGTCGTTGTTGTCCTAATGCAGTAAAATAGAGCAGGAGCGAGAGACTGGGATTGTATCGGAATGAACAAGGGGGTTTTGCTTGCCTGGCACTTCTGAGATAGTATAGCTCTTCATCGGTGTCATCGATCACATCGTCGATATCACGTCTATCGAGAGGGGACAAACACTGGCAAACAAGGAAGAACACAATCAATGCAATGCGACAATATGATGCATGAACGTGACATGGCAATATGATGTGATTTGAGCTAATGCAACTAGCAGCAGGTTAAATGATGTGATTTAAATGCCATTCATTTCATTTGTCCTAATCAGTAGTCACAAGTTGTTCTCACATGCATGAAAATGGTACAGATGGATAGATTGGATTTTTCTGATCATTTTTCATATATAATTTATCTCATTTGGAGCTACGGTTGAATTTATATGATTTTTGGAAGTTTGGGGTATTTTCTGAAATTTCCTGAATTAAATTAAATCCAGAAAAAACTATTACTGCGTCAGCATGACCTCACGGTGACGTCAGCAAGTCAACGGGCGCTGTCCATGTCAAATCTGACCAGTGGGACCCGCGTGTCAGTGTAACGGGGCAGGAAAAGAGGCTGACCTATGGGGCCAGGTCAACGTTGACGTGGCATGGTCAACTGATGTGTGGGGCCGGCCGTGTTAATCTAAACTAAACAGAAAAATAATTCTGGGGTTAGTTAAGGCATGGGGCCCACTAGTCACTGGCTAGTGTTAACAAATACGGTTAATTAGTCCCTAATCTAATGTGAGCCACGTCGGCGGTTAGCCGCCGGTGACACACAGACGCGGCGGCGTCGCTCATCCCGGCGACTCCGGTGACGAGAGGGGGCGGGGTTGGACTCTAAGGCTACAGCGCGACGAGGCGCATCGGGTGGTGGCTGCGGGGCTGCCGGAGATGGCCTGAGGCGACGACGGCGTCAATCGGAGCGGCGCCGGAGCTCGGGCAAAGGGGGAAATGGCGCGCTGAGGGCACGGCAGAGGCGAACCACAGGTGCTGCGGAGTTCGCAGGAGCGCGGCGAGCACGCTGGTGATGCTCGGGCGAGCGGAAGAGCTCAGGAGCATGGAGCTTGTCGGCCATGGCGGCGGCGAGCTTCGGCGGAGGTGGGGAACGGAGCTAAGGCAAAAACGTGAGCAGGAGAGGAGGGGGAGTCGGTCCGTGAGCTCACATCGGTTGCAGAACGCGTCTCAGTGGGCTTGGGGGAGGTCGGACGGCGTCGGGGCATTGTCGGCGATCTCGGAGGCCGGAGTAGAAGATGACGGTGGTGGCGGCGTTCCCGGGCAACTGGCGTTGCGTGACTCGGTGGAGAGTACGAGGATGTCGTTGCGGATCTCAGGGGCACGTCTAGGGGTGTAGGGGAGGCCGGTGGCTATGCGAACGGTGGGACGGCGGCAGGGCCGCTTCGGGCGTTCTGGAGATAAAAGCGGGGAGGGATGAGTGAGCGAGGGAGGCCGGGGATTCAGGGGGCACGTGGCGTCTCTAGCCGGGCCGGGGCGAGGCGGCAAGCAGGAGGTGGCCGGGCGCATGCCGGCGTGCGTCAGCCACGCCCGCTGCCCACTGGCGCGAGGAAGACGAGAGGGAGGGAAGGCTGCTGGGCTAGGCCTGCCAACTAGGCCGCCAGGTAGGTTTGGGCCGGGTGGGCTGGACAGGTAAGGTTTCTGTCCTTTCCTGTTCTTTTTTAATTCTGTTCGGTTTTTCTAGTTTTTGCTATTTGTTTTGATTTAGTAATAATACCAAACCATTTCATAAAATCCTGGGAACAGTTATGGGTGCTTTCTGAATTATTTCAGGGACCCTTAACAATTTCCAACATTTTTGGAGCATCTAAAATATATATAGCATTTAAAGGCCCCAATTCAAATAAAATATGAGTTAATTTAGAAATCCAGAGTGGCCTAAAAATAAGTGCATTATTTTTGGCAGAGGTTTTCACCTTCATGAAAAATAATGAATTTTTCCAAAGGGCGTTCTGGGTTCATTGAAAATATTTTTATTTTGATCCTAAATGCATTTCATTTAGTGCTAGGGTTTGTCATCCCCATTTCAAATTTCATGAAAATTAAACATGATGCATGGATGCAATGCCACTAGTTACAAGCAAGCTCTAGGGATGTGACAACTCACCCCCACTAAACAAGAATCTCGCCCCGAGATTCAAGACGTGAGGTAAGAGGAAAGGGGGAGTCACAAAACTATCACAATCTTCATGATCCATTTGCCCTTCTCGAAGATGTTGATTCATTCCATCATCTTGGTCTTGACGTCTTTGCTTTCGAGATCTTCACTCGACACGACAACATAAAGAAGGGGAAAACCCTACGGGATTTAATATTCTTGAAGATCGAGCAACTAAAGATCAGTTCATGGAGTGAGACGTAAGAACAACTCTTGAGTTGAGACACCAAACACACATTAGGAATGATGGTAAAGAAATGGATGACGAAGGTTCAAATTGGTAGGCAACCATTCCACGCTCAAGTAAGATGGTGCATGGTTTCAAAGTAACAAGGAGATGATTGCCATGATTCCATAACGGAACACCTTAGGAAAGGTGACTCGAAGAACTACTCCCTTAAGTGGCAAAAAGAATTACTTTTGATCCATAGATCATTGACACTCTTCGTACCAGCTTAAGGCAATTTACAATTGATCGTTGAAAGAGTTCGAAGGAATGGCATACCCGGACTAGGATGGATGATGTGGACTACCTTGTTGAAGACAACGCAATGGATGATTTGCTTATCATCGGAAATGGATGGGACCCATGGTTGGACCACCTCTGAAGATGATCCTGAACAACAATTGCTGAGAAGGGCAATCCAAAGGAATTTGGCACAAGGCGGTGCAAGCTGGGAACAAAATGCAAATGTCGGAAATGTTCCAACCATCATATCTGCCTGAGATTCAGATCTGGTTAGAAACAGGATACTTCAGACTCACATGTATGAAAAGAAAAGTTGCAACACAAATCGACGAGATGGAGTTGCGAGATTCTCGGGGAATGAACCATGATAGCAAGCTCCAAAACATGAGCTGGTTCTGCTACATACAAGTGAACACGCTGTCTCTGACAAGCATGACCACATGGTAGTCTTATGATAAAACACTACCAAGTTCAGGTGGGGAACCATCTTCGAGGATATTGGAATCTTGTGCATGAACTAGTATTCGCACAGCAACTCCTTTTCCTTGAAAAAATCAATCAGTGGCTTGGTGTGCTAAGAATACATATAGAATGAAGGTTGCAAGTCTTCAAACTATAGAATACTTCACACATATGCATGACTGACTTGAGATGGTTCCGAAGGAAGCAAAAACAATCTTTCTCGAAACCACGGCGGCAACTTGCAACAAATGCACAAGGATTCGAGGAAATCACTTCTTCCATCCAAGCATAGGCTTCATGAATGGGACACGAAGGCATTGCTTACAAAGTTTTCAACACTAGGTTGATGTTCAACATGAATCATGGGGGAGGCAAAATGCTGCTGATGGGCTCAACAACAACTCATCGGAATTTCCATATCACTGGACTTCCACCATCATGTGAACACGGTGATAGTATTGGTCAGACCAAAAGATGTAATGGTGTATGGTCGAGGGATCAACCACGAGTAAGACAACATTACGAGCATCGTTGGTACTGATTTGATTTGACGATAGCCCACACTCAAATCAAAGGATTGATAAGACAATAGGTCCAGCAACTGATCACAGGGACCAATCGATGGAGATATCATCTTTCTTCAACACACACTACACAAGAATATCCCTTTGGAACGAGCTAGGTTAGGCAAGCTTTTATCTTCCAACTCTCCAAGTTGTTGTTCAGCTTAACCAACTAGCTCAGGGGTATCCAACACGGATTCTTGAATAAGGAGTGGTTTACAAGAAACCAACTTGATCACGAGCTCAACATAACAGTCAGGAAACAACCCAGTAACACTTCCAAGAAGATATTTGGAGAGTCACGAACCACCGGTATGTTACTAAGCTCGAGAACAATCTTGCTTTTGAGGGCAAGACGATATGATCAAAAGAGTGAGGGATTGACACAATCCTAACTCATAGATTGAAGAGTGCACCAGAAATAAGGACTAGGTAGCACGATTAATCTTAGGCTGATGATTTAATAACCAACACGCTAAGAATGCTAATATTGTCCATTTACTACCAAGCAACGAGGTTGCTAGGGGTATCGATTTCACACATCACAATTCACTTGTCGGCATTCCGGTTGCATCAACACGGGACCGAGGAATGAATAATGATAGCGAGAAGTATCACTACGTCAAGAATTCATAAAAGAAGGTGCAATCCTCATGACGTTCCTGATATAAAGTGGGTAATACTTCAGGGTAGAACAGAACAAAAGCTGAATTGGCATTTTGATCTGCGGAATACAACTGCTTTGACCCAATCCTGGATATGGATGAGGTACTGGACTTTGTTTCTCCTAGTCATTTTGGAATAGAATCGCTTAACGGACCACAAGAATAATAGGCATCGATAAACGAATGCACGCATACCCTTGACTATCAATTGACAGGCGGGGGTCAGAATACAACTAAAGAGGAACAACTCGAGGAGGATATAACTTTCTGAGTTGTGGATGCATCGGTTAGTATGTCGAATCAAGTTCAACAGGTTTCTTCCGGATAACCCATGCAGGAAAGTAGAACTGGCAGATTCACAATTATGAATGGAGAACTCCTCAAGGGTACTCTGATTGTGATCCTTTAGTTCAGCGAGGAACTTCTGCCATAAGCGGTTCATAGCATTTGGAAGAAGGAAATACCACGGACCTCGAGGAATATCACAAAGGTTGCTAATATCCTAAAGGAACTAGCAAACACTACCAACATGAGGTGAGTAGGGTGAATTTTGGGCTCAAAACCCAGGAGTAGAATACCTACTACTAAGTGGCATCACGGGATGCTATCGAGAATGATGGCCAGAATCATCACACTGGGAACACAAAGCATTGCTGGATTACTAGGTGATACTCTAAGATGCCTAGGGTCATAATACTAGTTCCAACATATATGTCAAGGCAATAAATTACCTCAACGCACCGGTTAGTGTGCTTATTCTGACCATAAAGGACATTGGGGATGGAAAGAAAGGATTTGCAAATGCATCAGACTATTTAGAGACCTGGGATGACTCGGACAGCATAACGGCTGTAAATGCTCAAAATGATTTGAGACATCCTGCAAAAATGGTGGCATGACCACTCAACATCACAATATCAGGGTTTTGAGACCAACTATGAACATACGGAAATAGTAGAAACTGAACTGGGGCGTAAAACCAACAATCTTAAAAGTCTATGGATTAGTAACACGTCATCCTGATAGATAGATGAGAAGGCCTACTTCTTAATCCCTGTAGAAGAGAAGAGGATGACTCAGATCAGAAGGCCATGAGGTATAAGGAGTAAAAAGAGCCTTACGTTCCTTCCACAATCAATTCCTTACATAACTAAAGCATTTCTAGACACAACTTGACCAGTTTGGCTTGGTAATCCTCTGCAGCCAGGCTCGATACCAACGCTGTCATGACCCCGATTCCAAGTCACATCGATCTAGCCGGTAACACCTCATATCACTTTGCGGCCTCACGCACGGTATTCCCACGGGTGTCGCCTTACCATGGCCCGGGACCGTTTAGCCTTTTGGCTCACGTATATGATAGTGTCGCTAGCATCCATATGACAGAGAACCCGGGCCGACATGGCTAGTCGTAAACCCAAAGCGGCACTAACCCATGGGGACAGGCATACATGAATCACATCGAGCTGTAGCAGGCTAGGCCGAGAGGATTCAGGGGGCACGTGGCGTCTCTAGCCGGGCCGGGGCGAGGCGGCAAGCAGGAGGTGGCCGGGCGCTGCAGCCGGGCGTCGGCCTGCCACGCCAGCTGCCTAAGCGCGAGGAAGACGACGGGGAGGGAAAGCTGCTGGGCTGGGCCTGCCAACTAGGCCGCCAGGTCGGTTTGGGCCGGGTGGGCTGGACAGGTAAGGTTTCTGTCCTTTCCTGTTCTTTTTTAATTCTGTTCGGTTTTTTCTAGTTTTCGTTATTTGTTTTGATTTAGTAATAATACCAAACCATTTCATAAAATCCTGGGAACAGTTATGGGTGCTTTCTGAATTATTTCAGGGACCCTTAACAATTTCCAACATTTTTGGAGCATCTAAAATATATATAGCATTTAAAGGCCCCAATTCAAATAAAATATGAGTTAATTTAAAAATCGAGAGTGGCCTAAAAAATAAGTGCATTATTTTTGGCAGAGGTTTTCACCTTCATAAAAAATAATGAATTTTTCTAAAGGGCATTCTGGGTTCATTGAAAATATTTTTATTTTGATCCTAAATGCATTTCATTTAGTGCTAGGGTTTGTCATCCCCATTTCAAATTTCATGAAAATTAAACATGATGCATGGATGCAATGCCACTAGTTACAAGCAAGCTCTAGGGCTGTGACACATATTGCATGAGTTTATCCCTCTACATCATGTCATCTTTCTTAATGTGTTACTCTGTTGTTATGAACTTACTACTCTAGATGCATGTTGGATAGCGTCGATGTGTGGAGTAATAGTAGTAGATGCAGGCAGGAGTCGGTCTACTTGTCACAGACGTGATGCCTATATAGATGATCATGCCTAGATAATCTCATAATTATTCGCTTTTCTATCAATTGCTCGACAGTAATCTGTTCACCCACCGTAATACTTATGCTATCTTGAGAGAAGCCACTAGTGAACCCTATGGCCCCCGGGTCTATCTTTTATCATATATTTTTTCAATATACTTTTATTTGCATCTTTACTTTTTCTATCTATATTATAAAATACCAAAAATATATTTATCTTATCATACTATCTCTATCAGATCTCACTTTCACAAGTGGCCATGAAGGGATTGACAACCCCTTTATTGCATTGATTGCGAGTTCTTTGTTTGTTTGTGTAGGTGCGTGGGACTTTTGAGGAGCCTCCAACTGGATTGATACCTTGGTTCTCAAAAACTGAGGGAAATACTTACGCTACTATTGCTGCATCACCCTTTCCTCTTCAAGGAAAACCAATGCAAGCTCAAGACGTAGCACTCACTAGGCTACACAAGTGTTTTTTCTCCCATACGCGTGCACATCTACGGAATATATCGATCTCTTGAAGTGGGATGTTGTGCACAAGGTACCCGCGCGTATCAAGGTACCTAACCAGGACGATTACCCTAACACATACGAGGGAGAGTTCTTTCAAGAAGCAGACACTGACGAAGATGATGCAAAGGAAGATGATGGCGTGCATCACGAACATGATGCTATGGAACATGAGGCCATGGATGACATGGAAGTAGATAATGCAGAGGACGAATACGAGGATGTTCCTGACCCTCGAGATTTGGCATTACTTATGCGATGGCACATGGGGCTAGATGAGGATGAGGGCCCCCCTGAAGACTTCGAGGATGAATGTATGAACGGGCGTGATAGCGATGATGAAAGCCCTGATCCAAATGTTGCACCTAATATTGACCCTTATTTCTAACAACTCCATGTAATCATGTGAGAACTCTATGTATGTGTGTCACAACTCTATGTATTCGTGTGTGCAACAACTCTATGTATTCGTGTGTGCAACAACTCTATGTATTCGTGTGTGCAACAACTCTATGTATTTTTGTGTGTAACAACTATATGTTATATTGTGACAATTCCATTTATTCTTCATATGTGATATATTTATTGCATTTACATTAAGTTGTATAATCCTTACTAACTGGTTTGTTATTCGTATCAGGTGATTGAAACATGACAGGTAGCAAGAAGATTCCAAAGGAAAGTTTGAAAAAAGTGAATGATCTGTACAATGATCAACCTGCTCAACCAGTGAAAGTGGTGGCTGCTCCTTCATCGTTGCCACATCTGCCAAGAAGGCCAAAGGATTGGCGGGTCTAGACACCCGTCCGGCAAAACATGCGAAACAAGGTCGAGTAGCACGCGAGGGAGTAGTAGGAGGCGGACGAGGAGGGGTAGTAGGTGAGGCAGGAGGAGGAGGCAGAAGAGGAGGCGGACGAGGAGGGAGAGTAGGTGAGGCAGTAGGAGGAGGTGGACGAGGAGGCGGACGAGGAGGGGGAGTATGTGAGGCAGGAGGAGGAGGCGGACGAGGAGTACGTAAAGCAACCCGGAGTAGAGCACCTCTTTCTTCTCCTCGGCCCTCTGATGCAGTGCTTCACCGTTCTCAGGAGGAGGAAACAGAGGATGGGGATGAGGCGTGTGAGGAGGAGGACGAGGAGGATTTTGCGTAGGAGGTGGTGGAGGATGAGGAGGAGGTGGTGGTGGAGGACGACACCGCCGAGAGGAGGCTGGTTGTTTGTCAGGTTTCTGAGGGTGGGGATGGACCCTCACGGGTGACAGAGCACCACGAGGTGAGCGGTTCGCAACCGAGCAGTTCGACTATCAGCACTACTTCTAGAGGGAAAGTGTGGCTGCGTGGTCCTTCAAAGCTTCCAAGACGTCCATATGTGCATAGAGACATGTTGATTAAACCAATGGGAGAGAAGTAAGTGGTTATCTCGACTCATCCCATATAAATTGTACCTTTGTCATTTCCTCACATATAATATGACTTCACTCTTGAGAATGCGTAAGCTTAGTAAAAGGTGGTGAGAGGCGTCGCCACGGTCGCCGAAAGTGGCATCATTGGGGGTCTTTGTAGGTTAAATTATCCTGGACTGGTCACTTTGCGAGCGGTATCACCGAGCCAGCTTGGTCATGGGATCACTACAAACTTGCACGGATTTCTGGATATGTGTCAGAGGGTTTATGATAATAGATCGATTCGATTGGTCTACGTTTTCTGGTTAAGTTCTTTCAATCACCTAAATGTCAATACCAAAAGGTTTAAATTTGCCATAGTCATGATTTAACCCTTCTCACATGTATGCATGTTTGTAGGATTTCTATACATGCGTTGAGGGTTAGAAGGATCATGCAAATGTGGTGGTTGAGAATATTTCCAAGAAACTAGTCCACGACATGCACTATGAGGAGCGCGTCCCATTAGTGGTCAAGTATCACGCGGACTATCTCAACAATAGGATTTCCAAACATGAGGCTCGAGGGACGCATCTTTCACGGGACAATTACTTCAAGGCAAGTGACGATGTATGCTTGCTATTCCCTACATTACCGCAAAATTAGAATCCTTACTAAGATGTATTTGTTTAATTTACACGTGATTCCTCGGTGGTGTGCTGACAAACGTCTGTGCTGGGACAAGATTGTCGAACGATGGATAGATCCAGGGTGGCAGGATGAACACAAAGTAATATCTGAACGGCGTAAGTTGATGGGGGGTCGAGGACACCATCAAGGCAACCTCACCATCCCAGGTGTCGTCTCAAAACATGTAGGCAACCACATCCTTTTCTTTTCATCATGTTCTCTTTCATTTGTGAGCATTCCCTTGATTGTTTGGATCGCTTTCTTTTGCACAAACAAGACACTGGCAAGGATATTACTTACTTCGAGGCATGGACCATCAAACGTACCAAAGACGACAAGGACAAGGACCCTCTCCACCCGGAGAGGGACTGGATCAGCTCTAAAGCCCAGTCAGATGGAGAGAACTACACCAAAAAAGTGAAGGAGACGTACGGGCCTGACGTTGATCCTCACGTGCTACCGTTTGACCCTCTTGTGGCCATTGTCGCGGCAGGCGGTAGACCGAATGGCCGGATGGAGGTTCACCTCGATTCTGTCATAACATCCTCCCTTCCGAGAGTCAACACGCTCCGTGCTATGAGTACTGGCTCTAATCCTACCGTAGAGTGTCACGTACCACATTCCGTGAGCATTATTGAGGATATTCAGGTCAGTGCTTCTTCATTGATCCTTCATGGTCCTGCATATTTGCATTTCAACATGAATGACATTTGCATTGCCATATTGTAGATTCGACCGATTGACACCGAGAAAGAACGAGATGTAAACCGGACCAAGCTGAAGGCACAAGATGATCTAGTGATGTCTTTACAACATATGGTGGCCAATCTTTATTCCATGCAAGGCCAACCAGTGCCAGAGATGCCACCAACGCCAGAGTGGAACATTGTGAGTTTCGTTCAAACTATTTCTATCACCATTTTTGGCATTACCATATGCATTCATCTCACTATTGGGTCAATCCATCACAGCTCAACCCATCACAAGGGTCGAACAATGTTCCGGTAGTTCCACCTCAAGTTGGTGGAGTTGGGGCAGCAAAGGGAATGATGCCTTCTAATGTTGATGTTATCACTCTAGTTGATGGAGTTGGGGCAGCAAACGGAATGATGCCTTCTAATTATGTTGATTTTATCACTCCGATCTCCAAAATCGCGTGAACATCATGTTATGTAATGTTTGAAACTGTTCCTTGTATGTTGAGAACTCTTGCATCTTGAGACTTGTAAACTTGTGGTCTATTGCTTTTGTGCACTATTGCTTTTATGTGGAATGTTTTTCAGAATCAATCATTGCTTCTTTTGTTCAATGATGCCTATATGTGACATGTTCTATGTGTTATGAACTATATGTTGTTGTATATGTTTCGCTGCAAGAAAGAAACAGAAATAGGGAAAAAAAGGCTCCTGGGCACACCATTGCCGAGGGCAGCTCTCGACAGTGACTGTGAAACTGGACCACAATGCACCCTTTACCGAGAGGCATCTCGGTAAACGTATACCATACAGTATACCTTGACACCTTTACCGAGAGGCCTCTCAGTAAAGGATAATAACATGTAGCCCTCCTGGCAACTTTACCGAGAGGCCTCTCGGTAAAGGAAATAGGATTGCCGACGGTGGCTCTCGGCAAAGTATTTTCACGGCTTTTAGGACAAGTGACGTGGCCGTCCCCTATTGGCTCAGTTTGCCGAGAGCCACACTCGGCAAAGATAGAGTTTGCCGAGCGTGGCACTCGGCAAAGATGGCCCTTGGCCTGTTTCTCCTGGTCCCACGTGTCGGAACCTGACACATGTCAGCCTGCTACTGGCACTCTTTGCCGAGAGTGGCACTTGGCAAAGTTGGCCCTTGGCCTGTTCTCCTGGTCCCACATGTCAGGAGCTGACACGTGTCAGCCACCTATTGGGATGGCTTTGCGGAGAGTGGCTCTCGGCAAAGTTGGCACTCAGCCTGTTCGCCTGGTCCCACATGTCAGGAGCTGACACGTGTCAGCCACCTACTGTGTGGCTTTGACAAGAGTGGCTCTCGGCAAAGTTGGCCCTCGGCCTGTTCGTCTGGTCCCACATGTCAGGAGCTGACACGTGTCAGCACCTACTGGGTGGCTTTGCCGAGAGTACCTCTCGGCAAAGTTGGCCCTCGGCCAGTTCGCCTGGTCCCACATGTCAGGAGCCGACACATGTCAGCCACCTACTGGCTCTGTTTGCCGAGAGTGGCACTCGGCAAAGAAGGCCCTCGGCCTGCTCCCCTGGTCCCACGTGTCAGGAACCGCCGTCACCATCTGCTATCCGTTAGCTAATTTATTTTGCCGAGTGGTACTGTTTGGCTATCCGCAAAGTCTTTGCCGAGTGCCCGTGTTCTGTCTCTCGGCAAACTCCTGTTTGCCGAAGAGGTGTACGCCGGGTGGCTTTTGCCGACGGTGACACTCGGCAAAGTCTTTGCCAGCGGTTTTCGGCCCTTTGCCGAGTGTTCGTGGCACTCAGTGAGGGAGTCCTGGATTAGGGGGTGTCCGGATAGCCGAACTATCACCGTTGGCCGGACTCCTGGACTATGAAGATACAAGATTGAAGACTTCGTCCCGTGTCCGGATGGGACTTTCCTTGGCGTGGAAGGCAAGCTTGGTGATACGGATATGTAGATCTCCTACCGCTATAAACCAACTCTGTGTAACCCTAACCCTATCCGGTGTCTATATAAACCGGAGGGTTTTAGTCCGTAGGACGAACAACAATCATACCATAGGGTAGCTTCTAGGGTTTAGCCTCTCTGATCTCGTGGTAGATCCACTCTTGTACTACCCATATCATCAATATTAATCAAGCAGGACTAGGGTTTTACCTCCATCGAGAGGCCCGAACACAGGTAAAAACATCGTGTCCCTTGTCTCCTGTTACCATCCGCCTAGACGCACAGTTCGGGACCCCCTACCCGAGATCCGCCGGTTTTGACACCGACATTGGTGCTTTCATTGAGTGTTCCTCTGTGTCGTCATCCTTAGGCCCGATGGCTCCTTCGATCATCAACAACGACGCGGTCCAGGGTGAGACTTTTCTACCCGGACAGATCTTCGTATTCGGCGGCTTTGCACTGCGGGCCAATTCACTTGGCCATCTGGAGCAGATCGAAAGCTACGCCCCTGGCCATCAGGTCAGATTTGGGAGTTTGAACTACACGACCAACATCCGCGGAGACTTGATCTTCGACGGATTCGAGCCACAGCCAAGCGCGCCGCACTGTCTCGATGGGCACGATCTAGCTCTGCCGCCGAACAGTGCCCTGGAGGACGCTCCGACCCTTAGCTCAGAGCCGACTCCGCCGATCGAGGACGAGTGGCTGGACACCGCCTCGGGGGCTACGATCTCTACGGCGATTAAGCCGAACTCCATCCTTGTCCTTTGCGAAGACCGTGACTCCAAGGTGCCGGACTCCGAACCCTCCGCGCCCCCGCCAATCGAATCGAATTGGGCGCCGGTTATGGAGATCGCTGCCGCGGACATCTTTCAGCACTCGCCCTTTGGCGACATCCTGAATTCACTAAAGTCTCTCTCTTTATCAGGAGAGCCCTGGCCGGACTACGGTCAGGAAGTTTGTGATGCGGACGACGAAGAAATTCAATGCCCACCCACCACCCACTTTGTAGCCACTGTTGATGAATTAACTGACATGCTCGACTTCGACTCCGAAGACATCGACGGTATGGACGACGATGCTGGAGACGACCAAGAACCAGCACCTACAGGGCACTAGAAGGCTACCTCGTCATACAAAATATACATGGTGGACATCCCAAAAGATGGGAACGGCGATGGAACAGCGGAGGATGACCCCTCCAAGAAACAGCCCAAGCGCCAGCGTCAGCGGCGCCGCTCTAAATCCCGCCACAGCAAAAACAGTGATTCCGGCATGGGAGATAATAACCCCTCGGACAGTGCCGAAGACAACCCCCTCCAGCAGGATTCAGCACATGAGGAGGGAGAAGCCAGCCCTCATGATAGAGCGGCATACAGGGAGGTGGAAGACGATAATTATATGCCTCCCTCCGAAGATGAGGCAAGCCTCGATGACGACGAATTTGTCGTGCCTGAGGATCCTGCCGAACAGAAGCGTTTCAAACGCAGGCTTATGGCCACGGCAAGCAGCCTCAAGAAAAAGCAGCAGCATCTTAGAGCTGACCAAGACTTGCTAGCTGACAGATGGACTGAAGTCCTTGCAGCCGAAGAGCATGAACTCGAACGCCCCTCCAAGAGATACCCAAAACGCAGGGTGCTACCCCAATTAGAGGAAGCAGCACCCAAACCTACATCACCAGCGCATGATGCGGCCGACCGGCCACCCCGTGGTCGCGATGGAGAGGCCTCTAGACCCTCCATTCAAGCCGCACCCCGGCGTCGCTCGAAAAGTACCAAGGCACGGGGAAACGCCCCAGACCTGCGAGACATATTGGAGGACAAGGCAAGGCAAACAAGATCGATCTACGGATCGCGTGGGCGCCCCACGACACGTGACGATAACCGTCACGCCGGATACAGTAATTCCGGCCGGGCCGAACACAGTAGACAAAGCTCATTTGAGCTGCGTCGTGATATAGCTCAATACAGAGGCGCCGCACACCCACTATGCTTCACAGATGAAGTAATGGATCATCAAATCCCTGAGGGTTTCAAACCCGTAAACATCGAATCATACGATGGCACAACAGATCCTGCAGTTTGGATCGAGGACTACCTCCTCCATATCCACATGGCCCGCGGTGATGATCTACACGCCATCAAATACCTCCCACTCAAGCTTAAAGGACCAGCTCGGCATTGGCTTAACAGCCTGCCAACAGAATCAATTGGTTGTTGGGAGGACCTGGAAGCCGCATTCCTTCATAACTTCCAAGGCACATATGTGCGACCACCAGACGCCGATGACCTCAACCACAAAATTCAGCAGCCAGAAGAATCGGCTAGACAATTCTGGACACGGTTCCTAACCAAGAAAAATAAAATCGTTGACTGTCCGGATGCAGAGGCCCTTGCAGCCTTCAAACATAACATCCGCGACGAGTGGCTTGCCCGGCACCTAGGACAGGAAAAGCCGAAATCCATGGCAGCCCTCACAACACTCATGACCCGCTTTTGTGCGGGAGAGGACAACTGGCTAGCTCGTAGCAACAACTTGACCAAAAACCCTGGTAGTTCGGATAGCAAGGACAGTAATGGCAGGTCGCGTCGCAACAAGCACAAGCGCCGCTTTAACAGCGATAATGCTGACGATACGGTAGTCAATGCCGGATTCAGAGGCCCTAAACCCGGTCAGCGGAAAAAGCCGTTCAAAAGAAATACTCAGGGCCCGTCCAATCTGGATCGAATACTCGATCGCTCGTGCCAAATACATGGCACCCCCGAAAAACTAGCCAACCACACCAACAGGGATTGTTGGGTCTTCAAACAGGTAGGCAAGTTAAATGCCGAACTCAATGACAAGGGGCTGGATAGCGATGACGAGGAGGAGCCTCGGCCGCTGAACAATAGAGGACAGAAGGGCTTCCCCCCACAAGTGCGGATGGTGAACATGATATACGCAACCCACATACCCAAAAGGGAGTGGAAGCATGCACTAAGGGACGTATATGTGATGGAGCCAGTCGCCCCAAAGTTCAACCCATGGTCCTCCTGCCCGATCACCTTTGATCGAAGGGACCTCCCCACTAGCATCCGCCACGGCGGATTCGCCGCATCGGTTCTTGACCCAATCATCGATGGATTCCACCTCACTAGAGTCCTGATGGACGGCGGTAGCAGCCTGAACCTGCTCTATCAGGATATAGTGCGCAAAATGGGCATAGACCCCTCAAGGATTAAACCCACAAATACGACCTTTAAAGGCGTCATACCAGGTGTAGAGGCCAATTGTACAGGCTCAGTTACACTCGAAGTGATCTTCGGATCCCCGGCTAATTTCCGAAGCGAAGAGTTAATCTTCGACATAGTCCCGTTCCGCAGCGGCTATCACGCACTGCTTGGACGAACCGCATTTTCAAAGTTCAATGCGGTACCGCACTACGCGTACCTCAAGCTCAAGATGCCAGGCCCTCGAGGAGTAATCACGGTCTCTCCGAACGCTCTCTCCGAACGGAGGAGCACACGGTTGCCCTCGCAACGGAGGTGCAAAGAAGCCTCTCACAGCAATTCTCGAGTCCGGCTATTAAACGTCCGGACACCGTCAAGCGCGCCCGGAGTAACCTACAACTAGACCGCCTGGCACGATCCGAGCACGCGTAGCAATCCGGCCCCAACCCCAGCCCTCGCGAAATTGCGAAGCCAGTACTACGCGTACATAACTACGCTATGGAGATACCATGGGCATAAGGGGAGGGGCACGACCACGGCACGCCCAGAATGCGACTCAACCGCACCAGGGGCTCCCGATTGTGTCATTTTTTTCTTTCTTCTTTTCTCTTACTTTCAGGACTCCGTTTTCCGAAGCCCGTCCGCACTAGAATTGCCGACCTCACGATGCAACAGCCAGGAAGCGGCTTCGTCAGTGTCCGGTGGTCTCTACTACGAGCATTATACCTGTTTTACATACCATCCCGCAGCTTACGCACGGAGGGGACATGTCAAATAGTCCCATCCCTTGCTTATCGCACTATTTGTATCGTTCTGCTTTCATTGCAGTACCTTTTTGAATAAACAATGCATAGCTTTTGCCTATTATTGCACTCCTTTATTTATCTATATATATGTTCATTCATGACATGTTGCACCCTACACTTTGGTACGGCCAATACACGGGGGCTTAAGTACCCCAAAAATATGGTGTGATAAGTCCGAACACTTTCACAAGTCGGCACCCGAACTTATAGCATTATATGCATCGGCTCGAATCATGTCTTGGGTCAATAGTTGGGTTTGCCCGGCTCCCATGTTTTGGTGCCTTACGTTCCGTTATATTGGCTAAGGTAGCGCTGGGAGAACCACTGCGATTGTGCCCCGGTTGAGCTGGGTTGAGCACCTCAGAGGAGAAAGCTAAAATTGACCGTCATGATAGGGGAGAGCGATTACGCTGTTCGAGGGGTTTTTGGTCCCTAAAGACTTATGCCGCTTAGAGCGAGGAGTCGGCATTGTCCGGCCAAGGCGTGGATAGCGCCCCGAACTCGGTCTTCCGAATACTAGGGGCTTTGCCGAAATTTAAAATTATAGAATTCTATGGCTAGGTGAGAGTGTTCAAGCAATATAGTCCGGTTTCCTTGTTCGTTGCGTTGAGCGCCTCCCTCGAAGGACCCAAGGATGGGAACAAGAGCGCTCAAGTTTATCCCGAACACCCCAGCACTCGTGGCATTTGGGCTGAAGCCGACGACTCGCCATCTCTCAAATTTAATACACGGCCGCTGAAGGTAATATTTTAAATTCAAAAGTGTTGCTTAGCGCATATGAACAAGTTTTCAGCGTCAGGATAACAAATGCGAGTCTACTCAAAAATTATATCTTTGGAGCATTCATCCGCTATATAAGGCAGGCACCCTTCAGGATGCCCTCATAATACATTTCAGGCTTGCGATGCTCCTTCTTCGGTGGTGGTCCGTACGTCACAAGCTTCTCAGCGTCCATCTTGCCCCAGTGCACCTTAGCAAGGGCAAGGGCCCTACGGGCACCTTCGATGTAGACGGAGCGCTTGATGACTTCAATCCATGGACAGGCATCCACCAGCCGCCGCACTAGCCCGAAGTAGCTCCCAGGCATGGCTTCCTTAGGCCACAGCCGAATTATGAGGCCCTTCATGGCCTGTTCGGCGACCTTGTGGAGCTCGACCAGCTGCTTCAGCTGGTCGCTCAGGGGCACCGGATGTCCGGCCTCAGCATACTGAGACCAGAATACCTTTTCCGTCGAGCTCCCCTCCTCGGCGCGGTAGAATGCGGCAGCATCAGACACACTACAGGGCAGATCTGCGGATGCTCCTAGAGAGCTCCGGATTTGGGTAAGTAATAGATAATTCACTTTCACATGCTTGCTTTGCATAAAGAATGCCTTACCCGCTGCTATCTTCTTTAGCGATTCAATTTCCTGGAGGGCTTTTTGGGCTTCGGCCCTAGAGGCTTTGACCCTCTCAAGAGCCGAGGCGAGCTCGAACTCTCGAGTCTTCGAGTCACGCTCCAAACTCTCGTGTTTTTCCACGAGAGCCTGGAGCTCTTGTCGCACCTCCGCCACCCGCGCCTCCTACTTCTCTCGCTCGGTGCGCTCTGCGGCCGCATTGCTTTCGGCCGTGGACACCGCTTCCTTCACGGTCGCCACCTCGTTCGTGGCCCCTACAATACCCACGTTAGTCCTGTCATTTTTGCAACCAAATCCTTTCTATAAGGTATTACTTTAAGAAGGTATTACTTACCTTCCTTGTCCTCGAGCTGCTTCTTGGCAAGGCCGAGCTCGTTCTCGGACCTGTCGAGGCTCTGCTTCAATGCATTGACCTCCGCAGTCAGTGCGGCAGAGGTCAGCAGCGCAGCCTGAATTCTCATATTGACATTGAGGGAGTCCTGGACTAGGGGGTGTCCGGATAGCCGAAATATCATCACGGCCGGACTCCAAGACTACGAAGATACAAGATTGAAGACTTCGTCCCGTGTCCGGATGGGACTTTCCTTGGCGTGGAAGGCAAGCTTGGCGATACGGATATGTAGATCTCCTACCATTGTAACCGACTCTGTGTAACCCTAACCTATCCAATGTCTATATAAACCGGAGGGTTTTAGTCCGTAGGACAGAACAACAATCATACCATAGGCTAGCTTCTAGGGTTTAGCCTCCTTGATCTCGTGGTAGATCTACTCTTGTACTACCCATATCATCAATATTAATCAAGCAGGAGTAAGGTATTACCTCCATCGAGAGGGCCCGAACCTGGGTAAAAACATCGTGTCCCTTGTCTCCTGTTACCATCCGCCTAGACGCACAGTTCAGGACCCCCTACCCGAGATCCGCCGGTTTTGACACCGACATTGGTGCTTTCATTGAGAGTTCCTCTGTGTCGTCACCGATAGGCCCGATGGCTCCTTCGATCATCAACAACGATGCAGTCCAGGGTGAGACTTTTCTCCCCGGACAGATCTTCGTATTCGGCGGCTTTGCACTGCGGGCCAATTCGCTTGGCCATCTGGAGCAGATCGAAAGCTACGCCCCTGGCCACCAGGTCAGATTTGCAAGTTTGAACTATACGGCCGATATCCGCGTAGACTTGATCTTCGACGGATCCGAGCCGCAGCTAAGCATGCCGCACTGTCTTGATGGGCATGATCTAGCTCTGCAGCCGAACAGTGCCCTGGAGGCCGCAGCAGCATCCGCTCCGACCCTTAATCCGGAGCCGGATTCCCCGATCGAGGACGAGTGGTTGGACACCGCCTCGGGGGCTACAATCTCTACGGCGATTGAGCCGAACTCCATCCCTGTCTCTTGCAAAGACCTCGACTCCAGGGTGCCGGACTCCTCTCCGAACTCCAAACCCTCCGCGCCCCTGCCAATCGAATCCGATAGGGCGCCGGTCATGGAGTTCACTGCCGCGGACATCCTTCAGCACTCGCCCTTTGGCGAAATCCTGAATTCACTAAAGTCTCTCTCTTTATCCGGAGAGCCCTGGCCGGACTACGGTCAGGACGGTTGGGATGTGGATGACGAAGAAATTCAACGCCCACCCACCACCCACTTCGTAGCCACTGTCGAAAGCTTACACGACGTGCTCGAATTCGACTCCGAAGACATCGACGGTATGGACGACGGTGTAGGAGACAACCATGAACCAGCGCCTATAGGATGCTGGACAACCACCTCATCCCATGATGTATACATGGTGGATACACCCAAAGGAAATGAAGACGAGGAACAACGGGGGCCACTGAAGGATAAATCCCTCGAAAAACAGTCAAAACGGCAACGTAAACGCCGAACCAAGTCCCGCCTCAACAAAGACCCAGCCATAGAGCAGGGCGAACCGGTGGACGACGAACATGCTATCGAGCAAACGTCCGAACAAGACAACTTGGTGTAACACCCCAAAATTCTTTACCTTGTTTACTTAATTTAAAACTTTGCCAGGAAATTAAATTTTTATTTTTCTGGACTTTATCTTGATTTCAGAGCCTCTCTTTTCCCTAAGTTGTGGAGTTTTTCACCCCTAGTAAAAACTTTTCAAAATAGGTTATTGGACTTGTTTATCCTCTCAAGAAAAATCCTTTCTTTTCATCAGAGGAATTAAATATATAATAATCTCCATAATCTTTATTTTTTGAAAAATGGTTTCCCATGGTTTTATGGTCCTTTTGAACTGCAACCATTTGATAAAATCATTCAAAATTCCACCAAAATTTGGTGATATCATGTGATGTCACCAAACCACTTTTATGCAAAAAGATATTTCATTCCCTAGATATTTTGAGCTCTACACCCAATTTTCTTCTCTGGTCCAGTGGGCAATTTTGCACTACAACCTATTTAAATATTTATTTCTAGCCTCCACCAAAATTTTGGGATGTTAGTAGAAGCCTATGGTTCAACTTTATGCAGAAACCCAGTGTTGTCATTTGAAAATTTTGAGTGAATCAACCTCATTTTCATTCTGGTCCAACATGATGGTTTGTACAGCATCCATATTATTGCTTGCTCCTTGACCCTTGATTCTTTCCCCTGCTTGTACACCACCCTACACAACCCTTAAGTCCAGGGGAGTGGACCCATTGGATGATCCTAAGTGCTTGCAATCATGCCCTCTTCTTTCTGTCAGAAACTGAGGTTTTGCAAAAATTGCACTATCAAGTTTCTTCTTTTGACAAACTAGCTTCACCACCCCCTTATCCATCCAAGAGGACACTGATCTGGAGAAGTTGGTCACCCCAAGTAATGCCTAGGTGCCCGTGGCATTTTGTCAAACACCTTGAGAGCATGAACAGTTTTGGCATGAGTTTTGGTTTGCATTGTGGACCTGATCCTCTGACCCAGCGACCTTGTCCACTAAGCTTCTAACTAATGCTAACCAAGACCTGTAAATCCCCAACCCCACCAAGGCCTCCTAGCATGCCCTGGCATTTTGCCGAGCGGTTGGCGTGCACGCTCTGGCGTGGCAGGCGCTGCGTTTCTGCGTCGTGTGCCCGAGCTGCCGCGTCCAGTTGACCCCTCCCCCCGAGCTCGATCTGATCCGCTGGTATAGCCGTGTCGTGCCCCACCCGACCGCCCCTGGCTCGCTACAGCGGCGCTGCAGCAAGCTTCTTGGCGGCATGCTTGCGGCCGCATCCATGGACGGCGCCGCCCAAACCTCCTCCGCTCGCCAGCTGCCCTCGTGAACAGGCCGTTCTCATCCCCCCAGCTCCTTCAGCCACGCCGTGCCCCGCTAGCCTCGCCACGTTGCCCTGCAAACCACAGTGGCGGTGAGCCACCGCCCTCATCCACGGTCGTCGCCGAACCGCCTCTCCGTGCCTATATGAACCCACTCCGAGCTCTTCACGCTGAACAGGAACCCTCCTCGATGCCATTGAAAGGCCCCTCTAGCTCCCATTCCTCCAGAGGCCATCGATCTCCCCGTCTCTGGCAGTTTGGGCCGCCGCAGCCCTCCGGTCGATTCCGAGCAACCAGAGTTGCTTCCCCTCCATGCTCTCCTCCATTAGCTCCATGTCAACCCCGCGAACCCTTTCCCACTCCCATTTTCACCCGGGAGCCACGGTATGCCAAGCCCCATTCCCTCCCGAAGCTTGCCCTCCGCCATGGAGGAAGGAGCTCTCACCCCCAAACTTCACCACGCCCCTAACCACCGGAGATTGATGTGGTACCTCTTCCCGATCACCCCCATATCACGAGCACGTCAAACGGTGGCTTGTGTCGCCGGGGATCGCCGTTGGAAACGGCCCCAGTCTCTGTCGAGGCGCGCACGGGGGGGAAGAAGATGAACCCGACAGGTGGGGACCACCTGTCGGTGAGCCAACCCAAGCCACTAGTGGCGCAACCCGACCGATACGTTTTTCTCTTGTGGAAGCGTATTTCCGGTAAGTACGCGACCAATCTCAGAAGACGCAGTCCAGGGGAACCGTTTTCCTTTTTTCTGTCTTTTTTTAAAACAGAACTTTGACTAAACTTGACTGGGCTTAACTTTTTAAATATAACTCCAAATGACTTGATTCTTTTTCTGTTGCTTTCCAAATATTGTCTAGTTTATTTTCATATTTATTTGAAAATTTTCCAAGAAATTTTTTTGTACTGATTTTAAAGTGTTTGTTATTTGAATATTTTTCAAAATAGGATTTTGGAGAGAAGCAGAAAACTTTCAAAAGTTTTTAGGATGCACCCTGCCTCTACACAACTTGAAGGCAAGCATTCTGAACCCCGGCATACTAATTTTGCTGTGTTAGTTGACACGTTTATAACACCACCTCATTTTCGGGAACTTGTTATTTCATGTGACATGATCATTTGCATGGATGCATATCAATGTTTTCCTTGATGTTGGAAATGAATATACTTGTGATGGTAATCATCCTCATGTACCTTGCATGCATGCCGAAAAGGAATCCCGGAAAGCATCTGCCTTCGGTAGGCGTGAGCTTGTCGCCGGTCTCCGTTGGGACGGTTATGTCTGGTGTGGCATAGTAAGGTATAATGAGCGGTGACCCTGTTGATTGAAAATATGTTTGTTTTACATATCATGCAGGAAATATTTAAGCCTCCTGAGTCGGCCGTAGCTCGAGCCTTGTTCCAGTAAACCCCAAACTTGTTTCGTGCTGCCATTAGTCCCTGCCATAGGTAGGGTATGATTCAGTAAGTGGTTAACCCTTGTCTTGGCACACACCATACAGAGAGGCCATGGTGGAAGATACCGGCTGCATCCGGTAGGCATGCCACCTGGTCCGGGAGCATGGGTGTATCCGGTTGGGACCGAGAGGGGGGCACCCCTTAGAGCGCGCGATACAAATTTGATCCCATGCTACGCGAGGTTGTAGCCTCCCCACTTAGAGTTTTGCTTAACAAGTGTCGTGGGTGATTCCAGACACGAGTAAAGTTAAGCTGGTGTGTGCAAGCCAGGCGTGTTTTCGACTAAAAGACCGTAGACGGAATTAGTCCCGATGGACTAAAGAAATCCGTTACTCGTGGGTAAATAGCACACCCTCTGCAGAGGTATTAAACCTATTCGAATAACCCTGTCCTCGGTTAAGGATTCCAGTCTAGGATGGGTCAAGTGTCGGTCTTAGTGTCAGTCTCCGGAGGAGAGCTACTAAACCAGAACTTGGTTTATGATTTGTGACTTGTGATGATGATAATGATTATTATTATGGACTAACCCCTTTTATATTATTTGAATTATTGAGTATCCCTGGGACGGTTCTACCTCCTGGATATTCACTGCATTTATTTATAAGCCCTTTTTGTGGTGTCGCTCAGACGCCCGACCGCGGCATTGCTTTTGTTTACTTATAAGCCCTTTATGTGGTGTCGCTCAGACGCCCGACTGTGGCATTGCTTCTGTTCATTTATAAGCCCTTTATGTGGTGTCGCTCAGACGCCCGACTGTGGCATTTCTTCTGTTTATTTATAAGCCCTTTATGTGGTGTCGCTCAGACGCCCGACTGTGGCATTTCTTCTGTTTATTTATAAGCCCTTTATGTGGTGTCGCTCAGACGCCCGACTGTGGCATTTACTACTGCTCCGCATTACATATTTGTGGCCACTTATTAATAATCCATATGTATGCACCAAGGATTTCATTTCTTTATGACTGACGTTGTGATCATAAAATGTTCATCAAGGCATGATTTTTGATTGTTATATTATACCTGTGTTCAGAATGTTTGCGAGTACATTCAAAGTACTCACTGGCTTGTCCTTGGCTATTGTCTTGGCCAGATTCCTTGCATGGAGAGGAGCATTGCGATGACAGCCCCGGAACCTAAGCATGGAGATAGTAGCCCCGCGAAGATAGGAGTTAACCTGGTGAGCTGTTCACATGGGAAATGGAGTTCCATGGACACTGATGATCCACAAACCGCTTCCGCCATCAACCACTAGAAACAATTTGTTGAACTTCCAGGCCAGAATGGTCTTGTACTTCATATTTTTGTTTTCTGCTTGGAATTGCTATATCAAGTTGGTGCCTCATCAGCTAACAGTAAACCTGGGGCTGGTGAGCACAACGGCCATTTCTGGAAATTGATTCCCGGAAAATCGGTCGCGACAAACTTGGTATCAGAGCCAGGCTGACCATTGGCTAATCCTATCTTAGCCAGGTCAAGAAACCTAGGAAAACCAACCCACCAGACCCTAACCAGAACCCCAGCCAAGCTTCCCGTGCAAGATAGCCACACAGTGACCCCGACACTTTTGGCAGTCGGTGCCCAACCTATCAGCCTAGCCTGTTGATCACACGCCAGTGACCGACACATAATCTGTCCTATTCGCAAGCATGCGAAGGAAGACACCGTCCCCTTTTTCTATAAAAAGGGCACGCTAGTCGGTACCCAGCCACCCCAGTACGAGCTGTTCAAATCAAGAATTACCCCTTCCACCTCGAGATCTTTGGGCAGCGGCACATCCCTCCGTAGGGCCCAAACCAAGACCCAACGGAGGTCTCCTTCAAGGGGAAATCTATGCCGACCCCACATATGGCAGTAGAAGCCGCTGCATACGGCGCTTGCTCGCCTTCGATTCATGGTACCCTATGCCGGTGACGAGGGTATTATTACTTTCCGAGCCGCGGCAAAGACCCGGGAGTAACATCTTTTCCCCTGGTGGACGAATTGAGAGAGACCCAGTCCGCCAACCTTGCCCAGTACGTCATCGCTCAAGAGCGTTTAACCCAACGTGTGATGGGTTATCTCCAGAGCCTCGCGGATTTAAATCCTCAGATCGCCATCGGCAGATCACTGAGGCCCGACCAGGAGAGACACATTCATCGGCTGGTCAATCCGCTTTCCCCGATAGAAGAGGAGTGCATCCCAGTACCAGAGACGTTTTCTCGGGACCCCGTCCAGTTACCATTTGCATTATAGACGTCACTGCTGTGTTTATTATTGCAACATTTATTTATGCATTGTAACTTATGCGTGGTACCCCGAGTTTGCGCGCCGAGTAAATTATTTAGTTTCTATTAATGGGAGTAGTTCCGTTGCGGTTTGACTCTAATGCATTACTGTTTTCCCTCGCGAGAAATCCTGGAGTGGAATTTCTTTTCCCTGAGTTGCTACATCATCTTCTCACGACATGGATTATTTTTATTCACGCAACACCACCACCTCTCGAACACATTCACTGCTTACAAAATCTCGTAACCGTGGAGTATTTGTGTTTTCAAACCAGCTCTTAGCAAATCTCGAGGACGAGATTTTTCTTAAGGGGGGTAGTGTTGTAACACCCCAAAATTCTTGACCTTGTTTACTTAATTTAAAACTTTGCCAGGAAATTAAATTTTTATTTTTCTGGACTTTATCTTGATTTCAGAGCCTCTCTTTTCCCTAAGTTGTGGAGTTTTCACCCTAGTAAAAACTTTTCAAAATAGGTTATTGGACTTGTTTATCCTCTCAATAAAAATCCTTTCTTTTCATCAGAGGAATTAAATATATAATAATCTCCATAATCTTTATTTTTTTGAAAAAATGGTTTCCCATGGTTTTATGGTCCTTTTTGAACTGCAACCATTTGATAAAATCATTCAAAACTTCCACCAAAATTTGGAGATATCATGTGATGTCACCAAACCGCTTTTATGCAAAAAGATATTTCATTCCCTAGATATTTTGAGCTCTACACCCAATTTTCTTCTCTGGTCCAGTGGGCAATTTTGCACTACAACCTATTTAAATATTTCTTTCTAGCCTCCACCAAAATTTTGGGATGTTAGTAGAAGCCTATGGTTCAACTTTATGCAAAAGCCCAATGTTGTTATTTGAAAATTTTGAGTGAATCAACCTCATTTTCATTCTGGTCCAACATGATGGTTTGTACAGCATCCATATTATTGCTTGCTCCTTGACCCTTGATTCTTTCCCCTGCTTGTAGACCACCCTACACAACCCTTAAGTCCAAGAGAGTGGACCCATTGGATGATCCTAAGTGCTTGCAATCATGCCCTCTTATTTTTGTCAGAAACTGAGGTTTTGCAAAAATTGCACTATCAAGTTTCTTCTTTTGACAAACTAGCTTCACCACCCCCTTATCCATCCAAGAAGACACTGATCTGGAGAAGTTGGTCACCCCAAGTAATGCCTAGGTGCCCGTGGCATTTTGTCAAACACCTTGAGAGCATGAACAGTTTTGGCATGAGTTTTGGTTTGCATTGTGGACCTGATCCTCTGACCCAGCGACCTTGTCAACTAAGCTTCTAACTAATGCTAACCAAGACCTGTAAATCCCCAACCCCACCAAGGCCTCCTAGCATGCCCTGGCATTTTGCCGAACGGTTGGCGTGCACGCTCTGGGCGCGGCCAGAGCGCGCGTTTTGCACGTGCGTGCGCCCGAGCTGCCGCGTCCCAGGTTGACCCCTCCCCCCCGAGCTCGATCTGATCCGCTGGTATAGCCGTGTCGCGCCCCACCCGACCGCCCCTGGCTCGCTACAGCGGCGCCGCAGCAAGCTTCTTGGCGGCATGCTTGCGGCCGCATCCATGGACGGCGCCGCCCAAACCTCCTCCGCTCGCCAGCTGCCCTCGTGAACAGGCCGTTCTCATCCCCCCAGCTCCTTCAGCCACGCCGTGCCCCGCTAGCCTCGCCACGTTGCCCTGCAAACCACAGTGGCGGTGAGCCACCGCCCTCATCCACGGTCGTCGCCGAACCGCCTCTCTGTGTCTATATGAACCCACTCCGAGCTCTTCACGCTGGACAGGAACCCTCCTCGATGCCATTGAAAGGCCCCTCTAGCTCCCATTCCTCCAGAGGGCATCAATCTCCCCGTCTCTGGCAGTTTGGGCCGCCGCCGCCCTCCGGTCGATTCCGAGCAACCAGAGCTGCTTCCCCTCCATGCTCTCCTCCATTAGCTCCATGTCGACCCCGCGAACCCTTTCCCACTCCCATTTTCACCCGGGAGCCACGGTATGCCAAGCCCCATTCCCTCCTGAAGCTTCCCCTCCGCCATGGAGGAAGGAGCTCTCACCCCCAAACTTCACCACTCCCCTAACCACCGCAGATTGATGTGGTACCTCTTCCCGATCACCCCCATATCACGAGCGTGTCGAACGGTGGCTTGTGTCGCCGGGGATCGCCGTTGGAAACGGCCCCTGTCTCTGTCGAGGCGCCGCACGGGAGAAGACGAACCCGACAGGTGGGGACCACCTGTCGGTGAGCCAACCCAAGCCACTAGTGGCGCAACCCGACCGGTACGCTTTTCTCTAGTGGAAGCGTATTTCCGGTAAGTACGCGACCAATCTCAGAAGACGCAGTCCAGGCGAACCGTTTTCCTTTTTTCTGTCTTTTTTTAAAACAGAACTTTGACTAAACTTGACTGGGCTTAACTTTTTAAATATAACTCCAAATGACTTGATTCTTTTTCTATTGCTTTCCAAATATTGTCTAGTCTATTTTCATATTTATTTGAAAATTTTCCAAGAATTTTTTTTACTGATTTTAAAGTGTTTGTTATTTGAATATTTTTCAAAATAGGATTTTGGAGAGAAGCAGAAAACTTTCAAAAGTTTTTAGGATGCACCCTGCCTCTACACAACTTGAAGGCAAGCATTCTGAACCCCGGCATAATAATTTTGGTGTGTTAGTTGACACGTTTATAACACCACCTCATTTTCGCGAACTTGTTATTTCATGTGACATGATCATTTGCATGGATGCATATCAGTGTTTTCCTTGCTGTTGGAAATGAATATACTTGTGATGGTAATCATCCTCATGTACCTTGCATGCATGCCGGAAAGGAATCCCGGAAAGCATCTGCCTTGGGTAGGCGTGAGCTTGTCGCCGGTCTCCGTTGGGACGGTTATGTCTGGTGTGGCATAGTAAGGTATAATGAGCGGTGATCCTGTTGATTGATGTTTGTTTTACATATCATGCAGGAAATATTTAAGCCTCCTGAGTCGGCCGTAGCTCGAGCCTTGTTCCAGTAAACCCCAAACTTGTTTCGTGCTGCCATTAGTCCCTGCCATAGGTAGGGTATGGTTCAGTAAGTTGTTAACCCTTGTCTTGGCACACACCGTCATGTAGAGGCCATGGTGGAAGATACCGGCTGCATCCGGTAGGCATGCCACCTGGTCCGGAGCATGGGTGTATCCGGTTGGGACCGAGAGGGGGCACCCCTTAGAGCGCGCGATAGATTGATCCCATGCTACGCGAGGTTGTAGCCTCCCCACTTAGAGTTTTTCTTAACAAGTGTCGTGGGTGATTCCAGGCACGAGTAAAGTTAAGCTGGTGTGTGCAAGCCAGGCGTGTTTTCTACTAAAAGACCATAGACGGAATTAGTCCCGACGGACTAAAGAAATCTGTTACTCGTGGGTAAATAGCACACCCTCTGCAGAGGTATCAACCCTATTCGAATAACCCTGTCCTCGGTTAAGGATTCCAGTCTAGGATGGGTCAAGTGTCGGTCTTGGTGTCAGTCTCCGGAGGAGAGCTACTAAACCAGAACTTGGTTTATGATTTGTGACTTGTGATGATGATAATGATTATTATTATGGACTAACCCCTTTATATTATTTGAATTATTGAGTATCCCTGGGACGGTTCTACCTCCAGGATATTCACTACATTTATTTATAAGCCCTTTTTGTGGTGTCGCTCAGACGCCCGACCGCGGCATTGTTTTTGTTTACTTATAAGCCCTTTATGTGGTGTCGATCAGACGCCCGACTGTAATCGCTTACATTCATTTATAAGCCCTTTATGTGGTGTCGCTCAGACGCCCGACTGTGGCATTTCTTCTGTTTATTCATAAGCCCTTTATGTGGTGTCGCTCAGACGCCCGACTGTGACATTTCTTCTGTTTATTTATAAGCCCTTTATGTGGTGTCGCTAAGACGCCCGACTGTGGCATTTACTACTGCTCCGTCATTACATATTTGTGGCCACTTATTAATAATCCACATGTATGCACCAAGGATTTCATTTCTTTATGACTGACGTTGTGATCATAAAATGTTCATCAAGGCATGATTTTTGATTGTTATATTATACCTGTGTTCAGAATGTTTGCGAGTACATTCAAAGTACTCACTGGCTTGTCCCTGGCTATTGTCTTGGCCAGATTCCTTGCATGGAGAGGAGCGTTGCGATGACAGCCCCGGAACCTAAGCATGGAGATAGTAGCCCCGCGAAGATAGGAGTTAACCTGGTGAGCTGTTCCTGTGGGAAATGGAGTTCCATGGACACTGATGATCCACAAACCGCTTCCGCCATCAACCACTAGAAACCATTTGTTGGACTTCGAGGCCAGAATGGTCTTGTACTTCATATTTTTGTTCTCTGCTTGGAATTTCTGTATCAAGTTGGTGCCTCATCAGCTAACAGTAAACCTTGGACTGGTGAGCACAACGGCCATTTCTGGAAATTGATTCCCGGAAAACCAGTTGCGACACTTGGATAAACAACCTGTCCCCGACGAAGACAACAGTCCGGACGATCTCACGCCGGACAAATTGCTGGAGCAGAATAACCTCCACAAAAGGCTCGTCGCCACTGCGCGTAGCCTGAAAAAGCAGAAGCGGAAGCTCAAAACAGCGGAAGATGCACTCAGGATCAGATGGTGCAAAGTATTCAACACCGCAGACAAATACGGCGACAGTCGCCGAACAAAGATCTACCCAAAAAGAAAGCTACTGCCCGAATTCGACGAGGAGGCCTTAGAGCCCCCACAATCAAAAAGTAAGAAGGCCACCCGGTCGGATCGACGACCCCACGACAAAAAGAGAGTGGCAAATGGCGCCGCACACAAGCCGATATGCGATCCGCATAAGGATTCACATCAAATGGATGGCCCAGTTAGGTCAATCTATGGGCCAAGAAAGCAAGCTCTTCAAAGCAATGCAACACGCCAAATATCCGAACATCACGGCACACCCAAATACAGGGGCGCCGTACATCCCCTATGTTTCACCGATGAGGTACTGGATCTCGAATTTCCAGCGGGATTCAAACCCGTAAACATAGAGGCATACGACGGAACAACAGACCCTGGAGTCTGGATTGAGGATTACATCCTCCACAAACATATGGCTAGAGGAGATGATCTCCATGCCATAAAATACTTACCCCTCAAACTCAAAGGGCCAGCTCGGCATTGGCTTAAAAGCCTCCCCGAAAATACCATTGGAAGCTGGGAAGAGCTCGAGGATGCATTTCGGGCAAATTTTCAGGGGACCTATGTCCGCCCTCCGGACGCAGACGATCTAAGTCACATAGCTCAACAGCCCGGAGAGTCAGCCCGGAAATTATGGAACAGGTTCCTTACTAAAAAAACCAAATAGTCGACTGTCCGGACGCCGAAGCCTTAGCAGCCTTCAAACACAACGTCCGAGACGAATGGCTCGCCAGACACCTCGGCCAAGAAAAGCCAAGAACAATGGCCGCATTAACAAGCCTCATGACCCGCTTTTGCGCGGGAGAGGACAGCTGGCTAGCAAGATGTAGCACCAGCGACCCAAGTACATCTGAAGTCAGGGATGGAAACGGGAAACCACGGCGCAACAAGGACCAGCGCCGGATTAAAAGGAACGGTCCAAAGAGCGCGGCAGTCAACGCCGGATTCAAAAGCTCACGGCAGAACAATAAAAAACTTCCCCTTAAGGACAATAGCGATGAGCTATCCAACTTAAACAAAACCTTGGACAAGATATGTCAAATCCACAAGACTCGGGAGGCACGCAAACCATACCCACAGAAGTTGTTGTGTCTTCAACCAGTCCGGCAGACTCAACGCCGGACACAAGGGGCTCGACACACCAAGTGAAGATGACGACGAGCACCACAAGCAGAGCCCCGGGAAACAAAAGAATTTCCCACAAGAGGTTAAAACAGTAAACTCACTTCACGTCATCAAAGGGAAAAGCAGAGCGGCGCCCACTAAAATGCGCGCCGCACACTGGTTGTCAAAACCAATCACCTTCGACCATCAGGACTACTCCGCAAGTATCCGGAACGCAGGATGGACTGCCTTGATATTGGATCCTATAATCGACGGATTCCAATTTACACAAGTCCTCATGGATGGTGGCAGTGATATAAACCTGATATATCAGGACACAATCAGCTGGATGGGGATAGACCCAACCAAAATTCGCCGTAGCAACACCTCCTTTAAAGGAGTAATGCCAGGCCCATATGCCCATTGTACGGGCTCCATACTGCTAGAAGTTGTGTTTGGTTCATCCGACAACTTCCGTCGCAAAAAGTTAATCTTCCATGTCGCCCCGTTTAAAAGTAGCCATCAAGCACTATTGGGACGCGAAGCTTTCGCCCGCTTTAATGCAATACCGCATCATGCATCTCTTACACTTAAAATGCCCGGTCCACGCGGCATCATATCATTAAAAGGGAGTATTAAGTGTTACTTGAGCACGGAGGAACGTGAGACTGCCTTGACAGCCCCACACCTATCCAGCTCCGCTAGTCAAAGAACCTAAACAGGTCATGCAAACCCCGGACATGGCTAGACGATTCCAGCGCCTACTAGCGGCATACCCCCATACAAGGGGCTGCATGCACGAACAACAAGAGACAATAAACCTCAATTTTGTTCACTACTTCGAATCGTACTATGTTTATTCAATATAAAGTACATCTTTTGCACGATCCTTTTTCTTTTAAACTAAGTTCCTCTCTTTTACAGATGAACAACGTGCTACACCCGTCCAGGATACGGCTGCAGAGACACAGCGCAGGCGTGCAGAGGGACCCGTTGCAAGGATTCTTTTCAGATTAAGACCCTGCGTAAACCTTTTTCATTGTCTCTTGTTGATATACATCCCCGGTTTCTTACTATAACCGAGGAGGAGGTCATGCGTTTGGCATTGGCCGCACCAGAATTTTTATGCGTGCACTGACACTGTGGGCTTAGGGCATTATTCTGCCCGTTATTATAAAGACCGAATACCTTAGGGAGTATTCGGTGTCTCGAGTTAGGCCTTATATGCATCAGCTCCGAATCATGTCTTTGGTCAAATGTTGGGTTTGCCCGGCTCCTATGTTTTGCTGCCTTACGTTCCGTTTTATCGGCTAACACGGCACCAGGAGAACTACTGCGATTGTGCCCCGGTTCGGCCGGGCGAGCACCTCAGTAGAGAAAGCCGAAAACTGACAGTCATGATATAGCGAGACACTGGTCAACCACTCGATGACTCACAGGAATGTTTAGGATTCCTCCGCATTAACTAAGGACCGGTTCTCGGTCAGGCACATACGCACCCCGAATTCGGGAGAGTGCGGTGCCCCCAGGGGCTATATAGTAGCCCCACCCTCGAACTCCTATGGCTAAGTGAAAGTGATAAAGCATTATAGTCCGGTTGCCTAGTTTGCTACGCTACCACCTCCTTAATAGGACCAAGGCGTTGGATTAAGTGTGAAAAAGCGCCTTCTTTGCAAACACCCCCGCACTATGTGCGTGGGGGCTGAAGCCAAGGACTGCCATCTTTCAGGTTATATATACATATACATAAATGGCCCACAGGGAGTAGTTTACTACTTGAACGCACAAGTATAAAAAGATCTTATATCATATTGAAACATTGTTTTCACGGATCATGCATGTCATTTAAACATAATATCCTTCGAGCACTGCGTCTCTATTAAACGAGCGCCCTGCATGACTTCCTCAAAGTAGTGTTCGACAGGTACTCGGCTTCTGTCCGAATCTTGGGAGGCAACGTCGGTGGCCTTCATATCTGCCCAGTATGTCTTGACACGGGCCAGAGCCATCCGCGCTCCCTCAATGCACGCCGACCGCTTCATTGCGTCGACACGCGGTGCCGCACCAAGGAACTGCTGCACTAAACCAAAATAACTCTTCGGCTAGGGTCCGCCCGGCCACAAATGAGTCATGACATGCTTCATGGCAAGTCCGGAGTCGATTCAGCTCGGCCCATTCGGCCAACCGATCGGTTAACGGAAGAAGACGCTCCGGACTATGGAATTGCGACCAATATAGCTCTTCCCTTCTGTGCCCCTTCTAGCCTCGGAAGTGCTCAATCGCGTCCACAGCGCTCGCCGCCAAGTCCAGATAAGCATCCTACGAACTCCACAACTTGTCCAATTGAGCATACTTTGGATCCTTATACTTCCTACGCAGCAGAAATGGTTTTCCAGCCGTAATTGCCCCGGCCTGACTCAGCTCCTCCTTGGCAGCTCTCAAAGCCGAAAGGGCATCCTTGGATTCGGCGGTGGCCTTTTTCAGGCCCTCTTGCTCCGCTTGACGTTCTTTTTCAAGAACCTCGCAGCGATCGGTAGTATTCTTCAACTTTCTGGCCATATCGGTCATTTCCTCTTTGCTTCGGCAGTGAGCAGCCCGTTCGGCTTTTAGCTCTTCGGCCGCCCTTAAAGCGGCCGCATTACTCTTTCCTGGCTTGCTCTTTTTCAGGCGAGTTCCGCCCACAGCTCCTCCACAGCAGCGGCACCATCTGCATTAAGCATACAAATAGTAAGACATGGGCGTCAAGCTCCCTTACCAGGTGTCCGTGTAGAAGTCGCATACCTTGTGACTCGTCAAACCGTTTATTGACCAGCGCGATGTCCGCATCCGCCTCGTCAAGTTGCTGCTTTAGTTCGGCATATTCATCAGTCCGGCTGGCCACCGGACGCCCCGCCACCTGTTTAGGAGCGGCGATATGTTATAACTGAGATTTTGACCCTCGGCACGCTGTCAATTTTGACAACATACCGAGTCTCAGGGGCTACTACCTATACAGGGCGCATTCTATATGCATAACTGTCAGAAGGTACATCATTTTTGCGTAACTCAAACCCCGTCAGTAAGCTTCTGACGGCTTCATGCAATCCGCTCTCCGTGGATGCAATTCTTTCAATCACCATACCCATTAGAGCACGGTGATCTTCAGCTCCTCCGACCGCACACCACTTGGCGCCGGACCTTCCGGCCCAGCCGGACTTGGGGGAACCCTCCGTGATGACACCTCAGGGTCGTCCGCCTCGCATGAGGGTGCGACAGGTGGAGGCGTTTTGCTCTCCATCATCTCCGGAAGAAGATCCCCCGAAGACGAGCTCTGCTGGGAAGGGCTGAGGTCCGAACTACAAGGTACAATTTCGGTTATCTTCATAAATAAATACAGGGATGTTCCTTATTTACAAGACCCCTTCTTTTTACTTACGGCTCGCTGGAGGGCTGATCCCCTTGGGAAAATAGTGCGGCTGGGTTGCTTCCCAGCGCCGGACTCTCTGACAAAGATTCATTTCCCCTCTTTGAGGCCTTGACCTCCGGATCTTCCGAAGCGGTCCTCTTCTCTCCTCGAAAGATGGGACTTTTAATCCCTCCTTCCTTGATAGCCTCCTTCTAGAGACAGTTGCTTCCCCGCTCCCCCCTTCGCCTTCTTCAAAAGGCGCGGCCTTCAACATCCTGGTCAGCACGGAATCTGGCGTGGACTCCGGGAGGGGAGCCGGACACCTTATTAACTTTGCCTTGGCTATCCACTCCTGTTTAAGAAACGGCTCCTTTTAAGGGCATATATATATATGATAAATGAATGAACAGCTTGTCCGGTTACAGGACTACTTACTTGAGTATCTGGGCGATTGCAGCTTAGTCCTGCGTCCTCAGTCAGGTCCGGACACCTCTCTTGTGATCCGAAGAACAGTTTATACATCTCCACGGGCGTCATGCCCATAAAATTTTAGAGCTCGTGGTCCCTCCGGATTAAATTCCCACAAAGTGAGGAGGCGGCGTTCTTGAGGGCGTAGGCGCCGGATCAACATAACCTGCGCCACTGCAACCAGATTGATCTCTCTTTCTTGGAGGTCTCGAATACGGCCCTACAGCAAAGGAACGTCCTTGGACGGCCCCCAGTCGAGCCCCTTGTTGACCCATGACGCCAGCCGCTGTGGTGGACCTGAGCGGAAGGCGGGGAGCGCCACCCATTTGGTGCCCCTGGGAGCGGTGATGTAAAACCACTCCCGTTGCCACAAACCAAGCTCCTCTTGAAAAGAGCCCTCGGGCCACGGAGCGTCGGCACATTTGCTTATGACCGCCCCTCCGCTCTCTGTTTGCTGCCCCTCGATCATCTTTGGCTCCACCTTGAAGGTCTTGAGCCACAATCCAAAGTGAGGGGTAATATGGAGGAAGGCCTCACATATGACAATGAATGACGAGATATGGAGGATGGACTCCGGATTCAAGTCATGGAAATCCAGCACATAATAAAAGATGAGCCCCCGCACAAAAGGATCTGCCGGGAAGCCTAAACCCCGAAGGAAGTGAGACACGAACACCACGTTCTCGCCGGGCTCGGGAGTGGGAATGACCTGCCCTGGAGCAGGCAGCCTATGCGAGATCTCGCCGGTTAGATACCTGGCGTCTCGCAGCTTTAGCACATCTTCTTCTATGACGGAGGAAGACATCCATCGGCCGTGCTGGTCGGAGCCGGACATAGTCGAAGGTCCGAAGCGCCTAAATCTGAAGCTTTGGGTGTTAGAACTCGAAGCGCGAGGCGAACTCGATGGAGGGTGTAAAAAAGAAGAGGGCCTTGGTCTCATTATAAAGAGGTTGAATACCAAGAGCCCTCCCCGTGGTCGATTAGGACTCGCCTTTGATAGAGGAGGCGTGCCAACGGGCACGGTTGGGTTACCCACGTTCGTATTGATGAGAATACCGGAATAAGGAGCCACGATCTATGCTTTGATAAGACGTGCCAAGGAAACCGCCTCGCTAAACGTGCTAAGGTGGAACGGTAAAAAACGATTCGTATAAAGGCCTGGCCGTGGTGTGATGTCACGCCGCGGAATACGTCAGCAGATTTGTGCAAAAGTTATTCTCCCTACGGTGGTATGTGGAACTAGTTTTGCAGAGCCGGACACTATCCTGGTGTTCAAAAACTTCTATGAAGTATTCGGAGGAGGAACCCGCCTTGCAATGTCGAAAACAATATGCGCGCCAGACTCGTCGTCATTGAAGCCTGGTTCGGGGCTCTTGAGGGAGTCCTGGACTAGGGGTGTCCGGATAGTCGAACTATCATCACGGCGGACTCCAAGACTATGAAGATACAAGATTGAAGACTTCGTCCGTGTCCGGATGGGACTTTCCTTGGCGTGGAAGGCAAGCTTGGCGATACAGATATGTAGATCTCCTACCATTGTAACCGACTCTGTGTAACCCTAACCTATCCGGTGTCTATATAAACCGGAGGGTTTTAGTCCGTATGACAGAACAACAATCATACCATAGGCTAGCTTCTAGGGTTTAGCCTCCTTGATCTCGTGGTAGATCTACTCTTGTACTACCCATATCATCAATATTAATCAAGCAGGAGTAGGGTATTACCTCCATCGAGAGGGCCCGAACCTGGGTAAAAACATCGTGTCCCTTGTCTCCTGTTACCATCCGCCTAGACGCACAGTTCGGGACCCCCTACCCGAGATCTGCCGGTTTTGAAACCGACAGACATACTTATGTTAGACTCCTGCGTATATCTTTTTAGATCCTCAGTCCGGTTTTTCTTTCCGAACACTGAACTATGCATCAGGGGCTACTATCTATGCGGTAATATTTTTACATATTCTAAACTTACCTCAAAGCTTGTTAGAAGGCTGGTACAGGCTTGAGTCAGCCCGTTCTTGGCGGACTGAACTTTCTGGATCACCACAATCATAACAGTGCGGTGCTCCTCCTCGATGGAGGCGCTGTTAAGCGCCTCCAGTAAGCTATCCGGTGCCTCCGGATGGGCCGGAGGTCACCGGCGTCGTAGTCTTGCCCTTCTTCTGAAGGGGCCGCTTGCCGGACTTCGTAACCACCAAGGTTTGATGCGGAGTCCGCACAGGCCGGACATAGAGCCCTTTGGGGTTTCGCCCCTTCTTGCGCCGGAGTCCGGGAGGTCGCCTTCTTGGCGCCTCCAGACCACCTCCTCCTGGTGGGGCCCTTTTGGGACTCCACCGCGGTGTCGCTCAAGGCCACGAGGAGAGGAGGCGGTCGGAAGTGAAGTGCTATTCACATCCGGCGAATCCGAGGAGCTGCTTTCGGCAAGCGGCGAGCTTGTCCTTGGGCGGGCTACATGGTTATATTCGGCGTTAGAAGACACTATGCGACAAATAAAAAGTCATGAGCTATTTCGGAGTCTGGACACTTACGATCTCGCCAGGGGCTTGGCCCTTGGTGGCCACTCCTCCTCGTCGTTGTCGGCGTTGGTGGAGAAGTCCGGAGGAAGGGTCCTTCCTTTCTTGGACCCTCCGGCCTCCCCAGTCGGGGCGCCCTTCCTTTTCTTCTCTCCCCCCGCTGGGGGAGAGGCTTCTTTTTCCTCCTCCTCATCCTCAGGGGAGGATTCCGCCTCAGAGTCGTCGGACGATGAGTCCGACAGCACCTGGTGCCGGGAGCTCCTTCAAGTTCCCGTGGCCTTCTTCTTGGCCTTCTTCCCTGGCACCACGTGAGGTGCCGGAGCCAGCAGCCCCGTCAATCGGGCGTCCGCTGGGTCTTCTGGCAAGGGGACCGGACAGTCAATCTGTCCGGACGTCTTCAGCCAGTCCTGTCAAAGGTTAGGGAGTTTTAGATCCCGCATAGAGTCAAACTATGAAAAAAGAGTCCCATAAAGGGTAAAATAACTTACCTCACTAGCTTGACGCTGCGAGCTGAATCCGTGATCTTCGGTAACGAATGCGGGAGCTTCGGCGCCCTTGAACAGCACCTTCCAGGCATCTTAAATGCGTGAGTGTCGAAGAGCCCGGCTCAAGCCGGTCTTGTGCGGATCAAACTCCCACAAATTGAAGGCCCGTTGTTGGCATGGGAGAATCCGGCGGATGAGCATCACCTGGATTACGTTGACAAGCTTGAGATTCTTGTCCACCAGGTTTCGGACGCAGGTTTGGAGTTCGGACAGCTCTTCCGAATCACCCCACGTCAGGCCCGTCTCTTTCCATGATGTGAGCCGTGTGGGGAAGCTAGATCGGAATTCGGGGGCCGCCGCCCATTGAGAGTCGCGCGGCTCGGTGATATAGAACCACCCCGATTGCCACCCCTTCCCGGTCTCCACAAAGGAGCCCTCGAGCCATAGGACCTTGGCCATCTTGCCAACCATGGCACCTCCGCACTCCGCTTGGCGGCCGCCCACTACCTTCGGCTTGACATTGAAGGTCTTCAGCCATAAGCCGAAGTGGGGCTGGATGCAGAGAAAGGCCTCGCACACGACGATAAACACCGAGATGTTGAGGATGAAGTTCGGGGCCAGATCATGGAAATCCAGGCCCTAGTAGAACATGATCCCCCGAACAAATGGGTGAAGTGGAAAACCTAGTCTGCGGAGGAAGTGGGTGAGGAACACCACCCTCTCATGGGGCCTGGGGGTGGGAATGAGCTGCCCCTCGTCGGGGAGCCGGTGCGCGATGTCGCTGGACAAGTATCCGGCCTTCCGCAGCTTTTTGACTTGTCCCTCCGTGACGGAGGAGACCATCCACTTGCCTCCTGCTCCGGACATGGCTGGAGAAGGTTGAGGAGGGATGTGCGGACTTGGGCGCTGGAGCTCGAGTCTTGTGAAATGGATGAGAAAAGGAGGAAGAAGGCGTAGGTTAAAAGGTGGATCCTTATCCCCTTATATGGGCGGACGAAGCTATGCGTCCCCCGCCAGCCTGGTAAAACTCGCTTATCTCCCAACCGCTGTAATCAATGGCGCGCTTGGGTTACCCACGTCCGTATTGATGGGAATCCTGGAATAAGGGGGCACGATCTCCGCTTTGATAAGACGTGCCAAGGAAACCGCCTCGCTAAACGCGCTGAGGTGGAACAGTAAAAACGATTCGTATAAAGGCCTGGCCGTGGTGTGATGTCACGCCGCGGAATACGTCAGCAGATCTGTGCAAAGGTTATTCTCTCTACGGTAGTATGTGGAACTTGTTTTGCAGAGCCGGACACTATCCTTGTGTTCAAAATCTTCTATGAAGTATTCGGAGGAGGAACCCGCCTTGCAATGCCGAAGACGATATGCGCGTCGGACTCGTCGTCATTGAAGCCTGGTTCAGGGGCTACTGAGGGAGTCCTGGATTAGGGGGTGTCCGGATAGCCGAACTATCACCATTGGCCGGACTCCTGGACTATGAAGATACAAGATTGAAGACTTCGTCCCGTGTCCGGATGGGACTTTCCTTGGCGTGGAAGGCAAGCTTGGCGATACGGATATGTAGATCTCCTACCATTGTAAACCGACTCTGTGTAACCCTAACCCTATCCGGTGTCTGTATAAACCGGAGGGTTTTAGTCCGTAGGACGAACAACAATCATACCATAGGCTAGCTTCTAGGGTTTAGCCTCTCTGATCTCCACTCTTGTACTACCCATATCATCAATATTAATCAAGCAGGAGTAGGGTTTTACCTCCATCGAGAGGGCCCGAACCTGGGTAAAAACATCGTGTCCCTTGTCTCCTGTTACCATCCGCCTAGACGCACAGTTGGGGACCCCCTACCCGAGATCCGCCGATTTGTACACCGACACTCAGCGTAGCCCAGAATTCCAGTAGTGAAGGGAAGGTTTCCATCGCTCTCGGGAGAAACCCTAAGCCCATGCCGCTTGGCTCCTGCAGGAGTAGCATGGCCCGACAACATTGACAAGTGTTGATGCAGCTTTGTCTCTAGGTAGTGCATCCCATATGACAACATTCTCATGCGGCTTCTCAGCGAAACCCTCAACTAATCTCGTGGTAAGGGGTGTCGCGATGATGGATATGGTCGATGCAGGCCCCTAGGCCGACGTGCTTGTCCGAGCTCCGTCTAGCGGGCCGGTGGACTGTGACACTCATAGGCTTTGTGAGGTGAAATTGTCGGCATAAGCCGGGCTTTGGCGGTGGTGCGAACTGATGACGGCAACACTTGTGGGCATTGTTACATTGTTGAAGGCGTCGTGCTATAAATTATCTCCCCGCCCAACCCCCTAGATGATTCTGAGAAGTCCTTTTTATGCAACAAATGAAATATAACATGATATAGAATGTACTCATCAAATGAGCTCATGGATTTATTTTACAGTTCGCGGGAATATGAATTTGAACTAGAAGTAGCTAAAAGATAGTTAGGTTCCATGAATTTATCATGTAAATGTGATGTTTTTCTATCAGCTACACACAATTATCTTACGGTAGGAATACGATAAAAGAAAATGTTGGTCTAGTATATACCATCTACTGATCTAATGTTAACTACTTGGTTATTGTCCTTTGCTTTTTGGGGAGAGTGTTTGGTTAGGATTAAATTTGGCTTTTTGGCTTGTATAAGCCAAAAAAGCACCCATTTTATGTGCTTTTGGATTTGGATGGCCAAGCCAAACTCCATAAGTCAAAGTTAATCCTAATCTAACACTGCATCATCTAAATCTTAGATTGTGTGGTGTGGTACACATTATGTTTACGAACAAAGTTATTATGCCATTGCACATCTGTACTGCTGATGCAAACATATATCCGAAATAAGGAACTAGTCTTTTGTATACTACCTTTGTCAGTACGTTCTATGTAATTTGCCGTGTTGCTTCCGATGCAGAGATGGTGAGGTTTACCTTTACCATTCTGTTGATTTTGATGTGAGATTCCAAAAGCCAGTGTGTTTGCAAGATGTATTCAGTAAAATGTATATTTATAATCACTCTATTAGATAGGATTCTCATTCTCTTTTTTGAACCTCTCTTTCTCAAACTCTTTTTTACTCGGTACGGAAAGTATGTCGATAATATGATTTCTGTTGTAGAAATTGGTCTGGATGTAGCTGTCTGGGTCTGGGAGTGGCTATGTGAGGCATTTTGTTTGAACATAATTAAGTGATAACGATTGCTGACTGTATAACAAATTGTATGTTGTGTTTTCTTCGACAAATATATTGAGTGCTTTCGACAATGTGTATAAGTGGTCCTTGAGTAATGTTTTCCCGGTGAAATTCTTTCATAAATCTGAAAGTTTTGTACCACTCAATTGGCAAAACCTCCTCCTCGTATATTTCTCGAGTACAAAAATTATTTGCATCCCTCTCTCAACCACCTGCAACGTTACTGCACCCATGATTCATGATCCGGAATAGGATCCTCTGCAGTACTCTACAGTGCTATACAGTCACTGCCATGTGGGACCTGGCCCCACATGTCATCCACACTATAGCACCATACGGTACTACAGAGGATCTCAACCCAATCCGGGTTAGGATCCTCTGCAAATCCATGGTGTTTGATGAGTGGATTTTACACTCATATTCACCCCTCATTTAAACTGAATGTTCTCAGATATTTTCTATATCTATCACTTGAACCTGCCTACAAATCTATACTACTACTAATCTATACTTACTATTAAAAGAGCAAACATTAATTTCCCTAAAGACACTCCAAAAAGTGTACACGAGGTAATCAGAACCCTCAGATCCATTTGATTAAGTAAAATCTAAGAGCCCGTAATAATCCGGTGGTCTGCCCGTCAATCGAACGGTTCAGATTTGATGTTCTGCCAGCAGACCACCCCGCGCACCTTTTATATTTAGGTAAAAAATATAACTAATTACTCCCCCTGGTTCCGTTTAGTCTGGTATAATATTTTTACCAAAAAATCTATGATCTGCGGGATGAGATATTTCAGGGATTCTTTCCAACTAAGCTCCTCTACTTCCGCTTCCGCTGTAACTCCCTCATTAATTACTCCAGATCGCACGCCTCCTCCTATCTCTTCTCCTTACATCTTCGTGCGCCTCTTCTCCTCGCCGTCAAGCTCATGGTCATGGAAGATATCCACTTGTGGGAACTGGGAAGACATATAGCTTACTTGCGGAGGACGGCGTGCTCGCTGACGGCGGCATTCCGGACGAAAACATGCTCGCGGACAGCAGCTCTGTTTTCACGATCTAATCATGGTCAAGCGAGTAAGTGAACAGAAGAGTGAGGATAGAGGGCACAACAAGGACAGGTGTGCAAGCGATTTATAGCAATGTTCTTCTGTGTTCTAGACATCACACTAAACAAAATTTCTGAAATAAATTTTATGCCGCAGATAGTTTAGGAGGGAAAGGGTTTTGGAGATGGTTCTTTCCTTCCTTCTTTCAAAACACAGAGTTTAAAGACGATGGGAAAAATTGAGAAACTGGATCTCTAATAAATTGTGGATTAAGAATTCAGATCTAGAAAATGCATTGTTCATTTTCTTCAGTGAAACTGACACGCCACATATAGATAGAAAATACTAAGTTATAGTGAGATTTGTTCATGAATATTTTTGCTGAAGAGACAACGATATTTAGCTTCACGCTGCGTCATCCTTTTGTTGTATAGTTGTTTAAACTTTGTGGCACTGCTGCTCTTGTTAGCCTTCTTTAGGTTGATGTACTCTCCCTTCTTAATAGACTTACATGCAATTCTCATGCGTGTTCCCGAAAAAAAGGAAATTCGTGTTTGCTGAACTGGAGCATTGCATTTTTAAGTAAAGTTTTATTTTTTTAGCATAAAATTACTTATCTATATGCAACCGATTTCACTATTTTTAGTAGTCTTGAAGGACATAGAGCAGGTGACACATTGGCCACATCTCCAGTAAATGTGGAAATCATACTAAATCATAATGAATGAATTCATATTTATCTTAAGGTTACTTAAATACTTCATACGAAATCAAACTTTTCTTTTCTTCATTAACATATAGGACAAGAAGCCGAGTTGCCTATTTGTGTGGAACTGGACTAGCTCTGAGCAGTAAACGTGCTCAAGGAGAAGGATCAGTGTTTGCATCATTGATTGCTTAGATCAAACATCTTTTGTCTTTTCCTATGACTTGTATTACTCATATCAACCGTAGCTAGAATTTGGTTAGTGATTTGTTGGCTAGGTATGGTAGAACTGAAAGTAGAACTGTTGTTTGGTTAGGTTTCGGCCTGCCAGACGTAGTAAAGCAGATTGTCATGATGTCGTTGTTTGAGTAATACAACTTTTTACCCGCAAAAAAAAACATAGGACAAGATGTTCTCAACATGCACGCCCTTACTACCATTAATTAGTTTGACATTCCATACCTTATAAGCTCCAAGTCAATTCGTCAACGATGTTTGGATCCATGGTAGTTACTTTCTGATCAAACGAATCAACTCTTTTTATGTTTATTTTGAAGCAACACCAATATGAGAGGAAATGATGCAAAAACTCAACCTCATGACAATTGTACAAAAAACCTATTTTGCAGGTACACGTGATGCGATTGCCACAATACAACTGACCAGACGCTGGATAGGTGGTCAAGACTAGAGAAAAAATGGATTAATGGGTGAAGGTAAACGACGATTCTTTCAATTCTGTTTCACAAAATAATGACCAACCACTTCAGTGCTTGCAACCACAAAGGGGTGTGCTATTGCTCTAAACATCTAGAGATGAAGCAACGCGGTGAAAGCCGATGTCAGAGCGTAGGTGTGTTGTTAGGCAACTGATTGTACGTGACATTGCAAACTATTTATTAATAGGTTGTTGTTTCCCCTAAAAGAAAAAAATATATGACATGAATGGTGTGTTGCCAATAATCTTTTGGAGGTGGACGAGAGCGCGTTGTATTATTTTGGTGCAACGACATCCTCTGGAGTCGAAGCATCCCCCCTCCCGTTTGGAGCGGTGGAATATGGATGTGGGGACCCACCATCTCGACAACAAAGGGAGGGACAAACCGTCGCCACCATTTTCCCCGTAGTGAGAGAAGTTAGGAAAGAGCGAACAATGACTCTTTGATGATACGTGCTTTGCACGTACACGCTTACTAGTCACTAATAATTGTTGAGATGTACAAACTTTCTTGTTTATCATTTCCTTGCATAAATGGGCATATCCAGGAAGGGGTCAAGGCATATGTGAAAGTGCTAGAGGAGAGGGCCATCTCCATCTCAATCTCCATTTTCACTGCTAATTATTATTTACTATTAAACAAACGAGTTGAGGCAGAAACCTTAGATCTCGGCCACATATCCACCATTTATCAATAGACCGGATTGCCCCAATGTTATATCACATCAAATTCACATATTTACTAATTAATTTTAATCATGTCCAAAACATCTTAGTTGGGAATCATTTCACCTTAACTACATCTTCATTAGGAAATAAATCGTCATACCACATAGTTAAAAAACATACTAGCCAACAATCACACTTCGCACACCTTCCACTATCATACCTCTTCCTCCAAAACTGCATCCACTCAGGTAAAAAGGAATCATGCGCACCATGTCCCCATGCCCGCTCCGCCGACGAACATGCAATGGCGCCCCGCCGCGCCTAGCCGGCTCTATCCCATTCCATGCCACTCCCGACTCGACCACTCGCACCATTCACCGATGGCCCTCTGTTGCTACCGCACCCATCGGCGCACACCTGCCGCCCCTGTCGGTGCATCCCTCGTTGCGATTGGACACACTATCCAGAGGTGTTTCGTCCATCACGTCCTGAGCAAAAGTTGCCAGGACTAGACGCACCATTTGCCTATTTTATGGCTCCCTTCCAACTCGAGCAACATCTACCAGTTGCGCTCTTGTTTGCTCTCCAGTTGCTTCATTGGCATCGGGTCGTCGAACAAGAAATTCCCTCCCACTCTCTTGTGTGCTCAACACCAACGAATCCTTTGTAATCCCTAATGTGCTTTAGAACTAGTGCTATCATTGATTTCAGTAGATGATCCCTCGCGTACACAATCACTATCTTCTTCGGGAAATGACATCATGACTGCTTCAGTATTTGAAATGATAATCACACTATCTTTTCAAACACGTATCGGGCACCAAGCTCGATCTCAGCCGAAGGAGCTCGTCGAGCCCGAGACGGTCACCCGATACCTCACAAAGGCATCGGGAGGGCCCAGAGTGCGGAGGTGAGCTAGGGGTGTGGCCAATTCTCGTGGCAGTGAGGCTTGGGGCAGCCAACGGGGTGGTGTCAACGCCGAGGCAAGATGACGGTGGCAACTTTTCGGGCGGTTGACTCTCCCCACTGCGTTTTTGCTAAATCGTATTGTGGTATATTTCTTGGGTACTACTCCCTCCGTTTTTAAATATAAGTCTTTTAGAGATTTCAATGCGTACTAGATATAGACATATATAGATGGGATTTTAGAGTGAGATTCACTCATTTTGCTCCGTATGTAGTTTATATTGAAATCCTTGAAATGACTTATACTCCCTCCATTTTTGTATACAAGGTCATAAACTCACATTACAGGTACCAAGGTAGAAATTAATGGCTACTTAAACCAATATTGCAAACTAGTCTTTTCTCCTTGCTTGACGTGTTAGTTAATGTGTATTTTCTCTCCAACGCACAACAAGACAACTCTCTCACTCCTCGTTGGTTGATTAATACGGTGCATTCAAATCAATCTTCTCACTCCCGCATGCATGCATGCATGAGATATTAATGTCTTCGGTTGCTAGTACGAGACAAACCTCATCAATTTTACATCGATTTGTGTTAGTGGCCTTGTAGCTGCAAAGTGTAATTTTGATAGTGGCCTTGTATACAAAAATGGAGGGGGTATTTAGGAAACGGAGGGAGTAAAATTTAAGTTACACTAAAACACGTGCAGTTTAGGTGTTGGAGCTGTATTTTTGTTTTTCCCCCCTAAATTCAGTTTTAGATAACTTTTTTTGAGCGAAACTTGTACCATTATTAAACATGCAAAGTCATGGGAATACGGATAATATCAGGCAAAGTTGCAAGCCACACATGGCGTCCGGGAGGGAGAGATGCGACAGCTTTAGCTAACGCATGAGCCTCTCCATTATGTTTCCGACTCTCGTGGGTAAACTCCACTGCACTAAATGCTGCCCTTTGGTGCTTGATATCTTGAAGAACTAGGTAACTACCCCGCGCGTTGTTGTGGTAATATAAAGATTAATTACAGACAACTTACATATGAAGGAAAAGATCTAAATGAAAAGCTACTAATTTTAATATATAAATATTCCGTACTTGCATTATGTGTAAATCAGGGCATTTCACAACCTTTTGGAAGTAAATAAATTAAATAATTATCTAATCTACTACATATGACCAATGACAAAAAATACACATATTGGTATGGTTTGCGTGGGCTGAAAAAAATATTAGAGTATGGTGAAGTGGGATGCTTGCATGTTGAGAGAATTAATGATAATGAAATAAGGTTTGCATGGGCTGAAAAATATTGTTAGTGGATGCTGATGTGGCACACTTGATGAGGTGGATGGCATGCATGTTGAGAGAATTAGAAGTATTGCATGGGATGAAAAATAATGTTAGTGGATGTTGACGTGGCACACTTGATAAGGTGGATGGCTTGCATGTTGAGAGAATTAGAAGTAGTAGGGATCAACTATTTAGGTATTATAGATTGGGTAGAACTTGCATGGGGAGTCGTCCTTGATCCTTGATACAGCTTATAGGCAATCTGTGGCCACACATATAGACTGAACTTGTAAATCTGAAGCGAGTGCTAGCGCCTCGCTACAAGCCTGTGCTTCGAGAATCACCGGATCCAGAAGGCCTTCAAAAATGATCGCTGAGGGCCCTAGGTAGTTCCCGTTTTTTTCCCGACACACCACAGCTGAAGCACCCTTGTCTCCAATCTTGGAAAAGCCACCGTCTGCGTTGATCTTGGCGGAGTGGGATTCCGGCGGCAGCCATGCAAAGCGCGCTGGCTGTCCCGCGCCTACAGTGATTCCATGCGAGTCCCTGGGCATTGCATGCATGCCCCTAGATATTAAGTCCTTAGATTGTGCATGTAGGTCCCTGGTACGTGCCCCCCTTTCTAGGATCTGATCTAGCTCCGCCATGAATTTGGTGATGAAAATATGGGTACTGAGGGGGCTCTGAAACTGCTCGTCGTGGATAGCTCGACGCCTCGCCCACCAGATTACCCACATTGTTACAAGCACACGCGTCAGGTCCACCGTGGGAAGAGTGTCCACCAACCAGAACATCCAAAATTTAGCATCATCCGTTCGGTTGGAGATGATTGTTTCAGTGATATCCTCATCAGCAAGAGCCCAAACACAGCGAGCCATATGGCAGTCAAAAAGGGTGTGCCTCCATGTATCCACCGCCGCGTGACAGATGCAGCATTCAGCGGAATCGGTCATGCTTCTGTGTTGTCAAACAGCCCCTGTGGGTATGGATGTTTTGGCTAGTCTCCAAGCAAATACATGAACTTTTGAGGGCACCGCCGCTCCCCAGAGTTTGGACCATGAACGTCTATCTGATGTAATGTTGGAGTGACCATCGTTGTGCTCCAACCAGTCCGTGCGTTGTTGCTTTGTCGTTGCAAGCAATTTGTAAGCTGAGCTCACTGTGAAGATCCCTCTTCTCTCGTAATGCCACGACCAGAAGTCATCCTGAACCTTGCTGCTAAGGGGAATATTGAGGATTTCCTCGACATCCATCGGGTACAGATGCTCATGTAGCATCGCACCGTTCCATGTAAAGGTGGCCGGGTTTATAAGCTCAGAAACTAGTTGGGGAGGATTCTGGGATTTTGGGCAAACCGGCCAAAGCTTGAAGTCGCGGGGGATCCAATTATCATGCCAAATATTAGTCCTCTCTCCCGATCCAATGCGCTTCAGAAGACCCATCTTAAGTGCATCCCGCCCCTCAATGATGGATCGCCATACTTGTGATGGGTTCTTCCCTACTTCTGCTTCGAGGATCAAAGAAGATGGATAGTATACCGCTCAAACAATCCTGGTGCTGAGGGAATCCGGCTGAGTCAGCAGCCGCCATGCTTGCCGGGCAAGTAGCGCCAAGTTGAAGAGCTCAATATCGCGGAAGCCCATGCCAACCATGCTCTTAGGCTGTGACATGACTTCCCATGAAACCCAAGCAGTCTTCCTCTCGCCTCTCTTAGATCCCCACCAAAATTTCGTCAACAAACCATTGATATGCTGGCAAAGGACCCAAGGCAGTTTAAAACAAGCCATGGAATAAGTAGGAATCGCCTGAGAAACTGATTTAATTAGCACTTCCTTACCACCGACCGATAAAGCCTTCTCCATCCAACCTTGCACATGCTTCCATATACGGTCCTTTAATAAATATTTAAAAGACCCTTCCTTTGCTCTCCCCACATCAGCTGGAAGGCCAAGGTATTTGTCTGACAATTTCTCATTCTGAACCTCTAAGATTTGCTTCACTTGTTGCTTAAGAGAATCCGCACAACCCTTGCTTAAGAAAATTGATGACTTGTCCTTGTTGATTCGCTGGCCAGAAGCCTCGCAGTATCGTTGTAACAACGAGTTCACCCTCATCGCAATCTCAGGAGTGGCATTGAAGAATAAGAGGCTATCATCAGCGAATAATAAGTGATTTACCTCTGGAGCGTCGTCCGCCACCTTGATGCCTCGAACATTCTCATTTGGATCAGCCGACTTCAACAAACATGACAGACCCTCGGCGACCAGCAAAAAGAGATATGGGGATATTGGGTCACCTTACCTGAGACCTCGAGATGGGCTAAACTCCTCTTTCCTTTCACCATTGAAGACGACAGAGAAAGAAATTGACGTAACACACCTCATGACAATCTCTGTGAACCGTGCACTTATGCCTAGTTTTAGCATCACCCATTCAAGATAATTTCACTCAATTCTATCATATGCTTTCATCATATCAAGTTTCAAAACACATAATTTGTTACTCTTTACCTTCCTCGTTTTGTAGTGGAGACATAAGCAGAGATCAAGTTATCTGTGATAAGACGTCCCGGTACGAATGCTGATTGTTCCTCGGAGATGATATCGGGGAGAATGAGCTTAAGTCGATTAGCTAGAACCTTTGATGCAATCTTGAAGATCACATTGCAGAGACTTATCGGTCTAAACTGTCCTAAGTTTTTTTGGACTTGCAATCTTGCGATTAAAACAATGAACGTTTTGTTTATCTCCTCCGGGGAATCCTCTCCCTTTAGAACATGTAGCACCATATCAGTTACCTCATCACCGCACAACTCCCATTGCCTCTGAAAGAAGTGTGCAGGAAAGCCGTCGGGCCCTGGAGCCTTGGTACGAAACATTTGGAACAAAGCCACTTTCACCTCGGCGTTGGTATATCGAGCGTTAAGCATGTCATTCATGGCAGCATCCACCCTCGGTGGTATATGAGACAGTACTTCCTCAATCCCGATCGTGTTTTCGAAAGCATACAGGTTGATGTAGAAATTTGTTGCCATGCTTGCCATCTCTTGCTCATCCACACAGACCGTGCCGTCTGCATGTTACAATTCACAGATGCGGTTTCTTGCTTTGCGAGCGCTAGCTTTTTGATGGAAAATTTTGGTATTGTTGTCTCCCTCCGCCAACCATTGAATGCGAGCCCGTTGACGCCACATGATCTCCTCACGTAAACAAAGCTCGGCCATGCGGGCTTCTACACGCTCCTCTTCCGGTGACGGACCCGCGCGGTCTAGAAGAGCTCGTAGTTCTGCAAGTTTCATGCGTAGCGACCGCAGCTCCGTTCTGACAGCACCAAGGTGGTTCGGCCCCACTTGCATAGCATACCGGCCACAAAGGAAAGTTTATCAGATAGAGCCGCAACAGTATGGGCCTTAACAGAAGAGTTCCAAGCTTCAGCTACCACATCCCCAAATCTTGGATCACGCTCCCACATGCACTCGTACCGAAACTGCTTCTGCTTTGCTCTCACACTCGAGTCCACAAGATTTGTTTCTAGTAAGATAGGGAAGTGGTCAGATTTAGCCGCTGTTAGATGTTCCACCGAGGAAAACGGAAAGAGGGCCGACCAGTCAGCCGTACCCAAAGCTCTGTCCAGCCTAACCTTGCAAAAACAACCTCCTGACACTTTCTTCTCCCAAGTCCAGTCCAAGCCACGGTAACCCAAATCAGCAAGTCCACATATATCCACAGCCTCTCTGAAAGCATCAATCTGTGCACTATCACGCTCATTTGGACCAAATTGTTCCTCGGGCCGCAAAATCTCATTGAAGTCCCCAATGCACATCCATGGAAGAGTGCTCTCTCCTCTCAACCTTGTCATTGTGTTACAGGTTTTGTACAGGAGAGATCGCGTTGCTTCTCCGTAAAAACATGAAAGACGCCATTGTTCCCTTCCTGGTTCAAGCACCCATGCGTCCACATGATACTCCGAAAAATTCTTTATTTCAACATCCACCAAGTTTTTCCAGAAGATACAGATACCTCCACTGCGACCACTACTACCAACAGCAAAACTGAAATCAAAAGCTAAAGAAAAACGAAGACCTTCCACACGACTTTTTTGTAACTGAGTTTCAACTAAGCAAAGAATAGAAGGCGAACTAAGCTCCACCGGGTCGCGGAGTTCACGAACTGTCGCAGGATCGCCTATCCCGTGACAGTTCCAGCTTAGGATTTTCATTGGGCTTTGCGGTGCTCCGAGGAGGAGCCCGCCAACAACGCCATCTTGTTAGTTCCTTGCTTCACTGGTGATCCTGTCTTCTTTGCTTTCTTGCCATCCCTAGGAGAAACATATGCTGGAGGCGGCAGTGGAACTGCCATTGTAGACGTATCAACTGTGACTAGAGCCTAGCTCCTCCCCAGAACTTCAGCATCAACCCCGCTGTCCCTCAACACAAGATTCAGGTTACGACGAGCAGTTTCAGCAGCTTGCACCTCCTGCCTTGCATCCCCAGCCTTAAGGGGACTAGTAACTTCTGCTTCTTCCGCAGCCGAGTCAAATCCCGCGTCCTGGGATGAACGCTTGCGTGGTGGAGACCAATGGCGTGTATTGTTGGCCCGGCCTATTCTTCCTCTTCCTCTACCGCCTGAGCGACCCCCTCGAGGAGCCCATCGACCATGCTGCTCCGGTGCAATCTCCCTTCTTTGTGCCAGCATCCAGCTCCCCCACTGCTTATCTTTCTCTTCCCAAACACCATCGCCACACTCCTCGTGGTTATGGCCCATGAAACCACAAACCTTGCAGAAATACGGGATCTTCTCATACTTCACTAGGAGGCGGAGTCTTCCTTCTCCCGCGACATTCAGCGTCGTGACCCGTGTTAGAGGTTTGCTGACAAGAACTCTAGCTCGAACCCTCACATAATCTCCCTCATAAAACAAACGTCGCGCGAGCTGCACTTCTTTCACCCTTCCAATATGACGGGCGAGTTGATCAACAACCTCCGCTTTGCGGTAGAGCTCTGGTATGTTATGGATCTGAGCCCACACGTATAATCCATCAAATTCAAAAGATGTTGGCTCCTTCTTCCCATCGTAGTCCTCTACCAGCATCCCCACCCCCCCCCCCCCTGAAAAGCCATGGGCCTCCATGTACTACCTTCTTCCAATCCCCAAGACAAAACATCTGGAAGATAAACAGATTTTCTCCCGCCTCTCTGTACGTCGGGACGTGTGCCAGCGACCAGATCGATTTCATGCACTCGAACATCGCCGATGAACTGAAAGTGCGAGTAGTGTTCACCTTTGCAATCGCCAGCCACCTGGCATCCGCTTCATACTTCTTCACCTCTTCTTCCCCTACGACCACATCATCAAGTTCGTCATCCTGGAGATCCAGGTGCTGCAGCAACTCCTCGAGATTCTTCCCTGTTCTGCCCGCCGATGATGACTCCGCTCGGTCCGCCATCTAGGGTTCGTCTTTCGTCCGGGGAAAAGAGCGCCAGAGAACCGCGCCCAACTCCCCCCCTGCCGATCAGGAGATGATCTAAGCGAAGGAATCAGCCGGCGGTAGGTAAGCCGATGAGATCTCTAGACGGCGATGGAATCGCCGCCAGAGCAAAAAACCCTAAGCGAGAGGGTACGTGTCATTTCCTCAAAAAAAAGGCTGGTGAAGACGCTCAAACAGACCGCGTCCGTGTTTCTCCTCAGATTCCTTTCCGTTTCTTCGATCCTTCCCAAAATTTCATCTCTCCCGTCCCGATTTAGCCACACGGTCACACGAACCGGCGGCGGCACACCGGTCACCCTGGAAGGGATGAAGCGCAAGCGCAAGCGCGCCTCGTCGCCTGCGCCGTCGGGCCCTGTCACGCTCCAGCCGCCGGGCTTCGTGGCGGACAGGGAGGAGGTGGCGGCCCACTTGGAGTGGCTTCTTCGGTACCGGTTCCACGACCGCTCCCTGCTCGAGGAGGCGCTCACCCACCAGTCCTTCGCCACCGCCTCGTACCAGAGGCTCGAGTTCGTGGGGGACGCCGCGCTCGGCCTCGCCTTCTCCAACTACCTCCACCTCACTAACCCCACCGCCGGCCCCGGCACGCTCTCCAGGCTCCGGGCCGCCATCATCAACACCGAGAAGCTGGCGCGCGTCGCCGTGCGCCACGACTTCTACCCGCTGCTCCGACGCAACTGTCCCCGCCTCGATCTATTGGTATGCATCCTCGGACCCTCCTCCCCTCCCCTGAGTTAGGAGCCATGGATTTTGGCTCTGTTTTATACTACTACAGTATTAAATTATCCATTGTTGACTGTCCGGTCAAGCGGTCGATGGGCTTTGAGGGCAAAGCATGGCCAATGATGGCCTCTTGTTGCTTGTTCTTAGGCTTCGGCCTGTCATGTGTACATTCATTCCCCTGATAATAAAGAATATTTCCCCTGAGTCATGAAAATTGATTTCAAAACCGAGAAACCAACCTGCCTGTGTAATTCTAATGTACCTTTCAGACGTTGTTACACTTACTTAATTCTGATGAATTCAATAGATTGTGGGTACTTTGCATCCTTATGTACCGCTTACATGGATGATAGACACCGATACTTGCTTGCCCGCTAGGTCTGGAGGTAAACATAAACATGTAATAGCTAGCATAATTAAGGTTTGCACATGACCCCAGGTTGTGATTGTTTGATTAAACAACAGGTTTGACGAGTACCTTCACATGACCAGCCGCAATTTTCATATTTGTTGCAGTTTAACTTTGAACCTAGCTGTTCTGTCTTGATCGATCGTTACTCATGCGCCATGTTGGAATCCAAAGTAGCCACATGACAACTTCATTTTTATACACATATACAGATGATCTAAATGTTCTCTTTTCCATCCTTGAAGTTAAACTGTATTGCTCTTGAATATATTTTGTCATTTTTCCAATCTTGTTTCTATAATAACTGGCTTGTTATGAGTCTCGTGGCAATACTTTTGTGCCGTCAGTGATTGACTTGAACCTCATAAGCGCAGCCTAAAATTTGTTTGACAATTCCCTTTTTTATAATGAAATAAAAAAATAGTGATCACATATTTTTTTTTCTAACTATCTCAGAGCTTAAAGATTGATTAGTCCGATTCCAGCTCAGGTTAGATGTTGTGTTGTCTCTTTATGAGTAGCAGTGCGAATAAATCATTACGTTTATGTCATCTCTTTGAGATGTGGGTATTAGATGAACTGTTCTCGTGACCATTTTTTATGTTATTGGGTACACCTTTATGCAGGACGGGCAGTTTATTGAGTCAGTGAAACAAGAGTTAGAGGATGACCTTGGCACTACGCCCTATGGTGGCAGTGATGTTAAGGCTCCCAAGGTGCTTGCTGATATAGTTGAGGCCATTGCCGCTGCTGTCTATGTGGATTGCAAATTTAATCTTGAGAAGCTCTGGAAGGTTTGTAATATCCATTTTTCATGTTGTTTTCCACTCCTTAATATGTTGATCTTAGGTTTCCAGAAAATAACATAACTTTTAATGCCAGTCATATGTTGATAAAAATCTATGTAGTTTTTCTATGAAGAATCGTATGTATCATTTCGTATGACCAATCCAAGATAACTTTACCAATAATACTTGTGAAAGTTCAAAAAGAAAAAGGAATTCTGCTCCCAAAAATGACATATTTATTTACGGAGAGAGCAGTTCACTAAAATAATGGTAGAGACAATTATATCACTATTTATTATGCAGGTAACAAGGTTCCTCTTTGAGCCCATTATCACGGCAGAAACAATAGATGAGCAACCTGTTTCTACGTTGCATGAACTGTCCCAGAAACTTGGGAAGGATCTATAATTCAAGCCTCGGCAGAAGGGTGGAACAACGGTTGTAGATATAATTGGGTGCTTGTTGGGATGGGCCACTCAAAGCAGATGGGAATCGCTAAGCTCAATGCCACACGGGATGCATTAAGTAAGCTTCTTGGTGGAGGCAATCAGCAAGTATTGACAACCGGAGTTGGCAATGGAGAGGGGGTTGAGGTTGGAGAGCTTAGGGCATCTCCAGCCGTTGGCCCCCCAGGAGGGGCAAAAAATCGCCCCCTGGGGGCGCACCGGCGCTAAACCGCGCACTGGGGCCGTGATGCCCCCCAGTCGCGGCGCCCACGGTTAGTAAAAAAAGGCAAACACGGCGCAAAAACGACTCAAATTTAACACAAACGTCGGCGAGTTCATTCAAACTTAAACATATTTTACAAAAAAAAGAAAAAAACTACCGCGGGCTACCCCCGCCGTCCTTGCCGCCCGCCTGGCCGCCCGCCCACGCGGTTCTACATGCCGAGGAGGCGGTAGAACCGCGTGTAGTCACCGCCGTCGTCGTCATCGTCGTCGTCGTCGCCGCCGCCCCCGCCTACGCCTCCGCCGTCCCTGCTGCATCCCTCCCCCGGTTGGCGCGGCGGGTTGGACGGTCCGGGGGCGGCGTCGTCGTCGTCGCTGTCGAAGACCACGACGCCGTGCTCGTCCTCGCGCCCACGCTTGCGGGCGGCTATCTCCTCCAGGGCCCGGTGCTGCCGGACCATCTCGTCGCGGAGGTAGTCGTCCCGCGCCCACCGCATGGCGTCCTCGTCGGAGATGCCACGTCGGGCTATCTCCATGTACTCCGAGGGCAAGCCGGGCTCCGGCTTGGACTCGACGAGGACGAGGCGGCGGGCGGTGGAGAGGCGTTAAGCGCGCGCGACGCCGGAGCTGCGGTGCGCGCTGCTGACCGGCGCGCCAGGGCTCCGGCTTGATCAAGCGGAGGCAGGGCGAGCCGTCGGACGAGGAGGAGGACCTCCCGGTCTCCATGCGCCTCGAGGTCCAGGAGCTTCCCCGGCGGCGTGATAAAGAAGGGGGATCGGGGTACTCGAGGCGCGGCGTGTTGCCGCCCTCGATGTACTCGAGGACGGCCTCAACGTCTTGCCCGGCACGCCCAACCACCGACGCCGGCCGGCGGCGTTGAGCCTGCCGGAGGGCTCGACGCCGTTGGTGGCCTCGAGCTGCTGGGCGTGACGGCGGCGGAAATAGGGTTCCCAGAGCGGGCTGTCGGGGACGTACCGTGGCCCCTCCCTCGCCGCGCGCGGCAGATTCGAGCGGATGCGTGCGATCTCCGCACGCCGGGCCGCTCCGGTGGGTATCGGGGCACCGGCACGCCGCCGCGCTGATCCTCCACGCCCGGGCACCCGCATGTCCGGCGGGACCGGTACTCGGCCTCGTAAAAGGCGAGCCTCGTCTTCATGGAGGTGGCGGCGGCGAGCCGTTCGCCGCCAGCGCCGTCGCCTGAAGCGCCGCCATGGGTGGAACCGGAGACGGCGAAAGAGAGGAGAGGAGAGGAGAAACAACGACGGCGGGGGAGCGTGATGAGTCGCCGAAAAGCGCCGGGCGCGCGTCATATATAGGCCGAGGCGCTGCGTGCCACCGTGTGTACGCGTGGCGGGCGAGGAGGGCGAGGGACGCCTGCCGTCCGGTCTTCACTGCGCCGCCCGTGAGCACCAATGGCAGGCTGACCGGCGCGGCAGCGCGCGGCAGCTTTGGCATTAATTCGCTGCGGGAAACGAGGCGATGAGGACGACGAAGGGCCGAGAAGAGAGCCGTGTCGCTGACGCGAAGGGCCCGCAGCTTTTTCGCGTCAAAACAGTTCGCCCGGCGCCCCCGGGCGCCCCCCAGCGCGCCGGGTTCGGGTTGGGTCCGCCGGCGCTGTTTTCGGCCCAAGCCGGCGAAAATCGGGCTTCTGGGGACGCGATCGGGCGTTTTTGGCGCCGCGAAAAACACTGGGAGGCCTTCACAGGGGCGCGGCTGGAGATGCCTTTAGGGAATGCAAGCAGAAGCTTAATGAGCAGTGCAGCAGGAAGCATTGGCCAAAACCAATCTTTAAGTAAGATTCTTGACTACCCTGTCAATTTTTAGTTTTATATATCATGTTTGAAGTTTTCCTGCAACGATCCTAAGATCAGACATCTATTTTCCACATGTACTCTACAATTGTTTGTTGATCATATGTTTGTTCTGGGCATCTTAAGAACTGTTTCACTGCTGCACCTTTTATTTTGTTTCTCTATATTCTAATTTCACGTTTGTTACACTTTATCTTAGGGAGTAACTGTTGGTTATTTTGTTACGCAACCTTACTAGGTAAATTGTAATTTGACCTCGGTAGGTCTGGAATAGACAGTAGTTTGGTTTGATTGCCAAACACAAAAGCATGAACAGCCCCCCCCCCCCCCACCCCCCAAAAAAACTTAATTCTAAATTTGTTTAATTTAATCTTCTTTGTTCACTAGTAGAAAAAGGGGCTATCGTCCAGGGCAGTTTAGCCCATTAGTCCCGGTTCAATCCAGAACCGGGACCAATGGAGCTATTTGCCCCGGTTCGTGAGCCCAGGGGGCCGGCCGGGCCACGTGGGCCATTGGTCCCGGTTCGTCCGGACCTTTTGGTCCCGGTTGGGACGAACCGGGACCATTGGCCCTCGCTCCTGGCCCACAATCATTGGTCCCGGTTGGCGGCTTGAACCGGGACCAAAGGCACCCCTTTAGTCCCGGTTCGTCCTATCAACCGGGACTAAAGGGTTGGTCCTCGTTGCGCCCAGAGTTTAGTCCCACCTCGCCAATCAAGGGAATCAAACCAGTTTATAACCACCTCCCTTTCTGCAATGTTGAGCTCTTCTCAAAATGAAAATAGATGCCCTTATACAGGAAATTTAACCTAAATTCATACTGAATTTCTCTTAAGTTAGTAGAAATTTATTATGAATTTAGGTTGAATTTTCTCTATAAGCGCATCTATGCTCATTTATGAGTAGTTTTTTATATAGATTTTTTTCTTTTCTGCTATATTTATTTTTTCTTTTTGCTTTTCTCGAAGTGGCTGAGGCAAACAAGCAGAATGGTTTTATGTGTTGTCCATGCCTTATATGTGGGAATACGAAGTCTTACTCTGACCGGAAAATCCTTCACACCCACCTGCGTAGAGGGAAGTGTTCAGATACTTCTCCATCATGAAAAATTATGAAAAATTACCATCGGTCCTATAGCACATGTGCCCACATCATGTAAAAACTCATGATTTTATCGCGCTCCGAGTATTTAATAATATTCATGCCGCATCGTTTCCGCAGAACGTCTACTACCGTGTCATCGCCGTCGTGAGGGGGGCCACACCCGGAGACGCTGCGTCGCCTCTTCGGACATGCCACCACACCACCCCGCATGTATGAGGGGCCCGATGCGACGCCTGGTGGCATTGCTACCCCCAGGGCCCTGCTCCGCCTAACTCAGAAGCGTTTGACCACCGGATCTAGCCCTTTGACTTTGCACGGACGGGATTTGACCAAGGGCCTCTCCACCCGGTTGTGTTAGGTCAGCCCATAGGAACACTTTGGAGCAACATCCAGGCCGGACCCGGCAGATCCCTCCGTAGACCCGACGCGTCTGCTTCTCCAGGTGCGGCGGCGGCGCCGTCTGTGAGGGGGGGGCACACCGGACACGTGCCGCCTCTTCAGACATGCCACCACACCACCGCATGTATGAGGGACTGCACGACGGGCGGCGGCATTGCTACCCCCTGGTGCCCCGTCGGCCTAACCTCAGCGTTTGACCACGCGATCTAGCCCTTTGACTTTGCACGGACGGGCTTTGACCAGTGGACCTCCCCACCCGGTTGTGTCAGTTCGGCCCGTAGGGACACCCGGGAGGAACATCCGGGCCAAACCCACAGCTATATCCACTCCGTGTAGACTGACGCGTCTGCTTCCCTCCAGTGCGGCGGCGGCGCCGTCCGTGAGGGGGGGGCACACCGAGAGGCAGCGTCTGGGGCATTTGCAACCGCCACAACACTTCCAGACTTGTGAGAGGCCGCCTACGCAAGATTTGACGGTATGCTAGCCCCCGGAGGCCGCCGGCCACAGTCGTAGACACGCGAAGAGCAATCCGCGTAGAGGGAAGTGTTCGGATACAATAAAGTTTATAATTTTGCTGACCTAAAAGCAAAAGGAATTAAAAAATAAAGCAAAAAACCAAAAGAAAATAAATAATGCAGAAAACAAAACAAAAAAACTTGAAAAATAAAATAAAAATAGCAACAATAAGCATTTTGTTGTAAGTAGAAACAAAATAAAATAAATAAAGCAACAAAGAAAACAAAAAAAGTGTTTTCGAATTTTAAAACTAATGGCACAAACAGAAAGTTTATATTTTTTCTAAAACTAAAAGCACTAACAGAAAGTTTATAATTTTGCTGACCTAAAAGCAAAAAGAATTAAAAAATAAAGCAAAAACCAAAAGAAAATAAATAATGCAGAAAACAAAACAAAAAACTTGAAAAAATAAAAATAGCAACAATAAGTATTTTGTTGTAAGTAGAAACAAAATAAAATAAATAAAGCAACAAAGAAAACAAAAAAAGTGTTTTCAAATTTTAAAACTAAGGGCAGTAATAGAAAGTTTATATTTTTTCTAAAACTAAAAAGCAAAAAGAAATAAAATATAAAACAAAAAAAAGTGCCACCCCATCGGGCCCCCACGGCCTGAATACGACTAGAAACCCTATGGGCTGTGATTCAGGCCATGGAAGGCCCAAAGAGGCCCACAGCACAGTGGCGTAGATAGGCCCAAAGCCTGCTTAGAGAGGAGCTCGAGAGGGAGCCGCACCGCACCTTATAAACTGGTGCGGCTCCCTCTCAACTAGCGAGGTGGGACTAAACATTTAGCTGGGCAGCACATGGTTTTGGTCCCGGTTGGTGGCAACAACCGGGACTAAAGCATTGGTCCCGGTTCAGGCTCCAACCGGGTCTAATGCCCCCTTTATTCCCGGTTGGTGCCACCAACCGGGACCAAAGGCCTCAGCTTCCCGCCCTTTGGGCTGCTGAAAAGTGACCTTTGGTCCCGGTTGGTGTCACCAACTGGGACTAAAGGGGGCCATTAGTCCCGGGTCGAGGCACCAACCGGGACCAATGCCCTTGCTATATAACCAGGACTTGTGAAAATTTCACATCTCCTCGCCAGTTGCCCAGATCGACGCCGTCACGCCGCCGCCCGCCGTCTGCCGCGCCGTCCGACGCTGTCATTCGCCGCCGTTGCCGCCAGCGCTTCGACGCCGCCGCCGCCCGCTGTTGTCGTCGTCGCTTGCTGCCGTCGTCGCCACGCCCTGCCCGCCCGAGCCCATCGTCGCTTCGCCCCGAGCCCGCCCTCGTCGCCGCTTGCGCCGCCCGAGCCGTCGTTGCCGCCCCCCTTCTGCCGCCCGAGCCTGCTGCCGCCTGCCCGTGCGCCCGAAGCCCGTTGCCGCTCGCCGACGCTGCTGCTGCCCTGCCCGGCCGCCTCATAGGAGCGCCGCCGAGCCGCCCCGTTTTTTTATTTTTATTAGTTTATTTTTTTTTCATATGTGATGTATATGTGTATGTGGCTATAATGTATATGTTTTTTATTTTTATTAGTTTAGTTTTTTGCTCATATATAGAAAGTTACAATTTTAATTAGGTTAGTGCATTTTAATTAGGTTAGTGTAGAGGAAAAAGTAAAATAAGGAAAAGGAAGAAAAGAGGAAGAAGGAAGAAGGAAGAAGAAGAAGAAAAGAACGAGAGGAAAAAGAAGAAAAAGAAGAGGAGAAGAAGAAAGAATAGAGGAGAAGAAGAAAAAATAGAATTTTTTTTCTATTTTTTCTTCTTCTCCTCTATTCTTTTCTTCTTCTCCTCTTTTTTTTTCTTCTTTTTTTTCTTCTTCTTCTTCCTCCTTCCTTCTTCGTCTTCTCTTTCTTTTCCTTATTTTCCTTTCTCGAGGGATAAGAAGAAAAGAAGAGGAGAAGAAGAAAGAAAGGAATAGAGGAGAAAGAAGAAACTTTGACACGAGGGGGGTACCGATACCCTCCCCGATAACATTATTTTCCCATGTATATGTATGTTGCGTCGTTGTCGATATAACGAGTGTGTCGAGGATCGCCGAGGGTCGAGGGTCGGGAACTAGGTAGAGGGTCGAGGGTCGTTAAGGGATCAAGGGTCGAAGGTTTCAGGGTCGAGGTTCCGATAGTGTCAAAGTATTGAAGAAATACATGGCTTCATCATTAGCCGAAGTAACCATGGCATGATGGTACGAAGTCCTCAAAGTTGTTACGGAATGGAGTCCGGATAGGATAATTTGCCTTTTGCTGAACTTTGTACCAAAAAGCTAATTATCCTATCCTACTCCGTTCCAAAACAACTTTGGAGAGCTTCGTACCATCATGCACCTGTTACTTTCGCCTAATGATGAAGACATGGTTTTGTTGAATCCTTTGACACTAGGCAACCTCCCGACCCCTCGGCGATCTTCGACCCCTCGACCGCTCGGCGATCCACGACCCTCTACCCTACTTGTGGGACATAGATGTACTGTTCAACGCCGACCCCTCCCGATAGCTTCAACACGTGGGGGGGTCGATAATACGTACCCCTCCTAGCTTGAAGCGTTCTCGAGGCCACCCCTAACCATTGAAGCGTTGTCGAGGCCACCCCAAACCCTAGAGAAGCAAATACGAGGCCACTAATATGATTCCTTATTGTGATTAGCTAGCTAGTTCTACGTTGGCACTAATATATCCATATCTGTCATGTTTGAATAATAATTGCCATGTTGTAAATATTTGTAGAAACTATGGACACCCCCCGAGACGAAGCACAAGAAGCGTTGTTGAGGGACATAATCGCACACGGAAGTGATGTCGTCTCCTCGATGATGTTTCTCAAATACGATAACGATGGTCTGGAAGGAGAGGGTGAAGAAGCAGCTGGCTATGATTTACATGGCTCCGATGACCCAATGCCGGTGCAAGAAGTAGACCATGAGGACGGCTCCGGTGATCACCAAACCGAGTCCGACCAGGTATATATATTAGTTAAGCCTGTGCTGACTAGCTCTTGTCTTTGTTTTGGTATATATATATGTACACATATTAATTAACTCTCGTCTTTGTTCTTTTTTCTAGCCCTCCGGATCGAGCACAACTTCCGTAAAGAGACGAGGCCCGAAGAAAAAGTTGAGCTCGGATGAAAAGTTTGAGATCATAGAAATCGCAATGACGGCGAACGATTGAACCCTACCGGACAAAGAAGGCATTTGTTGCTCGGTCTTGGGGTTCTGGTTAGGGACAAGATCCTGATCAGCATCCACCAATGGTATAAGCCTAAGAACGAAGACCCTGAGGTGTCTTATGTCAATGATATGCAGAAAAATGATCTTTGGACTGAGCTGAAGTCAAATTTTACCCTGCCGCCAGAGGATGATCCGGAGAAGCCAGTAATAGAGCCATTAATCAAGTCTTTTGCTCTTAAGAAGATGGCAGAACTATTCAGGAATTGGAAGAAAGACCTCAATACGTATGTCGAAAAAAATGAGACACCAGAATTCACGGGCAAATATGAGAAGATCGTAGATGACTGCCCGCATTTATGGCCTACAAGACATCGGAAAAGAGTAAAAAGATGTCAGCGACAAACAAGAGAAATGCTGCGAAGAAGAAGCTTCATCATCGCACGGGGTCGTGGCTACCTCATAGCCCGGCCTAAGTGGTCCAAGGCTGAGAATGATCTGCTTGATAAAGGGATCGAACCCGAGACAATGAACTGGCCAGACCGTTGCCGGACTTGGTTCTTCGGGGCTGGCGGATCCTTGGACCCTATAACGGGGAAGTGCATTTGGACGGACGAACAATTGGACATACCAGTCAAGAGGCTTAAGCATTATATCGAAGCAGCGCAGCAAGGGAAGTTCGTTCCAGACAGGAGAAGGACGAGCTCACAATGGCCCTCGAATCCCGAGCACCCTGGACGGACACGAGGCACGCCAGGCTCCCTTTCGTGGAAGGCTGGATTTCCGGACGCAGGGGGTTACAAAACCCATGAGAGGAGGAAGAAACTGGAGCAGAGCCTAATGCAGGCGCTGCACGAAAGGGTAATGGGGCTAGAGGAACGAGAAGAGGAACGAGAAGCAGCCGATCACAACAAACGACCTGCCGAAGCTACCCCGCCATCTCAGCGGAGAAGCAGCGTGGCTTCCACCGAGCTGCTTCAGCCAGAGCAGCATGCCTTGACGGCTCCTGCCAGCTATCCCGTGGATGCTATCACGGATGCTGAAAGTTGCCACCTTATGGCGCAATGGAGCAATTTAAAGGTCAAGGCGGCTGTTGGCTCTGTTATCCCACTAAACCCGACTCAACTTTTCACCGCCGCCGATTCCAGAAGGATATGCTAAGGTGATGGTCGATGAAATAACGGAGGGATTTGAGGAGCTCCGGCTTGACCACCCTACCGGTGAAGGGGAGTATCGGTTGGGTTCTGCTCTGAAGACTCCATGCCTATGGCGGAAGGATCTCATCAACCTTCCGAAGTGGACGCCTCCGCCTCCTCCTCCTCCTCCGGCGAGTCAGGCCACTCCGCCTCCTCCACCGCCTCCTCCTCCTCCTCCGGCGAGTCAGGGCACTCCGCCTCCTCCACCGCCTCCACTTCCGGCGAGTGACGATCAGTGCACTCGGCCGCCTCCATCTCCGGCGCGTGGCGGCACACCGTCTCCTACTCCGCCTGCACCGCCGCGTCCGGCAGCCAGCCTCCTCCTTCTCCGCCTCGTCGGCAAGAAGGGCGGAAGAGACCCGCCGCCGCTCCGGCTGCTCCGGCTGTCGTAGTCCTTCTCCTCCGCCTCGTAAGCAAGGAAAGAAGACATCCGCTCCGTCGCTTCTGCCGGGCGTCTAGCAAGATCGCCAAAGGCGGGAGGAGATCTGATTCGGTCCTTCTCTCAAGACTCCGGAGAAGTTACCGTGACGAGAGGAGCGAGGAGGAAAACGCGAATATCGCGCAGACCGAAGTGGATGACTGGTTTCAAGGGTTGAAAGCAAAGAGACATCCACCTCGGAGGAGAAGGTAGATCCGGTCAAAGCGAAGCGCACTCGCTGCCCCGACAAAACCACCCAAGTCTCCGCCGAAAGGCAACTATGAGCGCATTATTGGAAAGGCATTTGCCGAGGCGAAGAGATCGGGAAGTACTGTCAGTGATCAAAGGATGAAAGAACGACGAGCTGGGAAACAAATTGCCCAGCTCGGCGAACAAGCGAAGGAATCGTGCCCCCCGCTCAAGGTGCCTGCTAGTGACATCGTCGATCCGAGGATGGTGCCCGGTTATGGCAATCCTGAAGATTACTTGCCCGACGATGTACAATTTGATTTCTTGGAGGTGCAGATACAAAGATACGAGTACGGGAAGCCTCTCGTCAAAGATGAAAGCTCTCTATCAACGATGATGCGAAGATTGCATGATTGGTACATGAAAACCTGCAAAGAGTCTGAGGGGAGGAGTACTTTGTATTTGAGAGCTCAAAAGGAGCATGACCTCCTTGGAATTGAACTATTGCCTATTCCATTTGAGGAGTTCTATCAGTTTTTCAATCAATTGGCCCTCGATAAAACAACGGTCACCTGCTATATAACTCAGCCCTTTCATTGCATGTATTTATAAATATCCTCACTATATTATGCAGATTGAAGATCGCCGAATTGAAGAAAAGACAAGTGGGTGATATTGGGTTCATTAACACATATCTCATAGATGCAAATGAGGTTGAATTTCGTGCCAAAGATACCGAGGCCAACTTGCTACAATCGTTGGTAATAAATGAACACAAAGATATAATACTCTTTCCTTACAACTTCAAGTGAGTGTTACTATCTTGTGGCATATTCGGTTTCCTTATTAGTCCAGGTTATAGTAATGTAATATTGATGAGTTATGCATGTGTGAGCAGCTACCACTATATTCTCCTAGAGATTAAGCTTGAGAAGGGAGTAGTAACTGTCTTTGACTCGAGACGAAAAGATCCCAAGAAGTATGCGGACATGACTGAAATGCTCGAGAAGTAAGTTAAATCGATCATTATCCACCATATCAGCAACTTTGTTCATTTCTGATATCAAGTAATTGTTTTCCTTGTATGGCAGGGCTTGGGGAAAATTCACCAAAAAAGCTCCGGGACTACCGAAGAAGCTGCAATTTAGACACCCGAAAGTAAGTACTATATAGTAGCAGATTCCATGCGCATCTCTTAGTGATTCAAGCACTAGTTTCATCAATACCATTTAGCATGCTTGCTAATTATCAGTTTGATTGACCTCTGTTTCTTGTAAAATGGTTGTGGCAGGAACAAGGGAATGATTTCTGTGGATACTACGTTTGCGAGTCCATCCGCCACACGACCTGTGAGAGGCGCTACTCCGACAAACAATACGAAGTGCGTAAATAAAAATATTCACAATTTTATTTTATTACCATCATTTGTGTTGAGTTTCATTCATTCATATATATATATATATATATATATATATATATATATATATATATATATATATGTATTGACCCCTTTCTTAAAATTAGATGTTTCGCAGCGGGATGAACTCCTAGCACCAGATCGCATGCGAGCAATTCAAGAGGAATTGGCGGCATTCTTTCTTGACTATGTGATCGCTGAAGACGGAATACCATGTGGACCACGCGTCCGTATTGTAAAAGATAATTATTGTATATATGTAGCCGGTAGCGTCGGATAGGTATACGAGAACTTGTTGTTCGACTAATCTCTCGGAGAAGGAGAGGTGGTCGATATCACTTCTCTCTGTATGCATATATATGTTCATGACGATCTTCTGTTTGCTTAATTACTAGCTAGCTAGCATGTCTAGTTAGTCCTCTCTATGTATGTATAGTACGAAGCGTCGACCAAGCACGGACAAAAGAAAGGACACTTTTCTCTATTAATTAGCTAGCTATAGCACATGTTATGAAACACCTAAATTAACCCCCGAACACCCCCCCAACCCCCCACCCCCTCTTTTGAAAAAAAAAACAAACACCAGAGCCAAAGAAATGCTGACGCGTGGATGCCTATTGGTCCCGGTTGGTGCCACCAACCGGGACCAAAGGCCCTCCTGCCTGGTCTCAGCGGACAGGCCACGTGGAGGCCCATCTGTCCCGGTTCTGGAAAGAACCGGGACTAAAGGGTGAGGGTATTAGTACCGACCCTTTAGTCCCGGTTCACCAACCGGGACTAAAGGCCCTTATGAACCGGGACTATAGGCCCTTTTTCTACTAGTGGTTACCAAAAAAAGGGAATTTCCTAATAACATATGTTAAAAGAAAGTATGACAATGGGAAGACAAAAGTAACTATTTAGATTAAACTTCTTTTGTTTCTCTCATGTCCTGATTTGCTATCAATTCAAGCTTCCGATAGCAAAGAGTAATGCCATAACCCATAAATAAAAAAAAGCTGCTAATGCCGTTGGGGAAGCTTTCTTTTATCCCATTCTATACCTGACCATCGTAGCTCCTCCGGGCATCATCCCACTCCGCCCAGTGCTTTCGTGTTCCTTCCTCTATGCTTGTGCCCACATTTCCCCTCCATCGTTTCCTGTAACATTCATTTCCTATCTCGCTCATATCTTTGTGTTTGCGCGCCAAGCCTACTTCATGCCGCCCACACACACACAAAGCACCCACTCACACCTCTTCCTTTCCATGCACCCATCACCATCCTTCCCTACCCTCAGTATCTTGACCTTGACATGTTTGTGTAGAGATCAATATCATGGCTCTGCTTCCCCTGGCTTTTGGTTATATGGTGCAAGGAGAGAAACCCTATTTTTCATATGTGTTGGTGGCATGATCCTTCATGGTTCTTGCTCAACAGTAATATTATTAGACCCCTCTTTTTAAGACAATGGGTAGTAAGCAGCAACGTGAAACCCCCTTTCGAGGACCCCGCATCATTCCTGCTGGGTGGGTTGGGAGTTAGGTTTTCCCACTGCCAGTGCCACTCTTCATGTCCTCCCCGCTCCGCTGACATTGCCATCCGCTAGCCCATGACAATGTCGGGGCACTCCTCCCTCCTTCTACCCCTGCTCCTCCTCTCTTGACTGCACCTCTGCGCATGGGATTGTCAGCGACGTGGCTCCAAGAGCCATGGGGTTCCACTTGGGCATGGTGGCATGCAACTCCTTTGGCGTTGCGTGTACGGGCGACACGTTCTTGAGCGTTGCCTCTACCCGTCGTTGCCTTGGGATAGGAGATGCCCGCTCAGGCATGGAGGTGATGTGCATTGCTGGATCTGACCAAGAAGGCCAGTCCATGTCCGCGTCCTGTGGCATCTAAGGTGGCGTTGTTCTCCCTCATCGTCAGCGCGCGGGGTAACACGATCATGGCCTTCTACCCCCGCCCGTCTATGCTTTGTGTTGGGAGGTGCATGACCAGGCATATAGTTGCCACCCTCCATCGGATCTGACCAGGAGGTTTGGTCCACGACCTCGTCCGGTGGCCCATACGGTGTATCTGGTGCGTCGGTTTCCCGCATGTTCACTAAGTTCTGGTCTGGGTTGCAGTGGTTCTCGCACCGGTGGTTCTGGGCGGTGGAGTTTGGATGTTGGGCGATAGCCTTGGATGTTGGACTGCACAGTCGGCTCTCCGACAAGCATCACAATGGTGGTGTTGGGTGCTCTCTTTGTCGGTGTAGGCTACGAGGGGAGGAGCGGGGGTGGCCTGTGTGTAGTTGTTGCCGTCGGTGGCGACCAAGCCCTAATCTTGATCTAGAGTAAGTCCTTGGTTCATCGTGGTGAGTCCTTTGTCATGATGGGTCTAGTGGCTCGAATACCCATGACAAGGTGTGTGGGAGGGGCTGAGTGAAAGCTTAGCGCCTTGGTGCCGTTAGCGGCAATGCCTGTGGATGTCGCGTCCCTCTTGGGGATATTGGTAATAATATAAGGAAAAGAACGTTCTCCCATGCTTCCAGACATGCTGACGCCACCGAGGCTCTCCCTTCTCCCCCCTTGCTAGTGCTCAGGGTAAAAACCCAGGTCTGCTTCGGCGGATGCGGTGGCGGTGTCATTTTGCATCATCACCTTCTTGAGGGCATTGCTAGTGAGTGCGGGTTGTCTTTCGGTTGCGACGGTGCTTTTGATTTGGCTTGGAGCTTCAACTCTCAACGCTTCAATTTCGGCAACTAGTGACTTTGTTTGCACCTATCTTTACATGTGACTGTCTCGGTATCGTTGGTGCTCCTCGGTCCGAAGGAGATGGGAGTGGGTCCTCTCCGGCAGTAGGATCGGGTAGTTGGTGCAGCAAAGTACGGTGGTTTCCTTCAAATGGCACGTGTTTGTTGGTCAAGAATGACCTCTATTGTATCTTGCGGTGGGTCCGACCTCTCCTCCGCTTCTCTCAACGGCTTGTTGAACGTGTCTAATAGTGCACACTCACAGGGCTTGTTAGCGTGATTGGCATGTTTTGTTGGGTATTTTTCTTTGATCAACTTACTTGACCATTTCCTCCACATCTTGTATAGTTCGACTGTGTTGCTTTATATATAAAGCGGGGCTAAAGCCTGTTTTGAGAATTGTGCAAACTTGAGCGAATCCTGGTAGGACAGGGTCTTTGCAAGTGTGCAATATTAGAGGCTCCTGTCCTTGTGCAGGATTGACCAACGATGAGTCACATGCAACAACATCACAAATCTTCCCTATGATCAGCAAAACTGCGTGAATTTGGTATCCTCTGACATGGGACATTTTCTCACATTTTTCTCAACTTGAAAACATCAAATCTTGGTAGATGTCATCTTAAGACTCCAAACAAATTAAAGACTTCACTAATTGGAGTATCTAGCCACATTGATCATGTGGGATCCGGCCTACCCTATACAACTAGAACTCCAATCAATAAAATTGCTGATCAGGTGCCTTTCCTGGTAAAGCTCAAACTCAAACAGGGAATTTGAAGGACTCGAGAAACCACTATTTAGATATATATGCTCAAACAATTTCTGAAGCCATTGGATTGGCTTTATTTTCCATATGCCGATGGAGATCCCACCCACCAAAATATGTGCTGCTTTTGCTCATGGCATTATGAATGTGGGTTTAACCTTGCTGGGTGCGGCCAAGTGAATAGGGTAGATGGATCCCCACAATATGGTGTCCTTTTGACCTATTGGCTCAAACACTAGCTATGTCACTGTGGCTGCATCGGCTGGCCCGTTCTGGATGCTTGCCTCGAGGATGGTTCCATCGTTGCGAGGGCAAGAGGGTCAATGGCAGCAACTATGTCAAATGATACATATGCCTTGGTTGCAGTCTAACAAGCGAGAGCCAGGTATGATTTTTGTAGCTTAAATGAACTAGGACAGGTGTGGAGGGTGAGAGGAAGATCAGGTAGGCTGATATGTGGAGCCTTTGAGATGTAATCTTGGGAAATGCTGTAGACATGTGGTAGTGATGTAGCAGACTTATGGCAGACATAACGTCAAAGGCACCGCATAATTGGTTGATGGGGGTAGAGTGACTAGTTTTGATATCTCACTTGGTTGTGCTCTAACAATTTCAAAGTTCCATGTTAACAAATAGAATCAGGCCATAATTCATTTTTTTAAAGCGGACCGTGTCCTTATAAAATTAAACATCTATTGCAGTTTGGTGTGATGTGGGCCAACCCATCAAATGTGGAGTCTTATGCCTCTCAAATAAAGTTCTAGTTGATTAAGCGACTTGTTAGGAAAGAGTTTTGATATCTCTATTAGAGTTTGAATATATTTACTGGCTTCTTGGTCAGGTCTTGTCTACTACATAAAGGGGCCGGCCCCTCTCAATAAAGCATAGAACAATATTATTGGTCACTTTTATCTACCTTTCAGCACTTAGGCCCTGATTGGCTCATCTTTTTAACTCCCAAAAACCAGCATAATATACAGACTCTTCTTTTTTTCCGACAGAGCCCCAAAACACGCTTGGATTGCCCTTTTTGATATTTTCTTCATCCGGTTCACACGCGTTGCAACAGGAAATTGTTAAGGACCACCGGAGGCCCCTTTTTTCTGCTTGGTTCCCATTGGTTTCTATTGTGCATGGCGAGATACACATGTAAAATATTACGGGCGGGAAATTTAATTGAGCAACCAAGCGGGGCCTTAGGGTTATGGCAGTAGAAGATTCGTCCAATTTGGTATGGGAGCCATCTACGATGGCGTGCAAAGATATAAAGATCAAGGCTGTGGAGTGGATGAAGATCATCACGAAGCAATAGGACGCCTTCACACCCCAATGAGCAGAGGACCAGGCGCTCCTCGCCGGGCTGGTGCGGCGCTTGATGGCGCTCGAGCAATGGCTGCCAGCCCTACCCCAACCACTTGATTCCATGGCTGCAACACCCGCCCATGATGCCCTCTCTGCATCCCAGGACCTTCTTCCCAGCCATGGCGCACCCCTGGTGCTTCCCCACGCCAACAATACCTCCGGTGTCCCCTCCTCCAGTGGGGGGTTGTCGCCACCACCGCTGCTGCCACACATCAACCTGTTGAGGCATTGAGCAGATTGCCCACCTCCACCAGCCCCTCGCTTTCCTGCCTTTCCCTGTATCTGCCAACCACCATCAGTCATCAACACCCTTTTACCACCTCCATACATCTCCATACTCTCCACAACGACCCCCTAAACATCAATCCGACTACTTGGCACCCTCACGCTACAGCCCAAATCCCGCCCCAAATTTGCCGCCCTCCTACCAGCAGCAACAACCCATCAGCAGTCACAATCTTCGTTGTCGCCTCTATCGTGTTCACGCCTCCACCTTCCAATCGAATACGCTGTTATGGCCATGCCCCCTCCACAACCCATTGATGGATCCCCCCACCCATCACCTCCTTCCGCCCCTACGTAACAATCACCTTGGCTCAGGTTCTGGTTCAGGCGTGCCTCGCATCTACAAGCTCAACTTCCTGATGTATGATGGTTCGATCTTCTTGATTGGCTTAATAGGTCCGAGCAGTTTCTTCATGGACAGCGGCACCATGCATGGACGAGGCTGACAAGGTCTGGGCTGCAGCCTACCACCTCACCAATGACGGTTATTTTTGGTACTTACAGCCCGAGCATGATTCGGCATGCCGACATCGGAGAACTTCAAGGAAGCTTGCCACATTTAGTTTGGGTCGTCACTCTGTGCCAATCCCTTGAGCGAGTTGACACGTCTGATGGTCACTTCCTCGGTTACCAACACACCAACAGGTTTCTAGCGCTCATGTGCCACATCAATGAGCGATTCAGGGGCGGGGACAGGGGTACTGTACTAATCATCCTAGATTTAAGCAATGGTAATCCTTTTACTGTACTGGTCACCCCCAACAACTTGCGATATGGGTTAGTAATATTTTTTTAGAAATCGTACTAATTATCCTAGATTTATGGGATGACAATCCTTGTACCGCTGTAGATGTGAAGCCTTAATTTGCATGACCCAAGCCCAACAAGCACAAAAGTTACATGACCTAAGTGTTTCTTTCTTTCCCGTTCATGTACGATTCCTTCTTACACCAAACAATTACATTATCATGGGATCCCCTCTCAATCCCAAATTTGTGCAGGTGATGTTCATACTGGTCGTGGTCAATTGATTTGGGCAGATCTTGGAGACCGGTACTCGCATTTTTTTACTTCGGAAAATTTTCAACTGATAATTTCCTATGGCTTCTGGACAGTTAATTACTTCAAATGTACTGCCAAACCTTATCCTAACTTGTTTTACCATCCATATTTTCACTGCAAACGATTGCTTAGATTATATGTCTTGTCGACCCCTGGATGGGAGACGAGTCTTTGTGCTTGTCATTGTTTAGTAATTTCCAATTGAAATGTAATTGTGCCTGGTATTGTCGAAATAGATCTCTTGGACTTGTTCATTAGAAGTAGATAATGAGAATTTAAAGTCTTGGATTCAGTCATAGCTAAGTGTGTTTTGGTCAACTTGAATGATTCTTGGCATAAGGTATGCTTAGATATTAGTACATGCTAAAGGGGTGTTTACTGTTATAATTAATGTATTTAGTTTTATTTTACTGAACGGACACATGACATTCTCCCAGAAATTTATATTGGTGTAAATTGGTTATATCGTATATGTAGAAACAAGTTGTGCATACTAAAGGTGTTGTTTTCGTGCTACAAAAGAGAAAGTTGATTACCTACTATTTTTTATGGTGACAACCTAACATGCTGGTCAATTTTGGAAATAAGAAACACTGTTTTTTTAATGAATCTTTTTTCTTCCTAATCTGTTTTCGTGTTTCTTACTTTGCTACAGATTTGTTTTTGGTCCCTATTAATTGCAGAATGGTGGAGAGGGAGCAGGCTTTGGAAGCTCGTGTTGGGGTTAAAGTTTTGAGCATCCAAGGGGTTGAGAAGCTGCTACATACGCGCTAATTAGCTCATGTTGTGTACTAGATTTTAAGCTTTTGATGTGAACAAAGGTTATCTTTGAGCTTTCTCCTTTTGTATGAATTTAACTTGTTGCTGGAGGCTGCTCCTATTGACAAATTAATGGGAATACCCTTTTTTGTGGCGTTCTTAAAATATGTCCTGAAATTGTACCATGTTGTGTACATTTATTTTTCGAGTGAAGGAATGCTATATAGATGCACATGCATTATTTTTATTTATGACTTTCCTTCTGTCGATGCTTATACCCTGTATACAAATATATTATTTTTATTTTTGTTTACGACTTCTTTTCTTGGCCACATCTCACATGCAAAAATATGGTGGTCTAGCATGTATATATGGGGAAAACATGGCTATCATATTAATTCTTTTAATCAAAATCATTTTGTTTTCCTTTGACCCATTTACAAAAAAGTGGAAGAATCCGATGGAAGTGAATCGTCCTGTGCAAGTGTGCATCTATTTCTTCAGAAATTATACCGGCTGAGTATGCATCTTGGCACTCTGTGCTGCAGGACTGGATCACAGTACAGATCGGTTTTTGTTCTACGACACCATGGCCCCAATAAGGAAGGGGCTTCTGAATACAGCGCAGGGGGCTTGTTCTTGTTCTCTGAAGGCGCGCCGCATGGTGCTGTTGCACGCAAAGAAGACAAGCTGGCATCTGCTCAGGTTCTTGAGCCCCAGATTGAATCAAAACAGATGGAGACCGCCATTTTGTTCAGGATGGTGTCTGCTGCAGCTGAATCTCTGGGAAGGAAAGTGCCGTAGCATGAACTCTCATTACAGTGGGTGACTTGATACAATATGTGATCACTGTGGTGTTTCTGATGAATCTGTTTCGTGGCCGGGCAATTCGTGTTGTCTTTGTAGGTGCATCTGTAATATTACCTGCAGCAGTAAAGAAAGACATACACCAATTTGTGGGTAAAACAAAATCATAAAGTTCTATTTCATATTCTATTTTGTCTGAAAATCATGAAGCAAAGCTCTGGCTGCAAATCAAAATGCCAATCCCCCATTTCCCTGTTCGACATGTCCCATAGCATGTGTTATACTGCCGCCCTCTACCGTGGACCGTGGTATAGATGCTCACTTCTCATTAGATGTATGCACGCCATGTGTCCTAGTGTGCCTCACACACAGCCCCCTTTCCCACTCCTTTTACAATTATCTCTTCCCTCATCGGCCCATGGATGCATCCACAATTCCCCACTCCCCTCTTCTTCCTTCCATCGCCAGCTACTGCCTACTCCCAAGCTACTATGAATTCCCATGCGCGACCGATGTTGTGAGAGGCTCCCAACAAACACCCGACCGCCGAAAGTGTTGAGTAGGGGGGATGCTGCATGGAGAAACCTTCGTTGTTGCAGCAAACACTATTGGGAAAAGCCTTATAGGTGAACTCAATTGAGTGGCGGGCGACGCCAGGCACCCGCCACAGCTATTTTGGAAAACTGGCAGTAGCAGTTGATAAAAAGTGCTCGCCATAGCTATGCAAGTAACAGTGGCGGGCACGCCCAGGGACCCACCACAGCTATACAGTTTCTAATTTCTTCATGGCCCAAAAGCAGCTATAGCGGGCGGTGGTAAGTGCCCGCCACTGGTTCATCGAGTAGCAGTGGCGAGCAATAATAAGCGATCGCCACAGTTATATTTGGTTACCCACGCGCCGAACTATTTCAATTTTTTTCAGAGTATGCAGTGGCAAGTACTGTCAGTCGACTACCATAGCTATACTCGGTCACGTTGCCGCCTACCACACATATATAGCAGTGGCGGGCTTTGTTCGGCGTACATCACTGCTATACATGACCTTATCCACCACATCCCCCACCCACAGCCAGTCCGATCTTTTCAAACACAAACATCTCTTTCTCCCCTCTGTCTCACCATCGCCAGCATCGTGGCGTCGTCCGTCGCCATCGGCGAGGTCACAGTCCGCCGTCTCGAATGACGCTGACGACCCAATCTTCCCCATCGCTCGCGTCCTCCATCCCCGCCTCGAAGTTTGTCCGCGTCGCCATGCAACGCTACCTCCAACTACTTCCCCATGACCGTCGCCCGTGCCTTCCTCCATATTCAACGTCGTTTGCGTCTCTGTCGAACTCGCCGTCCGCTGACACCTCCGCCATCAACCTCGGCCTCGTCCTGCCCGCCTCCCGACTCCGGCCCGATAAGCACACCTCCACACCTCTCTTCTCTCTGTTAATGGTGAATTTAGTTGTTCTCGTTATTGTATATGTAGATCTGCAACATTTTGTTAGTGTAGTTAGAATTTGTTATATGATGTACTATTGGATCTTCATAAGTTGACGTCTTAAATTTGTGTTTTTAGATTTTCTTATTATACTACTTGTAGATCTGCAACATTTTGTTAGTGTAGTTAAAATCTGTTATATGTTATACCATTGAATCTTCGTAAGTAGAGATCTTATGAAGATCCCTTGTATTTTGGTTTTGTACCACAGCTTCCAAAGCTAACCCTTGCTAAAACTGGCGTCTGTGCGCAAAAGGCTCTTGAATTAACTCAGCTCCTTGCTAATGTTCCTTCCACTCATTAGCAATCTTAGTCATATCTGTCCATTCTCACTCTATGATGTACATATCTAACAATAGTAAATATGCAAATTGTTCTTTTCTTTCTATCTCAGATTTGGGTTTTACCAGAACTAGTAGAATGCGCATGCGTTGCCACGGGCTAACAAAATATATGTACAACGACAAATATGCTAATAAAAATGTATATACAAAGAGAAATGTCATGTGATATGGGAGTCATAGACAATTGACATGTGATGATATTTCATGCTTATGATGTGGTAGATAAATGCATCTCCTCATCATCTTTCTCTTGCCCTCCCTCTCTCACAATCCTTTCTTCTTCGTGTGTTTCTCATGGGGCCAAGCATAACCATTGATATGAATAGTCATTAAAATATCAAATCACTACAACCAACAATCCATCATCTGCTCCAAAATTGACACCTATGCTTATCATACATACCGGAAAAAACAACTATAATGTTGCAGTCAAGATAAAATTTGGGAAGCACATTTATCTCAAATCAGTTTTAATGGATCATGCATTGACAAAATGATTCTGTTAGTGTAACGGAGACCAAATGGCATGGCACACACACACACCAATCTATTCAGGAGTGTTACATTAATTAGACAATTTGTTATGGTAGCTATATAAATAGTCCAAATATCATTCATGTTGACAGAAAATAGCAATGCTCACAGGTACATACGAAATTGGCCAGAGACAATTTTCTAGCATCTTTCTATTTTTAGACATCGTTGCATGCCAAGTTCCAAAGATTGAACTTCTTTATAAAGACATGCCTTCACGTCCATGCAGAAGCTTTAGTGTCGATATGGCTAATAAATTGCTCCGATGCTGGTGAGGAATCTTCCGTTTGAGCTTCTGTAGCCCGTCTGCCGCACAGATCTGGCCTCGACATCAAGTTCCAAATAAGGAATAATGAAAAAATCATAATAAATGGCATGTCTGGACCTCAAGGGCAATTAACTCAAAACAACGGATAATTGGGAGGTTGGGCAGTGCTGCTCCTCTTTGCGGCAACATGAGGGTCTATTTACTGTTGGCAATAAGCCATGCCTGTGGCAGCGGTGTCCGGTGCGTGCGCGCACTCTAGGTCCGGCTCGTAAGGCAGCGGCTGTTAGCTAGAGTTATGGGTTGTTAGTGCATGGCAGTGCATGGCTCGGTTAGTTAGCTAGTGGAGCGCTTTTAGGAGTGGATGAGTGCATGCAGTTAGTGGCCGTGTGGTGGTGGCCGGGTCTTGCGTGAGTGCGTGAGTGTGTTGGTGTGTGTGCTAACCCGGTATAACTAACCTCCGTGTACTGCTTGTTGATGCGCCGGAATGAGCCATGATGTAGCCTGTGTGTTGAATATAAAGGAGGCGTTGGGGCGCCGGGGCGTTGGTCGTCAGAAAAAGTGCTCCATCCATCAGAGAGAGAGAGAGCGGTTCCAACATTTACATGGGAGAGATATGGCAGGTTACACTAATATCAAGTAGTAAGACATGTACCCAATTTACTTGGGTGGAGTCATGTATAACAGAAAAATATCTAAAGCTGATGAACCTGAGATTATTCTTGACCTGATATGCTTCACAACTTGAGGGGTATTTCTATTTGGTTCTCAATTTGCTCAAGCTCTTCCATGCTAAGTGGACCCCGAAATATTTGTACGATCGGAGAACGAGGGCTGATAAGTTGGATCAACATTGCAGTATATGTACAGAAATTGTAACCTGAAAACATTGTATACTTGACATGGCTATTGCAGAAGATAAGCATCAGATCAAGTTGATATAAGAAGTGTGCAAAAATAACAACGCACATACGCAAGGGATAACCAACTAATTCTGTGACTATTAACAGGAAACATCACATGTGCAATAATCTAAAGTAGGTGGTCGCGGACATACACATGTGCAATAATCTGAATACATACAATGCATAATTGGAAGCGTTCAATCCCTCCAATGGGTTGGCATTGCACATCATAATATTTACTCAACATATTAATCCTATCATTGATGGCTGTTGTTGCACAATAAACAGAGCTGAGCATGGCAAGACCACATGACTGAACTACAGCTGCCACGATTCATCGACAAATGCCTGAAATGCTAAAATAAGGTCACTTACCTAGTCGTGTCAGGATAGCATGCACTGATCCACTCCTGGGATCATGCTCCAGTACAGGTACTTGGTCGACAAAACATTTGATGTAGTCCAAGAGTCCGTTGCAGAGGGTCCATGTCATGCGAGTTCAACTTGCAGAAAATCTTCAAAATCTTAACAACATAGAATTGAAGGAAGAAGACATGGGAAAGCTCGATGTCCCTCAGGCACCCGGTTCTCCATCTCCATATGGCATATATGAACCCGCCATCCGTTAAGTATACTGCGGCACGTACCAGCATCGTGGAACATCATCAGCAAATTATGATGTTATTCAATTCATGGTCGCAACAAGCTGAGCCTACTTTTACCTGTACTTTATCATGGGACAAACTTAGGCAGGGGGAGGCCTGACAGTGATGCTGATCCGGTGTTAGTGTCTTGCAGCACAACTTGAGGTGGCGGCGGCTGACGCTAGGGTAGTCGACGAGGACGTCACAATTGGGTTGCCGCCAAAACAGAGTGTGAATAGCTGCATATCTGTGCATCAACACATCACTATTGAAGACACGACAGACAAACTTCTAATTAGCAGTTAAGCGGGTTCTTGCCTATGGGCCTTACAGATATACGTGCCTCGCCACCTACAGTCCATAGTGATGCCCCAAGCCCACCAACAGTGTATAGAACGTTGGCTGCGTGCCCCTGCCATCTACTCTCTCACGCACGCTAGAAAGACCCAAGCCCGTCTGAGGCACTGGACGAGACGGCTGTGTGCAACGACTGCACTAAGGGACGTGGTCTCGACCTGGAGACCATACCCGCTGCCTTGGCTTAATCCCTGTCTTCATCCTCCTTGTCGGTAAAAAGATTCTTGCCGAAGACATCTCACAACTGATTAGTAAGATTGGAAGCCATGGCACTCCAAAATCCAATCGCAACCAATATACATGATGGCAGATGGCTCAGTATAAGACCACAAGAAATAAACCAATTGCCAGAGACTGAAGTACAACCAAGGTTTCAGATTGCAAATAAAATAAAATAAAATGTGCTCCATTATTTTAGCTAAAATAACAGGAAAAGGTATTATTAGTATTTTTCGCATTGGCAGTGATGTATATGCTTGTAACATAATCACAGTCTCTTCAAAAATTAACACATCACTTCCCATTTTAGAATTTTTTAGTGATACAGGCATATAAATATAAGACTTAACTCAATTGCCAATAATGTGAGCTATTGGTTTCTTTTTTTTTTCAAGACCAGTAGTGAATAAGCTTGACTGGACTTATGGATAGTGTGATGCATTTCCCAATCATTTGACTTTGAATTTTCAGAAATGGGAAGATTATAACTAACCAGTTGAAAGAAACTTCAGTCAAAGATGCCAGTACAACTCCACCGAAAAATGCTACGAGAGAACCTACTACCAGTAAATAAGGTGTTTGCAAGAACAGAACAACATAAGTATCTTTTTCTGCGTATTTCATTTGTCAGTACGGACCACTTATGAAAGCTTGAAATAGAATACCTGTCCAAGGAAGAAGACAGAGAGTAGACAAGGACACTATGGTGTGCGTCAAGCAGACAACCACCTTTCCCAAACTCAGTGTCCTGTTTGTGTGTGTCGAGCCTCTAGGGACAATGTTCTTTTTCCTTCCTCCTTTAGTGCCAACTAGCAAAAAGGCCCGTGCGTTGCAACGGGAGAAAAATACCACACGCTCTTAATTTATAAAAAATGTTCTATAATCTGAGAATTTTAGCTATTTCTTAAATACATGAAGAGTTAAAAAGGTTGTTAAAAAGATACAGGATTTTATAATCATAAAAAGTTTTTTTTCTGAAAAAAGAACATTTTTTTATGGTCTCATGTTGACGAAGGTACTTGCGCCCCTATTTCATCTCTATTTCTTGCCATACATATCATAGGTATTGGTCCCTGTTTCATCACTATTTATTTTCTTATCAAACTTGTCTTTTATTTTATTTTTTGTCATGCATGCCTCCTTTTTACTTTTTCCATGCATGTCCTTTCTTTTTTCTTCTTATATATAGGAGAATAGCGCAACATCTCATCTTTATCGTATCTCCTCTGCATTTTCTCTTTTATTTATTTTATAGCGGACATGCCATCGTTATTTGGTCCTTTTATTTCTTGTCATGCATGTCTTTATTTATTAATGTCTCTAACAAATTTATCTCCAATTTAATGTCCAATCCTGATTTTGCTGAGGTGTTCATCCCCAATCTGAATCAGTACCGATATGAAAAAACCCGGATAATGCATTGTTAATTAACATTGCAGCCTAGATAATATTTTTAAAATTGTTAACTGGTAAAATAACATCAAATTTAGATTCTACATATTTTTCTAATCAAATTTCATATATTATATGTTAAATTTGGAGTTACGGTTTAAAAGATATGAGTATTTTGAAAACATTTGATATGTATTGGGGGTTTAATGTCAGAAACATCAGGGGGGTTTATACAAAATAACATGATGGACTAAGAATACCTATTTCTTTTATTAGTATTTTTTTTGATCGGGTATTTCTTTTATTAGTAGGTATAGATATAGATAGCAGGTGGGTTGGCGTTTGATTGATGTGCCTCAGCCTTCTTCTAGAAAAGCATATTGGCTCTGCTTCAGCTTCACACGTAGTTAAGTGAAGAAGAAGAAACGATAACACGCGGTATATATGTGCACACTTTAGTCAGTCAAAGTAATCTTTTTGAAAGTTTTGTTCAGCTATTGAATTCATAAGTCGAACATATATTATAACGCTAAAAGCCTCTTCTGCTGCTCCATCAATAATAGTCCAGAAAGAGCAAGCAAGTGAACAAAATACAGTGATGTGTGGATTCATCATTGCATATCATTTTTCTCTGCATACTACAAATGCAAGCACGTGATATTGATATGCCACCATTTCTGAATAAGCGCCCTATTTTCAGCTATCCTAAAACTCAAAAAATACATAAGCTCGGAAAATCCATGAAGGAAAGAAAACTCAAAAAATACAGAAGTTCTAAAACATTGCATTGAGACTTGTTCATATTAAATCAGTACCCACCTTTACCCACAATACTACTTGTTTATTTTGACGAACTGTCAAACCTGTAAGGAATTTATTTACTTCTATAAATTACAGAAATAACATTATGAAAGATGCATTGAGGTACAAAGTTATATAGGTAACTAACATGAATTGGATCTTGTAGGCCCTTGTATATATCTGTCTCAAGTCTTAACAGCTCTAGCTCTTACACAAATATAAAAACAATGTTAAATTCAAATGCCTTAAAAACCACATGAATTTAATTTTGTATCGACCTGAACAACTGTCAAGTCACACACCAAAAATGCCTATTACAGGATAGGAATTTTGTTGGTTCCCTCCAACCCCAATTGTAATCAAATTCTGACAAAAGAATAAATTACCACAGTGATCAATCACCTGAAGGACTTGAAATCACAGTGATCAATTATCTCAGGTCTTTGCTTTGAAACCGGGTTTGCCATTTTGCTTACAGAAGAGAAATGCTAGAAGCAGAAACTTCAGATCTCTAGCAAGTCCAAAGTCAAACAAATTCAGAAGTTACTTCCAGTTCATTTACACTAACTAAGCCAAAACTAATCAAGGCAACTCACATGTGGGGAAATCCTCAAATTTTTGCAGTCCCAGCTTAGAACTGAGAGAAATGCAAGCGTTATATACACATACATCCAGTAATTCAATAAGAAAGTTAAAAGTGAAAGTAGCACCTTTCTTCTAAACACAGCAACGGTCCTGTATGAAAGAAAAATAAGAGTGTCACTTGGCTTCACCATGTGCTGACGTCCAAACTTTAGCATCTGCAAACAAAAGAAAAATTAGAATTCCATGGCTAAGCAAATCAAAGAATGTAGCACCTCAAAGCATACATCACACAATAGACAAATAATTAATACGTTCATACGAAGTAGGGCATTTCATCGAGCACCTAGTGTGCAAGGACTTATAGCTTGTACCTACCTAAGATGGGCGTCGTCTCAACAGGAGCTAAGAAAAATTTCCATGGTGGATGCATTCATTTTGTGTGAAATAGCGCATTGATGTTGCGGCAGGCACAAGCGACCATGATGATCAGTAGTTCAAGACAAACTCACCCAGAAGGACTCGCTCATGATGATCCCATCGAGATGCGACGAGCAAGGCTGCCCAAGTGAGCTTCAGTTGACCGGCGGCTGGGATGGCTGGATGGGAACGAGACGCAGAGGCTTCCCATGCTGGGCGTCGCAGACCCGTGCCTTACGCCCTCGTCTCGCGCCCCTCAATGCGCCCCCTCGGCAGACTGCGCCGACGCGCCGCCGCGGCTTGCCCGCCGATGCTGTTCGGTGCCTGGCAATGGAGCCCATCACCAAGCAACATGAGTTCACGCATCTTGTTGCAACGATTGCTCGGGTAGGAAGGGGTGGTTCAGGGGCGGGGAGCGAGACGCCGTGAAGGAGGCGGGGCTAGGGTTAGTCGGGATTCAGCGATGGCGGCGGCGGCGCCGCCACACAGCCACGCCCTGCCTTGGGTCCTGCCCTGACCTGGGGTACTACGATGGTGGGGGTGGCGGATATCTCTGATGTTGGCGGCGGCGATCTCGTACCTCGGCGGCGGCGATCGGTTCCGCGATCGACCTAGGGTTGGAGGGGAGCGGCTTTGTACGGGTTTTTTTGTTACGTGCATGGTATTGATCGTGGTGGGGTGGGGGAGGGACGAAAAAAGACCAACGGAAAAAAACAGGCGAAAGTGGTGGGACGAAAATAAACCGTGAATGTTATTCACCAACTCAGACATTAGGAGTAGAGATGCCCGAAACCGCTCATGCCTGTGCGCAGCAAACTACGGCATGTGAATCTGGACAATCTTCCTGAAGGATGTGACTTGGCATGGACAATGTTTATTTATGAAGCTGCACCCTCCCTAAAAGAGTTGTGCATCACTGTATGGGATCATTGGTACATAATGATGACAAACGAACAAAATCGAGAAATATGGTTTCTGCGAAAGGGCAGACGTTAAGTGGAAGCCATATGCCCTTGATTTCAAGCACAAGAATCTGGTTAAGTTCACCATGTATGGCTTCCAACCCGATGACAACTTTGTGCGATACATCAGGTGTGTGGTGAAGCATGCGGTTAATTGGGCAGCGATATGTCTGCACAATAGGAAGGTGTGTGGGCGCTGTGGTGACATTAGGGACAATGTGGTGTCGGGGCACTGTGGTGGCAATGTTTGTCCATCGGAAAACTGACAATTGAGAGTTTGGGTTTGGCTTCACATGTTATGATTTGCTTTCAGTCTTAATTGCAAAATGTTTTGCATGATATTCTTATGCTATGTATAATCTCTGAACTGCAAAAACGTCTTATATCTAGGTGTCTTATAGTATTTGGTTACAGAGGGAGTATTTTGTAAACCATTTGTCATGTCATCTTTTAGTTGGAAAGGAGTTGCTGTACTTCCTGATTCTGTACTCTTGCTTTCCCTTCAATTGAAGCTTGCGCTCTTGCCAAATCGAGGAGCAACTTTTTTTATGCTAAAAACAAAATGGTTGATTCATTGGAATAAGTTCATGTGTATATTCAAAAGGCAACATTTTAGATGCTATACATAGGCATGATTTGTGGAGGTGACTACGCTGTGACTCGTGACTTGTTACTCAATGCATGCCTGTAATTCTGAAATGTTATTATGTTCAAAATTTCTGCTATACATACTAGTACTGTATTATTTTTCAACCCTTTCTAGTATAATGTAGTAGGAGCACAAGGTGTTTTGGAAGACGACAATGACGGAGGTCGGCAGGAGGAAGACATTCATGCTGTACCGAGGTCCCACGGCACTTGTAAGAATGCATCAGATTATTAGGCCATGTGGTACCTGTGGGGTCGATCGCCAGGCTAGCTAGTCGTCGTTCTCTACTGAAAACATGATCGACTGCGGCTAAGCTCTTATCAAGCAGATCCACTCCAAATTCAAGCCGGAGGTATCTTATCAACAATCCCTCCCAAAGCATAAATTACTAGCGGGGTGGAGGCGCTAATCTGAGCCTATAGTCACATCTTCTCTTCATATTTCCTTAAAAATGCTAATTTGAGTTCCTGAAACTATTATGGTTTCTTCTATTGCAATGCAGTTCATAATTTCCATGTCACATGAGAGATGAAAGAATCTTATGTTGTCTGCACCTGGCACTAATCACTACCGGAATCGCACCCTATGCCGACGGCCAGGGCCGTCGGCATAGCCCTGACTAGCCGTCGGGACAGGCCTATGCCGACGGCCCCCGTCGGCATAGGGCCGTCGGCAACATATCCGTCGGCGTAGCCAGGATGACCGTCGGCATAGAAAGGCCGTCGGCATAGACCCTATCCCGACGGTGGTCAGACATCTATGCCGACGGCCCCGTTAGCTGGCGCCATCGCCTAACAAATGCCGTCATTAATCGCCGACCAACGGCGACTCGCCACGTGGCACCTCTATGCCGACGGCCTAGCCGTCGGCATAGTTATAAACTACGCCGACGGCCAGTGCGTCGGCATAGAGGTGCCACGTGGCGAGTCGCCGTCGCTCCTGGGGCTTGCCTATGCCGACGGCCGGGCCGTTAGCTTAGTTTAGAAGGCCGTCGGCATAGACGTGCCACGTGTCGGCAACTGGGCACTCCTGGGGCAGAACTAAGCCGACGGCCAGGCCGTCGGCATAGACGGCCACGTGTCAGCCACTGGGAGCTCACGCCAGGCCTATGCCGACGGCTAGGCCGTCGGCATAGTTTCTGTCCAGTTTTTTTTCTTTTTTCTGTTTCTTTTCAGCTCAATTCATTTGAATATACACAGCATATATAAGAAGCAGCATATATAAGAAGCAACATCACGTAACAGTAAGGAGCAGCATCACACATCATAAGAAACATCACAAAGCATAAACATATAAGTATCATCACCACCAAGCATATAAGAATCTCACAAACAACAATAAGATAAGAAACATCACAAGCATATAAGTATCACAACATCGAGAACCGCCACAATGTGACTCAAAGGCTTAAGCGCCAGGACGTCGAGCACCGCGGAGGTCGTCACCGCCAAGAGCGCCGAAGCCCAGGTCGTCAGTGCGTCCACCAGCCCTACCGCCAAGACCGCCTCCACCTCCGCCTCCGTGGATCGGAGTGGTCGGGCTCCGTGTCTCCGGAGTGCTGCGAAGACCACCGCCAACGGTAGATCCACCTGTTCCCTGGATGTTGAAAAGACATATTAATAGGATATATGATCGTGTTGAAAGGCATGACATGCTTTGGGTGAATAGATTGGGGATGAACTAACCGCGAGGGGCCGCTGCTCGTGCCAAAAACTCCTCAAAGGTCAACAGCCTTGGTTGTCTTTGGAGGGCATTGTGCTGGCAATCGAGGACACCGCCGGCCGCCACTTCTGAAAAGCCTGCTCCACTGGCGATCCCTCTGCACTTGGTGTTCATGAAGCGTCGATGCCACGCCATGGTCTCCTGGCGTGTGTACTCCAGGTAGGCCTACGGTATGACATGATGGAACTCATAAAACTACTAGATGCGGAAAATAAAGTGAGCAATGAAGATAAGAGGGAAAATACTTACAGATTGTTGCTCCTGAAAGAGGGACTGTGAACTGGACACTGGCTGGCTCATGCGCTGGCTCAGGCTCGGGTCGATCCGACGGAGCTGTGTGTAGGAGATAGTCGGAGTGACCACAACATCGAGAACCGCCTCCCGACCGTGCTCCTTGGGCCCCATGCTCACCACCACCCTGTCGTCCAGATCCGCCGCAATGGGGTCAGGTGTGTCAGATGTAACTTCAGACACGCCATGAGTAGGCCTCCTTCCTCCACGCGGGTCTTCTTGCCGTAGTACTTGGGCTCGCCAGCTTGGGGTCCTTCGGCGTATGGGCGATCTCCCACGCCTACATGTCCGAGAGCGGCCGCTTGGTTTCTCCTCCTGCACCACCAAACAGAGGTTAGTCATACATAAGAAAGTGATGGTAAATAGAAGAAGAAGAATGTTTAATGGGGTTAGTCATACATTAACTGCCTTGTGGAGATAGTGGTTTCGGTTTCCCTGAGCATGTACTCCCTCCGTTCCTCGGTTAGCCTTATTTTTATTCTCAGAGCCTGTGCTCCAGCCTCATCACACCAAAGATCCACCAATGCTGCCCAGGACTCGTCTTTTCCATAACACCAATTTGGACACACCTACATAATAAAAGCATAATGGCATGTCAACATGAAACGGTGAAATGTACCACATGGTAATGTAAGCATAATATATGAAAGCATAATGAAAAATCTTTTATACTTACCGCCAAGTACTCGGGCCTCTCCAAGGTAATGCCCATCCTCTGCGCTTCTTCCTTGGTCATCTTCACACCAAGAACGTCATGGTAGTATGTCGAGATGGCCACATAGCGCACCTCGTACTGCATCTGGCGGGCCTTCTTCTTGCATTGGCGCAGCACGATCTGGTCCACTCTAGCCCTGTGCTCCGGAAGAACTCGATAGAATTTCTACAATCATGCATGAAACAAGAATGGAAGAAGCCATGAGTTAAATCATTCATGAAACTAGAATGGACTTGTGCTTCTGAAGAGAACTCACCCAGAAAGTAGTGATCACGGCCTTGGCATGGGTCTCATCGTCCGCGTGGAGGGCCGCTTCCTAGTGGTCCCAGCTCGTGGCCAAAACCCGACGGTCCGGCTGCTGGACCGATCCGGACGGTACAACCCGGCAAGATAACTTCAGCAAGACGGTGATGAGGCCGTTGGGAATACGGACCCCTTTAGAATATATACAGTTGCTGCAAAAGAATGAACTATTAGCATGTGACAAGCAAAATAAATAACAACCGGAATATGCATGTGACAAGAAAAATAATGAACCACTTACTCTTTTCCCGTGGGCTCAATGAGCCACTTCTGCTCCTCAGTAGCAGGAACCTGCTTTGGTAGCTTTGCGTTGCCATGCAGCCATCCCTTGTTGTCAACCCCCTTCCCTTCACCACCATCATCCCCGCCACCACCCCCCTCCTCGCCTGCCTCCCCCTCCCCAACCTCCTCCTCCTCCTCCTCCTCCTCCTCCTCCTCGCGTGCCTCCTCCTCCACCTCCTCCTCCTCCTCCTCCTCCTCCTCCTCCTCCTCCTCCTCCTCCTCCCCAGAGCGTACCTCACTAGAGGAGGGTACCTCACTGGAGGAGGGCCTCGAAGACAACACCCCTAAGTCGGTGAGGGTGCGCTCTTTCTGGCCGCGACCCCCGGTAGTGGCTCTCCCCCACGCACCTCCTCCACTAGAGGCTCTCTCCCCGCCCCCTCCTCGTCTAGGGGCACCTCTCCCTCGACCTCCCTGTGAGGAGTCATCGTCAAGTAGCCGAGGGGGAGGATTACGTGCTCGACCACTCCGACTAGGCAAGCCGACGACCTTGCGTAGGAAACCCACGCCATCGGCCTTCCCCTTGCCCATGTTCCACGAACCTGCATTGAAAAGAGAAAAAGCAATTAGTAAATTAATGAAATGAAGAAAAAGGAATGATAATAAACACATTAATAAAAATGCATAAAAAGGCATATTCCTAAACTATAGAAAAAAAGACTTGAAACGTACATCTGCTAGAACCCATATGAATCATCCACTACTAGAAAAAGGGCTATAGATGGGATTGACACTAATGGCGCACCAGAAAGTTGGTGCGCCATTAGTATATACTAATGGCGCAACACCTACTGATACGCCATTAGTGTTGAAACTACTAATGGCGCACCGTGCAAAGGATGCGCCATTAGTATCAAATTTTTTTTTTGAAGTAGTGCTTTGTCCAAACATACTAATGGCGCATCCTGGTAAAGTGCGCCATTAGTAGTTGTAGTACTAATGGCGCACCCTCCCACATGTGCGCCACTAATGTTGTTTTTTTATTATATTTTTATTCCTTTTTTTTGCAATACTACTAATGGCGCACTGATCGATCGTCGTCGCCATTACTAGTTTAAACTAGTAATGGCGCACTGCGGATCAGTGCGCCATTAGTATTTTTTTTTTGCAACACTACTAATTTTCGCACCGCCAGAAGGTGCGCCATTAGTAACCTGGATTACTAATGGCGCATTTGTTGCTAGTGCGCCATTAGTAAGTGGGCAGCAACTAGATATTTTGGACAGCCTCTCCTACCCACACTCACTTTCTCCCCACTTCATTCTCTCCACCTCCTCCTTGTTGTCTCGGGTGCCTCCTCTTTTCACCTCATTTCCACCATAGATTCATTCAAATTAAGTGGTTAAATTACCTTGTTTTAATAGGTAAGTAAGGGGAAGCTATATTTATGTTGTTCTCCCTACAACAATGTGCACATGCACTTTTTATGGCCTAGCTAGATCTATGTATGTTCATGGTGTTGCATATGTTTGTGGTGTTGCATATGTGTTTGTGTTTGGAGGTGTACGGTATTTGAAATGCGATAGTTGCCAATATTTTGCGGAATGTTGATTCATTTCCGTTTGGCGAGAATTTTGGCATTAAGTATTCTTTTGGTCCTATTTTTAGGGAAAGTCATGCCAAATTTTTTTGCTTCTAAAATATCGTTTTGCTCTACCCCTTGAGGCGACCATGGTCCATACGATGACCGAAGGCATCGTGAATAGGTTTTTGAGGTCCGCGAAGGCGAGATGCTTCAAAAGAACGAGACGGAGATAAGATGTCCGTGTCGAAGATGCAAGCTGAAGAGCCTTATTGCGGAGCCGGATTCCGGGCAGGTGCGGGACCACCTTCTCTTGCGTGGTTTCATGGATGGCTATCAGTGGCAAGGTGATGAAGATGACTATGAAGTCGTCCATGGGGGCCGAGCAAGAAATGAGGAAGGGCAACAAGACAACCACCGCGGCTCGGGCGGGCGAGAAGACGAAGAATCCCCAGGAGATGATCACGACGGTGATGCTGTACACAGTCATCATGTAGAAGATGCAGGACATGATGATGAGGAAGCGGAGCAGACGACGGGCATGATCATGAAGATGATGATGCCGGGCGGAGCGACGCTGGACCATCGATGGGCTGGGTGCAGGACCCTCATATTCAAGAGCTGCTTCTCAAGCGTACGGATAACGCCAGAGCTGCCGCCCGAGAGAAAGCCAAGATGGATCAACTTGAGTTAGACGCGGTTACTCCATTGTATGAAGGATGCAGGCCGAGGATACCCGCTTGAAAGTAACGCTCATGGCTCACGGAGATGAAGGTAAAACACAAAATGACCGACGCGTATGCTTCGACGAGAACATGTCATTCTCGCACGACGTCTTCCCAAGGGGAACAAGTGCCCGACCAGTTTGGAGGAGGCAAAGAAAATCGTGTGTCCTCTCGATTTACCGCACGTGAAATACCATGTGTGCATGAACAATTGCATCATTTATCGGGACGAGCACGCGGAGTCTACCATATGTCCGGTGTGCGGCGTCACTCGATACAAGAAGAGGAAGAAAGCTCCTCGAAAAGTGGTGTGGTACATTCCGATCACTCCTCATCTGCAGCGGTATTTCATGGACCCTAAGGTCGCAAAGCTCCTGCGTTGTACGCGGATAGGGAGGAGAAGAAGCGAAGATGATGCAAATGATCCGGAGATAGATAAAAAGACAAGATGTTGAGTCACCCCTAAGGATGCGAGCCAGTGGCAAGCGTTGAACTTCAAGACTCAGAATTTGGGAACGATCCAAGGAACATCGTCTTTGGGCGCGAGCACCGATGGAGTCAATCCGTTTGGCAGCCAGAGAAGCACACATAGCACCTGGCCTGTGTTTGTGTGGATGTACAACCTTCCCCCACAGTTTGTGCATGAAGAGGAAGTACATTCACATGAGTATGCTAATTGAAGGGCGAAACAACCAGGAACGACATCAATCAGATCTGGGGCTGCTGAAAGAGGAGCTTGACACGCTGTGGAAAACGCGAGCCAATACGTGGGGACGCCGCAGAGAAAGAATATTGCCCTATGAGAGCCACACTGCTCACGACGGTGCACGACTATCTCGGTTACGGATATCTCGCGGGGCATGTAGTCCACGGATTTTCTGGATGCGTACGGTGCATGGATGACAAAACGTATCGCCAGCTAGATAGAGATCCCGGGTCTTTGAAAACCGTGTTCATGGGACATCGAAGGTGGCTTCGCGACGATGATCAGTGGAGGAAACGCAAGGATCTCTTCGATGGTGAAACTGAACCCCGAAAACGCCCATGTATGAGGAGCGGCGAGGAAATAGACAAGCTGTTGAAAAATTGGAAAGACTGCCCACTGCCGGGAAAGAAGCAAAAGGCGCCAGAGCCGGGAAAGAAGCGAAAGGCGCCAGAGCCGCTGTGAAGGTATGGAAAACGAGGTCTGTTTTTGGGACTTGCCGTCTTTGGAAGATCCACCGTGTGCCTCACAGCCTTGATGTCATGCATATCCACGAAGAACGTGTGCGAGTCTGCTTGGTACCCTGCTCAACATGCCGTAGAGGACCAAAGATGGGCCGAAAGCAAGGGCAGACTTGAAATCAATGGGCATCGTGCAGAGCTTCACGCTAATGATGATGATGATGATGATGATGAAGCGAAGCAGGACACAGAAAGTCGTCGCAAAGGCAAAAAGGCCAAGAAGACCGGAAATGACTACCCTCCCGCGTGCTTCACTCTAAGTCAGGAGGAGATCGAGCAGTTTTCACCTGCCTCCTAGGAGTAAAACTTCCTTACGGTTACGCTGGGAAGATAAGCGAGATACCTAGACCCAAATGAGCGAAGTTCAGCGGGATGAAGTCTCACGATCGCCACGTGCTGATGACGCAGATACTTCCAATTGCAATCCGTGGGATCATGGACACGCACGTCCGTGAAACGCTATTTGGCCTATGCAACTTCTTCGACGTCATCTCTCGGAAGTCGATTGGCGTGAGGCAACTCAGAAGGCTACAGGAAGAGATCGTGGTGATACTATGCGAGCTTGAGATGTACTTCCCGCCCGCATTCTTCGACGTTATGGTGCATCTGCTGGTCCATATAGTGGAGGATATCATCCAACTCGGGCCGACGTTCCTGCACAGCATGATGCCGTTCAAAATGATGAATGGTGTCATCAAAGGATACGTTCGCAACATGTCACGTCCAGAAGGAAGCATAACCAGGGGCTTTCTGACCGAAGAGTGCATCTCCTACTGCACGAATTATCTAGGCATCGAGAACCCCGTTGGTCTGCCCGTCAACAGGCACCTCGGCAGGCTCGCTGGATGGGGTTACCATGAGGGTCGCCATGAAATGCATGTCGACTTCGAGGGTCGACTCGCCGACTTTGAAAGAGCAAACCTAGTCGCGCTACAACACATAGACGTGGTCGATCCTTGGGTGGTACAACACAGAACCTTTATTAAGAAGACGTACAATGACCGAGGCCAACAGAGGACGGACGGAGATATACTCAAAGAGCACAACTCATGTTTCACGCGTTGGTTCAAGCAGAAGCTTCTGTCGTACCCTTTACATGAGGATTCTTCCGCGGAAGAACAACTCATATTCGCCTTGTCACAGGCGCCGAGCACAACCTGATGACCTATGAGGCGTCACGATATCATGACTACACATTATACACCGAGGCCAAGGACATGAAGAGCGATGGTTATCGTAACTCCGGTAACGATGGAATCCTACACGGTAACGACAAGGACAGATACTACGGAAGGATCGAGGAGATCTGGGAGCTGAGCTCTGTTGGAGAGAAGGTCCCGATGTTCCGTGTCAGATGGGCCAAGAACGTCATAAAAGAAGACCGGTATTTCACCACCATGGTTATACCCGTAGCCAAATCCAAGACCGCGGGCGCAAACGTCACCGCGAAAAATGAGCCATGGGTACTGGCTTCCCAACTGGACCAATGCTTCTTCATTACCGACCCGCCAAAGCCCAGTCGTGTTGTCGTGAGGAGAGGCAAAAGGAAGATCATCGGAATGGATGGAGTAGCCAATGAGCAAGACTTCGACAAGTACGGCGACCCGAGGATCGAACATGACGACGATGATGAAGTAGCAGCATACACCACAATAAGAAGCAGGACCACCCTACCTAAAGGACGTCCGTTCCATAAAAGAACTCAATTTGCGAAAAAGAAGGGCAAGTAGATTGTGAAGAGATAGCTAGATAAGATCGATTGTATTTAAATCGTAGACTTCATTTCTCGATTGTATTTCATGGGCACTTTTGAACTATCATGAATATTTTTAATTTCATGGACACTCGATCCCCTCCATCTCGATCCCCTCCATCTCGATCGCTATCCCACCTCGCCAGATCCGGTCTACCGGCCACGCCGCCACCGCCCGCACCTCGATTCCCCTACTCAACCGCCCGCCGACCCCCGCACCCTCCCTACTCAACCGCCGCCCGACCCCGCACCCTCCCTACTCAAACGCCACACGCCTCGACCCCCGCACCCCGCACCTCCCCGCTCCACCGGCATTACTGTTTGATGATGTTTTTTAAAAAAATATTACTGTCTTATAAAAAAATATTACTGTTATGATTTAAACAAGTTTGAACATATTTAAACACAAGTAAGTATCAAACAGCATTTTTAATGCATAAAAAAATTGTGGAACACAGGAATTGAACCCGGGACCTCCTGGTGTGAGAACTGGCTCTTGACGGTCGAGCTAGTAGAGGGAACTTGATGTGGATCAGGTTAGGTGGGAGATAACCTGTTGGCTCGAGCAGAAATCAAAACAAAAAGTACTAATGGCGCACCAGGGTGGGGTGCGCCATTAGTATGGATGTACTTATGGCGCACCAAGGTGTGGTGCGCCATTAGTATTGTGCACCCCCCGCACCATCCATAGTTCCTCCCGGGCCCACACCTATCCCCTCTCCCTCGCCCCTCGCCCTCGATCCCCTTCCCCTCTCCTCTCCCGACGTCGCTGCCCCGCCGCCTCGACGCCGCCCCACCGCCTCGACGCCGCCCCGCCGCCTTGCCCCTGCGCCCATCGCCGGCGCCCCGTCGTCCCTGTCGCCCGTCTCCAACCACCGCCGCCTGAGGCCCCGACGTCGGTGCCGCTCTCCCGTCCACACCACCGTCGCCAGCCCTCCGGCGACCGGCCGCACCCGCCTGTACCTCTCCTCCTTCCTCCTTCCTCCCTCTCCACCCTTCCTCCCCATTCCTCCCTCCCTCCCACCCCTTCCGCGCCCTCCACATCCCCTCCGCCTCCTCCCGCCGCCAGCCCCACCCCCAAGTCCGAGCTCCTGCCTCCCCACCGTCCGGGCGGGTTGGACTTGCCCACTCTCTCCCCACCCCACCCCCCACCCGCCCTTCCTCCCCTCCCCGGGCCGTCGACCGCCCCCCACCCCCATCCTCCCTCGCCGCGCGGCCTTGCGGTCACTGCAATGTGTTCTGGTTGTTAATCTTGAAAAGAGAAAAGAATATGTTCTGGTTGGTCATTTGTTCATCATGCATAACTTAGGGAGGCAGGAGACCTATGTTAACTTGATTCTTCTTCTTTAGTTTATTAACAACCTTCTTCAGTTTTTATCTCATCTGATGATAAAGTTGCACAATGAATCCTGCTTGCTACCTGACTGATAAAGTTGGACAAGTGCTCTTGCTAGATGCAAGTTGCAAATTTAATCCTGCTTCCTACCTCACTGATGCTGCCAAGTATATAGTGTTAGATTTCAGCTCTTCAGTTTAACAAGATTCTGTTTTTATGTGAGATAAGTTGCACATTCAGTTTAACAACACTAAATCCTACTTGCTACCCGACGGATATTGACAAGTGCTGGTCCACCCAATATCATATACTAGTGCTAGATGTAAGCATAAGCGTCGATGTTGCAAGTAGATAGTGTTGGAATCCTGCTACCATACTCATGTTGCCAAGTAGATAGTGTTCGATTTCATCAGACCAAACTTGTATGGGCTCTTCAGTTTAACAACATTCTATTTTTATGCCATGATAAGTTGCACACTGAATCCTGCTTGCTACCTTAATTGTGTTAGTTTTCATCAGACCAAACTCGACTGCTTGAGCTCTTACACCATGTTTTTTGTACAATAAGCTACGTAAAAACTGAAGAAGGTTGTTAACTGCAAGAACTATGTTAACTCATCCCCACCTTTGAACTCTTTCTGTCATAGTAGTCTGTTGTGACATAACATCTTGATTTTGCTGTTTCTTTCATGCTTTCATGTGGAAAGACCAGGGGTTACATTCCATAAGCAAGCATCTTTTTGCCCTGGGTGCTATTAACAGGCTACTTACGTCTCTCATTTTGTTAAGCAGCTTACAGGATTTTACTGCTTGCTTCATAAACATATATTTCATCTGAAGGATATCATCTATTTATCTATCCATGGTGCTTATTCCTGGTGCATAATAAGTTTATCCATGGTGCTTATTCCTGGTGCATAATAAGTTTTTGATAGATAGATAGCCATATACTCTATCGACCTTCAAAACATCATCTTCTTATCCATGGCTCTAGTTAACATGCTACTTACGTCTCTCATTTTGTTAAGCAGCTTACAGGTTTTTACAGCTTGATTCATAAGCATATATTTATCAGTCCAGGGTTCTTATTACTGGTGCATGACAAGTTTGTTTGATAGGTAGATAGATAGATGGATAGGCACAAACCTGCAAAACACCACCTGCTTAACCTCTCACCTATGTTCATGCAGGGATATTATTCTTGGAAAAGCCCTTTGTTGGTGACGGAATAGAAAGATAAGCAGGTACCTATCTTCAGTCCCAATCTAACAGGTAGTCCATGGATTCAAACTAGCTAAAGGAGATTCAAAATGCCGAACCTTTAGGTTAACAACTCAACACAAACCAATCCCTGAAAGCAAAAACTCAACACAAACCAAGTGCATTATTTTTGTGACTATTTCCATGTTTGCAGAACCAATATTTTTGTGTATGATTGTGCGTAAAGTAGATAATGTGAGCAGATGAATTATAGTGTTTGTGTTGTAATGAAACTTGATCTGAAATAGAACTTGACAGCCTGTACAGTGAATATATGCAGTGAATAGAAATTGACAGGTTTTCTTGACTGAATTCAGTCCTGTACAGTGAGTATATGCAGTCAATATACAGTCATTGTAATTTTTGGGAGTAATTTTTGGTGTCAAATCACTCAAGCAAGAACTGAATTTTCAAACTGAACTTGACACAATACTATTCAGTTAATTTGCTTGGACAATAGTATGTATGCTCATCACTTTATGTATGGTGTTATGCCCTGTTATCTTTGTTCAGTTGACTAATGAAGCACTAGGCTCATCCATGGTACAAGTTCACCTGTGAACACTTGAAATTAGTCGGGACATCCCGTCTTGATAGATGTAAATTGTGTCCAGAGGCTTTGAAGCACCGGTTTTCCTGTTTCTAACTCTGAATCTGATATAAACCATACGGTTGGCATAAGTGGTCTTTTGTATATGTGCTGATGCTTTGTTAATATAAAGCTATAGATGATGTTGTACTTGTGATGATGCTACTTGTGATCTTCTGAAATGACCCATTGGCGACTTCATTACGCGGGGATAATGATATTGCAGGTACCCCAAGAGGCCCTTGAGTTTGCGGAATGTCGATTAACTTCCGTTCCGGCAAATTCGGGTACTCCATATGTCCTATTTTCAGCAAAGGTCATGCTGAAATTTTCCGTGAATTTTAGCATGACTTTGCTAAAAATAGGACATATGGGGTACTTGTGACTAATGCATGGGCCGGTATCTTAGTAGTTAATTAAGTAGGATCAAGTGCCCGGCGTACTTGTGACTAATGCATGGCTTTTAGGGTGCCTCGGTGTCGATAAAAACCGAAATGATGAAAGCTTAGGCTTTTAGGGTGCCTCGGCGTCGAAAAACCCTCAATGATAAAAGCTTAGATTTTAGGATGCCTCGGTGTCGACAAACCCTAAATGATGAGACCATGATCTTGTTCCTTGACAATAACCAACTTTTTGACCAAACTTTGTTTCTATTTAGAGAGAAACATGGCCCACAACGATGAGGCCGGGGTTCGGCGGCAAGGCATTCTCGAGCTGTCCCAGAGATGGAGGAACAACCTCACTTGTATGAGGACGCCGCCTTCCCCACCGATCCTGAGACCACTGATGGTACCGCCGAGGATGACCCCACTGATGGTGCCGCCGAGGATGCCACCACTGATGATGGCGGCACACACACAGATGGCAGCCAGCAGAAGAGGCAACGGAAGGACCGGCGCCCGACCGTGCTCCGCACCCTCAAGGAGGAAGTTACTAAAGTGGACTCCAACGGGAATCCAACGGCGCCCGAACGAATAGTCAAAGGGTACTCGCTTCAGCTCGAGTGCATTCTCCGGAGCACCGTCTCGATCAACACCGAGAACCTGAGGCATCCTGACCGAGGGAATTTGCGCAACCTCCTCTTCACGAAGCTGCACGAACGATACAAGTTTCCCGCTGCTTTTGAAAGCACAAGCCTCAAAGGGAATAAAGTGAACAATGCTGCCCTCACGAAGATGAGCAAGGCCCTGTCTACTTGGAAAAGCAATGTGAAGAGAATGATCGAGAAAGGTGAGAGTTATGAGAAGATCAAGGAGAAAAATCCTTCGATCACCGAAGATGACTACAACGACTTCAAGATCAATTGCTCGAGCACCGCAAACTCCCAATCAAGTCGATTGGGGAAAGAAATGCGGAGCTGAACATAGGGAACACACACTCGGTCCCGGCGGTTACAGAGTGGCGGAGCCTATATGGGATAAGGAGGACGTGGGCGTGCGAGCAAGGCCTACCGCCTCTCTTGATACATACGGTGACAAGCGGACCAGAACTTTGTCAGGGCCCGGTACAAGAAGGACCCGAAAACAAAGGAGCTTACCACGGATCCGAAGACCAGGGCGCTTGAGGTTGTTCTGGTAAGGAATACCACCCCGGGGTAATTAGCTCCATATGGTTGCATTCTAATTAATGAAGCCAAATTTCTAAATGGTTCACATTCCTTCCGCAGCGATCGAAAGCGATGGCGCGGGGTCGACTAAGAGCAACCCTTGGGACACCACTCTAAATAGGGCGTTGAATGTAATGAAGAACAAGGATAAGCTTAGTAAGCCGACGTCAGCTGGTCGTGTGGCCGGCAAAGGCTTGTCCACAAAATGGGGGTCATACTATACCGCTGGTGTGCGGAAGGAGAAAAAGACCAGCTCGGAAAGCGGTAGCGCGAGGTTCAAGAACTCAAGGCACAGTGGCGCGGATTCCGGAGATTGTCCAAGAGCAAGTGCAACAACAACTCGGAGCGACGATCACCGCCATTGTGCCTACCTTGATCCAGGTTGAGTGCGTGGATTGCGGGCGGCCAACAGGCCGCCCGATTCCTAGCTTCACGGCCAGCAACTCGCAGAATGCGATGGCGGGGCCATTGGTGTCTGCGGCGAGGCGGCATTGGTGTCTCCGACGCCGCACGGAGCTTAATGCACCGGGTGTACGCCGGCCGGCACCTGCAGCAAGCGGCCCCTCCGTCAGCTCGCGCCCGCCGTTGGCGGTGCCTCGACATTAGCCGAGCTCGACGCCATCATCACGGTAACTAATTAAGCCTCTCTCGGTCGAGGACTTCATCTCCTTGCCTTTGACCGGGCATCCCCGACGCCCTACATGTTTTCGCGGCGCCGCCGACGTTCGTGCACTCTCCGCACTTCGTGAACAATGAGTTGGTCGATGTCGCCAAGGGAAAATCGTTCAACCGGCAACCCCTTGTTCCACGGTACCCAGATGCCACCCAACTTGTTTAGGGTTGAACTGGTTCGGTGCTGCCAGGCTGCGACGAGGTGTTACCTCCGATTCGACCCGTCGGGGCCGACGATGATGACGTGATGACCCTCGGCGCCGCCTGAGCTGGCCCCTGCTTTGGCGAAGAGCCAGATTCGTTTGGGGCGGGGACACCACCCCAAAGACAACACCGCCCGATTGTGCCGTCGCCAAGTCGGCCCCATGGCAAGACCGCCCGCAACGGTGCGGACATCCCTATGCCACTGGATCCAAACATGCATATGGCACATGATCGTAACGACGACGACGACGATACATTTGCCAACGCCGATCAAGATTTTGCCGATCATGGGTATGGTGGCGACTTCATGGGGCCTCCTTCTCAAGAACCCAACCCAACAAAAGACGTGCGCGCGATCTAGCTGGTACCGCGGAGAAGCCAAGTTGCAACAGGCGTCGTCTGCCGTTCAGCTCTCGAGAGACGCCTCAGCCGCCGACTTCACCGAGCCTCGATAGGCGAGGTGCGAATATTATCAGCCCCAACACCCCCCAGCAGGCGGTCAGTGAGCAGAACTCGGTCCCATTACAGGAGAAGAAGAAGGCACGCAAAAGAAAGACTAACAAGGGTGCGGGCCAGCCGGCACCGAGTACGATCCATGCTCAGGACGGGCCACCTTCACCTGAGGATATCTCCAGGAGGGTGCATGTGGCGGGTAGGCCGATGCTACCGACAAATATGCTCAATGCTACAACCGGTGCTATGCGGAGTCTGCATGAAAGTGTTCTTTCTTTGGAGAAGCGGCGTCTCAGAGAGAAGGATGTGGCATACCCGGTTTTCGTGGCCAAGGTGCCAGAGGGCAAGGGCTTTGTGGATAACTCCATCGGGTGTACGATCGTCCTGCGGTTTGATGACATCCACGCTATGTTGAACCTTCATCCGCTGCACTACACCTTCGTTCGGCTATTTTCGCTGAGTATGGAGATGCGGATCATTCGCGACAAGACCCCGGACATCGTGATAGTCGACCCCTTCTACATGCGTGCCAAGATCTTGGGTAGCGCTGGGGACCGGCAAGTCGCGAGTTCTTACCTTGAAGGCGTCATTCTTGCAAACCAAGATAAGGATAACTTCCTCGTGCCTTACTTTCCCGAGTAAGTCCTCCCCTCAACCGGCCCGTAACATATGAATTCTTAGATTTCGATCGTTTTCTTTTAACATTCCGTGTTTTCTGCAGTGACACACATTGCACGCTCATCCTCCTAAGCCCCAAATATTCCATGGCCACGTATTTCGACCCTGACCGTCAGTCGAAGGTAGACTACACAAATGTCAAGAAGGTTCTTGATGATGTTCTCCCCGGCTACGCCCAATCTGGAGGCACCTTCACCAGGCCTATTCGTAAGTATGGCAAGCACGTGTTCTCCCACAATACAACGTTCTGCTGCGTCAAGCAGCCGCCTGGCGGTCAGAAGGGTGCCTACTATGCCATCCATCACATGCGGGTGATCGTACGGGACCATCATCAACTTCTGCTACCGAGTAAACTCAAAGATTGGGCCGCGAGCGTGTCGGCAATCCAGGACGCGGACATCAGACAAGAATTCTTTCGCATCCAAATGGAGTTTGCGGAAATCATCCGTCAAGATGTCCTTCGTACCTCGGGGCAGTTCTACCTCAGAAATCAACCGTCCAACAGTGACATCGACACAATGCTACAAATGCATGCTGACAACGCCCGTTCTTTCATGACTCCCACGATAGACGGCGGCTTCATCCACGCTCCGGTCCCTTGAGTCGAGTCGAAAGCAGTGATGCTGTGTCTAGTTCTGAAACATCGATTGGCTCATGCTGTAATTAAACTTTAATGAACTTGTAGTATGTCTCTTTGGTTTCGAGAGTCGTTCAACTTAGATGTAATCGATGCTATTAATGTCTTGCTTTTCTCTTCCGATCGTTCTGTTGCATACTTATATATTGCTTATATATTGTCTGTGAATTGGTACTAACGTTTCGTTTGGCTAGTGCATAGCGATGCCGTCAGATGTCGTGGTACGAGGGTAAGGTTCCCGGAGTCTACAACGACTGGGAGGAGTGTCAGAGACAGGTTCACCGATTCAGCGGTAACAGTTACAAAGGGTACACCACTAGGGCCGAGGCCTAATCTAGATACGCCCGCTATCTAGCGGGAGAGGGGAGGGAGCGTTGGAGGAACCGGATGAAGATGAGTTTCATCGTGATGATGCTCATCGTGTTGACCGCAGCTCTCTTCTATGTGATGGTAGTTTAGATGATCGATATCGACTTGTAATGTGAAGACAAACTCGCTACTCGCGGTCTCGAGACTTGTAATATAATGTTCTATCTTTGTTCGGTCTTTTCAATTCGGAGACTAATATGATGAATTGTATTCAGAGACTAATATGATGAATTGTATTCAGAGACTAATATAATGAATTGTATTCAGAGACTAATCTTCTGTTGTATTCGATGAATCTGTTGTTGATGTGTGATGTCTATATTTTGTCCAATTATACATTTTGTAACCTGTGCAAAAACAGAAAATAAAAAATAAAAAAACCTAATATTCATACTAATGGCGCATCACATCATAGTGCGCCATTAGTATGCCAAAGGATACTAATGGCGCATCATTAAACTGTGTGCCATTAGTGTGCCGAAGTTACTAATGGCGCATCATGCCGTCGTGCGCCATTAGTATGCTGAAGTTACTAATGGCGCATCATGCAGTCGTGCGCCATTAGTATGCCAAAGCACCTGGTATACATGGCCCCCTGGGAGGCATACTAATGGCGCACTACATGGTGCGCCATTAGTAAACCAGATACTAATGGCGCATCAGTGGTGCGCCATTAGTAAAAAATACTAATGGCGTGCTAGTAATGGCGCACCGGTAGTGCGCCATTAGTAGGCAAAACCGGTGCGCCATTAGTAGGCCTTTTCCTAGTAGTGGCGCCTCCATCGAAGAGGAACACCGCACTGTTATAAGTGCGGTGATTCAGAAGGTTCAGCTCGCCAAGAGCGGGCTGACCGAAGCCTACAGTAGCCTTCTAACAGGCTTTGACGTAAGAATTTCAATATATGTAAAATGGTACCGCATAGACAGTAGTCCCTGATGCTCGGTTCGGTGTTCGGAAAGAAAAGCCGGACTGAGGATCTTTAGAAAGATAAACGCAGGAGTCATAAAAATATGTCAATATGGGATTGCAGGTTGTGCTGCTGACCTCCGCCGCACTGACTGCGGAGGTCAATACTTTGAAGGAAAACCTCGAGCGGTCCGAGAACGAGCTCGGCCATGCCAAGAAGCAGCTCAAGGAAAAAGAAGGTGAGTAATACCTTATGAAAATTGTACCTTACAGAAAAGGATTTGGTTGCAAGAAAAATGACAAGGATAACGTGGGTATTGTAGGGGCCACTAACGAGGTGGCGACCTGAAGGAGGCGGGGCATGCCGAACGTAATGCGGCCTTGAGCGCACCGAGCGAGAGAAGTAGGAGGCGCGGGTGGCGGAGGTACAGCGAGAGCTCCAGGATCTCGTGAAAAAACATGAGAACTTGGAGCGTGACTCGAAGACTCGAGAGTCTGAGCTTGCAACGGCTCTTGAGAGTGCCGAAGCCGCTAAGGCCGAAGCCTACAAGGCCCTCCAGGAGATTGAGGCGGTGAAGAAAATAGCAGCGGGTAAGGCATTTTTCATGCAGAGTAAGCATGTGAGTGTTAATTACCTGTTGCTTACCCGAATTCGGAGCTCTCGAGGAGCGTTCGCAGACCTTCCTCACAGTGTGTCCGATGCTGCCGCATTCTACCGGGCCGAGGAGGGGAGCTCGACGCAGAAGGTTTTCTGGTCTCGATGTCGAGGCCGGACATCCGGTGCCTTTAGCGACCAGCTGAAGCAGCTGGTCGAGCTCCACGAGGCGGCCGAACAGGCCATGAAGGGCCTCATAGTTCGGCCGTGGCCTAAGGAGGCCATGCCCTGGAGCTACTTCGGCCTGGTGCGGCGGCTGATGGATGCGTGCCCGTGGGTTGAAGTGATCAAGCATTCCGCTTGTATTGAGGGTGCCTGCCGGGCCCTTGCCCGCGCAAAGGTGCACTGGGGCAAGATGGATGCCCAGAAGCTTGTGACGGACCCGCCACCAGAGGGCAAGGAGCATCGCACGCCCGAGATGTATTATAAGAGTGTGTCAAGGCGCCCGCACTATTGCGGGTGAGTGCTCCAAAGATGTAATATTTGAGTAGACTCGCATTTTGTTATCCTGTCTGCGCTGAAAACTTAGTTCATATGCGCTAAGCAACGCTTGTTAATTTAAAATATTACCTTACGTGCGGCTTCTCGCCCCATGCCACGAGTCTTTGGGGTGTTCGGGATAAACTTGAGCGCTCTTGTTCCCATTTTGGGTCCATCTAGGGAGGCGCTCAACACAGCAACAAGGCAACCGGACTTATAATGCTTGAACGCTCTCACTTAGCCATAGAATTCTATAATTTTAAATTTCGTGAAGCCCCTAGTCTTCGGAAGGCGAATTTGGGGTGCTATCCACGCCTTGGTCGGACAAGATCCGGCTCCTCGCTCTAAGCGGCATAAGTCTTTAAGGACTCGCAAAACCTCTCGAACAGCGACCGGCTCTCGCCTCATCATGACGGTCAGTTTTAGCTTTCTCCATCGAGGCGTTAACCCAGCCGAACTGAGGCGGAATCATGATGGTTCTCCCGGTGCTACCTTAGCCGATATAACGGAACGTAAGGTACCAAAACACGGAGCCGGGCAAACCCAACTATTGACCCAAGACATGATTCGAGCTAATGCATATAGTGCTATAAGTTCGGGTGCCGCACTTGTGAAAGTGTTCGGACTCATTATACCATAATGCGGGAAACATAAGCCCCTGGTGTATATTAGCCGTACCAAAGTGTACGGATGCAACATGTCGTGGATGAACATATGTATGAAAAAGAAATGCAATTATAAACAAAAAGGTGATGCATTGTTTTATTCAATAAGTGCTGCTACGAATGCAGAACGATACAAATAATGCAATAAGCAAGGTATGAGACTGTTAAACATGTCCCCCTCCAGGGGTAGGCTGCAGATTGGTGTATGAAAATGCTCGTAATGGAGACCACCAGATATTCGTTGTAGCCTTTATCCTTCCCTCGCTGTTGCATCGTGAGTTCGGCAGGTCTGCTGCCGGACAGGCTTCGACAAACGGAGTCCTGTGGGTAAAAAGTAAAAGGTAAAAAGAAAAGAAAAGGAACAAAACACTTGAGAGCCCTGGTGTGGTTGAGCCGCATGATCTGGGTTTATCGTGGTCGTGCCCCTCTCCCCATGCCCATGGTATCTTCGAGCATAATGGTGTCTGCGAAGGACCTGCTTTGACGTTTCGCAGGGGCTGGGGCTGGGGAACCCACTCTGGCGATGCTCTGAACGTGCCAGGTGGTCTTGTTGTAAGTTACTCCGGGCGCGCTTAGCTGTGTCCGGTCGCTTAACGGCCGGACTCGAGAATTGCCTTAAGAGGCTGCATTGCACTTCTGCCGCGAGAGCCGTTGTATGTTCCTCCGTGCGGAGGGAACATTTAGTGTTTCCGTTGACCGTAATGACTCCTCGAGGGCCTGGCATCTTGAGCTTGAGGTATGCGTAGTGCGGCACCGCGTTGAACTTTGCAAACGCGGTACGTCCGAGCAAGGCATGATAGCCGCTGCGGAATGGGACTATGTCGAAGATTAACTCCTCGCTTCGGAAGTTATCCGGGGATCCGAAGACCACTTCGATGTAATTGAGCCTGTACAATTGGCTTCTACACCTGGTATGACGCCTTTAAAGGTTGTTTTGGTAGGTTTAATCCTTGAGGGGTCTATGCCCATTTTGTGCACTGTATCCTGGTAAAGCAGGTTCAGGCTGCTGCCGCCGTCCATCAGGACTCTTGTTAGGTGAAATCCATCAACGATTAGGTCTAAGACCGGTCTGGCGCGAATCCGCCGTGGCGGATCTTGGTGGGGTGGTCCTTCGGTTAAAAGTGATCGGGCAGAGGACCATGGATTGAACTTGAGGGCAACTGGCTCCATCGCCAGAGACATCCCGGAGTGCACGCTTCCGCCTCCTTTTGGGTTTGTGCGTTATATATCATGTTCACCGTCCGCACTGTGGGGAAACCCTTCGCCCTTTATTGTTCGCGGTTGGGTCTCGTCCTCGCTATCGCTACGCAGCCCCTTGTCATTGTGTTCGGCAATTAACTTGCCTGCCTGCTTGAATACCCAACAGTCCCTGTTGGTGTGGTTAGCTGGCTTTTCGGGGGCGCCGTGTATCTGGCACAAGCAGTCGAGTATTCGGTCCAAACTGGACGGACCCGGAGTAGTTCTTTTGAATGGCTTTTTCCGCTGACCGGGTTTAGAGCCTCTGAATCCGGCATTGATTGACGTATCCTCAATATTGTCGCCGTTAATGTGGCGTTTGTTTTTATTACGACGCGGCCTGCCATTTCGGTCCTTGAAGTCCGGACTGCCAGAATTTTTGCTGAGGTTGTTGTTGCGTGCTAGCCAGCTGTCCTCACCCGTGCAAAAGCGGGTCATGAGTGATGTGAGGGCTGCCATGGATTTCGGCTTTTCCTGTCCTAGGTGCCGGGCAAGCCACTCGTCACAGATGTTATGCTTGAAGGCCGCGAGGGCCTCCGCATCCGGACAGTCAACGATTTGATTTTTCTTGGTTAAGAACCGTGTCCGAAATTGTTCTGGCCGATTAAATGCAGCTGCTGAATTATGTGGCTTAGGTCATCGGCGTCTGGTGGTCGCACATAAGTGCCATGGAAGTTATCGAGGAATGCGGCTTCTAGGTCCTCCCAGCTCCCAATTGACTCTGGCGGCAAGCTGTTGAGCCAATGCCGGGCTGGTCCTATAAGCTTGATGGGGAGGTATATGATGTCGTGAATATCGTCACAGCGGGCCAGGTGGATGTGAAGGAGATTGTCTTCGATCCAAACTGCGGGGTCTAGTGTGCCATCATAGGATTCAATATTGACGGGTTTAAACCCTTCGGGGATTTGATGATCCATTACTTCGTCTGCGTGAAGCATAGTGGGTGTCTTGGCGCCTTGTATCGGGCGATATCAATGACGGAGCTCAAAAGAGCTTTGTCTGTTTTGTTCGCCCGGCGGACTTATCGTGTCCGGCGCGACGGTTGTCGCCACGCACCGTGCGCCCACGATCCATAGATCGATCTTGATTGTCTTGCCTTGTCCTCCAATATATCTCGCACGTCCGGAGTGTTCCCCGTGGCCGTGTGCTTTTTGAGCGATGCCGGGTGCGGTTCTAGTGAAGGGCCTAGAGGCCTCTTCCGCCGCGACCACGGGGTGGTCGGTCAGCCGTATTGTCTCCTGGTGATGCGGGTTCATAAGACTCCTCCTCTAATCGGGGGAGCAGCTTGCGTTTAGGGTAGCTTTTGGAGGGGCATTCGAGCTCATGCTCTTCGGCCGCAAGGACTTCAGTCCATCTGTCGGCTAGCAGATCCTGATCAGCTCGAAGCTGTTGCTACTTTTTCTTGAGGTTGTTCGCCGTGGCCATAAGCCTGCGTCTAAAACGCTCTTGTTCGACAGGATCCTCAGGCACGACGAATTCATTGTCGTCGAGGCTTGCTTCGTCTTCGGAGGGAGGCATATAATCCTCTACCTCTTCTTCTGCCGCTCTCTCTTTAGGGCTGGCGTCTCCATCCTCCTGCGCTGGATCTTGCTGGAGTGGATTGACTTCGGCACTGTCCGGTGTATTGTTATCTCCGGTGCCGGAATCTTCATTCTTGCTATGGCGGGATTTAGAGCGGCTGCTTCTTGGAGGGGTCATCCTCCGTTGTTCCATCGCCATTCCCATCTTTTGGGATGTCCACCATATATATGTCGTACGACGAGGTGGCCTTTCAGTGCCCTGTAGGCGCTGGGTCTTGATCGTCTCCGGCATCGTCGTCTATACCGTTGATGTCTTCGGAGTTGTAGTCTAGCATGTCGGTTAGATCGTCGACAGCGGCTACCAAGTGGGTGGTGGGTGGGCTTTGAATTTCTTCGTCGTCTGCATCCCAACCTTCCTGACCGTAATCCGGCCAGGGCTCTCCAGATAAAGAGAGAGACTTTAGTGAATTCAGGATGTCGCCAAAGGGCGAGTGCTGAAAGATGTCTGCGGCAGTGAACTCCATGACGGGCGCCCAATTGGATTCGATTGGCAGGGGCGCGGAGGGTTCAGAGTCCGGACAGGAGTCCGGCACCCTGGAGTCGAGGTCCTCGCAATGGACAGGGATAGAGTTCGGCTCGATCTCCGTAGAGATTAAAGCCCCCGAGGCGGTTTCCAACCACTCGTCCTCGATCGGGGAATCCGGCTCCGGATTAAGGGTCGGAGCGGATTTAGGTGCGGCCTCGTGGCAATCGCTCGCTGCAGAGCTAGATCATGCCCATCGAAACAAAGGCGGCACGCCGGCTGCGGCCGAATCCGTCGAAGATCAAGTCTCCGCGGATATAGGCCGTATAGTTCGAACTTCAAATCTGACTCGATGGCTGTGGGCGTAGTTTTCGATCTGCTCCAAATGGCCAAGCTTAATTGGCCCGCAGTGCAAAGCCGCCGAATACGAAGATCTGTCCGGGGAGAAAGGTCTCACCCTAGACTGCGTCGTTGTTGATGATCGAAGGAGCCATCGAGCCTATCGGTGACGACACAGAGGAACTCTCAATGAAAGCACCAATGTCGGTGTCAAAACCGGCGGATCTCGGGTAGGGGGTCCCGAATCGTATGCGTCTAGGCGGATGGTAACAGGAGACAAGGACACGATGTTTTACCTGTGTTCGGGCCCTCTTGATGGAGGTAAAACCCTACGTCCTGCTAGATTAATATTGATGATGTGTGTTACAAGAGTGGATCTACCACGAGATCAAAGAGGCTAAACCCTAGAAGCTAGCCTATGGTATGATTGTTGTTCGTCCCCACGGACTAAAACCCTCTCGCTTTATATAGACACCGGATAGGGTTAGGGTTACATGTAGTCGGTTACAATAGTAGGAGATCTAAATATCCAGACGCCAAGCTTGCCTTCCACGCCAAGGAAAGTCCCATCCGGACACGGGACGAAGTCTTCAATCTTGTATCTTCATAGTCTTGGAGTCCGGCCGATGATGATGGTTCGGCTATCTGGACACCCCCTAGTCCGGAACTCCCTCAATGCTACTTACACATTTGTTCCATGATTTTTCATCGGTCTTCGTAGGTTTTGATACATGCATTGCATTACTCAGACACTTGTGTCACTAGTGTCCAAGTAAGATTGAAGTTTACATATTCATTTTGTGTGATGATGAGTTTGTGTCACTCTGCATGCATGCCGACTTCTGCACAAAGCATTGCTTTGCTAGTCTGCATCCGTTCCTCGCTGCTGCTGCTGGTAATCACTCTGGCAGTACAAGCCTTTTTGGTGATACAATGTCAACAAAACATGCTAAGCTTGCCTATTCGGGACACATACTTAGGCAGAATTGTCAGGACCGGGCTCCGCGTGGCAAGGCGCGCTGAAGGTCTAGTACAACCCCAGCCAATCTCCTACACTACACTACAGTATGTCATGTCAGTATACAACCCCAACATTTGGAGCTGCACTTGCTAGCTAATTAGCTTCAGACATCTTATCTAGATAAGAGAACTTGTTTCCACTATAGATGCAGTTCTTCAATGATAGTAGATCAAACTAAATTTTACCAATTCTATCTTCTGTGATTAAAACAAATCAACGACAGAGCTGCAAAAAAAAGATTTTACCAATTCTATCTTCTGTATCAAAACAAGTCCACAACAGTTCTATCTTCTTGTGTGTATTACACTGTTTTTCAGCCTATTCTATATTCAGAAGCTAAGATTATACCATCTGTTCTGCCTACTTTTGACTATGTGAAGCATTTATTTTCTGCTTCATAATGTCAACATTATCCCTGTGAAGAAATAACAATGTCAGAATCAGCAGCTTCCAGTTTAAAAGTAATAGAAACAGATAGCTCTGTGCTACGAACTTAATTGGTTTCTGTTGTGATTTGGTTGCAGGTGAGGAAGGTGGACATGCTCGACGGAGTCACCATCTTGCGGTCTGAGAAGGTCAAGTATGAGATGGTCCCTGATGGAAACGACATCAAGCTCGTCTCCCGCTCGGTTGCCCTTATCAACTAGGTGAATCAGACAGGACCCAAAACCTGTCTTTGTTCATGTGCATGTTGTGCTGCCTAATAATTTGGTTGATGTGATGCAAATGATATTGTATCATGTTTGCTTATGCTCTTTGCGGATACCACTATGCTAGATGTGCTTAGAAGTCGTTGCAATGTCTTCAGATGTTGGATGTCGAGTGTTCTTTGTTTGCGATGCATATATGGCTGCTTGTGATGTTCAACATGATGCAAACAGTGCTACTTCTGCTATTGTGCTGTTGTTATTTGTGGTCTGCAACCTGCAGGGTTCAGGTTGCTCCTTTGTGTTATTTTTTTTTGCCTTGAGATTATTTCAAGTTTCAGAAGTGAGCAGTTTTGCATGGCTCAGATTTTGACGCCTCTGAATTAGTAGTCCTAATTATTCCCAGGTCACAAGATTCCATGAGCGGTGCTGTTTTACAAGCACTAGTCGTTGTGGTCTGCAAATCCTAGAGTGGCTTGAACTGCTGGATGCTTCAGCTTGCTTCTGCTTTGAATTTTGTGGTCTGCATGCTTTAGTAATTGTGCCCTTAGTTCTTTTTTGTAGGGAGCTATGCTTATCATCAGAAACTCTCGGTGATGATGTTATTCCTCTTTTGGTTCATGAGTTGCAATTATATACCATAGAATTCTACCCATGTGGTGGACTTAAGTATCTTAGTGACTTCATTTGATGTGTGTATTTACATTAATTTTAAGCTTCATTCTTTGTGAAAATGCACCTCACTGACCGTCTGTCTATTTATTGTGTACTTCTTGCATGAGGAGGTGACTAGTGATGTGGCGCGCCAAGCGGCAGTAGGCGAAGGGTGTCTCCTGCTCGAGGAGGCGGAGGAGTAGGGGTGTGCCCAGCCGGCAGCCCTGTCCTGCTCGTGGGGGAGGGGCAGGAGGGGTCTGCTCCTCTGCTTCCATTGCGACCGCGGCAGGTAGCTCCTCCATCTCCCTCCCCCTCTTCCTGTAGCGTCATTTTTTCTTCCTAACAATCTAGAGACAGATAAGGTGCTAGCTAGCTACTTTAATAAATCTCCATGCTTATGAACACCACAGTTATTTTTGGACAGATAGAGCAAAAAGTGCTCAAAGTTCGTTAGTGTTGTAAAGCCATTCTCCTGTTGATGGATAGGTGTTTTATCTTGTGAAGTTAGTGGATGTTGATCAAGTCAACATTTCCGCTGTATGAAACGTTTCTCCTATTGTACTCCTTAAAAAGCTTTTCGCTGATGGCAGGAAGAACAAGGCTGTTCACAAGAAGATGGTAGGAAGAAGCAGGCTGATTCGATTTGATCCTCAAGTTAGACCTTCCCTTCCCCTTGTCTCTTTGATTCGATCCGATCTATGCACAAAGTTCACTAGTTTGGATGCATCATAGAACTTGTGGTGATGTTGTCTAGATTGCAGCAAGCAAAAATACAAGTGTTGAGGTTGTTAAGTGTTTTGTTACGGTGAAACCGAACCTTTTATTGAATAGTAGGATGGCTGACTTGCTATGATTATCTCTTGTTGCTATGTTTGTCTTTTTCATATCCAAATCATGTTTTTGAATTGGTGTGCTTGAAAACCAAGGAATGCTTCTATTCCTTGTCGGTGTTCTTTTTTATTCTGGTATAAGATGAACCAGATCATTATTTGTTTGGTGGTTGGTTTGCATACATGTTCTTTTTCTGCAGAAATATGTTGTTGTTCCTTGCAGAGTAAATATGCTATTAGATTTACTTTTATTTTGTTCCTAATCATTTTTTTCTATAATGTGCAGATGCTGGCCTTTCATGTTTCTTCACAAGCATGAAGACAAAGAAGTTGGAAGAAGCATAGTTCTAGCTCATTGGAGCTGGTTCTGGGAGTAACGAAACCCTTTAGGCTGATCCTATTTGTATGTGTGATGTAGCAGAACACTTGTAGGGCTCATGTGATACTCATGTGATAGACCTGTACACTTGTAGAGCTGTTATCTAATTGTAAACTTGATGCTGATCACATTTGTATGTATGTTATATGATGTAGCAATGATGTAGCAGATTGCTTCTTGCTGTTATTTGAAGTATTGTGTCGGTTTTCTGTATTGGTATATTGAAATATGAACAGAACAAAGAAAAACAAAGGCTACAACCCAAAAACAAAGGTGCATAAAAAAAGAAAAAAATGGCTACAGCCCAAAAATAAAAAGGCTATAATGTTGGGCCTGGCCCATGTAGCTGACCAAAATTATAGGGAAAAAATATATAAAAGGCTGAATTGTTGGGCTGAATCTTGTCAGTGACCTTTTAAATTGGTCGTAATTTTGCCACGTCAGATTGCCACGTTGGATCCGACGTGTAACCAAAACAAAAGGTCATGGGTTCAACGACCTTTTGTTTTGGTCGTAAACGTCTACGACCTTCTCACAGAGAAGGTCGCTATAGTCAGTTAACGACCGCCAGCTTTTGACATTCTCTTTTTGGTCACAAAAAGGTCGCAAACGAAAAACCATGACCTTTCAGTGACCAATAGTCAAGGTCACAAGTTGACATATTTCTTGTAGTGGATAATCTTCATCATTTATCAGGATGCTTGGGTCAGCCTTGACTTTGAACGGACTAATTTCATGAAACTTTTCATAATCTTCGGACATGTCTGTCTTGCCCTCCACTCCCACGATGTCCCTTTTTCCTGAAAGAACTATCTTGCGCTTTGGCTCATCGTATGATGTATCCGCTTCCGTATCTTTTCTTTTTCTCGGTTTGGTAGACATGTCCTTCACATAGATAACCTGTGCCACATCATTGGCTAGGACGAACGGTTCGTTAGTGTACCCAAGATTGTTCAGATCCACTGTTGTCATTCCGTACTGTGGGTCTACCTGTACCCCGCCTCCTGACAGATTGACCCATTTGCATTTAAACAAAGGGACCTTAAAATCTACTCCGTAGTCAAGTTCCCATATGTCCACTATGTAACCATAATATGTGTCCTTTCCCCTCTCGGTTGCTGCATCAAAGCGGACACCGCTGTTTTGGTTGGTGCTCTTTTGATCTTGGGCGATCATGTAAAATGTATTCCCATTTATCTTGTATTCTTTGTAAGTCATCACAGTCGAAGATGGTCCCTTGGACAACGAGTACAACTCATCGCAAACAGTGTTGTCACCTCTGAGACGTGTTTCCAACCAACTGCTGAAAGTCCTAATGTGTTCACATGTAATCCGATCATCGCCTTTGCTCCGGGTGTTTGGAGCGCAGACTGTTCTTGTGTTCATCGACACACGGGGTCACCAAGGTAGAGTTCTGTAGAACTGTGTAGTGTGCTTGAGACCAAGAATATCCGTCCCTGGATATTATTGAGTCCCCTCCAAGCGTGCCTTTTCCAGTTAGTCTCCCCTCATACCGCGATTTACGGAGACCTATCTTCTTAAGTTCAGGAATGAAGTCAACACAAAACCCAATAACATCCTCTGTTTGATGGCCCATGGAGATGCTTCCTTCTGGCCTAGCGCGGTTACAGACATATTTCTTTAGGACTCCCATGAACCTCTCAAAGGGTACGTATTGTGTAAAAATACGGGGCCCAGAATGACAATCTCGTCAACTAGATAAACTGGGACGTGCTTCATGATATTGAAGAAGGATGGTGGGAACACCAGCTCGAAATTGACAAGACATTGTGATACGTCTCCAACGTATCTATAATTTTTTATTGTTCCATGCTATTATATTACCCCTTTTTGGATGTTTATGGGATTTATGTTACACATTTATATCGTTTTTGGGACTAACCTACTAACCGGAGGCCCAGCCCATATTGCTGTTTTTTTGCCTATTTCAGTATTTCGAAGAAAAGGAATATCAAACGGAGTCCAAACGAAGTGAAACCTTCGGGAGCGTGATTTTTGGAATGAACGTGATCCAGAGGACTTGGAGTGCAAATCAAGAAGCAGCCGAGGCTCCCACAAGATAGGAGGCCGCGCCCCCCACCCTGTAGGGTGTGCCCCCTGTCTCGTGGGCCCCTCGGGCGACCACCGACGTACTTCTTCCTCCTATATATACCTACGTACCCAGAAAACATCCAGGAGCACCACGAAACACAATTTCCACTGACGTAACCTTCTCAGATCCATGAGATCCCATCTTGGAGCCTTCACGACACTCACGGGAGGGGGAATCGACCATGGAGGGCTTCTACAGCAAATTCCTTGCCCCTCCGATGAGTTGTGAGTAGTTTACCACAGACCTACGGGTCGATAGTTATTAGCTAGATGGCTTCTTCTCTCTTTTTGGATCTCAATACAATGTTCTCCTCCTCTCTTGTGGAGATCTATTCGATGTAAACTCTTTTTTCGGTGTGTTTGTCGAGATCCGATGAATTGTGGGTTTATGATCAAGTTTATCTATGAATAATATTTTGAATCTTCTCTGAATTCTTTTATGTATGATTGAGTTGTCTTTGCAAGTCTCTTCGAATTATCAGTTTGCTTTTGCCTACTAGATTGATCTTTCTTGGCATGGGAGAAATGTATAGCTTTAGGTTCAATCTTACGGTGTCCTTACCCAGTGACAGAAAGGGTTGCAAGGCACGTATTGTATTGTTGCCATCGAGGATAACAAGATGGGGATTATATCATATTGCATGAGTTTATCCCTCTACATCATGTCATCTTGCTTAATGCGTTACTCTGTTCTTATGAACTTAATACTCTAGATGCAGGCAGGAGTCGGCCGATGTGTGGAGTAATAGTAGTAGATGCAGGCAGGAGTCGGTCTACTTGTTATGGACGTGATGCCTATATACATGATCATGCCTAGATAATCTCATAACTATGCGCTTTTCTATCAATTGCTCGACAGTAATTTGTTCACCCCATCGTAATACTTATGCTATCTTGAGAGAAGCCTCTAGTGAAACCTAAGGCCCCCGGGTCTATCTCTTATCATATTTGCTTTCAATCTACTTTTATTTGCATCTTTACTTTTTGCATCTATATTATAAAATACCAAAAATATATTTATCTTATCATACTATCTTTATCAGATCTCACTTTCGCAAGTGGCCGTGAAGCGATTGACAACCCCTTTATCGCGTTGGTTGTGAGTTCTCAGTTTGTTTGTGTAGTTGCGTGGGACTTTTGAGGATCCTCCTACTGGATTGATACCTTGGTTCTCAAAAACTAAGGGAGATACTTAAGCTACTATTGCTGCATCACCCTCTTCTCTTCGAGAAAAACCAACGCAAGCTCAAGATGTAGCAAGAAGGATTTCTGGCGCCGTTGCCGGGGAGGTCTTCGCTCAAGTCAACATACCAAGTACCCATCACAAACCCATCTCCCTCGCATTTACATTATTTGCCATTTGCCTCTCGTTTTCCGCTCCCCTACTTCACCCTTGCCATTTTATTCGCCCTCTCTTTCCCAATCTCCTCTCTTTTTGCTTGTCGTTTTTATGTTTGCTTGTGTGTTGGATTACTTGTTGCCATGGCGCAAGATAATACCAAATTGTGTGATTTCTCAAATACCAATAATAATGATTTCCTTAGTACTCCGAAAACTCCTCTTAATGATGTTGAGTCTTGTGAAATCAATACTGCTTTGCTGAATATTGTTATGAAAGATCAATTCGCCGGCCTTCCTAGTGAAGATGCCGCTACTCATCTAAACAACTTTTTTGATTTGTGTGATATGCAAAAGAAGAAAGATACGGATAACAATATTGTCAAATTGAAGTTATTTCCGTTTTCTCTTAGAGATCGTGCTAAAGTTTGGTTTTCGTCTTTGCCTAAAAGTAGTATTGATTCTTGGAACAAGTGCAAAGATTCTTTTATCTCTAAGTATTTTCCTCCTGCTATGATCATCACTCTTAAGAACGATATTATGACTTTTAAACAACTTGATCATGAGCATGTTGCCAAATCTTGGGAAAGAATGAAATTGATGCTTCGCAATTGCCCTACTCATGGTTTGAATTTATGGATGATCATACAAAAATTTTATGCCGGTTTGAACTTTGCTTCTAGAAATCTCTTAGATTCGGTCAAGGAGGCACGTTGATGGAAATCACGTTAGGAGCTGCTACAAAACTTCTTGATAATATTATGGCTAATTATTCTCAATGGCACACCAAAAGGTCTTCTAGTAAAAAAGTGCATGCTATAGAAGAAATCAATGTTTTGAGTGGAAAGATGGATGAACTTATGAAACTGTTTGCTACTAAAAATACTCCTCTTGATCCCAATGACATGCCTTTGTCTTCTTTGATTGAGAATAATAATGAATCTATGGATGTGAATTTTGTTGGTATGAATAGTTTTGGAAACAATGCTTATAGAGGAAACTTTAATGCTAGAGCGTTCCCTAGTAATTCCTCTAATAATTATGGAAATTCCTACAATAATGCTTATGGTAATTTTAATAAGATGCCCTCTGATTTTGAGAATAGTGTGAAAGAATTTATGATTTCTCAAAAGAATTTTCATGCTTTGGTTGAATAAAAATTGCTCAAAGCTGATGATTTGGCTAGAAACGTTGATAGACTTTCGCTTGATGTTGATTCTCTTAAACTTAGATCTTATCCTCCCAAGCATGATATCAATGAGTCTCTCAAAGTAATGAGAATTTCCATTGATGAGTGCAAGGAAAGAACCGCTAGATTGCGTGCTAAAAAAAGCTTTATAAAAGCGTGTTCTTCTAGTTTCTATGAAAATAATGATGAGAATCTTAAAGTTATTGATGCGTCTCCTATTAGATCTATGTTTTGCAATATTAATTTTGATGATTATGGGACTGATGATGAATCAACTTTGCCTAAAAGGCGTCCCAAGAATTCGGAGTCTTTAGATCTTGATGCTAAATTTGGTAAAAGTGAGATTGGAGAGTCCTCAACTTCTAATAACATTGAACCTACTATCTCGGATTTCAAGGAATTTGATTATTATAATTGCTCTTTAAAAGGTTGTATTTCCTTGTTGTAATCTGTTGTTAATTCTCCTCATGCTTATAGTCAAAATAAAGCTTTTACCAAACATATCGTTGATGCCTTGATGCAATCTTATGATGAAAAACTTAATTTGGAAGTTTCTATACCTAGAAAACTTAATGATGAGTGGGAACCTACTATAAAGATTAGAATTAAAGATTATGAGTGTTTTGCTTTGTGTGATTTGGGTGCTAGTGTTTCCACGATTCCGAAAACTTTATGTGATATTCTAGGTTTCCATGATCTTGATGATTTCTCTTTAAATTTGCACCTTGCGGATTCCACCATTAAAAAGCCAATGGGAAGGATCAATGATGTTCTTACTGTTGCAAATAGAAAATTGGTGCCCGTGGATTTTATCGTTCTTGATATAGATTGCAATCTTGTTTGCCCTATTATTCTTGGTAGACCTTTCCTTAGAACGATTGGTGCGATTATTGATATGAAGGAAGGGAATATTAGATTACAATTTCCATTAAAGAAAGGCATGGAGCACTTTCCAATAAAGAAAGTCAAATTATCTTATGAATCTATCATGCGGGCTACTTATGAATTTAGTGCCAAAGATGGCACTCCTTAGATCTATCTTTGCTTTTATGCCTAGCTAGGGGCGTTAAACGATAGCGCTAGTTGGGAGGCAACCCAATTTTCTTTATGTTTTTTGTTTTTTCTCCTTTTTAGTAATAAATCTTGCATGTACCTTCTGTTTAAATGTGTTTTTATCTTTTAACTAGTGTTTGTGCCAAGTAGAACCTATAGGATAACCTACGATGATAGTTGATTTGATTCTGCTGAAAAACAGAAACTTTGCACGCACGAATATAATTTTGTTAAATCACAGGAACGTGCTTTTACGTTGATTCTTTTTGCTGCTGTTCAATAAACAAATTTTCCAGGACTTCCTACTTTGGAAGGATTTTTAAAGTTCCAGAAGTTTGATTTAGTTACAGATTGCTACAGGCTGTTCTGTTTTTGACAGATTCTGTTTTTCGTGTGTTGTTTGCTTATTCCAATGCATCTATGGCTAGTAAAATAGTTTATAAACCATAAATAAGTTGTAATACAGTAGGTTTAACACCAAAATAAATAAAGAATTAGTTCATTACAGTACCTTATGCGGTGGGTTTTTTTTCTTTCACTAACGGAGCTTATAAGATTTCCTGGTGAGTTTTGTGTTGTGAAGTTTTCAAGTTTTGGGTAAAGCTTTTATGGACTATGGAACAAGGAGTGGCAAGAGCCTAAGCTTGGGGATTCCCATGGCACCCCAAGATATTCAAGAATAGCCAAAAGCCTAAGCTTGAGGATGCCCCGGGAAGGCATCCCCTCTTTCGTCTTCGTTCATTTGTAACTTTACTTGGAGCTATATTTTTATTCGCCACATGATATGTGTTTTTCTTGGAGCGTCGTGTATTATATTAGTCTTTGCTTTTTAGTTTACCACAATCATACTTGCTGTACACACCTTTTGGGAGAAGCCTACTTGATTAGGATTTGCTAGAATACTCTATGTGCTTCACTTATATCTTTTGAGCTTGATAGTTTTTGCTCTAGTGCTTCACTTTTATTTTTTACAGCACGGTGGTGTCTTAATTTTGAAGAAATTACTAGTCTCTCATGCTTCACTTATATCTTTTTGAGAGTCTTTTAGAACAGCATGGTATTTGCTATGGTCATAAAGTTGGTCCTAGAATGATGAGCATCCAAGTTGGGTATAATAAAAACTATCATAGAAAAAGAATTGGATGCTATGATCAATTTGATGCTTGATAATTGTTTTGAGATATAAAGGTAGTAATGTTAGGGTCATGCTAGTGGGTAATTATGAAATTGAGAAATACTTTTGTTGTAGTTGGCAAGTCCCGTAGCATGAACGTATGGTAAAAGTTGTGTGACAAATTTGTTGCATGAGGTGCTCTTTTGATTGTCTTCCTTATGAGTGGCAGTCCGGGACGAGCGATGGTCTTTTCCTACCAATCTATCCCTCTTGGGGCATGCGTAGTAGTACTTTTCTTCGAGGGCTAAGTAGACTTATGCAATAAGTATATGAGTTCTTTTTGACTAATGTGAGTCTATGGACATATGCACACTCATCCTTCCACTTTGCTAGCCTTTATTATTACCGTGCAACTTCCGCCGTTATCATAAACTCCTTATTTACCTTCCTCAAAACAGCCACCATACCTACCTATTATGGCATTTCCATAGCCATTCCGAGATATATTGCCATGCAACTTTCCACCGTTCCGTTTATTATGACACGTTCCATCATTGTCATATTGCTCTTTGCATGATCATGTAGTTGACATCATATTTGTGGCAAGGCCACTTTCATAATTTTCATACATGTCGCTCTTGATTCATTGCATATCCCGGTACATCACGGAGGCATTCATATAGAGTCATATCTTGTTCTAGCTTTGAGTTGTAATTCTTGAGTTGTAAATCCATAAAAGTGTGATGATCTTCATTATTAGAGCATTGTCCTAGTGAGTAAAGGATGATGAAGGCTATGACTCCCCCCACAAGTCGGGATGAGACTTCGGACTTTACAAAAAGAAAAAAAAGAAAAAGGCCAAAGAAAAAAAAAGAAAAAAAATAAAAAAAGGAAAATAAAATGAGAGAAAAAGAGAGAAGGGACAATGCTACTATCTCTTTTTCCACACTTGTGCTTCAAAGTAGCACCATGATCCTCATGATAGAGAGTCTCCTATGTTGTCACTTTCATATACTAAGTGGGAATTTTTCATTATAGAACTTGGTTTGTATATTCCAATGATGGGCTTCCTCAAAATGCCCTAGGTCTTCATGAACAACCAAGTTGGATGCACACCCACTTAGTTTCTTTTGTTGAGCTTTCATATATTTATAGCTCTAGTGCATCCGTTGCATGGCAATCCCTACTCACTTACATTGATATCTATTAATGGGCATCTCCATATAGCCCGTTAATACGCCTAGTTGATGTGAGACTATCTTCTCCCTTTTTGTCCTCACAACCAGCACCATATGCCACCATAGTGCTATGTCCATGGCTTGCGCTCATGTATTGCGTAAGAGTTGAAAAAGCTGAAGCACGTTAAAAAGTATGAAACAATTGCTCGGCTCGTCATCGGGGTTGTGCATGATGGGAGTATTTTGTGTAATGAAAATGAAGCATGGCCTAATTATATGATTTTATAGGGATAAGCTTTCTTTGGCTATGTTAATTTGAGAGGACATGATTATTTGTTAGTGTGCTTTGAAGCATTATTATTTTTACGTTTTATAAGCTTTTATTTTGAATCATTTGGATCTGAACATTCATGCCACAATAAAGAAAATTACGTTGAGAATTATGCTAGGTAGCATTCCACATCAAAAATTCACTTTTTATCATTTACCTACTCGAGGACGAGCATGAATTAAGCTTGGGGATGCTTAATACGTCTCCAACGTATCTATAATTTTTTATTGTTCCATGCTATTATATTACCCTTTTTGGATGTTTATGAGCTTTATTTTACACATTTATATCATTTTTGGGACTAACCTACTAACCGGAGGCCCAGCCCATATTGCTGTTTGTTTGCCTATTTCAGTATTTCGAAGAAAAGGAATATCAAATGGAGTCCAAACGGAATGAAACCTTCAGGAGCGTGATTTTTGGAACGAACGTGATCTAGAGGACTTGGAGTGCAAGTCAAGAAGCAGCCGAGGTTCCCACAAGATAGGAGGCCGCCCCGCCCCCCTGTAGGGCGCGCCCCCTGTCTCGGGGGCCCCTCGGCGACCACCGTACTTCTTCCTCCTATATATACCTCACGCACTTTAAAATATCCAGGAGCACCACGAAACACAATTTCCACCGCCGTAACCTTCTGTATCCGCGAGATCCCATCTTGGAGCCTTCGCCGGCACTCTGCCGGAGGGGGAATCGACCATGGAGGGCTTCTACATCAACATCCTTGCCCCTCCGATAAGTTGTGGTTAGTTTACCACAGACCTACGGGTCCATATTTATTAGCTAGATGGCTTCTTCTCTCTTTTTGGATCTCAATACAATGTTCTCCCCCTCTCTTGTGGAGATTGTTGGGGAACGTAGCAGAAATTCAAAAATTTCCTACGTGTCACCAAGATTTATCTATGGAGAAACCAGCAACGAGGGGAAGTAGAGTGCATCTACATACCCTTGTAGATCGCTAAGCGGAAGCGTTCAAGAGAACGGGGTTGAAGGAGTCGTACTCGTCGTGATCCAAATCACCGGAGATCCTAGTGCGAGCAGACGGCACCTCCGTGTTCAACACACGTACATCCCGGTGACGTCTCCCACGCCTTGATCCAGCAAGGAGAGAGGGAGAGGTTGAGGAAGACTCCATCCAGCAGCAGCACAACGGCGTGGTGGTGGTGGAGGAGGGTGGCAATCCTGCAGGGCTTCGCCAAGCACCGCGGGAGAGGAGAAGGGACTTGGGAGAGGGGGAGGGCTGCGCCAGAACATTTGGTGCGGCTGCCCTCCCACCCCCCACACATATATAGGGGCAAGGGAGAAGGGGGCCGGCCCCCTCAGATCCAATCTGAGGAGGGGCCGGCGGCCAAGGGGGGGAGGAGTGCCTCCCAAGTCAAGTGGAGGCCCTCCCCCTTAGGGTTTTCCCCTTCCCATGCGCATGGGCCTTGGGGGCTGGTGCCCCTGGCCCATTAAGGCTAGGGCGCCTTACAGCCCATGCTACTGTATTGGACGTGGTGGAACAATTTCCGGACCTCCGGACCCCTCCGAATCCTCCGAACCTTCTGGAAGCTTCCCGGTACAATACCGAAAAAACCCGAACTTTTTTCGGAACCCGAACAACAACTTTCCATATATAAATCTTTACCTCCGGACCATTCCGGAACACCTCGTGACGTCTGGGATCTCATCCGGACTCGAACAACATTCAGTAACCACATACAAACTTCCTTTATAACCCTAGCGCCATCGAACCTTAAGTGTGTAGACCCTACGGGTTCGGGAACCATCTTGAGACATGACCGAGACGTTCTCCGGTCAATAACCAACAGCGGATCTGGATACCCATGTTAGCTCCCACATGTTCCACGATGATCTCATCGGATGAACCACGATGTCAAGGACTCAATCAATCCCGTATACAATTCCCTTTGTCTAACGGTATTGTACTTGCCCGAGATTCGATCGTCGGTATGCCGATACCTAGTTCAATCTCGTTACCGGCAAGTCTCTTTACTCGTTCCGTAACACATCATCCCGTGATCAACCCCTTGGTCACATTGTGCACATTATGATGATGTCCTACCGAGTGGGCCCAGTGATACCTCTCCGTTTACACGGAGTGACAAATCCCAGTCTCGATTCGTGCCAACCCAACAGACACTTTCGGAGATACCTGTAGTGCACCTTTATAGTCACCCAGTTACGTTGTGACGTTTGGTACACCCATAGCATTCCTACGGTATGCGGGAGTTGCACAATCTCATGGTCTAAGGAAAAGATACTTGACATTAGAAAAGCTTTAGCATACGAACTACGATCTTTGTGCTAGGCTTAGTATTGGGTCTTGTCCATCACATCATTCTACTAATGATGTGATCCCGTTATCAATGACATCCAATGTCCATGGTTAGGAAACCGTAACCATCTATTGATCAACGAGCTAGTCAATAGAGGCTTACTAGGGACATGGTGTTGTCTATGTACCCACACATGTATCTGAGTTTCCTATCAATACAATTATAGCATGGATAATAAACGATTATCGTGAACAAGGAAATATAACAATAACTAATTTAGTATTGCCTCTAGGGCATATTTCCAACAGTCTCCCACTTGCACTAGAGTCAATAATCTAGTTCACATCGCCATGTGATCAACAGTGATAGGTCACATCGCCATGTGACCAACATCCAAAGAGTCTACTAGTGTCTCAAACTAGTTCACATCACCATGTGATTAAGTCTCAATGAGTTCTAGGGTTTGATCATGTTTTGCTTGTAAGAGAAGTTTTAGTCAACGGGTCTACAGTATTCAGATCCGTATGTACTTCGCAATTCTCTATGTCATATTGTAAACGCTGCTTCCACGCTCCACTTGGATCTATTCCAAATGGTTGCTCCACTATACGTATCCGGTTTGCTACTCAGAGTCACTCGGATAGGTGTTAAAGCTTGCATCGACGTAACCCTTTACGCCGAACTCTTTATCACCTCCATAATCGAGAAACATGTCCCTATTTACTCCAAGGACATTTTGACCGCTGTCCAATGATCCATTCCTGGATCATTCTTGTACCCCTTGACTGACTCATGGCAAGGCACACTTCCGGTGCGGTACACAGCATAGCATACTATAGAGCCTATGTCTAAAGCATAGGGGACGACCTTCGTCCTTTCTCTCTTTTCTGCCATGGTCGAGCTTTAAGTCTTAACTTCATACCTTACATCTCAGGCAAGAACTCCTTCTTTGGTCGATGCATCTTGAACACCTTCAAGATCATGTCAAGGTATGTGCTCATTTGAGAGTACCATTTAGCGCTTTTGATCTATCCTCATAGATCTTGATGCTCAATGTCCAAGTAGCTTAATCCAGGTTTTCCATTGAAAACACTTTTCAAATAACCCTATATGCTTTCCAGAAATTCTACATCATTTCGATCAACAATATGTCAACAACATATACTTATCGGAAATTCTATAGCGCCCCACTCACTTCTTTGGAAATACAAGTTTCTCATAAACTTTATATAAACCCAAAATCTTTGATCATCTCATCAAAGCGTACATTCCAACTCCGAGATGCTTACTCCAGTCCTTAGAAGGATTGCTGGAGCTTTGCAAACTTGTTAGCATCCTTCGGGATTGACAAAACCTTCTGGTTGTATCACATACAACCTTTCCTCAAGAATAACATCGAGGATAAAAATGTTTTGACATCCTATCTGCAAGATTTCATAAATGCAGCTAATGCTAACATGATTCCGACGGACTTAAGAATCGCTACGGATGATAAAATCTCATCGTAGTCAACTCCTTGAACTTGTGAAAAAAAACTCTTCACCACAAGTCGAGCTTCACAGACGGTGACATTACCGTTCACGTCCGTCTTCTTCTTAAAGATCCATTTATCTCAATGGCTTGCCGATCAACGGGCAAGTCCACCAAAGTCCATGCTTTGTTCTGATACATGGATCATGTCTCGGATTTCATGGCTTCTAACCATTTGTCGGAATTTGGGCCCACCATCGCTTCTCCATAGCTCGTAGGTTCATTGTTGTCTAGCAACATGACCTTCAAGACAAGATTACCGTACCACTCAAGCGATGCAGCGTCCTTGTCATCCCACGAGGTTCGGTAGTGGCTTGATCCGAAACTTCATGATCACTATCATAAGCTTCTACTTCAATTGGTGTAGGCGCCATAGGAACAACTTCTTGTGCCCTGTTACACACTAGTTGAAGTGATGGTTCAATAACCTCATCAAGTCTCCACCATCCTCCCACTCAATTTTTGAGACGAACTTTTCCTCGAGAAAGGACCCGATTCAAGAAACAATCCCTATTGCTTCCGGATCTGAATTAGGAGGTATACCCAACTGTTTTGGGTGTCCTATGAAGATGCATTTTGTCCGCTTTGGGTTCGAGCTTATCAACCTGAAAATTTTTCACATAAGCATCGCAGCCCCAAACCTTTAAGAAACGACAACTTAGGTTTCTCCAAACCATAGTTCAAATGGTGTCGTCTCAACGGAATTACGTGCTGCCCTATTAAAGTGAGTGTGGTTGTCTCTAATGTCCAACCCATGAACGATAGTGGTAATTCGATAGGAGATATCATGGTACGCACCATATCCAATAGAGTGCAACTATGATGTTCGGACACACCATCACACTATGGTGTTCCAGGCGGTATTAATTGTGAAACAATTTGCACAATGTCTTAATTGTGTGCCAAAACTCGTAACTCAGATATTCATCTCTATGATCATATCATAGACATTCTATCCTCTTGTCACGAAGATCTTTAAACTTCACTCTGAAATTACTTGAACCATTCAATAATTCAGACTTGTGTTTCATCAAGTAAATATACTCAACATCTACTCGAATCATCTGTGAAGTAAGAACATAACGATATTCATCAGATGCCTCAAAGCACTCATTGGACTGCACACATCAAAATGTGTTACTTCCAACAAGTTGCTATCTAGTTCCATCTTCTTTGAAGCAGAGGCTTTTCAGTCATCTTGTCCATGTGGTATGATTTGCATATCTCAAGTGATTCAAAATCAAGTGAGTCTAAACGATCCATCTGCATGGAGTTTCTTCATGCGTAAGCACCAATAGACATGGTTCGCATGTCTCAAATTTTTAAAAAACGAGTGAGTCCAAAGATCCATCAACATGGAGCTTCTTCATGCGTTTTATACCAATATGACTTACATGGTAGTGCCACAAGTAAGTGGTACTATCATTACTATCTTATATCTTTTGGCATGTAAATGTGTATCACTACGATCGAGATTCAATAAACCATTCCTTTAGGTGCAAGACCATTGAAGGTGTTATTCAAATAAATAGAGTAACCATTATTCTCCTTAAATGAATAATCAGACATTGCGATAGACATAATCCAATCATGTCTATGCTCAACGCAAACACCAAATGCAATTATTTAGGTTTATCACCAATCTCGTTGGTAGAGGGAGCGTCGATGCTTGATCACATCAAGCTTGGAAAACTTCCAATACATATCGTCAGCTCACCTTTAGCTAGTCTCCGTTTATTCCGTAGCTCTTTTATTTCGAAGTTACTAACACTTAGCAACCGAACCGGTATCTTAATACCCTGGTGCTACTAGGAGTACTAGTAAAGTACACATTAACATAATGTATATCCAATATACTTCTATCGACCTTGCCAGCCTTCTCATCTACCAAGTATCTAGGGTAATGCTGCTCCGATGGCTGTTCCCTTATTACGTAAGCACTTAGTCTCGGGTTTGGGTTCAACCTTGGGTTTCTTCACTAGAGCAGCAACTGTTTTGCCGTTTCATGAAGTATCCCTTGTTGCCCTTGCCCTTCTTGAAACTAGTGGTTTTACCAACCATCAACAATTGATGCTCCTTCTTGATTTCTACTTTCATGTGTCAAACATCACGTACCTCAAGGATCATCATATCTATCCCTGATATGTTATAGTTCATCACGAGGCTCTAGCAGCTTGGTGGCAATGACTTTGGAGAAACATCACTATCTCATCTGGAAGATTAACTCCAACTCGATTCAAGTGATTGTTGCACTCAAACAATCTGAGCACAAGCTCAACGATTGAGCTTTTCTCCCTGAGTTTGCAGGCTAAGAAAATCGTCGGAGGTCTTATACCTCTTGACGTGGGCACGAGCCTGAAATCCCAATTTCAGCCCTCGAAACATCTCATATGTTCCGCGACGTTTCAAAAAACGTCTTTGGTGCCTCAACTCTAAACCGTTTAACTGAACTATCACGTAGTTATCAAAACGTGGATGTCCGATGTTCGTAACATCGACGTTTGGGGTTCAGCACACTGAGCGGTGCATTAAGGACATAAGCTTTCTACTGTCCGCATAATCGCTACTTTCAACTTTCAACTATATTTTCTCTAGGAACATATCTAAACTGTGGAACTAAAGCGCGAGCTTACGACATAATTTGCAAAAGGTCTTTTGACTATGTTCAAGATAATTAAGTTCATCTTATGAACTCCCACTCGTGATAGACATCCCTCTGGTCATCTAAGTGATTATATGATCCGAGTCAACTAGGCCGTGTCCGATCATCACGTGAGACGGACTAGTCATCATCGGTGAACATCTTCATGTTGATCGTATCTACTATACGACTCATGCTCGACCTTTCGGTCTCTGTGTTCCGAGGCCATGTCTGTACATGCTAGGCTCGTCAAGTTAACCCTAAGTGTTTCGCGTGTGTAAATCTATCTTACACCCGTTGTATGTGAACGTAAGAATCCATCACACCCGATCATCACGTGGTGCTTAGAAGCGACGAACTTTAGCAACGGTGCACAGTTAGGGGAGAACACTTCTTGAAATTGTTGTAAGGGATCATCTTATTTACTCCCGTCGTTCTAAGTAAACAAGATGCATAAACATAATAAACATCACATGCAATTATATATAGTAGTGACATGATATGGCCAATATCATATAGCTCCATTGATCTCCATCTTCGGGGCTCCATGATCATCATCGTCACCGGCATGACACCATGATCTCCATCATCATGATCTCCGTCATCGTGTCTTCATGAAGTTGTCTCGCCAACTATTACTTCTACTAGTATGGCTACTGGTTAGCAATAAAGTAAAGTAATTACATGGCGTTGTTTAATGACACGCAGCTCATACAATAAATAAAGACAACTCCTATGGCTCCTGCCGGTTGTCATACTCATCGACATGCAAGTCGTGAATCCTATTACAAGAACATGATCAATCTCATACATCACATATCATTCATCACATTCTTCTTGGCCATATCACATCACATAGCATACCCTGCAAAAACAAGTTAGACGTCCTCTAATTGTTGTTGCATGTTTTACGTGGCTGCTATGGGTTTCTAGCAAGAACGTTTCTTACCTACGCAAAACCACAACGTGATATGCCAATTGCTATTTACCCTTCATAAGGACCCTTTTCATCGAATCCGTTCCGACTAAAGTGGGAGAGACTGGCACCCGCTAGCCACCTTATGCACCTAGTGCATGTCAGTCGGTGGAACCTGTCTCACGTAAGTGTACGTGTAAGGTCGGTCCGGGCCGCTTCATCCCACAATACCGTCGAAACAAGATTGGACTAGTAATGGTAAGCATATTGAACATCATCAACGCCCACAACTACTTTGTATTCTACTCATGCAAAGAATCTACGCAATAGACCTAGCTCATGATGCCACTGTTGGGGAACGTAGCAGAAATTCAAAAAATTTCCTACGTGTCACCAAGATCTATCTATGGAGAAACCAGCAACGAGGGGAAGGAGAGTGCATCTACATACCCTTGTAGATCGCTAAGCGGAAGCGTTCAAGAGAACGGGGTTGAAGAAGTCGTACTCGTCGTGATCCAAATCACCGGAGATCCTAGTGCCGAACGGACGGCACCTCCGCGTTCAACACACGTACAGCCCGGTGACGTCTCCCACGCCTTGATCCAGCAAGGAGAGAGGGAGAGGTTGAGGAAGACTCCATCCAGCAGCAGCACAACGGCGTGGTGGTGGTGGAGGAGGGTGGCAATCCTCTGAGGCTTCGCCAAGCACCGGGAGAGGAGAAGGGACTTGGGAGAGGAGGAGGTGCGCGGAACATCTGGTGCGGCTGCCCTCCCACCCCCACATATATAGGGGCAAGGGAGAAGGGGCCGGCCCCTCGGATCCAATCTGAGGAGGGGGCGGCCAAGGGGGTAGGAGTGCCTCCCAAGTCAAGTGGAGGCCCTCCCCTTAGGGTTTTCCCTTCCCATGCGCATGGGCCTTGGGGGCTGGTGCCCCTGGCCCATTAAGGCTAGGGCGCCTTACAGCCCATGCTACTGTATTGGACGTGGTGGAACAATTTCCGGACCTCCGGACCCCTCCGAATCCTCCGGAACCTTCCGGAAGCTTCCGGTACAATACCGAAAAAACCCGAACTTTTTTCTAACCCGAACAACAACTTTCCATATATAAATCTTTACCTCCGGACCATTCCGGAACTCCTCGTGACGTCTGGGATCTCATCCGGACTCCGAACAACATTCATAAACCACATACAAACTTCCTTTAAAACCCTAGCGTAATCGAACCTTAAGTTTGTAGACACAACGGGTTCGGGAACCATCAAGACATGACCGAGACTTTCTCCGGTCAATAACCAACAGAGGTATCTGGATACCCATGTTGGCTCCCACATGTTCCACAATGATCTCATCGGATGAACCACGATGTCAAGGACTCAATCAATCCCGTATACAATTCCCTTTGTCTAACGGTATTGTACTTGCCCGAGATTCGATCGTCGGTATGCCGATACCTAGTTCAATCTCGTTACCGGCAAGTCTCTTTACTCGTTCCGTAACACATCATCCCGTGATCAACCCCTTGGTCACATTGTGCACATTATGATGATGTCCTACCGAGTGGGCCCAGTGATACCTCTCCGTTTACACGGAGTGACAAATCCCAGTCTCGATTCGTACAACCCAATGCACACTTTCGGAGATACCTGTAGTGCACCTTTATAGTCACCCGATTACGTTGTGACGTTTGGTACACCCAAAGCATTCCTCTACGGTATCCGGGAGTTGCACAATCTCATGGTCTAAGGAAAAGATACTTGACATTAGAAAAGCTTTAGCATACGAACTACGATCTTTGTGCTAGGCTTAGTATTGGGTCTTGTCCATCACATCATTCTACTAATGATGTGATCCCGTTATCAATGACATCCAATGTCCATGGTTAGAAACCGTAACCATCTATTGATCAACGAGCTAGTCAATAGAGGCTTACTAGGGACATGGTGTTGTCTATGTACCCACACATGTATCTGAGTTTCCTATCAATACAATTATAGCATGGATAATAAACGATTATCGTGAACAAGGAAATATAATAATAACTAATTTATTATTGCCTCTAGGGCATATTTCCAACGGAGATCTATTCGACGTAAACTCTTTTTTTGCGGTGTGTTTGTCGAGATCCAATGAATTGTGGGTTTATGATCAAGTTTATCTATGAATAATATTTGAATTTTCTCTGAATTCTTTTATGTATGATTGAGTTGTCTTTGCAAGTCTCTTCGAATTATCAGTTTGGTTTGGCCTACTAGATTGATCTTTCTTGCCATGGGAGAAGTGTTTAGCTTTGGGTTCAATCTTGCGGTGTCCTTACCCAAAGGATGTAAAGGGTTGCAAGGCACGTATTGTATTGTTGCCATCGAGGATAACAAGATGGGGTTTCTATCATGTTGCATGAGTTTATCCCTCTACATCATGTCATCTTGCTTAATGCGTTACTCTATTCTTATGAACTTAATACTCTAGATGCAGGCAGGAGTCGGTCGATGTGTGGAGTAATAGTAGTAGATGCAGGCAGGAGTCGGTCTACTTGTTATGGACGTGATGCCTATATACATGATCATGCCTAGATAATCTCATAACTATGCACTTTTCTATCAATTGCTCGACAATAATTTGTTCACCCACCGTAATACTTATGCTATCTTGAGAGAAGCCTCTAGTGAAACCTATGGCCCCGGTCTATCTCTTATCATATTTGCTTTCAATCTACTTTTATTTGCATCTTTACTTTTTGCATCTATATTATAAAATACCAAAAATATATTTATCTTATCATACTATCTTTATCAGATCTCACTTTCGCAAGTGGCCGTGAAGGGATTGACAACCCCTTTATCGCGTTGGATGCGAGTTCTCAGTTTGTTTTTGTAGGTGCCGGGGACTTTTGAGGAGCCTCCTACTGGATTGATACCTTGGTTCTCAAAAATTGAGGGAAATACTTACGCTACAATTGCTGCATCACCCTCTACTCTTCGAGGAAAACCAACGCAAGCTGAAGACGTAGCACTACCCTATTGTCGAGATGTTAAATTTAGTTGAAAAAGAAAACAATTACTCGAAGGAAAAATTGAAAAGAATTGAGGAGGAGAAGATGAGATTCGAGTTGCCTGTTGCGGATGTCGTCGATAATCACAAAATCAAGATGAATGCAATGCGCTTCAAGATTAGAAAGATTAAAAAATTCGAACCAGGACCAATCGCTGCTAGCCTCGCATTCACGACCAGTAGAACTAGTCCAAAGTTGTGATTTACTATGGAATCAATATTATAAATAGCGAGGATTTCGTTGTCATCAACCTCGAGCCGCTGCTGTCGCTAACATCCCCAGTATGTGGATACTGCCGCATCAGCCTCAGTATGTGCCCAGTTTGCCGCTGCCGGCCCGGCCACGCAGCATCAATCGAAGGTATTTTGCTAGGGCATGTACAATGGTATCCATATGCCTTATGACAAAAAGTAATTTGAGGCATCTACGTTTGTTTTTTCTCCCCAATGCAAGCTATCACTAGTGATCTCATTAAGAAATAGAAAATAAAAACTTTAGTATACATGCATCTCTACTTTTCACTCCAATCTTTTCAGCTTTTGTCACCGGACCATACTTTTTGTCTTCAAGCATCCGCCTCCTGGAGAGGATCCCGCTTCTCTATCCAAACCTACTTTACGTCATATCCGACGTACATGACATGCGAGGCATCACCTTGACGCTATGTATTGTACATGCCCTAATACGCCTCCAAATTTTCAACAAACCAAGGCGTTTTCCAAAAATGCCTCTAAAGCTACATCAACCAAGGCGTTTTTCTGTAACGCCTTCAAAGCTGCATCAATCCGAGGTATTTTTCCAAAACACCACCTCTAGGCACGATTTTGAGGCATTTACAAAGTGCCCTTATAAAAATGCCTTCAATTAACAACCGTGGTGTAGTGTGTAAAAGTGCACTGAACGAAGGTTTGAGTTCCATTTGCAGCTAAGCTACCGCTGTTGCCGTTACTGCCATGGTCAGCTGTCTCTCTCTCTCTCTCTCTCTCTGGGCACTCACTGTGACAGCTTGCACCAGGACCGACCGTTGCCATCGCCCTCTCTCTGTCCCAACGGCTCCGTATCCCCGAGACCTGGAAATCCCGAGACTGCCCTCACGTCTAACGGCACGCGTGCGCTACGGTGATAGCTTTGCTTGCTTCCCCGCGTCTCTTGCCCTTCACGCCGTCGCCGGCCCCTGTCCTTATCCGTCTTTTTCCGCCACCCTTATTTAATCCCGCACACCTCCGCCTTCCTTCTCCAGCAGCAGAGGCAGAGCACACTGTCACACACTCCAGAACTCCGATAACCCACATCCATCTCTAGCTTCTACCAGCTGAAGCACACTAGCGCCAAGGCAGACTCCATGGACGCTGTGGAGTCATCCACTTCACCCTACTCGCCGGCGTCGCTGCGCCACAAGCTGCAGACCACCATGTGCGGCTGCTTCGGCTCGCCGTCGTCGCCGGGCAGCGGCGGGGAGAGGCCGCAAAGCGGGGGGAGGACCAGGTGGAGGCGGCGCGTGGCGGCCGCGGGGCAGTTCAGGTACGACCCGCTCAGCTACGCGCTCAACTTCGACGACGGAGGCAGCGACAACGGCGCGGAAGCAGAGGATGCGGCCTTCCGGTACAGGAACTTCAACTCGCGCCTGCCTCCCTCGCCGGTGCCGGCCTCCCGAGCCGTCGCCGTCGCCATCGCCTGAAGTCCTTTGCTGCTTCTGTAGCTTTTGTCTCTCTGATTTTTCTTCTTCTCCAAGTGAGATTGAGTCGTAGTAGCAATATCAGTGTACCACTACCATGATGTATACATATAGGAATGATTTGGTTTGATCTGGAAAAGGCTTGCTTTTCTTTTGGATGATGAACTGTGAAGGAAGTTTACCCTTGTGCTGGTGGCGGATGGGATCATCTGCCGTCGCCATCCTATTCCTCCGTGTCCGTGTGGGCTGCGCGTATCCAACCATGTACAGTACGTGGGTAGCTGCTGCAAAGGATTAGCGAGTAGAGTAGCGAACATAAAAAATATCTCTCTTCTTTTCACCTGGGAACAATAAAACTGATAAATTTAGTCCCATACCGCTTAGCCAAGCTTAGCCAAGAAGAGTCGGACGTGTTTAAAAGGGAGAAATGCGTGCACAGTTCCACAAGTACTTAGACATCCAGCTGAGAGGATATATATCATATATAGCATAGTATCAGTCATTAATTAATCGTCCAGTCCATAATAAGCAGCGGCGGACCAGTTTTTTACACTTAGCGGCGCTATCTGAAATTGCCTACGAGGGAGCTTCCGAGGCGTTTCTCAAAAACGCCGTGGAATGAAATACCTTTGGAGGCGTTATCGTAAAATGCCTTCGTTGCTCTTTCCCTTCGTGACCAACTCTAGCGTTTCTGGTAAACGCTTCGAAAGATAATTGAAGGCGTTTCCAACTCATACAGAGGCATTTTATAATGCCTCGTAACCTCACCCGCGTTGTAGTGACAGGCTTTGATTTTCTTTTGTATACCATGATTGGCCGTTGTTGTCTTTCAAGTGTCAAACAGCTAGCTGCTACTCTTATTTTTCTTTCCCTCAAAGAAGAAACAGTTGGCACTTTTTTCCCTTTTGGTTGGAGATCAACATCTGATGCTCACGCGGACGTACCCTATGCTTCCCCCATTCGCGTCCTACGTTCGCATCATACAGAAAACGAGCATGGTAAAAAGCATTGACATGGCCGAATCGATGAATGTGAACGCCGACCGAATGGGATGCCAAACCTCCCGGCCGGTTGAAAGGTTTCGTATTGTACGGCCCGCGCTGACAGACGGACGGATGAATTGTAAGCGCCGTTGGTTTGGTTTCCCTGCCGTAGACGCAGGCTGCAGACGGGGCCAAGGCCAACACAAAGACGCAGGAGAGATGAGAGACATCCGGTGCGTGTTCCACGCGTACAATGCACATCTCATACAGTACAGAACTTCAGTAGTGTAGCGCTAGGTTCAGGCTTGAACACGTGAAAAACTAGTTTCAGCCCGCGGACGTAGGCACGAGGTGGCGCCATCCATTCATATCAATCTGATCTCATCTGATGAGTCCGGCCATAGTGCTGTGTCCATTTAATCAATCACTCGATGATCTTGCAAAGTCGAAGCAATGCAATTTATTAAGCTCAGCCACACCTTACTCCCGTCCCGGGCTCTCGAGTACTACTAGACTGGTGCCAGTGGTATGCCCAGTTGCCCATGAGATAAGGATCGATTCCTTGGTCACACCGTTTATCAACAAACACAAAAGCGTACTTCCCGGAGTATATCTTTCTTTAGTTCCTCCACTTTGGTGCATATCTAATGGCATTAGTGAACTTACGCTTTCTTGGTGCCCCACGTACGTACGGGTCACGTCAACGCCATTTCATTCATGTATAACAATCCTGCATACCACTTTTTAGGCAAAGACAACACAGGGATAACAATCCTCTCACTGTCAGGCTGTCACACAAGTGCCAACAATCCTCTCATTGTCATAGCCACAACAAGCTTCTCAAAACTGTACCATCTCACAAAAACTGTATCACAAACTGTTGTTTAAATCCCAGCGTCACACCCTTAGTTTCGGCACACCCACACGATCCATGTTACACCAACTGAAACCAGGATCCAGATGACATAGAGCAGCAAAGGAACAACAACATACTTCTCACAGAGCCATGAGCCATGAGCAGCCCTGACAAAGTAGGCGAGACGAGCCATGTTACACCAAGTGAGCAAACCTGACTGTATATTAAAACCATGCCTTCTTGTAGGCAAGGGAACCACATCTGCACGCACCAAGTCCACGCGACAGAAAACGTAACCGCTTCGAGTTCTGATGACGAGGGTGTTCATCTGACAATGACTCTGATCCATCGACTCTGTGCAACACAAGGCAGGAGTTAGTCAGGCGATGCACAAGGACTTTCAGTCCAGATTGTACACATTCAGTAGCTCAAAAAACAAGCAAAATGGGACAGGTTACAGGCAGAAGAAGAACATCATTTGTGTCCCATTGGTAATGTTACTCAGCTGAACTGGAAATAATGTAACTATAACACTCAACTTTTATGTGCTTAGCACCATAACTTGCACAATGCATGTAGGATCAATAGCCAAGTAGAGGCATGTATTTCAGCTTAGCATTGGTAATGTTGATCTCAGCTTAACATAACAGTTCTCCCAAACGACAGCTAAGCTGTTTTTCAATAGGTGTGCACAATCAATTTTTTGTCTGTTAGATTTGGTGGCACGCACCAAGCTTTGTTGTGTCTCGTGTTTTTGTCTGCGGGATTCTGTGCGCTGGGCTGTCGGGTTTTCTGCCCAAAAACTGACCTGATTTTCAGAGGTCGAGCTGCTGTTAGGGTAAGGGTGGTAGCTGGGCCAAGATAGACAAAAGCGGCCAGCACCGGCATAAGAGGTTAGTCTCCACACCCGATTTAATCTATTTTTCTCTCGGTAAGGTGTGCCGCTGTTGTCTTAATTTCGTGCAAGGTAGCTCATGGTTGGAGGGAGTTGAGAGCTGTGGATTCACCAGTGTGTAACCAGGGACGGAGCCAGGATTTAGACATGAGGGGGGCGAACGATAACAATCGTTCAGGACACACAATGCAAGAATATAGTCACAAAAGTTGTGTTGATAAAAATCTTAGCAATTCCTGTGGTTATGTTCATATGATGTACTTCCATTTGTATCAACTTCTTATATTTCTAGTGGTGTCACAGTATACTGATCATCAGTTTGCACAGTAACTAGATTGGAGTTGAGTTATCATCTAGAACCGGTTAACTTCTGATGGAATTTCAGATCCAACAGTAGGAGCATCCAAGTTGGAAACATCAGATTTGTAAAATGAATATAGTTCCGTTGCCTTTATCAATCTTTAATCTTGAGTTAAAGAGAGTGAATTTTTTATCTCTAATGACATTGCTAATCTAAATAATAAATTTGACCACCAGCAAATTGCATTTTGCAATTGTTCTAATCTTCCAATTCACGGGCATCTAGTACTGAGAGATTGTACTTTGTAGCCTGCATTAGTATATTGACGTGTGTACCTTAAACATTGGGCTAGAGTGAAGCAGGCAAGCAGCCGTGATCGCTGCTTCGATGGAGTGAACTAGTCGTGCACATCATTAGTATTTGCCGTGGCATCATGTTCATCACATGGTGCGAACTTAAATCAATTGGCCTGAAAAAGGTCTCAATTAATTTCTTGCTCTTCATCTATAAAAACATGAGTAGGCAGTCGAATATTTTCTGATCAATTTCTATCAGTTTTAGTGTACAAATTAAAATAGATCATAAACTATAAATCTAGAAGTTATCAGTTAAGACTAACCGCAGATCCGTGAATCGTGACCGTGCTTGCGCCGAACTGGAGGTTGAGGAAATCGCTTGTTTCGGCCGTAGCTGGTTAACGTCATCATGGTAGGCGATCAGCTGAGCAACGTCTCAAGATCGATCTACAGCGCGGCGGCCCCGAGCGAAGACGACCGAGCGATGAAGATGAACAGAATAGCGAGCAGGCTGCTAGGCTTGATCGGATCGTATATCCAAGACTAGGCCTGTAGCACTTTTTTAGGGAACAGAATAGCGAGCAGGCTGCTAGGCTTGCATTTGTTTGTTTTGGGCTGTTGTGCGTAGCAAGTAATGCCTAATGCCTAATGGGCTTTAGTTAACCGCGACGGCCTAGTCAGGGGGGGCGAAAACGTTAACAGCGCTTTGGTTTAAAGCGATTCGTTCCTAAAAATAATATCGCTATTAGGGAGTTAGTGATTTGTTAGGGGGAGTCTAACTCCCCCTCGCCCCCCCTTGAATCCGTCCCTGTGTGTAACTTTACTTCATCTGGATCCAGTTTGCAGTTAATTCAGTCTTTTTTGCGAGTGTTAATTTCTGACACCCATTTCTGATACAAATCTCTAGCATCAATTCCTTGTAGGAACCTTGCCTTTTATACATCGTTGATTTCTGGTCTATCCTTCATTCCAGAATCTCCAAGATGGCTGGTGTGTATATGCTCAACTTCAGCATGTGAAGTAGCCCGGCCATCACTCTGAGTGAAGTCTGTATATGACATGTCTGTCTCCCGGCAATGATGAACTTGATGGATGATTTCGAAGCTTCTCCGCAAGTTTTGAGGGGATTCAAGGAAAGATATCTGACAGTAGTAAAATATATAAATGGAAGCACTTCCACTCATTTTTCCGCTTATTGACATGGAAAACCTTCTGGACTATTTTTCAGGCTGGTATATTTTTGTCTAACATTGGACCAATGTGTATATTTAGGTCATTCTTGAAGTAACATCATCAAGTTTAGTTCACTCTCGTCTCTTTGTATATATTAATCAATCTTTTCTATATCAGTTCGTCGCTCAAGTCTATATCATCAGTTCTGTATATACATCATTTTCATGTCAGTTTAGAAGTGATACTGACTTCTCTCTTTCTTCAGTCCCTCAGTGTTGTTCGGTCACTAATCTCTGCCCTCAGTCTCTTTAGTCTCTATTTCTTTAGTTTTCGCTCTCTCTTCAATGTTTACTCTACTTTTTCACATTTTTCACTTCTCATTTTTATTTATCTTGTCATCAATTTATCATTTGATGTCTTCAGTCTACTTTCTTCTTCAGTACGTCTTTTCCCTATGTCATTCTCAGTAATTGTTTAGTCTTAAGTCTTCTGGTTATAATTGAGATAAGGGCTGGGTGTTCAGTTTTTCATTCAGTCAGTCTATTTTTTTCCATTCTAATTCTTCATTTGAGTTCATTTTTTTCATTATTCAGACTTTTTTTTACATTTCTTGATCATCTATTCTTCTATCTCTCTTTCTTGACTGAAAAGATAAATGACCAGAACAAGACTTTATTCAGTGTTGGGTATTTTCCTATTACCTCCAGACTAGGTACCTTTTTCCATTTCTTGTCTTTCATTATTATATTTAGGACCTCAATCTTCAGTCTCTTTTTCTTCTCCAGTACGTCTTTTTCCTATGTCATTCTCGGCATTTCTTTAATCTTAGCTATTTTGGTTATCACTCAGAGATAAGGGGGGTGTGTTCAATTTTTCATTCAGTCAGTTCGATATTAGGCTCTAATAAGTTTGTTCATTCTTCAGTTTGAGATGCAATTTTCTTTTTCAGTTTGGGTAAAACTAACCCATTACAACCTTAGTTCATAAAATGTTTAGTTATAGTTAGTTCTCTGCCATGATCAGGTTTTCATTGCTTTCTACTTCAGTTTTCCTATGACCTAGCTAAGCTATTAGGTTTTGATTTATTTAGTATGTTGAAAACACGACAATGTACGTAGCGCAGGAAAGTTCAACGCCAGAGAGGTGAGCGTAAGGGTTAGATTTGGTATAATTTTCCGAGGGGCCATTTTTGGCTGATCTTTGAAAAGAGGGTAAATTTTGACATTTCTCACCCCGTGGCCAGCATTGCTGCTGTGTCGCCTCACCGCCCCGGCCATTACCCTAAATCCCGTGGGAGGTGAGGGGGGGGGGGGGTCTTAATATAATCATAGGTGCCGGCATCACCCCCACCCCACCCCTAAGTTTCTTCCTTTCCTGCGCCTCACAGTTGGCTGCATCGTCGCTGGTTCATCTAGGTGTCATCTTGCTTGCCCTGTCTCCGCCACGGCAAGCCTGGGCGTTGTCGGCTCTAGCTTGATCTGCCCAAGTACCGATGTTCTACTTCTCGTTGCATTCTTTTTCGCTCCGCGTCAGAGTCCTTGTTACCGTAGTTTTCACGGCAACGAAAAAAGGGCACACAGGAGGCACTCGTTGCTGGGGTTATCACGTGCTTTGGTTGCTGGTGTGGATACGGGAGAGATAAGGAAGAAAAATAAAAATGCCCCGCCTATAACGGATGTTGTGAGGCTGATTCAAATCAAACGGCTATACAAACCGTAGCAGTTAAGCATATTTATTTTGAAACAGCATCGAAGATAAAATCATAGATGTGAACATGAACACTTTTCTGCCTCCTTGTATCTATTAAAAAGGGGCAACAAGAAGAGCCGTGCTTGAATGGCATGCATTTTCATGAGGTGAGAGAATCACTAGAAAGGTAAACTGGATCTATCAATCCTTGTACACCTTGACTACAAAATATTCCTCAAAAATAATTGTTGATTTCATAAGGCCTAATATAATAGTGGACGCATAAGCTATGCAAAAGATCTTTTCTCTTGTCTGGTTCTCTGAAAAGGGCAATTTGAACAAACAAACAAGACAAGGCAAGGCAATGAATCACAATTATGTATCTGTGCTGATTAGCTTCTCCACAAGCACAATATAAATAACCACTAGTAAATCATGCAAACAAGAACAACCAACTACAGTAATGAATAAGCTGGGAGATAACCATGAAGGGAATGACATAACTAGGATGAAATACAAAGCTTACCAAGTTCATACTGTCGGTGAAGACAACAACGACGGTGGGAAGTTGGTATATATGTGCACTGCAGATCTTTGATTGTGTTCAGCAAACATCCTCTCAAGTTGCATTGTATTGACATTGAATGAGAAAAAAATCCATCTTCGATTGGGGCAGTGATAAGGCTACATCCGGCCACCGGGCGTCCATCCTTAATAGGATCAAGTAATTCTCTGTTGCAGCTCTGATGTGATGCCGGTACCCATATCCTAGTGAGATTGTCTTCATGTCCCACTGGCCAGAACTCTCAACTTTGTTTTGCCTAACCATATAACAGAGAATAGATTCATAGAATGCATTTCCATCATGGGTCGTCGGGCACTAAGGGGAGAAGGATGTACCGCCGGTGCAAGGGGTCGCACACCACAAGCTCCGGGAAGATCGGGAGATCCTCCTCGTCCTTTCCGTGCTTGCGTTCAAGCAGGATGCGACCGTCGCGGATGTCCTGGACGGTCCATTGGCAGTGGGAGGGAGGAAGGAGAAGGTGAAGTCGGTCGCGGGCGAGCGCATGGGCGGCGGGCACGGAGGGGTGAGGCGGCAGAGCGGGATGGAACCCGTCGAGGGCGAGGAAGCCAAGGAGTGGCGGCGTGGAGGCGGCGGAAGCGGCGGAGGAATGAGCCGGCGGTGACGAGTCCATGGAACGTGACGCAGCCGGGCGAAGGTGCGGGCGAGGTGTTCTGTGGAGGGCAGCCGGAGGAATATCTCCTCCAAGAGGTGGCCGGGGATCTCCGGTAGAATCGGGCTGGTGTCCATTGTCGTGGAGTGGGGAAATAGGAGGCCGGACAACACTCGTCTCGAATCCTCAAATGCCAACCAAAACTCGAGGGCAGGAGCACCACACAGCCATGGCCGCCGAGAAACCCGAAACCTAGGGGAGTCCCTTTTGCCTATTGGTCCAACCGACCAAGATCAGCAGGGAGCCAACTGAATCAAGAGAAAAGGAACCCCTCTACTTCCTAAGAAGTTTTACTGGGAGCTCTCAAAAACGCTTCGTCCCGTCCGCTCCCGCGAGCGGCTGGGCGAAGCCCTAGGCGCCGCCGGCCCTAGCCCTCCCCTACCTCTCCTTCCCCTCGCCGCTGCCGGAGGGCGCGGCCGGGCAAAGCCTGGTCAGCTCGGCGGCGGGGCTCTCTTCCCTCCTGGCTTGGTGGCGCGCGCGCGCGACGCGGTGGTCGGGCGGAGCGCCGTGCTCGGGCGTGGCGCGGGCGGCGGCGCAGCGGCGCGGCGTTGGCTGGCGTGCTGGCGGCGGTGGCTGCGCGGGCTAGGTGGGGCGTGCCTGCGCGTGGACGGCGGGGCTCGGCCTCTCGATCCAGATCCGGATCGGGTCCCTCCGGGTTGGCCGCCTCTGCAGCGCTCCGGCGTGGTGGAGGCTCCGACGTGGTGGTGCTTCGGCGTGCTGGCTCAGTCCGGCGTGTTCGCGTAGCTGCGGGTGGCTCGCCGGAAGCGGGAGGTGCGTGTCCGGCGGCTCCAACGCTTGGAGCTCGGCGGGCGGCGCGAGTTGGGCAGTGGTCCGATGTGGCTGCTGCTCCGGCCGTGGATGGCTCCACGGCAGCTTGGCAGGTCTGGACCGTTTCACGGTGGCGGCTGGTCTCCTCCGGCGTCGGCCGTCGGTGAGCGGCCTTTTTCAACCTTCGATTCCTCTCCTCGTCGTCCGGGCTCTACCCTTGTCATAGGGCTGGACCGCTCCCAGTTGCGGTCCATTGCTCGTCTCGCGCCCGTGGCTACGAGACAGAGCTCGTTTCTCGCCCGGCAGCAGGACCGAGCTCGTCTCGCGCCCGGCAGCAGGACCGAGCTCGTCTCGCGCCCGGCTGCAGGACCGAGCTCGTCTCGCGCCCGGCAGCAGGACCGAGCTTGTCTTGCACCCGGTGCAGCAGGACTGGTGATGGAGGCCTTTTTTGGGCCGGCCCTTTGGGTCTCGGCGTCGGGGGCCGTCCAGGGGTGTGTAAAGGAGCGACCTTTCCACTCGTTTCTTTGGTTGGGGTAGCGACGGGTCTCGGATGCGGTGGTGTCAGGGTCTTGGATGCCGGGGCGGCGGCCCTGGTGGTGGTAGCGCGGTGCTCATGGGCAGAGCCCGTGGCTTGGTGTTGCCCGGTGACCATGGCCGTGTGGGCGGCATGGTGGCAGGGGTGTGCCGTTCGGTGGCGGTGAGTGTTTGCTGGGGTGAAAACCTATTCTATCCTCGGACGGACCGACGGCGGCGTAGCGCGTTACCTTCTTGAAGGCGTCGTCGCGGCTCTCACCGGTCATCGTGTCGCTCCAGGGGAAACTCTGACCCCCGGGTCAGGCAGTGGCGGCGCGCTAGCGTCGTAACCTTCTTGGCGCCGCCTTGGAGCTCACGGTTCGTCATATGTGGCTTCATCTCTTCGCGGTGGCGTGTTCACGGTGGAGGTCCCCGATTGCTCTTGTAGTGTTGGGGGTGGTGTTGCTGCGCTCAGCGCCTATGTATCCCGCCTTGGGTGTGTGCGTGTGTTGTCGTGGGGGTGTGTTTGTACTTGGGTTGTGGTTGATCTGTGCTTTATATATATAACGGGGCGAAAGCCTTTTTCGGTAATAGGAGTCCGGTGGCGCAGGGGAAACGCCAGCCGCCGGGAACCCTCGACGGCTGGACGAGATGGGGATTTTTTTTTCCGAGGGCTACGATATGGGGAGTGTGCTGCTGATGGTGCAGTTCTGTGCTGCCACAACGGGCCTAAGAATGTGTAACGGGCCATGATTGGGCTGAGTTTGGAAAAATATTAATAAACCATCTAGTAATCAAACTTATTCATACCCCTCAAATAAAAAATCAAACTTATTCATTCTCTACACTTCATTTCTTTTGTATTCAGGAAATTGTAATTTCCGTGCTTACAAAAAAATCCTTTTTATGTGATATTCGGGATGGGCAAATTGTATGAACCGGATATATTTATTCAGAAATTAATGAAAATGGTGTTCGCCTGGTTGGAGAAAAAAAATCGGGATGGCCAATGTGTGTTAAAGTTTACGGACAATACTTTTTCAATTTAGCATTGAATTCTTTGATGATTAGCTTGAATTAAAAAGGTAATGCTTTCTAACAAATTTAATTTAATTCAAAATATACTACCCTTTTATCAAGAGACATGCAATGTTACATGTTCAAACCAATAAAGCTTGTAAAAGTAATGATACATTATATACTTGTAAATGCCAAATTATATGTAAATACGGAGTTTGCATAACATGATGGAAGTGGTGTAGGAATGGGCAAGTAGCCGGACGAAGATCTCTGCCTCGAGGTGCTCAGGGTTTGCCCATCAGCGGCGAGCCAAGTTCCCTGCCAGCCTCGAGTGAAAGCCGGAGGGCGGGGCGCAGAAGAGTCCATCGTTGAAGCACAGAGGAGCTGGCTGCCGAGAATCCTTGACACTGAGAACTTTCTTAGTGGGAATTTTACCATGCCGCTAAAATAGGCCCTGTGTAGTGAGATTTTTTAACCGGCCATTTACGTGTCTACTTTTCAGGCTCGACATTTCTTTTTTTTGGTGGTTGTGGGGTGGGGGGTGGGGGGGGGGGGGAGGGGGGCATCTCAACTCAAAACATGAGAGACTACCAATTTACCCAAAAATAAACGAAGAGTCAAAGTTGAAAGTTGAAACCATCCAAGCTTGGAAATATGAATCACCACTTTAATCTACTCCCTCTGTCACGACCTCATGCCTCAGCGCTGTGACCGACCTCATGCCTCCAAGCTTGTCATTGAATATTGTAGTGTTGAGATACAATCTTTACCTCTAAGCTAGGTCTCATCACTACAAAAAAAGACACATCCGTGACATTTTGGGCCGAACGAATTTTTTTTCTGTCATACATATGACACTTTTATGACGATAACTGTGACAAAACCCGGTACCATCATAGATGTGGTGGGCTCCTACTTCTATGACAAAAAAACATGACAGAAAATGGGCTTTTCGTCCTGGGCGGGCCGGAGACGCAGCTGCATGACATTCTTTGGGCCGTCCATGACGGAAAAAACCATGGTAGAAGCGAGGGGAGGAAAATTTTATGGAGTTGCTGGTTACGGTGGGAGGTCGGGGCAGAGCGATGCGTGTTTCTCTCGTGACGTCTGCAGCGTGTGTGCGGCGTTGGCTCTAATCGAACCCGAAGCGAGGCGTTGGGCTCTAACTGAACCCGGCGACAGACTGCAGGCTACGTTCATCGAACCCGGCGATCTATCGATGGCTGTTAACTGAACCCGATGGAGCGATTCCTTCGCTACTACTGCTAACTGAAGCTGATCGATTGGATGAACAGTGAGCGTTGCGGGGGGTTTAGATGAACAGTGAGCGGTGGCGTTGCCTCTGGATAAACAGGAACCCGTGGTGTGGAGGGCTGGATGAACAATAGACGGTGGAGGGGTGGCCGTGGAGGGGTGGTTGAACAGGACCCCGTGGTGTGGAGGACTGGATGAACAGTAGACGATGGAGGGGTGCCCGTGGAGGGGTGGTTGAACAGTAGCCGGTGGAGTAGCGCGCGGTGGAGGCTGGATGAACAGGAGCCCGTGGAGGCTGGAGGAGGTCGGCGGTAGCCCGTGGAGGCTGGAGGAGGTCGATGGTGGAGATGAACAGTATCCCGTGGAGTCCCGTTTTGCGGTACGCCACACCCCTCCCGATGAACAGGACCCATGTTTCGACCGTAGGAGGTCCGTTTCGTCCGTTTTGCGGTACGCCACACCCCTCCCGATCAACAGGACCCCCGTTTCGACCGTAGGAGGTCCGTTTCGTCCGTTTTGCGGTACGCCACACCCCTCCCGATCAACAAGACCCCCGTTTCGACCGTAGGAGGTCCATTTCCTCCGTTTTGCGGTACGCCACACCCCTCCCGATCAACAGGACCCCGTTCCGAACGTAGAAGGTCCGTTTCCTCCGTTCTGCGGTACGCCAGGCCTCGTTTCCATCGCCTGTTCCGTCCAAGCCCTCCCGATGAACACGACCACGCATTCCGTTCCGACCCAGCCGGTTGGCTCCCCATGAACACGACGACGACGCTGTTTCTCCGTTCCGAGCCAGCCATGTACGTATGCGCGAGTAGGCGTTGAGACCCTGCTCAGTATGTACGTGACGTGGTCAGATTTTCTTTCTTGCACCCTCGCCGCTGTGCGTGCGTGTACATGCTACGTGCGGCGCCTCTACTATGACACGCGGCGTGCCTCTACTACGACACGTGCGGCGCCTCTACAACGACCGGTATGTACGCATATCGTTCGCGACCAGAATGACAATGCTACGACGCTCGACCAGGTGGGTCCCGACCGCCGTGCACTTCCTTACTGCGAAGATGTAGCTGGTGGGTCCCAGCAGTCAGGGGGGCGAATCGTTTTTTTTGCCCGGACGCACTTCCTTGCGTGCGAAGGTGTAGCTGCTGGGTCCCAGCAGTCAGGGGGCGAATCATTCTTTTTTGCCCGGACGCACTTCCTTGCGCAGTAAAGGTGTCGCCAGGGTCCCAGCGGTGGGGGCGAATCATTTTGTTTTTTTTGCCCGGACGCACTTCCTTGTGTGCTAAGATGTAGCTGGTGGGTCCCAGCAGTCAGGGGGAAATGTTTTTTCACGAAATACAGTGGCCTGTCCGGTGGGTCCCAGCTATCAGGTGGAGGAATCATTATTTTCCGTGTAATAAGGAGGCACTTCCTTGCTGCGGCCATGGACCCAGCTGTCAGCCTCTCCACATACAGTCCACGTCCGATGGAAGTCGTTCCTTGACCACGTTGACCACGCCGCGCCGAGAGCACCAGGGCGGTGGACGACGGCGAGGCCTAGGAAGGGGACGACGGGGAGCCGGGGAAGACGCAGCAGTGGAAGCCCGCGCGGAGAGGAGTACGAGGGTTCACTGGTTCGGCTGCGGTGTGAGGCTGCCATCGCCGCAGGGCCTGGCCAGCGGTGGGAATAGTAGGGGCGGTGAGGCCTCCAGCGGCAAAGACAGCCGGCCACGGGAGGCAGGAGCATGCGGCACGACCGGCGCTGATTTGGGCGGCTGGAGCAAGAAGACCAGAGGTTGAAGAAGCACTACGGCCGTTGGATGGACATCGTACGGTCACTGGAGCTAGAATCGTTCATATTGACTAAAGTTGACAAAGGCCCCGTCCCAGTCAACTTAGTAGGCCCACAAGTCAGCCTCCCACCATGGTGGGTCCCAGCTAGCAAGAGGAGTATTCATTTTTTTGTGCGTAATAAGGAGGCACTTTTGGTGGGTCCGAGCTGACAGCGCGGGGAACGTTTTTTTCATGAAATACACTGGCCCGTCTGGTGGGTCCCAGCAGTCAGGGGGGAAACGTATTTTTCGCGAAATAAGGTGGCCCGTCCGGTGGGTCCTTGTTGTTAGGTGGAGGAATAGTTATTTTGCGTGTAATAAGGAGGCACTTCCTTGCGGCCGCCTGGACCCAGCTGTCAGCCTCTCGACGTACAGTACTCTTCCGATGGAAGTCGGTCGTTGACCACGCCGCGCCGAGAGCACCAGGGCGGTGGTCTGGACGATGGCAAGGCCTAGGAAGGGGACGACGCGGAGCCGGGGAAGACGCAGCAGTGGTAGCCCGCGCGGAGAGGAGTACGAGGGTTCACTGGTTCGGTTGCGGCGTGAGGCTATCATCGCCGCAGAATAACAGGGGGTGTGGGTGAGTAGAGGGATACCCTGGGCCAGCGGTGGGAGTAGTAGGGGGTGGTGAGGCCTCCGCGGCATAACAGCCGGCCACGAGAGGCAGGAGCACGCGGCACGACCGGCGCTGCTTTGGGCGGCTGGAGCAAGAAGACCAGAGGTTGAAGAAGCAGTATGGCCGTTGGATGGACATCGTACGGTCACTGGAGCTAGAATCGTTCATATTGACTAAGTTGACAAAGCCCTCCGTCCCCGTCAACTTAGTTGGCCCACAAGTCATCCTCCCACTATGGTGGGTCCCATCTAGCAGGGTGGGTATTCATTTTTTTGTGCGTAATAAGGAGGCTCTTCCTTGCGTGCGAAGATATAGCTGGTGGGTCCGACATGTCAGCGGTGGTAACATTTTTTTCGTGAAATATAGAGGCCCTTCCGATGGGTCCCAGCTGTCAGGTGGAGGAATCATTATTTTGCGCGTACAGTCCACGGCTGATGGATGTCGTTCGTTGACCACGTTGACCAGACCGCGCCGAGAGCACCATGGAGGTGGTCGACGGCGATGCCTAGGAAGTGAACGACACGGAGCCAGGGAAGACTCAGCAATGGTTGCCCACGCGGTGGGGAGTACGAGGGTTTACTGGTCCGGCTGCCGTCGCCCGAAAATAACAGGAGATGTGGGTGAGTAGAGGAATGGCCTGGCCAGCAATGAAGTAGGGTGGGGCGGTGCAGCCTGTGTGATAGCACAACCGACCACGGGAGGCGGGAGCAGGCAGTCCCACCGGAGCTGGTTTGGGCGGTTGGAGCAAGAAGATCAGATATTGAAGAAGTAGCACGGCCGTTGGATTAACATCCAACGGTCACTGCTGCTAGAATCGTTTGTGGACTAAATTTGAACCGTTTGTGGACTAAGTTGACAAAGCCAAAGTACACGTCAACCTAGTAGACCCACAAGTCAGCCTCCAAATCTATCCCAAACAGCATACAGCCCGAAATTTCTAGCCAGATTCAAATTAATTTTAAATATAAATATACCTTATTTTAAATTCAATGAAATTTTACCCGCACAAAAACAATGAAATTAAAAATATCAAAATCCGAAAAAACAGTATTTGGGAACTAATTGCTTGTTTGCTGTATTTTTTTCATTTTACAGCCCATTTATTATTACTTATAGCCCATTTCTTATTACTTATAGCCCATTTATTATTACTTATAGCCCATTTCTTATTACTTATAGCCCATTTTCTGGGCAAAATGCATCCCTCCTCGTCTTGAAAAATTTCCAGCCAAATAGGCGTATGAAAAGCAAGTAGGCCTATGTTGGTTATTCTGCAAAAATTAAATAGTTGGCTAGCCATTTTTCAGAAAGGAAAAAAAAACTGGGCTGGTCATGTGCTAAACATATGAAATAAAAGCCTGGGCTAGACGGTCCACGGGTCCCGCACAACCCAGTTGATACCCTTCTCCGTCCCGAAAACACAAAATTACTGCAGACGCTATTTGGGTCCCTCTTGTCATCCTCACCATGTACAGTCATCTCCTTATTCCTCTCGGTTGTTGACCATGTTGACAACACCGAGGCGGCCTTGTGGCCAGCGAACCAAGGCGGAGGACGATGGTGAGGCCTCGGACGGAACGAGCAGGAGCCGGGAAGATCACAGCCAGCCGTGGGAGGCGGGAGCAGCGGTCCCCGCCGGGCGCTGGTTTGGCTTTGGCGGCTCGAGGAAGAAGAGATCAAGAAACGCGACAGACGTTGAATGTCAATCGAACGGTCAAGGTTGGCACAATCGTTTTTTGACTAAGCGGACACCAAGTAGCATACTTTTTTATATATAGGAAGAAAACTGCGAGGAAAATGCGATCGTCTGCTGTCCTCCTCACAGGGAACGTTCGCCACATAAGTGACTAGCACCCTTGGTTTTCAACCGAGAGGTCTTGGGTTTGAGTCCGAGGAACTCTCAATTTTGTCCTCCTTCCTTCCTCGCAAAAAGAAAGGGAAAAAATCAAAGACTTGGGAAGGCGTACAGAACAAGCTAGTGTACCAGTAAAGAGACGTTGCCGAGTTTTAGAAAAAAGAAAGACGTGCTCCTGTAGCTGGTTCGAATCCAAACCTTGACTATGACTATATATGGTGCTATGTGAAAGTGCGTTATATCGACTAGAGGGGGGTGAATAGGCGATTTTTATGAATTTTTCACTGAGGAATTTGCCGGTGAGGAAATTCCTTAGTGAAGAACTACTTGCAGCGGAATAAGTACTCAGAAGTAAGCATAACAGAATGCGGGCATGGTCATCATGATGAAATGACGACAAACAAAGAGTACGAGAAAAGCGTAAACACAGGATAGCACAAGATGAAGACAAACAGATCAAGAAATTGAACTGAGGAAATTGAGAAAGTCTTCAGTCAAAGTCTTCAAACACAGATATGAATGAACACTCAACACAATAATGAGGAAATGAAAGGGTTGAGGAAATAGAACCAGTAAAGTTGGTGAAGACAATGATTTGGTAGACCAGTTCTAACTGCTGTCTCAGTTGTACGTCTGGTTGGAGCGGCTGAGTATTTAAACTCGAGGACACAAAGTCCCGGACACCCAGTCGCTGAGCACTCAGCTCAGGACACCAAGTCCTCACCGTATTCTCCTTGAACTAAGGTCACACAGACCTCATACAATCACTTGTGGCAAGTCTTCAGGCGATTTCCAAACCTTCACAGACTTGGTCACTCGGCGATCCACAATTCCTCTTGGATGCTCTAGACCATGACGCCTAACCGTCTGGAAGAAGCACAGTCTTCAAAGGTAACAAGCGTCGGATCCACGCAGGATCAATCTCTTCGATGCTCAATCACTTTGGGTTTGTAGGGTTTGGTTTTGGGTTTTCCTCACCGATGATTTTCGCTCAAAGTACTTTGAGGATGGGTTGCTCTCAAATGACAAGTGTCAATTTTCTCTCGGAGCAGCCAACCAGCTAGTGGTTGTAGGGGCGGCTATTTATAGCCTAGGAGCAGCCCGACATGATAAGACATAAATGCCCTTCAATGATATGACCGTTAGGTGGATAAGATATTTTGGGACAGTGGCCAAGAAGACAGAACGGTCGGAAATTTGAATCTCAAATTCCTCGGGGCTATCATGTTCCTCATGTGTAGGCAATCCATGACCGACGAATTCCTAACTCCTCGGTCAGAAAAAATTCTCAACGACCGGAAGAACTTCGTCTCATCCTTTGAAGAAATTGACTGAACTGTATGAGATTTCCAAAGGCTTCACTCGAAGGGTTTGGTAGGTGTAGGATTTTCAGTTGAGCATCACATGGAAATTTGTCCTTAGTATTTCCTCGACACCCTTTAACAGTATGGTGTTTCCTATGACTCAAGAAAGAGAAAACCAAACCACGAAAACAAAAGTCTTCACGCTTCATGTTCCTCAGATGAATACCAAGTCTTCAAGGTCACACCAATTTCTTCACTTTCAAAGTCTTCAGAAAGTCTTCAGAATATCAAAGTCTTCAGTTGAAGAACTTCATTTTTAGGGGTCGACTTTCTCTGTAAATATCAAACTCCTCATAGACTTATAGACCTGTGTACACTCACAAACACATTAGTTTCTTAACCTATAAGTCTTCAATACACCAAAATCACTAAGGGGCACTAGATGCACTTACAATCTCCCCCTTTTTGGTGATTGATGAATAGGTTAAGTTTTGAACGCGGATAAACATATGAAGTGTAAATACTGATATTGAGGAATTTGATTGCAAGATATAGAAGAACTCCCCCTGAAGATGTGCATAGTGAGGAATTTGCTTTTGAGGCAATGCACATTTGAAGAGTTGAATCATGGGGATCTCCCCCTATATCTTGTAATTCATACACGCATTTGACATATAATATGAAGAATTTGAAATGCATGATGAAATATGGTGCTTGATGAAATTCAGCATGCGTGCAGTAACATTAATGAGGAACAGGCATGCAAAATAACGCATCAAGAGTATCAGAGCTCAGGAGAATCAGAGCTCAGTGCATCAAAAGTATCAAACCATCGGGTTTAAGATTACAACTCGATCCAATAAAAGTTTCAGAAGAACGAGAGTTGTAACTTAACAAAAAAATTGCCCTTATAATAGACCCGCTTGAAGACTAACTCAAATTTCTCCCCCTTTGTCATCGAATGACCAAAAGGATCAAAACTGAGGACTAACGCCCCTGAAGAATTTCAAGTTGTAGAAGGAGCGCCAGCTTTGTTGGGGTCGGTTGTTGTAGTAGGGCCTGCCGCAGTGTCGTCCAAGTCTTCATTTTCATCAGTGTCTCGTGATGAAGAATAGGAGCTGGCCACCAAGGAAGGAACTTTGACCATCTTGTATTTCTTCGGAGGAGGTGCAGACCGGTCAAATTCTTCCTTGAGACCCATTGTCGTCAGTTCTTCCGTGTTGTAGACATTTGAAAGAACAGCCCAGGTGCGTTTGAAGGTTTCATGGAGGTAGTAGTGGTTTTTCTTCACTGCATTGTGTGTGGAGGTCATGTTGTGAAGAATTGAACCAAAGCGACGCTTGACCCATTTATGATTGCGATCAACCTTGATGAAGGCGCGGAGTAACTCACGATCAGTCATCACCCTGGGTGCTGTGGCTTGAGGACTTTGCTTAGCTGAGGTATTTGCGGCAGAGTCATGTGTGGCAGAGTCATCATTGGTGGAGTAGGATGCTGCTTTGCGAAACTGTCCATCCAATGGACGAATGCCTTCATCGATCACAGCAGTTGCCTTGCCCTTGTCATCAGCTGAGGTAAATGTCCGTTTGAGGACTTCAATCGGGGGCAAGTAGCTGCAGTGGTTCAGAGTATCAGCCTTGTAATTGAGTGAAGACCTTGTCCTGATGAATCTCATAATCCATGGTGCATAAGGCTTCAGCTCAAAAGGTGACATAGAAATATTCGCCAGAGTCCTCATGAAGAAATCATGGAAGTTGATGGGAACGCCATGAATGATATTGAAAAGCATATTCTTCATGATGCCAACGACTTCTTCATCATTTGAGTCATGGCCTTTGATAGGACTCATTGTCTTCGTCAGAATCCGATAGACAGTCCGAGGCACATACAATAATTCCTTGACGAGGAATTTGGTTCTTGGGGCCTGCCTTGGCTTCAAAGGCTTCATCAACACTTGCATATAGTGAGTTGAAAGCTCAGGTTCGTTGTAGATACAACGAGCACCATCAAGGGGAGGACTGAGTGGTAGAGCACGAAGCAATTCAGTTGCTGGTGCCTTGTAGTGAGTATTTTGAGACATCCAGTCTAACACCCATGAGTTCACGTATTCAGTGTCTCCGGTGATGTGCAGCGTTGCATAGAATTGAAGAATGAGTTCTTCATTCCAGTCACAGATATCAGTGCAGAAATTCAGAAGTCCTGCATCGTGAAGAACACTGAGGACTGGCTCGAAGCCTGGCAGAGACTCCATGTCCACATGAGGAATATGTGCATGATCGAAGACTTTGTCTTTGTTGAAGAGCACTGAGGAATAGAAATTGGCTTGGCTGGCAGTCCAGAAACGCCTCTTCCTTATGCGAGCAGAATCATATGGATTGTAATCGATGAAGAATACATGCTGTTGAAGAAATCTTCAGCCTTGAACCTTTGCTTTGTTGAGAAGGGATTCTTTGGCTTTGGCAGTGGAGTGTCAGTGAGTTGCATCACGACCTCTGGAATCGCAATCTCAGGTTCTTCAGGCTGAGGAATTTCTTGTTCCTCTACAGGTGCAGTCTGAGGATCAGCAGCAGCAGGTTCATCAGCGCTAGTGGCTGGAATTTCTTCATGGACAGATGAAGTGGGATGAGTTTCTTCAGAGCCCATTTGAACAGTTGGAGCAGGGGACTGAGGTATCTGTTGGATTGGGGTGAAGAGTGGAGAATTTGGATGCTGACTTTCCCAAAAGTCATCGTTCATCACTGGCGTTGTGCTTCCAATATCCACATCTTCTTCAAGTTCCTCGACACCGGCCTCTTCAGCTGTGAACTCAGGCATAGGTGAGGAAATTATTGGGGTTGAACGGATTGCTTCCACTTCAATTTCTTCATCAATCTGCTCTGACGAAGCAGCAGAATGATTTTCTTTATCAGATCTGCTTGGGATCACATAATCTTCATCAAAAGGAACAAGGTCCTTTGATGGAATTGAGGAAATTGGAATAGCATCAATAGGATTTTCAAAAGAGCTGGTCATTGGCTTCATTTTCTTCGCAGTCAAGAATTTGGCCATGGTGATGCTTTCCGCTTCTTCACCGCAGCTCGCTTCTGCAGCCTTGGTCTTCTTCACATCGATGGCGTATGGAAGAATAGGAGTTGGTGTTGGCGCAGGAGAAGTCGAGGAATCTGGTTGATTTTCCTCGAGCTCAAGCGATGCAATTGTTCTGACTTGTTCAGTTTCTTCAGGCGCACCACAAGTGGATGCCCTGGCAATTTCTTCAGCGGCTGGAATGGGATCATCAGCCCTGGAACTAGCATTTTCTTCAGCAGCCTGAACTTCATCAGCGGTGCTGGCATGTTCTTCAGTCTGCTGAGCTGAGGCTCCAGCCTGAGGAATTTCTTGTTGCGTTGGGGCAGCAACATTGGTGAATTTCTTCGTCAGGTTGACGAATCTGACTTTGGCTCCTTGCCAATCAGCATAATAAGCATCAAAGTTGTTGCTGAGGGCTTGGATTTCAGTCTGGACCTTGAGAAGTTCCTCAGGTGTCATTCTGACAACGTCTTTCTTCATGAACTTCTCCTTTCTGTATTGAGCTTTCTTGACCTCTCTTGCCTTTTCAAACTTCCATTTCTCTTCAGTGATGAAATGGGTCAGCATGTGACTTTGTCCAAATGGGTCGATGAAAATCAGGCATAGGGGTGTTTGGATCCTTGTGCCAGAGATCAATGTAATCGAGGATTTTCCTCGGATCCAGCAGTAGTGGCACAGATGTGCCTTTGGCTCTAGCGGCCCTTTCTTGGCGGTCTCTGATGATTTCCGCAAGTTCATCATCATCAGCCTCATCATCTTCAGGTGGCTCTTGGAAGGCAACATGTTTCTTCTTAGGACTTGGCCGAGGACCTCGTCCAGCTGTGGCCTTAGTCTTCAGCAGAGTCGGGCCAGATGAAGACTTTGGTGCAGCTGAGGAACTTGCTGAAACACCAGATGCAATGGAGAACCCTGCAGTCCTTTGGCACGTGGCCAGATGCACAAGTGCTGAGGACTTTGTCGGAACTGCTGAGGACTTGGGAGGGGCTGCTGAGGACTTTGAAGAAGCTGAGGATTTTGGAGGAGCAGGAGCAGCATGAGGAATTGGCCGTGAGGGCACAGCTGAGGAACTTGGCCGTGAGGGCACTGTTGGTGAAGCACTTGGCTTGTGTGCGGGCTTCTTTGCCATAGATTTTCTTGGCTTGACAGAGGCCTCAGTGGCAGCAGCAGTAGCAGAGTCCTTATTGAATTTCCTCACTGCCTCGTTGGCTTGTCTTGCCAATTTGGCTTGGCGCTTGGCCCATTCTTCAGAAAGTCCTCACCACGCTTGATGTCATTGGGTCAGCTTCTTGACCAGATGCCAATGGAGCTCTTGGGCATGGAGGATTGAGTGCGAATTTCTTCATGTACTTTGGAGTAACATATCTGTACTCCCTCCATTCCCTTTCCCATCTCGGTTCAATCCTTTGAATGCGCACCTTGCGCTGATTTTTGTTTTCTTTGCCGAACTCGGCTTCATCAGGTGTGCAATAATCAGCATATATTTCCTCAGGGATTTCAAACGCAGTCATGACCTCAGGCCTCTTTCCTCCTTTCTGTGGCTTCTTTCCTTCTGCCATATTCTTCAGCTGAGGAATTTGAACAAACGAATTCTCTGAAGAAGTATGCAACTTTTCTTCGAGGAACGCTGCAAATGAGTTAAGTTGATGAGAACCTAGTGATTCAGCAGCGGACATGAGTACCTGTGAACAGAGTATAGTTGCGAGGAATTTGGAGAGGTCATATGTGTTCTCAGAAGGTTTTTCAAAAAGAACAAGTTTTGAGGAATTTGACCAGATGAGCCTTGAAGAATTTCACTAAGCGTTCTTTGTCTTAGGTTCCAGAGTTGTATAGATCGAGGATCCACACAATTGAGGAATCTTGAAGAAAATCATTGCTTAGAGAAACGAATCAAGAGCATATTTTGTTTGAGGTGTTCATATGTGTGAAGATTTGAAGAATAAACACCTTTGAAGATTTTCAGGTAGGTTTGAGAATCAAAGCGAGTAATAAAAGTAACTTTTAATTACCCAAGTGAAGAACACGCCGAACTAAGAAGAACAGTTGGGAAGTTCGTCAGTTCAGATCTTCCACGCCCTAACTTGGCGGAGGAAGACAACTACAGCGGCGACGGAGTGAAGATTTCCGCGGTCGGCGCGAGTACGTCGGCGACAAGGTCGAGGCAGTGAAGCTCTTCCTCACCGGCGACGATGGAGTAGCGGTGGCGCTAGGGTTTGAGAAGCTCGAGCGAGAGAGAGAGAGAGGTCGAGCGGAGTAAAGGAAGTGAGGAAGGGGAGTGGGGGTATTTATAGCCACGGTGAAAAACTGTTCGCCCAAAGATTTGGGACGAACATGCCCCTGACCCTTCTCATTCGCTTGACATGTGTCACCCACGTACTGAAAAGTGGAGATCGTGTTAGATCGTGGGTGAATAGATAAATCCATTGTGGGATGCGGAACGGTTTGAGCGGCAAAACCAAAAGTTTGGATAAGATCAGTTTTAAAGTTCCATTCGCAATTTCTTCAGCTGACAAGGACACAGTGAAGATTTTGAACGAGTTTCAAATAGAACGCACATGAAGAATTTGTGAATAGAGTGGGTTGAGTATAGCATAGAGGGGAAGGGTCCGATCACATTCACTTAGCGTAAAAAGCGACTTGAAGAAATAGCCATAAGTGAATGCTTGTAGAGGATATAAACCCATATATATATATATATATATATATATATATATATATATATATATAAAAATGAAGAAAAACGACGGAAACAGTGAAGATTTTGAAAAATTGAAGAATTTGAAAAACTGAAGAATTTCAAAAACTAAGGAAAAACTCAAATTGAAGATTTTCAACTTTGGTGGTGGCGTGTCCCACCGTATAAGAATAATGATTTCAGACACCGCGTACAATTGTCGTAGGGTTCTGAGAATCAAATTCTTCATTAATTTTTTCACACTTAGAGTGTTATTCTTCATGGATTGAAGAAAAGAGTTTCTTCATGTGTTGCACATCTAAGTCATCAATTTTGCATAAGTGTCAGGATTTGTGTCCTTTTCAAAGAACATTCGAAGATTCTAAGATATTTAGCTCACGCCGCAACTTGCTAAATCTCTTCTCATCCAAGGGCTTAGTGAAGATATCGGCTAGCTGTTCTTCAGTCTTCACATGCTCGATGGAGATGTCGCCCTTAAACACATGATCACGAAGAAAATGATGACGAATTTGAATGTGCTTTGTCTTCGAGTGCTGAACTAGGTTGTGAGCAATCTTGATGGCACTCTCATTGTCACAGTAGAGAGGCACATTCTTCACGTTGATGCCGTAGTCCTTGAGAGTTTGCTTCATCCACAGCAATTGAGCACAACAAGAGCCAGCAGCAATGTATTCAGCTTCCGCAGTAGACAGTGATACGCAGTTCTGTTTCTTCGAGGACCAACAGACCAAAGATCGTCCGAGGAAATGACAAGTACCAGATGTTGACTTGCGGTCCACACGATCACCAGCATAGTCAGAGTCGGAATATCCAATGAGATCAAAAGTAGAGCCCTTGGGGTACCATAATCCTAGTGTTGGTGTGTGAGCTAGATATCGAAGAATATGCTTCACAGCCTTATGGTGTGATTCCTTTGGTGTAGCTTGAAATCGGGCACACATGCAAACACTAAGCATTATATCTGGCCTAGATGCACATAAGTACAATAGAGATCCAATAATGGAGCGGTATACCTTGTGATCGAAGTAAATACCATTTTCATCAGTGCATAGATGGCCATTTGTGGGCATAGGAATTTTGACGCCTTTGCAATCTTGCATGCCGAATTTCTTCAGGACATCTTTGAGGTATTTCTCCTGAGATATGAATATGCCATTGTGTTGTTGATGAATTTGAAGACCTAAGAAGAATTTCAACTCTCCCATCATAGACATTTGATATTATTCACTCATCATATAGGCAAATTCATCACTATAACGTTGGTCAGTACAGCCAAAGATAATATCATCAACATATATTTGGCACACAAACAGTTCACCATCATATGATACAGTAAAGAGAGTAGGGTCGAGCGAACCGGGTGTGAAGCCATTCTTCACGAAGAATTCCTTCAATGTGTCATACCATGCCCGTGGGGCTTGTTTGAGACCATAGAGGGCCTTGTTGAGTCTGAATACTTTGTCAGAATTCTTTGGATCTTCAAAACCTGGGGGTTGAGCAACATATACTTCTTCCTCAAGCTTACCATTGAGGAATGCACTTTTCACATCCATTTGATATAAAGTGATATTGTGATGGTTAGCATAGGCAAGTAATATGCGAATAGACTCAAGTCTAGCAACAGGTGCAAAAGTTTCATCGAAATCAAGTCCTTCAACCTGTGTGTAGCCTTGAGCTACAAGTCGTGCCTTATTCCTTACCACAAGACCATTTTCATCTTGCTTGTTGTCGTAGATCCACTTTGTGCCAACGATATTATGCTTGCGAGGATCTGGACGTTTGACCAGTTCCCAGACATTGTTGAGCTCGAACTGATGTAATTCTTCTTGCATGGCCTGAATCCACCGAGGCTCGAAATGCTTCATCTACCTTAGTGGGCTCTGTGATAGAGACAAAAGCATAGTGCCCACAAAAGTTAGATAAATGTGAAGCTTTTGAGCGTGTGAGAGGACCTGGCGCTTCAATGTCATCAATGATCTTGTCAACTTGCACTTCTTTTGCAACGCGAGGATGAGCTGGTTGTCGTCGAGGAATTTGATCATTTTCCTCAGCACCATTGTCTTCAGCATTATCTTCGGGTGCATTAGCTCGACGTTCTTCGCGTCTTTGGAATGAATTCTTCAGCAGATTCTTCGAGGAATGACATCCTCAGTTGCCTTGAAATTGATAGATTCCTCAGGAGCTGGTTCATCTAACATAGAAGGTAGGTGCTCTCTTTGCGAGCCATTAGTTTCATCGAACCGCACATCTACAGTGTCAACAATCTTGTGAAGAGCGATGTTGAAGACTATGTAGGTGTGCGAGTCCTTTCCATAACCAAGCATAAAACCTTCATGTGCTTTGATTGCAAATTTAGAGTTGTGATGAGGATCTCTAATCCAGCATTTAGCATCGAAGACTTTGAAATAACTCACATTGGGTTTCTTGTCAGTGAGGAGTTCATAGGCAGTCTTCTTGAAGAATTTGTGAAGATATACTCTGTTGATGATGTGGCACGCGGTATCAATTGCATCAATCCAAAAACGACTAGGTGTTTTATATTCATCAAGCATAGTGCGAGCCATCTCAACAAGAGTTCTGTTCTTGCGCTCCACGACGCCATTTTGCTGAGGAGTATAGGGAGCAGATAACTCATGAGTAATGCCAAGTTCATCAAGATAGGCATCAAGACCGGAATTCTTGAACTCAGTTCCATTGTCACTCCTGATGTGTCTTGATCTTCACACCAAAGTTAGTTGAAGCCCTCGAGGAAAATCGTTTGAAGACTTCCTGCACTTCATTTTTGTAAGTAACAATGTGTACCCATGTGTAACGAGAGTAATCATCAACAATAACAAAGCCATATAGAGATGCATCATTAGTGACTGCTGAGCAATGATTAGGACCAAAGAGGTCCATGTGAAGCAATTCGAAGGGACGAATAGTGGTCATGATAATCTTCGCTGGATGCTTGGCCTTGGTCATTTTTCCAGCTTCACAGGCTCCACACAAGTGATCCTTGAGGAATTTGACATTCTCAATGCCAATGACATGCTTCTTCTTTGCGAGCGTGTGCAAATTCTTCATGCCTGCGTGACCAAGTCGCCGATGCCATAGCCAGCCTTCTGGAGCTTTTGCAAGTAGACACACTGCTGGTTGTGGTCCTGTAGAGAAATCAACAATATACAAGTCTCCTCGCCTAAAGCCTTCGAAGACTTTGGAATTGTCAGCTTCCATAATCACAACACAACGATACTTGCCAAAGATAACAACCATATCAAGATCACAAAGCATTGAGACTGACATGAGGTTGTATCGTAAGGACTCAACAAGCATGACTTTGTCCATGTGTATGTCCTTAGAGATCGCAACCTTACCAAGACCAACTACCTGACTTTTTCCTTTGTCAGCAAAGATGATATGCTTCAGATGTGACGGTGATAAGGGAGCATCCATCAATAGACTCTTGCCACCAGTCATGTGATTTGTACATCCACTATCGAGAACCCACTCAGTGGCTTTGGGTTGATCATCCTGCAGATGAATTAGTGCAACTTACGATCTCATATACTTCATCAGTGAAGAATATGACATCAAGTTCATCAGATGAATTCAATCAGGCAGTATAACAGATAAGAAGTATGAGGACGTGTGAAATGAAAGTTCATTTCATCATGATTAGCCTCAAGGTCCTTTCGTGCATTTTTGTCGTGCCCCGGAAATTCTTCAGACGTTAAAGCACGTCTGGAGACCTGACCCTGCAGAAGAGGTTAGTTCATTTTCTTCACCACCCACATCTGAAGGGGTGGCAAAGAGTTCATCACTCTGCGAGCACCATATGAGAATGGTGGCATAGAGGCCAATCCATTTCGTTTCACATAAGAGGGGTTAGGGTAAGCATATGAATAAGCAGAGAAATTCTTCGAGGACTTATGAACATATTGGTTTGAAGAATAATGCACATATCCATAGCCCTTAGCTCTACCCTGCGAAACAGAGTTGTTAGCACGATGATAATGATATGAGGACTTTGATCCTTTTGAGGAATTTGATCCACGTGAGGAATTTTGTCCGTATGAGGACTTGGATCCATAAGAAGAATTTGGTCCATTTGAAGAGTTTGATCTGGGGTTCCTATTCTTCACAGGTGGTGTCATGAGGACATTCACCTGAAGACTTTCAAGGCACTTCTTGGGAACCCAGATTTTCTTCATAGGGGAACCGTTCCTGCAATTAGTGCCAACATATCTAGCAAATACTTCACCATTCTGATTTTTGAACAGTTTATAGTTGGAGTCAATTGACTCATCGAAGGATGAGGAGATTCGCATGTAAAGCAGATAAGTTAGATGGATCAACTGGAGGTCCCTTTGCAGCAACCCATGAGGTTTTGGGGTACTGCTCAGGCTTCCAATATGTTCCATCAGCATTGAGTTTCCTCTCAAAGGCAATACCCTCTTTCCTAGGGTTTGTGTTGAGGATCTGCTTCTTAAGCACATCACAAAGAGTCTGATGCCCTTTGAGGCTTTTGTACATGCCTGTCATGTACAATTCCTTCAGCCCTGCATTGTCAGTGATACTAGCAATGTCCTCAGATGAGGAATTAGTGATAGCAGAGGCAGGTGAAGAATTTGTAACATTTGAAGCATTTGAACATTCAGGTGAAGAATTAGCAGATTCACGTTCAATGCACTTTAAGCATGGTGGAACAAATTCTTCCTGAGAAGCGCTGATTTGTTGAGCAAGTAATGAATCGCGCTCCTTCTGAAGATCTTCATAACTCACTCTTAGCTTCTCAAGATCTTTCTTTCTTTGAAGAAATTCATAAGAAAGTTTCTCATGATCAGACAAGAGAGAGTTATGATGACCTTGAAGGCTGTCAAACCTAGACTGAAGTCTCTGAAGATTTTCAGTCAGGGCTTTAGTGCGATCCATTTCTTCACCTAACATATCATCACTCTTATCTAGCATGTTTTGAACCTTTTCAAAATCCCTTTGTTGTTTTACAGCAATCTTAGCAAGTTTTGAGTAACTGGGCTTTAGATCTTCATCAGATTCATTTTCACTAGATTCAGAGGAGGTATATTTGAGTACCTTGGCACCCTTTGCCATGAAGCAATAGGTGGGAGCGTAGTCATCACTATCTTCATCAGCTTTGTTGGTGAGGTCATTTTCTTCAGAGTTGAAGATGGACTTGCTGACGAAAGCAGTAACGAGAGCTAGACTCGCCACACCAGACTCAGATTCTTCTGATGCCTCCTCTTCCTCATGTTCCTCAGATTCAGCTTCAGAGTCCATTTCCTTGCCAATGAATGCCCGAGCCTTCTTGGAGCTGCTTTTCTTGTGAGAAGAGGGCTTTGAGGATTTTGATGATGAAGATTTCGACGATTTCTTCTTCTTCTTAGCGTCATCAGAATTGTAATCCTTGTATTTCTTCTTCTTTAATTCCTTTTCCCATTGAGGACAATCTTGAATGTAGTGACCAGGTTTCTTGCATTTGTGGCAAAGTCTTCTCTTATAGTCACTGGATGAGGAATCACTGCTCCTTGAGGATTTTCCAAAGCGACCACGTCTTGAGAACTTCTGGAATTTCTTCACGAGCAGTGCTAGCTCCTGGCTCAATTCTTCAGATCTCCAAGGCTACTACCGTAGTCTTCACACTCAGATTCGCATACAGCCTTGGCCTTCGTGGCACGTGTTTTTCCATAGCTAGAACCATAGAGATCTCTTTTCAGCAAGCTGGAACTCATGAGTATTTAGCCTCTCAAGGATATCACTGGATCAAGTGACTTGTAGTCAAGACGCTCTTGTATCATCGGTGCGAGTATCAAATGAGGAATCAAGCGATCTCAACAATTTCTTCACCACCTCATGGTCGGTGATGTCAGTGGCACCAAGCGCTTGAAGCTCATTTGAGATGTCAGTGAGGCGATCAAAGGTTTGTTGAATATTTTCGTTGTCGAGTCTTTTGAAGCGGTTGAAGAGATTGCGAAGAACATCAACTCGAGAGTCACGATGAGTTGAGACTCCTTCATTTACTTTGGACAGCCTGTCCCAGATGAGCTTGGCAGTTTCCAAAGCACTCACTCTTCCATATTGTCCTTTGCTCAGATGGCCACATATGAAATTCTTCGCTTGAGAATCGAGTTGCTTCAATCTCTTCACATCGGCAGCATTTAGAGAAGGTGTGACTGAGGGAACACCATTTTCCACAACATACCAGAGATCGTTGTCAATTGCCTCAAGATGCATTCGCATCTTGTTCTTCCAGTAGGGGTAGTCCGTCCCATCAAAGGTAGGACACCCTGCTGAGACCTTGATGATACCTGCGGTCGACATAACTAAAACTCCAGGTGGTTAAACCTAAATCACACAGAACAAGGGAGTACCTTGCTCTGATACCAATTGAAAGTGCGTTCTATCGACTAGAGGGGGGATGAATAGGCGATTTTTATGAATTCTTCACTGAGGAATTTGCCGGTGAGGAAATTCCTTAGCGAAGAACTACTTGCAGCGGAATAATTACTCAGAATTAAGCATAACAGAATGCGGGCATGGTCATCATGATGAAATGACGACAAACAAAGAGTACAGAAAGCGTAAACACATGATAACACAAGATGAAGACAAACAAACTGAAGAAATTGAACTAAGGAAATTGAGAAAGTCTTCAGTCAAAGTCTTCAAACACAGATATGTATGAACACTCAACACAGTAATGAGGAAATGAAAGGGTTGAGGAAATAGAACCAGTAAAGTTGGTGAAGACAATGATTTGGTAGACCAGTTCCAACTGCTGTCTCGGTTATGCGTCTGTTGGAGCGGCTGAGTATTTAAACTCGAGGACACACAGTCCCGGACACCCAGTCACTGAGCACGCAGCTCAAGACACCAAGTCCTCACCGTATTCTCCTTGAACTAAGGTCACACAGACCTCGTCCAATAACTCGTGGTAAGTCTTCAGGCAACTTCCAAACCTTCACAGACTTGGTCACTCGGCGATCCACAATTCCTCTTGGATGCTCTAGACCATGACACCTAACCGTCTGGAAGAAGCACAGTCTTCAAAGGTAACAAGCGTCGGATCCACGCTGGATCAATCTCTTCAGTGATGCTCAATCACTTTGGGTTTGTAGGGGTTTGGTTTTGGGATTTTCCTCACTCGATGATTTTCGCTCAAAGTCCTCGGAGTATGGGTTGCTCTCAAATGACAAGTGTCAAGTTTCTCTCGAGCAACCAACCAGCTAGTGGTTGTAGGGGCGGCTATTTATAGCCTAGGGAGCAGCCCGACATGATAAGACATAAATCCCTTCAATGATATGACCGTTAAGTGGATAAGATATTTTGGGACAGTGGCAAGAAGACAAAGAACGGTCGGAAATTTGAATCTCAAATTCCTCGGGGCTATCATGTTCCTCACTGTGTAGGCAATCCGCCTTTGGCGAATTCCTAACTCCTCGGTCAGAACAAATTCCTCAATGACCGGAAGAACTTCGTCTCATCCTTTGAAGAAATTGACTGAACTGTATGAGATTTCCAAAGGCTTCACCTCGAAGGGTTTGGTAGGTGTAGGATTTTGAGTTGAGCGTCACATGGAAATTTTTCCTTAGTATTTCCTCGACCCCCTTTAACAGTACGGTGTTTCCTATGACTCAAGAAAGAGAAAACGAAACTACAAAAACAAAAGTCTTCACGCTTCATGTTCCTCAGATGAATACCAAGTCTTCAAGGTCACACCAATTTCTTCACTTTCAAAGTCTTCAGAAAGTCTTCAGAATATCAAATTCTTCAGTCGAAGAACTTCATTTTTAGGGGTCGACTTTCTCTGTAAATATCAAACTCCTCAAAAACTTATAGACCTGTGTACACTCACAAACACATTAGTTTCTTAACCTATAAGTCTTCAATACACCAAAATCACTAATGGGCACTAGATGCACTTACACTACGCTACTCTGCAAGTAATGAAACTGGCATATCCAACATTCGCTTCTCCTCTTCTCTACTTACTCTGCCTAGCATCAGAAGCTCTGGCCGCAGCAACCATGTCCACTGGCTGCTCGTCCACCTGCTCTTCAGCAGGCAACAACCAGATATGCGCCAAGTCACCACCGTACCATCGCCTGTGGGTCTCATCACACCCCGCACGCCAAGACCGCAGATTTATTGCTCATCGCGACCATTGCCGTTGGTGTGGTGCCACTGCTGCAAATCACGCAGAGTCATCCGTCGCGTCTCAACCACAATCCGCAACCCTGACCAAGTCTTCTATAAATGCCCGGATCATGGGGTAATAATATGTTTAAGTGTTGTTCTGCTGCTTTCAGTTGCTGATTTTTTTAATAGTTTGGTTGATGATCTTCCAATTTGATTCATGCAGAAAAGGGAAGATTCATGTGATTTGTATTTCTGGGAAGTTGCTGATGTGGGGGAATGCAACTACGCTGATTATTTGGTTAGCCGAGGAATCCCAATACCAGCAGGTTGGGGTGTTGGACAAGTAACTGAAGGAACGGCAGAAGAGGAAGATGTATTGCAGAAGGTTAAAGATGCAGCTCCTCTGATCATGGCCAAGCAACAGCTGCTGAACGGCCTTGATAGCAATGAGGAGATGAAAGAGCTTGTGAAGATAATGGGCAAAATCGATGTGCTATGTAGGATGATTGTCTCTTTATTTGCAGTGTATGTAGCACTCGTGATGTATTCAGTGGCTACGACATGAGTACTTTGCTGAAACTAGTAATGAATGAAACCTGTGTAGCAGGCTGGGTGTAGTGTTGTGAACATCTAATGATTTCTATTAACGGAAATCAGGGGTATCCCCTTTTGCTCATATAAATAAATAAATAGCAGAGGCCCTATCGGGTCAGCTTTGTTCTCATTCGAAGACGTCGAGCAAATTGCAGTCCAACAGCAAACTATGTCATCAAGTTCAAGTTTCATAGCCAAATATGAGTACAACTAAACAACAAAGTCATCATGTTTTAGTTGTCATACAATCACCAAACACAAACCAGCATACATAACAAGTGATGTTCTCACAGCAAAATACTAAACAACATGTTCATCAGGTTTCAGTTGTCATAGCAAACACAATTTCACATTATAGAAAAAAACGTCTTCTGACAGGAAAATACGACAAAATCAATGTAATCATCATCCGCAGCAGCAGCGTCAACATCTTCGCCATGTGTATCAGTTTGAATCGTAATTCCCCACGGTGTCATCTTCTTCTTTGTCCTCAACGTCCTCGAACGTTGGCTTCTTCTTGATCAACTCTTGTATGTCCACAGCACGACAGGCAATCTTTTCGCCGACGTCATTGACGTGATGGTTCTCAAAGATATTAGGAACATCTGTGTTATCTTGTACATCAGGAGCAGTGTAAGCATCATCTTGTTGTGCAACTTCATTAAACGAATTCCTCTGCTCAAACCTTTGCAATACTCTCCAGTCATCGCTACGTGCAAATGTGTCTTCCAAGAAAAATATCTGTGTTGCTTGATTTGCCAAAATAAAAGGCTCGTTGGTCTGGTACGCCGCCTTGACATTGATGGATTTGAAATAATCATCAGCTCTGGGTTTTGCGATCCTGGAAAACAGATTATACCAACGACAGCCCAACAGAACCACACACCGATGATCCTCGAAATTGGAGATACACTGCAACTGAACAATGTCTGTTATGTTAGCATACATTTCAGTTGTCTCTTTGTCATACGTATCCGTGCTCATGATGGCACTGTTTTGTGTCTTCCTTCCTTCGTCTCATGCAAGGGTGTTGTAGCGCACATCTCCAACAACGCAAGATTCATAATGTCTTACCCGAGTATCAGGACCCATTGCTAGTGAGTAAAGGGCATCATCAACTGCCTGCCCATCCTCCCGCATCTTCTTAACCTATGGTTGAAAAATAGACAAGCTGATCATCTTATGTACTCAATATATTAAAAAAACTGACAGTGCACTTCAAAAGCTTACATGGTTCTTGAACCATTTCGCAAATCCTGCCATAACCAGTTGGTTAATGTTTCTTGGATTTTATGGCAAGAACTCCTCTTTGTAGATGCTGCACAACATAGTGATCGCGTCAAACATCTAAATATATAAGAATGTGCTGCAAGTTTAGTAGATTACGATGTATAAGCTGCGATCTTGCACTTACTTGATATAAGGTAGTATCTCGTGACAGTTATTCAATACATACCAAACCATTTTGTCCAAATCTTTAGGTTTGTCCTCTTGTCGACTCTTCCCGTAACTTTCGAACAGAATAATCGAAAACATTGAGCCGGGATTGTCTTCGCCCACCTCTTCGCTAAGTCGATCATTTGTTTCAATGTATTTTGAGCAGAATGTCAACGCTTCAGAGCAATGTAGGCCTCTCGCAATGGAACCCTCGGGTCTAGCTCGTTTCCTAACATAACCCTTGAAAGTGCCTAGCCGCCTTTCAATAGGGTACATCCAGCCATCTTGTCTTGGACCTCTAAGTAGTGCCTCATCAGGTAGATGAACAGCCAAATGCACCATCACATCAAAGAAGGCTGGAGGATATATCTTCTCAAGGTCGCATAGGATAGTTGGTATCTTGTCTCTAAGACGCTCCAAAGCATCTATCTTGATATTTCTACTGCAGAGTTCCTCAAGAATTGTCCCAACTCGCAATCGCTCAGATAAGTCAGGCGGCCCAATCCTCTAAGGATAACAGGTAAAACCCTTTGAAGTAGGACGTGGCAGTCATGAGTTTTCAACCCTTGTACCTTGTTTCCATCTGCAGACCGACTCTCCTTTCAGGGTTGGAAGCAAATCCATGTGGGAATCTCACACATGACAGGACCTCGCAGAATTCTTTTTTTTACCTTGTCCAAGACGTACACAGCTGGTGCCATATCCCGTGGTTTACCTTCATCTTGCACCTAAAAATCCTTTCTGCTACCCAGGTGTGTCAAATCAATCCTAGATTTTAAGGTATCTTTCGTCTTGCCTTCAATGTTAAGAAGTGTGCCGATAATGTTGTCACATATATTTTTCTCGATGTGCATCACATCAAGATTATGCCGCAGATCCAAATCTTTTCAATACTCCAAATCCCACAAAGTGGACCTGTGGGTAAACAATAATCTCTCTTCTACCGTGCCACGCTTCCTTTTCCCGCTACCATTACCAGGATGGTTTCCTGGTGTAATATGCCCGACCTTCTCTAATTCCACTTGCAACTCATCGGCGGTGAGCCTCTTTGGCGCATCACGGTTTTCATGCTTTGCATTGAACACATGTCTTCGGTATTTTCTAGGATGCGGCTTGTCCTTGGCAAGGAAACGGCGGTGTCCAATGTAACAGATCTTGCTAAGTATTGCGTATGACAGCGGATTCCTGTCACAGCGAACACATGCATTGTAACCATGTGTCGTCCGCCCTGACATATTGCCCAAAGCCAGATAATCATGGATGCACCAAATTACAACAGCACGCAAAAAGAAATCAGCTGGTGGGCTGCTATATAGGTCTCGAGTGAGAACACCCTTCCATAGCTGTTGAAGTTCCTCCACAAGAGGCTCCATGAACAAATCAAAATCCTTTCCAGGACTTTTTGGACCTGGAATGAGCAAGGCCATCATGTAGTTTGATTCTTTGGTGCAGACATTTGGAGGCATGTTGTAAGGGATAACAAGCACTGGCCACATGCTATATGTGGCGCTCTGGTGGCCAAATGGGTTAAATCCATCTGAAGCTAAGCCAAGTCTAATGTTTCTCGGCTCAGCAGCAAACTCTTTGTGTTTATCATTGAAGCTTTTCCACTCACTACCATGAGATGGATGGCTCATTACATTCTGATCTCTGTACTCCTGGTTCCTAGAATGCCACATTACATCCTCTCTTGTTTCAGCATCATGAAACAACCTCTGCAATCTTGGTGTAATTGGAAAATGTCTCAGAACATTATGAGGAACCCTCTTCACAAAGATCGCCATCTTTCCATCTTGATGATTTGCATTTCGGGCATTCACTTAAGTTGCCATAATCCTTCCGAAACAGAACACAATTATTCTTACAAACATGGATCATATCATATCCAATTCCAACTGCACGAAGGAAATTCTTCATTTTACTGTAGGTGTGTGGCAGCTCAGACGCATCTGGGAAAGATTTGCGGAAAGCAGCCAACATCGCATCGAATGATTTGTTGGTCATCCGCTCAGATGTCTTCACCTGAAGAAAGGTGACCATAGCTGAGAATACTGACAGCTTATTTCCTAGGGTGACAGCAACGTTGCATTGTTCCAACATGCGGGCCCACCATTTTTCTTCTGCAGGTGAAAGTTCACGGAATGCACGAGCATTTCGTAGCATTGTTTCAATGTTGGTCAAACTCATCGCTCCGCCACCACCACCTCCTCCTCCTCTTCCACCGAGCATCGGGCGAGATCAAGATGGTGATCTGCTGTTTCCACGTAGTCAATAACATTGACATTCACAGCTTCACCATGATGAACCCACCTAGTATATGTGACCGACATCCCATACAAGTGTAGATGATTTTGCACAGTTGGTAGGGTCTTGTAACTGAATTCATACAACTGCTACATGGGCGTAGCACATCTGATTTCGACCACCGTACTCAGCTCGATAAAGTTCATGAAGTTTTCAACCCCTCGACATATGCAGTGGAGAATCTTCGAGCAGAAGTTATCCAAGTCCTGTCCATCTGTTAGACATACAAATTAGTACTTCTACTAGATATTACAGGAAAAACATATATGCTTTTTTATGCAGTCCAAAAAAAAATACCTAGGTCGATGTCTAAAGCTATGGCAAGATATTTGGACGAGCAGATCTAAGTAACGAAATATATGTAAAGCTAATTCAGCAAACATATTTGAGTGCTAAATTATGGCAGGCTATTTCAGCAGTCAATGAGGCCGAGCACACAACCATCAAACTATCGAAGGCCATCGCAGCAACAAAGATCGAGTATAAAACGGTGTAGAGCTATTTCACCTAACAGATTGGCTACTAGACCATGGCAATCTACATCACAATAAATATATGGCAGGATATTTTAGCAACTAATCGGCCTTGGCATGCCATCTCAGCTAAGCAGATTGAGTGCAGAACAGGGCAAGGAAGCTTCTTAAGCGAGCATATTGACAGAAACTACTTCGGCAAACAGTGAGATTAACAGCGTCTATCAGCTAACATTCAGCGCTACACCGACATGAACGGGGCCTCAGTCTAGAATGCTCGTACCGTGGGAGAAGTTGACCGTCGTGCGTCTCCACACGAACGTCGCCAGCGGTGGCGGCGCTGACCGCCGTGCGCCTCCACAAGAACGTAGCTAGAGGTGGCGGCGTGGCTAGAGGACGACAGTCTACGAGAGCGTACTGTGGGAGCGGGAGGATTGCCATGCGTCCCCTCGACGAACCGCAGCGCCGACGTATCGGCGCGGCGGGGAGGGCGGCTTTGGCGGAGCGAATGGAGTGGAGGGGGACGGGGACGGGGTTTGGGGAATATTTGGTCAAGGGCGGTTGAATCAATTTGGGGGAATTTTTGTGTGTGGGGGAGGATTTTCGCGTGGTGGGCGGGGGGAGTTTGGCGCATGGTCGGTTTCTCGAAGTGCAGTCCCACGTGTCAGTGAAGAGGCAAACCGAAGTGCGTTCCGTTTGCATGAGCCGTGTGCAGGACCGAACGTGTGTGGGGTGCAATGCGACCGCGACAGGAGTGCTGTGAGTGTACCTCCTTTTTTCCTTTTAAACTAGGTGCTTCGCCCCCTAAAAAAAATGTTGCTTCGCGCGATCCATCGATACTACTACTAGTAATCCAGTATTCCCGACTAAAACGGCGCGACCGGGTCTTTTCCCACGCGATATGCTGGGAGGTTGGCTTAGTTGGGTTTTTTAGATTTGTCTCAGTTCAATAAAAAGCAGAGTTGGTGATGATGGTGTGCCTGTCATCCTGCATTATAGGCCGTCCAATCTATATCTAATGGATAGGAAGGAAACTATGACAATTTACCCGCACTCCTCTCCAGATTTGCAGATAAGGCTTTCCCTCGTTCATCCTTTTCTCCCACAAGATCTTGATCTTCCGTGCAATGCACGTGCATCTTGCTAGTACTCCTACAATATGTATATTATTGTGAAAGTTCATATACACCGGCCGAGATTAATGCAAACACGACAGATTTTCATTACATTTCGAACTTTTATAGGACAGAAAAATAGAAGAAACCCGACCCTAAACCTATTCTACGGCGGCGACCGACGTCCATGTACGGGGGCGGGGTTCAAGACCCATGAAGTGAAGGTGCGGTCTCCGGCGAGGAAGAGTAGAACACGGGATACGGACCGGCCAGTTGGCACACCATGCCCTGCCGCCTCCCATGCCCTACTCATCCTCGGAGGAGTCCCCGACTCGGCAAAGGCCGGACGTTGGACGGCGGCAAGTAGGACGCATGGCTGACGGTGCTCCCGTCGTCCGCCGCCAGCATGGCCACCGCTTGTGCGGTCGCGTCCGCGTTTGGCTACGCCGCTATTGCGTCGCGAGAGGCGACTTGAGCGAGGGCGGCGACCTCGAGCTTCATCCCCGAAGACAAGCTCTCCCGCAGAGCGTTCGCACTTGCGGTCATGGCGGATGTGGTGCCAGGTAGGAGGACGATGTGCTATGGTGTGCAGGTTAGCTGGGCGTTACCGCTTTAAGTAGCGCACTCCGGTGAGGCCAAGCGTCCGGGTGCGTCGTTAAGTCACCGGAGTTAGTTCCTCGGGCACCGAGCCTCTTAACGACGACATATGAACGGACGGCATGAATGCGGGCAGCTGGCGCCGGCTGGGAACACACCGCGCGACGGCGCGAGGGACGAGGGCTTTGGTGTGCCAGGGTAGTCAGCTGCGGTCATGGCAACGTTGGAGATGCCCTTTGCTCAAATGCGATCCCCGCATGTCATTGAAAAAGCAAGACGACCCGGCATGGTCTCAGGTCCAGAGGATGCAGTTGGCCGCGCTACACCACTCCGTGGACGCGTCGCGGCGCCCCGTGCATCCTCGACGAGCCGGGTGTTGGGGTGTGTTTGGATTGTGGCCAAAGTGCACCTTACCAAAATTTTGGTCATGACCCAAAGATTAGTCTTTGTTTGGATGGTTGCCATTTCTTTGGCATGCCAATGAACTCTAGCCAACTCTAGTTCATTTTTCTTGCCAATGTCGGCCAAATCATGGGCAACCAGTACCTCAACCAAAATTTTGGCTACCCAATGCTTTGATGGGGAAACCTTGGGCACAAACCAAAAATACCGCTGGTCGTGCCACAGCACTAACGCCACCCTCGGCACACTGAAACCGACCATGTCTATCGACGATATGAGCATGTCGCTCACCGCGGTCGCCGTGTCCAAAGGTGGTGCTGGAGCTGCGCCCTGTTGTTGGCCCCAATGACCCACATGAACGGTTGTCGGTGGCGAGAGGAGGTCATGGGCCAGCTCCTCCATTGGACTAGTCTGCGCTATGTTGGTTTCCCTGTTTTCCTGGCCGTATTCGAGCGTCAGTGCTCCGCGTTGCGCATTAGGCCTTTCACTATGTAGGCCAAGCGAGACAACTTATTGTTTATTTGAGCCATTCAAGTGTAATCATGTGGCGTTTGCTTATTTCTCATTCCTCTCCGACCCTCTTCTCCATCGATCATGTCGCCCTCCAGTCGAGTCCATCCTCCCGCATGCCTCATTTGAACATTCCATGAGTATCATTCGCATGTACCCACCCTAGTCCTCTTTCAATAGATCTCCGGACCCCGAGATGAAATTGAGAGGGAACGAGTGGGGGCACGTGATACCTAAGGAGGATTCAAAATTTTGAACTGGTGATCATAGCATCCGCAAATCATATATAAAGGGTATTCAATGTTCGTTTCGTCTTTGAACGTACAATATACTCCCTCCTATCCTTTCTACTTTACATACTATGATAGGAGTATAAGTTTTATGTGTAGTCAAAGTATCTCTACTATGATGAAAAAGGTATCAACATTCAACAACGCCGAATCAATATTGTTAGATTAAATGCGTACTCCTAGACTTGTACTCGAGATGGTTTCCAATTTGACTATTGACAAGATTAATAGTACTCCTTTCACATAGGTGAGTAAGTCATCGTAGGTTGTGCACCGTGACCAAGGAGGAGGGGAAAACGAGAGACATTAATGTTTATTTGCTAATTAATAGTATTGCATGCAATGAACTAACCACTACATGTCATGTTTGATAGTCTCAGGTCATTAAAAGCATGCACACCCTCATCTCTTATTGGTTCATATGTCAAGAAACAAGAAACGAGGTAGAAGTTAATGCACCGCGCCTATGTGTTTTGGGATTATTTGGTTTTCGTAAGATGACTTACACACCTAGACGGAGGGAGTACATGAGATGTATAATGTGAAAATTATATCATTGGAAACTCCTTTCACATACGAAATTGACCATATGCTTTGTGTAAGTCGCATGCCATATATTATTACTCTAACATTTGGTCAAAGTTAGCCTCAAAAAACGCATTAGACCATGTATTCTTTGTGTAAGTTGCATGTCATATATTATTACTCTAACATTTGTGTAAGTTGCATGTCATATACTCCCTCCGTTCCGAAATGTAAGTCTTTGTAGAGATTCTACTATGAACCACATACGGATGTATATAGCTGCATTTTAAGTATAGATTCATTCATTTTGCTCCGTATGTAGTCCACCTAGTGGAATCTCTACAAAGACTTATATTTAGGAACGGAGGGAGTATTATTACTCTAACATTTGGTCAAAGTAGTATAGTGGAAGTGGATCCTCTGACATAGGTATCCCTGCCTTACCCTCCCTTTCGGTCACTTACTGACGGACCCCATGCTTGCTAGGCCCCGCATGTCAGTTACTCAATGGGTTCGGCCAAGTCAGGGGATCCTCATCCATAGTATACTGCCTCTATTTTTATTTACTCCGCATAAAACGGAGGGAGTGGTGGTATAATAAATGACGCGGGCGAGGGGGGGGGGCAATGCTACGTAAATAACCTTACGTGTTTTATGTAAAGTGCAACATGGATAATTAGTATTGGAGAAGGGGGAGGAAGGGGCCCCACCCACCTGGGACGTTGGTTTGCTCTCAACTGCGGTCCCACAAGCGAGCGAAAACGCAATACGAAGCGTGTTCCATTCGGTGAGCGACGTGGAGGGTCCAGTGTGCCGGGCTGCAACGCGAACGCGACAAGAGCGATGTACAGTCAAAACCGATTGACCGGTCGTCACCGGAACTACTATTCACACTAACCTTTCACCGCCGCCCTCGCCAGCCACTGCCCTAAAACCACACCAAATCTCCAGCCCATTCCCCCACCTTTCGATCCCCTAGCCTGCATCAAGCATCCCCTAGTTTGCCGGAAAGCCATGGTGCGCCGCAAGATCACTTACTACAAGATGCTGACACCGGAGCGCCGCGCAGAAATCGCGGCGGCGGTCAGCGCCACAGACCTCCATTCCCAAGCTCGCTTTGCGGCGGGCCAATCCCCGAGTTCTCTGGAGCCAAGCTACGAGGAGGAGGAAGCCGATCCAATGTTCACTGCGGAGGTCGCGGCGCAAAAGGCCCCCGATTGGTATGAGACTATGTACGTCGACTTCGTGCCGGCGTCCGAGTCCCCCGTGGTGCAGGCAGACCAGCAGTTCAACATGGCGATACTAAAGGAGGACCGGGAGGCAGAGGCTCAACTCGACGCGGAGCGCGCGCATGCCGCTGCCATCGAGGCTCTCCTGCAGGCGGAACCGGATGTCGTGGATGTGAACCGGGCGGCGGAGGCTCAACTTGAGGCAGAGCGCGGATGCCGCTGCCATCGAGGCCCTCCTGCAGGCGGAACCGGACGTCCTGGACATGAACCGGGCGGCAGAGGCTCGACTCGACGCAGAGCGCGCGGATGCCGCTCTCATCGACGCCCTCCTGCAGGCGGAACCGGAAGTCCTGGACTTGAACCGGGCGGCGGAGGCTCGACTCGACGCGGAGCGCGCGGATGCCGCTGCCATCGAGGCCCTCCGGCAGGCGGAACCGGACGTCCTCGACTTGAACCGGGTTGTGCTCTCATCCGTGCAGAGCGCCCGCACGCTCCGCTTGAACGAGTAGCTGGAGGCCGAGGACAACCACGGTGCGGAGACACACGTCGGCAGCGACGGCTGGTTCGCGCCGGCAGCCAAAGACGACGAGGCCGTCTCTTCCGCGAGCAGTGATAGTTTTTCTTTATGTTGTTGTTTTTATGGATCTTTTGCTGTGTAAAAACATACTATTTGTTATGCAAGTCGCCTGACTTGGGTCAGTCTACCATTTCAGGCGGTTCGATGAATATCCTACGTCTCCTAACCCTTCTTTCCTTCTTCCTCACCTCTTCTTCTTCCCCAACAGACCACCACACGGGCCGTACGGATACTCCCCAACATGCGGTTGGATAAACATACTCTATGAACGAAAATTATGTGTCAGCGATAGGATGGCTGACTTTGGTTTGTTCACATGCGACGACGCGATGTCGGTGAGGGTGCGTTCCCTTGGTTGGGTTTGCAGCGTGCAGGAGCGACTGTGTGAGGGTGCGGTGCGACCGTGGCGTGCAGGAGCGACCGTGTGAGACCGCGACAGCCGTCCGCAAGTGTACCTCCTTCTCATTTTGAAAACTTTAGGCAAGCTTGGCAAAATGTGTGGCGAAGTTTGGCAATGCAAGGCCTAGACCCAAACAGGATAAGTAATGCGTGCATTCAGGAGTACTAGTGTTAAAAAAGAAAGACGTGGTTTTCCTGCGCGCGATTTAATCGATACAAATCCTCGTTTCACGTGTCAATTAATGCGTATTTTTTCTCGAAAGACCAAAGAGCTAACCATCTCACTCCTCATCGCTTGATTAATGCAGCGACATGCAAACGAACCTTCTCACTTCCGCATGCATGCAGGGGATATTAATGTCCTTGGTTGCTAACCCCATCAATTTTGCCTCGATTAGTGTTAGTGGCCCTTTGCAAATTGTAATTTTGATATACTGGCGTTGTGTACAAAAAATGGAGGTAGTAACTATATTTGAATTCCTTGCCCATTGCGGTGACGTCGACTTTTTTTGTGGTTTTGGCGAAGTGCGTTCGATGGAGAACGCCATTGAGGAGACCACGGTAATCGTCATAAGTGCCGCCTGAAGCCGAGACAACCGCCTTATTTGCATCCAGGAAGTCCTTTACTAGTACTACTACTAGGAGTACTAGTGCGGTGAGATGGCTTCTCGAAGAAGACGATGGAGAAGCGGAGTCAGCGAAGAGTGAAATGATAGTTGCTTCGTCCGTGCTTTGTGATTTGACGCCTCACTGCTTTGTGATTTGTGATAGAAGGGACAGGGGAGTAGACTCTGTGCTCTATATTGTACTACATGCGTCCAAGCATGGGAGAAAGAGGAGAGACGTTGCATTTTTCTATTCCTTCAATCAATCAATCAGGGAGCTTCGGTTTCATCTTTTTGGCTTTGGCAACACTGTCCACAATGGTTCCCACGATGCTAAAAGCTATTTTCAGATTTGGCTACACATTGTGGATGCCCTTAACCGTACCACTTGGTTTTGCTCCTGTGTGCTATCTATACAAATCTCAATTATATTGATCTAAAAAATTATTGAATCAAAGATTAGTAAAAAGGAGGTGATTTTGCCGCGCGGATGGCGGGGGAGGTTTCTTATTTTCGGAGGACGTTGTCCTGGCGGTTTGCTAACATGCGGTCCCACGTGTCAGTGCTTTACCAAGCTGATCCGCGTCCCACATGAGGCAGAACAATGGCAGAAGCAACACGTGGTTAAGTTGAAGAAGATGAGGGGGAAGCGGATTCAGCAACGAGTGAAATGATGGTTGCTTCGTCCCTCTAACTTATTTTTGTTAGCATTATTACTTTGTCCCTCCAACTTAACCGCGGGAAAGGTGCAGCTTTATGATTTGACGCCTCATTGCTCATTACTACGCCGGCGCCATGACTGGGGTGCTTCACCCCGGATGCTCTGCACTGTATTCCGGTATGGCACGTGGACCCGGTAGCTTGATGTCCCACATGTCGGTGAACGGGACTAGAAGATTTATGAAAGCGAGCGCTCCACTCTTACGACGGAGGAGTAGACGACACGACGGCCCAGTGAACTGTCACTTGTACTGTATAGTACTATAGTTTTGCTGTTTCGCACGATCCATCGATACAAACCCGATTAAACAGGAAATGGCGTGATTTTTCCCGCGCGGTGGATGATACTGGCCATACATTTCAAAGGCAATTTTAATGTATGCAAACTGAATAATTATAAGTAACGATATGATATCTAGTAAAACTACAAACACATATGATTTATTGTGTTAGAGTGTAGTAGTAGTGTTGTATTGCATAGTTGTTAGATGTAACATGCGAGAACGAGTAGAGATGTAGTTTTTGAGGGCCTACAGAGAGAAAAGCGTAATACGGTCACCGAACTTCAGAATAAGCTGATTACGGTCACTATATATGTTTTGCGGTGCTTATCCGGTCACTTGCTCACAGTTCAGCATCGGATTGCACTCTGTTGACCGGCCAAATAGTCTGGGAGGCGCCATGTTGACTAGTTAAATTGACCACGTTCCTTGTGGGTCCCACCTGTGAGTTCGCATAGGGAAAAGGTCAGATAAATACAAATTTACGCAGGCGCGACAAGGCTCCATCCCGTGCGCGGGAATCACCTGGTTGTGTATGTGTCGGTCAGGGCCTCATGTGTGCGCATGCACGTGTAGGTTGAGCACTTGAGCGTGAGAATGTGTGTTGGTCGTGTGGTGTACTGGTGTGTGCATGCATGCGTGCGTGTGTGCATGTGAGTGTTGTGTGCGTGTGTGGCTGCGTGTGTACGTGTGAGTGTTGCGTGCGTGCGTGGGTGCATGTGTTTGTGTGAGTGTTGCGTGGATGCAGTTCGTGTGCATGCGTGCGTGTGTGTATAATCACCACACCAGCTCCTGTGTGTTAAAACAGACGGCTCAGCATACCAATACAAGGCCACCTTGTCCGTTGTGCCCGCGGTCATGACTTCGAACCACCGTCAAAATATTTTTTTGTCGTTTGTTTTCATTCTTACAAGAAAGATGCCCGTGCGGTGCACGTAACATCAAGATGCATTTGTATGACTTGTTTATCTTGTAAGAGAAAAGGATGAACGAGGGAAGACCTTATTTGCAAATGTGGAGAGGTGTGTGGGTACCTTTTTGCAAAATTGCCATAGTTTCTTTCCTATCCGTCAGATATAAATCGGACGGCCTATATTGCAGGATGGCAGGCACACCATCATCACCAACTCTGTTTTTATAAGAGTGTATTTTATGTATTTTATAATAGTGTAGATGTAGAGTAGATACAAGTCGACAGGTGGGCACGATGTTAGTGAGATAATGTGATGCAACACTAGAGGTGCCACGTGGAGTGTTTAACTGGTCAACTAGTCATGTCATGAGCAAATACAAAGTTGTACGGTGAGCCCCTGACTGTATAATAACCACTAAACATAAACGGTGATCGTAATGAGTGGATTATGAAGTCCAATGTATGTATCGTGCTTTCGCTTCAAATACAATGACCGTCATTGCATATATCGCGAGAGAAAGATGAAACACGCGTGATTTTTCTGGGGGCTTACTTTTAGAGGACCTGGAGATAGTTTTGTGTGCATACATGAAAGGGTCGTACAGGGGGGGTATGCGATGGAGAGAGAGATGCTCTTCGTTTCTCTTTATTATGAATAACTTTGTATATAGTATAAAAATATACAAATTCACAGTGCCGAATAAATATCATTGTGGGCACCATGCAGTGCAAATTAGCGTTCGTACTCCTCCATATAACTTTGTAATGTTGTATATATGTAGAACCTCTAAAATAATTTTTTGACCACACTTTATTCAAAAAGAATGTTGTATGCGAAATAAACGTGAAGAGAGGGCTTTTTAGATCAATGGGGTACGTGATGTAACATGTGTGAATGTGTAGTTGATGCATTTGGCGGGGCCTAGAGAGGTATGTGTGTGTATTACGTATTCGAGAGAGGCATGGATAGAGGGGCCGACGGGGGGGCGTGGGAGAGATAGCACGAGAAATGAGAGTGGTCTAGAGAGAGAGAGAGATGAGTATGACGTCACGACAAGAGATTCCATTCCCTTGAGTGTGTATATGCAAGGGGGAGGGAATAGAGGCACCAGGAGAAATTTTGTGTGTGGTGTTTGTGTTGGTATGTGTGGGTGTGAGAAGATAATGAGACGTGGGGGCAGAGGGTGTGTCACAGCGTGAGGTCCGGTGGGTCGAGGTGAGGCCCTTCGTTCAGTTCCGTCTTGCGCCACATTGGTCGGCCCATGACACATTTAGGAAGACCCATGGATGACTAGTCGTACAAGACAAAGATAGCAGAATTGTGAAGGACTCTGTGTCCACTGACAAAGCCGGCTAGGATTTGTAACCCTAGGTTCTTGGACTAAGGTAATCCCTTTATCTTTGATATTACTATTCATCCAACCTAACTTTAAGGGGCATCCTACAAAATGCTCTGCTAGAATCATACTCGTCGATTAGGAAGAGAGGTGTGAGATAATGCGTGAGAGACAGGCGTAAAGATAATGTGCGTACATGAGACACGTGGGCAGGTCCATGTATATAGAAAGGGTCGATGAGGATTGTGCGTGTGTATGTTTGCGAGAGGAAGAGTGCTTGTGATAAAGGTTAGTGAAAACAGTTGTAAATGGTTACGAGAGGGAGGGAGGGTTATATCTAGAGCATGTGTGCGAGAAAGACACCTCGGGAGAGAGTGTGTGAGCATCTGTGAGAGACCACCGATCGAGAGTGAAACTACACGTAAAAGACTGCTCTACACATTGATTAAAGATATAAATTGTATCCAAATATTAGGATGGGATCATGATATTTGCAATTCGCGTAAGGAGCGGTCATTGATCCATCAGACATCTAGATTCTATCAAATTTGAGCATGTCTATGTTATTATTCGACACAATTGATCCACATAGTTAGTATTTTAAACTCCAGACAATGCATCGCTTTAGCAATCGAATATAAACGTGAGTATAGTTCATGTTGTGTGTGTAAAGCACATTATACATACGTAAAGTTACACAATGGACATTTATAAATAGCTACCTATGAACTAGCATACATTTGAATTCAACCTAAGGTCGTTTAAAAAATCGAATTCAACATGAAGTCCATTCAATTATTTGAATTTGATATCATGGCATTTGTAAACCATACCTAAACTATGAGGGTACCAATCTTTGCTCTGATTTTGTACATAATAGCATATGTAGTCGTGTACAAAATAGATTCAAATTTAGCTCCTCCATTCCAAAATAATCGTAGTTATAGGATTTTCAAGTGTTCTCAAAAGGAAGCGGATAATTTAATGAGGTTTTCAAACATACAAGGTCAAATATAACGTTGTCTATTTAGGTCAATCCTCATAGTTCAAGAGTACTCTAAACGTGAATGCTTGTGTTTCAAAATTTCGAACGAAGCGCCAAAAGAGCCTCTACTCGCCCGAAACCGCGAGAGACCAATGTTTGGTAGTACAAGGAAATTACTTTTCTAATAACTCCGACCTGTGAAACCTACCGGCCCGACGTCCAAAGGTCTAAACCGGGGTAGGTTTATAGCTTCATCTAGACGCCACGCAACCGCCTCCGAAAAACATTCATACACAATGGCCGCCTAAGCACACATGCGCGCGGCCGAAATCGCTCCCACCCACTATTTGGGACACCTGGGATTACCATCCTACCCCCGACCCGCAGTAGGTCCGAAATTTAAGAGGGGAGCAAAGTTTGTACTTTCCCCAAATTTCAAACAAGCGCGTCCCATCTTCTGTTCAAAAAAGCCAAAAACAAGCGCGTACCAGACCGAAACATGGTTCCCACCCCCACCCGTCCGATTCCCCATTCGTACTCCGTGGGCGCCAAAACTACCTCTCCACCAGCCGCGAAACCCCGACGTCCTCCATCCGCCACCCCATCCCACCCATCAACTGCCGCCCTCCTCCATCACGCTGGAGCCGATACCCCGATGTCGTCATCCACTGCAACCTCAACCGCAACACCCTCCACGGCTAGTAGTTGAAGCCGAGGCCGAGCCGTCCGTACCCGAGCCAGTTCAACCACGCCGTCCTGCGCCTCACCACTGCCGCTCCAACATCGCCACCCTCCACCGCACCGGAGTTGTTCCTGCTACGCCATCCTTCGCCGCCTCGGATCTGCTTCCCCTCCGCCGACATACGGCCATGGCAACACAGTCAACAATTTGGCCATGGGTTCGTCCAAGCCTGCACCCTCCGGAACATCGGTTTCCCCGGTAAAAAGAAGAAGATCACCGCGACATGTGGAGGTGACCACACCGGCAACCGAAGAAGGTACTCCTCTTCCCTTATTCGTGCAAATCTTACGTCTCTGCTTGCACGGTATTCATCCCACAGAAGACAATAGTTGACCGCTTCTTCTTGATACTAGATGTTCCTAGTAACTCGTGATGCACAAGGTTTCTCCTCATATACTGTTTCACCTTAGCTAGAGGTCCGTCGCCTCCCTGAATTTCAATTTCTCGCCAGTTGATTCCCAATTAACGGAAGCATTCCCCGGCGTAACAGGTGCTAGTATGACTATTACGCCGGGGAAGCAGCGCCTTGGTGTTTATCTTAGGGGCGTCTGCGGCCTAGAGCTACTGGCGCCTGATCTAGAGGTCGGCCGGGATTAAAGGGATGGCTTGGGGGCGCTGCCAAGCACGGCAGTGGTGTGAGGTCGATGGGAGGGCGGGGCGGCGGAGGCACGGGTCTGGGCCGGTGGTCGCTGGCGGTTCGAGAAAGATCGTCAACAGTGACTGGCGGGAGGTAGACGAAGGCCATCTGCCCGTTCCTTATAGATCGGACGGTTCATTAAAAAATCGACTGGCCTATTTATTTTCAGTCGACTGTTATCTTAGATATGACCACATGTGGTGGTGTGCTGGAGGAGTACCTGCATTTCCTGTGCTCATATATTATAAAATCATACGGAGTAGAATCTAATTTTGTTTGCCATGCAATGTTGTAGAGCTATCATATGTCTCCTGTCATTTATTTTTCAGCCACCTGCTATCTGCTACTTTTTACGATTGCACTAGTTCTGCACACACTTCATCCATACTCTCACTATTGTGTTTTTATGCAAGGGTATTTTAGAGTCTGCCGAAAGGGAAGCAAAAAATAAAAGAGACAAGTCGTGCCAGCTTTCTACGCGGCTAGGCACGACACGTTATAGCACTTTAAAGGCTGCAGTGTCAGCAGATGGAGACGGTAAACGTTGCTCTGCAGTTGATGACCTCGCTCACAATGAACCACCATCCCAGGTGCTTGCTTTAACTTCGCGGTGTCATATGTGGTTGCATGTTCCATATGGTGTCTAGCTTGTATTCGAAAGGCCGAAGTCGGTCTTTATTAAGATAAGGAAAGATATTTTTACATGAACCACCATCTCGTGAGCACCGGAAGACAAATAGCTAGTCGAGGGCCTTTGGCCGAGCCAGTGATAAGCCCAGCAAAGACAGGCATCACCTGGAAGCCAACTAAAAAGCCGCGATGGTGGCGAAGCAGCCCGCCTCCCACCAGGCTCTCAGGTCCTAGATGATCATGTTCACCACTCCAGCCGCATGTCTAGCTTGTATTGCTTCCAGTTTGGTTAAATTGCATCTGCTTAGCTTACACATTATACCTTTGAATATGACATGCCTTTCTGTTTTTGGTACATACTAGTACATCTGTGTATTAACCATGTTCTTACATCAAACTAATGTCCTTGTGTATCCCTCATCAATCACTTATGACGAGGCAGGCAGGCAAGGGGACTACTCCTCATTTAAAGAATGCAGCGTCAGCCTCCCGACATGATTCTGAAAAAAAGGAAATGCTAGATGAAGATAGTGAACGTAGCTCTGTAGTTGATTACAACATTTCCCCTACACTAGCATCGCAGGTGCTTGCTCTAACTTGGCAGTGTGATATGTGGTTGCATGTTGCATATGGTGTCTAGATTGTAATTGTGAATAGTCTTCTTAGCTTATACTCCTGTAAACTGCATGTGCTAGTCTTCTTAGCTTATACTCCTGTAAATGTGACATTATACCTGTTAATGTGACATGCCTTCCTGTATTTAGTACATAGTACATCTGTCTATTAAGCATGTCCTTACATAAAACTGTTTTTTTTTGTATCCCGCATCAACCAATATGACGAGACACCTTTAGTATATGCAGTGCGATATTAGTTGCATCTTTCATATGATTTATAGCATGCGCTGCTTCTAATTTGTTGAAATTCCATTTATGATGGGACGCTTTTAACTTGGCAGAGTCATATTGGTTGCATCTTTCATGTGGTGTCTAGCTTGCATTGCTTCTTATGCTAGAATGGTTTCTGCTTAGTTTACACAAACAGTTGTGAATATGCCATGCCGTCCTGTTTTTCGTACATATTCCATCCTGGTATTATGTGTTTGCCTTACATCAAAGTAGTGATTGTCAGTATCATGCATGAATGAGTTATGAAGAGAAAATTTTATTGCTTTTTCTTGTCGGTTTTACTTGACAATTCAAAATCAATAAAGCGGAAGGACGTTAACAAGGCAGCGGATAAAGGTGCTCCTTCCAAATGGAGGGCCTCTACAGTTTCTACTCCTCCACACTCCAAGATGATTTCCAAGACAACACATGCATAGACACTTAACAAAGCTGTGTTTATGATGAGCACGTCTCCCCTAGTGCAGCATCACTGGTGCTCCCTCTAACTTGGCACTGTTATATGTGGTTGCATGTTATGTGTGATGTCTAGCTTGTATTGCTTCTAATTTTGTTGAATTCCATCTGCTTACTTTACACATTATACTTGAATAAGATACGTGTTCCTGTTTCTAGAACATACAATATCTGTCTATCACACCATGTTCTTACATCAAATTACTACTGTTGTGTAACCTGCAACAATCACTTATCATAAGACATGTTTGACTTCGGAGTGTGATATAGGTTACATCTCACATTCTTTTCTAGCTTGTACTACTAATTTGTTGAAATGTCACTTATGACGAGACAGTTTTAACTTGGTAGAGTGATATTCGTTGCATCTTTCATATGGTGTCTAGCTTTCATTGCTTCTAATTTGTTGAAATGCCTTCTCCTTAGTTTACACATCATAAGCTGTGAATATGCAATGCTGTGAATATGCACTGGCACTAATGATGAGAGACCTCTAACATGGTAGTGTGATGTTTTTTGCATCTTGCATATGATTTATTTCTTGTCTTTGCTACACATTTGTTTAAACGCCATTTATGCTTTGAGACAATCATTAACTTGGCAGAGCGATATTTGTAGCATCTTTCATATGGTGTCTACCTTCCATTGCATTGCTTCTAATTTGGTGAAATGTCTTCTTCTTAGTTTACACATCATAGTTCTGGTTATCTCTTCCGTCCTATTTTTCATACATATTACATCCTCCTATCATGTGGTTGTCTAACATCAAAGTTCAGTCCGTCTGCATCACGCATCAATTTGTTCTGAAGAACTAAATTGTTATTCGTTTTTCTTGTCGGCTTGACTTGACATGGCACAGAGAAAGAGGAAGAATCACAGAATGGCAGGGAATGAGAAGCGGATGAATCCTGCAGATTCTGCTGGTACTGATGGTGCAATAGAAGGTGAAAGTCCAGCGGAAAATTCTACAAACACGCCATCCCATGCTACACGAGCTCCAAAAAGCCAAACAGAAACAAATAGCTGCCACCAAACAAGCAGAGACAGCCCTAGTTCTTGCAACACCTACCACAGTACTACCGGTACCACGACATACTCGTCGTCGGCCAACTAGCTAGCAGCACGTTCCCAAGCTCCCTTGCCACCTGACACTACTTCCCAAGCACTCTTGACACAAGACGAGTTGGCAATATCAGATGAACCTTATGAGCTTCAACAGCAAGAAGGTAGTTGCTGGAGTCAAGTTACAGTTGCATGCTTCTTTATATGTAGTCTCACAGTTTGATGTACACTAACACTTCCTATGTTCGTTGTTGGACTAGCACCTAGGCGCAAGAGGAAACAAACATCAGGGATAATGCTCGATAGGTTAACTAAATCTAGAGGAGGAAGAATGGAGATCCATTTTGAGGCAGGTTTAAAAAGGCCACGTGATGCTACAGAGTCAGCCAAGTTAGTATCAGAGGCAGCGGTTGCCGTTAGGTATCATGTACGTATCCTCCAAACATGGATTCAGTACAGAAATGACAAAGACGAAACCCAATTCAACACCTTCCTCGACCATTAATCTATAAGAATGGTTATGTATGGAAACTAGTAATATCGTCTTGCTCTGTCCCATACTTTCTAGGTTGCTGATAATGAGACTCCCATAATTTTCAACAGATGAGGTTCAAGTTGGATAGCCAAGATGCTGCAACCAGACAAGCTTGCACCCATGTTTTCAAGTCCGCTTTCATGACGATGTCGGTATAACTTGAGGAAAACTCGCTTTGAAGGCAAGACTAACAATGAACTTTCCCAAACATCTCCAGTGGAAAATATATCGGATGAAGACTGGAGGGGCCTTGTTAAAGACTGGTCTGATCTGAAGTATCAGGTACATTATACATATATGTGATCAGATTACCTGTTGAAGTCCTATTGACGCATGTGTCACACAAATCTATCTTCTTGTAGGTGAACTGTTCAAAGAACAAGGCCAACCGTCTGAAAGTGAAATTCCAATGCAGCGGGATCTCGTAGCTATACTTGCTGCATAATCGCGAGGCTCTTGTAATTAGTTGTTGTTTCACTCTTTTCGATGTACCATATTATCAGATCTATATTGACTTGTTCGAAATGCAGAGGAAAGCCCGCAAGGACCAAAAAGTACCTGAACCAAATGCTGTGGAAATCTTCAAGGACTGTCACACCAGCAAGAAGAAGGGCATGACTACACCAGTCAAAGCCGCTGTTGTAAGTCCTTAATCCTCATGCCTTTTAACTACTACTTACTCGGACTTGTGCCTTGAACTGCATGGTTTGCAGCCAATGTCTATTACTCTTTTCAATTTTATACACAATTGTCTTAGCGTATCATTGCACCTTACAAGGTTTAAAAGGGAGGAGTGATGTTCCTTTGATCTTGACCCGTAATCTAATTCCGTGCTGGACTTTCCCACACAATGTTACAATTGCCTGTTTGTCTGTTCTTAGTTGTTTTGTGATATGAATGATGTCATACTATGCTTAGCGTATTATAAACTTCGTCTCTTTATCCTTAGCCCTCAATACAATGTGAAGAAATAGACAATACATTAGCGATGGTACATGGTCATATGTTTGGAACCTGGTTTTATTATGTACTTTGCAATAAAATACAACTAATATTTTAGATGGGTTCACCAGAATAAGTTCTGTATATAGACCAAAGCTATTTTGTTTGGTTTTGCTGCCTCCTTAATATCTTCTGTTCTGGTACTACTAATGTAAAACCTCAACTTTTCAGCGAGCTATGGAAAAATGGTGGAACCGCCACCTTCTGAAGGTGGCGAGGCAACTATAACCGCAATGTCAGCTCTTGCTGCAGTGGGTCGATACACATCCACTAACAGTGTCAAAAGCACGTTCCTGCGTAATATTGGGTTGGTTGTTAAGGCAATATCGTCCAAACTGCCTCATGATCAAGATATGCAAGCTTGAAGCAATGATGTATCTACGCTCCAGACACAAGTCCATTCCCTAACAGAGGCCCTTTGTGAAACAAGGAGAAACATTGCTCAATGTCGTCAAGATATGCATGGTTTTGAAACCAGACTATCAGACATTTGCTATGTTGTTCGAGAGCCTAGGGAAATGAAGGCGAGGGTTATGGTGCTCCATCGGACAATACAACATAAAAAGCGTAATGATCAGTCAAATGAACCGAGCTTCGAACTTCGGTGGTGCATTTATCTGCTAGACTGTTAAGTTTTATGCCAACCTTCCTTTTGTTATATAGTTGTAATTTGTTTTGGTGCAATACAAAATTTATTCTTAACGTGCAGCCACCGGCTGAAGAAAACAGCAAGCCATTTTTGTATAGTGTAGGGTGTTCCCTATATTTGCACTGGTGGCGATCTTTATGCCGAGTGGATGTAATCTGTGCAATCGCCTTAATAGCCTAGCGTTAGTTTCGGCCTTATTTGTTTCCTATTCTTCTTTTTCCTTCGTTTGCTAGTGGCCGCAACTACCCATGGGCCATATACGGGCCGTAGGATCCATGGGTCTCCTACGGGCCGTCGACAAATGGGCCTGTAATCGATGGCCTCGGGCCGTCGATAAATGGGCCTGTAATCGGTGGGCCTCGGGCCGTCGGATAAATGGGTCTACATGGGCCGTAATCGGGCGTAATTGGTATCGGCCCGGACGTTAACGGGCCGTTAACGAGCCATAGGACTGCAAAAGCTTAATTACATCACAGGCATAACGGTCGTTAATGGGCCGTAATATAGGACGGAGTTGACCGAAGCGGGCCGACTCTTGCCATGGGCGAATTTGGGCCATTAGGGTAACAGCCAAGAACGATGTGGGTCGAATCTTGCCATGGGCGAATTTGGCCCATTTGGTGAACATGCCAAGATGTGGGCCGACTCTTGCCATGGGCGAATTTGGCCCATTAGGGAACATGCCAAGATGTGGGCGGAAGTGTCGAGGGCGAAAAGGAGCCCAAGAACGTATGGGTCGTCAATAGGGGACCAGCTAACACGGGCTGGAAACGGCCCATGTAAATCACGGGCCGTTAACGGGTACAACGAAAATTAATGTTCATTATGGGCTAGAGTCACCGTGGGCCTGTAAAGGGCCGAAAGATACGAATGCCTCATATGGGCCGAAACACATCGTGGGCCATACATGGGCCGAAAGTGAAATGGGCTGGTGTTATATTCGATGGCCCACATGACGTTGTTGGGCCGATTTCCTTTAGTGCCTAACGGGCAGTGAGTTAACGGGCCATAAAATGGGCTATTTGCGAAGAGACCGTTAACAGGCTTTCCATGGGCCAGCCCGTTAACTTTTGACCAAGTCAAACGGGCCGGCTTTGTAAGCTAAATGGGCCAATGGTGGGCCGTGGCACGTGTCGACATATCATAGGCGCCTATCTGACCCACTGACGAGCTAACACGTGTTTTGTCCGGTCAATAAGAATTTTACACGTGGAAATTTCTCATTGGTCGGGGCTGTTAACGGGTTATCGGATCCAAAACCCGACCCGAAAGCTGAACGGCGTTCCGTTACGGTGGATGCCACGTGTCGGTCACCCTTGACGAAAAGCACTTCATGACGCGATTTATCGTCATGGAAGTGGACACTTCCGTGATGATAATTTTGGTAATGTCATGGAACACACTACGACAGCACAGGTATGACTATCTTGATTCTGTCATAAATTTGTAATGGATGTACATGCATGACAAAAAACGCGACCTACTGTGACAAATACATATCATCACGGAAGTGTATTTTTTTGTAGTGCATATATTTGAGTAAAAAAGCAAAATACTAGTTTCCAACTCAGCGAAACTCCTTCCCTTCATGGTTACCTCCAAGCTTGTCACCAAAATATTTCATGATCAGCAAAGCACGCCTCGAGAGATTCTACAATCTAGTATAATAAATAGTACTATAATGCATTCATAACGAACTTTAACGAACAGGCCATGAAAAGTCACATGCCATATATAGCAACGGGTTAAGTGTGTAGCAGATATATTAGTTTCTACCTGGATGGCATGCTGCTTTGTTTTAATAGCACAACCAAAAATGTCTCCCCTCAAGGTAGCCATGTACTGTAATTTGTAACGTGTTTGTGCTGGTGTGCGTTAGTGAAACACACATTAAAAACTGGGTTTGCTGTAAGTGAATTTTTGGCATGTGAACCGTGTTGACAAGATGCATCGACTAATGCTTATATTTGGCATGCATTGGCATGGGATACTCAGAGAGAGTGAGGTAAAGTGTTCAAACTGTATTAAAAAGGAAAGGAAAAAAGGAAACAGTGCCCTGGCTATAATGGATCTTATGAGGCTAATTCAAATCAAATAGCTTATGAGAACAAGTTGCATTACTAGCTTTCTTGGTGCCCAACATACGGGTCGCATCAACACCATACACACTGATGTAAATTACTCCTGTATACACATACGCAATACAAAACAATCAACACCAGGCCCAGCGAGCCTTGTTCTTACAAACACGAAAACACTGTATCACAACTGTTGACTAAATTCCAGCGTCACATTCTTAATTTCCGCAGGGAACAGCCACACGATTGATTGATGTAACACCAACCGAATCCCAGACTCAGACGACTATAGCATTAAAGGAAGAACATCAACAGTCTAAAATAGACACCAGCCATGAGCTCTGAGCCTCTGACAAGTGAGTCAACTGTAGATTAAGATCATGCCTTCTTGTAGGCGAGGCGAACACATCCGCACGCGCAAGTCCATGCTACCGAAATTATAACCGCTTTGAGGATGTTCATCTGACTGTGACTCCATCGATCGACTCTCTGCAAACAAGGCAGAAATTAGTCAGGTGATGCAGGACTTTCAGCTCAGACTGTACAGATTCACTAGTTCATATATATACGAGCAAAAAGGGACAGGTCACAGTGGAGCTACCATAGTGTAGAGCACTACAAGCAGAAGCACGACATCATTTGTGTTCCCGTGGTAACATTGATCTCAACTGAACTTGAATTTTTGTAACTGCAAACACTAAACTTTTATTCATTTAGCGCTATAACTTTCACAGTGAAAGTTGGATCAATGGCCAGATAGAGGCATGTATAAATTTGAAATAAAAGTTTTCCTAAATAACGGATAGCTGTTTTTCAATCGTTGCACAGTCAAAATTTTGTCCGTTGGATTTGGTGGCACACACTTGAAAAAACTGACCCGATTTTCAGAGGTGCCCCCCTCCCCCACCTCCTTTGCATTTCGTCTTCATCAAAATCCACGAGGGGTCGACCTGCTGGTAGGGGAAAAGAGGAAGCTGGGGCGAGACGGATGGGAGCGGCCGTCACCGGCATAGGAGATTATTAGTCTCCACACCCGATTTCATCTTTTTTTTTTTGTCAGTAAGTGATGGCGCTGTTGTCTTGATTTCGTGCATTGGAGCTCCATGGTTGGGGGATTTGTGATATGTGGGTTCATCAGTGTGCAACTTCGCTTCATCTGGATTGGCAGAGGGATGGTATGATTGATTGCCTTCTCATGTGTGTGTGGAGGAGAGAGCATGTGGTGAGAAATAGACAGGGGATTTTTCCAACCGATTTGCTCGCAGGGTTTTCAAAAGAAGAAGAAAAATCAAGCGTCACTTGTCATTTGCTTACCTGCATCATGTTAATTGTCGTTGTGATTACGTTTTCCATTTTTATGGACACCTCTGACCACAATCCATTTTCGAGAGCTAAATTGAAAGAAGTATAAAACTCCACTAATAGTAATTTCTGTATCCACATTCATCTTTTTGGTCAATTCAGTACCAGAACCACTGCATTTTGTAAACTATAATTATGCTACATGTGGCTAGTTAGGAACTGGCCTTCTAGTACTTCAAAATCTTGTCATACTGTTCTATGCAAGCAAATTCTTCAGAGCTGCAGGTGAATTGTTTTTCCTTTCAAAGGTTTTTTATTGTGTAAGTATATTAAGTTCTAGGTCTGTCTCATTCCCATTATCTATTTCACTCTCTTCTCTTTGTATATATTCACCAATCTTTTCTATATGTCTGTTCGCAACCCAAGTCTGAATCAATGGTTGTGTATATACATGGTGGCGCCATCCATTCATTTAGATCAGATGATCTGATGAGTCCGGCGATAGTGCTCTGCTCATTTAATATATCAATCACTCTATGCTCTTGCAAAGTCGGAGCAATGTATTAAGGCTTATTCCCGGTCTCTCGAGTACTACTAGATTAGTACCAGTGGTATTCCCAGTTGCCCATGATCTATCTATCAAGCTGTGGAGCCTGGGATAAGGATTGATTCGTCACACCATTAACAAAACAAAGCATCCCCCTTTCATTGAGAGATACTCCCTCCGTCCCATAATATAAAAGCGTTTGTGACACTATACTAGTGTAAAAAATGCTTTTATATCATGGGACGGAGGGAGTAATTAATCTACTAATCCATATTACAAATAAGTTAACCATCCAGCAGTCCATGCCAAAACCACACGCGATGGGATGGGAATAGTACCCACCCATCACATACTAAATCTTTCTTTAATTCCTAATTGCTGCATGTGCATATCTAGTAATTGCATTAGTTAACTTAGGCTTTTTTCCTACGAGTCACGTCAACACCATGCATTCAGGTATACTAATCCTGCATACCATTTTCCATAGACAAAACAGGGATAAGGCCGGCTAATATAACCAGGCCCTAGCAGAGACCAGTCACACAAGTGACGGCAATCCTCTCACTGTCACAGCCAAAACAAGCTTCTGAAAACTGTACCATGTTTTGCACCCTCATCTTACAAACACTGTATCACAAACTTTTGTTTAAATTCCAGAACCACACTCTTAATTTCGATCAATGTTACACCATCCGAATCCCAGGTCCAGACAACAATAACATGTGCAACAACAACAACAACAACAACAACAACAACAACAACAACAACACAGTCTACATAGACATGAGCAAGCCAACTATAGATTAAAATCGTCTTCTTCTAGGCAAGGTGACCACATCCGCACGCGCCAAAGTCCACGCAGCCAAGATTGCAACCGCTTCGAGTTCTGACGACGAGGGTGTTCATCTGATAATGACTCTGATTCATCGACTCTGTGAAACACAAGGCAGGGGTTAGTCAGGCGATGCAAAACAACTTTCAGCTCAGATTGTACACATTCAGTAGTAGTTTAAAAAACACAAGCTAAATGGGACATATTATAGTGGGGGCTATACTGTATGTACAGAGTATCACAGGCAGAAGCAGAACAGCATTTGTGTCCCATTGGTAATATTGATCTCAGCTGGATTTGAAATTTTGTAACCGTAAACACTCAACTTTTATGTGTTTAGCGCCATAACTTGCAATGCACGCTGAATCAATAGCCAGGTAGAGGCATGTATGAGCTTAACATAATAGTTCTCCTAAACAACAGCTGGCTGTTTTACAACCAGTGCACAGTCAAGTATAGAACTCCACTGAGTTTGCATGCATCACTCTAATGCAAAGGCCGGGGGTTATCCTCCTTAATAAATATATAACTCCACTAATAGTAATTTCTGTATCCAGTTTTATCCTTTCGGTCAATTCTGTACCAGGCTTACTACATTGTGCAGACAATAATTGCTACATGGGCGGTTAGGAACTGGCCTTCTGGAACGTCAGTGGCCTTAATTGTACGGCCAAGCGCATTGTTGCTCTATAATCTCAGCTGTTTCATAGAACATTGTCTGCCTCCAAGAAACTAAGCAGGATTCCTTGTCCGTTGCCCCTTGTCATCGAGACACTTGGTCCTTGCTTTGTGGATTTTTCCTTTCTCCTGGCCATTGGCACCCGCGGTGGCATTCTCCTTGCATGGAACCGCAGCAGGTCTCCATCTCTAGTCCGTACCTTGGCCAACACCACATCATGGCCCTTGACTCCTCCACCTCCGGTGCGCACCCCTGGTGGACCACCGACGCGTATGGACCGCAGGAGGACGACGAGAAGATCCTGTTCCTTGAAGACTTGAAGGATACGTGCGCGTCTTGTGCTGGCCCTGGCTCCTAGGGGGTGACTTCAACCTTGTCTCATCGTCGGAGGACAAGGGTAATGGGCGTATCAATCGCCGCACATCAAGCCGTTTCCGTCGTTTCATTGCTGATGTGGAGATGTGGGACGTGTACATGCATGGACTTCGTTATACTTTGTCCAATGAGCGGGGCTCTATCATGCTAGTTCGCAATGACCGGTTCCTGTGCATCTCTGAATGGGAGCTCTCGCAGCCGCATTGCCTTCTTCCGTGCCTTGCCTCGACAGTCTCTGATCACTACCGGCTGTTTCTTGACTGCTCGCCGCGTCATGCTGGCCCAAAACTGTTCCACTTTGAGAGTTTTTGTATCAAGCTCGATGGCTCTCAGGGCACGATGGCGGATGCGTGGGGCCTTGTTCATGAACCAGATCCGTATCAGCGCGTCTACCTACGCCTCAAGCACATGGCTCGCCGCCTCCACAGCTGGGTGGCGCATACCTTCGGCCATGTATCGTTGCAACTCATGATTGTGCGGGAATTGACTGCCCGGCTTGATGCAACTCAAGACTTTAGAGCCCTATATCGCCCTCAGAGTCCTGGCTACGCTGCAATCTCAAGCGTGCTTACCTGGCCTGGCTTCTCTTGAGAGGTCCATTGCTCACGAGCGTGCATGTTTCTTTTGGCTCAAGGAGGGCGATACCAACACCGCGTTTCTCAAGATCCATGCGGCTCACAGGCAACAGAAAAACCTCATCTTCTCCCTGCGGCACGAGAACACCACGATCTATGATGAGCCAAGCATGGCCGAAGCGGCATTCCACCACTTCTCCTCGCTCATTGGCACCTCTAGCCCGTGCCAGTTCTCCATCGACCTCGACCAGATTGATGACCGCTCCTTCGATCTGTCCGATCTTGAGGACCCGTTCACGAGGACGAGATTTAGCAGGCTGTGAAAGCGCTCCCTCGCGGCAAGTCACTGGGCCCTGATGGGTTCACCTTGGAGTTCCTTGTGGCATGCTGGGATACTATCAAGGCTGACATATGTGCCGTGTTCGACAAGTTCTACTCGCTCAACAGGCGCAGCCTCATCATGTTCCTTCCGAAGAAGCAAGATGCCTCCGCCCTCTCTTACTACCGGCCAATAAGCTTGATCCACCTCATCGCCAAGCTCATTGCCAAGGTTTTATCGCTCCGCGTCTTGGTCAGCTCCGTGTGCACAACTTCATGCTGGTCCAGCAGACAACCCGCTAGTTGCACAATCTCCGAGTCCCCAGAGTTTTCCTCAAGATCGACATCGTGGACGCTTTCGACACGATCTCCTGGCCATTCATCATAGACGTACGCCACCTGGGCTTCGGGACACGCTGGATTGACTGGATCTTCATTCTTCTCTCCGCCTCCAGCACGCGTGTCCTCATCAACGGATCTCCTGGACTGTCGATCGCCCATGCTTGCGGACTATGCCAGGGAGACCCCATCTCACCCATGCTCTTCATGATGGCCATCGACGCTCTGACCTCGCTCCTCCTGCATGCTCATCATCGTGGACTGCTTCAGCGCCTGACCGCTCGCCATGCCCCCTCGAGCACATCCCTCTACACCGACGATGTCGTTGTCTTCTATCATCCTTCGACCCAAGATCTGCGGGTCATCCGCGAGCTGTTACGTGTCTTGCGCGAGGCGCCCGGGCTTTGCACTAACTTCGCTAAGTGCTCGGCCACGCCCATCTGGTGCAATGACCCTCCGCTAGCCACGATCAACTACGAACTCGTCTGTGTCGTCGTCTGCTTCCCCACCACCTACCTTAGAATCCCACTCTCGGTGAGGAAACCCTCCGCGACGTCGCTCCAGTCTATCGTCGAGAAGCTTTCCACCTGGAGAGTGGCGCTTCTCTCCCATGGCGAGCGCCTTGCTCTGGTTCGCCACGTGTTATGCGCGATCCCGTCCCACATCATGGTGGTCATTGCTCTTTGGCTGCCAGTGCTCAAGCAGGTAAACCGTACTATTCATGGGTTCCTCTGGAACGGCTAGAAGGAGACCCACAGTGGCCACGGTCCCTTCCATTGGCAGTGTGTCTGCCGCCACCTTGAGTTGGGTGGCCTCGGCATCCCAGACCTTCACCGCCAGGGGATCTCGCTTCGTGTTCGTTGGTTGTGGTTGCAACGCACGGACCCCACCAGACCTTGGGCGCATCTTCACCTCCCTAGTGACCCAGACGCCTCCTCCATCTTCCGTGCATCCACGTCCTGGTCCGTCGGCGACTGACAGACCTATCGCTTTTGGACGGATCCTTGGATCAATGGCAAGGCCATCTCCGAGTTGGCTCCATCCCTCCTCCCACTAGTGCCTTGTCGTCGGCATAAACGCACGGTGGAGGAAGGGCTTCATGGCCGCAGATGGGCGGCCGACCTCCATGGCACCTTGACGCCAGGGGATATGACCGAGTATGTGCAACTTTGGAGGTTACTCAGACCCATCTCCCTCTCCAGTTCTCCAGACCGCCTGGTCTGGCGTTGGACCACCGACGCCAAGTACTACGCCAAGTCCTGCTATCGAATTCTGTTTGCCGGATCTACTTCAGCCCCCCACTGGTGCCTCATGCGGAGAAGCTGGGTACCTCTTCGTGTAAAGATGTTCACTTGGCTTGCCGACCTCGATCATTGCTGGACCGGTGTGTTGTGACCAGGCAGAGGAGACTATGCAGCATACCATCATGGGCTGCCCCTTCTCTCGGTAAATTTGGCACGATGTGTTAGCCTGGGTGCGCGCTACCAACCCCCACCTTCTGGCAATGAGGAGTTCCTTCCGTGGTGCATGTCGGCAATCTCCGGATCACCCACTGACCACCGCAAGGGCCTAGCCACGTTGGCTCTTCTCATGGCTTGGTCCATCTGGAGGCAGCGCAATCGGTGTGTTTTCAACGGCGAGAATTCCCCATCTCGCGACTTTTCGTGTCTATCAGGACGAGGCTAAATCCTGGGCTAGGGTGGACGCGCACGGACTCAACACGTTACTAGCATAGGGTCCTAATCTTGTACTCGGGCTGAGCAACCCGTCACGAATGATCTGCAACTCTGTCTTGCCTCTTGCGCACAAGACATTGAGTTCGCACCCCCATCTCTTTTGTACCCTCTCTTCTTATAAATGAAAAGATACGCACTCTAGCGTATTCGCGAAAAAAAGTACTTCCAAATCTTGGCATACTGTCCTATGCAACTGCAGGTGAGTTATTTATCGTTTCAAGTGCTTAGGCGTATTAAATTTTAGCCGTGTCGTTTTCATTCCCACTATCTATTTCCCTCTTCTCTTTGTGTATATTCATATCAATCTTTTTTGTGTCTCTTCATCACCCAAGTCTTTTTCATCAGTTCTGTATATACATATTTTTCATGTCAGTTTAGAAATTGATGTCTTTCATAATTTAATTTTGTTCCTCAGTCTTCAGTCTACTTTTCTTCTTCAATACGTCTTTTCCCTATGTCATTCTTAGTAATTGTTTAGTCTTACCTATTCTGGTTATTATTAAGAGATAAGGGTTGTGCATTCAATTTTTCATTCAGTCAGTCCGCTCATTCTATTTTTTCCATGTAAGTCTTCATTTTAGTTCACTTTTTTTATTGTTTTTCTCATTATTCAGTCTTTTTTTCTACTTCTCTTCATTATGTATTCTTCTATCTTTCTTTCTTGACTGAAGAGATAAATGACCAGAACAAGACTTTATTCAGTGTTGGGGCGTTTCCTCATTTCCTCCAGTCTGACCTGTTTCCAGCTGTTGTCTTTTTTATTTGTCCCTCAATCCTAGCCCCCCGTTTAGTCTTACCTATTCTGCTTATCACTTTCGGAGATAAGGAGTGTGCGTTCGATCCTCCGTTCCGTCAGTTTGATATAAGGCTCTAATAAGTTTGTTCATTCTTCAGTTTGTGAGCTACAATCATTTTTTTCAGTTTGAGTAAAACTAACCAATTACAACTTACTTGAGTGAATGTTTAGTCATAGTTAGTTCTCCGTCATGTTCAGGTTTTCATTCCTTTCTACTTCAACTTTCCTATGACGTAGCTAAACTACCAGTTTTGTCTATGACCAAACTAAACTATAAGGTTTTGATTCTTTAATTCAATCCTTCAATTTTTAGCCTTTCTACTACAAGGCTTATGCATTCTTTACTGTACCTTTCCAGCTCCTCATTCTTCTTTTTCTTCAGTCATCATTTTTGTGAATGTTCGATGTTCAGTTAGTATGCATCGCTCAGTCCTAACACCATCGAAGCCTACACCCTGCAGGTTCTGTTATAAGTTAGTTCTTGTTCAATGTTCAGTCATATGGTATTTTAATCTTCAATTTCATTATATTTTACTGCTTTATTTTTTTTTTCCTAGGAAGGAGATCTTTCAGTCTTTTATTGATGATATTTTTTCCTTTGTTTCTCCGACATCCTTTCTGTGTATCTATCTTTCAGGTCTCCTAGCAAGTATCTAACTGAGCTTGCTCATCTATTTACCTTAGGATCCAGTATCAGTCTAGATAGTCAACTTATCTATGGGTGCTTAGACTTTCAGTTATAGAATATCAAGGCAAAGAATAGTAGTAGCTGACATTGACTACATATGTCCATTGTTTATTTATTTAATTTCTTGACAGATGCCATGCCGGCATGCCCAGTCAGCTACGAAGACTCTAACAAGGATGTCAAGAGTCAGTCCCTCTTCGCATCTCTATTAAATCACTTCAAAACGTCATTGGTACATGTTGTGGTCAGCCGTAATACGCCGTGCAACACGTTCCTCAGTCTTTTTGCGCCGTTCGTCTTTCATTTTTATTAATATTTCATCAGCCTTTGTTCCTCAGTCTGCAAAATTGACAGCTATTTGTAGGCGACCACCCTTTATATATAGTACTTATCATCTAGCATTATCTCGCAGCTGAGATTGAGTATGCATGTTCAGTCTCTTCAGTTAGTTTTCATTCTAGGAGTATATTTATTACGATCTGACCAACCACTGTCATTCAGCTTTTCCTTGTTTTCTTTTCCACCTTGTGTCATAGTCCTTGTTACCATAGTTGTTATGGCGGCACCGTGAGACACTCGTTGCTGGAGTTATTGCTAGCTGTGGTTGCTGACGTGGATACTGGAGAGATAAGGCAGACGCGGCAATTCTCGTGGAGATGGGAGAAGACAAGGAGACATTACTGGAAAGTTCGTGGCGAGGCCCCATATTTGACGGCTGCAGCCATTTTTTTGGCATGTGAACCACCACGCGACACAGAGATTAATGCTTATATATGGCATGCATATGTAGGGAAGACTCCGAAATACGCAGGTGAAATGTTCAGACTATTATCAAGAAGGAAGAAAAAGAAACAATGTCCCGCCTATAACGGATGTGTGAGGCGGATTTGAATCAAGCCGCCATACAGACCATAGCAGTTAAGCATATTTATTACGAAACAGTATTGAAGATAATATCATAGATGTGAACATGAACACTTCTTCTTCTATTTATATTAAAAAAAGGCAACAAGATGAGCTGTGCTTGAATGGCATGCATTTTTGTGAGGTGAGTGAAACAGTTGAAAGGTAAACTGCAACTATCAATCCTTCTACACCTTGACCACACAATATTCCTCGAAAATAATTGTTGATTTCATAAGGCCTAATTAATGTTATAGTGGATGCGTAAGCTATGCCAAAGATCTTTTCTCTTGTCTGAGTCTCTGAAAACATAACAATTTACTTCTGAAAAAGCACAGCAATTTGAAGAAACAAACACAACAACGAATCACAATTAGGTACCCGTGCTTGATTAGCTTCTCCACAAGTATAATATAAATAACCACTAGACAAACAACCAACTGCAGTAATGAACAAGCTGGGAGATAACCATGAAGGGAATGATACAATATAACTAGGATGCAATAAAAAAACTTACCAGTTCATATTGTTGGTGAAGACAATAACGACGGTGGGAAGTTGGTATATATGTGCACTTTAGAACCACCAAGCATGGAAGGTTCAATAAACATCCTCTCAAGCTGCATTGTCTTGACATCCAGTGAGAAAAATTCTATCTTTGATGGGGCCCGTGATAAGCCTACGTACGGCCTAGCTTCCGTCCTTAATAGGATCAAGTAATTCTGTGTTGCATAGTTTGTGAAATAATAGCGATGCCCATAACCTAGTGAGAGTGGGACTTTCTTCAGCTGGCCAGAACTCTCACCGTTGTTTTGCCCAACCATATAATTAAGAACAGATTCACCACCTTCATCTCCATCATGGATGGTAAACATCCCAAACCTGCCTTCCCCTGCATCGACAATAGCTAATTTTACATCGCCCCATTCTCCAGGTGGGAAATCTGCAATGGAGAACTCCATAGTACTAGTGTCCAGCATGAGCAACTTGTTCTGGTTCAACGGCGAGTCCCAGTAGATGCAGCCACCTGAGAAATGGGGCCTGAGAAAATAGAACGGGTCACCGACAACAACTATATCCCTCCAGTCCTGGGATGATGAGGCGGCTAGCCATTCCCCGGTGCTCGAAGAGAAGACGAGGACGGTCAGATTAATTCCACGACGTGACATCCAGATCACTCTGAAGTCAGTCTCTTCAGCCTTGGTGGGTGAAATGAGGAAGGGCACGCAGAAGCGCCCGAAACAATCCTTGACCGAGTTTTCCACCGATGCCACCAGATCTTCAGGCACTGTGGGGAGCAGGATGTACTGCCGGTGCAAGGGGTCGCACACCACGAGCTCCGTGAAGATCGGGGCCTCCTTGCCCTTTTCGGGCTTGCGAGCAAGAAGGACGCGGCCATCGCGGCTGTCACAGACGCCCCATCTGCAGTAGGAGGGGAGGAAGGAGAAGCTGAAGTCAGCGGCTAGGGCAAGCGCGCGGGCGGCAGGCGCGGAGGGGTGAGGCGGCGGAGCGGGATGGAACTGGCTATGCGCGAAGAAGCCGAGGACTGGTGGTGCGTGGAGGCGGCGGAAGCTGCGGAGGAAGGAGCCGTCGGTGACGACTCCGCGGAACGTGACGCAGGCGGCGGAGGTGCGAGCGAGATCTTCTGGGGTGGGCAGCCGGACGAATATCTTCTCCAAGAGGTCGCCGGGGATGTCCGGCAAAGTTTTCTGGCTGGTCTCCATTGGGAAGAGGAGGCCGGCGAGGGTAGAGCCGGCCGGCGGGGGAGCCAGCCGCCGGAAACCCTCGACGACGACGACGGCTCGACCAGATGGGATCGGGAGTGTTGTGTGCTGCTGGAGTTCAGTTGAGCAATTTTTTGTGCTGCCATCTCTGGATCTCTGGGTCTTAGGAATGCCAAGAATGCGTAGTGGGCCATCTCTGCCTCTCTGGGCCCATACAGGGCCGTCCTTCGTGCCATTTTTTTGATGTTTTGTTCTGCTAAAGTGCCAATTTAGACTCACCTAAAAAAAGTGCCAATTTAGACAGCATTTAGATTCAGTGTTGTATGAGCTCAAAATAAATAAATTCAGCTTTGTATTACCCTATCCGGCTATAATTTTTAAATATAGTTGAGTGTACGACAGATATATGTTTGTTTAGCTGTAATATACCTGAAATGAGTTTTGCGTAGTCATAATTTTACATCGTAATGAACTTGTTTTTTTCATAAATTTAAACGTGTCTTGATAACAAAACTCAAGTGGGCACCTATTCTAAGTTGATTGGCCTTGAATGACGTTGGGGAGGGCGAATAGCCGGACAAAGATCTCTAGTTGGAGGTGGTCCACTGGTGGAAAAACAGGCTTCCGTCCAGCCCCATAAGTCGCGAAGCTGTAGGAACCGCGACTAATGGGACCTTTAGTCGCGGTTCTGGAGGTGAACCGCGACCAAAGGCCTGGGCCCAGGGCGCTCGGTGGCCAGCTGGCGCCCGTGAGGGTCTTTAGTCGCGGTTTGCTGTGACAACCGCGACTAAAGGTTTTCGGTACCTTTAGTCACGGTTTGCCAGGCCAACCGCAACTAAAGCCCCTCCCCTATATATACCCATCCAGCAGCCAACACTTAGCCATTTGGAGCCATTCTCTTCTTCTCCGATTCCGATTCTCGCCTGTTCGTCTCTGCCGCGCCCTCGACGCCGCCCGCCGTCGCCCTCGCCCTCGACGCCGCCCGCCCTCGCCCTCGCCTACAGCCTTGCGCCGCCCGGCCTCGTCTTGTCGCCTCGCTCGCCCGCCCTCAACGCCGCCGACCGGCCTCCCTCGCCCACCGCGCGCGCGCCGCCTCGCTCGCCCGGCTACTTCCTGTCTGCCGCGCTCTCCAACGCCTCGACCCATTCTTGGGCTCACGCGGCGCGGACGCCCGCCGCGACGCATCACCCCTTCCTTGGCTTCTCCAGCGTGCACGCCGGCGGCAAGCGGCGGCGCGTGCCCGGCGGTGGAGGCCGGCAATGGATAAGTGGCAGTGATGGCCGGCAATATATGAAACTCCTTCAAAATTAAAATAAAGCACAAAAGAAATAAAACAATACAAATTAAACAGAAAACAGGTTTAGGGGGGCTAAAACCCTAAACACTGTATGGCCTTTAGTCGCGGTTGGCGGAAGAACCGCGACTAAAGGTCCTCCGCCTTGACGGTCGCCTGGCGCCCACGTGGACGGGCCGTTAGTCGCGGTTCTTAAGCAGCCGCGACTAAAGGTGGGGGGCATTAGTCGCGCTTATTTGGTCGCGGTTGCCCAACCGCGACTAATGGCAGTTGCGAACCGCGACCAAAGGCCTTTTTTCCACCAGTGGTCGGGGATTGCCATCTGCGACGAGGCCATTTCCCTGCCGGCCTCGAGTGAGGTGGGGAGGGCGATAGTTAGACGAATATCTTTGCTTGGAGGTGGTCAGGGATTGCCATCAACGGCGAGACCATCTCCCTGACAGCCTCGAGTGAGGTGGGGAGGGCAAGTAGTTTGGACGGATATCTTTGCTTGGAGGAGGTGGTCGGGGATTGTCACCCACAGTGAGGCCATTTTCCTGTCGGCCTCGAGTGAGGTAGGGTAGGGAAGGTCAAGGTGCGTAGGAGCTGACTGCCAAGAACCTCGGAACGACGGTACGATAGAGCTTTCTTGCCTTTCTTGGGTGGAGTGGGGCTAGGGGGACCCGTAATTTTCTCATGTCGCTGAAATAGGCGTTGCCCAGTCAGATTCTGTAAGAGCATCTACAGTCGGGCGCCTCAAACCCTCCTCAAATGCACGGACGGCCCGCCCGGTCACTGACCGTCCATGAAATTTCGACCCAGACGGACGCCTCAAACGGGCCTCAAACACCCGGGCTGATCGGCACCCCTCATATCCAGCGCAAATATGAGGCGGATACAGGAGGTGCTCGGGCGCGCCCGGGCACGTTCGCCACATCGGGCCCGACTCACACTGGCCCACCCGACCCCACATATATTCGTCCCCGTCCGCTCGACGGACAATAGGCACTTCACACTCCTCTCCCCTCCACTCCCTCCGTCACCTGAGCTCACCTCTGGTGATTTTCGGCCGTCTCCAGCATGGCTGGCATCGGACCTGACTCCGACTAGTCCGGGTAGCTAAGGAATGAAGTATTTCATCCCTCGAGGGGTATTTATATGCAGTTTACACGAGAGAGAGAGAGAGAGAGAGAGAGAGAGAGAGAGAGAGAGAGATACATGGGGAGGTGATCGTTAGCTACAACGGCTCGCAGGCCGAGCATGCCTTGCATGCGATCGTGGGCGAGCGCACGAAGTGCATGCTCTGGTGATCCATCGGATGACGCGGTCGAGCAGTTTAGCCACGCCGAGGTGGACCTGATGACGTGTTCCAACACCCCCCCGCAGGCAGAACGTGAGGTGCTCGAACGTTGAGGCTGGAGCGGAACTCGTCTAAGACGGATGTCGGGAGCCCCTTGGTAAAAATGTCCGTGAACTGAGAGCTCGTGGGAACGTGCTGGACGCGCACCTCGCCCAAAGCGACACGCTCTCGAACGAAGTGGAGGTCAATCTCCACATGCTTCGTCCAATGATGCTGCACCGGGTTACGAGACATGTACATGGCACTGACGTTGTCGCAGTAGACGACCGTGGCACGGGAAGGAGGTTGGTGGAGCTCGCCGAGGAGCTGGCGGAGCCAGGCAGACTCAGCGACAGCATTGGCCACGGCCCGGTACTCGGCCTCGGTGCTGGAGCGGGACACCGTGTTCTGCCGCTTCGAGGACCAAGTGAGCAGGTTGGGGCCGAGGAAGACGCAATGACCAGACGTGGACTTGCGCGTATCAGGGCAGCCCGCCCACTCGGTGTCGGAGTAAACAACGAGCTCGGACACGGCGGTGCGGTGTATCTGCAGCCTGAGGTGCGTGGTGCCGCGGAGGTAGCGCAGGATGCGCTTGACGAGCTGGAAGTGAGCGTCACGGGGCACGTACATGAACAGGCAGCACTGCTGCACGGCGTAGGACAAGTCCGGGCGCGTGAGAGTGATGTACTGTAGAGCGCCCGCGAGGCTGCGGTAGAGCGCCGGGTCGTGGAAGAGCGGGCCGGAGTCGATGGAGAGCTTGGCGAGCGTGTCGACCGGCGTGGAGATTGGCTTGCAGTTGAGCATGCCCACGCGATCAAGTATCTCAAGAGCGTACTGCTCCTGAGAGAGGAAGAGCCCGGCTGGTGTGGACGTGACGTTGATGCCGAGGAAGTGGTGGAGAGCGCCAAGATCCATCATGGAGAACTCAGCATGGAGCAAGCCAATAATGCGCTGGAGAAGAGCATCGGAGCTGGCGGTGAGAATGATGTCGTCCACGTACAACAACAGGTAGGCGAGGTGGTGACCGCGACGGACAATGAACAGCGAGGAGTCCGAGCGGGACGCCGTGAAGCCGAGGGAGCGCAGGTAGTTGGTGAAGCGCATGAACCAGGCCCGCGGCGCCTGCTTGAGGCTGCACAGCGAGCGGTTGAGGCGGCAGACATGCGCGGGGTGGACGGAGTCGACGAAGCCGAAGGGCTGCTGCCCATAGACAGTCTCCGCCAGGTGGCCGTGAAGAAAAGCGTTCTTCACGTCCAGCTGGTGAGTTGGCCACGACTGGCCAGCCGCGAAGGTCTCCCCGTAGTCGACGCCGGCCTGCTGGGTGAAGCCGCGAAGAACCCACCGCGCTTTGTAGCGAGCGAGCGTGCCGTCAGCAGCGAACTTGTGTCGGAAGATCCATTTCCCTGTAACCACATTAGCACCTGCAGGGCGAGACACCAAACACCACGTATCATTCCGCATTAGTGCATCATATTCCTCTAGCATGGCATTGTACCAGTTGGGGTCTTTTAGGGCAACGCGATAGGAGGAGGGAATGAGACTGATGTCGGACGTGGTGGCGTGGAGGGAAACGTGCTGCTTTGGTTGAGCGAAGCCAGATTTGGCCCGAGTGCGCATGGCGTGGGAGTTGGAGGGAGGCGCGACAGGAACGGCGCGAGGTGGAAGAGGGGGTGGAACCGGTGGCGCAGGTACGTCGCACGGGGAGCGCTGCATGGCACTGCATGGGTGCGGGGCAGCTAGGGGGCGTGGAGGGTGGGGAGGGGCTGCATGGGGTTGGCGGGGAGGATGGGACGGGCCGACTGGTGGGTGGTGGGGTGGGAGGCCGGGGCGACGCGGGCGTCGTGGAGGCACGGGGTGGCGTGCGTGCGCTGGTTGGTGGGGAGGTGGGTGGTGCGCGCTGCTCCCCCGCAATGATTGCGGGATCGGCTGGCGGCCCGGAAGGCGCGGATCCCGGAGAGGATACGGGAGGGGACCGGTACGAGGTGGAACTGATTACGTGTGGATCAGGTGGTGGGCGGCGCGGATTTTCTATGGCTGACTGGTTACATGCGGCGGAAGAATAGGGAAAAGTTTGTTCATCAAACGTAACGTGCCTAGAGATGATAACGCGTCGCGAAGTGAGATCCAGGCACCGATAGCCTTTGTGTTCGAGGGCGTATCCTAGGAAAACGCAGCGAACCGAGCGTGGGCACTGGTGGAAAAAAGGCCTTTGGTCGCGGTTCGCAACTGCCATTAGTCGCGGTTGCGCAACCGCGACCAAATAAGCGCGACTAAAGCCCCCCACCGTTAGTCGCGGCTGCTTAAGAACCGCGACTAACGGCCCGTCCACGTGGGCGCCAGCGGCCGTCGAGGCGGAGGACCTTTAGTCGCGGTTCTTCGCCAACCGCGACTAGTACGCCATACAGGTTTAGGGTTTTAGCCCCCCTAAACCTGTTTTCTGCTTATTTTGTATTGTTTTATTTCTTTTGTGCTTTATTTTAATTTTGAAGGAGTTTCATATATTCTACGGTACTACATACATGCATATGAATGTACAATTTCAAATAAATTTGAAATTAGAACCAAAAAGAATTCAAGAGGAATATACAATATATATTCAATATCATCGGATGACCATATACAATTTTGAACAAGTTTCCATACATGATTTAATGCATATAAAGTTCTACGTCCTCATAATAGTGTTCTCCTTTAGGATGGAGGACTTCCCTGTTGAACCATCCAGCTAGTTCCTCTTGAAGTGGTCGGAAGCGAGCTTCTGGACTAAGCATCATCCGGAGGTTATTCCTCTGAGCATTGGTATCACTCGGAACCCGCTCAGAGGTGTATCTCCGGATCATCTCACGAACATAGTATCCAGATAGATTGGTCTCCGGTGGCTGAATATCCCCGGCATTCTTAGGCTTTGACCTTTTGAATTCTAGCTCTTTTTGAATTCACCGAACTTTGTATCTACTAACCGTCTCCAAACCCTACGATGCAAAGAAAATTAAATGAACAAGAGAGTTATTAGTTACTTGATATTAGGAAATGAACGAAATAGGCCGATCGATATAGAGCGCAAATGAATGAAAATAATTACTTCTGCAACATTCTTCTCATGTCGCCCCAAAGCTTTGGATCCATATTCAGAGTCGTGGACGAGACATTCAGAGGTGTTAACATTAATTACTAGCAGAATCCAGATGAACCTGCGGACACGATACATGCACAAGACGTCATGCATAACTCATCGATTAGCCCGGCCACATACCATGCATGGAGTAAACAAAAGAGAATGTGCTCAAGACAGAAACACTCACCCAAAATGGTAAGGAAATAGAATATCACTTTTGAGTTCCTGCTTTGTAAGAAACTGCCACAGTCTGCCTCCACGTCAAGGGGTGACGCTCCAACACATGTCCATTAACGATGTGTGGGTCAATGAACCCAACATCATGGATGTTCCTTACTCTGCATTCCTTAATCTTCATTCTGCATGTATAATAGCGGACACAACAATATAGTTAGGACATATATATAGTGCAGGCAATATGAACGAGATGGGGTACAAATTAATAAATCACTTACGTAACGTAGCAACCGATGATAGATTTGTCGAGCTCGCGCCAGATTGAAAAAGCTGGAACAATTCACTCAGTTCAATTTGTACATAGTAATGCTTGAAGTGATGCTCATGTCTAACTTCCGCATAAATATATTCTTTGGCGTTTTTATTTTTTATGTAACCCTTGTACCATTTCAGCAGACCTTTCATTTGTGGAGGTAGATCATTTTCCTGCGCAGGCTCGACGAGAGGCCCATTCTTGACATATGTAATTACTACCTCCTTCACTGGCACCTCATCAAGGCCTAACAGTTTACGAAGAGTAATACCTAAGTTGGCCGCTTGTTCTCTGGCACTTTTCACAGTCAATCCATGTCTTTGTCGCAGCTTGTATGATCTCGGGGCATCCGGACGGAAGGCTTCCACTATAAGCGGGGCAATCGATTGTTTACTTTGTTCCCCGAGCTGGGCAACTTGTTTCCGCTTATTTTACTTTCGCCTTCTCCCGCTCTTTGTTCTCCTTGAACATGAGTGCCTGCCTGTGAAGTTCACGTGCATAGTCGTTAGGCAGATTCTTCGTGGCTTGGGACGGTGTGCTCAAAAATGACTTAGCCCACTTCTTTTGCTCATCAGAAAATACTGGCTTGGGCTCGGGCTCTCTTTTCTTCTTGCAGTCCGCCTTCCATTTCTCCAAATCAGCAGCATGCGGCGTCGACTTCCTCGGCACTACGTTCCCAAGGCCTTGTGGGGAGAGGCTTGATGATGGCTCCGGTACCTTTGTGGTCTTAGGTACATAAGGGTCCGGGTTAATAATCCAGGACTGCTTCGCTTCTTTGTCGGAGGTGGATTGGGGCGGCGTCGATCACCCGGACGAGGATCGGGGGCGGCTGATCACCCGCCGGACGTTGTGGACTGGGGCGGCGTCGGCCGACGTGGCGGAGGTGTAGGTGAACCGCCACCACCACCACCACCACCACCACCGCCACCGCCACCACCACCACCGTGAGGGGGTTGACTTGTTGTCCTTGGCGCCTCGCACCGAAACTTGATAAACTTCTTTTGCCATAGAATGAAATGGCGCTTGACATCTCCAAGTCTTTTCTCCCCTTCGTGTAGCAATGTCAATCTCCGTGTCCTCAAACCCTTGGACTATGTCCTCCACCGTGACACGAGCATAGCCATCTTGAATGGGGTTGTTGTGGTGGAGTGCTCGAGGTAAACATGGTAAAGCACTGCCGATGGCTACCTTCATGGACATGTTCCCGATAGGATAATACAGATGACATTCTTTCATCTCCTTTATATCGCCCACGGGTAGCGAGGAGGCTCCGGTGCAGTAATTTCGACCACCGAGGCTCCGTGCAGTAATTTCGACCACCAGAGGCTCCGGTGCAGTAATTTCGATCGTCGGTGCATCTGCACCAGCCGATGGGGCCTCCGTGGAAGCCACGCTGCTTCTCCGCTGCTGGCTTCCGAGATCCGCTGGATGATCTTCATGCTGCACCCGAGCTGCATCTCTTTCGGCACTAGTACACTCATGGTTTTCTTCATCACATCCATTTCCGATGCCAACCGCGCCACAACATCTGATTCCCGATCCATCTTTCTCTTACGGCTTCAGAATCAGACGGGTCATCGCTCGGGGAACCCTATTTTCCACGGAATGTGCCCCATGCCTCGTGACACGTCCTCCGTGTTCAGGATTCCCGAGGGCTTTTGTCGGTAGCGTCGTTCTCTCTGTTGAACTTGATCTTCCCCTGTTGAGCATCCTTCATTGCGTCAATAAGGGCTTGGGTGGGTTTAATTAATTTGCCCCGTAAACACACTCCCCTGCCTCCGGGTTCAGCGTTCCCCATGCCCGTACCACCAGCTTTTGGCCCTTTGGTCCCATCCTCCGCATTCGACGGATTCCTCGCGCCTCAGCTCGTTCTCCATCTTCTCCAACCTAGGCACCCAAATGCGATACCCTCCTGGCCCCATAACATGATTGTACTCCTTCTTAGCCGCATTTTCCTTATTTTTTCGATATTTGAATGAACTGCTCCGATTTCTTTTGCTTCACAAATTCTGGCCAATCATGTTTCAGTTTCTCATATTGTCCTTTGAAATCCGGAGTCTTGTTCTGCTTGACAAAGTCATGGGCTAGATTTTGCTTGAATTTCCGGAATGCGTCGGCCATCTTATGAAGAGCGAACTGTTTGACTAGCCTCCTCCTCTCCTTGTTTTCCTCAATCTTGTTACCCTCCTCATCGAATTTGTTGTATTCCGGAGGTAGAACGAAATGTTCCATAAGCTTCTTGAAGCAATCTTTTTTGTTCTCTTATCGACAAAAGTGAAACCATCAATTCGTGCCTTCTTTGGCTCATTCCACTCCTGGGACGGTGATCGAGACGTTGTCTCTAACAATGGCTCCGCATTGGCTGACAAACTTGGTGGCGTTCTTGCGGGGCTCCAGCTGCCTGCCGGTTGCACCTTGTCGACAACCTCGATGGTGCATGTTTCTCCTTGTTTCATCGTCTTGGTTGCGCCACGCTTTGACGACGTACTCGATTGTTTCGACGATCCGCCGAGGGCTAAAATAAGAAAGAGAGTCGCTGCGTTAGTACACACATATTTATTCAAATCAGTTAGTTTGTATCACCAGAGGCTCAATGTATATATATACCTCGGCGCGGAGGTGGTTGCTACTTCCATTTGAAGATCGTCGCTATCGACGTTTGTTCGGCATCATCTTGCTGACGGCGCCCTTCATCTTCACCGTCAAGGTTCAGATAAGAAGAGATATCATCTTCTTCTTCTCCAGTCGGCACATATAGAATATCGCCGTTTATGATGCCGAACATATGTGCTTCACCGTCCGGATCATAGTTGTCCATAATCGGGTCAGCTCTATCGTCCGCCATTATGTCAGTCCTGAAAACATGTAGTAAAAACAAATTAATTAAGTGAAGAAGGCGGTGGCGGTGTCGGTGGCGAAAGGGCGGTGGCAATAGGAGTGGCCGAGGAAGGCGTGGGAGATAAGGAAGTATCACGCAACTCAAGGACCCTCGGAGAGAGTTGGAAGTTTCATTATTTTCATATTTGGGATTTCTCAAATTTTGGAAATAGGATCATTGGATTTATTTAAAATTATCTTCATAAAGTTTTCCTATAAAAATCTCAAGAGAGGGAATAATATGACTTTCCCAACATTTAGGAAAAACAAAGATATTATAAATAAATCAAATTTGGTTTTCGAAGATTTATTTTGCTTAGGCAAAATGAGCATTTAAGATTTTTATGCATGTTGCAGTTTGTAAAAGTTCATTTTGTTCGACTCATTTTTAAATTCGCGACTTATGGGGCTTCGCGACATTTTCTAAATTATTATCCATTTAATTCTAACATTATTCAGAATAGTGTATGCTAACGTCAAGATGACGTCGATGAGTCAACGTGGTGTTGATCGGGTCAAACTGACATGCGGGACCGGTCTGTCATAGATGCATCAACCTAACTAACAGATTAGTTAGTTAACTAGGAGTTTAATTAATGTTAAGCTAATTAAGCAAGTTTAATTAAGTTAATTAATTTTTAATTACTTCTTTTTGTTTTTATTCTTCTTTTCGCTTACGCAAAAAGAGGGACACGGGTCCCAGGTGGCACTGGCCCAAGGGGCTAAACGGGGCGCAGCCAACGAGCGCGGATGCCCGCCGCTATCAGGCGAAGGCCGCAGCCCGGTGCGGCAGGCACGAGGGGCCTAACGAAAGCGGCGCCGACAATGATCGAGGCGACATCGAGCAGATGGGTGGTGGCGGCACGATGGAGCAAGGAGGTCGGGATCATGGAGGACGCCGGCGGTGGCCGCAGAGTGTAGCGGGCGCTGCTGGGCGTGGGAGCAGAGCTCCAGCGCGGGCGCCACGGAGGGGGAGCGACGAGCTGCGCTGGGGAAGAGGCGGGGGGAGGTGAGGAGGCGGGCGCTGCCCTGGTGGCCGCGTATTGGCCGGCGTGGCGGAGAAGAAGTGCGGGCGCGGTGAGGCCGCTGCCGTGGAGCAGAGAGGCTACGCGATGAGCGCTGGCGGACGCGAGCCCGTCCGGAGCTCGGGCGCTGGGTGCACAGGGAAAAGGGGGCCGGTCGGCGGCGTTGAGGGCGGGCGAGCGAGGCGGCAGTACGAGGCCGGCCGGGCGCGCCGCTGTAGGCGAGGGCGACGGGCGGCGTCGAGGGCGAGGGCGACGGCGGGCGGCGTCGAGGGCGAGGGCGACGAACAGGCGAGAATCGGAGAAGACGAGAATCGGAATCGGAGCCTTGTATTTATAGCCGCCCCCCCTTTAGTCGCGGTTGGCGACGAGACCATGATTAAAAGTACCCTTTAGTCGCGGGTCACCGCCCAACCGCGACTAAAGGGTTTTATGGCGGGTTTTATGCTCCGCCCCCCCCTTTAGTCGCGGTTGGCGAGACCCATGACTAAAGGTACCCTTTAGTCATGGTCGCCTGCCCAACCGCGACTAAAGGCCTTGTGCTGCCTCACGCCCAAAGTTTAGTCCCACCTCGCTAGTTGAGAGAGCTCGAGAGTGGTTTATAAGCGCTGCTTCTCGAGATCCTCTCAACTGCAGGCTTTCGGGCCTAATCTGTCACTAGCTATGTGCCTGTGGGCCTACTTGGCCTCCTGCGGGCCTGAATCCTGGCCCATGTAGGGTTTCTAGTCGTATTCAGGCCGTGGGGGTCAAGTAGGCGGCAATATTATTTTCCTGTTTTTTTGTTTTGTTTTCTGCATTATTATTAATTTTTTGTTGTTTTTTGCTTTATTTTTAATTCTTTTTGCTTTTAGTTTTAGAAAAATTATAAACTTTCTGTTAGTGCCATTAGTTTTCAAATTTGAAAACACTTTTTTGTTTTCTTTGTTGCTTTATTTATTTTATTTTGTTTCTACTTACAACAAAATACTTATTGTTGCTATTTTAGTCGCTGGTCGCCTGCCCAACCGCGACTAAAGGCCGCCAGAGTTTAGGGTTTTCCGCCATTTCTTCCCTGCCTTCCCGCCTCTTTCTTCCCGCCACTTTCTTCCCGCCTCCTGTCTTCCCGCTCCCATTTTTCCCGCCATTTCTCACTACATATATGTAGCCCGGCTTGGCCAGCATTATCACATCTCTACAATCTCTCATCACTCTCTCATGGCTTCCACCGCACTCCACTCTAACCTACCAGCAGGTGGAGGAGCTTTGCGCCTCGAACTACCCTTGTCCACCGGGCTACGCGTCCCCACCGGCTGGAGCCTAAGCGCCCGGCGTGCAGTCCCTCCCGTCCCTCAGTACTGCTGCGCCGGGCGGCCATCACGAACCACTACTACCTCGACCTCACGCCGAGCAGCGGATGAATCTCACCGGCATCCCGATAACCAGCATACTTGGGACGCCTTCTTCATCAATCGGCGTGAGAGGGCGCTCGCCAGGGATGAGGAGGACGGTCTGCCTCCTGGGAACTTCCACGAGGCCGGCCGTCGGCTATGGTGGTATGGCCGGACTCTGCAGAGCGTCATGGACTACATCACGGCCAAACACATCACGGGTAATATAATTCACATGATCCATTCAACAAAGTTTGGTACAATAAATTATTACACATCATTTTTCTTCCCTTGTGTCCCTGCTTGCTTACGATTGTGCCGTATCCATGGAGCATCCTCATCATTTAACTTAATGCTTGGGTCGGTGTTCACTTTGAAGGGCGGAATTTCAGCAAACATATTATAATCTTCGGACATGTCGGTCTTGTCCTCCACTCCCACGATGTTTCTTTTCCCTGAAAAGAACAATGTGGCGCTTTGGATCATCGCATGATGTACTGATCGTTTTCTTATCTTTCCGCTTCCTCGGTTTGCTACTCATGTCCTTCACATAGAAAACCTGAGCGACATCTTTCGCTAGGACGAATGGTTCGTCAAGGTAACCAAGATTGTTGAAATCCACCATTGTCATTCCGTATTGCTGGTCCACCTTTACCCCACCTCCCGTTAGCTTGAACCATTTGCACCGGAACAAAGGGACCTTAAAGGAGGGTCCATAGTCAAGTTCCCATATCTCCTCTATGTAACCATAATATGTGACCTCTTGCCCATTCTCGGTTGCTGCATCAAAGCGGACACCACTGTTTTGGTTGGTGCTCTTTTAATCTTGGGCGATCGTGTAAAATGTATTCCCATTTATCTCGTACCCTTGGAAAGTCGTTATAGTCGAAGATGGTGTCTTGGCCAACATGTACAGCTGATCTACAACATCATTGTCATTCATTAAATGTTTTCTCAACCAACTGCCGAAAGTCTCCATGTGGGCCTTCCTAATCCAGGATTCTGGCTTCCCCGGGTTGTCAGAACGTAAAATATTCTTGTGTTTCTCAAAGTTCGGAGCCACCAAGCTGGAATTGGTCAGTACAGTGTGGTGTGCTTCAGTCAGAGAATGGCCGTCCATACATATCGTTGATTTCATTCCGATCGTGCCTTTTCCACTTAGTCTCCCCTCGTGCATGATCGAGGAAGACCAATCGGCTTATGGTCAGGAACAAAGTCAACACAAAACTCAATTACCTCCTCATTTCCATAGCCCTTGGCGATGCTTCCTTCTGGCCTAGCACGGTTACGAACATATTTCTTTAATACTCCCATGAACCTCTCGAAGGGAACATATTGTGTAGAAATACAGGACCGAGAACGAAAATCTCTTCGACTAGGTGAACCAGGAGGTGCGTCATAATATTGAAGAAGGATGGCGGGAACACCAACTCGAAATCGACAAGACATTGGATCACATCGTTCAGAACCGTGGTAGAACTTCTGGATTGATTACCTTCCGAGAGATTGCATTGAGGAATGCACATAGCTTCACAATGGCTACTCGAACATTTTCCGCAGAGCCCTCTCAAAGCAATCGGAAGCAATTGCGTCATAATCACGTGGCAGTCGTGAGACTTCAGGTTTTGGAACTTTTCTCCGCCATGTTTATTATTCCCTTTATATTGGGCGAGAATCCAGACGGAACCTTCATACTGCTCGAGCATTCAAAAAGATGACCTTCTCTTCTTTGGTCGAGCGTAGCTGGCACGACCTTGAAACCATTCCGGATGCGGTCATCGTGGTCTTTCAAACGTTGTTGGTCCTGCCGTGCTTCCTTTGTATCATTTGTCTTCCCATACACGCCCAAGAAGCTTAGGAGGTTCACGCAAATATTCTTCGTAACGTGCATCACGCCGATTGCAGAGCGGACATCTAGGACTTTCCAATATTCTAGCTCCCGAATATAGATTTCTTCTTCCACATGGCTGCGTGCCCGTCAGCTCCCTTCGAACTGATTGTCCGCCAGACCCTTTCCAAAGATGACTTTCAAATCCTTGACCATATCAAATACCTCAGCACCGGTCGTTCCGCAGGCTTCGCCGGTGATCTGCCTTGCTGTTGTAATGCTTGCCTTTCTTTCTTCTTGGATGAATTTTCGGAAGAAATCGACGATGCCCAAGGTACACGTTCTTCTTACAATTTGGCAAATGTACACTTTCAGTCTCATGTAAGCAGTGCGTGCATGCATTGTATCCCTTATTTGACAGTCCCGAAAGGTTACTAAGAGCAGGCCAATCGTTGATGGTTACGAAAAGCAACGCTTGTAGGTCAAATTCCTCTTGTTTGTGCTCATCCCACACGGACACCACCCCACAGCTGTAAAAGTTCATCAACTAATGGCCTTAGGTACACATCGATGTCGTTGCGGGTTGCTTCGGACCTTGGATGAGCACCGCATCATAATGAACTTCCGCTTCATGCACAACCAAGGAGGAAGGTTGTAGATGCATAGAGTCACGGGCCAGGTGCTATGGCTGGAGCTCTGCTCGCCAAAAGGATTCATGCCATCCGTACTTAGAGCAAATCTTATGTTCCTTGCGTCAGCTGCAAAATCTTTGAACCATCATCGATCTTTCTCCATTGCGTTCCATCTGCGGTGTGTCTCAACTCCCCGTCCGACTTACGGTCCTCTTTGTGCCATCGCAACAACTTGGCATGCTCTTTGTTCCTGAACAGACGTTTCAACCGTGGTATTATAGGAGCATACCACATCACCTTGGCGGGAACCCTCTTCATGGGTTTCGGCCCTCAACATCGCCACCGTGGTCATCGCCTCACGATCTTATAACGCAATGCAAAGTGCATACCGGCATTCATTCAAATTCTCGTATTCACGCGGTAGAGGATGCGATCGTTGATGCATGCATGTATCTTCGTAACCTCTAAACCTAGAGGGCGCATAACCTTCTTTGCTTCAGACGTCTTGGCGGGCAACTCGTTATCCTTTGGAAACATATTCTTCAACATTTTCAGCAAGTTTTCAAATGCCGAGTCAGCTACACCTGCCTCTGCCTTCCATTTCAGCAAATCCGAGTGCAGCCCAGCTTTTTCAGACCATCATCGCATCCGGGTACAGCGCCTTTCTGTGATCCTCTAACATGCGATCCAAATTCTCCCTCTCCTTTTCTGTTTCGCAGCGTCTCCGTGCATCAGCAATGGTCCGACCAAGATCATCAACGGATCATCACGTGCCTCTACTTCACCTTCGCCTTCACCTTCAGCATCCTCCATGAAAGTATCACCGAAATGAGCAAGATAGCTTTCATCGATGAAATCATCCCCTTCGTCATCTTCTTCCATTATAACCCCTCTTTCTCCATGCTTGGTCCAACAATTATAGCTTTGCATGAAACAGTGCCGAAGCAGATGCATGTGAACATCTCTTGAGGAAGAGTAACCCTTCTGATTCTTACAGATAACACATGGACAGATAACAAAACCCCCCCGCTTGTTCGCATTAGCCACTACGAGGAAATCTTTCAAACCCGTAGTGAACTCGCCGGAGAGTCGGTTACCGTACATCCATTGCCGATTCATCTGCATTATTATAATATAAAATATATAATTAACCATCATGCATTTGTTAAACTAACTAGCTACAAACAATATAAATTAAACAATGAACTACACACATGCATATTTTATCAATGACACATCAAAGGTTCATCAAGTTGCTAACGCGATCGAGGAGTGTGGCTCCAACACTTCATGTCATGTTTGTTTCATGCTCTTGGGGCATTTCATCAAACACCTTATGTGCATAAGAGGAACCAAAAGCAAACCTACACCCACTTGTGAAGAGAATGGCTCCAAATGGCTAAGTGTTGGCTGCTGGATGGGTATATATAGGGAGGGGCTTTAGTTGCGGTTGGCACGGCAAACCGTGACTAAAAGGTGCCCGAAACCTTTAGTCGCGGTTGTCCCTGGCAAACCGCGACTAAAGACCTCACGCGGCGCCAGCTGGCCACCGAGCGCCCTGGGCCCAGGCCTTTGGTCGCGGTTCACCTCCAGAACCGCGACTAAAGGTCCCATTAGTCGCGGTTCCTACAGCTTCACGACTTATGGGGCTGGACGGAAGCCTGTTTTTCCACCAGTGGGGGCAAGTTTATGTGGGATGGTGGCGTATGTGTTAGGGAAACAGATGCACCCAAAAACACGTAAATGATCGTACGTGGGGTGGCGGCCGAATAGGCGAAGGTGGGGTGTGTCGTTCTGGATGGCAGAGGAGGGACGACGATTGAGGACGTGGGTGGCAGTGTGAAGGGCCTCAACCCAGAACTGCGGTGGCAGATTTGCGTGGATGAGCATGACACGGAGGATGTCGTTTGTTGTGCGAATAAGCCGTTCATCCTTGCCGTTTTGTGGCGATGTGTGAGGACAGGAGAGGCGGAATGAGGCGCCGAGGGTGGAGAAAAGCGTGCGGAGGGAGGAGGTGAGGAATTCTCCTCCGTTATCGCATTGCATGCATTGTATGGCTACGTGGAACTGGGTTTGTACATAGGGGAAGAAGCGAGAGATGACGTCGGCGGTGTCGGATTTATGGCGTAAGGGAAACGTCCAGGAGTAGTGAGACTATGGCGTAAGGGAAACGTCCAGGAGTAGTGAGAGTAGTCGTCGAGTACAACGAGGTAATACTGAAAACCAGAAAGACTACATACGGGAGAAGTCCATAAATCGCAATGTAATAATTGGAAAGGTGCTGATGTTACAGAAAGAGAGGAAGAAAATGGCTCTCTAGGCTGCTTGCCTAATTGACATGACGCACAAACAGTAGCTTTGGCCATGTTATTATTACAAGATGGAAGGAAATCTCTAGCTAAAATGGAGATGGAGTTATTGCTAGGGTGGCCTAGACGGAGGTGCCACAAGGTGTCGACGACGGAGAGAGCATGTTGGACGCCGGAGTTGCCGAAGAACGGGTACAAGTCGCCGTGGCTAGTGGACCTCATCATGACGCGTCCCGTCGCTAGGTCCTTCACAGTGAAACCATGGGGGTCAAATTCAATTGAACAGAAGTTGTCAATGGTAAAACGGCGAACTGAAATAAGATTGCGAATGATGGAGGGTGTGATAAGAACGTCGTTGAGAGTGAAGGAGGAGAGTTTTGCACAGCCGACGGCAGTGATAGGAAGGCGAGACCCATCCCCAACGGTGATGCCTTGTGAATGATGCAACAATGGGGAAGAACACGAGGTGAGGGTGGACGCCTTACCAGCTACGTGGGAGGAAGCTGCGGTGTCGAGGATCCAGTCCGGGGCGGCGCCGGCGTGCTGCTGCTGTTGGAGGGACAAGTTGTGGAGCGCCGCGTTGAGCTGGTGGTACTGCTCCCAGGAAGGGCCACCCGCAGGTGAGGGCGCGGCGACGGGGTACACTTGGTGCGGCGGGGGTGGACGGGGCCCGAGGACGCCGGCGGCGTTGGGCGCGGCCCAGGGCGCACGGAGTTGCGGCGGCTGGGGAGGGAATGACGTGTCCCAGGGCGCGAAGTAGCCCAGCCACGGACGCACGCTCGCGGAGGGAGCAGGAGCACCGCGGCCGGCCGCATTGGAGACGCCGGAAGAAGAGTCGGGGGAGCCGCGCCCGCGGCCACGTCCGCGCCCACGTCCGCGCGACTTCCTGTCACCGGGGGGCGCGGGGGCGGCAGCCTTGCCCTTGTCGTTGGAGGTGGCGTTGGTGCGGTCGCCGCCGGAGTCGCGCCCGATGGTGAGCGCGGTGGGCGCGCTCACGCCCTGCCCGTCCATGCGAGCCCGCTCGTTGGAGGAGAGCTCCTCCATGAGGAGCCGGGAGCGGGCCTGGACGAAGGACGGGAAGGGGTCCTGCATGGGGAGGACAGTCGCCATCACTGGAAACGGCGGCTGAGCCCGCGGATGAGCTGGAGGGTGAGGGCCTGGTCGGAGACGGTGGCGCCGACCTCGCCGAGCGCGTCGGCGAGGGCCTTGAGGTGCCTACTGTATTCGGCGACGGAGAGGTCGCCCTGTACAGTGTTGCGGAACTCCGCCTCGAGGATGATGGCGCGGCCCGGCTGATTGTCGCGGAACATCAGGTCGAGCTGGATCTAGACGTCGCGCGCGGTGCTCTCTGGGGACATCACCACGTCCTGGAGATCTTCAGAGATTACCTCGTACATCCAGAGCACGATGGTAATGTCGTCGTTGCGCCACACAGCGCTCTGGTGGAGCGGGGCGGCGGGCGCGTCGAGGTGGTGCTGCACGTTGTGGCGACAACAGATGAAGTAGAACAATTGGCGCCACTTAGAGTAGTTACCCGTCTCCAGCTCGAGCTTGCGGTGGAAGTGGTGCGCAATGGAGGCGGGTAGGGCCGCGGTGCTGGTGGAGGAGCCGGCATCGGGCGCGAGGAGCCGGGGGCGCCGAGGGTGAGACGCGGGACCAGCTCAATGCCGGCCGTGCGGAGAGCAGTTGCGGCGGGCGGCACGGGCGGCACGGCCGTCGGAGTGGAGGAAGAGGGGGCGGCCTCGGGCACGGCCTGTTTGCCACGGAGGATGTCCGGAGCGAGGCGTGCCCCGTGGGGCGCGGCCGGCGGAGCGGGGGTGGCCAGGGGCGCAGGAGGAGGAGCTGCAGCCAGGGGGAAGGGAGCGAAGGGTTGCTCGCCGGAGTGTCGAGGTCGCCGCCGGAACGGGTGCGGCGTAAGAACCGATGCATGGCGGAAGCGTGAGGATAGGATCGGTTGCGTCTGATACCAAGCTAAGGAACGAAGCACAGACCACAGTTGTATTCCATCCCTCGAGGGGTATTTATATGCAGTTTACACGAGAGAGAGAGAGACATGGGGAGGTGATTGTTAGCTACAACGGCTCGCAGGCCGAGCATGCCGTGCATGCGATCATGGGCGAGCGCACGAAGTGCACGCTCTGGTGATCCATCGGATGACGCGGTCGAGCAGTTTAGCCACGCTGAGGTGGACCTGATGACGTGTTCCAACACGGGTATGTCAACTAGGGTGTCATCCCGTGCGGGTTGTAGGAGGCAATGGCGGTCTGCATTGAACTCCGCTGCTCCGAGAGGACAACGCCCAGCAGACGGAAGGATCTGTTTGGCGTGACTCCATAGCGTCGGCTCAACGGGCACTCGGGTCCTCTGGGGTTCGTTCATCACGGTCCCGGCAACCGGAAAATCTCTCCTTCCCCATCACCGGTCGGGCGGACTATGAGTCCCACCAGGAATGGGCCGGGATGCCCACCGTGGGAAGGAGAGGATAAAGGCCGCCGAGGCCCATATCATGGCAGAAATGGCGGTTGATGCGGCGGCGCGGGCGACCCAGAGGAGGACGCCATTCGTGCCTGCATTATGAAGAAACGACAGTGGAGGAACACACTCGCCCTCGCTCGAAAGCAGAATCAGGCGGTCCATGTCATGGCCGGACTGCCACCGAAGGAGGAGAAGGAGGACAGCGATGGCGAGGAAAGCTCCGGCAGGGAGCGGATCCGGCTCGATCCCTACCACATCTTCGACCGGTACTTCCACGAGAAGGACAGCAAGGACGCCGAGAAGGGCAAGGTCAGCCGTGGATGATCTCCACCATAGCCACACATGCCAAATTTTGGTAGTCCGGTGACCTGTTAGTAACGATGGAGTAGCCAGACGATGTGTGTAATCGAGGTAGTTGCATGAGTTTGTATGAATTTGAGATATGATAATTGAGGTGTCTAGTTATGAGAAGGCAAATTTGAGGCTTGACCGGTCAATGTCCGTGGTCGTACCCGGGCTTGTTTGCTGGCATCTGAGGTGCCGGATTTAAATAAAAAATTCCATCTCTTAATAAAAAATGCCATCTATTAATTAAAAAATATCATCTATTAATTAAAAAATGCCATCTCTTAAAAATTAGAAATATCGTCTCTTAACAATTTAAAATGCAATCTCTTAATTAAAAATGACACATCATAATAATAAAATATGCCACCTCTTTAAATTAAAATTTTCATCTCTTAATATAAACAAGCAATCTCTTAATTAAAAAAATGCCATCTCTTAAAAATAAAAAATGCAGTCTCTTAATAATTTCAAATGACATCCCTTAATTAAAAAATGCCATCTCTTAATAAGAAAATATGCCATCTCTTAATTCAAAACTGCCATCTCTTTAAAATATACAAATGCTATCTCTTAATACAAAATTGCCATCTCTTAAAAATATAAAAATGCCATCTCTAAATATAAAATTGTCATCTGTTAATTAAATAATGCCATCTCTTAATGATAAAAAATGCCATCTCTTAGTACAAAAGTGTCATCTCTTTAAATATAAAAATGTCATCTCTTAATATAAAACTGCCATGTGACATACTTCAAAAAACAATAAAATTCAAAATCAGACCACGCAAAAACTAGGTAAAAGCGCATGGGGCAAATGAGATTCTAATAATCACCGCAGTGCCTAACACAACCTAAAACCAAAGTCTCAAAATGGAATTTTGGTGTACTCCACTTTGAAAAACAATTACCTAAGTTGCACAATTCAGGGACAGCTGAAAAAACAACATCTCCCAAAAATAACCATACAAGGATTACATAAAAGCATTTAGATAGATACACATCAGTTATCACACTAAGATGATTATTTTTAGAAGAGATGTGAGACCCAGGGGTGGACAGTAGTCGTTTTGTGCCTTTGTTAAGTATGCTCATGAACGATTCGCCTAATTTGTTTATTTTTGCGGGGTACCAAAGGCCATATATTAACTAGCATAACCACAAAAGCTGCAAATTTTACCTCCCTTACCACATTGCCCAAATCCTAGCCATGCTCTTGCGGAACAACAATAACTTAGCAAGATCGAGAGGCAAGGACTCGGCAAACCAAGAGGCGTGAAGCTGATTGACCTTAGAGATACAACTACCCTTCTAAGCATACAACCAATGGTTGATTTTCAAAAGATCTCACTAGTACCTAGAGAAACCGGCGGTTCACCGTATCGGCCCTGTAACAGGGATCCACGAAACCGAAAGGATGATCATTTGGGTTGGGAGGAGGGGGGGGGGGGGGGGGTAGTTACTAGTTAGCGTAAATGGTCAGTTATGTGGACGCTGGCCCATGCTTGACACCCGTGGTCTCCTCCTGCTGCTTTCTGCCCAGGCTCATCGATGATCAGGATAATACTAATTGAGCTCCTCCTCTTTAACTATCTTGTATTCCCAGTAGTAACATATACGATATAGTAATGTTGATGACTCTTTCCGGTGCTCTCTGCTGCAACTCATGGCTTAAATTATTACAAATTGAAACCCATGCATGATACAATTCAGTTACCTACATAGCCTACTAACTAAAAACGGATTCTTTCGAAAGAAATTAAAAACAGATTGATTGTCATGCTCAAAGCTTAAATTATACTACTCCCTCACCTGTTCGATTCCTCCCTCCACAACTCCACTCCCGGAGCTGGTGGAGCAGCAGTTCAAAATCGCGGAGTGGGGACGGAGGTGCTCCACAGATCCTAAAATTTCACGGAGCGGGAGGATTGCGGAACAGCCCCTTAAATTCAACTCTGAAACATAACTAAGCAGATTTAGAGTCTCAAATTGAAGCAAGGTTAAAATACTAGATTAGTTCTGGAAACATGTGTGCCCCAATACATAGCGAACTAGTGATAACAAGGTGTAGCGTCATATCGAGAGAAGGCAGCACTGCAGGAAAGTGATAAGTGCTAGATTCTTGGTTAAATGGGAGTCTGGGACCTACATTCTTAGTCAGCGAACAGCTGGATCGATGTTACTACATTAACCGAAGCTATCCGTAGCATGAAATTAGGAACAAAGACATGACTACATTCTGACTCCGTCGTTTTTAAAGAGTTATTTGTACAAACTCAACACTACATGAGCAAAAAAGAACAAACTGTAGATATTCTATTGTAGGCTGACAAAGAATAGCCTTTGCCCCGTAGGTAAGATTGATCTCAGCTGAATTTGAAAAACGTAACTGAAAACACACATTTTTATTTGCACGGGAACATTATAATATGCAATGCAAGTTGGAATACATAGTCATCAAGATGCATGTAAACATAAATCATTAAGTCTTGGAAAACTTAGATCATGCAAAATTGGTAGATTTGTGCTTCGGGCTTCGAATATTATACCTGGTAGAGTGGAAGTGACAAACTTCTAACTTCATGCCCACAACGATGTTAATTTCAATGTCACATTGTTTAGGCAGGGAGCAGCCAGACACATCGATGTTACACAAACTGAAGCTAGCACTAGTAGAATAAAGGCCTATTGTCCAGGTTGGTAAGGGCCTTTAGTCCCGGTTCTTGAACCGGGACTAAAGGGTCGGTACTAATGCCTCCCCCCTTTAGTCCCGGTTCTAACACGAACCGGGACTAAAGGCCGCGGCCACGTGGAGCTTCACCGACTAAAGGAAATTTTATGAATTTTTTTTGAATTTTTTTTTGAATTTTTTTATTTTCAAATTTCTTAATTATTTTAACCTCTAATCTCTAATCACCACCCCTCATCACTGCTCAATTTATCCTCTAATCTCTAATCACCGCTCATCATTCCAAATCATCTAACTTCCCGAACGGTCACCCATCCTCCCACTCCCCCAGCCTGAGCACGCTTAACTTCCGGGTTCTATTCTCCTCGTTTCCAAGTCTGCACATGTTGTTTTCCTGACAATAGTAAGATGTCAATCCTATTAACCCTCAGGAATTTTGCTTGAGCATGAAGTGACACATTTCATTGTTTGAGTTCGAAAATAGTGTTTTAAAAAACAATAATTATTTAGTAACACTAATATTTCTTGAATAATTAGTTTGACCATTGTTTGACCACAGTTTGACCAGATTTGACCAAAATTCAAAATAACTGAAATAATTATTTAGTAACACTAATATTCTAGAATAATTAGTTTGACCATTGTTTGACCATTGTTTACCACAGTTTGAATTTTTTTCGATTTTTTCCACTCTAGATCTTAAAAGCCCCGTAACTTTTTTCTGTTAGGTTTTTAGGATTTTGAAAATGTTTAACGGGGTTCCCCCAGTTAAATTCGGATGTAACTATTCGAGTAGATGATTTTTCATATAAAAAACTTTTTCATCCGAGTTAGTATGCAAAATTTATGCCCATTTTTACAAATTCCAGAGAGATTTTGCAAATAAAGTCGAAATTCACATTTGCAAATTTTCCCAACAACTAGACCACATATCACATGGGAAACTTATTTTCTTTTATTTTTTTGACATTTCCATCATTTTATTTTATTTTTAAAACTAAAAAGGCGATCCACGGGGTAGAGTGTGAATTATGTGACCTTTAGTACCGGTTCGTGGCATGAACCGGGACTAAAGGTCTCAACCCCTTTAGTCCCGGTTCGTGTCTCAAACCGGGACTAAAGGGCACAGTTGAAAAGGGACTAATGCCTTAGCCGCACGAACCGGGACCAATGCTCACATTAGTCCCGGTTCGTGACTGAACCAGGACTAATGTGAATATTGCCCCGGAACCATTGTTGGGGAACGTAGCAGAAATTCAAAATTTTCCTACGTGTCACCAAGATCTATCTATGGAGAAACCAGCAACGAGGGGAAGGAAAGTGCATCTACATACCCTTGTAGATCGCTAAGCGGAAGCGGTCAAGAGAACGGGGTTGAAGGAGTCGTACTCGTCGTGATCCAAATCACCGGAGATCCTAGTGCCGAACGGACGGCACCTCTGCATTCAACACACGTACAGCCCGGTGACGTCTCCCATGCCTTGATCCAGCAAGGAGAGAGGGAGAGGTTGAGGAAGACTCCGTCTAGCAGCAGCACAACGGCGTGGTGGTGGTGGAGGAGCGTGGCAATCCTGCAGGGCTTCGCCAAGCACCGCGAGATATGAGGAGAAAGAGAGGTAGGGCTGCGCCAACATGAGAAGAACTTCGTATGTTGGGCTGCCCCTTTGCCTCCACTATATATAGGGGGAGAGGGGGCTGCGCCCCCACCTAGGTTTCCACCCCCTAGGGGCGGCGGCCAGCCCTAGATCCCATCTAGGGGGGCGGCCAAGGGGGGGAGAGGGGGAAACTTGCCCCCCAAGCAAGGTGGGGCGCCCCCTCCCCAAACCCTAGGCGCCTTGGGCCCTTGTGGGGGGGCGCACCAGCCCACCTGGGGCTGGTACCCTCCCACACTTGGCCCATGCTGCCCTCCAGGGATGGTGGCCCCACTTGGTGGACCCCCGGGACCCTCCCGGTGGTCCCGGTACGTTACCGATAAAACCCGAAACTTTTCCGGTGAACAAAACAGGACTTCCCATATATAAATCTTTATCCTCCGGACCATTTCAGAACTCCTCGTGACGTCCAGGGTCTCATCCGGGACTCCGAACAACATTCGGTAACCACATACAAACTTCCTTTATAACCCTAGCGTCATCGAACCTTAAGTGTGTAAACCCTACGGGTTCGGGAACCATGCAGACATGACCGAGACGTTCTCCGGTCAATAACCAACAAATGGGATCTGGATACCCATGTTGGCTCCCACATGTTCCACGATGATCTCATCGGATGAACCACGATGTCAAGGACTCAATCGATCCCGTATACAATTCCCTTTGTCTAACGGTATTGTACTTGCCCGAGATTCGATCGTCGGTATACCGATACCTTGTTCAATCTCGTTATCGGCAAGTCTCTTTACTCGTTCCGTAACACATCATCCCGTGATCAACCCCTTGGTCACATTGTGCACATTATGATGATGTCCTACCGAGTGGGCCCAGAGATACCTCTCTGTCACACGGAGTGACAAATACCAGTCTCGATTTGTGCCAACCCAAGAGCCACTTTCGGAGATACCTGTAGTGCACCTTTATAGTCACCCAGTTACGTTGTGACGTTTGGTACACCCAAAGCATTCCTACGGTATCCGGGAGTTGCACAATCTCATGGTCTAAGGAAATGATACTTGACATTAGAAAAGCTTTAGCATACGAACTACGATCTTTGTGCTAGGCTTAGGATTGGGTCTTGTCCATCACATCATTCTCCTAATGATGTGATCCCGTTATCAACGACATCGAATGTCCATGGTCAGGAAACTATAACCATCTATTGATCAACGAGCTAGTCAACTAGAGGCTTACTAGGGACATGGTGTTGTCTATGTACCCACACATGTATTTGAGTTTCCTATCAATACAATTATAGCATGGATAATAAACTATTATCATGAACAAGGAAATATAATAATAACTAATTTATTATTGCCTCTAGGGCATATTTCCAACAGTCTCCCACTTGCACTAGAGTCAATAATCTAGTTCACATCGCCATGTGATTAACACTCACAGGTCACATCGCCATGTGACTAACATCCAAAGAGTTTACTAGTGTCATTAAACTAGTTCACATCATCATGTGATTAAGACTCAATGAGTGATGGGGTTTGATCATGTTTTGCTTGTGAGAGAGGTTTTAGTCGACGGGTCTGCAACATTCAGATCCGTATGCACTTCGCAAATCTCTAGGTCATATTGTAAATGTTGCTTCCACGCTCCACTATACGTATCCGGTTTGCTACTCAGAGTCATTTAGATAGGTGTTAAAGCTTTCATCGACGCAACTCTTTACGTCGAACTCTTTATCACCTCCATAACCGAGAAACATATCCTTATTCCTCTAAGGATAATTTTGGCCGCTGTCCAATGATCCATTCCTGGATCATTCTTGTACTCCTTGACTGACTCATGGCAAGGCACACTTCCGGTGCGGTACACAGCATAGCATACTATAGAGCCTACGTCTGAAGCATAGGGGACGAACTTCGTCCTTTCTCTCTCTTCTGCCGTGGTCGAGCTTTAACTTTTAACTTCATACCTTACAACTCAGGCAAGAATTCCTTCTTTGACTGATCCATCTTGAACACCTTAAAGATTATGTCAAGGTATGTGCTCATTTGAAAGTATTATTAAACATTTTGATCTATCTTATAGATCTTGATGCTTATTGTTCAAGTAGCCTAATCCAGTTTTTTCATCGAAAAACACTTTTCAAACAACCCTATATGCTTTCTAGAAATTCTGCATCATTTCTGATCAACAATATGTCAACAACATATACTCATCAGAAATTCTATAGTGCTCCCACTCACTTCTTTTGAAATACAAGTTTCTCATAAACTTTGTATAGACCCAAAATCTTTGATCATCTCATCAAAGCGTACATTCCAACTCCGAGATGCTTACTCCAGTCCTTAGAAGGATAGCTGGAGCTTTGCATACTTGTTAGCGTCTTCAGGATTGTCAAAAACCTTCTGGTTGTATCACATACAACCTTTCCTGAAGAAAACTGTCGAGGAAACAATGTTTTGACATTCTATCTGCAAGATTTCATACATAATGCAATAACTGCTAATCCAATTCCAACAGACTCTTAGCATCGCTCTGGTGAGAAAGCCTCACCGTAGTCAACTCCTTGAACTTGTCGGAAAACATCTTTAACGACAAGTCGAGCTTTCTTAATGGTGATACTTACCATCATTGTCTGTCTTCCTTTTAAAATCCATCTCTACCCAACGTCCTTACGACCATCAAGTATTTCTTCCAAAGTCATGGATCCTCTCTCGGATGTTATGGCCTCGGCGATTAAATCGAATTCGGGCCCACCATCGCTTCTCCATAGCTCATAGGTTCATTGTTGTCTAGCAACATGACCTCTAAGACAGGATTGCGTACCACTCTGAAGTAGTACGCGTCCTTGTCGACCTACGAGGTCCGGTAGTGACTTGATCCGAAGCATCATGATCAAATCAGCTTCCACTTCAATTGGTGTAGGTGCCACATGAACAACTTCCTGTGCCTTGCTACACACTAGTTGAAGTGATGGTTTTATAACCTCATTAAGTCTCCACCATCCTCCCACTCAATTCTTTCGAGAGCAACTTTTCCTCGAGAAAGGACCCGTTTCTAGAAACAATTACTTTTGCTTCCGGGTCTGAGATAGGAGGTATACCCAACTGTTTTGGGTGTCCTATGAAGATGCATTTTTTATCCGTTTTGGGTTCGAGCTTATCACGATGAAACTTTTCACATGAGCGTCGCAGCCCCAAACTTTTAAGAAACGACAACTTAGGTTTCTCCAAACCATAGTTCAAACTGTCGTCTCAACGGAATTACGTGGTGCCCTATTGAAGTGAGTGCGGTTGTCTCTAATGCCTAACCCATGAACGATAGTGGTAATTCGATAAGAGACATCATGGTACGCACCATATCCAATAGGGTGCAACTATGATGTTCGGACACACCATCACACTATGGTGTTCCTCGAGGTATTTATTGTGAAACAATTTCCACAATGTCTTAATTGCGTGCCAAAGCTCGTAACTCAGATACTCATCTCTATGATCATATCATAGACATTTTATCCTCTTGTCACGATGATCTTTAACTTCACTCTGAATTACTTGAACCATTCAATAATTCAGACTTGTGTTTCATCAAGTAAATATACTCAACATCTACTCGAATCATCTGTGAAGTAAGTGTTGGGGAACGTAGCAGAAATTCAAAATTTTCTACGCATCACCAAGATCAATCTATGGAGATTCTAGCAACAAGAGGGGAAGGAGAGTGCATCTACATACCCTTGTAGATCGCTAAGCGGAAGCATTCATGAGAACGGGGTTGAAGGAGTCGTACTTGCCGTGATCCAAATCACCGGAGATCCCGGTGCGAGCAGACGGCACCTCCGCGTTCAACACACGTACAGCCCGGTGACGTCTCCCACGCCTTGATCCAGCAAGGAGAGAGGGAGAGGTTGAGGAAGACTCCATCCAGTAGCAGCACAACGGCGTGGTGGTGGTGGAGGAGTGTGGCAATCCTGCAGAGCTTCGCCAAGCACCGCGGGAGAGGAGAAGGGAGAGAGGTAGGGCTGCACCAAGAGGGAGAGGTTCTCATGTGTTGGCAGCCCCAAAACCCTCAAGTATATATAGGGGAGAGGGAGGGTGCGCCTCTAGGGTTTCACCCCAAGGTGCGGCTGCCCCAATCCCATCTAAGGGTGGCGGCCAAGGGGAGAGGGGAAACTTGCCCCCAAGTTAGGTGGAAGCACCCCTCCCAAACCCTAGGCGCCTTGGGCCCTTGTGAGGCGCACCAGCCCACCTGGGGCTGGTCCCTCCCACACTTGGCCCATGCAGCCCTCCGGGGCAGTGGCCCCACTTGGTGGACGCCTTGGGACCCTCCGGTGGTCCCGGTACGTTACCGATAAAACCCGAAACTTTTCCGGTGACCAAAACAGGACTTCCCATATATAAATCTTTACCTCCGGACCATTCCGGAACTCCTCGTGACGTCTGGGATCTCATCCGGGACTCCGAACGACATTCGGTAACCACATACAAACTTCCTTTATAACCCTAGCGTCATCGAACCTTAAGTGTGTAGACCCTACGGGTTCGGGAGACATGCAGACATGACCGAGACGTTCTCCGGTCAATAACCAACAGCGGGATATGGATACCCATGTTGGCTCCCACATGTTCCACGATGATCTCATCGGATGAACCACGATGTCAAGGACTCAATCGATCTCGTATACAATTCCCTTTGTCTAACGGTATTGTACTTGCCCGAGATTCGATCGTCGGTATCCCGATACCTTGTTCAATCTCGTTTCCGGCAAGTCTCTTTTACTCGTTCCGTAACACATCATCCCGTGATCAACCCCTTGGTCACATTGTGCACATTACGATGATGTCCTACCGAGTTGGCCCAGAGATACCTCTCCGTTTACACGGAGTGACAAATCCCAGTCTCGATTCGTGCCAACCCAACAGACACTTTCGGAGATACCTGTAATGCACCTTTATAGCCACCCGATTCGTCGTGGCGTTTGGTACACCCAAAGCATTCCCTACGGTATCCGGGAGTTGCACAATCTCATGGTCTAAGGAAAAGATACTTGACATTAGAAAAGCTTTAGCATACGAACTACACGATCTTTGTGCTAGGCTTAGGATTGGGTTTTGTCCATCACATTATTCTGCCAACGATGTGATCCCGTTATCAATGACATCCAATGTCCATGGTCAGGAAACCATGACCATCTATTGATAAACGAGCTAGTTAACTAGAGGCTTACTATGGACATGGTGTTGTCTATGTACCCACACATGTATCTGAGTTTCCTATCAATACAATTATAGCATGGATACTAAACGATTATCATGAACAAGGAAATATAATAATAACTAATTTATTATTGCCTCTAGGGCATATTTCCAACAGTCTCCCACTTGCACTAGAGTCAATAATCTAGTTCACATCGCCATGTGATTAACAGTGATAGGTCACATCGCCATGTGACCAACATCCAAAGAGTTTACTTGTGTCGCTAAACTAGTTCACATCACCATGTGATTAAGACTCAATGAGTTCTGGGGTTTGATCATGTTTTCCTTGTGAGAGAAGTTTTAGTCAACGGGTCTACAGTATTCAGATCCGTATGTACTTTGCAATTCTCTATGTCATATTGTAAATGCTGCTTCCACGTTCCACTTGAAGCTATTCCAAATGGTTGCTCCACTATACGTATCCGGTTTGCTACTCAGAGTCACTCGGATAGGTGTTAAAGCTTGCATCGACGTAACCCTTTACGCCGAACTCTTTATCACCTCCATAATCGAGAAACATGTCCTTATTTACTCCAAGGACAATTTTGACCGTTGTCCAATGATCCCTATTCCTGGATCATCCTTGTACCCCTTGACTGACTCATGGCAAGGCACACTTCCGGTGCGGTACACATCATAGCATACTATAGAGCCTATGTCTAAAGCATAGGGGATGACCTTCGACCTTTCTCTCTTTTCTGCCGTGGTCGAGCTTTAAGTCTTAACTTCATACCTTACATCTCAGGCAAGAACTCCTTCTTTGACTGATCCATCTTGAACACCTTCAAGATCATGTCAAGGTATATGCTCATTTGAAAGTATTATTAAGCATTTTGATCTGTCTTATAGATCTTGATTCTTATTGTTCAAGTAGCCTAATCCAGGTTTTCTATTGAAAATCATCTTTCAAATAACCCTATATGCTTTCCAGAAATTCCACATCATTTCTGATCATCAATATGTCAACAACATATACTAATCAGAAATTCTATAGTGCTCCCACTCACTTCTTTGGAAATACAATTTTCTCATAAACTTTGTATAAACCAAAAATCTTTGATCATCCTATCAAAGTGCATAGTCCAACTCCGAGATGCTTACTCCAGTCCTTAGAAGGATCGCTGGAGCTAGCATACCTTTTAGCATCCTTAGGATCGACAAAACTTTTCTGATTGTATCACATACAACCTTTCCTTACGTAAACTCTTCGCCACAAGTAGAGCTTCATAGACGGTGACATTACCGTCCACGTCCGTCTTCTTCTTAAAGATCCATTTATTTCAATGGCTTGCCGATCATCGGGCAAGTCCACCAAAGTCCATGCTTTGTTATGATACATGGATCCTATCTCGGATTTTATGGCTTCTAACCATTTGTCGGAATTTGGGCCCACCATCGCTTCTCCATAGCTCGTAGGTTCATTGTTGTCTAGCAACATGACCTTCAAGACAGGATCACCATACCACTCTGAAGCAGTACGCATCCTTGTCACCCTACGAGGTACGGTAGCGACTTGATCCAAAACTTCATGATCACTATCATAAGCTTTGACTTCAATTGGTGTAGGTGCCACAGGAACAACTTCCTGTGCCCTTGCTACACACTTGTTGAAGTGACGGTTCAATAACCTCATCAAGTCTTCACCATCCTCCCACTCAACTTTCCGAGACAAACTTTTCCTTGAGAAAGGACCCGATTCAAGAAACAATCCCTATTGCTTTCGGATCTGAATTAGGAGGTATACAAACTGTTTTGGGTGTCCTATGAAGATGCATTTTATCCGCTTTGGGTTCGAGCTTATCAACCTGAAACTTTTCCACATAAGCGTCGCAGCCCCAAACTTTCAAGAAACGACAACTTAGGTTTCTCCAAACGGTGTCGTCTCAACGGAATTACGTGGTGCCCCATTAAAGTGAGTGCGGTTGTCTCTAATGCCTAACCCATGAACGATAGTGGTAATTCGATAAGAGATATCATGGTACGCACCATATCCAATAGAGTGCAACTATGATGGTCGCACACACCATCACACTATGGTGTTCCAAAGGTATTAATTGTGAAACAATTTGCACAATGTCTTAATTGTGTGCCAAAACTTCGTAACTCAGATATTCATCTCTATGATCATATCATAGACATTCTATCCTCTTGTCACGAAGATCTTAAACTTCACTCTGAAATTACTTGAACCATTCAATAATTCAGACTTGTGTTTCATCAAGTAAATATACTCAACATCTACTCGAATCATCTGTGAAGTAAGAACATAACGATATTCACTTTGCATGCCTCAGCACTCATTGGACTGCACATATCAAAATGTGTTACTTCCAACAAGTTGCTATCTTGTTCCATCTTCTTTGAAACCGAGGCTTTTCAGTCATCTTGCCCATGTGGTATGATTTGCATATCTCAAGTGATTCAAAATCAAGTGAGTCTAAACGGTCCATTTGCATGGAGTTTCTTCATGCGTATACACCAATAGACATGGTTCGCATGTCTCAAACTTTTCAAAAATGAGTGAGTCCAAAGATCCATAAACATGGAGCTTCTTCATGCGTTCTATACCAATATGACTCAAACGGCAGTGCCATAAGCAGGTGGTACTATCATTACTATCTTATATCTTTTGGCATGAAAATGTGTATCACTACGATCGAGATTCAATAAACCATTCCTTTAGGTGCAAGACCATTGAAGGTATTATTCAAATAAATAGAGTAACCATTATTCTCCTTAAATGAATAACCGTATTGTGATAGACATAATCCAATCATGTCTATGCTCAACGCAATCACCAAATGACAATTATTCAGGTTTAATACTGATCTTGATGGTAGAGGGAGCGTGCGATGTTTGATCAAATCAAACTTGGAAACACTTCCAACACATATCGTCAGCTCACCTTTAGCTTGTCTCCGTTTATTCCGTAGCTCTTTTATTTCGAGTTGCTAACACTTAGCAACCGAACCGGTATCTTAATACCCTGGTGCTACTAGGAGTACTAGTAAAGTAAACATTAACATAATGTATATCCAATATACTTCTATCGACCTTGCCAGCCTTCTCATCTACCAAGTATCTAGGGTAATTCTGCTCCAGTGGCTGTTCCCCTTATTACATAAGCACTTAGTCTCGGGTTTGGGTTCAACCTTGGGTTTCTTCACTGGAGCAGCAACTGATTTTCCGTTTCATGAAGTGTCCCTTCTTCCCCTTGCCCTTCTTGAAACTAGTGGTTTTACCAACCATCAACAATTGATGCTCCTACTTGACTTCTACTTTCTCGGTGTCAAACATCGCGAACACTTAAAGGATCATCATATCTATCCCTGATATGTTATAGTTCATCACGAAGCTCTAGTAGTTTGGTGGCAATGACTTTGGAGAAACATCACTATCTCATCTGGAAGATCAACTCCCACTCGATTCAAGTGATTGTTGCACTCGAGACAATCTGAGCACAAGCTCAACGATTGAGCTTTTCTCCCTTAGTCTGCAGGCTAAGAAAATCGTCGGAGGTCTTATACCTCTTGGCGTGGGCACGAGCCTGAAATCCCAATTTCAGCCCTCGAAACATCTCATATGTTCATGACGTTCGAAAAATGTCTTTGGTGCCTCAACTCTAAACCGTTAAACTGAACTATCACGTAGTTATCAAAACGTGTATGTCCGATGTTCGCAACATCCACAGACGACGTTTGGGGTTCAGCACACTGAGTTGTGCATAAGCTTTCTTCTGTCCGCATAATCGCTACTGTCAACTTTCAACTATATTTTCTCTAGGAACATATCTAAACAGTGGAACTAAAGCGCGAGCTTACGACATAATTTGTAAAGATCTTTTGACTATGTACATGATAATTAAGTTCATCTCATGAACTCCCACTCAGATAGACATCCCTCTAGTCATCTAAGTGATTACATGATCCGAGTCAACTAGGTCGTGTCCGATCATCACGTGAGACGGACTAGTCATCATCGGTGAACATCTTCATGTTGATCGTATCTACTATACGACTCATGCTCGACCTTTCGGTCTCTGTGTTCCGAGGCCATGTCTGTACATGCTAGGCTCGTCAAGTTAACCCTAAGTGTTTGGCGTGTGTAAATCTGTCTTACACCCGTTGTATGTGAACGTAAGAATCCATCACACCCGATCATCATGTGGTGCTTAGAAGCGGCGAACTTTATAGCAACGGTGCACAGTTAGGGAGAACACTTCTTGAAATTGTTGTAAGGGATCATCTTATTTACTACCGTTGTTCTAAGTAAACAAGATGCATAAACATAATAAACATCACATGCAATTATATATAGTAGTGACATGATATGGCCAATATCATATAGCTCCATTGATCTCCATCTTCGGGGCTCCATGATCATCTTGTCACCGGCATGACACCATGATCTCCATCATCATGATCTCCATCATCGTGTCTTCATGAAGTTGTCACGCCAACGACTACTTCTACTTCTTTGGCTAACGCGTTTAGCAATAAAGTATAGTAATTTACATGGCGTTCTTCAATGACACACGCAGGTCATACAAAAATAAAGACAACTCCTATGGCTCCTGCGGTTGTCATACTCATCGACATGCAAGTCGTGAATCCTATTACAAGAACATGATCAATCTCATACATCACATATCATTCATCACATTCTTCTTGGCCATATCACATCACATAGCATACCCTGCAAAAACAAGTTAGGCGTCCTCTAATTGTTGTTTGCATGTTTTCTGATGGCTGCTATGGGTTTCTAGCAAGATCGTTTCTTACCTCATAAAACCACAACGTGATATGCCAATTGCTATTTACCCTTCATAAGGACCCTTTTCATCGAATCCGTTCCGACTAAAGTGGGAGAGGCGGCACCCGCTAGCCACCTTATGCACCAAGTGCATGTCGGTCGGTGGAACCTGTCTCACGTAAATGCGTGTAAGGTCGGTTCGGGCCGCTTCATCCCACAATACAGTCGAAACAAGATTGGACTAGTAACGGTAAGCATATTGAACATCATCAACGCCCACAACTACTTTGTGTTCTACTCGTGCAAAGAATCTACGCAATAGACCTAGCTCATGATGCCACTGTTGGGGAACATAGCAGAAATTCAAAATTTTCTACGCATCACCAAGATCAATCTATGGAGATTCTAGCAACAAGAGGAAAGGAGAGTGCATCTACATACCCTAGTAGATCGCTAAGCGGAAGCGTTCATGAGAACGGGGTTGAAGGAGTCGTACTCGCCGTGATCTAAATCACCGGAGATCCCAGTGCGAGCAGACGGCACCTCCGCGTTCAACACACGTACAGCCGGTGAAGTCTCCCACGCCTTGATCCAGCAAGGAGAGAGGAGAGGTTGAGGAAGACTCCATCCAGCAGCAGCACAATGGCGTGGTGGTGGTGGAGGAGCGTGGCAATCCTGCAGGGCTTCGCCAAGCACCGCGGGAGAGGAGAAGGGAGAGAGGTAGGGCTGCACCAAGAGGGAGAGGTTCTCATGTGCTGGCAGCCCCAAAACCCTCAAGTATATATAGGGGAGAGGGAGGGGGTGCGCCCCCTCTAGGGTTTCCACCCCAAGGGGTGCGGCTGCCCCAATCCCATCTAAGGGTGGCGGCCAAGGGGAGAGGGGAAACTTGCCCCCAAGTTAGGTGGAAGCACCCCTCCCAAACCCTAGGCACCTTGGGCCCTTGTGGGGGGGCGCACCAGCCCACCTGGGGCTGGTCCCCTCCCACACATGGCCCATGCAGCCCTCCGGGGCCGGTGGCCCCACTTGGTGGACCCCCGGGACCCTCCCGGTGGTCCCGGTACGTTACCGATAAAACCCGAAACTTTTCCGGTGGCCAAAACAGGACTTCCCATATATAAATCTTTACCTCCGGACGATCCCGGAACTCCTCGTGACGTCCGGGATATCATCCGGGACTCCGAACAACATTCGGTAACCACATACAAACTTCCTTTATAACCCTAGCATCGCCAGACCTTAAGTGTGTAGACCCTCACGGGTTCGGGAGACATGTAGACATGACCGAGGCGTTCTCCGGTCAATAACCAACAGCGGGATATGGATACCCATGTTGGCTCCCACATGTTCCACGATGATCTCATCGGATGAACCACGATGTCAAGGACTCAATCGATCCCGTATACAATTCCCTTTGTCTAACGGTATTGTACTTGCGAGATTCGATCGTCGGTATCCCGATACCTTGTCAATCTCGTTTCCGGCAAGTCTCTTTTACTCGTTCCGTAACACATCATCCCGTGATCAACCCCTTGGTCACATTGTGCACATTATGATGATGTCCTACCGAGTGGGCCTAGAGATACCTCTCCGTTTACACGGAGTGACAAATCCCAGTCTCGATTTATGCCAACCCAACAGACACTTTCGGAGATACCTGTAATGCACCTTTATAGCCACCCGATTCGTTGTGACGTTTGGTACACCCAAAGCATTCCCTCGGTATCCAGGAGTTGCACAATCTCATGGTCTAAGGAAAAGATACTTGACATTAGAAAAACTTTAGCATACGAACTACGATCTTTGTGCTAGGCTTAGGATTGGGTCTTGTCCATCACATCATTCTGCCAATGATGTGATCCCGTTATCAATGACATCCAATGTCCATGGTCAGGAAACCATGACCATCTATTGATAAACGAGCTAGTTAACTAGAGGCTTACTATGGACATGGTGTTGTCTATGTACCCACACATGTATCTGAGTTTCCAATCAATACAATTATAGCATGGATACTAAACGATTATCATGAACAAGGAAATATAAATAACTAATTTATTATTGCCTCTAGGGCATATTTCCAACAGTAAGAACATAACGATATTCACTGCATGCCTCAGCACTCATTGGACTACACACATCAAAGTGTGTTACTTCCAACAAGTTGCTATCTTGTTCCATCTTACTGAAACCGAGGCTTTTGGTCATCTTGCCCATGTGGTATGATTTGCATATCTCAAGTGATTCAAAATCAAGTGAGTCCAAACGATCCATCTGCATGGAGTTTCTTCATGCGTATACACCAATAGACATGGTTCGCATGTCTCAAACTTTTTAAAAAAACGAGTGAGTCCAAAGATCCATCAACATGGAGCTTCTTCATGCGTTTTACACTAATATGACTTACATGGCAGTGCCACAAGTAAGTGGTACCATCATTACTATCTTATATCTTTTGGCATGAAAATGTGTATCACTACGATCGAGATTCAATAAACCATTCTTTTAGGTGCAAGACCATTGAAGGTTTTATTCAAATAAATAGAGTAACCATTATTCTCCTTAAATGAATAACCGTATTGCGATAGACATAATCCAATCATGTCTATGCTCAACGCAAACACCAAATAACAATTATTTAGGTTTAACACAAATCTCGATGGTAGAGGGAGCAGGCGATGCTTGATCACATCAACCTTTGGAAACACTTCCAACACATATCGTCAGCTCACCTTCAGCTAGTCTCCGTTTATTCTGTAGCTTTTATTTCGAGTTACTAACACTTAGCAACCGAACCGGTATCTTAATACCCTGGTGCTACTAGGAGTACTAGTAAAGTACACATTAACATAATGTATATCCAATATACTTCTATCGACCTTGCCAGCCTTCTCATCTACCAAGTTTCTAGGGTAATTTTGCTCCAGTGGCTGTTCCCCTTATTACAGAAGCACTTAGTCTCGGGTTTGGGTTCAACCTTGGGTTTCTTCACTGGAGCAGCAACTGATTTGCCGTTTCATGAAGTGTCCCTTCTTGCCCTTGCCCTTCTTGAACTAGTGGTTTTACCAACCATCAACAATTGATGCTCCTACTTGACTTCTACTTTCGCGGTGTCAAACATCGCGAACAGTTAAAGGATCATCATATCTATCCCTGATATGTTATAGTTCATCACGAAGCTCTAGTAGTTTGGTGGCAATGACTTTGGAGAAACATCACTATCTCATCTGGAAGATCAACTCCCACTCGATTCAAGTGATTGTTGCACTCAGACAATCTGAGCACAAGCTCAACGATTGAGCTTTTCTCCCTTAGTCTGCAGGCTAAGAAAATCGTCGGAGGTCTTATACCTCTTGACGTGGGCACGAGCCTGAAATCCCAATTTCAGCCCTCGAAACATCTCATATGTTCCGCGACGTTTCGAAAAATGTCTTTGGTGCCTCAACTCTAAACCGTTTAACTGAACTATCACGTAGTTATCAAAACGTGTATGTCCGATGTTCGCAACATCCACAGACGACGTTTGGGGTTCAGCACACTGAGCGGTGCATTAAGGACAAAAGGTTTCTTCTGTCCGCATAAGCGCTACTGTCAACTTTCAACTATATTTTCTCTAGGAATATATCTAAACAGTGGAACTAAAGCGCGAGCTTACGACATAATTTGCAAAGATCTTTTGACTATGTTCAGGATAATTAAGTTCATCTCATGAACTCCCACTCAGATAGACATCCCTCTAGTCATCTAAGTGATTACATGATCTGAGTCAACTAGGCCGTGTCCGATCAACACGTGAGACGGACTAGTCATCATCGGTGAACATCTTCATGTTGATCGTATCCTCCATACGACTCATGATCGACCTTTCGGTCTCTTGTGTTCCGAGGCCATGTCTGTACATGCTAGGCTCGTCAAGTTAATCTAAGTGTTTCATGTGTGTAAATATGGCTTACACCCGTTGTATGTGAACGTAAGAATCTATCACACCCGATCATCACGTGGTGCTTCGAAACGACGAACTTTCGCAACGGTGCACAGTTAGGGGGAAAACTTTCTTGAAATTTTAATGAGGGATCATCTTATTTACTACCGACGTTCTAAGCAAATAAGATGCATAAACATGATAAACATCACATGCAATCAAATAGTGACATGATATGGCCAATATCATTTTGCTCCTTTTGATCTCCATCTTCGGGGCTCCATGATCATCATCGTCACCGGCATGACACCATGATCTCCATCATCATGATCTCCATCATCATGTCTCCATGAAGTTGTCTCGCCAACTATTACTTCTACTACTATGGCTACCGGTTAGCAATAAAGTAAAGTAATTACATGGCGTTGTTCAATGACACGCAGGTCATACAATAAATAAAGACAACTCCTATGGCTCCTGCCGGTTGTCATACTCATCGACATGCAAGTCGTGATTCCTATTACAAGAACATGATCAATCTCATACATCACATATCATTCATCACATTCTTCTTGGCCATATCACATCACATAGCATACCCTGCAAAAACAAGTTAGACGTCCTCTAATTGTTGTTTGCATGTTTTACGTGGCTGCTATGGGTTTCTAGCGAGAACGTTTCTTACCTACGCAAAACCACAACGTGATATGCCAATTGCTATTTACCCTTCATAAGGACCCTTTTCATCGAATCCGTTTCGACTAAAGCGGGAGGCGGCACCCGCTAGCCACCTTATGCACCAGGTGCATGTCGATTCGGTGGAACACATCTTACGTAAGTGTACGTGTAAGGTCGGTCCGGGCCGCTTCATCCCACAATACCGTCGAAACAAGATTGGACTAGTAACTGTAAGCATATTGAACAAAATCAACACCCACAACTAATTTGTGTTCTACTCGTGCAAAGAATCTATGCAATAGACCTAGCTCATTATCCCACTATTGGGGAACGTAGCAGAAATTCAAAATTTTCCTACGTGTCACCAAGATCTATCTATGGAGAAACCAGCAACGAGGGGAAGGAGAGTGCGTCTACATACCCTTGTAGATCGCTAAGCGGAAGCGTTCAAGAGAACGGGGTTGAAGGAGTCGTACTCGTCGTGATCCAAATCACCGGAGATCCTAGTGCCGAACGGACGGCACCTCCGCGTTCAACACACGTACAGCTCCGGTGGCGTCTCCCATGCCTTGATCTAGCAAGGAGAGAGGGAGAGGTTGAGGAAGACTCCGTCCAGCAGCAGCACAACGTGGCGTGGTGGTGGTGGAGGAGCGTGGCAATCCTGCGAGCTTCGCCAAGCACCGCGAGATATGAGGAGAAAGAGAGGTGAGGCTGCGCCAACATGAGAAGAACTTCGTGTGTTGGGCTGCCCTTGCCTCCACTATATATAGGGAAGAGGGGCTGCGCCCCACCTAGATTTCCACCCCTAGGGCGGCGGCCAGCCCTAGATCCCATCTAGGGGCGGCCAAGGGGGGGAGAGGGGAAACTTGCCCCCCAAGCAAGGTGGGGCGCCGCCTCCCCAAACCCTAGGCGCCTTGGGCCCTTGTGGGGGGGCGCACCAGCCCACCTGGGGCTGGTCCCCTCCCACACTTGGCCCATGCTGCCCTCCGGGGATGGTGGCCCCACTTGGTGGACCCCCGGGACCCTTCCGGTGGTCCCGGTACGTTACCGATAAAACCCGAAACTTTTCCGGTGACCAAAACAGGACTTCCCATATATATATCTTTACCTCCGGACCATTCCGGAACTCCTCGTGACGTCTGGGATCTCATCCGGGACTCCGAACAACATTCGGTAACCACATACAAACTTCCTTTATAACCCTAAGCGTCGCCATCGAACCTTAAGTGTAGACCCTACGGGTTCGGGAACCATGCGGAACATGACCGAGATGTTCTCCGGTCAATAACCAACAGCGGGATCTGGATACCCATGTTGGCTCACACATGTTCCACGATGATCTCATCGGATGAACCACGATGTCAAGGACTCAATCGATCACGTATACAATTCCCTTTGTCTAACGGTATTGTACTTGCCGAGATTCGATCGTCGGTATACCGATACCTTGTTCAATCTCGTTACCGGCAAGTCTCTTTACTCGTTCCATAACACATCATCCCGTGATCAACCCCTTGGTCACATTGTGCACATTATGATGATGTCCTACCGAATGGGCCCAGAGATACCTCTCCGTTTACGGAGTGACAAATCCCAGTCTCGATTCGTACAACCCAACAGACACTTTCGGAGATACCTGTAGTGCACCTTTATAACAACCCAGTTACATTGTGACGTTTGGTACACCCAAAGCATTCCTACGGTATCCGGGAGTTGCACAATCTCATGGTCTAAGGAAATGATACTTGACACTAGAAAAACTTTAGCATACGAACTACGATCTTTGTGTTAGGCTTAGGATTGGGTCTTGTCCATCACATCATTATCCAAATGATGTGATCCCGTTATCAACGACATCCGATGTCCATGGTCAGGAAACCGTAACCATCTGTTGATCAACGAGCTAGTCAACTACAGGCTTACTAGGGACATGGTGTTGTTTATGTACCCACACATGTATCTGAGTTTCCTATCAATACAATTATAGCATGGGTAATAAACGATTATCATCAACAAGAAAATATAATAATAACTAATTTATTATTGCCTCTAGGGCATATTTCCAACAACTATAGCCCTGTTTTCTACTAGTGTAGAGGCAGCATGAAAAGAAGAACATAGACATCAGGATCACTTTGTGATAAGTCCACGCCATAGAAATCAGGATCACTTTGACTCGACCTGAACAAACAAGACCCGTTTTTTTCAAACAATAGAGAAGAGGAATACCGGTCTAAATTCGACTCTGTCTGTACATATTCATTACTTCGAGAGCAAAAAGGAATAAACTATAGATCTTCTATTGGCTAGATATAGTATCATAGGCTGACGAGGAATATCAAAGGAATAACAAACTTCTATAGGTCACCAAAGCGGGGAAAATAGGGGGGGTTTGACAGACAAACAACAAAAATAAAACATTCCTCCTCCATACAATTAGCATGACCATCGCCAGCTGAATCATTCTTGATTCAGATGTCACGCTCTTAGGCAGGGAAGAACCAGATCGATTTTACACTAACCGAAACATAGACATCAGGCTGGTGGGTTCTACCTCGTCAAGACTGTGCTCAGGAGGGGGCAGCAAATAGCAGTATTCAAAAGTTCAAATATATACAACCAAACAAAGGCATGTAAACATGGCGAAATGAGTCCTAGAAAACACAGGTCATGCAGAAGTGGTACTACCTCTGTTTCTAAATATAAGACGTTTTGGCAGTTCAAATATTTAGGAACAGAGGGTGCACCTTCGTTTGCAGGACGTCGTACAAACCTAGTAGTAACAAACTTTCAACTTAGGTCGTCAGGCACCACACTCAACAATCTATGTGGTCCTCTAAATCATATACATACATAGATTATACTTATTCTGGGTTGAAATTTTGAGCTGTCTAAAATAGAAATGAAAATTAAAGAAACCAGGGTGCCCTGCCTATAACTGATGTTATGAGGCGGATTTACATCACACAGCTTCCAAGCACAAGCTGCTCTTTCTATTCAGAGCAGCAATGGATCTCTTTTTTGCTACCATACCAGTCAGATTCATTTCAAAACAACTGACACTAGATATTATATACACGGACAAGGTGAGTCGTACTTCACCTTCGCAATAGAACTATTTGTCAAAAATAATTGTCGGGTTCTAGTACTTTGTGATTTCAAGAGGCCCAAATTAATAGTCGATGCATGTCACTGATTTGTTTCCTCGTCAGATTCCTTTGAGCAGCAATTTGAGCAAACGAGACAACAGATAACACAGCCATGTTCCATCAGCTTTCCCACAAGCACAAGAAAAACAACCACTACTAATTAAGCCATGTGAACATGAATGGCAAAATGACCAGTAGTACCAAGTGCAGCACCGCAGATTCCCACATCTTGTAAGCAAGGTGTGGCCACCTTCTGCGAGAAAACCTTGGTGTTGCAATCACAATCTCTCTGAGCTTTGCGAACATGAATGTTGATCTGACTATGACTCCATGGAATCTGAGCAAAATAAACAAAAAATAGAAATTAAGCTCAAATTGTTTCAAGAGCTTATAAGCAGAATGGAACAAATCATTGGCCTTATATTAGGCCTGAAATAATAATAGTGTCAAAGGCAGAAGCAGTATCATTTCATCCAATTGGTACTGGTCTCAACTGAATTTGGAATATGCAACTGGCCAACTGCAAACAATCACTTTTATGTGTTTAGCATTATAACTTTGCAATACTTGTAAGTTGGAATATATAGCTATAAAAGGAATGTATACATAACGAATCAGTGCCGCAAAACTTAGGTGATGCAAAATTTGGTTTCTTTGTGTTACAGGACTTGGTAAGTTACCTGGTAGAGTATACCAGTACAAACAACTTCTAAAGGCAAAACCATGCAACAAACTATGTGTGTCATCTGCCATCCAACAGAGATGCCGACACTACTCCAAAGGCATAATTGTGTTGTAATTGTACACCTTAAGCCACTAATTTCCTTTTGAATGGCTCCGATCTCAACATTTTACTATGTGTTTGCAGCACTATTAGCATCCCAGGAAAAGCCTGGCATAGACGAGCAAGCTCTGCCATAAGAACAGTAACTCATTCAAAAGATCAAAGATTTTTATTGGGTTTTGTGGATTTTCTTTTGAGAAAGGAGCAATTGGACCCGAGAAATACCTTAGAATTTTCCTAACTCCTTGTTCCTATCGTCGGTTCATCACTCTTGGCCATAATATGCTCCCAAGCCTGGGAGAATTTGCTTCCGTAGTGTATCTTGTCCCTGTTACAACAACACGAAGTAGCGTCGGATCCAGCCAGGAGACCATGGGCGGTGAGAAGCTTCAGCGTCAGAGAGTGAGCATGGGCAAAGAGAGGCTTTGGTGGCCGAGAGGCAAGCACAAGAAGGAGCGATAGAGGATGATCATGAGCAAGCGGTTGCGAGTATGGCGGCAAGCATGGAAATAATTTTGGACTGTGTGGAATTAAGGACCAGCAGCAAGCACCTGGAGTTATCCTAATTTGAACCAGTTTTGCTTCTTTTAACAATGAAATGTCCTTATATAGTCGTCCCAAAAAATCATTGTATTGGGCCGGGCCTTCTAGGCCTCGAAGCACTACGTAAAGCGTTTGAGATCGGAACCGTCCAAATGGAAAGAAAGGCTGGGATGTACAATGGCACGACTATGCCGTTTCAATTGCCACTTCTGAAGGTAAAGTGGATGTCTTCCTTTTCAACTACCTTTACCATAAAAAGTAGTCCTCCAAAATAAATACTACGATATAGCATTTTGTGAATTGACGAGGCCTAAAATAACAGGCTACGCATAAGCTATTTTGTCTTTTCTGGTTATCTTAAAATGGCCAGTGGAACAAACAAGACAATGAATCACAAATATATTCCTGAGCTAGCTTTCCCACAAAGGAAGAAACATAACCACTACCAAATCATGTAAACAAGAATGAACAATTGTGATAATTACGTATCAGGCATTAGGAAAATTGTGTGATAACTATGAAGGGAAGCATATAACTGAGATGCAACAAAAAATTTAGATGAGCCAGCGTCCGTGGAAGACCCGGTATATGTGGATGAGCCAGATCTGCCATAAGAATGACAACTCCTAGTTGCTATCGTTATGCCTCATCCCACACGTATTTCTGACTATTTGCGCATCGGCGTTTGATTCGTCACTGCTCAACCCAAGATTGCCGAACTTGCTTCCCGTAGTGTATTTGGTCCCTGTGTCGCAACACAAAGTAGCACCGGCTCCCGCTGGGGGAATATGGTTAGTGAGAAGCATCAGCATTAGAAGTGAGAAGCGTTGGTGGCCAAAGAGCAAGCACATGAAGCAGCATCAGAGGATGATCATGAGCAAATAGGTGAGGCAGCACGCATGGAAATAATTTTGGGACTGCGTGGAGTTAAGAACAAGCATCAAGCTCCTGGAGTAATCCTAATTTGTAAACCAATGTTACCTTTTTTAGCAATGATATATTCATGTATTGGGTCGGGCCTTTTAAGCCTCAAAGCACACGGTAAGGCATTTGAGATCAGAACCATCGAAATGGAAGGAAAGGCTGGGATGTACTCCCTCCGTTTCTTTTTAGTCCACATATAAGGTTTGGTCAAAGTCAAGCTTTGTAGAGTTTGACTAACTTCATATTAAAAAATATAAACATTCACAATATGAAATCAATATTATCAGATGCACCATGAAACATATTTTCATACCATATAGTTTTGGTATTGTAGTTGTTCATATTTTTTTTATATAAATTTGGTCAAACTTTGTGTAGTTTGACTTTGGCCAAATCTTATATGCAGAGTAAAAAGAAATAGAGGGAGTACAACGTCACGACTATACCTTTTCAATTGCCTCCTCCAAAGGTAAGCTGGATCTATACTTGTATTTATTTTCAAAGGCCTTGATGATAAAAACTAGTCCTTGCAAATAAATGCTATGATCTAGCAATTTTGTGAATTGACTAGACCTAAAATAACAGGTGATGCATAAGCTATGTCACAGTTATTTTGCCGTATCTGACTATCGTTAAAACGGCCAATGGAACAAACAAGACAATGAATTAAACTTATATTCCTGAGCTTGATTACCTCTCCCACAAGGAAGAAAAGTAACCACTACTAAATTGTGTAAACAAGAATGGTCAGTTGTGATAATGAGTTATCAGGCATTAGAAAATTTGTGTGATACTCCCTCTGTAAATAAATATAAGACGTTTTACATCACTAAGTTAGAGATGTAGAACATTTTATATTTGTTTACAGAGGGAGTAACTATGAAGGGAAACAGATAACTGGGATGAAACAGAAAATTTACCCCTTCATATTGTTGGTGAAGACAGCAACGGTGGTGGGAAGTTGGTATATAAGTGTGTCCTCGATGTGCCAGATGAGATAGGTTTATCGCAAACTCTCTCAAGATGCAATGTCTCGACATCAAGTGAGAAATATTCCATATTTAGCGAGTCCAACCCAAGCCACCTAAACAGCGAGCGTTCTTCCCTTTCTAGGAGCAAATACCTCCCTGTTGCAGCTCCGATACAACGCCGTAGCTATAGTCTAGCGAGATTGTCTTCTCCGTCTGCCAGTGGCTAAGATTCTCACCTTGTTTTCGCCCAACCATATAACACAGGACACCCACAAATTTATTGCGAATACCAAACTGCCCAAGCTTGTCTTCCCCTGCCTCCACGATAGCTATATCTGCCATGTCCCATGCTTCGAGTGGCAGGTCAGCAATCGAGAACTCCATCCTTCCGAGTATCCAGAACCAGCAACTTCTTCCACCTTTCATTTGTCATCCACTTCCAGTAGACGCATCCACAAGCATAATAGTGCCCGAGAAACAAGGGGTGCAGCGGTGTAATCATGGCCAACTCGCCCTCCCCAACGAGAAAATATGTCAAGCCCTGGGATGCAGCGGCTCGCCATTGTCCGGTGCTCGAAGAGAAGACGAGGATGTATACCTTGATGTTAGATTGCGCGAACCAGATCACTCTGAACGCCGTCTCTTCCACAGCCGCCGCCTCCTCCTTGCTGAGGGGGATGAGGCTAGGCTCGCAGGTCATCGGGTCCTCCACGGAAGCGGCTAGGTCATCGGGTACAGGGGGAAGCATGATGTATCGCTGGTGCAAGGGGTCACATACCACGAGGTCCGCGAATACTGGGGGCTGCTCATCCTCGTGGGGGTCGGGGCCGCGGGCGAGGAGGACGCGGCCGTCGCGGACGTCCCGGACAGTCCAGCTGCAGTAGGAGGGGAGGAAGGAGAAGGAGAAGTCGGCGATGCGGGCAAGCGCGCGGGCGGCCGGCACGGCGGGGTGAGGAGGGACGGCGGGGTGGAATCCTTCGCGGTTGAGGAAGCCGAGGAGTGGTGGGGCGTGGAGGCGGCGGAATCGGCGGCGGAAGGAGCCGTCGGTGGCGATTCGGCGGAAGGTGCTGCAGGCGGCGCATGCGCGGGAGAGGTCCTCTGGGGTGGGCAGGCGGAGGAGGATCTCCGCCAGGGGGTGGTCTGGTATGTCCGTCAGCAGCAATTCCCCTTTCTTATGGGTGGCCATCGGGAGTTGGACGCCGGCGGAAGAGCAGCCAGCCGCCGGGAACCCTAGGGGACAGGAGATGGGCAGTCTTTTTTTGGTCCCTGTTGAGGGTAAGGAGATTTTGCGTGCTGCCAAAATGGGCCTTGCTGTTGCTGGGTAACTGGCCACATCCGGGACGAGGCCGTTTGGCAAAAACAAAATGTTAACTACAGTCTCGGTAGGGTAGTCTACTCTCTACTGTAGCGATGGTTTTATCGCTCGACAAGAAAAATGTAGCGAGTTCCCCTTTGTGGTTCTCAGCAGTAACCAACTAACCCGTCGAATAAAAAAAAAACTAACCTGTTATACATCTTCCGGCCGGTCAGAACATGAACTAAGACTGACCTAGCATTTGGCACATTGCATTAAGAGGTGGTCAAATGATTTCTGAACATTGCCACTAAGTATAGAGGATCGGCCTTGGATACCACGACTCGTCAGGCGTCCCTTTTCTAGCAGTTGTTGCGCCTCATCAACATCTGAAGAACTTCCCTTTTAAAGGCTCATGAGACTCCCACCACAACCTAGTGTGGTCTGCTTCGATCGAGCCATGGAGGAAAGCTGAAGGCACAAGCAGCAGAATATATGCCATTGGTCGTTAACCCTTTCCAAAAAGAATCCGGTGTGTTCAATATTAGGGGCCACAGATCCATCTGCCATTTCCAAATCTTACTCGATAGCCAGGTCTGACCGACATACTACATCGCCACCCAAGAGAGATCTCAGCTTCAACCAGCAGGGAGAACCCCAATCCTGACCTCCTTCAAGGCATTTATAGAGACATTTTTCTAAAGAATGTGGATGTTCTTAGATATCAGCAGAGGGGCAACCGTCAAATGCAGTATTCCAGGTAGCATTTTTTTATATGTTCAAAGATAAAAGAAAAAGAAAAAAGTTAGCACTTGTTTGAACTTATGGTTAGGCTACCGCAGAAACAGAAAAATGGTTGATATAGATAGACAAAAAATATCCCCACCAAAAAAAGATAGAAAAAGATAATGTAGATAGAAAACCAACAATGTGTACATCAGCTAGCTTTATTTACTAGTCATTTTTTCTTCTGATATCAACACGAACGTTCATTTCAATGTTACTTTCCTAAACATGATACAGTAACAGCATAGACACCACTGTGAACTGAAATACTGTAAATTCCAATGTCACTCTCAGGCAGGGAACAACAACCACATCCATGGTACAGTAAAATTAACCCAAACATAGACATGACCAACACCAGGCGAAGCAATCTAGATTGTGACATTGTGTCATCCCTGTAGGCAAGGTGATCCAACTCCCCGCTATTGAAATTTCCCAGTCACTTTCAATTAAGAATGTTGATCTGATTACAGCTCCATCGAATCTGAACAAACAAGACAGGAGGTTAGACACCCAAGAAGAATGTTGGTTTGAACATGTACGCACATTTCAGAGTTTGTACGAGATAAAAGGAACAAGTTATAGCTCTTATATATGTAAAGATGACTATCACAATAGCACAAGCAGAAGAGCAATTATCCCATCGGTAAGATTGATCTCAGCTGGGTCTGAAATATGTCACCAGAAAGACTGACATGCTTTCGTGTGTTTAGCACTGTAATTTGCAATGCAAGTCGTTACGCATAGCCAGACAGAGGCATCTTAAGTATAATAAACAAAAAGAAAAGAGAGCCATGGAAATATTATGTCATGCTAAATTCGCAGTTTCCTGTTGATTGCTTCATATATTTCCTTTTTTATTCGAGAACGGCTCCGCCTTTTTCATTAAGGAGAACTGACCAGTTAATAAGGAAACTGGCTAAAACTTTTTCATTAAGAAGGAGAATCAACCAGTTAATAAGGAAAACTGGCCAAAACTGAAACAACAGCAATGCACATACAGACCCCGAGGCCAGCAACAAGCGAGCCGTCGACTCCGTCACCCGAGCAACCAGAGCCGACATCGTACAACCCTATCTGAAGCCGCCGCTCCAGCATCCACGCCAGCCGTGAGGCCACGCGCCATGTGCCGGCCCTGAGGCCACGCGCCATGTAAGTCGCCTGCTCCAACACTCGAGCAAGCAGAGCTAACACCCTACAACTATCTCCGGAGCCGCCGCTCCGACTTACAAATGCAAGTAAAACACACGCCGACCGTGAGACCGCGCACCAGGCGAGTCACCAACATCGTCACCCAAGCAACCGGAGCCGACACCTTACAACCCTATCTGAAGCCGCTGCTCCGGCATCCACGCCGGCCCCGAGGACACACGCCATGTAAGTCGCCTGCTCCATCACCCGAGCAACCGGAGCTAACACCCTACAACCATGTCCGTAGCCACAACTCCGATTTACAAATGCAAGCACAACACACGCCGACCGCGAGGAGGCGCACCAGATGAGCCGCTGCTGCATCACCCGAGCAACCAAAGCCGACATCCTACAACCCTCTCTGGAGCCGCCGCTTCGACATCCACGTCGACCTCAAGGCCGCGCACCAGACTGGCCAACAATACTATCAACCAAATGAACAGTGTCAACACCGTTCCATGACGACTAGATCCAGAGCCACCGCTCCGACTTCCATAACAGCCATGAGGCCGCACACAACACACATCGATGGATCGACCACGTTGTTCGTCACGCACGACGGCATGGCAGCATCAATGGCAGAGGCACGTCTGGCTAGGGCATGGTCTCCAAAGGCGACGCCTTGAAAGACAACGTGATGAGGACACCATCGTCGCCCGCACCGGTAACCGGGAACTCGACTTTCACCCAAAGGAACCAAAAATGAAGGAGGTAGGAGATGAGTCTGAGCACCCAAGATGATGCCTCGACAAGAGGGGAACCACACCCATCGGTGCCGTTGTCGTTGGCACCAACCAAGGTGGAGCGAGGCTTTCACCCGAGGCTCTGGCACTCCCACAACCACCACACGGCCCACCTCCGCACATAGCACCTACCGTGGCACCGCCACACCAAAAATCACAAACCCGAGTCCGCCGCCCCAGCATCCATGCGCCACCAGCAGCTGCACTGCACGCAGAGCCGAGCAACACCACAACAACCTCGACCCGAGCACATACCCACGCCCTCCAGCGGCCACAGTCTAGCTCAGCCCAAAACCCTGCAGCAAGACGCTGCCGGAGGGGGCAAGACATGAACATGCCAGATCCGGTGTCCCGGTGCATATCCACGCGCCCCCGCCAAGGACGACCCGAAGCAGACCACTTCCACCCCACCGCGCAGTTCGGTCACCAGGAGCCCACATGCAGCCGCACCTCAAACGACCGAAGACCGCCAAGCAATGACTTCCAATCCTCTAGATTTGGCGAGCAACCGAGCAACTGCACACCGGTGCACAGCCCTCGTTGCCTGGCCACCACCCACCCATCGGAGAGAGGGGCTCCACCACCATGGCACGGGGATGCCACCTGAGCCTTCGTGTGTCGACGAGCAGGCCACCGTCGCCCCAGCCGTGACATCAACACTCAGACGCTGCCAGAACCTCCCACACCACCTTTGGCAGCTGGCCCGCTGCCGCCAAGGCTAGGTGTCGTCATGGGGTGTGATACCGGGGGGTTCTCGTTTTTCATATATTTCCTTTTTCTAGTAATAGACTACTATATTAGGTCGATTTCACTGAAAAAACATCTAACTTATGTCACGGAAGGAAGATACCGCACAGATGAGTCGTTAGTCACAATCCACAGATGATAGATGTGAAGTCTACAACTAATCTTATGAGGCTGATTCAATCAAACAGCTTGTGAGCACATGTTGTTCTTGCTATTCAGAGCAGCCGCTCAAACTGTTATTTGCGGTCTAGGTTTGGCATCGTTGTAGATGAGCAAAAGCAAAAATAAATAAAAAGTCCAATGACATGCTGCAATAGTGTTTGTCAAGTGTTGGGTTGGTTGCTAGTTCTGTCACAGAAATCTTGCAATTTATAAGATCTACTTTCTCTGTCCTAAAATAAGTGTCGTGGCTTTAGTTCAAATTTGAACTAAAACCACACTTGTTTAGGGACAGATGTAGTATTAATTATTAAACAGGAAATAAGAAATCCATGACGCTATTCCACATAAGAAGAGTTATCTAATGTGTTGCAGTATACTTTTGTGGCCACGATTCAAAAAATTAATGTACCTAATGTATGCAAACACCTAATATCAGCATATATGTTTAAAACAAAAACGGAAAGCCGATACATGCATGCCTTTGTTGGAAATATGCCCTAGAGGCAATAATAAATTAGTTATTATTATATTTCCTTGTTCACGATAATCGTTTATTATCCATGCTATAATTGTATTGATAGGAAACTCAGATACATGTGTGCGTACATAGACAACACCATGTCCCTAGTAAGTCTCTAGTTGACTAGCTCGTTGATCAATAGATGGTTACGGTTTCCTGACCATGGACATTGGATGTCATTGATAATGGGATCACATCATTAGGAGAATGATGTGATGGACAAGACCCAATCCTAAGCCTAGCACAAAGATCGTAGTTCGTATGCTAAAGCTTTTCTAATGTCAAGTATCATTTCCTTAGACCATGAGATTGTGCAACTCCCGGATACCGTAGGAATGCTTTGGGTGTATCAAACGTCACAACGTAACTGGGTGACTATAAAGGTGCACTACAGGTATCTCCGAAAGTGTCTGTTGGGTTGGCATAAATCGAGACTGGGATTTGTCACTTCGTGTAAACGGAGAGGTATCTCTGGGCCCACTCGGTAGGACATCATCATAATGTGCACAATGTGACCAAGGGGTTGATCACGGGATGATGTGTTACGGAACGAGTAAAGAGACTTGCCGGTAACGAGATTGAACAAGGTATCGAGATACCGACGATCGAATCTCGGGCAAGTACAATACCGCTAGACAAAGGGAATTGAATACGGGATTGATTGAATCCTCGACATCGTGGTTCATCCGATGAGATCATCGTGGAACATGTAGGAGCCAACATGGGTATCCAGATCCCGCTGTTGGTTATTGACCGGAGAACGTCTCGGTCATGTCTACATGTCTCCCGAACCCGTAGGGTCTACACACTTAAGGTTCGATGACGCTAGGGTTATAAAGGAAGTTTGTATGTGGTTACCGAATGTCGTTCGGAGTCCCGGATGAGATCCCGGACGTCACGAGGAGTTCCGGAGGTAAAGATTTATATATGGGAAGTCCTGTTTTGGTCACCGGAAAAGTTTCGGGTTTATCGGTAACGTACCGGGACCACCGGGAGGGTCCCGGGGGTCCACCAAGTGGGGCCACCATCCCCGGAGGGCTGCATGGGCTATGTGTGGGAGGGGACCAGCCCCAGGTGGGCTGGTGCGCCCCCCCTCATGGCCCAAGGCGCAGCTAGGTGGGGAGAGGGGAAACCCTAGGCGCAGATGGGCCTAAAGGCCCACCCTAGGGGGCGCCCCCTCTCTCTCCCTCTTGGCCGCCCCCCGAAGACCCATCTAGGGCTGCCGCACCCCTTGGGTGGGAACCCTAGATGGGGGCGCAGCCACCTCCCCTCCTCCTATAAATAGTGGGGGTTTTGGGGCTGCCTAACACATGAGTTTCTCCCTCTATTGGTGCAGCCCTGCCTCTCCTCCTCCTCCTCTCCCGTGGTGCTTGGCGAAGCCCTGCTGGATTGCCACGCTCCTCCATCACCACCACGCCGTTGTGCTGCTGCTGGACGGAGTCTTCCTCAACCTCTCCCTCTCTCCTTGCTGGATCAAGGCGTGGGAGACGTCACCGGGCTGTACGTGTGTTGAACGCGGAGGTGCCGTCCATTCGGCACTAGGATCTCCGGTGATTTGGATCACGACGAGTACGACTCCTTCAACCCCGTTCTCACGAACGCTTCCGCTTAGCGATCTACAAGGGTATGTAGATGCACTCTCCTTCCCCTCGTTGCTAGTTTCTCCATAGATAGATCTTGGTGACACGTAGGAAATTTTTGAATTTCTGCTACGTTACCCAACAGCCTTGACATCTATACATGCTAATGGAAGATGCAAGCAATTAAGATGGACTAACTCGCTAAACTACTGCACCACAGTTCACTGTATGAGTGTTCTCCAACTTCAGATATATTTCTCTTTCGGTCTGGCAGACCAAGGCGTGCACTGTGCACTGCTATACGACAGATTGAAAACACAACATCCATGCCTGGAGTTTATTTTCTATCTCATATGTGAAGTTAGGAAAAAAGAAATATAGCAATTTGGTTTCCGTAGGAAACTCCATATGAAGTCCAACTAGAGTGAGTGTGATGGAATGTTTACAGATAGTACGGATTGATATAGAAAAATGACACCAGAAATTAGAGTAGGATTAAAACATATATAGAAATGAAATTCAAGTAAGTGAAAAAAACATCAACCAATTCAGATTCAGATACAAGCAATCAATGTTTAGGTTTAGCTCTTGGTGAAACAATTAAAAAATTGTTGATTGAAAGGTAGAAACCAACGTATGGTGGAGTGGATGGGAGCAAAATATAGATTATTCGGATTGAAGCCTAATCACATTAGTTAACTTTATGCTCAAAATACGGGTCACGTCAACACCATCATTGATGTATACTCCTACACAGGCAAGACAAAACAGAGATAAGGCCGGTGGCTAACCAGGTCCTAGCGAACCCTGGAAACATACTAAACATAGATGACAAGGCTCACACTGTCATAGAGAAGCATCTTCTTAAATTGTAGCCATGTTGGCACCATAGTCTCACAAATGATGATCACAACTATTAAACTTCAGTCTCATGTACTTAATTAAGGCAAGGAGTAGCCACGTGATTAGTTGAAAGGAAGCACAACGAAGACACGAGTCATGAGCACTTTTATGTGCAACATCAAAACTTCACTTTTATGTGTTTAGCAGTGTAATTTGCAATGCAAGCTGGAATACATAGCCCGACAGAGGCATGTAAACATAAGTAAATGAGTCCGGTAAATCTTAGATCATGCAAAAAATGTAGATTTGTGTTGCAGCCTTGAAGGGCTCTGTATACTACAGAGAAGTTTAACAAACTTTTAACCTAGGTCAGTTTAAGAAAAACACTTAAAACTTACGCCTCTGAAAAGAAAAAAAATCAAGAGTTCTTGCCACAACCGACAAATTTTGCCTGCTTATATTTGCCGTTCATTGGGAGACTTGGAAAGAGGGCACGGGAAATAGTTTTCAAACTATCTTAAAATGGAAACAAAAAGAAAAACTAGGTGCCCGCCTATGAGTGATCTTATGTGGCTGATTCAGATCAAACAGCTTGTGCAACACAAGCTATTCTTGCTATACAGAGTAGTGAGCCTCTTATTTGTGACCACAGCAGTTATTCAATTGAAGATATTATATATGTGAAGATGCCTCAAAATCTAAAAAAACTATTCTGCCTCCTTAAGGTTATATATAAAAGAAGCAGACAAGATGAGTCGCGCCTGAATGGAATGAATTTGCTTGAACTGAGTGGAACAATAAAATGAAAATTGGATCTACACCAATATTCCTTCTACACCTTGACCATAAAGTACTCCTGTAAAATAATTGTTCTACCATTTTTGTGATTTCATGAGGCCTAAATAACAGTGAATGCATAAGCTATGTGAAAAATCTTCTCTTTTCCGATTTTCTCCGGAAAGTGATTAGAACAAATTAAATAATAAATCACAATTAAATTATTGTGATTGATTAGTTTTCCCACAAGCACAAGATAAATAACCACAACTGAAGCGTATAAACCAGAATGACTAATCTCAGTACTGAACTATTAAGCATTAGACAAGCAGTGTGGTAACTATGAAGGGGAGGACATAAGGAAGCAATAGAAAGTTTACCACTTCATATTGTCGGTGCAGATAACAAGGATGGTGGGAAGCTGGTATATATGCGGGCGCTGGCCAAGCTAAACCCGAAAGATACACCACAAACCCTCTCAAGATGCAATGTCTTGACGTCCATTGAGACATATTCCACCTACAGAGATGAGCTTATGGACTGCAGGGGTCCAAGCTTCCTTAGGAGCAAGTACCTCTCAGTTGAAGCTTGGATATAGTACTGATAATCATAAGGTAGTGAGATTGTCTTTTCGATCTTCCACTGGCTAGAACTCTCACCTTTGTTTCCTCTAATGTAATAACAGAGATCACATTTGCCACCTAAAGTTTCATCATGGATATCCAACATCCCGAGTCTGCCTTCTCCTGCCTCCACAATGGCTAGACCGAACATGTTTAAAGTTCCGCGTGGGACGTCGAGGATGGAGAACTCCATCCTCTGGGTGTCAAACACAAGCAACTTCTTATTCATTGTGGACTCCAAATAAAAGCAGCCATAAGCGTAATGGCACCCGACCAACTTTCTGTGCAATGATGAGATCATGGTTGACTCTCCCTGGTTGGGGAACAAATCATCCCAACCCTTGGATGCAGCGGCTCGCCATTGTCGGGTGGTCGAAGAGAAGACGAAGGCAGCCGGACCAGTTTCGCAATGTGCTATCATGACCACTATGAATGCCCTTGCCGCCTCTTCCATGGCTGCAGCTGCCTCGTTGACGCCTGTTCCGGGGGAAGCTATTAAAAGCTGGCACCGGACTGGAAACTCCAGCGAAGCGGCTAGGTCATGAGGTAGTTGGGGAAGCAGGATGTGTCGGCTGTGCAAAGGGTCACACACCACGAGCTCCGTGAACACTTGGGGATCAGGGTTGGCGGCGAGGAGGACGCGGCCGTCGCGGACGTCCTGCACGGCCCACCGGCGGTGGGAGGGGAGGAAGGAGAAGGTGAAGTCGGCGGCGTGGGCGAGCGCGCGGGCGGCGGACGCGGAAGGGTGAGGCGGCAGGGCAGGATGAAACCCATCGCGGTCGAGGATGCCGAGGAGGGGCGGGGCATGGAGGAGGCGGAAGCGGCGGCGGAAGGAGCCGTCGGCTACGACTCTGCGGAAGGTGGCGCAGGTGGCAGCTGTGCGGGCGAGATCTTCTGGTTCAGGCAGCCGGAGGAAGATCTCCGACTTGAGGTGATCTGGGATCGACATCAGCGACGAGGCCATTTCCTTGTCGGCCGCGAGTGAGGCGGAGGAGGGAGAGTGGTTGGTGGTAGGGGAATTCGAGGGCGGTTGGGGCGGAAGAGGTGATCGCCGGTGGGTGGAGGAGGCGGCCGCCGGGGAAGGGGAGTCGATCGGGAACCCTGGTTTTTTGAACTGGAATCGGGATTCGGGAACCCTCGCCGCTGATTTAGCAGCAGCCGGCTGCGTGCTGTGCGGACGCTGCTGGAGTCTGGAGAGAGTGATTTTATCGTGCTGCCGAAATGGGCCTGTGAAATGGTCATCTTCAGGCCGAGACTGCCCACTTACGTTTCCACTTCCAGGCCCAGCACCTCAGATTTTTTTATGGAACGCGACATCTCAGTTCAAACAATATTTTTGGGTACCTGTTTTGTAACCAAAAGAGTTCGACGAGTGGAAATCCAAACCATCACCCGTCATTGTCAGTCGCCACCCCATGATACAGCAGCTCCGGTTCAACAACGATAAGCAAAGCACAGAGACCCGACTGATATATACACCAAGAAGCTGACTACTTTTACTTCAATCAAACCTTTTTGCGGGTTAAAAAAATGACTAACAAAACCTTGCCGCGACCTAGAAATAGATCGACTTTGTATCATTATACTACTGTGTGTACATTGTCAAACCACACACACAAAGATCAGACACCCGTCGCCCATGATGCCTTGCAGGTCTAGTTCCAGAAAAGCATGAACTGATCAATGACCTTTAAGATAGCAGCCGGGAGGGGTAAGATGATTCCTCCTGGACGCGAGCCGAGCCGAGCCGAGCTCGGGCCGAGCCAGCCATTAGCTCGCCCAGCACGAGCCGAGCCAGCCCGAGCTAACTGCTCAGGCGAGCCTAAGTAGCAGGCTCGACCCGAGCTGTGTGCTGGCTCGGTCCAACTCGGCAGCTCGTGTGCACTTCACATCAGCATGCAGACTACTCCCTCTCTTCCTAATATAGTAGTATTTATATGTGCTAAGTGCTAACTTTGACAACAAATACACCCAAGTGCTAACTTTGGACAGCATCAACACTGAAAGCCTGAAACTTTGACAGCATGTACACCCAAGTTTGGACAGCATTAACACTGAATGTCTGAAACTATTGACAGAAAAATACACACAGGTTTGGACAACAAGTACACTGAAATTTGGACATCAAATGCACCCAAGTTTGGACAACACTGAAGAAATTGAGATGAACATAAACCATTCATGAGTTTAGCAAAATAAGATGACATATGTCACATCCATAGTTCAAACTTCAATGACAACATAAACTTAATAGTCCAAGGTTGAGAAGTTGACATATGTCACATCTAAAGTTCAGGCAACATAAGCCATGCAAGAACTCCATCATTCAAGGGTGACGACCAATATAGATCCATTGCTTGATTTACTTCCATGTGCAAATTTAACAAATGCATCTTGATGGTCTTCTCCCTACAATGTATCCTACATGTAACAATGGTTATTGTAAATAAGAAAAGCCTACAAGTAACAAAAGTAAACTAAAAAAATCTTACAAGTAACATACTTACTAGTAGTTGCAATCTGCCACACTTTTAGGCAATTTGACCTTCTCCACATCCTCCTCCTCATCATCTTCTTCTACATCCTAGTTTTGTGCAAGTTAGCCATTAGATTTTTAGTTTATGGCAATAACATGATGCATATTGAAATCATACGACATAAAACATAGCTCGAAATTATACCAACACATTTAAGTCTTTGTGAGCACCCTTGATATAGCTTCCGCCACACACCAATGCCTCCACCATGTATGGTTTTAGAGAGCTTCGATAATCATCCAGAATTCTTCCACCGGTGCTAAAAGTGGATTCAGAAGACACCGAGCTAGCAGGGATAGTTAAGAATCTTCTTGCCATGTTTGCCAAAACAGGATACCTAAGTGCATTCACCTTCCACCACTCTAGCAGATTGAAAGTGGCAACCATACCCTCATTTGCATCATCCATATAGTTTCTCAATTCACTCTTAGATCGTTTTGTAGAAGTGGATGATAAGAATGAGAGAAACTCAGAATCTGCAGGTGGCATTGAGGTACTTGTATTGCAAGTATTCTTGCATTGAGGTTCAGCTTGCCTCTTTTGAGAATCAAATTTCTCATACAACTTGTCCAAATCTTTCTTGAATGCAGACAACTCAGTTTCAGCCTTATCCTCATCATAGATCTGCCCAAAGCACCAATCCACGTACTTCATTTTGTACCTTGGATCCAGGAAAGTGGCAAGAACCATGACATTGTTTGGTTCTTCCCAATATTTGTTGAACTTGTCCATCATAGCATGTCCCATAGCATTGTAGGTTTTGTCCTTATGAACCATGGCTTTTCTCAAAGCAATTTTGATACTCACAATGTGGGGTAAAATATGTTGGCGGTGGGATAGGATTGACCTGAAAAGGTTGTAGTCACTCTAGCAAAAGCAAACAACAATGGTTCAATAAGCTGAAACATATCCCATTCTTTGTTTGTAGGCTTCCACGTGTAGTTGGCATCCGAATCAGCATAAGACACCAAGGCTTGCCTATATGGTCGGCCAGTTTCCAACATCTTGTATGTAGAACTCCACCTCGTGCAAACATCTAGGGTCAAATGCGCTCCAATTTTAAGGCCCAAACTCCTGCAAATCTCAACAAATTTGTGCAGCCGGGAAGGGGACTTCTTGAAGTACTTCACTGTCTCCCTTAAGTTCGTTACCAAAGTGCTCATGCAGGCTGTCCCATCCTGCACTACCAAGTTGACAATGTGAGCACAACACCGGACATGGAAATATTTGGCTTCAAAGTCTGTCCCTCTTCGAATAGAAAACATTGCCTTCAAATCTCTAACAGCTGAATCATTGTTTGATGCATTGTCTAGTGTGATGGACACTATCTTGTTTTCTATGTTCCATTCAGTCACACATTCAAACAACGCAACAGCCATGACGTTTCCACTGTGAGGGGGGTCCAACTCCATGAACGCAAGCACACGAGTCTGCATCCTCCAATGTTTATCTATATAGTGTGCCACTACACACATATAAGAAATGGTTTGGTTACTTGTCCACATATCTGTAGTGAGACTAATGTGGTCCACATTCTTCAGGGCTGCCTTAAGGATTTCCTTCTCTTTATTGAAAACCCTCAAACACTCAGCTCTTATTGCCTTCCTACCAATTTCTTGATATAAGCGGGTTCGAGTACTTCATCACAATATTGAACCACTCATGTTCCACCATCCTGAATGAGTAGTTATGGACAGCCACCATTTTTGCAATCAACTCCTTCATAGTTGTGTGCTCATACCCATTGGATGGCACACCTAGAGGAAGACCGGATTCACCTCTAACATTGGACGGCTTGTACCCAAGCCGTGATTGTATAAGTTTTGTCGCAACCTTGTTCTTGAAGATCTTACACTTCTTCATATGCCTATTAAGTGTTGTGGTGCTTGAACCTTGAACATATATGTATAAATTGTGGCAATGCATACACTTTGCCTTCAACTCTTCAACCTTAGGATCCTTTTCTGATTTCACCTTCACCTTCTCAAAAAAAGTCCAACAATCTGAACTCTCCCTGCTAGTACTGGACTTGCTACTGCCCTTGGTAGTGACTTGCGCTTGACTTTCACCCCTTTCTTGCGTTTCTCTCCTGTTCTTGCATTGTCTTCTTCTGAACTAACAACAAACACATCAGTCTCACCTCCAGGGGACTGAACAATATCCATTTCATCCTCTGACATGTCATCTCTAAGATCATACGAAGTTCTCTTCTTCCTCAGACTCGGACTCATGAGCAGGCACATACACATTCTCATCCTTCTCTTCCTCATCCTGCTCCTGGACACGATCCTCTTCCGGCTCATGTTCCTGTTCAAACAATGATATTTTGAAGGAAAATCCACTAAATATTTGTACGGCAAGTATACTGAGATTAGGACAGCAAGAATGAAGTCCATCTATAGTTTCTACAACAAAACAATTGAGCCCTCAATAAACAGGGGCATTACATGGGCATAAATACTCACTTTTTAGACAGTATATACACTCAAATGCACCCAATGTTGTACAGCATATACATTCAAACGCCCAATGAACAGCCAAATAATAACTTGATTCCTCCTACACAAAGCTAGCTAGGCTAGCAAACTGAATAATAACTTGCTACATCAGAAATAGACAATCATGTTACAGACTGTAAAATATTATGCAATTGCTACAAAATATCTGCAGGCGCAAAACTGGAGGACTCTGGTTGCGTTAGACTTAGTCATATGCAAATCTTCAGGAAACAATCAATTACTTAAGCACAACTGATTATAATGGACAATAGCAGATGGGCATAAATCAAGTGGAAACAATAGGAAATTTACTACTTCTTTTGTTGTTCTCTGGCTTATCCCTATGCATCACACAACAAGCTCACAAGCTTTATTTATATCCAGAGGAAAGAAGAGCAGGCCACTGCTTTGTGCTTACCCAGGACTCAGCTTTAGCCGGAGAAGTAGGCGTGACGGAGGTGTTCGCGGAGCCGGTCCAGCCGGATGCAACAGCAGCTGCCGCCCGCGCGCCGATACCTTTGTTGTCAGGTAGACGCCGAGGCGGAGGCGGGGGTGGCACTGCTCGCGCCTGCTGCTTTGCCCTCACAAGCGGGTCAACAAGGACGATGCTTGGATTGGCCTTGGAACGAACGGACGGCTCGATGCCGGCGTCCATGGAGCTGGAGGTCTTGCTTCTGCCCTTCTTCTTTTTTCCAATCGCTGGCTCCTTCCCAAGAATGGAGGTCAATGACCTCTCTTTCTTCTTCTCCATGGCTCCTTGGGCGATCTGGACAAGCGGCGTGTGTGTCATCGGTGACACAAGGAACTGCAATGGCGGCGGCCGGCGGAGGCTGGCTAACCTAGCGCTGGGGGAAAGAGGATGAGTGCTGCTCGGGGTGAGGTAGAGCGCTAGGTCAAGTGACTGGTGCTGGGCCACTTTGGGCTGCAGAGTTGGACGAGCTCACGGGCTGGCTCGAGCCGAGCTGGGCTCGGCCCGAGGCCGAAACAAGCCCAATAACGTAGCTCGGCTCGGCCTTTTTGTTTCTCGGGCCGAATCAAACTCGGGCCGAGCCTGGGCGAGCCCGAGCCGAGCCTGAAAGCTCGAGTTCGACGTCCAGATTTAAAGATGATGTTGAAAATACATGACCTAAGTGTTGTAGACCATAGATCTGTAGGACAATGCCTTTATGGAGGATAACAACCAGTAGCGGAGCTACAACAGCAAACCTGGACAGGTCAGTACAAAGAAAGCTAACTGTTTTTACTAGAGTAATGCTACATCTACCAAAAACACAAATGTAAACTAACGTAAATAGCAACGTGGTGGGCTGGGATTGGAGAGAGGGGCGGATGGGGCCCACCCCCGGTTAAAATCAGGGGGGAGGATTTAGTTTAGGCAGGTTACGTAAGCTTCCGTAACGTTTTACGTAGATGCAGCATTATTGATTTTTAACAGCATGGCCTAATTTACCCGTCAATCTGCATTAAACTTGGTAAAAACGGGTGGGCCATAGCCTATTTTGCTAACACACCGCTCCACCGATGATAACAACATGTGAGTTGCCTACATCTCTGTACCCAAAAATTGTCTTCGAAGCCACAAATCTACTAAAGTCGTGCGACCAGGGGAGGTTCAGATCATCGTAGACCACAACGTTGCATAGACCGAACAGGTCCCAGTCCTCCACTAGTAGAAAACAGGGCTTTGGTTCAGGCCTGGCCAGCCCATTAGTCCCGGTTCAGTCACGAACCGGGACCCATGGGGGGCATACGTCCCGGTTCGTGAGCCCAGGGGGCCGGCCGGGGCCTCGTGGGCATTGGTCCCGGTTAAATGGCAGGCCCATTTGTCCCGGTTCCTGGCACGAACCGGGACCAATAGGCCTCGCTCCTGGCCCACATACATTTGTCCCGGTTCGTGGCTCGAACCGGGACAGATGGGGGGCTTTAGTCCCGGTTCCAGCCACGAACCGGGACAAATGAGTTGCCTATATATACCCCATCGCCGCAGCAGAGCACTCCACAGTGCTCTGTTTTTCTGGCCGGCGAGGGGAGGGCATTTGGGTGCTCTAGCTCACCTCCTATGCACATGAGGTGTTTGATGAAATGCCCGAGCCACACTAGTTAAGCTTTCTCCTCTCGAAGCTCAACCTCCAAGCTCCATTTTCCCCGAGATTTGCATAGGTTTAGCGGTCTGTCACATCATGTCCCCGTCTTCACCGCCGTCGATCGCCCGCGCCGATCTCGTCGCCGGCACCACCGTGGTGAGCCTCTTATTCTTATCTTATTTCCGAAAGAAAAGAATTCTTACTTTAGATAGATACTTGTCTAATTTTATTACTTTTATTATTGCTTGTCAATGAGAACTATGTATGTACTTTGGTTTTATTGGGATGATGAACTTCTATTAATTTGGTCACTTATCTATCCATGATATTCTGTAATGGTTTTTGACACACTTAATTATATATAATGCACGCAGATGAACCGGCAATGGATGTATGGTGACAGACACACCACTACTAGGGAAAAGCCTAGCAGCATCGCGGGTTTTGGGTGTATCAGTAGCGCGGGTGCCCGCGCTACTGATACGACGCCACCGCTAACTTGTAGCAGTAGCGCATGTTGACACACGCTACTGTTATATATGGTTAGCTGTAGCGTGCGTTGCAAACAGCGCTACTGCTAATTATCCGTAGCGGGTCTTATACCCCGCGCTACTGCTATTACTTTCAAAAACAAAACAAAATCTCGATCCCGTGCGTGTTGTCAATGGCAGCAATGGTTCGATCTAGCGACGACTGGCCTCGCCAGAGGCATGAACGGACAGCGGAAGACCAGATCCAGCAGTGGTTGTTGGAGAGGGCCCGTTTCTATGGCAGAGCCAGGCCGCGGCGTGGGGCTCCTCTTCCTGACCATGCCAGATAGCTCTGGGTCGTCCATGGTGACAACCTGCACGGGTGTCGTGGTTTTGTCACGGCAGATGTCCTCATGAAAGGACTTAGTCGCGGAGCCATCGCTACGGGTTAACTTAGAGGGGTTAAAGCGGACGCAAAGACACGAGAGTTATACTAGTTCGGCCCCTTCGATGAAGGTAAAAGCCTACGTCTAGTTTGTGATGGGATTGATGTGGTCTCGATGACTAGGGAGCAAACAGCTTCGCCTAGACCTCGAGTTGTTGTTGTCTGTCCTTAAGCCGCCGCCGGGTCGTCCCCTTATATACATGGGTTGACGCCCGGCTGGTCTACAGAGTCCCGAGGCCGACTCGTACAAGTGTTCGGCTCGGTCTCTCCTTCCCTTATCTTACAACACAATTTACATGACTATAGCTGTTTTACCATTATGGGCCCTAATCCGCCTTTGGGCTCCGGGCCTCTAAGTTTCATAGTAAAGCGCCATCTTCTAAGTCTTTGTGGGCTTCAATATAGCTGAGGGTGAACCGGCCCCTCCTGGGCGGTTTACACTCAGTAGTTACATCCCAACATTAGGCCCCAGATTGATTTGAACCTGTTCATGTCAATCTTCAACACTTTAGAAAAAACTCTGTGAACATCTTCCTTCATTTCTCGTAAACCGCCATCTTGTTAAACCGCCATGACGTCATCCTCTGGACACAGCAACAGATCATCTTGACGTCATCTCTATAAAAAAACGAAATAACAAGATTCCCTTCATTTAATATTATCCCGGAAATCGAGGCGACAGCTGCGCCATCTGCCGCTTTCAGCTCCTCGATTCTCGCGCCTGTCAATTACTCTCTGCCTTATTATAAATAGACCTGAGGGCCCTTTCTCTTCTTCCCCTTCCGTACTTCTTCTTCCTCGCGACGCCCCAGCTCTGAAGCTCTGCCGTCGCCTTCGACCTTCGAACGCTGCATCAACAAAGGCCGCTGCATCAACCTGGTTGTACCAGAGATCCTCGGTGTCCCTCCGCTATCCTGCGCATCCGGTAAGATTCTTCCTCATACCCCTAGATCTGTATCTTAGGGCTCCTGTTCTCATCTGCGTTCATAGGTGTTCATCCCTAGTTTCTTCGTATTCACTTCTGCCATAGCTTCTTTAATTCAACTGTAGCATCCATCTTGTGCGGTAGTTGCTCCGCATTCAGTTTAGCACTTAGTAGATTTTCCTTCTTGTTCAGAATCCCTTGATAGAACGCACGAACTTCTCTACCCTATTTAAAGCCTTTATAGATCGCAGAAATTTTTTCTTACTGAATCTTTGGTAGATCCAAATTAATTCCGTCGATGTGTGAAACCTGTTTCTGTCAACACTTAGCAGATTTTTCAGCTCTGTCCCTTCTGCCTAAGGGCGGTTTAATTTTTGATAGCTAATCCTCCATACCTCGTTAGTCCTCACTTAAACCGGCAACTGAAATTGAATGGCAATCTGTCGGTTTAACACTGAATAATATGCATAAACCGTTAACTGTAAACCGGCCTTTACTTTTCCTTTCACAGTTTTTCTTCCGGAATGGCCAAACAATTCTCTGCCTGCAATTGGGTTCCGTCCAAGATCACTGAGACACAAATCAATGGATATGTCACCACTGGCGCTTTAGCATCCAAAAGTGTCCTTCATTGGCGTGTTCCGGATTCTGAATGCCCTCCTGAACCTCAAGAGGGAGAAGTGATTGTATTTATGCAACACTTAGACCGGGGATTCAGCCCGCCCGGATCAAAAAAATTCCGGGATGTCCTCGCAAGCTTCCAACTCCATCCACAAGATATTGGTCCGAACTCTGTGTCCAATATATGCAACTTTCAAGTCTTCTGCGAAGTCTATCTTCAAGAAGAACCAACTGTGGAGTTATTCCGAGATTTCTTTCATTTGAACCGCCGTACAGAGTTTTCGGACGGTCCTAACACAGAACTTGGTGGCGTTTCAATCCAAAAAAGGAAAGAAGTGGACTTTCCTCACGCCAAACATCATAGCCATCCGAAAGATTGGAATCAAACCTGGTTCTATTGCCGGAATACTGCTCCTAACGGAGAAAATCCCTTGCCGGGTTATCGCCCTCACCGGCTTAGCAACAATCACCCATTGCCTTCGCGCTTGACTGCCGCAGAACGGAAGAACTTTGCACCCCAAATTATCAAGCTCCGGGCTCTAATGGCCAATGGCTTAACTGGTATTGACCTTGTCCGCTGTTGGGTTTCTTGGGGCATCTTGCCATTAAGCCGCCGCCCCGGATTGATGCATGAATACACTGGTAACGTCAAAGACCCTCAACGACATCACGAGCTATCAATAACTGAGCTTGAAGTTGCCGAGACAGTGAAGAAAATGCTTGATGAACCGATCTCCGCGTGCAGCCAAACCGGGTTGGCCCCGTTCTGCGTCTCCAACAAACCGCCCGCAGTAAGGTTCCACTCATTTCTCTACGGATTTTGATTCCATATTGATTGTATTAATCCCTTATTAATTCTCAGGCTAACAACTACTTTTGGAAAGCAAGCGAAACCGGCCGGGTTCCTCGTGTAAAGACCAAGACCACCAAGAAAGCTGGCAAGAGGAAAACCGCCGACTCTTTCCGAATCACGGAGGATGAAGAATCGAGATGCGAGGTAGAGCTTGACTTACTTTGTTCCTTTTGTCATTCATCTTACTGGCAGTTACAATTCCCAGGATGACGCTGAGGCCAGCCATGCAGATCCTGTTGAGGTAATCCTTCTTTCTTCCGATTCTGATCTTGTACCGGTTAAAAGAATTTGCCGCACAGTCCGGAAAGTGAAACAATCTCACTCTCGTGCTCATTTGAATCCAAAACTTTCTTTGAAGACACAACAAACTGAAGAATGCCGTACGACCCGGCATAGCGGTCAAAAATTACGTCGTCCGGTTTAGCTGACACACCAACTCGGAAACGTCGTCCAGAGGTGACTTGTTCTCCTGAAAAGCGTTATCCTTTGAAAGGTTTCTTCCGATGTCCTCTCAATTCGTCTGACCCGAATTATCAGGCTTCTTCCAACTCGTCTGGCGGTTCATCAACCACTCAGCTGCCTCCTCTCAAAGTTGCTGTTGGGTAAGCATATTACTCCTTCATTTGTTTTTTGCATTTGTCGGTTTATCATATTCTAACCCTTGATGTTGTAGCACCAAGGCTCGCCTAAGTAAGAAGGCCAAGACCCTCGACCCTACTGTGGATGTTGATCCGGAGAAGACTCCAGAGCATCATGGTGAAAATCCCGAATTTGCTAAAAACAACTCTGCTGGGGTTAATCAAGATGACAATGCTAACCCGCCAGAGGTTGAACCGGATGTCCCAGTTGAGACGTCACATCCTCCTGCTCCACTGAGTCCTGCAGCGGAACAACGGGATTCGGCTGCTGACCCGCCAAGCCCGGGTATGAAAGCACCAAGCCCAGGAAAAAATGCCAATCCGGCCAGCCCGACCAAAGATGACGATGTCGTAGTGACGGGCACCGCATATACCGCCCCTGGCAATCCGGTTGCCCTATCAAAACACAGCGCCAAGGAAGAGTTTACTGCCATGAGTAAAGGGAAGGAAAAAACTGATCTGTCGACATGACAATCTCTCTCGCCCAAGATCTTCACTCCGACTTCTGAACCGGCTCTACACAAGTCGTGATTTGAAGCCGGTCCGTAAATCTTATGAAGGAGCGCTACGAGGTAAGGAGTTATGCCTCTCTTGTACCTTCATTGCGTAGTAGCCCCCAAGGGCCGGTTCAACTTAGCTTAGTTAAACCGGGACTTAATATAAAACTCAAACTTTTCAGACTTCATTGATGTAGCCCCAAGGGCGGTTCAACTTAGTATAGTTAAACCGGGATCAGAACTTGTATCGCCGCAGCAGAACATGTTCGAGCAAATAGCCATTAGCCCCCAAGTGCCAACTTGAATACCTGTATTGAGCTTGGGACTTTGTGATGAAACTACTAACGTGCTCCCTTTTTGTCACAGAGTGAGATACGCCAACAAACCTCACAAATCAATGACCTTCATGTTAATCTTAAATCTCAACAAGCAGAAGCCTCCAAGGCCAAGGATGAGCTGAAAACCGCCTTGACTACTATGGAGCAGCTCAAGGAGTGGTTTAAATCCGAGCAGGCCAACTGGGATACTAAGAAAGCGGGGTTGCTAAAGCAGGCGGAGGATCTTTGAGCAGCTCTTAAACCGGTGATGGAAGAGCTCACCGGATTAAAGCACCAAATTAACGCCATGACCTCTGCAATATTTGGTAAGAAATGTTTCACCAAGGTTATGATTAATATTCCGTTTTGACATTTCCGCCGGTTTAACCTGAACTTTCTTAAACCGGTATAGGTAAGCGCATTGCTCATCTGGGCTCTGACATGCGGAAGAAACTCAAGGCCGCGTATACGCTAATTGAACAGCTGTATATCAGCACCCAGCGAGTTATTTGCGCCACCTCTTATGATAACACAACTCCGTCATTGATCAAGGACACACTGGACCGGCTATCCATGATACGGGCACAGCTAGAAGAATTGAAACGATCCGCTGCCCGGGCTGGCACCTTATTGGCTCTAACTCGCGCCAAAGCATGGATAGCTGACCTTGATCCGGCTGACATAGCCAAAGGCTTCCCAAGTGCTCAAGAAGATGGCGAAGCATTTGATAATGATGCTCTCAAACGGGTAACAAGGGAGATGCATCCTCTGGCGAGTCAACTCGCAGCAGAGGCCAACCTGACGGTTCACCGCTCCTTCTACGATGCAAACAACAGATGGGTTGAAGCTGTTATTCCGAAAGTGCAGAACCTTGTTCCACCAACCCGTAAGCACACTTATGCCCCTGACGTTGATCCGGCTGAGCTTATAAGTGAAGAGGCTGTCTTTCAGGCTTTAACCCGGATTGATGGACCACCAATGACTTCGGCCATTGGGTGGTGAGGAGGAAGAAGTTGAACCGGCCAGACGACCCATCTTCTTCACATCAACCCGCAATGAAGCTTAATCCGTCAAGCGGTTGATGCATCGGTTGCCCGTCATAACGCCATTCCAAATTTTGGGCCTCTGAATGCCTTGTAATAGGATAGCCATCACTTTTGTTTTTAATATGCCTTCGTGCCCTGGTGCGGACTCCTTTGATTGAATGATCGAAACCTTCAATTTAAATTGCATGTAGTCACAAAATCTTAAACCGCCCCGGTGGTCTGTGCCGCCAGTCGGTTTGTGCCATTCATACATATATGAAATATGGAGGTATATAATCAATATTTTGTAATACAAAATAACTGCCGTCGCTGAGCATGAAGTTGGCTTAGCCAATCTTGAAGCGGAGGTTGTATAAACCATTACCGTCAAAGGAGAGAACAGCTCCTGTGTTTATACTGCCGGTTTACCACGTACGCCGTGCCGGGTCATAATAAGCCCCTGTTACTCCATAATAGGATGTTAACAGAACATCAAACCGGTGAAATTATCACCGGATTAAGAAAAATTGACCGAATTCCATTAAGCGGACAGCTTTGAAAAGCGGTTTAAGAATGTTGTCGGTTTAAGAAAGCGCAACAAAATCAAATAACAGTTGACAAACATGGGAGCAAAGGCAATGATAAACCGTTTGCAAAGATAAAGTTATCTTGAAATGATCAGATGGTGTTACCATGGTCGGACACGACCAAGCTCCCTATAAGGTGTAGCCATGGTTCGAGTCAGCCAGGTCCCCAACTGAAACCGTGGCATTATGCCGATCAAGTGGCGTGGCAATGGTTGGGGTTCGACCAAGCCCCCAAGTGACTCTATGGCCTTAGGCCGATCGAAGCGTGTTGGTTCAGATTTGACCATGTCCCCAAGTGATCTGGTGGCTTTCGCCTATCAAAAGGTGTTGCATTGGTTCGGACACGACCAAGCCCCCAAGTGATATCATAAAGCTTTTTAGAAAGCAAACTCAAGGGGTAAACCGGAGGCCGCTTTAAGACAGAACAACTCCATGTAACCACACATGATGTAACAGAACAGATACCCCGCTTTAGCCGAGGCTCCGGTTTATTGCTTTATTCATAATATATACACTGTCATAATATGTACATAAGTAGAGCCGATGGCTCAGGTATAATAAGGCCGAAGATGAGCTATGTTCCACGGCCTGTTGGTCTCCTCTTCTGATGTGCGTGAGTCTTTATGCTCTCGAACATCGATCAGATAGTACGACCCGTTGTGCAGATTCTTGCTGACCACGAAAGGTCCCTCCCAAGGCAGGGATAGCTTGTGCATGTCTGTCTGGTCTTGGATGAGCCGAAGCACCAAATCTCCTTCTTGAAAGGTTCTGGTCCTGACCCGGCGACTATGATAACGACGAAGATCCTGCTGGTAAATCACCAAGCGAGCAGCTGCTATGTCTCGCTCTTCATCCAGCCGATCCAAAGCGTCCTGTCGTGCTGTCTCGTTATCCGCTTCAACGTAGGCTGCCACACGAGGTGAGTCATGACGGACGTCGCTGGGGAGAACCGCCTCCGCTCCATAAACCATAAAGAATGGCGTGTATCCCGTGGATCTGTTAGGTGTAGTATTTATACTCCATAACACAGACGGTAGTTCTTCTACCCAACAACCCGGCGTCCTCTGCAAAGGGACCATAAGCCGGGGCTTGATGCCTCTTAGGATCTCTTCATTGGCTCTTTCCGCTTGATCATTGGACTGTGGGTGAGCTACTGAAGAAACGTCAAGCCAGATGTGCTCACGTTCGCAGAACTCCTTCATGGCACCTTTGGACAAATTGGTACCATTATCTGTAATGATACTGTGTGGAAAACCAAACCGAAAAATCACCTTTTTGATGAACTGAACCGCCGTGGCCGCATCACACTTGCTAACAGGTTCTGCCTCCACCCACTTTGTAAATTTGTCAACCGCCACCAACAGGTGTGTCTTCTTGTCCTTGGACCTTTTGAAAGGTCCAACCATATCCAGCCCCCAAGTCGCAAACGGCCAAGCAATTGGAATCATCCTCAATTCTTGGGCCGGTACATGAGCACGTCTGGAAAACTTTTGGCAACCATCACATCGTCTGACCAGATCTTCTGCATCAGCATGAGCAGTCAACCAATAGAAACCGTGGCGGAACGCTTTAGCCACCAAGGATTTTGAACCGGCGTGGTGACCACAATCTCCTTCGTGGATCTCACGCAATATTTCACAGCCTTCCTCAGGGGACACACAGCGTTGAAACGCGCCTGACACACTGCAATGATGCAACTCGCCATTAAAAATGGTCATAGACTTAGACCGCCGAACTATCTGTCGGGCCAACGTCTCATCTTCTGGTATTTTAACTCGCCCCGGTTCATGTACGCCAGATAAGGGAGCGTCCAATCCGGAGTGACGCGCAGAGCTGCCACCAATTGACCCTCCGGATCAGGAACAGCCAAATCCGCTTCACCAGGGAGCTTGACCGACGGATTGTGCAGTACGTCGAGAAAAAGATTAGGCGGGACCGGTTTGCGTTGAGAGCCCAACCGGCTCAGAGCGTCCGCCGCTTCATTTTTCCGGTGATCCACGTGGTCCACCTGATAGCCCTTGAAATGACCTGCGACAACATCCACCTCACGACGATATGCAGCCATGAGTGGGTCCTTGGAATCCCAAGTGCCAGACACCTGTTGAGCCACTAGGTCCGAGTCACCGAAGCACTTAACCCGGCTTTGATTCATCTCCTTAGCCATCCGAAGACCATGGAGCAAGGCTTCATACTCAGCTGCATTGTTAGTACAAGGGAACATTAAGCGGAGAACGTAACAAAACTTGTCACCTCGTGGGGAAGTTAATACGACTCCAGCCCCGAGCCCTCCAACTGCTGGATCCGTCAAAATGGATGGTCCAATATGTATGATCCGGCTTTTCTTCAGGCGCTTGCAACTCCGTCCAATCATTAATGAAATCCACGAGTGCTTGAGACTTCACTGCCGTCCGAGGAACATAATTCAAACCGTGCGGCCCAAGCTCTATAGCCCACTTGGCAATCCGGACGGTCGCCTCCCGGCTCTGTATGATATCACCTAAGGGAGCTGAACTGACCACCGTGATGGGGTGCCCTTGGAAATACTGCTTCAGCTTCCGGCTTGCCATAAAAACTCCATACACCAGCTTCTGCCAATGCGGATATCTTTGCTTAGATTCAATAAGCACCTCGCTGATATAATAAACCGGACGTTGAACCGGATGCTCCTTCCCTACCTCCTTCCGCTCTACCACAATGGCCACGCTAACTGCCCTGGCGTTAGCAGCAACATATAGCAGAAGCGGCTCCTTGTCGATGGGGGCGGCGAGTACAGGCGGGTTGGCCAATGGCCGCTTTAAGTCCTCCAACGCTTCATCGGCCGGACTCGCATAAACCGATCTGTCTTCTTCAAAGATTCTGGTATAAAGGATGGCCTTCTCTCGAGGCGGTTGATAAACCGCTCAACAAGGCAATCCGCCCGCCAAACGCTGGACATCATTAATACATTTTGGCTTAGCCAAGGAGGTGATAGCCGTAATCTTCTCCGGATTAGCTTCAATCCCCTGTTGGACCCGAGAAAACCCAATAACTTGCCTGCCGGAACACCAAAAACACATTTGGACGGGTTGAGCATCATCTTGTAAACCCGCAGGTTGTCAAAGGTTTCTTTCAAATCATCAATCAGTGTTTCCTTCTTCCTTGACTTAACCACAATATCATCCACATAGGCATGCACATTACGGCCGATCTGTTTATGCAAGCAATTACATGCATAGCGCCGATAAGTTGCTTGGGCTCTTGAGCCCAAAAGGCATAGACACATAGCGAAGGCTCCAAAGGGAGTGATAAACGTTGTCTTCTCCTGGTCCTTAACCGCCATCTTGATCTCGATGATATCCGAATACGCATCCAAAAAGCTCAACGCCGACAACCCGCAGTGGCATCAATAATCTGGTCAATGCGGGGAGGGCAAAAGGATCTTGGACAAGCCTTGTTAAGATCTGTGTAATCCACACACATGCGCCAAGTGCCGTTTTTCTTAAGGACCAGCACCGGATTAGCAAGCCACTCTGGATGGAAAACTTCAACGATAAAGCCCGCTGCTAAGAGCCTGGCAACCTCCTCTCCAATGGCCTTACGCCTCTCCTCGTTAAACCGGCGGAGAAACTGCTTTACCGGTTTGTACTTGGGATCAACATTAAGAGTGTGCTCAGCGAGCTCCCTCGATACACAGCATGTCGGAAGGCTTCCATGCAAAATGTCCCGATTCTCACGGATGAACTTCGATGAGCGCTTTCCTATTTTGGATCCAAGTTGGCCGATGTTGAACTGCTTGGACGAATCGCCAGTACGAAGTCAACAAGCTTAGTCTCATTGCCGATTTAAACTTCAGGGCGGATCGTGCCTTCGTGGTTGGCTTCTTCAATGGAGTCATGTCCGCCGGATCAACATTGTCCTTATAATACTTCAGCTCCTCGGTGGCACAAACCGACTCTGCGTAAGCCGCACCACCTTCCTCACACTCCAAAGCGATCTTGCGGCTCCCATGAACCGTTATTGTCCCCTTGTGACCCGGCATCTTGAGCTGCAAATAGATATAACAAGGTCGTGCCATGAACTTGGCATAAGCCGCCGCCCAAACAGGGCGTGATATGGACTTTGAATTTTCACCACTTCAAACGTCAATGTTTACGATCTGAGTCATGTTCCTCCACGAAGGACACCTCCAGAGCTATTTTACCAACCGGATATGCTGACTTGCCAGGCACCACACCATGGAACACTGTATTGGACGGTTTGAGATGTTTATCTGTTAACCCCATACGATGGAAGGTCTCGTAGTACAGGATGTTGATGCTGCTCCCTCCGTCCATAAGCACCTTGGTGAACTTATAACCTCCCACCTGAGGTGCCACCACCAGGGCTAGCTGACCCGGATTGTCAACCCGGGGAGGATGATCCTCTCTACTCCACACAATGGGCTGCTCTGACCAGCGTAAGTAATGAGGCACGGCTGGTTCAACAACGTTGACTGCCCGCTTCTGAAGCTTCCGGTCTCGCTTGTCTAAGCTGGTGGTGAAGACGTGGTACTGCCCACTATTCAACTGCTTTGGGTTGCTCTGATAACCCGACTGCTGCTGCTGATTGTAACCACCCTGGTTATTCTGATTGTTCTGATTGTTATGTCCGCCGGATTACCATTAAACCCTGGACCGAATTTCCTCCACCGTAACCGGGCGGACCACGAACCGCCGCGGAACCTTGATCATACCGGAAAGCATTAGAACTTCTGAACTCCTGCATAATGTAACAATCCTTCCAGAGGTGATTTCTTTGGCGCCTCCTTCGTCCCATGCTTGGACAGGTTGATTCAACAGATAGTTCAAGCGGTCCGGATTGGGATTAGGCGCTCCACCTCGTCTGACTGTTTACCCTTGCGCCGCTGGCCCTTGTCCTGCTAGCGTTGGTGTTAACTCTGAAGTCCATGTTGCCGTTAAACTTACGCTTACTTCCACCATTACCTGCCGAGTGATGCTGCTGGCTTTTGGAGTTGCTGTTCTTCTTTCCCTTCCCTGTCTCATCATCATCATCAGACTCGGGATCCTTGGTACTATCAGAATCAGCATACTTCACTAAAGCGCCCATGAGAGTGCCCATGTCATTGCAAAACCGCTTCATGCGTCCCAGCTTCAACTTTAAAGGTTTAAACCGGCAGTTGCCCTCTAGGGTCAAGATCGCAGAATCAGCGTTGATCCGGTCTGAAGAATGTAAGATTTCCGAGACACGGCGTACCCAATGGGTTGTTGACTCCCCTTCACCCTGGACACAAGCCGCAAGTCCACCACAGACATGGGCTGCTTACAGGTATCTTTGAAATTCTGAATGAACCGGGTCCGCAACTGGGCCCATGAACTAATGGAATTGGGTGGCAAGCTTTTCAACCAAGTACGGGCCGTGCCCTCGAGCATCATGCTGAAGTACTTCGCACACGCGGCTTCATCCACATCCAACATCTCCATGGCCATCCCATAACTCTCTATCCATGCTTCTAGAGCCAGATCGGCGGTGTAATTTGGCACCTTGCGCGGCCCCTTTAAATCCTTGGGCAAGCGTACATTGCGTAAAGCGGGGACGAGGCAAGGCACCCCCAAAGAGCTAGAGGTAACTCCAGGCTCAAAGATGGTCGGACGAACCGGCGTAAGCTGATAATCCTGATGCTGCGCTGCTAACTCGGCCTCCCTGCGTGCGGGCCGGTCCACCACCTCCTGGCGTTGTCGAAACCACCTGCCGGGTTGTTGCCACGGGCGCACCGCCGTGCATTACCAATCTGGCCGGTTCATCCACGCGCCTGCTGTAGCTTCGGCTTGGGCGGGGGGTAGAGTGGATCCGATCGCGGCTGTACGAATATGCTTCTTGTTGGACCAGAGCTGTCCTAAGGAGTTCCTTGACCCGGCGCGTTTCTACCGCCTGTGGTGAATCGCCTTCAATTGGAATCGCCTCCAGCCGTGCCGCAGCTGCGACGAGGTTATCCATCGGGTTGGAGTAATGACCTGGGGGCGTTTGCACAGCCTGAGGCATGCTGGCATTATGGCGAGGTAGATCTATTATGCGGGGCTGAACCGGCGCGCCCGTCCCAGGTGCTTCCGCCCGGTTCTTTGCCGCGGATTACTGGTCCCCGCTCACCCGGGTGTTGAAGAGACCTCTTCCCTCGAAAACTGAAGGCAAGCAGGATTTGTATTTCCTCTTCATGACTTCATGCGACGCGCTCTGATCCAGCATGAGCCTATAAGCCTGTGCATCCAAAGCGGCCCGCTCTGCCGCCATCCTGGCGTCTGCAGCTGCCAGATCCGCTTTAGCCTGAGTGATTTGTTCCTTCACCTTCGCAATCTCCGCATTATGGATGTCTTGGTCCGCCGGGTTAACCTCTGCCACGAGCACAGCCAACGCATCGAATAGTTCTGATAAAACTTGAGCCGACGGGCGCACAGGGCCTCCTGCCCCGGCTGCCGCCGCCGCTGTTGAACCGGCAATCATTGTCACAGCGGTCGAAGAGTGAAGTGTTGCTTGTGTACCGGCCATGAATATTCCAACCTGGTTGGGTAGATCAGAGGGGTCCGGAATACTGTCACCGTCGGAACAGCCCCCGATCCGGCCATCTTGCAGCTGATATAGAGACTCAGTTTCTCCGGTCGACGACTCGTCATCAGAGTAGACGACGGTTTCGCCACCAGATTCTGATCCGTCCTCATAACTTCCTCCGTGGATGACTCCCACGAAGGCACGCTTGACGGCCGGTTTAGCCTGGGCAGGTTTCGCACGCTGAGCCATCTCGACGAGGTCGGTGCAGATGTCCGGCTCAGGCCCTGGCTCACCAATCTTGCCGATGAAAACGTGTATGCCACCAAAGGGGACCCGGTGCCCGTACTCAATCGAGCTGGCCTCGGGGCCCCAGCCCGCATCGTCGATGTAGAGCTTGCCGCGACGACTCTTGGTCATCCGGCCCACAACGTAGCCTTCGAGTCCTTCGAGCTTGCCCTCCAAGATCATCAAACCATCGTGCGATAGCCCGACGGTGGGCGCCAACTGTCGTGGTTTTGTCACGGCAGATGTCCTCATGAAAGGACTTAGTCGCGGAGCCATCGCTCTGGGTTAACTTAGAGGGTTAAAGCGGACGCAAAGACACGAGAGTTATACTAGTTCGGCCCCTTCGATGAAGGTAAAAGCCTACGTCTAGTTTGTGATGGGATTGATGTGGTCTCGATGACTAGGGAGCAAACAGCTTCGCCTAGACCTCGAGTTGTTGTTGTCTGTCCTTAAGCCGCCGCTGGGTCGTCCCCTTATATACATGGGTTGACGCCTTGGCTGGTCTCTGAGTCCCGAGGCCGACTTCGTACAAGTGTTCGCCTCGGTCTCTCCTTCCCTTATCTTACAACACAAGTTACATGACTATGGCGGTTTTACCATTAAGGGCCCTAATCCGCCTTTGGGCTCCGGGCCTCTAAGTTTCATAGTAAAGCGCCATCTTCTGAGTCTTTGTGGGCTTCAATATAGCTGAGGGTGAACCGGCCCCTCCTGGGCGGTTTACACTCAGTAGTTACATCCCCAACAACGGGCATGCACATGGGAGGGTGAGTCAAACCAGAGGGAGAGAGAGAAAAGGAAAACCGAGGGAGAGAGGAAGGTGATATAGGGAGCAGCGGAGCTAGTCACCGGTGGTGAGGTGCTCCGGTGTGGTGGCGCGGGGCGGCATCCTCCTAGACGTCAGTGGAAGACTGGCGAGCTCCTAGATGCCGGTGGCGCGAGGCAGCGGCCTCTTTCGGCGTCACGGAGGAGGATGGGCGCATGGGAAAGAGGTCCATGTGAGAGCGTATGGAAAGTGAGAGGAGAGAGTGGTGGAAGAGAGGAGGGATTTGGGGGAGGAGATGGGGATTCGGCCGAGGATATGGCGACTTCACCTACCTCGTACTTAGTAGTAGCGAGGGGTATAAAACCGTGCTACTACTATCAACTTAGTAGTAGTAAGGGTTTATACCCCTCGCAACTACTATGGCATTTGTCGGGGGACACAGTAGAGACCGCTTAGTAGTAGTGAGGGTTAAAAACCCGCGCTACTACTAACAACTTAGTAGTAGCGAGGGGTAAAAACCCACGCTACTGCTAATTAGCAGTAGCGCTTCTTTTTGTGCTGCGCTGCTGCTAAGATTCTGTGTACAAGGTCTTCCCTAGTAGTGTACCTCCGAGTACGTTAAGGGCGTGGATAATTTTCTCGAAGTGGCTGAGGAAAACAAGAAGAATGGTTTTATGTGTTGTCCATGCCCTATATATGGGAATACGAAGTCTTACTCTGACCGGAAAATCCTTCACAGCCATCTGCTTTATAAGGGTTTCATGCCACACTATAATGTTTGGACCAGGCACAGAGAAATAGGGGTTATGATGGAAGACAGCGAAGAAGAAGAGGAAGATGACAACTATGTGCCCCCGGAATACGGTGATGCTGCAATGGGGGAAGCTGCTGAAGATCAAGAGGAACCAGACAATATTATGCCCGATGATAATCTCCGCCGGGTCATTGTTGATGCAAGGAGACAGTGCGAAAGTCAAAAGGAGAACCTGAAGTTCGATCGCATGTTAGAGGATCACAAAAAAGGGTTGTACCCCAATTGCAAAGATGGCAACACAAAGCTTGGTACCGTACTATAATTGCTGCAGTGGAAGGCAGAGAATGATGTGCCTGACATAGGATTTGAGAAGCTACTAAAAATATTGAAGAAGAAGCTTCCAAAGGATAACGAATTGCCCGACAGTACGCACGCAGCATAGAAGGTCGTATGCCCTCTAGGATTGGAGGTGCAGAAGATACATGCATGCCCTAATGACTGCACCCTCTACCGTGGTGCGTACACGGATTTGAACGCATGCTCGGTATGCGGTGCATTGCGGTATAAGATCAGACGAAATGACCCTGGTGATGTTGACGGCGAGCCCCCAGGAAGAGGGTTCCTGGGAAGGTGATGTGGTATGCTCCTATAATACCACGGTTGAAACGTCTGTTCAGAAACGAAGAGCATGCCAAGTTGACGCGATGGCACAGAGAGGACCGTAACAAAGACAGGAAGTTGAGAGCACCCGTTGACGGGTCGCAGTGGAGAAAAATCGAGAGAAAGTACTGGGCTAAGTTTGCAAGTGACCCAAGGAACGTATGGTTTGGTTTAAGCACGGATGGCATTAATCCTTTCGGGGAGCAGAGCAGCAATCACAGCACCTGGCCCGTGATTCTATGTATGTATAACCTTCCTCCTTGGATGTGCATGAAGCGGAAGTTCATTATGATGCCAGTTCTCATCCAAGGCCCTAAGCAACCCGGCAACGACATTGATTTGTACCTAAGGCCATTAGTTGAAGAACTTTTATAGCTGTGGAATGGAAAAGGGTGTACGTGTGTGGGATGAGCACAAACAGGAGGAATTTAATCTGCACGTGTTGCTGTTTGTAACCATCAATGATTGGTCCGCTCTCAGTAACCTTTCAGGACAGACGAACAAGGGATACCACGCATGCACGTACTGTTTTTTAGCTGACACCGAAAGTATATACCTGGACAAATGCAGGAAGAATGTGTACCTGGGGCATCGTCGATTTCTTCCGACCAACCATCAATGTCGAAAGAAAGGCAAGCATTTCAAAGGCAAGGCAGATCACCGGAAGAAGCCCGCCATGCGTACCGGTGATCACGTACTTGCTATGGTCAATGATTTACACGACGCCGAGGGACGTGCACCCATGTGGAAGAAGAAATCTATATTTTGGGACCTACCCTACTGGAAAGACCTAGAGGTCCGCTCTTCAATCGACGTGATGCACGTGATGAAGAACCTTTGCGTGAATCTACTAGGCTTCTTGGGCGTGTATGGGAAGACAAAAGATACACCAGAGGCATGGGAGGACCTGCAATGTTTGCACGAAAAAGACAGCATGCCTCCAAAGCAGTATGAAGGTCCTGCCAGCTATGCTCTTACCAAAGAAGAGAAGGAAATCTTCTTTGAATGCCTGCTTAGTATGAAGGTCCCGACTGGCTTCTAAATGAATATAAAGGGAATCATAACTATGCCAGAGAAAAAGTTCAGAACCTAAAGTCTCATGACTGCCACGTGATTATGACGCAACTGCTTCTGGTTGCATTGAGGGGGCGTCTACCGAAAAACGTCCGGTTAGCCATTGTGAAGCTATGTGCATTCCTCAATGCAATCTCTCAGAAGGTGATCAATCCAGAGATCATACCAAGGCTAAGGAGTGATATGGTGCAATGTCTTGTCAGTTTCGAGCTGGTGTTCCCACCATCCTTCTTCAATATCATGACACACGTCCTAGTTCATCTAGTCGACGAGATTGTCATTCTAGGACCCGTATTTCTACACAATATGTTCCCTTTGAGAGGTTCATCGGAGTCCTAAAGAAATATGTCCAGAATCGCTTAGGCCGAAGGAAGCATCTCCATGGGCCATCAAACAGAGGATGTCATTGGATTTTTTGTTGACTTCATTCCTAGCCTTAATAAGATTGGTCTCCCTAAATCGCGGTATGAGGGGAGACTGACTGGAAAAGGCATGCTTGGAGGGGACTCAATAATATGCAGGGACGGGCATTCTTGGTCTGAAGCACACTAGACAGTTCTATAGAACTCTATCTTGGTGACCCCGTATGTCGATGAACAGAAGAACAGTCTGCACGCCAAACATTAGGAGCAGTGTGACGACTGGATTACATGTGAACACATCAGGACTTTCGACAGTTGGTTCGAAACACGTCTCAGAGGTGACACCATTGTTTGTGATGAGCTGTACTCGTTGTCCAGGGGACCATCTTCGACTGTATTGACTTACAAATGATACGAGATAAATGGGAATACATTTTACACGATCAACCAAGATGAAAAGTGCACCAACCAAAACAGCGGTGCCGCTTTGATGCAGATAACCAATGGGGAAAGGACACATATTATGGTTACATAGTGGACATATGGGAACTTGACTACGGACATGATTTTAAGGTCCCTTTGTTTAAGTGTAAATGGGTCAATCTGTCAGAGGCGGGAATGCAGGTATACCCACAGTACGGAATGACAACAGAGGATCTGAACAATCTTGGGTACATAGACGAACCATTCGTCCTAGCCAATGATGTGGCGCAGGTTTTCTATGTGAAGGACATGTCTACGAAACCGAGAAAAAGAAAAGATAAGGAAGCGAACACATCATACAATGAGCCAAAGCGCCATATAGTTCTTTCAGGAAAAAGAGACATCGTGGGAGTGGAGGGCAAGACAGATATGTCGAAGATTATGAAAAGTTTTATGAAATTCCTCCCTTCAAAGTCAAGGCTGACCCAAGCACCCTGTTAAACGATGAAGATTATCCATGGTTACGGTGCAATAAGCAAAGGACAGAAGCGAAGAAAAAGTGAAGACATTCTCTCCACGACTATTATGATGATGCCTTTGATCTAGAATATCCATTTAACAGACGAGTGTCCGTATGAAACCCTGATACTTTGAAAGAGATTGTTCGTTTTGTACACGAAGTGCATCCAGTTTTTGCCGTAACCCTCTTAACTTTTTAGCACATGTCATTAAGCTCAAAAAAATTAGTAAATGCATGAAAAATAACAAATGACGTCAGAAAGGGTAGAAAATTGATGATGTGGCTTTAAATGGTGCATTTTGAACACACAAAGAGTCTGAAGTTCATTTTGTACACGAAGTGCATCCAGTTTTTCCCGTAACCCTCTCAACTTTTATGAAACTCTAATAGCAAAAATAATAAACTAAAATTTATGCAACTAAAATTATCAAAGTATTTTCTGTTCAAAACATTAAAAGCAAAAAGAATTTTCATAAATAACTTTTTTCGTTAGAAACTTTAATAGCCAAAAGAATTATCATAAAGATTTCTTTTGTTAGAAACTAAAATAACAAAAACTGTTTTTGAATATAATGATAAAAATAGTAATATTAAATAGTAGGAAAAGGAATCACTTTAAAATCTTTTTTATAGTAAAGTTAATCACAAACTAGTGATTCATACAAATTTCAAATAATTCAAATTTAAACTATTCAAATTGGAAATTAATGGCACTAACAGAAATTTTATAATTTTTATTACCTAAAACCAAAAAGAATAACTGGAAAACTAGTAAGTATTTTGCTGTAAGTAGAAACAAAATAAAATAAATAAAACAAAAAAGAAAGCAAAAAAGTTGGAAAAATAAAAAAAGTGCCACCTAGTAGGCCACCACGGCCTGCATATGAATAGAAACCCGCTACTGGGGCCAGGATGCAGGCCCGTAGTAGGCCCAGTGAGCCTGAGGGGACGGAGAGTGGATTTAGGCCCGTAAGCCTGCAGTAGAGAGGAGGTCGAAGTGCTCGGCTCGGCAGGGCTTAATAACCACTCCGAGCCCCTCTCGGCTAGCGAGGTGGGACTAAACATCGCACCGCACCGCACCAGTTCCAGCACACGATGTTTGGTCCCCGTTGGTGGCACCAACCGGGACTAATGGGTGGCATTGGTACCGGTTCTTAGCACCAACCGGGACCAATGCCCCTCTTTGATCCCGGTTGGTGCCACCAACCGGGACCAAAGGTCTCTGTTTCCCATCCTTTGGGCTGCTGAAAAGAGGGCTTTGGTCCCGGTTCTTAGCACCAACCAGGACCAAAAGGGTGCATTGTGTTGGGGAACGTAGCAGAAATTCAAAATTTTCTACGCAACACCAAGATCAATCTATGGAGTAATCTAGCAACGAGGGGAAGGAGAGTGCATCTACATACCCTTGTAGATCGCTAAGCGGAAGCGTTACAAGAACGCTGGATGAAGGAGTCGTACTACATGGCGATTCAGATCGCGGTTGATTCCGATCTAAGCACCGAACAACGGTGCCTCCATGTTCAACACACGTACAGCCGGGGGCGTCTCCTCCTTCTTGATCCAGCAAGGAGAGGAGAAGTTGAGGAGAACTCCGACAACCGACGGCATGGTGGTGATGGAGCTCGTGGTTCTCCGTGAGGCTTCGCCAAGCACTACGGAGGAGGAGGAGATGTTGGAGGAGGGACAGGGCTGCGCCCGAGGGAAGAGTGGCTTCCTCTATCTCTCTCTCTCACTATATATAGGGGGAAGGGAGGAGGGGGAGGCGCCCTAGGGTTCCCTAGGGGAGGGGCGGCGGCCATAGGGGAAACCCTAGATGGGTTTTGGCGCCCCCACCCCCTAGGAAACTTGCCCCCCAAGCCGGGAGGGGTGGCGCCCCCACCTCTCCAGGTTACGTGAGATGGGGTGGGAGGGGCGCTCAGCCCCTTAGTGGGCTGATGTGCCCTCTCCCCTTGGCCCATAAGGCCCCCCAAAGCTTGTCGGGGCCTCCGAAACCCCTTTCGGACACGCTGGTCATCACAGTACCCCGGAACAATTCAGACTCCAATACCCTTCGTCCAATATACCGATCTTCACCTCCGGACCATTCCGAGCTCCTCCTCATGTCCGGATCTCATCCGGGACTCGAACAACCTTCGTAACCACATACTATTTCCCATAACAACTCTAGCGCCACCGAACCTTAAGTGTGTAGACCCTACGGGTTTGGGAACCATGCGAACATAGAGAGGCGTTCTCCGGTCAATAACCAACAGCGGGATCTGGATACCCATGTTGGCTCCCACATGTTCCACGATGATCTCATCGGATGAACCACGATGTCAAGGATTCAAGCAACCCGTATGCAATTCCCTTTGTCTAGCGGTATTGTACTTGCCCGAGATTCGATCGTCGGTATCCCGATACCTTGTTCAATCTCGTTACCGGCAAGTCTCTTTACTCGTTCCGTAACACATCATCCCGTGATCAACCCCTTGGTCACATTATGCACATTATGATGATGTCCTACCGAGTGGGCCCAGAGATACCTCTCCATCATACGGAGTGACAAATCCTAGTCTCGATTCGTGCCAACCCTACAGACACTTTCAGAGATACCCGTAGTGCACCTTTATAGCCACCAGTTACATTGTGACGTTTGGTACACCAAAGCATTCCTACGGTATCCGGGAGTTTCACAATCTCATGGTCTAAGGAAATGATACTTGACATTAGAAAAGCTTTAGCATACGACACTACTAGAAAAACCACTACTAATGGCGCACCTAATTTGGCTATTAATGGCGCATCTGTGGTGCGCCATTAATAGCACGCCATTAGTAATTTTTACTAATGGCGCACCAGGTGGTGCGCCATTAGTATCTAGTATACTAATGGCGCACCACCTGGTGCGCCATTAGTATATGCAGGGTGCGCCATTAGTATGCCTCCCAGGGCATGTATACCCAGGTGCTTTGGCATACTAATGGCGCACCACCTCTGGATGCGCCATTAGTAATCAGCAGATACTAATGGCGCACTACCAAGTGATGCGCCATTAGTAACCATGGCATACTAATGGCGCATCGACAAGTGATGCGCCATTAGTATGCTTTGTCATACTAATGGCGCCTTTATCATGTGATGCGCCATTAGTATGAATATTAGGGTTTATTTTTTATTTTCTGTTTTTTGCACAGGTTACAAAATGTATAATTTGACAAAATATAGACAGCACACATCAACAATAGATTCATCAGATACAATAGAAGATTAGTCTTTGAATACAATTCATCATATTAGTCTCCGAATACAATTCATCATATTAGTCTCCGAATTGAAAAGACCGAACAAAGATAGAACATTATATTACAAGTCTCGAGACCGCGAGTAGCGAGTTTGTCTTCACATTACAAGTCGATATCGATCATCTAAACTACCATCACATAGAAGAGAGCTGCGGTCATCACGATGAGCATCATCACGATGAAACTTCGTCTTCATCCGGTTCCTCCAGCGCTCCTCCCTCTCCCGCTAGATAGCGGGCGTATCTAGATTCGGCCTCGGCCCTAGTGGTGTACCCTTTGTAACTGTTACCGCTGAATCGGTGAACCTGTCTCCGACACTCCTCCCGATCATCGTAGACTCCGGGAACCTGACCCTTGTACCACGACATACGTCGGCATCGCTATGCACTAGCCAAGCGAAACGTTAGTACCAATTCACGCACAATACATAAGCAATATATAAGTATGCAACAGAGCGATCGGAAGAGAAAAGCAAGACATTAATAGCATCGATTACATCTAAGTTGAACGACTCTCGAAACCAAAGAGGCATACTACAAGTTCATTAAAGTTTAATTACAACATGAGCCAATCGATGTTTCAGAACTAGACAACTCGACTCAAGGGACGGAGCGTGGATGAAGCCGCCGTCTATCGTGGGAGTCATGAAAGAACGGGCGTTGTCATCCTGCATTTGTAGCATTGTGTCGATGTCACCGTTGGACGGTTGATTTCTGAGGTAGAACTGCCCCGAGGTACGAAGGACATCTTGATGGATGATTTCCGCAAACTCCATTTGGATGCGAAAGAATTCTTGTCGGAGGTCCGCGTCCTGGATTGCCGACACGCCGCGGCCCAATCTTGGAGTTTACTCGGTAGCGAAGTTGATGATGGTCCCGTCACGATCGCCCGCATGTGATGGATGGCGTAGTAGGCACCTTCCGACCGCCAGCGGCTACTTGACGCAGCGTAACGTCAGATTGTGGGAGAACACGTGCTTGCCGTGCTTACGAATAGGCCTGGTGAAGGTGCCTCCAGATTTGGCGTGGCCGGGAGAACATCATCAAGAACCTTCTTGACATTTGTGTAGTCTACGTCGATCGACGGTCCGGTCGAAATACGCGGGCCATGGAATATTTGGGGCTTAGGAGGATGAGCGTGCAACGTGTGTCACCGCAGAAAACACGGAATGTTAAAGAAAGAAAACGATCGAAATGTAAGAATTCATATGTTACGGGCGGTTGAGGGGAGGACTTACTCGGGAAAGTAAGGCACGAGGAAGTTATCCTTATCTTGGTTTGCCGTAATGACGCCTTGAGGTAAGAACTCGCGACTTGCCGGTCCCAGCGCTGCCCAAGAACTTGGCACGCATGTAGATGGGGTCAACTATCGCGATGTCCGGGGTCTGGTCGCGAATGATCCGCATCTCCATACTCAGCGAAAATAGCCGAACGAAGGTGTAGTGCAGCGGATGAAGGTTCAACATAGCGTGGATGTCATCAAAAGCGCAGGACGATCGTCGCCCGATGGAGTTATCCACAAAGCCCTTGCCCTCTGGCACCTTGGCCGCGAAACCGGGTATGCCACATCCTTCTCCCCGAGACGCAGCTTCTCCAAAGAAAGAACAACATCATGCAGACTCCGCATAGCACCGGTTGCAGCATTGAGCATATTTGTCGGTAGCATCGCCCTACCCGCCACATGCACCCTCCTCGAGATATCCTGCGGTGAAGGTGGCCCGTCCCCGAGCACGGATCGTACTCGGTGCCGGCTGGCTCGCACCCTTCTTTTTCTTTCTTTTGCGTGCCTTCTTCTTCTCCTGTAATGGGACCCAGTTTTGCTCACAGACCGCCTTCTTGAGTGTGTTGGGGCTGATAATATTTAGCACCTCGCCTATCGAGGCTCGGTGAAGTCGGCAGTGGAGGCGTCTCTGAGAGCTGAACGCCCGGGCGGCGCTGTTGCAACTTGGCTTCTCCAGCGATGCGAGCTACATCGCACACGTCTTTTGTTGGGTTTGGTTCTTGAGAAGGAGGCCCCATGAAGTCGCCACCGTACCCATGCTCGGCAAAGTACTGATCAACGTTGCCAAATGTATCATAGTCGTCGTCGTCGTTCTGATCCTGTGCCATATGCATGTTTGGATCCAGTGGCATAGGGATGTCCGGCACCGTTACGGCGGTCTTGCCATGGGGCCGACTTGGCGCCGCAACGACCGGGCGATGTTGTCTTTGGGGTGGTGTCCCCGCCCCAAACGAATCTGGCTCTTCGGCCAAAGCGAGGGGCCAGCTCAGGCGGCGCCGAGGGTCATCACGTCATCATCGTCGGCCCCGGACGGGTCGATTCGGAGGTAACAAGTCATCGCAGCCTGGCAGCACCCGTACCAGTTGAACCCTACACACGTTTTGTGGCATCTGGGTACCGTGGAACAAGGGTTTGCCCGGTTGAACGATTTTGACCTTGGCGACATCGACCAACTCGTTGTTCACGTAGTGGAGGAGAGTGCAGGCGTCGGCGGCGCCCTGCGAAAACATGTAGGGCGTCGGGGATGCCCGATCAAAGGCAAGGAGATGAAGTCCTCGGCGAGAGAGGCTTAATTAGTTACCGTGATGATGGCGTCGAGCTCGGCTAATGTAGAGGCACCGCCAACGGCGGCGTGCGATTGACGGAGGGGCCGCTTGCTGCGAAGGTGCTGCCGGCGTACACCCGGGTGCATTAAGATCCCGTGCCGGCGTCGGAGACACCAATGCCGCCTCCGCCGGAGGCACCAATGGCCCCGCCATCGCATTATGCGAGTTGTTGGCCGTGAAGCTAGGAATCGGGCGGCCTCGCTGGCCGCCGCAATCCACGCACTCAACCCCGAGATCAAGGTAGGCACAAGGGCGGTGATCGTCGCTCGAGTCGTTGTTCCACTTGCTCTTGGACAATCTCCGAATCCGCGCCACCTGTGCCTTGAGTTCTTGAACCTCTCGCGCTGGCTTTCCGAGCTGGTCTTTTTCTCCTTCCGCACACCAGCGGTATAGTATGACCCCATTTTGTCGACAAGCCTTTGCGGCCACCACGACCAAGGCGTCGGCTTCTTGAGCTTATCCTTGTTCTTCATTACATTCAACCCCTATTTAGAGTGGTGTCCCAAGGGTTGCTCTGAGTCGACCCAGCTACTGCTTTCGATCGCCTCACGGAAGGAATGTGAACCATTTAGAAATTCGGCTTCATTAATTAGAATGCAACCATATGGAGCTAATTACGCGGGGTGTATTCCTTACGTAACAAGCTGAAGCTGCCTGGTCTTCGGATCCGTAGTAAGCTCCTTTGTTTTCGGGTCCTTCTTGTACCGGGCCACGACAAAGTTCCTGGTCTGCTTGTCACCGTATGTATCGAAGAGGCGGTAGGCCTTGCTCGGCACGCTCCGCCTCCTCCTTGTCCCATATAGGCTCCGCCACTCAGAACCGCCGGGACCGAGTGTGTGTTCCCCTATGTTCAGCTCCCGCATTTGTTTCCCCCACTCACTTGATTGGGAGCTTGCGGTGCTCAAGCAATTGATCTTGAAGTCGTTGTAGTCATCTTCGGTGATCAAAGGATTTTTCTCCTTGATCTTCTGATAACTCTCACCTTTCTCGATCATTCTCTTCACATTGCTTTTCCAAGTAGACAGGGCCTTGCTCATCTTCGTGAGGGCAGCATTGTTCACTTTATTCCCTTTGAGGCTTGTGTTTTCAAATTCAGCGGGAACTTGTATCGTTCGTGCAGCTTCGTGAAGAGGAGGTTAGCATAAATTCCCTTGGTCGGGATGCCTCGGGTTCTCGGTGTTGATCGAGACGGTGCTCGGAGAATGCACCCGAGCTGAAGCGAGTACCCCTTGACTATTCGTTCGGCGCCGTTGGATTCCCGTTGGAGTCCACTTGATAACTTCCTCCTTGAGGGTGCGGAGCACGGTCGGGCACCAGTCCTTCCGTTGCCTCTTCGGTTGGCTGCCATCTGTGCGTGCGCCGCCATCATCAGTGGTGGCATCCTCGGCGGCACCATCAGTGGTGGCATCAGTGGGGTCATCCTCAGCGGTACCATCAGTGGTCTCAGAATCGGTGGGGAAGGCGGCGTCCTCATACAAGTGAGGTTTTTCCTCCATCTCCTGGGACAGCTCCCAGAATGCCTTGCCGCCCGAACCCCCAGCCTCATCGTTGTGGGCCATGTTTCTCTCTAAATAGAAACAAAGTTTGGTCAAAAGTTGGTTATTGTCAAGGAACAAGATCATGGTCTCATCATTTAGGGTTTGTCGACACCGAGGCATCCTAAAATCTAAGCTTTTATCATTGAGGGTTTTTCGACGCCAAGGCACCCTAAAAGCCTAACCTTTCATCATTTCGGTTTTTATCGACACCGAGGCACCCTAAAAGCCATGCATTAGTCACAAGTACGCCGGGCACTTGATCCTACTTAATTAACTACTAAGATACCCGGCCCATGCATTAGTCACAAGTACCCCATATGTCCTAGTTTTAGCAAAGTCATGCTAAAATTCACTGAAAATTTCAGCATGACCTTTGCTGAAAATAGGGAATTTGGAGTGCCCGTTTTTGCCGGAACGGAAGTTAATCGACATTCCGGCAAACTCAAGGGCCTCTCGGGGTACCTGCAAAATCATCACGACATGATGGTCGGAGACAAAACCCAGCAAACTAGCACCACGATGTGCCTCTACTTTCATATGGATGAAAAGGCCACAGACCATATGGTCCCTCTGCTTTCATATGAACAAAAATCAGCTCAACTTATGTGAGCTTCCATTCCAGATCTAATAGGTCACCCAACAAAAAATCATCAATAGTTTTAGCTGGAAAAAAAATCATGGATTGCTGTTAACTGAAAATTAGTGAAAGAAACTGTTGCTGATCATGGAAGCGGTTGTACACTACACATGCTTAAACTCCGAGCAAGTGTACTGTTATGGTCAAAACTGAATGTTGATTGCTTGCATCATCTACTCTGAATGATATTTTCTCTCACAACTCAGATTGCTCACTGTCTTGTTCTGCTACATATTAATATTCAAAATTAGTTGTTGCAAACAGAAATAATTCATGAGATCCTTTTTGTTCTTCTCTAATCCTTCAATTTCAGGTCTGTTCCCTATATCATACATTAATTCAAGATTACTTAAAAAGTCGCCGTGCAGTCAGAGAATCTGGGTACAGAGAGAAAAAAGGGTATAAAGTATGGACTGTGACTATTGTCAAGTGTGGTACTACCGAACACATACATATCAAGATTCAAGAGCACATGCACACTGTTACAGTAAACTTGTCTAATAAAAAGTGGATATAATATTATGAACTGCACAATGGCATAAAAAGAGCTGAGGCAATCCTGAAGCAAATGCCTAAATTTGTTAGTTAAACACTACAAGGCTAAGGGCACTAGCACACTAGTAAGTGATAGGCAACCATCCTACATGGAAATGTGAAGAGTTACATGGATGAGTACCAGCTCTAAGTGAAGGCTCACTGTATTCAAGATCATACGTATGAAGTTGCACATACCTGCATGGAAAAGAGATATTAATTATTTCGAACTGCTTACGATGGCATACATAAGCATAAGTTCAGTCCCCCAAATCAAGCATGGTTACTTACTGCCCACCTAAACAACCACCACCACAAGGAGCAGATGCAGATAACTCACTCAAAAAGACTAATAAACACCAGTTGCAGATGGATCACTTCCCTTTAACCTTACTAATGATATATATGTTCCCTTATTGCAACATTGCTAATAGAGGATGACATCAACATTGCTAATAGAGGATTTGCAACTAGTAGTACATTTTTGGTGGGTGCAAAAGCCCAACAAAGACTAGAACTGAGCTGATTGATCTATAAATGTGTAGGAGGAGCTAGATCATTTCCTTTACCAAATAAGCAATTGATCTAGCATCCACCTTTACCAAATGCAAGCAACTGAGATAATTTAATCAGAGCAGTGGCAGTGGATTTGTGCACAAGCTAGCTAAGACAGTAGCTTCCTTGCAACCCACAAAAGACAAAGGAAAAGAGGGTGAAAAGGGGGAGATGGTTAGCTTTGATGAGTAGGCAGCATCTTCCTAACCCCCTTCTTCTTGTCTCCTCTCACTATCTCTCACACATGTACACATGGCAAACCACAAAGGGTGTGTCAAGAAATTACTAAACTAATAATCCAACCACTAAAGCACTAGATCACTATGTGTATATAATCTTTTTATAACTTTGTATATATGTATGGCTCCAATGGGTGCCACTGCCATGCATCCCTCTCCATCATTTAATCATGATTAGCCCATCATTTTGACCAAAGGTTAGTTAATTAATTAACTAGTGTATGCCACAATGAGCACAGATCGCCATCTAGCTAGTAGCTTTCTAAGGCCCCCTCCTCCCTCTTGACTAATGGTTACGGTTAGTAGTTGTACTCCACTATCACACATGATTTGCACCAGAAAAATCTTCACCACATGCATATATAATGTTGATCTCCTATATATGTTTTGCAAAAATTCTATATAATCCCACAAAAATATCGAAGACTAATGGCGAAGCTTCATAAAATTTGACTTAGGTCAAACTAATATGCAGAGTAAATAAAACAGAAAAAAGTAGTTAAGTTTATTTTGACAATCTTCAACTCGACATGATTAAAGATTCGTGCATTCCCTTTTTACCAGAAAGCATCCACCACACAAACATGTCCAGCTATACAGCTGAATACAAAATATTCAGCAAAATATCATACAACAAAATAGACTCAGGCGCCATCAACTGAATATTGGCTCTTCTCGGTAGGCCGCTTCTTTAACAACATCAGTTCAGCAGGTCGGACTAAACACCTGCTCAAATTGCATAAACTCGAGAATCACATCGTGCAAAGAAACATCAGTCCAGTTCAGCTAGTGTAGTTAATGGCTTCGGAGTTTATGCCCGGAGGCTGGACCTATGTGGATACAGGCGCACATCTTAAAGCGAAAACAATTCAAGTGAAGATTAATAAAATAGCTAGTCGCCTCCTGTCATTCCACTCGCCTATGTGCTACCCACACACCTAGTCCACCGATTTAGAACACAAACATGACACACACCGCCAGGACTAAAGCACTGTCATGTGTCATCCCGTGGAAGAAACAGAGAATTGCAGAGGGGTTAGCTAGGCAGGCAGGCGGCAGACCTTGAGACGGGCTCGACGTTGATGGCGCGGCACTCGTAGCAGCCGGAGAGGCCGCGGAGGGAGGACGGGTGCCCCGGCGACGGTGGTGTGGACGGGGCGGGGTCGAGGTGGGGCAGCGCGCTGTGGCGGGCCGAGGCGGGCGCTGGGCGGCGGGGCAGCGTCGAGGCGGAGTCGGGGCGGCGTCCGGGCGGCGGGGTCGCCGAGGCGGGCGCTGGGCGGGGTCGCGTCAGGCGGCGTCGGGCGGCCTCCAGCGGGCGGGGTCGCCGAGGCGGCGGGCAGCGCCGAGGTGGCGGGACGATGGCGTCGAGGGAGGCGGGCGAGGGAGAGGGAAGGCGAGGAGAGGGCGAGGGAGGGAGAGGCGAGGGCGAGGGCGAGGCGAGGCAGCGGCGGTGGATCGAGAGGAGAGAACCTGGCGAGGGGAGAGGGAAGGGGATCGGGCGAAGGGGGATCGAGGCGAGGGGATCGGGCCACAATACTAATGGCGCACCTCACCGTGGTGCGCCATTAGCATGTCACCTCACCGTGGTGCGCCATTAGTATTTTTTTATTTCAACTAGCCAACAGGTTATGTGCTACCAGAACTTATCCACGTCAAGCCCACTCTACTAGGTCGACTGGTCAGCAGTTCTCACACCGGGAGGTCTGGGTTCAACTCCCGAGCTCCACAAATTTTTTAGCATTTAAAAAGCTGTTTGATACTTATTTATGTTTAAATATGTTCAAACTTGTTTAAATAATAACAGTAATATTTTTTATAAGACAGTAGCATTTAAAAAGCTGTTTCATACTAATTTTTTTATAAGGCGGTGTCTTGAGGTGCGGGGGGTTGGCGGCGGTTGAGTAGGGGAATCGAGGGTGCGGGGGGTCGGCGGCGGCGGCCGGTGGACTGGGGGGGTGCTCGGCGGCGAGGGGGACCGGATCTGGCGAGGTGGGATAGCGATCGAGATGGAGGGGGATCGAGATCGAGTGTCCATGAAATTTAAAAATATTCATGATATAGTTCAAAAAGTACCCATGAAATACAATCGAGAAATGAAGGCTACGATTTAAATACAATCGATCTTAGCAAGCTATCTGTTCACAATCTTCTTGCCCTTCTTTTTTGCAAATGGAGTTCTTCTGTGGAACGGACGTCCTTTAGGTAGGGTGGTCCTGCTTCTTCTTGTGGTGTATGCTGCTACTTCATCATCGTCGTCATGTTCGATCCTCGGGTCGCCGTACTTGTCGAAGTCTTGCTCATTGGCTACTCCATCCATTCCGATGATCTTCCTTTTGCCTCTCCTCACGACAACACGACCGGGCTTTGGCGGGTCGGTAATGAAGAAGCATTGGTCCACTTGGGAAGCCAGTACCCATGGCTCATTTTTCAAGGTGACGCTTTGCGCCCATGATCTTGGATTTGGCTTCGGGTATAACCATGGTGGTGAAATATCGGTCTTCTTTTATGACGTTCTTGGCCCATCGACACGGAACATCGGGACCTTCTCTCCAGCGTAGCTCAGCTCCCAGATCTCCTCGATCCTTCCGTAGTATCTGTCCTTGTCGTTACGGTGTAGGATTCCATCGTTACCCGGAGTTCTGATAACCATCGCTCTTCATGTCCTTAGCCTCGGTGTAGAATGTGTAGCCGTTGATATCGTGACGCCTCATAGGTCATCAGGTTGTGCTCGGCGCCTGTGACAAAGGCGAATATGAGTTGTTCTTCCGCGGAAGAATCCTCATGTAAAGGGTACGACGAAGCTTCTGCTTGAACCAACGTGAAACATGAGTTGTGCTCTTTGAGTCTATCTCCGTCCGACCTCTGTTGGCCTCGGTCAGTTTACGTCTTTTTAATAAAGGTGATGTGCTCTACCACACAAGGATCGACCACGTCTATGTGTTGTAGCGCGACTAGGTTTTCTCTTTCAAAGTCGGCGAGTCGACCCTCAAAGTCGACATGCATTTCGCGGCGACCATCACGGTGACCCCATGCCGCGAGCCTGCCGAGGTGCATGTTGACGGGCAGAGCAACGCGGTTCTCGATGCCTAGATAATTCGTGTAGTAGGAGATGCACTCTTGATTGAAAGCCCCTGGCTATGCTTCCTTCTCGACGTGACATGTTGCGACGTATCCTTTGATGACACCATTCATCCTTTCGAGCGGCATCATGCTGTGCAGGAACGTCGGCCCGAGTTGGATGATATCCTCCACGATATGGACCAGCAGATGCACCATAACGTCGAAGAATGCGGGCGGGAAGTACATCTCAAGCTCGCATAGTATCACCATGATCTCTTCCTGTAGCCTTCTGAGTTGCCTCACGCCAATCGACTTCCGAGAGATGACGTCGAAAAAGTTGCATAGGCCAAATAGCGTTTCATGGACGTGCGCGTCCATGATCCCACGGATTGCAACTGGAAGTATCTGCGTCATCAGCACGTGACAGTCGTGAGACTTCATCCCGCTGAACTTCTGCTTCGCTGGGTCTAGGTATCTGCTTATCTTCCCCGCGTAACCGTAAGGAAGTTTTACTCCTAGGAGGCAGGTGAAAAACTGCTCGATCTCCTCCTGACTTAGAGTGAAGCACGCGGGAGGGTAGTCATTTCCGTCTGCTTGTCATTTTTGCATTTGCGTCGACTTTATGTGTCGTGCTTCGAATCATCATCATCATCATCATCATCATCATCATCATCATCATCATCATCATCATCATATATAGCATGAAGCTCCCTGCCGATGCCCATTGATTTCAAGTTTGCCCTTGCTTTCGGCCCATCTTTGGTCCTCTCGGCATGTTGAGCAGGGTACCAAGCAGACTCTCGCACACGTTCTTCGTGATATGCATGACATCAAGGCTGTGAGGCACACGGTGGATCTTCCGGTACGGCAAGTCCCAGAAAACAGACCTCGTTTTCCATACCTTCAGCAGCGGCTCTGGCGCCTTTCGCTTCTTTCCCGGCTCTGGCGCCTTTTGCTTCTTTCTCGGCAGTGGGCAGTCTATCCAATTTTTCAACAGCTTGTCTATTTCCTCGCCGCTCCTCGTACACGGGCGTTTTCGGGGTTCGGTTTCACCATCGAACAGATCCTTGCGTTTCCTCCACGGGTCATCGTCAGCGAAGCCACCTTCGATGTCCCATGAACACGGTTTTCAAGACCGGTATCTCTATCTAGCTGGCGTCGTTGTGTCATCCATGCACCTTACGCATCCAGAAAATCCGTGGACTACCTGCCCCGCGAGATATCCGTGAATCGAGATAGTCATGCACCGTCGTGAGCGGTGCGGCTCTCATAGGGAAATATTCTTTCTCTGCGGCGTCCACGTATTGGCTGGCGTTTTCCACAGCGTGTCAAGCTCCTCTTTCAGCAGCCCCAGATACAGATTGATGTCGTTCCTGGTTGTTTCGCCCTTCAATTAGCATACTCATGTGAATGTACTTCCTCTTCATGCACAACCAGGGGAAGGTTGTACATCCACACAAACACAGGCCAGGTGCTATGTGTGCTTCTCTGGCTGCCAAGCGGATTGACTCCATCGGTGCTCGCGCCCGGCACGATGTTCCTTGGATCGTTCCCAAATTCCGAGTCTTGAAGTTCAACGCTTGCCACTGGCTCGCATCCTTAGGGTGACTCAGCATCTTGTCTTTTTTATCTATCTCCGGATCATTTGCGTCATCTTCTCGCTTCTTCTCCTCCCTATCCGCGTGCCAACGCAGGAGCTTTGCTACCTTAGGGTCCGCAAAATAGCGCTGCAGACGAGGAGTGATCGGAAAGTACCACACCACTTTTCGAGGAGCTTTCTTCCTCTTCTTGTATCGAGTGACGCCTTTACGGACATATGGTAGACTCCGCGTGCTCGTCCCGATAAATGATGCAATTGTTCATGCACACATGGTATTTCACGTGCGGTAAATCGAGAGGACACACGATTTTCTTCGCCTCCTCCAAACTGGTCGGGCACTTGTTCCCCTTGGGAAGACGTTCGTGCGAATGACATGTTCTCGTCGAAGCATGCGTCGGTCATTTTGTGTTTTACCTTCATCTCCGAGCCATGAGCGTTACTTTCAGCGGGTATCCTCGGGCCTGCATCCTTCATACAATGGAGTAACCGCGTCTAACTCAAGTTGATCCATCTTGGCTTTCTCTCGGCGGCAGCTCTTGCGTTATCCGTCGCTTGAGAAGCAGCTCTTGAATATGAGGGTCCTGCACCCAGCCCATCGATGGTCCATTAAATACGCTCCGCCCGGCATCATCATCTTCATGATCATGCCCGTCGCCTGCTCGACATCTTCCTCATCATCATGTCCTGCATCTTCTACATGATGACTGTATGCAACATCACGATCGTGATCATCTCCTGAGGATTCTTCGTCTTCTCGCCCGCCCGAGCGCGGTGGTTGTCTTGCTGCCCTTCCTCATTTCTTGCCCGGCCCGCATGGGCGACTTCGTAGTCATCTTCATCACCTTGCCACCGATAGCCATCCATGAAACCACGCAACAGCAGGTGGTCCCGCACCTGCCGGAATCCGGTCCGCAATAAGGCTCTTCACTTGCATCTTCGACACGGACATCTTATCTCCGTCTCGTTCTTTTGAAGCATCTCGGCCTTCGCGGACCTCAAAAACCTATTCACGATGCCTTCGGTCATCGTATGCGGACCATGGTCGCCTGCGAGGTAGAGCAAAAGCGATATTTTAGAACCAAATAAAAATTTGGCATGACTTTCCCTAAAAATAGGACCAAAAGAATGCTTAATGCCAAAATTCTCGCTTGACACGGAAATGAATCAACATTACGGCAAAATATTGGCAACTATCGCATTTCAAATACCGGTACACCTCCAAACACAAACACATATGCAACACCACAAACATATGCAACACCAGAACATACATAGATCTAGCTAGGCCGTAAAAAGTGCATGTGCACATTGTTGTAGGGAGAACAACCTAAATATAGCTTCCCCTTACTTACCTATTAAAACAAGGTAATTTAACCACTTAATTTGAATGAATCTATGGTGGAAATGAGGTGAAAAGAGGAGGCACCGAGACAAGGAGGAGGTGGAGAGAATGAAGTGGGGAGAAAGTGAGTGTGTGGGTAGGAGAGGCTGCCCCAAATATCTTGTTGCTGCCCACTTACTAATGGCGCACCTCTTGCACGGTGCGCCATTAGTAGTTACAACTACTAATGGCGCACCTAAGCAGGATGCGCCATTAGTATGTTTGGATAGGCGCACTAGTTCAAAAAAAAAGAATTTCTATACTAATGGCGCACCCTTTGCACAGTGCGCCATTAGTAGTTACAACTACTAATGGCGCACTTTGGCAGGATGCGCCATTAGTAAGTTTGGATAGGCGCTAGTTCAAAAAAATTATATACTAATGGCGCACCAACCGCAGTGCGCCATTAGTAGTTACAACTACTAATGGCGCACCCTGTCAGGATGCGCCATTAGTATGTTTGGATAGGCGCTAGTTCAAAAAAAATTCTATACTAATGGCGCACCACAGCCTGGTGCGCCATTAGTAATTACAACTACTAATGGCGCACTTGGGCAGGATGCGCCATTAGTATGTTTGACACGACGCAGCTAGTTAAAAAAATTTGATACTAATGGCGCACCCTTTGCACAGTGCGCCATTAGTAGTATAAACTCTAATGGCGCATCAGATTGTGGTGCGCCATTAGCATATACTAATGGCGCACCAGCTCTCTGGTGCGCCATTAGTGTCAATCCCGTCTATAGCCCTTTTTCTAGTAGTGCAAACTACACGATCTTTGTGCTAGGCTTAGGATTGGGTCTTGTCCATCACATCATTCTCCTAATGATGTGATCCCGTTATCAACGACATCCAATGTCCATGGTCAGGAAACAGTAACTATCTATTGATCAACGAGCTAGTCAATTAGAGGCTTACTAGGGACATGGTGTTGTCTATGTACCCACACATGTATCTGAGTTTCCTATCAATACAATTATAGCATGGATAATAAACGATTATCATGAACAAGGAAATATAATAATAATAACTAATTTTTTATTGCCTCTAGGGCATATTTCCAACAGTCTCCCAGTTGCACTAGAGTCAATAATCTAGTTCACATCGCCATGTGATTAACACTGATAGGTCACATCGCCATGTGACCAACATCCAAAGAGTTTACTAGTGTCACTAAACTAGCTCACATCACCATGTGATTAAGACTCAATGAGTTCTGGGATTTGATCATGTTTTGCTTGTGAGAGAGGTTTTAGTCAACGGGTCTGCAACATTCAGATCCGTGTGTATTTCGCAAATCTCTAGGTCATATTGTAAATGATGCTTCCACGCTCCATTTGGAGCTATTCCAAATGGTCGCTCCACTATACGTATCCGGTTTTTTACTCATAGTCATTCGGATAGGTGTTAAAGCTTGCATCGATGTAACCCTTTACGCCGAACTCTTTATCACCTCCATAATCGAGAAACATTTCCTTATTCCTCTAAGGATAATTTTGACCGCTGTCCAATGATCCATTCCTGGATCATTCTTGTACCCCTTGACTGACTCATGGCAAGGCACACTTCCGGTGCGGTACACAGCATAGCATACTATGGATCCTACGTCTGAAGCATAAGGTACGACATTCGTCCTTTCTCTCTCTTCTTCCATGGTCGAGCTTTAACTCTTAACTTCATACCTTACAACTCAGGCAAGAACTCCTTCTTTGACTGATCCATCTTGAACACCTTCAAGATCATGTCAAGCTATGTGCTCATTTGAAAGTACCATTTAGCGGTTTTTGATCTATCCTCATAGATCTTGATGCTCAATGTTCACGCAGCTTAATCCAGGTTTTCTATTGAAAAACACTTTTCAAATAACCCTATATGCTTTCCAGAAATTCTACATTATTTCTGATCAACAATATGTCAACAACATATACTCATCAGAAATTATATAGTGCTCCCACTCACTTCTTTGGAAATACAAGTTTCTCATAAACTTTGTATAAACCCAAAATCTTTGATCATCTTATCAAAGTGTATATTCCAACTCCGAGATGCTTACTCCAGTCCTTAGAAGGATTGCTGGAGCTTTGCATACTTGTTAGCATCTTTCAGGATTGACAAAACCTTCTGGTTGTATCACATACAACCTTTCCTCAAGAATATCGTCGAGGAAACAATGTTTTGACATCCTATCTGCAAGATTTCATAAATCATGCAGTAATTGCTAATATAATTCCAACAGAATCTTAGCATCGCTACGAGTGAGATAGCCTCACCGTAGTCAACTCCTTGAACTTGTCGGAAAACATCTTAACGACAAGTCGAGCTTTCTTAATGGTAATACTTACCATCATTGTATGTCTTCCTTTTAAGATCCATCTGTACCCAACAGCCTTACGACCATCAAGCAGTTCTTCCAAAGTCCACACTTTGTTCTTATACATGGATCCTCTCTCGGATTGTATGGCCTCGAGCCATTAATCGGAATCTGGGCCCACCATCGCTTCTCCATAGCTCGTAGGTTCATTGTTGTCTAGCAACATGTCCTCCAAGACAGGATTACCGTACCACTCTGAAGTAGTACGCATCCTTGTCGACCTACGAGGTTTGGTAGTGACTTGATCCGAAGTTTTATGATCACTATCATAAGCTTCCACTTCAATTGGTGTAGGTGCCACATGAACAACTTCCTGTGCCTTGCTACACACTGGTTGAAGTGATGGTTTTATAACCTCATTAAGTCTCCACCATCCTCCCACTCAATTCTTTCGAGAGCAACTTTTCCTCGAGAAAGGACCCGTTTCTAGAAACAATTACTTTTGCTTCCGGATCTGAGATAGGAGGTATACCCAACTGTTTTGGGTGTCCTATGAAGATGCATTTTATCCGCTTTGGGTTCGAGCTTATCAACCTGAAACCTTTTCACATAAGTGTCGCAGCCCCAAACTTTTTATGAAACGACAACTTAGGTTTCTCCAAACCATAGTTCATACGGTGTCGTCTCAACGGAATTGCATGGTGCCCTATTAAAGTGAGTGCGGTTGTCTCTAATGCCTAACACATGAACGATAGTGGTAATTCGATAAGAGACATCATGGTATGCACCATAACCAATAGGGTGCAGTTATGATGTTCGGACACATCATCACACTATGGTGTTCCAGGCGGTATTAATTGTGAAACAATTTCCACAATGTCTGAATAGCGTGCCAAAGCTCGTAACTCGGATACTCATCTCTATGATCATATCATAGACATTTTATCCTCTTGTCACGATGATCTTCAACTTTACTCTGAAATTACTTGAACCATTCAATAATTCAGACTTGTGTTTCATCAAGTAAATATACTCGATATCTACTCAAATCATCTGTGAAGTAAGAACATAACGATATCCACTGCATGCCTTAGCACTCATTGGACTGCACACATCAAAATGTATTACTTCCAACAAGTTGCTTTCTTGTTCTATTTTACTGAAAACAAGGCTTTCAGTCATCTTGCCCATGTGGTATGATTTGCATGTCTCAAGTGATCCAAAATCAAGTGAGTCCAAACGGTCCATCTGCATGGAGTTTCTTCATGCGTATACACCAATAGACATGGTTCGCATGTCTCAAACTTTTCAAAATGAGTGCGTCCAAAGATCCATCAACATGGAGCTTCTTCATGCGTTTTATACCAATATGACTTACATGGCAGTGCCACAAGTAAGTGGTACTATCATTACTATGTTATATCTTTTGGCATGAAAATGTGTATCACTACGATCGAGATTCAATAAACCATTCTTTTAGGTGCAAGACCATTGAAGGTATTATTCAAATAAACAGAGTAACCATTATTCTCCTTAAATGAATAACCATATTGCGATAGACATAATCCAATCATGTCTATGCTCAACGCATAAACACCAAATAACAATTATTTAGGTTTAACACCAATCTCGATGGTAGAGGGAGCGTGCGATGCTTGATCACATCAACCTTGGAAACACTTCCAACACATATCGTCAGTTCACCTTTAGCTAGTCTCCGTTTATTCCGTAGCTTTTCTTTCGAGTTACTAACACTTAGCAACCGAACCGGTATCTAATACCCTAGTGCTACTAGGAGTACTAGTAAAGTACACATTAACATAATGTATATCCAATATACTTGTATCGACCTTGCCAGCCTTCTCATCTACCAAGTATCTAGGGTAATTCTGCTCTTAGTGGCTGTTCCCCTTATTACAGAAGCACTTAGTCTCGGGTTTGGGTTCAACCTTGGGTTTCTTCACTAGAGCAACAGCTGATTTGCCGTTCAATGAAGTATCCCTTCTTGCCCTTGCCCTTCTTGAAACTAGTGGTTTCACCAACCATCAACAATTGATGCTCCTTCTTGATTTCTACTTTCCCGGTGTCAAACATCGCGAATATCTCAAGGATCATCTATCCCTGATACGTTATAGTTCATCACGAAGCTGTAGCAGCTTGGTGGCAATGACTTTGGAGAAACATCACTATCTCCTCAGGAAGATCAACTCCCACTCGAGTCAAGTGATTGTTGTACTCAGACAATCTGAGCACAAGCTCAATGATTGAGCTTTTCCCCCTTAGTTTGCAGGCTAAGAAAATCGTCGGAGGTCTCATACCTCTTGACGTGGGCACGAGCCTGAAATCCCAATTTCAGCCCTCGAAACATCTTATGTGTTCTGCGATGTTTCGAAAAAGTCTTTGGTGCCTCAATTCTAAACCATTCAACATTACCGAACTATCATGTAGTCATCAAAACGTGTATGTCAGATGTTCGCAACATCCACAGAACACGTTCGAGGTCCAGCACACCGAGCGGTGCATTAAGGACATAAGCCTTCTACTGTCCGCATAATTGCTACTGTCAACTTTCAACTATATTTTGTCTAGGAACATATCCAAAACAGTAGAACTAAAGTGCGAGGTATGATATAATTTGCAAAGGGCTTTTGACTATGTTCAGGATAATTAAGTTCATCTAATGAACTCCCACTCAGATAGACATCCCTCTAGTCATCTAAGTGATTACATGATCCGAGTCAACTAGGCCGTGTCTCGATCATCACGTGAGACGGACTAGTCATCATCGGTGAACATCTTCATGTTGATCGTATCTACCATACGACTCATGCTCGACCTTTCGGTCTCTTGTGTTCCGAGGCCATGTCTGTACATGCTAGGCTCGTCAAGTCAACCTAAGTGTTTCGCGTGTGTAAATCTGGCTTACACCCGTTGTATGTGAACGTTAGAATCTATCACACCCGATCATCACGTGGTGCTTGAAACAACGAACTTTCATAGCGGTGCACAGTTAGGGGAACACTTTCTTGAAATTTTAATGAGGGATCATCTTATTTACTACCGTCGTTCTAGGCAAATAAGATGCATAAACATGATAAACATCACATGCAATCAAATAGTGACATGATATGGCCAATATCATTTTGCTCCTTTGATCTCCATCTTGAGGCTCCATGATCATCATCGTCACCGCATGACACCATGATCTCCATCATCGTGTCTCCATGAAGTTGTCTCGCCAACTATTACTTCTACTACTATGGCTAACGGTTTAGCAATGAAGTAAAGTAATTACATGGCGTTATTCAGTGACACGCAGGTTATACAATAAATAAAGACAACTCCTATGGCTCCTGCCGGTTGGCATACTCATCGACATGCAAGTCGTGATTCCTATTACAAGAACATGATCAATCTCATACATCACATATCATTCATCACATTCTTTTTGGCCATATCACATCACATAGCATACCCTGCAAAAACAAGTTAGACGTCCTCTAATTGTTGTCTGCATGTTTTACGTGGCTGCCATGGGTTTCTAGCAAGAACGTTTCTTACCTACGCAAAACCACAACGTGATATGTCAATTGCTATTTACCCTTCATAAGGACCCTTTTCATCGAATCCGATCCGACTAAAATGGGAGAGACTGGCACCCGCTAGCCACCTTATGCAACAAGTACATGTCAGTCGGTGGAACCTGTCTCACGTAAGTGTACGTGTAAGGTCGGTCCGGGTCGCTTCATCCCACAATACCGTCGAAACAAGATTGGACTAGTAACGGCAAGCATATTGAACAAAATCAACGCCCACACCAACTTGTGTTCTACTCGTGCATACAAACTACGCATAGACCTAGCTCATGATGCCACTGTTGGGGAACGTAGCAGAAATTCAAAAAAATTCTACGCAACACCAAGATCAATCTATGGAGTAATCTAGCAACGAGGGGAAGGAGAGTGCATCTACATACCCTTGTAGATCGCTAAGCGGAAGCGTTACAAGAACGCGGATGAAGGAGTCGTACTGCAGCGGCGATTCAGATCGCGGTTGATTCCGATCTAAGCACCGAACAACGGTGCCTCCGCGTTCAACACACGTGCGGACTGGGACGTCTCCTCCTTCTTGATCCAGCAAGGGGAGAGGAGAAGTTGAGGGAGAACTCCGACAGCACGACGCCATGGTGGTGATGGAGCTCGTGGTTCTCCGGCAGGGCTTCGCCAAGCACTACGGAGGAGGAGGAGGTGTTCGAGGAGGGAGAGGGCTACGCCAGGGGAAGGGTGCGGCTGCCCTCTCTCTCTCTCTCACACTATATATAGAGGGAAGGGAGGAGGGGAGGCGCCCTAGGGTTCCCTAGGGGAGGGGTGGCGGCCATAGGGGAAACCCTAGATGGGTTTTGGCGCCCCCACCCCCTAGGAAACTTGCCCCCCAAGCCGGGAGGGGTGGCTGCCCTAGGGGTGGTGCCCCCACCTCTCCAGGTTACGTGAGATGGGGTGGGAGGGGCGCTCAGCCCCTTAGTGGGCTGATGTGCCCTCTCCCCTTGGCCTATAAGGCCCCCCAAACCTTGTCGGGCCTCCAAACCCCTTCGCACACGCTGGTCATCACTGGTACCCCGGAACAATTCCGGACTCCAATACCCTTTGTCCAATATACCGATCTTCACCTCCGGACCATTCCGAGCTCCTCCTCATGTCCGGATCTCATCCAGGACTCGAACAACAACCGGTAACCACATACTATTTCCCATAACAACTCTAGCGTCACCGAAGCTTAAGTGTGTAGACCTTACGGGTTCGGGAACCATGCAGACATGACCGAGACGTTCTCCGTTCAATAACCAACAGCGGGATCTGGATACCCATGTTGGCTCCCACATGTTCCATGATGATCTCATCGGATGAACCACGATGTCAAGGATTCATGTCTGTGATCTCATCCGGGACTCCGAACAACATTCGTTCACCAAATCACATAACTCATATAATACAAAATCGCCATCGAACATTAAGTGTGCGGACCCTACGGGTTCGAGACCTATGTAGACATGACCGAGACACTTCTCTGGTCAATAACCAATAGCAGAACCTGGATGCTCCTATTGGTTCCTGTTGGGGAACGTAGTAATTTCAAAAAAATTCCTACGCACACGCAAGATCATGGTGATGCATAGCAACGAGAGGGGAGAGTATTGTCTACGTACCCTCGTAGACCAAAGCGGAAGCGATCACAACGTAGAGGAAGTAGTCGACGTTCTCCTCGCGATCCAGCCGATCCCAGCGCGTTACTCGGCGCCTCCGAGTTCTTGGCACACGTTCAGCTCGATGGCGCTCCTCGGGCTCCGATCCAGCAAAGCTCGGGGAGAGGGAGTTCCGTCGACGACGGCGTGGTGATGATCTTGATGTTCTACCGGCGCAGGCTTCGCCTAAGCACTGCTATGATATGACCGAGGTGGAATATGGTGGAGGGGGCACCGCACACGGCTAAGGAACGATCTCAAGGATCAACTTGTGTGTTCTAGGGTGCCCCTACCCCGTATATAAAGGAGGGAGGGAGGAGGAGGTGGCCGGCCTCAAGGGGGCGCCATGGGAGGGAAACCTACTCCAAGTAGGTTTCCCTCTCTTTCCTTATCTTATTTGGAGGGGAAGGAAGGAGTACTAGTATTAGGAAGTAGTACTAGTAGTAGGAATAGGAAGAGGGGAAGGAGAAAGGAACGGGGCGGCCCTCCCCAATTCGGATTGGGCTTGGGGGGGCGCGCCCCCCTCCCTTGTTCCTTCTTCCTTCCTCCTACATGGGCCCAATAAGGCCCATATACCTCCCGGGGGGTTCCGGTAACCTCCCGGAGCTCCAAACTTCTCCGGAACCTTTCCGGTGTCCAAATATATCCGTCCAATATATTAATCTTTATGTCTCGACCATTTCGAGACTCCTCGTCATGTCCTTGATCATATCCGGGACTAAGAACAACCTTCGGTACATCAAAATACATAAACTCATAATATAACTGTCATCGAAACCTTAAGCGTGCGGACCCTACGGTTCGAGAATAATGTAGACATGACCGAGACATGTCTCCGGTCAATAACCAATAAGCGGGACCTGGATGCCCATATTGGTTCCTACATTTTCTACGAAGATCTTTATCGGTCGGACCGCATAACAACATACGTTGTTCCCTTTGTCATCGGTATGTTACTTACCCGAGATTCGATCGTCGGTATCCAATACCTAGTTCAATCTCGTTCTTTGGTAAGTCTCTTTACTCGTTCCGTAATACATCATCTCACAACTAACTCATTAGTTGTAATGCTTGCAAGGCTTATGTGATGTGTATTACCGAGAAGGCCAGAGATACCTCTCCGACAATCGGAGTGACAAAACCTAATCTCAAATACGCCAACCCAACAAGTACCTTTGGAGACACCTGTAGTACTCCTTTATAATCACCCGATTCGTTGTGACGTTTGGTAGTACCCAAAGTGTTCCTCCGGTAAACGGGAGTTGCATAATCTCATAGTTATAGGAACATGTATAAGTCATGAAGAAAGCAATAGCAATATACTAAAACGATCAAGTGCTAAGCTAACGGAATGGGTCATGTCAATCACATCATTCTTCTAATGAGGTGATCCCATTAATCAAATGACAACACATGTCTATGGTTAGGAAACATAACCATCTTTGATTAATGAGCTAGTCTAGTAGAGGCTTACTAGTGACTATCTGTTTGTCTATGTATTCACACATGTATTATGTTTCCGGTTAATACAATTCTAGCATGAATAATAAACATTTATAATGATATAAGGAAATAAATAATAACTTTATTATTGCCTCTAGGGCATATTTCCTTCAGTCTCCCACTTGCACTAGAGTCAATAATCTAGATCACATCACCATGTGATTAACATCGATAGTTCACATCATCATGTGATTGACACCCATAGTTCACATCGCCATGTGACCAATACCCAAAGGGTTTACTAGATTCAGTAATCTAGTTCACATCGCTATGTGATTAATACCCAAAGAGTACTAAGGTGTGATCATGTTTTGCTTGTGAGAGAATCTTAGTCAATGGGTCTTTCATATTCAGATCCGTTATGTATTTTGCAATTTTCTATGTCTACAATGCTCTGCACGGAGCTACTCTAGCTAATTGCTCCCACTTTCAATATGTATCTAGATCGAGACTTAGAGTCATCCAGATCGGTGTCAAAACTTGCATCGACGTAACCCTTTACAACGAACCTTTTGTCACTTCCATAATCGAGAAACATATCCTTATTCTACTAAGGATAATTTTGACCGCTGTCCAGTGATCTACTCCTAGATCACTATTGTACTCCTTGCCAAACTCGATTGTAGGGTATACAATAGATCTGGTACACAGCATGGCATACTTTATAGAACCTATGGCCAAGGCATAGGGAATGACTTTCATTCTCTTTCTATCTTCTGCCGTGGTCGGGTTTTGAGTCTTACTCAATTTCACACCTTGTAACACAGGCAAGAACTCTTTCTTTGACTGTTCCATTTTGAACTACTTCAAAATCTTGTCAAGGTATGTACTCATTGAAAAAAACTTATCAAGCGTCTTGATCTATCTCTATAGATCTTGATGCTCAATATGTAAACAACTTCACCGAGGTCTTTCTTTGAAAAACTCCTTTCAAATACTCCTTTATGCTTTGCGAATAATTCTACATTATTTCCGATCTACAATATGTCATTCACATATACTTATCGTAAATGTTGTAGTGCTCCCACTCACTTTCTAGTAATTACAGGCTTCACCGCAAGTCTGTATAAAACTATATGCTATGATCAACTTATCAAAGCATGTATTCCAACTCTGAGATGCTTGCACCAGTCCATAGATGGATCACTTCGGAGCTTGCATATTTTGTTAGCACCTTTAGGATTTACAAAACCTTCTGGTTGCATCATATACAACTCTTCTTTAATAAATCCATTAAGGAATGCAGTTTTGTTTATCCATTTGCCAGATTTCATAAAATGCGGCAATTGCTAACATGATTCGGACAGACTTAAGCATAGATACGAGTGAGAAACTCTCATCGTAGTCAACATCTTGAACTTGTCGAAAACCTTTGGCGACAATTCTAGCTTTGTAGACAGTAACACTACTATCAGCGTCCGTCTTCCTCTTGAAGATCCATTTATTTTCTATGGTTTGCCGATCATCGGGCAAATCCATCAAAGTCCATACTTTGTTCTCATACATGGATCATATCTCAGATTTCATGGCCTCAAACCATTTTGCGGAATCTGGGCTCATCATCGCTTCCTCATAGTTCGTAGGTTCGTCATGGTCAAGTAACCTGACCTCCGTAATGGGATTACCGTACCACTCGTGCGGATCTCACTCTGGTTGACCTACGAGGTTCGGTAGTAACTTGATCTGAAGTTACATGATCATCATCATTAGCTTCCTCACTAATTGGTGTAGTAGTCACAGGAACTGATTTCTGCGATAAACTACTTTCCAATAAGGGAGAAGGTACAATTACCTCATCAAGTTCTACTTTCCTCCCACTCACTTCTTTCGGGAGAAACTCCTTCTCTAGAAAGGATCCATTCTTGGCAACGAATGTCTTGCCTTTCGGATCTGTGATAGAAGGTGTACCCAACATTTTGGGTATCCTATGAAGACTCATTTCTCCGATTTGGGTTCGAGCTTATCAGGATGAAACTTTTTCACATAAGCATCGCAACTCCAAACTTCAAGAAACAACAACTTTGGTTTCTTGCCAAACCACAGTTCATACGGTGTCGTCTCAACGGATTTAGATGGTGCCCTTTTTAACGTGAATGCAGCTGTCTCTAATGCATAGCCCCAAAAATATAACGGTAAATCGGTAAGAAACATCATAGTTGCACTATATCCAATAAAGTACGGTTATGATGTTCGGACACACCATTATGCTGTGGTGTTCCAGGTGGCATGAATTTTGTGAAACTATTTCACATTGTTTTAATTGAAGACCAAACTCGTAACTCAAATATTTTACCTCTGCGATCATATCGTAGAAACTTTTATTTTCTTGTTACGATGATTCTCCACTTTACTCTGAAATTCTTTGAGCTTTTCAAATGTTTCAGACTTATGTTTCATCAAGTAGATATACCCATATCTGCTGAAAAACATCTGTGAAGATCAAAAAAAACAATAATGATACTTGTCGCGAGCCTTAATATTCATCGGACCACATACATCAGTATGTATGATTTCCAACAAATCTGTTGCTCGCTCCATTGTTCCGGAGAACGGAGCTTTAGTCATCTTGCCCATGAGGCATGGTTTGCAAGCATCAAGTGATTCATAATCAAGTGATTCCAAAAGCCCATCAAGATGGAGTTTCTTTATGCGCTTTACACCAATATGACCTAAACGGCAGTGCCACAAATAAGTTGCACTATCATTATTAACTTTGCATCTTTTGGTTTCAATATTATGAATATGTGTATCACTACTATCGAGATCCAACAAATCATTTTTGTTGGTGTGTAACCATATAAGGTTTTATTCATGTAAACAGAACAACAATTTATTCTCTTACTTAAATGAATAACCGTATTGCAATAAACATGATCAAATCATATTCATGCTCAACACCAAATAACACTTATTTAGGTTCCGCACTAATCCCGAAAGTATAGGGAGTGTGCGATGATGATCATATCAATCTTGGAACCACTTCCAACACTCATCGTCACTTCCCCTTCAACTAGTTTCTGTTCATTCTGCAACTCCCGTTTCAAGTTACTATTCTTAGCAACTGAACCAGTATCAAATACCGAGGGGTTGCTGCGAACACTAGTAAAATACACATCAATAATCTGTATATCAAATATACCTTTGTTCACTTTGCCATCCTTCTTATCCGCCAAATACTTGGGGTAGTTCCGCTTCTAGTGACCAGTTCCATTGCAGCAAAAGCATTTAGTCTCAGGCTTAGATCCAGACTTGGGCTTCTTCACTCGAGCAGCAACTTGCTTGCCGTTCTTCTTGAAGTTCCCCTTCTTCCCTTTGCCCTTTTCCTTGAGACTAGTGGTTTTGTCAATCATCAACACTTGATGCTCTTTCTTGATTTCTACCTTCGTCAATTTCAACATCACGAAGAGCTCGGGAATCGTTTTCGTCATCCCTTGCATACTATAGTTCATCACGAAGTTCTAGTAACTTAGTGTTGGTGACTAGAGAATTCTGTCAATCACTATCTTATCCGGAAGATTAACTCCCACTTGATTCAAGCGATTGAAGTACCCGGACAATCTGAGAACATGCTCACTAGTTGAGCGATTCTCTTCCATCTTTTAGCTATAGAACTTGTTGGAGATTTCATATCTCTCAACTCGGTATTTACTTGAAATATTAACTTCAATTCCTGGAACATCTCATATGGTCCATGACGTTCAGAACGTCTTTGAAGTCCCGATTCTAAGCTGTTAAGTATGGTGCACTAAACTATCAAGTAGTCATCATATTGAGCTAGCCAAACGTTCATAACGTCTACATTTGCTCCTGCAATAGGTCTGTCACCTAGCGGTGCATTAAGGACATAATTCTTATGTGCAGCAATGAGGATAAACCTCAGATCACGGATCCAATCCGCATCATTGCTACTAACATTTTTCAATACAATTTTCTCTAGGAACACATATAAAAACATAGGGAAGCAATAACGCGAGCTATTGATCTACAACATAATTTGCAAAATACTACCAGGACTAAGTTCATGATAAATTAAAGTTTTAATTAATCATATTAAAAACTCCCACTTAGACAGACATCTCTCTAGTCATCTAAGTGATTACGTGATCCAAATCAACTAAACCATGTCCGATCATCACGTGAGATGGAGTAGTTTCAATGGTGAACATCACTATGTTGATCATATCTACTATATGATTCACGTTCGACCTTTCGGTCTCCGTGTTCCGAGGCCATATCTGTTATATGCTAGGCTCGTCAAGTTTAACCTGAGTATTCTGCGTGCGCAACTGTTTTGCACCCGTTGTATTTGAACGTAGAGCCTATCACACCCGATCATCACGTGGTGTCTCAGACGAAGAACTTTCGCATAGCGGTGCATACTCGGGGAGAACACTTCTTGATAATTTTAGTGAGAGATCATCTTATAATGCTACCGTCAATCAAAGCAAAATAAGATGCATAAAGGATAAACATCACATGCAATCAATATAAGTGATATGATATGGCCATCATCATCTCGTGCTTGTGATCTCCATCTCCGAAGCACCGTCGTGATCACCATCGTCACCGGTAGCGACACCTTGATCTCCATCGTAGCATCGTTGTCGTTTATGCCATCTATTGCTTCTACGACTATCGCTACCGCTTAGAGATAAAGTAAAGCAATTACAGGCGTTTGCATTTCATACAATAAAGCGACAACCATATGGCTCCAGCCGATTTGCCGATAACCCGGTTACAAAACATGATCATCTCATACAATAAAATATAGCATCACGTCTTGACCATATCACATCACAACATGCCCTGCAAAAACAAGTTAGACGTCCTCTACTTTGTTGTTGCAAATTTTACGTGGCTGCTACGGGCTTAAGCAAGAACCAATCTCACCTACGCATCAAGACCACAACGATACTTCACAAATAGACTCCGTTTAACCTTCTCAAGGACCGGGCGTAACCACACTCGGTTCAACTAAAGTGAGAGACAGACACCCGCCAGCCACCTTTAAGCACGAGTGCTCGTGAGCGGTGAAACCAGTCTCGCGTAAGCGTCACGCGTAATGTCGGTCCGGGCCGCTTCATCTCACAATACCGCTGAACCAAAGTATGACATGCTGGTAGGCAGTATGACTTGTATCGCCCACAACTCACTTGTGTTCTACTCGTGCATATAACATCAACGCATAAAACCTAGGCTCTGATACCACTGTTGGGGAACGTAGTAATTTCAAAAAATTTCCTACGCACACGCAAGATCATGGTGATGCATAGCAACGAGAGGGGAGAGTGTTGTCTACGCACTCGTAGACCAAAGCGGAAGCGATCACAACGTAGAGGAAGTAGTCGACGTTCTCCTCGCGATCCAGCCGATCCCAGCCAGCATTCGGCGCCCGAGTTCTTGGCACACGTTCAGCTCGATGACGCCTCCTCGGGCTCCGATCCAGCAAAGCTCCGGGAGAGGGAGTTAAAATCGACGCGGCGGCGTGGTGGCGATCTTGATGTTCTACCGACGCAGGCTTCGCCTAAGCACTGCTATGATATGACCGAGGTGGAATATGGTGGAGGGGGCACCGCACACGGCTAAGGAACGATCTCAAGGATCAACTTGTGTGTTCTAGGGTGCCCCCTACCCCGTGATATAAAGGAGGGAGGGAGGAGGTGGCCGGCCTCAAGGGGGCGCCATAGGGAGGAAACCTACTCCAAGTAGGTTTCCTCTCTTCCTTATCTTATTTGAGGGGGAAGGAAGGAGTACTAGTATTAGGAAGTAGTACTAGTAGTAGGAATAGGAAGAGGGGAAGGAGAAGGAAATGGGGGCCGGCCCCTCCCCCAATCGGATTGGGCTTGGGGCGCGCCTCCCTTGTTCCTTCTCCCTTCCTTCCTACATGGGCCCAATAAGGCCCATATACCTCCCGGGGTTCCGTAACCTCCGGAGCTCCAAACTTCTCCGAACCTTTCCGGTGTCCAAATATATCCGTCCAATATATTAATCTTTATGTCTCTACCATTTCGAGACTCCTCGTCATGTCCGTGATCATATCCGGGACTCCAAACAACCTTCGGTACATCAAAATACATAAACTCATAATATAACTGTCATCGAAACCTTAAGCGTGCGGACCCTACGGTTCGAGAATAATGTAGACATGACCGAGACATGTCTCCGGACAATAACCAATAGCGGGACCTGGATGCCCATATTGGTTCCTACATTTTCTACGAAGATCTTTATCGGTCAGACCACATAACAACATACGTTGTTCCCTTTGTCATCGGTATGTTACTTACCCGAGATTCGATCGTCGGTATCCAATACCTAGTTCAATCTCAATTCTTTGGTAAGTCTCTTTACTCGTTCCGTAATACATCATCTCACAACTAACTCATTAGTTGTAATGCTTGCAAGGCTTATGTGATGTGTATTACCGAGAAGGCCCAGATATACCTCTCCGACAATTGGAGTGACAAAACCTAATCTCGAAATACGCCAACCCAACAAGTACCTTTGGAGACACCTGTAGTACTCCTTTATAATCACCCAGATTACGTTGTGGACGTTTGGTAGTACCAAAGTGTTCCTCCGTAAACGGGAGTTGCATAATCTCATAGTTATAGGAACATGTATAAGTCATGAAGAAAGCAATAGCAATATACTAAACGATCAAGTGCTAAGCTAACGGAATGGGTCATGTCAATCACATCATTCTTCTAATGAGGTGATCCCATTAATCAAATGACAACACATGTCTATGGTTAGGAAACATAACCATCTTTGATTAATGAGCTAGTCTAGTAGAGGCTTACTAGTGACTATCTGTTTGTCTATGTATTCACACATGTATTATGTTTCCGGTTAATACAATTCTAGCATGAATAATAAACATTTATCATGATATAAGGAAATAAATAATAACTTTATTATTGCCTCTAGGGCATATTTCCTTCAGTTCCTACATATTCTACGAAGATCTTTACCGGTCGTACCGCAATGACAACATACGTAATTCCCTTTGTCATCGGTATGTTACTTGCCCGAGATTCGATTGTGGGTATCTTCATACCTAGTTCAATCTCGTTACCGACAAGTCTCTTTACTAGTTCCGTAATACATCATCCCGCAACTAACTCAGTAGTCACATTGCTTGAAAGGCTTATTATGATGTGCACTACCGAGAGGGCCTAGAGATACCTCTTCGATACTCGGAGTGACAATTCCTAATCTCGATCTAAGCCAACCCAACAAACACCTTCGGAGATACTTGTAGAGCATCCTATAATCACCCAGCTACGTTGTGACGTTTGATAGCACACAAGGTATTCCTACGGTATTCGGGAGTTGCATAATCTCATAGTCAAAGGAATATGTATATGCCATGAAGAAAGCAATAGCAATAAAACTTAACGATCATTATGCTAAGCTAACGGATGGGTCTTGTCCATCACATCATTCTCCTAATGATGTGATCCCGTTCACAAAATGACAACACATGTCTATGGTTAGGAAACTAAACCATCTTTGATTAACGAGCTAGTCTAGTAGAGGCTTACTACGAACACTGTGTTTTGTCTATGTATCCACACATGTATCAAGTTTCCGGTTAATACAATTCTAGCATGAATAATAAAAATTTATCCTGATATAAGGTAATATAAATAACAACTTTATTATTGCCTCTATGGCATATTTCCTTCAGTCTCCCACTTGCACTAGTGTCAATAATCTAGTTCACATCGTCATGTGATTTAACAACAATAGTTCACATCTCCATGTGATTAACACCCATAGTTCACATCGCCATGTGACCAACACTCAAAGGGTTTACTAGAGTCAATAATCTAATTCACATCGCTATGTGATTAACACCCAAGAACATTAAGATGTGATCATGTTTTGCTTGTGAGATAAGTTTTAGTCTACGGCTCTGCCACATTCAGATCCGTATGTATTTTGCAAATTTCTATGTCTACAATGCTCTGCATGGAGCTACTCTAGCTAATTGCTCCCACTTTCAGTATGTATCCAGATTGAGACTCAGAGTCATCCGGATCGGTGTAAAAGTTTGCATCGATGTAACTCATTACGACGAACTCTTTATCACCTCCATAACCGAGAAATATCTCCTTAGTCTTCTAAGGATAATTTTGACCGCTGTCAAGTGATCCACTCCTGGATCAATATTGTACCCCCTTGCCAAACCCATGGCAAGGTACACAATAGGTTTGGTACACATCATAGCATACTTTATAGAACCTATGGCTGAGGCATAGGGAATAACTTTCATTCTCTTTTTATTTTCTGTCGTGGTCGTGTTTTGAGTCTTACTCAACTTCACACCTTGCAATACAGGCAATAACTCCTTCTTTGATTGTTCCATTTTGAACTACTTCAAAAATTGTCAAGGTATGTACTCATTGAAAAATATTATCAAGCGTCTTGATCTATCTCTATAGATCTTGATGCCCAATATGTATGCAGCTTCACCGAGGTATTTCTTTGAAAAATTCCTTTCACACACTCCTTTATGCTTTCCAGAAAATTCTACATCATTTTTGATGAACAATATGTCATTCACATATACTTATCAGAAAGGCTGTAGTGCTCCCACTCACTTTCTTGTAAATACAGGCTTCACCGCAAGTTTGTATAAAACTATATGCTTTGATCAACTCATTAAAACGTATATTCCAACAACGAGATGCTTGCACCAGTCCATAGATGGATCGCTGGAGGTTGCACATTTTGTTAGTGATATATCTCCAACGTATCTATAATTTTTTATTGTTCCATGCTATTATATTATCTGTTTTGGATGTTTAATGGGCTTTATTATACACTTTTATATTATTTTTGGGACTAACCTACTAACCAAAGGCCCAGTGCAAATTGTTGTTTTTTGCCTATTTCAGTGTTTCGCAGAAAAGGAATATCAACCGGAATCCAAACGGAATGAAACCTTCGGGAGAGTCGTTTTTGGAACAAACGCAATCCAGAAGACTTGGAGTGGACGTCAATGAAGCAACAAGGCGGCCACGAGGTAGGAGGGCGTGCCCAGGGGGGTAGGCGCGCCCCCACCCTCGTGGGCCCCTCTGGCTCCACCGACCTACTTCTTTCGCCTATATATACTCAAATACCCCGAAAACCTTCAGGAGCACCACGAAACCCTATTTCCACCGCCGCAACCTCCTGTACCCGTGAAATCCCATCTTGGGGCCTTTTCCGGCGCTCTGCCGGAGGGGGAATCGATCACGGAGGGCTTCTACATCAACACCATAGCCTCTCTGATGATGTGTGACTAGTTTACCACAGACCTTCGGGTCCATAGTTATTAGCTAGATGGCTTCTTCTCTCTCTTTGGATATCAATACAAAGTTCTCCTCGATCTTCTTGGAGATCTATTCGATGTAATACTTTTTGCGGTGTGTTTGTCGAGATCCGATGAATTGTTGGTTTATGATCAAGTTTATCTATGAACAATATTTGAATCTTCACTGAATTCTTATATGTATGATTTTTTATGTTTGCAAATCTCTTTGAATTATCAGTTTGGTTTGGCCTACTAGATTGATCTTTCTTGCAACGGGAGAAGTTCTTAGCTTTGGGTTCAATTTTGCGGTGTCCTTTCCCAGTGACAGTAGGGGCAGCAAGGCACGTATTGTATTGTTGCCATCGAGGATAAGAAGATGGGGTTTATATAATATTGCTTGAGTTTACCCCTGTACATCATGTCATCTTGCCTAATGCATTACTCTGTTCTTATGAACTTAATACTCTAGATGCATGCTGGATAGCGGTCGATGTGTGGAGTAATAGTAGTAGATGCAGAATCATTTCGGTCTAATTGACATGGATGTGATGCCTATATACATGATCATGCCTAGATATTCTCATAACTATGCGCTTTTCTATCAATTGCTGGACAGTAATTTGTTCACCCACGGCTGAATTTGCTATCTTGAGAGAAGCCACTAGTGAAACCTATGGCCCCCGGGTCTATTTTCCATCATATTAATCTCCCGCAACCGTGCTATTTCTGTCACTATTTATTTTGCAATCTTTACTTTCCAATCTATACAACAAAAATACCAAAAATATTTATCTTATTATCTCTATCAGATCTCACTTTTGCAAGTGGCCATGAAGCGATTGACAACCCCTTTATCGCGTTGGTTGCAAGGTTATTAATTTTTTGTGCAGGTACTCGGGACTTCCGTGTAGTCCCACTACTGGATTGATACCTTGGTTCTCAAAAACTGAGGGAATTCTTACGCTACTTTGCTGCGTCACCCTTTCCTCTTCAAGGGAAAACCAACGCATGCTCAACAGGTAGCAGTTAGCACCTTTAGGATTGATAAAACCTTCTGGTTGTATCATATACAACTCTTCTTTAATAAATTCATTAAGGAATGCAGTTTTGATATTTATTTGCCAGATTTCATAAAATGTGGCAATTGCTAACATTATTCGGACAGACTTAAGCATCGCTACGAGTGAGAAAATCTCATCGTAGTCAACACCTTGAACTTGTCGAAAAACCTTTTTGCAACAAGTCGAGCTTTGTAGATAGTAACACTACTATCAGCGTCCATCTTTCTCTTGAAGATCCATTTATTCAATGGCTTGCCGGTCATCGGGCAACTCAATCAAAGTCCACACTTTGTTCTTCATACATGGATCCCATCTCAGGTTTCATGGCCTCAAGCCATTTTGCGGAATCTGGGCTCATCATCGCTTCCTCATAGTTCGTAGGTTCATCATGGTCTAGTAACATGACTTCCAGAACAAGATTACCGTACCACTCTGGCGTGGAACATACTCTAGTTTACCTACGAGGTTTGGTAGTAACTTGATCTGAAGTTTCATGATCATCATCGTTAGCTTCCTCACTAATTGGCGTAGGAATCACTCGAACTGATTTCTGTGATGAACTACTTTCCAATTCGGGAGAAGGTACAATTACCTCATCAAGTTCTACTTTCCTCCCACTCACTTCTTTCGAGGGAAACTCCTTCTCTCTAAAGGATCCATTGTTAGCAACGAATATCTTGCCTTCGGATCTATGATAGAAGGTGTACCCAACAGTTTCCTTTGGGTATCCTATGAAGACACATTTCTCTGATTTGGGTTTGAGATTATGAGGTTGAAACTTTTTCACATAAGCATTGCCGCCCCAAACTTTAAGAAATGACAGCTTAGGTTTCTTGCCAAACCATAGTTCATATGGTGTCGTCTCAATGGATTTAGATGGTGCCCTATTTAACGTGAATGCAGCTGTCTCTAATGCATAACCCCAAAACGATAGTGGTAAATTGGTAAGAGACATCATAGATCGCACCATATCTAATAAAGTACGGTTATGACGTTCAGACATACAATGATTGGGGCATGAATATAACATTGATTTAAGCCTCCCCCAAGCTTGAGCGATGCTTTCTCCTTCGCGAGGCCAAAAATTATATATATAATTGCGATCACGATGAACAAGATGCATAGGGTAATACTTTTGATGAAATTCCAATTTCAATCTTTTATAGTTCCATGATCCCGTATCATCACATAGCCTATACCATGTCAATGCGTCTTCCTTCAAAGATAAAGGGAAGACCTTCTTCTTAACAACATCATCGGGTATACCTGCAAGCTTAAATAATCCACAAACTTCATCCACATAGAGTAGATGTTCATCAGGATGCTTTGTTCCATCTCCTGTAAAAGTATTAGCCTGCAGTTTTTCCATCATACCCGAAGGAACTTCAAAAGGAGTTTCATTTTCAATAGGTTCAGATGGGTTGAGGAGCAACTCTTTGCTCTCTGGATGGGGTGAAGATACCTGAACAAGCCCCCGTAGAATTACTTTCCATAGTAACAAGTGATAGAAAATTTCAGCACACTATATAAATTTTTCCTTACCAAATTCCACTTACCAAAGGCGCTACACTCCTCGGCAACGGCGCTTTAAAAGAGTCTTGATGAGCCACAATTATAGGGGATCTATCGTAGTCCTTTTGATAAGTAAGAGTGTCGAACCCAACGAGGAGCAGAAGGAAATGCTAAGCGGTTTTCAGCAAGGTATTCTCTGCAAGTACTGAAATAAGTGGTAACAGATAGTTTTGTGATAAGATAAATTCTAACGAGCAACAAGTAACAAGAGTAAATAAAGTGCAGCAAGGTGGCCCAATCCTTTTTTTTTGCAAATGACAAGCCTGGACAAACTCTTATAATAGGAAAAGCGCTCCCGAGGGCACATGGGATTATTGTCAAGCTAGTTTTCATCACGTTCATATGATTCGCGTTCGGTACATTCATAATTTGATATGTGGGGTGGACCGGTGCTTGGGTGCTTTTCTTACTTGAACAAGCATCCCACTTATGATTAACCTCTACTGCAAGCATCCGCAGCTACAACAAAAGTATTAAGGTAAACCTAACCATAGCATGAAACATATGGATCCAAAACAGCCCTCATTTAAGCAACGCATAAACTAGGGTTTAAGCTTCATCACTCTAGCAACCCATCATCTACTTATTACTTCCCAATGCCTTCCTCTAGGCCCAAATAATGGTGAAGTGTTATGTAATCGACGTTCACATAACACCACTAGAGGCTAGACAACATATATCTCATCAAAATATCGAATCTAATACCAAATTCACATGACTACTAATAGCAAGACTTCTCCCGTGTCCTCAGGAACAACCGTAACTACTCACAAAGCATATTCATGTTCATAATCAGAGGGGTAATAATATGCATAAAGGATCTGAGCATATGATCTTCCACCAAGTAAACCAACTAGCATCAACTACAAGGAGTAATCAACACTACTAGCAACCTACTAGCACCAATCCCGGACTTGGGGACAAGAATTGGATACAAGAGATGAACTAGGGTTTGGAGATGAGATGGTGCTGGTGAAGATGTTGATGGAGATTGCCCTCTCCCGATGAGAGGAGCGTTGGTGATGATGATGGCAATGATTTCCCCCTCCCGGAGGGAAGTGTCCTCGGCAGAATAGCTCCGTCGGAGCCCTAGATTGGTTCCGCCAAGGTTCCGCCTCGTGGCGGTGGAGTCTCGTCCCGAAAGGTTGCTTCTGATTTTTTCTCATCGAAAGACTTCATATAGGAGAAGATGGGCATCGGAGAGCCACAAGGGGGCCCACGGGTAGGGGGCGCGCCCTGGGGGGGCCCACCCTCGTGAGCAGGGTGTGGGCCCCCTGGCCTTCATCTTTGGCGATGATTTTTCTTTATTTATTTTAAGATATTCCGTGGAGTTTCAGGACTTTTGGAGTTGCACAGAATAGGTCTCCAATATTTGCTCCTTTTCCAGCCCAGAATTCTAGCTGTCGGCATTCTCCCTCTTCATGTAAACCCTGTAAAATAAGAGAGAATAGCCATAAGTATTGTGACATAACGTGAAATAACATCCCATAAAGCAATAAATATCGATATAAAAGCATGATGCAAAATGGACGTATCACAAGCCCATAGATGGATCATTGAGCTTGCACATATTGTCAGCACCTTTAGGATTGACAACTCTTATTTAATAAATACATTAAGGAATGCAGTTTTGTTATCCTTTTGCCAGATTTCATAAAATGCGGCAATTGCTAACATGATTCGAACAGACTTGAGCATTGATACGAGTGAGAAAATCTCATCATAGTCAACACCTTGAACTTGTCGAAAACCTTTTGCAACAATTCGAGATTTGTAGATAGTAACACTACCATGAGCGTCTGTCTTCCTCTTGAAGATCCATTTATTATCAATGGCTTGTCGATCATCGGGCAAGTCCACCAAAGTTCGCACCTTGTTCTTATATATGGATCCTATCTCAGATTTCATGGCCTCAAGCCATTTATCGGAATCTGGGCTCATCATCGCTCCTCATAGTTCGTAGGTTCGTCATGGACTAGTAACGTGACTTTCAGAACAAGATCACCTTACCACTGTGGTGCGGAACGTGCTCTGGTTGACCTACGAGGTTTGGTAGTAACTTGATCTGAAGTTTCATGGTCATTATCATTAGCTTCATCTCTAGTTGGTGTAGGCATCACGAGAACGGTTTTCTGTGATGAGCTACTTTCCAATTCGAGAGATGGTACAATTACCTCATCAAGTTCTACTTTCCTCCTTCTCACTACTTTCCAGAAATACTCCTTCTCTAAAAAGGATCCTCTCTTAGCAACCAAGATCTTGCCTTCGGATCTGTGATAGAAGGTGTACCCAACATTTTCTTTTGGGTATCCTATGAAGACGGACTTCTCCGATTTTGATTCGAGCTTATCAGGCTGAAGCTTTTTCACATAAGCATCGCAACCCCAAACTTTAAGAAACGACAGCTTAGGTTTCTTGCCAAACCATAGTTCAGACGGTGTCGTCTCAACAGATTTAGATGGTGCCCTATATAACGTGAATGCAGCTGTCTCTAGTGCATAACCCCAAAACAATAGTGGTAAATTGGTAAGAGACATCATAGATCACACCATATCTAATAAAGTACGGTTTCGACGTTCGGACACACAATTACGCTGTGGTGTTCCGTATGGCGTGAGTTGTGAAACTATTCCACATTGTTTTAAATGAAGGCCAAACTCGTAACTCAAATATTCGCCTCGGTGATCAGATCGTAGAAACTTTATTTTCTTGTTACGATGATTCTCTACTTCACTCTGAAATTCTTTGAACTTTTCAAATGTTTCAGACTTGTGTTTCATCAATTAGATATACCCATATCTGCTCAAATCATCTGTGAAGGTCGGAAAATAATGATACCCGTCGAGCCTCAACACCCATCGGACCGCATACATCGGTATGTATTATTTCCAATAAGTCAGTGGCTCGCTCCATTGTTCCGGAGAACGGAGTTTTAGTCATCTTGCCCATGAGGCATGGTTCGCAAGCATCAAATGATTCATAATCAAGTGATTCCAAAAGTCCATCCGCATGGAGTTTCTTCATCGCTTTACACCCCAATATGACCTAAACGGCAGTGCCACAAATATGTTGCACTACCATTATCAACTTTGCATCTTTTGGCATCAATATTATGAATATGTGTATCATTACGACGGAGATTCAATATACCATTCACATTGGGTGTATGACCATAGAAGGTTTTATTCATGTAAACAGAACAACAATTATTCTCTGACTAAAATGAATAACCGTATTGCAATAAACATGATCAAATCATATTTATGCTCAAAAGAAAACACCAAATAACATTTATTTAGGTTCAACACTAATCCCGAAGGTAGAGGGAGCGTGCGATGGTGATCTTATCAACCTTGCAACACTTCCAACACACATCGTCACCTTGCCCTTAACTAGCCTCTGTTCATTTTGCAACTCCTGTTTTGAGTTACTAATCCTAGCAACCTAAACGGTATCAAATACCAGGGGTTACTATGAACACTAGTAAAGTACACATCAATAACACGTATATCAAATATACCTTTGTTCACTTTGCCATGATGCCATCCTTCTTATCCGCCAAGTATTTGGGGTAGTTCCGCTCAAAGGGCCATTCCTTTGCAGTAGAAGCACTCAGTTTCAGTCTTAGGTCTAGTTTTGGGCTTCTACACAGGAGTGGCAACTTGTTTGTCATTCTTCTTGAAGTTCCCTTTCTTTCCCTTGCCCCTTTTCTTGAAACTAGTGGTTTTGTTAACCATCAACACTTGATGCTTTTTCTTGATTTCTACCTTCGCTGATTTCAGCATCGTGAAGAGCTCGGGAATTGTTTTTGCATATTATGGTTCATCACAAAGTTCTAGTAGCTTGGTGATAGTGACTAGAGAACTTTGTCAATCACTATCTGACCTGGAAGATTAACTCCCACTTGATTCAAGTGATTATAGTACCCAGACATTCTGAGCACATGCTCACTGGCTGAGCTATTCTCCTCCATTTTGTAGGCAAAGTATTTGTCAGAGGTCTCATACTTCTCGACATGGGCATGAGACTGAAATACCAATTTCATCTCTTGGAACATCTCATATGCTCCATGGCGTTCAAAACGTTTTTGAAATCACGGTTCTAAGCTGTAAAGCATGGTGCACTAAACTATCAAGTAGTCAGCATACCGAGCTTTGTCAAACATTCATAACGTCTGCATCTGCTCTTGCAATAGGTCTGTCACCTAGCGGTGCATCAAGGACATAATTCTTCTGTGCAGCAATGAGGATAATGCTCAAATCACAGACGCAGTCCGCATCATTGCTACTATCATCTTTCAACTTAACTTTCTCTAGGAACATATCAAAAACATAGGGGAGCTCCAACGTGAGCTATTGATCTACTACATAGATATGCAAAAACTATTAGGACTAAGTTCATGATAAATTAAGTTCAATTAATCATATTACTTAAGAACTCCCACTTAGAAAGACATCCCTCGAGTCATCTAAATGATCACGTGATCCATATCAACTAAACCATGTCCAATCATCACGTGAGATGGAGTAGTATCCAATGGTGAACATATCTATGTTGATCATATCTGCTATATGATTTACGTTCGACCTTTCGGTCTCCAGTGTTCCGAGGCCATGTCTGTACATGCTAGGCTCGTCAAGTTTAACCCAAGTATTCCACATGTGGAAAATGGTCTAGCACCTGTTGTATGTGAACGTAGAGCTTATCACACCCGATCATCACGTGGTGTCTTAGCACGACGAACTGTCGCAACGGTGCATACTCAGGGAGAACACTTATACCTTGAAATTTTAGTAAGGGATCATCTTACAGTGCTACCACCGTACTAAGCAAAATAAGATGCATAAAAGATAAACATCACATGCAATCAAAATATGTGACATGATATGGCCATCATCATCTTGTGCCTTTCATCTCCATCTCCAAAGCACCGTCGTGATCTCCATCGTCACCGGCTTGACACCTTGATCTCCATCGTAGCGTCGTGGTCGTCTCGCCAACTATTGCTTCTACAACTATCGCTAACGCATAGTGATAAAGTAAACCAATTACATGGCGTTTGCATTTCATACAATAAAGCGACAACCATAAGGCTCCTGCTAGTTGCCGATAACTTTTACAAAACATTATCATCTCATACAATAACGTATATCACATCAAGTCTTGAACATATCACATCACAACATGCCCTGCAAAAAAAATTTAGACGTCCTCTACTTTGTTGTTCCAAGTTTTACGTGGCTGCTACGGGCTTCTAGCAAGAACCGTTCTTACCTATGCATCAAAACCACAATGGTGATTTATCAAGTTTGTTGTTTTAACCTTCAACAAGGACCGGCCGCAGTCAAATTCGATTCAACTAAAGTTGGAGAAACAGACACCCGCCAGCCACCTTTATGCAAAACTAGTTGCATGTCTGTCGGTGGAACCGGTCTCATGAACGTGGTCATGTAAGGTTGGTCCGGGCCGCTTCATCCAGCAATATCGCTGAATAAAAATAAGACATTGGTGGTAAGCAGTATGACAATCACCGCCCACAACTCTTTGTGTTCTACTCATGCATATCATCTACGCATAGACCAGGCTCTGATGCCACTGTTTGGTAACTTAGCATGCAATTTCAAAAAAATTCCTACACTCACGCAAGATCTATCTAGGAGATGCATAGCAAGGAGAGGGGGAGAGTGTGTTCACGTACCCTCGTAGACCTAAAGCGGAAGTGTTTGACAATGCGGTTGATGTAGTTGAACTTCTTCTCGTTCCGACCGATCAAGCACCAAACGTACGGCACCTCTGAGTTCTACACATGTTCAGCACAATGACGTCCCTCGAACTCTTGATCCAGCAAATTGTCAAGGGAGAGTTCCGTCGGAACGATGGCGTGGTGACGGTGATGGTGAAGTGATCCACGCAGGGCTTCGCTTAAGCACTACGTGAATATGACCGGAGGCGTAAACTAGGGAGGGGGCGCCGCACATGGCTAGGAATCAATGTTGTGTGTTCTAGTGGTGCCCACCTCATATATATATATATATATATATATAGGTTGGAGGGGAGGAGAGGCAGCCAAGGGGCGCCCCAAGTAGGAGGAATCCTACTTGGGTGCCTCCCAATTCGGCCTCCCCCCTCCCATATTCATCTGGAGGGGGAAGAAAGGAGGATGTAGGAGAGAAGGAAGGGGGAGGCCGAATCCCTTCCCATCCTTTCTTTATTAACCTCTTTCATCCCCCCTTATTTTTGCCTACATAGGGCGCACCAGCCCCCTAGGGGCTGGTCTATCCCCTTCTTGGCAAATTAGGCCCATGTAGTTGCCGGGGGGAAGCTCGGAAACCCTTCCGGTGACCCAATATGTTCCCGGTACCCCCAGAACACTTACGGTGTCAAAATATCATCGTCCTATATATGAATATTTACCTCTCGACCATTTCGAGACTCCTCGTCATGTCCTTGATCTCATCCAGGACTCCGAACAACATTCGGTCACCAAATCACATAACTCATATAATACAAAATCGTCATCGAACGTTAAGTGTACGGACCCTACGGGTTCAAGAACTATGTAGACATGACCGAGACACTTCTCCGGTCAATAACCAACAACGGAACCTGGATGCTCATATTGTTTCCTACATATTCTATGAAGATCTTTATTGGTCGTTCCGCAATGACAACATATGTAATTCCCTTTGTCATCGGTATGTTACTTGCCCGAGATTCGACCGTCGGTATCTTCATACCTAGTTCAATTCCATTACTGTCAAGTCTCTTTACTCGTTCCGTAATACATCATCCCGCAACTAACTCATTAGTAACATTGCTTGCAAGGCTTATTATGAATTGCATTACCGAGAGGGCCCAGAGATACCTCTCCGATACTCGGTGTGACAAATCCTAATCTCGATCTATATTAACCAGACAAACACCTTCAGAGATACATGTAGAGCACCTTTATAATCACCCAGTTACGTTGTGACGTTTGATAGCACACAAGGTATTCCTCCGTTATCCGGGAGTTGCATAATCTCATAGTCAAAGGAATATGTATATGCCCTGAAGAAAGCAATATCAATAAAACTTAATGTAGGGGAAACGACACCTATGGGATCACAAGAATCCCTACTACGGTTGGCGGGGCGCGGGGTTGAGAGAAGAGCAGGTTTAAGAGCCAGACACAGTTCGTTTACCCAGGTTCGGGCCGCGAGGATGCGTAATACCCTAGTCCTGCTTTGGTGTGTATTTGAGAGAGTTCTTGAACTCTCGAACTAGCTATGGTGGCTGTGTAGTCCAAAAGAGCCTAATCCTTCTCCAGTATGCCACGGGCCTCCTTTTATAGTCGAAAGGGGCTGCCACAGTGGCACGCAGGAGGTGGAAAGGCCTACAGTACTGCGAGCTTATCAGTCGTATTACAGGACAAGATGCATTTAATGTGTCGCTTAGGTGTCCCTTAGCTTTATCGGGGATGGGAACGAGGCCCATCCCGTCCGTCGCCGCCTCGCCTTTCTTCGACACGCGCCCAGGCCAGCGATACATGTAGAAGTCTCTTGCCGGGGAGAGCAGTCTCTTGAACTTCTTCGTCGGGTCTAGCGGTCCATTCTGCAATGAACTCTGCCAGGATTCTGCTTTGGATTTTTGAAGTGCTTTCAAACTTCAAACCAAAGCTTGACAGCTCCAAGGCACACTCCACAATCCTCCCGGCCGCATCGGGGTTATGCAGTATCCGTTCCAACGGGAGGTGAGTGATAACGGTGATCTCATGTGCTTGAATGTAATGGCGCAGCTTCCTCGAGGCCATAAGGAGGTCGAGAGCAATTTTTGCACACCGGAGTACCTTGATCTAGCCCCCTGCAAGAGGGGGCTGACGAAGTAGACCGGGTGCTGCATCATTTTATTTCTTTGCACCGCCCCATTTGCTTGCGCGGGTCCAACCTTGCCGGCACCGGCCTCTGCCGGGGGAATTCTTGGCTCACCATCTATCAACTCTGTTGCCGCTACTGTCCCTTCATTGACCTCCCTCTGTGCCACCAGCGCAGTACTGACCACTTGATCCGTTGTCGCTAGGTATAGTAACAACGGTTCTTGTGGTTTAGGCGCAACCAATATTGGTGTGGAGGAGAGGTACTTCTTCAAATCTGTAGCTCTGCCTCAGCCTCTCGGGTCCATTCCATTGGGCCCGCCTTTTTCAGAATTTTGAAGGGAAGGGCGTGCTCGGCGGACTTGGAGATGAATCTGCTCATGGCGGCAACGCAGCCTGCGAGCCGACGCACATCCTTGATCCGCTTGGGCGCCTCAATCTGCTCAATGGCCTTGATTTTGTCTGGATTCACCTTGATCCCACGCTGTGACACAAAGAACCCGAGAAGCTTGCCGGACGGAACGCCGAAGACACACTTCTCAGGGTTCAGCTTGAGATTGATCCTGCACAGGTTCGCAAATGTCTCTTCCAAATCTGGTATAAGTCTTGCTTTGTCCTTGGTTTTGACCACTATGTCATCCATGTAAGCTTCCATATTTCTATGGAGCTGAGGCTCAAAACCAATTTGGACTGCCCTTGCAAATGTTGAGCCAGCACTCTTCAACCCGAAAGGCATCCGTATAAAACAATACTTACCAATGTGGTGATGAATGCTATCTTCTCTTGCCATGAAGATCTGGTGATATCCTGAGTAAGCGTCAAGGAATGACAAAAAATCACACCCGGTCGTGGAGTCAACAATCTGGTCGATGCGCGGCAACGGGAAGGGGTGCTTGGGACAAGCCTTATTGATATCTGTGTAGTCAATACACAGTCTCCACTTCCCTTTCGCCTTGCGCGCCACTACCGGATTGGTCAACCGCGTCGGATGGAGTATTCCCCTCACCAAACCTGCCGCTTCTAACTTTCTAATTTCCTCTGCGGTGAACTCTTACCGTTCCAGAGCTTGCTTTCTGACCTTCTACTTGACGGGTCGCGCATGAGGACAGATAGCATGATGGTGCTCAATCACCTCCCTGGGAACGCCGGGATGTCGGATGCTTGCCATGCAAACACATCGGAAGGCGACGAGCTTGCTTTACTATTTGCCGTCGAGGGTGGAGCTTATGGTGAAAGCCCCTCCCGTGCCATCCTCCTTGACGGACACCTTCTTGGTCTCTGGTGGCGTAGCTCTTGATTACTTGCTCTTGCCGGTGGAGCTCTCAGGCACGTCCTCGACGGGAGCACAACACTCCGAAGAGGTGCGCTTGCCAGAGTGGGTGAAGGAGGTCTTGCCTGTCTTATTCCCTCCCGGGGCTTCAGCGGCAGGAGCAAGTGCCTTGGCGGCAGTTGTTGCAACTGCCTCCCGGTAGAGCTGGTCGGCGCAGATCAGCGCGTCTTTCTTGTCGGAGGGGATGGTGATGATAGTCATTCGCCCTGGCATATTCAGTGTGTTATAGGCGTAATGTGACGCCGCCATGAACTTGGCTATTTGGGCGGCCAAGGATCCCGTTGTAAGGCAAGGGGATCTTGGCGACATGAAAGACAATCCTCTCCGTCTTGTAGTTCAAATCACTTCCAAACGTCACGGGCAGCGTGACCTTTCCCTTCGGCTGACTCCTTCCCGGATTGACCCCCTGAAACTTGCCCATTTCTTCGAGGTCTCTGTTGGGAATCTGTAGCCTCTTGATCACAGCAGGCGAGATCAAGTTCAGACCGGCCCCGCCGTCAACTAACATCTTTGTCACCATGAGGTTGCGTATTGTTGGTGAGACCAACAACGGCAAGCACCCGACCGCAGCCAGCGATCGGGGTGATCCTCGATCAAAGATGATAGGCGTCTTGGACCACTTGATGGTTTACGGGCATCGAACGACGGTTCTGCCGCTGTAATCTCACACGCCCACTGCTTGAGTTGGCGGTGAGAAGTATGCAGCGAGGCACCGCCGTCAACGCACATAGCCTCTGTAGCTTTTTGGAACTCATGGTCGCCGGACTCGTCGTCCTCCTCGTGATCATCGTCTTCCTGCTTCTTGTCGCGGCCCCGAGCGGGCCTCTCTTACTGGTTGCCTTTGCCGCGGCGTCCTGCTTGGCCACTGCGCTTCTTGCCGGACCCCTCGGCACCATCCTGGCCTTTCTCCTTATCCTGCCTCTCATATTCAGCCTTTTGCTTCTCGGCAAGCAGCTCAACTTGTCGGCAGTTCTGGAGATCGTGGCCCTTGGTGCGATGGATCTTGCAGTATTGCTTGTCGGAGTTTCCTGGCTTCTCGATAGCCGCCAAGGCCCGGCAGGCGACGCACCCAGTAATCTCCTTGCCGGGGTCGTCTACCTTGGTTTTCTTGGCGGCGCCTGTGTCGTCAGTCCCCTCGACGGCAAGCACGGCTTTACCCTTGCGCTTCCTGTTGCGGCGCCGGCCTTTCTTCGCTGGGGCGGCAGCATCTTCGTCTGAAGAGTCGGTTTCCATGCAGGCATCTTCGCCGGGGTACTTCCTTCCCTCTTCAGCTCGAGCACATCTGTCGGCCAGAACATAGAGTTCTGCCACATCTTTCACCTTGTTCATTGCCAGCTCTTCGCGCATCTTGCGGTTGTGCACATTCAGATGGAACGCGCTGATGATGGCGGCAGGATGAACATCCGGGATGTTGTACTGTACTCGGCTGAACCTCTAGATGTACTTGCGCAGGCTTTCGCCTTCTTTCTGGGGGATGACATGCAAATCGCTTGCCTGGGCATGGGCTTGGTGGCCTCCCGTAAAGGCGCCAACAAACTCATGGCACATATCCGACCAGGAAGAAATAGAATCTACTGGCAAATGCATCAACCACAATGACGTTGGGCTTAAGAGCCAATAGAAAGTAATTGGCAAGCACCTTGTCGTCGCGAGCTCCGGCAGCTTGCATCGCGATGGTGTATATGCTGAGGAACTCTGACAGGTTGGTCTTGCCATTATATTTATCGCCAACGTCGGGCTTGAAGGTGCGGTGAGTGGGCCACTGGAACTGCTGCAGCTCACAGGTAAAGGCCGGACAGCCTACCTCGTAAGGTAAGCCCCCAGGGCCTCTCGGTGCTGGGTGGTCCATAGTGGGTCTCACTCGCCTATCTGACTGATGGCGTGTGTCGCGCCGCCGCTCGATGGTGGTCCGAGCGTCTTCACGGGCTCGCTCTTGAAGAACTTGGTGCTGGTCGCGATGGGTCCAGGGATCGGACGACGCTATGGAAATGTTATCACAAGCGTCATCACGACGGATCGACACCCGCGGCGGCTGGCGTGGGGGAGGAGAGTGCACCGTGGGCGCGGCACCTCCGTTCCTTCCAGCTCCCGCATGTGGTGGCTCGACGGAGCGCCGGCCGAAAGGCCCCGTGGGTCGCGGCTCGTCTTTGTTGGCGATGCCAACGAGGCTCCGAATGGTGGCCCTCCATTCAGCGAGCTTCTCGGCGAGGAGGGAAATCGAGGAGTGACTGCGCTCTAGGGCCTCTGACGGCGTGGGTGGCGGCGAAACCTACGTGGACCGTGACACGCTTTGACTTCTAACCATGTTAGAAGCAGCTTTTATCACGGCCCTGCGGCTGCACGCCTTCTTCGCCAGCGCCTCGGTGCGCATGTTGGCCTTCTATGTCCTTCGAGTGCTGCACAGGGCTCTTCCTGCGGAGGGCCCGGCTCCGTCTTTGGACTTGGTGGCATGGGGCTCGTCGTTCTGTGCGCGAACGACGCTGCTCGCCAGGCTCCGACTACCAGAGTGATGTTGGTGCTCGCGGGCCGTGGCTCAGGTTCTGTCTGCGACCGGCCCGCTACTCGCGCGCACCGGTACAGGCTGTCCGGCCCCGGACGAACCGATCACCATCGCCGACTTCTTCTTGGGAGCCATGGCGACAAAGAACCGCTAAACTAGCTACTAAACCAGATTCTCTCAATCGCCCCCCCTACATGGCGCCAAAGATGACGCCATTGGGATCACAAGAATCCCTACTATGGTTGGCGGGTGCGGGGTTGAGAGAAGAGCAGGTTTAAGAGCCAGGCACAGTTTGTTTACCCAGGTTCGGGCCGCGAGGATGCGTAATACCCTAGTCCTGCTTTGGTGTGTATTTGAGAGAGTTCTTGAGCTCTCGAACTAGCTATGGTGGCTGCGTAGTCCAAAAGAGCCGAATCCTTCTCCAGTATGCCACGGGCCTCCTTTTATAGTCGAAAGGGGCTGCCACATTGGCACACGGAGGTGGAAAGGCCTACAGTAGTGCGAGCTTATCGCTCGTATTATAGGACAAGATGCATTTAATGCATCGCTTAGGTGTCCCTTAGCTTTATCGGGGACGGGAACAAGGCCCGTCCCGTCCGTCGCCGCCTCGCCTTGCTTCACACACGCCCAGGCCAGCGATGCATGTGGCGCCATGTAGGCAGGCAGGCAGCTGAAGTGGCGCGGTGGGAGGATCTTCACGAAGATCTGCATGCCACCACGCAGGTGCTTGCTGAGTTGGCCTAGAAGCCACGCGCTGCCACGCAGGTGCCTGCCCAGCTGGTTGGGCTGGCAGCTGCATGGGAACGGCGGTGGAGTTTTGATAAGTGCGGGCCTGGCCGTGGACCCGCAGGCGTCCTCGGCAAGGGTCTTGCCGGGGCCCCGGCAAGGGTTTTACCACGGCGTCGTAACCGTCCCCGGCAAGGATCTTGCCGGGGGTCTTGTGGTTTTCCTCGGCAAGGATTTTGCCGAGGGCCTCGCCTTCCGTCCTCATCTGATCTTGTGTATCTATGATCTTGACAAAGATCTGCATGCCACCATGGAGGTGCCTCCCGAGCCCTTGTCCCAACGTGATTGATTACGTCGGAAGCCGTGGGCTCAAGGGTGGCACACTTCGCTGGTGTTGGGCGAGCTGCCCCGACAAGGCTCTTGCCGGGGCCGCTGAGGCCACCCTGGCAAGAGTCTTGCTCGGGAACTGCTTCCCTCCGCTCTTTGTGTCCTTGATCTTGGCGTTGCCTTAGTCATCTTATGCTATGTGTTTCTCTCCGACTTCCCTTCTCTGCCCTGCTAGGTGTGGCCGTGGTGCGTGGCTCTGACTGCCCGTGCACAAGTAAGGGGTCAAAAGGAGAGCCCCCTACTTTTGTACACCGACACTTAACGATCATTCTGCTAAGCTAACGGATGGGTCTTGTCCATCACATCATTCTCCTAATGATTTGATCCCGTTCATCAAATGACAACACATGTCTATGGTTAGGAAACTTAACCATCTTTGATTAACGAGCTAGTCTAGTAGATGCTTACTAGGGACACTGTGTTTTGTCTATGTATCCACACATGTATCAAGTTTCCGGTTAATACAATTCTAGCATGAATAATAAACATTTATCATGATATAAGGAAATATAAATAACAACTTTATTATTTCCTCTAGGGCATATTTCCTTCAGGTGGTGCCGCCGGCGGTGGGATCTCGTCTCCCCGCGCGTGCGTCCTCTCGTCCCGGGGCGGGGGACGGCGGCGGTGTCGCTTGGTAAGGCAGCTGTCCGGTGACCAGGTGGGGTGCCCGGCGGCGGACGTGGTGGCGGCGGCGCTGCTTCTTGGCGGGGTGGCCGGCAGCGCATCCCCGGCTCAGGTCTGGGCTCTACGGGCCCCATCTGGGTCTTAGCGGGTCGGTCCCTGGCGTGGCTTCGATGTCTTCTACGTGGTGAGGTAGAGGAGCAGCTCGGACCGGGGGCGCCGACGCCCACGGTGTGCCTGCTGCAGCGCAAAGGCGGGAGCTTTACGGGCGTGGGAGGGCCCGACCGGGCCTGGTATGCTCCTGCTACTACGTCCGGTCGGCTACCATTGCTGATGGTGGAGGTGGAACCCTCCCGCGTGCCGGCAGTGCTGCTACTTCTAGTCCCGGCTTCCCTTCTTCGGAGCGCAGACCTCACTTCGTGGTGCCGTGGTGAGACGGCGTGAGAAGCTTCAAGACCATGTTGGCGCAGAGTGGTGGTCAATTTGGTGGTGGGCTCCGGAGCGCCCGAGGTTGGGATCGGGAGATATTCATGTCGGCATGGCCGGCACCAACACGGTGGCGCTTGAGGGTGTCGCCGGACCTTCCTGGAGGGCGTTGGGGGCTACCCTTCTTCTCTTTTCGTCGAGTACCAGGGGAAACCCTTGGCAGCAATATCGTCATCGTCATTCCCTTCTTAGAGGTGTTCATTGGTACCAGTACTTCGGAGTCTAGGAGCTTGGTGGGAGATCTACGGTGGGCGCAGTGGTCGCGAGGCTTTTTCGTTTTTGTTGATCCGCCGTTGTCGGCATTTGTTCCTTTGGTTTTCTCTTTCGTTTCTTTTGGGTGTGTCTGTGCTGCTTCCACCCCAGCACCTATCGTTAGTTGTATCGGTTGGTTGCTTTGTAATACAAAGCGAGGGGAAACTCTTTCTCGTCAACATGAGTCAAATAGTTGACATTCATGTGAAATATGTATAAAATTGAAATAATTTGTGAGCTTTCAACAACGTCAGCTTATTCCCATTAATTTCAAAAATACGCAGTGGAAATGGGTGAAATGACTGAAATGTAAATGCGGTTGCAAAATTTATTTAATAAATGTTGGGCAAGTATGAAGTGTTAAAATCGTGTAAAATGTTACTAAAATGTGTGGGCGTTTTATTTATAATTTTCCTATAATTAATTAACTCACTAAGATAATTTTATACTTGTGAAATATGCACGTGGAATGTTTTTGTGATTGATTGAAATATAACTAAAATGGTTAAGATATGTGTTAATATTATTTGAATAATTGAAATTGAGGGAAATAATATTTGAAAGAACATAACTGGAGTTAATATTCAAAAGCGTTGAATATGTGTTAAATGCTTGAAATGTTTGCGAAATATGCATGTGGAATGTTTTCTGGAATTGATTGAAATATAACAAAAATGGTTAAGACATGTGTGAATATTCATAAATAATATTTGAAAAATTGAAATTTAGTGAAATAACATATATATTTTTGTGGAAATAGAGGCAAAAGATTTGTCTCGTCATTAATTATCTTAGCGAGTTAATATTCGAAAGCAACCAAATTAAGTGTACAAAATTGATTGAAGTATGTGTAAAATGTATGTGAATATTTCTCAGTTTTAGTTTGATTTGGACTATTGTATTTGAAAGAGTTTACGAATTTTAGTTTGATGTATTTTTTTGAAGTGATGAAATGTAAAGTAAAAAATTCACACACATTTCATTTTCGTAACACATATTTCAATCATTTTACTATATTTCTAAAAAAATTAACATATATTTCAGTTGATTGAAATAGTGAAATTTAGAGTAGTTTAAAATGTACCCAAGATTGGTCTTGTGCTAGCTCTTGTGACGAGGAATTGAAATATATGAAAAAAAAATCTAGTTTAAAAGATATCAATCATCTAAATTATCATAGGGAAATAAAAATGTACGGCTTTTGATTGGCGAGAGAGAGAGAGAAGAAAGAATCGAACAAAATGAATGCAACTGTCACTTCAATAACAAACGCACAAACCCAGGATACCAAACACACCAGAATTCGATTGGTGTTGGGGTGGACCATTAGAAGTTGTTTCTAAGCTCTAGGCATCAATAGAAGCAGCTCTTATTTCTAAAGACCGTCGAGCTTTTAGATGTTCAAGAGGCAACAGTTATGTATGAGCGGTACGCTGCCATGGCTGTCAAGGAGCAGCAGACTTGGACAAGCAGCAGCCACTCGCCGCCACATCCATTCATCAGCACCAGATGCATCGCAACACACTGCTCAGTATAACAAATAAAGGTGGACTTACCACAGTTCTTGATTGATTGAGACCGTTAATTAAAATGTAACATTCTTAGATATCAAAGGAAGGACACAACATAGACATTGCACTGCCACACTCGGACAAACAACATCCACATCAATGCCATAGTAATTAACCAAAACATAGACATGACGAATGCCAGGCGAAGCAATGTAAATCCCAGTTGTCTTGAATTGAGAATGCTGATCTGATTACGGCTCCCCCAAATCTGAACAAACAAGACGAAAGTTTAGCCAAACAGAGAAGATTTTTGGGTCCAACTTGTAAACATAGTTAAGAGCTTACAAGCTTAAAGGAACGAATTATACATATTGGCTAGATACAATAGCAGAATAGCATTCCTTCAACAAGTAAGGTTAACCATTCATCGAAACCGGATTTGCGATATGCAACGTTCTGTGTGTTTAGCACCGAATTGCAATGCAGGTTGGAGCACATAGCCAGACATAGGCATGCACGCATAAAGAAACAAGCACCGAAAATCTTTGGTCATTCTAAACTGGTAGTTTAGTGTTTGCAGGACTTAGGATATTTTATTACCTAGCTTAAGTCAAGGAAATATATTAGGGTTCTAGCCACAATCGACAAATGATAGATGTGAGCATGTAACCAAGGTTTTGGTTACCGAATGAGGCAATTTTACCGAGGGGACTGGTAAACATGCTTACCACGGTTACCGAGAAATACCAAGAATATTTCGAACAGATTTTATAGTTGAATTTTGAATTCAAATAAGTGAATGAACGAAACATTCGAACCAGAGACCTCTCAAAACAGGAACTAGGTTGCTACCAGCACATCAGAACCAACTAATTAGATCCTACATACTTTACTATAAATCGATCATTCAAATTCAAAAAAACTGTTATTTTTTGCTTGGTATGGCGATTTACGGAGGGGCACGGAAATATGCGGTAACCATGGGAAATCTCAAAATTTCGACTGGTAACCAAAACCTTGCATGTAACAAATTTACATGACTGATTCAAATCACACAGTGCGAGAGCAGTGTCTCAGGAAGTTATTTGTGAAGGAGGTAATTAGGCAGAGATTTCTCAAAACAGCATCATCACAAAAAAAGAAAAAAAGAATGTGAAGATGACCAAAACAAAAAACCTCCCTACATGGCTACATCCTTATATTTATGAGAAGAGAGTGGACAAGATGAGTCCTTCTTAACTGTAATTAATTTTCTAGATGTGAAAGCAAACACTCCAGAGGTACACTGGATCTATATTTGGATTACTTCTCCATTACATGGACCATAGAACAATTCCACGATATAAATGTTGTGATAATTATAGTGGAAGCTTGAGACTATGTGAAAGATATTTATTTTGTACGATTCTCTTAAAACAGGAATTGAAACAAACACAGTGTTTGTAGGACTTCAGATTTTTATTACCTAGCTTAAGTCACTTAAGGAAATATATCATGGGTTCTAGCCACAATCAACAAATGATAGATGTCAAGCCTACAACTGATTTACGAGACTGATTCAAATCACACATTGTGAGGGCACACTATTCTTTCTTTGTTATTCAGAGCATTGACTCAGGCTGTTATTTGTGAACCCAGTAATTGGGCAGAGATTTTTTTCAAACAACATCATCGAAAGAAAAAAAAATAAATGAATGTGAAGATGACCAAAAGAAAAAACCTCCCTACATCCTTATATTTATGAGAAGTGGACAAGATGAGTACTTAACTGCAATTATTTTCTAGAGGTGAAAGTAAACACTCCAAAGGTAAACTGCAGCTTTATTTGGATTACTTCTCCATTACCTTGGCCATAAAAGATAAAAACTATTCCACGAAAATACATGTTCTTATTTTATGACTCCTAAAATGATAGTGGAAGCTTGAGCTATGCGAAAGATATTCTATTTGGTACGATTCTCTCAATATAGCAATTGAAACAAACAGGACAACAGATCACAAATATGTTCATTTTCCCATGACTGAGCACAAAAACAGAACCACTACTAAATCGTGTAAACAAGAATGACCAATTGCAACACTGAACAATTAAGCATTAGACAATGTGAAAACTATGAAGTGAAAGACATAACATAACTAGGATGCAGTAGAAAGTGTACCACTTCAAATTGTTGGCGAGGACAGCGACGGCGGGAAGTGGGCATATATGCGTGTCCTGGACAAGGAATTCCCAAAAGGCTTCAGACAGACCCTCTCAAGCTGCAACTTCTTGACATCCACCGAGATATACTCCAAGTCTGGCATCTCCATAGACAAGCCGACGAACCGCGGGGCTTCAGAACATATCAGGAGCACATACCTCTCGGTTGCGGCTTTGATATAATTCAGGCCCTCAGAACCTAGTGCGAATGTCTTCACCATCTGCCATTGACCAGAATTCTTTCCTTTGTTACGCCTAACTGTATAGCAAAGGTCAGGTTTGCCACCTGCAGTTCCATCACGGATACCAAACAGCCCAAGCCTGCCCTCCCCTGCCTCCACAATGGCCACGCCTAGAGTGCCCCAACCAGAGGATGGGAGCTCGGCGATGGAGAACTCCATCCTCTGGATGTTGAGCACAAGCACCTCTCTCCTCTTGATCAGGGTGGACTCCCAGTAGAAGCAGCCATAGGCGTGATGCCGCCGGAGATAAGTATGGTCCATGGGCGACACTGGCATGGCCGACCAGAACATGGGTGCCGCGGCTCGCCACTGCCCGGTGCTCGAAGAGAACACGAAGGGAGCCAGCTTAGTCTCGCAATGCACCATAGAGATCACCGTGAATGCCGTCCCTTCATCGTTCTCGCCGAGGGCAAGGAGGAGAGGCTCGTCGAAGGGCCTGCGTCGCACGGGGGTCGGGCGCTCCGCCGAGGCGACGAGGGCGTCGGGCACCGGGGGGAGCAGGACGTAGCGCCGGTGCAGGGGGTCGCACACCGCGAGCTCCCTGCAGATCGGGGTCCGCGCGTCCTGCCCGTGGTCGCGGCCGAGGAGGACGCGGCCGTCGCGGACGTCCATGGGGACCCAGCGGCAGTGGGAGGGGAGGAAGGAGAAGGAGAAGTCGGCGGCGCAGGCGAGCGCGCGGGCGGCGGGCGCGGAGGGGTGGGGCGGGAGCGCGGGCTGGAGGCCGTCGAGGTCGAGGAAGGCGAGGAGCCGCGGGGCGTGGAGGCGGCGGAAGCGGCGCAGGAAGGCGCCGTCGGTGGCGACGCGGCGGAAGGCGGGGCAGGCGGCCGAAGCGCGCGCGAGGTCCTCCGGTGCGGGCAGCCGGAGGAGGATTTCGGTGAGGAGGCCGCCCGGGAGCTCCGTCAGCGTCGGGGCCATCTCGTTGCCGGCTACCGGTGGCGTGGAAATCGGAGGAGATGGTGGAGTGGAAGTGGAAGTGGAAGGGGGAGAGGCGGCAGCTGTTTGTGGGTGGGTGCTGCAGTCCAGTCCTGGGCTCCTGGCCGAGTATTTGTGTGCGCTAAAAGAGGGTTACAAAATAAAATTCTAAAATCAAAACACTGTAAACATTCTGTAAAGTATATACAATTTCCTAGACATGATGGACTCCTCGGCTTCTCCCAACCAATGTAACTTCACCGCCTGCTACACAAGGGAAAGTTTCCGTCGCCCTCGGGAGAAACCCTAAGCCCATGCCGCTTGGCTCCTGCAGGACTGTCATGGCCAGACGACATCGGCACATGTTGATGCAGCTCTGGCTCCAGGTAGTACATGGCGACATCAACACATGGCGAATGACGACAATACGTCGGCAAACTGCAACGGTGACCATGACGAGCTATGACCGACAGGTCAGAGAGGCAATCGGCAAGCTACCACAGTGATCGCGGGATGCTGGGATGGTAGGATGCAACGGTGCTGAGCAAGCATCCGCCGCCTGATGTGAGGAGCCGGTGGAGTGTTGGCGTTGTGGGACGGGGAGGGGGTGGTGCTCGCTGTTGCTGGCTCCATCCCCTGCAATTTAGGTGCGAGCCATGGGCAAAGGAAATAATGACAGGGATGTTGGATCTAATGACCAAGAGGGTCACGAGTCATGACTCCGCAATTTGCGAGGACCTATCTGTGCTTTCCAACCGTTCCGCCGGATACCTCGGCATGCACCGATGCTCGCGGCTACTCGCACGGGCCAAGTGGCTGGGGATCCACGCAACCGTCATCTCCCCACGACCTTATCCTCTTCTGCCGCACCACGACCCCTTCTTCTCCCCTGCTTCCGCACCATCAACGCGCGAGGTCTCGAACATGGCGCACTCCCCTGCAACTCTGATGCTGCTGTTTTTTGAAAGCAGGACCGCGGAGGGACACAGTGACGCCCTGGGAAGCCGGATGTTTCCATCGGCGGAAGGGAAACAGAGACCTCCAGTGCTAAAAACGACTATGGTGGAGAAGGTACGACGACGGCTATGGCGGAGCTACCACCGGCAACTTTTTGCTGGAACCCAGACTATGGGTGCTACAATCGGCTATGGTGGAGCTACCGCCGGCAATTATTTTTGCTACAACCATTGACGGATTTAGCTGTGACCCATGTCGTCGTGCTGGGCGGCGATGACAATTTTGCTGCAACCGTAGTCATTTTTTGCTACAACCGGCTATGGTGGAGAAGGTACGACGACGGCTATGGCGGAGCTACCACCGACAACTTTTTGCTGGAACCCAGACTATGGGTGCTACAACCGGCTATGGTGGAGCTACCACCGGCAATTTTTTTTGCTACAACTATTGACGGATTTAGCTGTGACCCATGTCGTCGTGCTGGGTGGCGACGACAATTTTGCTGCAACCGTAGTCATTTTTTGCTACTACCAGCGAAGTGTTTTGCTACATCCATCAAGCAGAAGTTGTGACCTCGTGACGGCGATTTTGCTGCAACCGTAATTGGTTGTTGCTACTACCGGCGTACTTTTTTGCTACATCCATCAAGACGGAGCTGCGACCTCGCGACGACACAGACGGCGACTTGTTGCAACCATAGTCAGGTTTTGCTACAACCGGAGAAGTTTTTTGCTACATCCGTTCAACGACGTGATTGGTTGGTGGGAGTCGTCGACACAATTCCATTCAGCGAGCATCAACGACGAGGGGCGGCGGCGGAGCTACAACCGGAGCCACTGAGAGCTGCAACCGCGGATGCAACTGTTACATGAGTCGAGGCAGCAACGAGGACGGTTGGCGAGGGTGCGGACCGGCGACGCGGAAGGCCACCGGATAGGAGATGAGGCACTGGAGGGGAGCTGCGCGAGACGACGGACACTGGTGGAAAAAAGGCCTTTGGTCGCGGTTCGCAACTGCCATTAGTCGCGGTTGGGCAACCGCGACCAAATAAGCGCGACTAATGCCCCCCACCTTTAGTCGCGGCTGCTTAAGAACCGCGACTAACGGCCCGTCCACGTGGGCGCCAGCGGCCGTCAGGCGGAGGACCTTTAGTCGCGGTTCTTCGCCAACCGCGACTAAAGGCCGCCACAGGTTTAGGGTTTTAGCCCCCCTAAACCTGTTTTCTGTTTAATTTGTATTGTTTTATTTCTTTTGTGCTTTATTTTAATTTTGAAGGAGTTTCATATATTCTACCGCTGGCACGCCGCCGCCGCTTGCCGCCGTGCACGCCGGAGAAGCCAAGGAAGGGGTGATGCGTCATGGAGGCGTCCGCCAAGGTGAGCCCAAGAATGGAGCGAGGCGGCGCGCTGTGGGCGAGGGAGGCCGGTCGGCGGCGTTGAGGGCGGGCGAAGCGAGGCGGCAGACGAGGTCTGCCGGGCTGCGTAGGCGAGGGCGACGGCGGGCGGCGCCGAGGGCGAGGGCGACGGCGGGCGGCGTCAAGGGCGAGGGCGACGGCGGGCGGCGTCGAGGGCGAGGGCGACGGCGGGCGGCGTCGAGGGCGCGGCAGAGACGAACAGGCGAGAATCGGAATCGGAGAAGACGAGAATCGGAGCGTTGTGTTTATAGCCCACCCCTTTAGTCGCGGTTGGCGGCAGACCCATGACTAAAGGTACCCTTTTAGTCGGGTCGCCTGCCCAACCGCGACTAAAGGGTTTTTATGGTTTTTTCCGTTCAAGGCTTCACCTTTAGTCGCGGTTGGTCTGGCCAACCGCAACTAAAGGCCGCCGCAGGTTTAGGGTTTTATTAGCCCCCCCCCCAAACCTGTTTTCTGTTTAATTTGTATTGTTTTCTTTTTAATTTGTATTGTTTTCTGTTTAATTTGTATTGTTTTATTTCTTTTATGCTTTATTTTAATTTTGAAGGAGTTTCACATATTCTACGGTACTACATACATGCATATGAATGTACAATTTCAAACAAATTTGAAATTAGAACCAAAAAGAATTCAAGAGGAATATACAATATATATTCAATATCATCGGATGACCATATACAATTTTGAACAAGTTTCCATACATAATTTAATGCATATAAAGTTCTACGTCCTTTGTATCTACTGAACCGTCTCCAAACCCTACGAGGCAAATACAAATAATATGTCAAAAATAAAACTAATTCAATTCAATATGTTAAAAATACAAATAATATATTAAAAATGGCTAAGTGTTGGCTGCTGGATGGGTATATCGAGGGGAGGGGCTTTAGTTGCGGTTGGCCTAGCAAACCGTGACTAAAGGTGCCCGAAGGCCTTTAGTCGCGGTTGTCCTGGCAAACCGCGACTAAAGACCCTCACGTGCGCCAGCTGGCCACCGAGCGCCCTGGGCCCAGGCCTTTGGTCGCGGTTCACCTCCAGAACCGCGACTAAAGGTCCCATTAGTCGCGGTTCCTACAACTTCGCGACTTATGGGGCTGGACGGAAGCCTGTTTTTCCACCAGTGGGAGATGTGTGGGTCTGCGCGAGCGCGAGATGCGCGGGGAGGAAGAAGATCTGGGACAAATTGTTTTTTTTTTCGCTAGATCAAACAGCTAGAACAAAGTGGCATCCTGCGACTAGCCCAAAATTTGAAGACGACTGAAGGGAAAACACCATCATGTAGCTTCCTGGTTCCTATCACTTTCGCACCACCATCTTGCTGATCGTTGTCGTGCGCGCCATAGTAGCACCCAGCAGCCGTCAAGGCTAGGTGCGCCGCCTCGGCCACGTTTGCCGGTGGCAGTGAGGGAGAAAACGGCCATGCCTTGCCACAACCTCCCAACGAGACTGAACCAACCCTCGGTGTTACGTGCCTCAGATCCTCTTGATCGAGCAATTAATCTCACTGCCCCCCATCCATGTCTTCCCCTTTCCACCGCTCTTCTCCCTCCAAGCTTCGGGGAGGAGTAGATGAAAATGGACCAACAAAATGAGAAAAGACCGGAGAAAAGGGGCGCGCATGGCATCGGAACAAGTTACCAAACAAACCCGAGAAAGGACATGAAACACTTGAGCCAACACGAACCAAGGAGTAATCAGAAAATGGACCGAGCATAAATTAGAAACCAGTTGACTGAAAATTAATGAAAAATGTTTTTAAACATTTTGATTACTACCTCATGTTTTCCCAACGGACGCCCCTCCTCCCCTGCCGGAGCTTGCCAAAGAGCATTCCTTTCCTTCCCTTGGCCGGCCGGCGCGTCTCCAGGCTCCAGGCTGCAGCCAGCGTACTACTGCAATTGCGATGAGAGCCGCGGCGGCTTCCTGCTCCTCCTCCTTTTCGCTCCATCCCCCACGCGTTCCATGCCGCCTTGGCCGCAGTCCAGGCCTGCCGCTGCCGGCTCGTCGGGTGGCCGTCGCCGCGGCGGCCATCGCCTTCGACCCGGTAATTAGCTGATGTTATGTGTGCCAAGGCGGCGGTCGTCGGGTGTACCTACGCCACTAGCTGATTCTCATCTCAGGAAAGGCAAGGGAACGCGTTATGTGTGCTAATCTGCTAGAAAAAAGGGGGAACGGTTGTCGCCCACCAAATGTTTGGTGTTATGCCTAGGCCGGGGCTTTGCCAGGAACCAGGCTTTGTATTTAGTAGAGTAATCAATTGAGTCGAGATAGGCGTAAGTTTAGCAGAGATTTTCAGTCATGGCCTGCACTGCTGCCAGATGCAAAGATTGAACCTCTCATGGTAGATTAGTGACTCAGCTAAATGGTTATATTTATATGGCTGCTGATATCTATATTTCTGTTGCCTTGCATGCATACGATGACTGGCCTCTGCAATCTAGCTTCCACTATTTAACTCTGAAGAGCTACTCTTGCTAGCAGGCAATCGTGTATGCTTCGGAAAAGAATTAGCCTGCTTAATACTCCTAGCATATTTTACAGTCGCGTTAAGTGTAAGCGTTTGATGTTATGCCAAGGTTGGACTTTATTCATACTGTGTGAAACTGACGCTCACTATGCTAACAGTTTCAGGAGGTCAAAACCGAGCTGAATGACGCTTCAAACACCGAGGTGTTCGCATGCCCTGTTTGCTATGAACCACTCATAAGGAAAGGGCCGCCAGGCATGAACTTGTACGTCTAAAGTCCATGAATTATCTTCATCTCTCATGCATATCTGTTGGCGGGATTAGGATTCATGTTGTTTTGGCTTCTACGTGTGTCCCAGGCCGGCGATTTATAGGTCCGGATTCTAGTGTTCAAAATGCAACAAGTCATTCACCAGCAAAGATGTCTTCTTGGATCTCACTGTCACCTCAGGAATGAAAGAATACAGTGAAGTGAAGCCCGCTAGAACCGAACTGTTCAGGAGCCCGCTCGTCTCCTTTCTTTACAAGAGGGGGTGGCGTCAGAACTTCAATCGGAGTGGTTTCCCTGGCCGCGATGAAGAGGTGCATTTCTTGGCCGCCTCAGTCTTCGATTCCATGGCCTTAATCTGTTACTGCTCAGTGAGAAACTATTTATCTTAAGTCGTACATCTGTCAGAGCCAAGTATTTGGTGCTTCATGTTTTTGTGTTGCAACAAAAAATGATCGCCACTCTTTCATGTCAAGATAATGTTCATGTTTTGTGGCTTGTTTTCAAGGAAGTTTGCAAGCTCTGGGGCATACTAATCTGTGATTGCTTTGGAATTTTCTGAGGATATCCTCCGCCAATGCTATGACTACATCAAACAAGAAGAAACCCCTATGAACACGTGAGCTTTCCTTCGTGCTTATTTTGAGCGCTTCCTGTGAGGATTGGAAAAAGGTCATGTAACAAGAAGAAACTAGTGTTTTATTTTTCTTTAATGCCAACAAAGACTAGATCTATGTGGTCAGCATCCAATTGAACGGCATGTGAATATGCGATAATCTGCTCCCTCAGTTCAATCTATTACTACCTCAGAATGTTCTTTTTGATCCAAGTACACTACAGTAATCGTGAACATTCATTAGCAGTATTCGATGATGCTTCTAGCAAATACTTACTGTTCTCTTCTTTTGGTTCTGCAGGAACCGCGCTCTCGTAAGGACCGATATTTCGAGCTCTTCATGCTGGAGCTGCTATCCAACTGCTGGCCATCCCCTTCAAATGCGGTATAGTACCTGTATAATTTGCACTTTTGATTCAATATTGTACATGGTTCGTAACTTAACATAGTAAAACTGGTGTCTGTCTTCTGAATTGAGATCTTGTTTGTCAGAGTCCAATGAACAATTAGCCAATCCAGAAAGTTTACACCACTTTGGGCATTACATGAGAAATAATGTTCTGTATTTCTGTTAGTTATTGAATGCTGAATGCGTCTATAAAGTCAACCTCAATAGTTTAGTGCTTAGTTAGTTTGGGTTGAACAGCTTTGTGCAGGAACAGGGCATCATGCGATGACCTGTGTACCTTATCTAGAGACCTCCTCCCCATTACATTAATACAGAGTGCTTCACTAGTATGTCTAGGCAGTTAGGCAGGAGATAGAAGCTGCTCCCTACAGATTGCTCAATCTTCTCTACTGTCGACACACTTAATATGGCAGCCTATGCTTCGCAGTTCTAGAAAAATAATAGAACGCTTGTTGCTGGGTCACTGCTACACCAAAAGTACTATACGATGTCTTGTAGCATTCACTAGTGTCGCTTCATTTTCGAGGGTAATCAGCTGCTAGCCTCTGGATCTTTTCGACACAATCCTTATTTAGAGGAGGCGAGATCCTTCTTTTCACATTTCCCTAGAATTTAAGAAATGAAAGAGATGAAAATCAGTGGTGTTCCATAATAAATTCAGCATACTTATGGAATAAAACCTTCTTTTCAGATGTGTGCCTGACCGTGTAGGCTTTCAACAAGTTTCTCCATTTATCCTGAAGGATTAAACAAAACATAAAGATTGTCATATTTTGCATGTGCTTTAGGGTGCACTAAATCACCAATATCTATAGATAAATAAAAGATTGACAGAGAAAAAATGTGAGAAACTACAAAGTAATGAATAGAGATAATATCTATAGATGCATGTGCTTTTAGGGTGCACTAAATCACCAATTGACTATACCTTAAGATGCTCCGCCGTTCGAACTGATATCGGAAACCTTTCATTCTTCAATTTAGTCCAATGTCCAACCCCATATATAGATACACCATCCACTAGCTCTTTCACCTCTTCAGATGTCCAATGGTCATTGTTTCTTCTGCCCCCATGTTTGTGGCCTTCACTTGCAGAGCAGAAGTTCTGGGAACATGGTTCCATATTTATCGACCATGTTCCTCTCTTGTGTGCACTTCTCACGCGACTCCCGTGCTTCCAACCACTTTTTGGCATGTAATCTAAATCTCATAGCATACGTATTTAACTACTTGAGACAATGACAAGTCGTATATTGCAACGAATGGACCCTATATAATTCATACCTAGTAGATGGCCGGCCCCCTCCTCCAGCAGTGTGGCGGTGGGTGCAAGCCTCCTGCTTCTTCGATGACAAGGCGGTGGGTACCCGTACGCTCCTCCCTCTCTCATCTCCTCCTCCTCCTCCTCCCCCTCCTCCTCTCCTCCTCCTCCTCCTCCTACTCCGCCGCCGGCGCCGCCAAGGGCCTCCTCTTTCTCAGGCAGCACCTCCGGTGGAGCAGGTCCAAGTGTTTGTATTGTCATGCCATGATCACTAGTTGGTGAATAAAATCTGCATTCAATCTGCAATGGTGAAACATATGTTTAGTACCATATGCCACGTTCATTTATTAGCAAGTTTGTACTTTTGCATGTGAGAAAATCTTGCCTCATGAGTTAAATTTGCCTCCTTTATATAAGTAGGATTGAATGCACCTGTAAGGAAAGCTTCATATGTTAATTGGTTTCGAAGTCGAACCATGGATAAATTGCTTGCTTGTGTAATGAAGTTTGGAATGGACGCAACAATTAAACATCATACGTGTCAGCAATCTGTCCAAATCATGTTCATCTTGGGGTCCTTCTAAGAGTGATTGGAAGTCCGTGGTGTCATAATCCAGGGATGTTGAGTAAACTTCAATGTCCGCCTGTCATCAGAGCAATGAAAATATGTTAATGCTAGGTTCAATGAGCCCATTGCGAATTTTATATCCAAGATTGTAAGAGCTAAAGAACGTGGACCATATATGAACTATGCTAGTCGACATTGATATATTACATCCAGTTCAAATGAAAGTTGAATAAACCAGGGAATATGCTTCAATACTTTTTATTGACTATTTTAGTTGTGCTTATACTCGTCTTTTAGATAACTTATGTTTTTTTTAGAAACGTAGGCCAGCTCCATTTTTATTGAAATGAAACCAAGCATGCAGCTAGTCATGCATTGTGCCTAGCATAAATATGTGAGCTTGTCGATCAACAAAGTAAATGTATATACCTGGCTTGGAAGAGGATCAGCGAAGATGGGCACCCAAATCTCTACTTGTTCCATTGTGTCAGTGAGTAGCTATCACACTTGCCCAATGTAGGAAACTGAAATAATGGCTATAGTCAATGTGTTTATTTACTAGTACTACATACTGTATATGGATGCATGGTAAAGCCAGATATGTACTCCATGTGTTTTGATGAAATTTAATTGTTTTTCTTGTTTAAAACACACGGTAAAGACAGACAGATACTTACGTATTTGTTTTTCTTTCTGTATTGATGACCAAGAATAGTAATAGATGCGTATGCAGAGTCAATCATCTCACCTACTGCAATGCAATGCAAACTATTCTACCACAAATTAAGTAGCTAGCCAGCATGTATCCGTGCAACAAATTAACAGCCCAACCTGCAAAAAAACAGAAAAGTTAACTGCCCAAGGTAATTAACCTACACATATAATCCGCTAGCAATCAGATCAACTAGTAGTACAAGGTAAACGAAGAAGTCCCTCTCTGGTCTGCAGCCACATATATATCCATACTAGCACGTACTGTACTGTACTAATTAACTCTGGACAGCGACCGGATGAATAATGTACCTGGCTGCAACCGCGCGGGCGGAGGGCCTCCGGTGCGCCGTGCCGGCGGCTGGTGGGTTTGCCGCCGTTCCTCCAAGTTGGTAGTTGCAGACGCCAGACGACCAAAGTAGAGACGGCGGCCTCTGCTTGGCGACCTCCTCTTTCCTCGATTTCTCCTGGATGATGTCGCAACACCCTAGGTACGTACGTGGTCGGTGTGAGCGAGTGGCCGGGGGCCGTCCTATATATGCATTGCCATTTGCCAAGCTAGCAACTTCCGGGAAACTGCATGCCCCCGGTACGGTACGGTACGGTTCAGTTCCTCCACGACGACGGCGGCCACGAGAGTCGTGTCTGTGTGCGCGTGTGTTAACCTGCAGTAAGCTTTGCTTGATGACATGCGATGCGATGTGAGCTTGATGCCGGCTGCAACTTCCACGAAGGTGCCATTTCCCCAAATATGAAGCAGCATGGCTTCAATTTCTAGCACTATATATGCCGGGCACTTCATCACTTCACGCGCCATTCATTTCATTTGGGTTTGGGTACCAAACTCACACGCAGCCTCCACTCTCCACCACCCAAAGTCAGGCTGCAGGTCAGGTGGACCGATGGAACGTGACATTATTCCCTACTAGTTTGTGCAAACGAGTCAAGCCGGCTCGTGGCTGTGCCTTTGGCTTAAAATGGTAACCCAGGAAACTTCACTGAAGGTAATGCATTACTCGAGAAACCGATGGATCACTCTCAACCGGTCGTTTTTTGCCCGAGCAAGGGCGGAGACTCATGGCTAAGCCTTTAGCCCAAAATGCCCATCTATTTATGCTTCTATTTGCTATCACAAGGACTTTAGCTAGCCTAACCCATGTGATGCGTCCACTTTGCACAACAGTGCTCGTTGTAGAATTTGTGTCAATTTTTGTTTGTGTGTTGATCTAGAGATCCTCTGCAAGTGTAGAAAGACCGGAACACACGGGGGCCAGCTCAGTCAAGAAACGACGGAGAATCTATATGATGAAAACTGGCATTCACTGGAAACCTGGAAACTCTAATATGTGTCGTTGGATCAAAAATGTGGGGCCAGATCATCCTTCAATCTGTACCAAACAAGGCCCTGAAATGTGTGGTGCAGCAGCTGTTCAGGGATAGCACATTCTTTTTAAGTCAAGATTAGGTAATTGTTCGTGCGTGGCAACGGGGCATACATATTATAGGTTTGACAACGATCGTGTTTAACTACCTTTGGTGTTCTTATGCATACTTATTCTTCCATCATTAAAGCTCTCCCTTCTCCCTATGGTGCATTTCCAGTATAGTAAGCCCTCTCGGCATAACCAACTTTTGTCCCCAATCCACACTTGAACATCTACACATGCCCTAGTCGAGGGCGGGGCGGAGCCATGGCTATGGGTAACCATGGGACGCCACCATTGCTCTTAGTTGGAGGGCCACCCGCTGCAGCCGCCGCCGCAGGCAGGGCCGTAGTGGAGGGCGTCGTCACGCCGCTTGCGCCTGGGCTGCGAGCAGCAGGAGATGGGGAGCCACTCCTGCTCCGTATATAAGATTTGTCTCAAGTAAAACTTTTTAACTTTGACCATATTTATATGAAAAAATATCAATATCTGCAATACTAAAGTTATACAATATGAAAATTAAATTCATGACACAACTAATGATATTGATTTTATATTGTGAACGTTGATATTTTTTTCTATAAAATTGATCAAATTTTACACAGTTTGACTTCAGACAAATCTTATATGAAGAATGAAAACGAATCATGGGAGTATAAGGGAATGAAACTCTAAACAATAACCCATCCATGGAGCGAAGCATCATGGATCGCATCCAAACTCTAAACTTTTTTTTTCTGAGAAACGAGTGTTCTAAGCTGACTCAGTTTTTTGTTTTTTTGTTTTAATCAGCTTTTTTTTAGGCAATTTGTTTTAATCAGCTGGACGACTAGTTTCTCTATTTAGTTTCTCTATTTACCAGCCAAGGCCCATTTCGGTATCAGAAAAGGAAGGAAAAAAAACCACTCAGCTGACTCTCCCGACCCCAACAGCACCGCCGCCGAGGGTTCTGGACGGATTCTCCGCTTCGATCTCGCCGAGGTTTCCCGGCGGCTGGCTCCTCCGCCTTCCGACGGCCGGTTCTACCTCCCTCGCCGGCCTATACCACGTTCCACCAACCACTTTGCCCACTTCACGCCAATGGCGACCAGCAAGAGGAAGACGGCGTCGCCTCTGACGGATCTCCCCGACCACCTCCTGACCGAGATCCTCCTCCGGCTGGCCGCCCCGGCCGACCTCGCCCGCGCCTCCGCCGCCTGCGTCTCATTCCGCCGACTCGCCACCGAACGATTCCTCCTCCGCCGCTTCCGTCGCCTCCACGAACCACCACTCCTCGGCTACCTCGAGCGCGATGGGTTCCATCCTGCCCTGCCGCCTCACCCTTCTGCGCCCGCCGCCCGCGCGCTCGCCCTTGCTGCCGACTTTTCCTTCTCCTTCCTCCCCTCCCACTACCGCTGGACTGTCCAGGACTGCCGCGACGGCCGCGTCCTCCTCAATCGTGAGCAGCGCTCTGTCTTCCAGGAGCTCGCGGTGTGCGACCCCTTGCACCGTCGGTACATCTTGCTTCCCCCGGTACCTGACGACCTAGCCCATTCGGTTGAGCACCTGCTCCCCAAGTACAACAGGTCCCGGTGCAAGCCTTTCCTCGTTCCCCTCGGCGAGGAGGAGACGGCGGAAGAGACAGCATTCAAAGTCATCTGGATGGCTCATTGCAAAACTACGCTGTCTGCTTTCGTCTTCTCTTCGAGCACCGGAATATGGCAAGCTGCTGCATCCAAGAGTTGGAATGATTTGGCCCTTGACATTGACGACTTGGTCATGATGCCACAGCTCCACCCTTCTTTTCTCAGGCGCCATTATGCTTATGGTTGCTTCTACTGGGACTGGGTGATAATCAGGAGTGAAAAGTTGCTGGTGCTTGACATCCGGAGGATGGAGTTCTCTATTGCTAATCTACCACCTGGAGATTGGAGTAAAAAAGGTGTAGGCATTGTAGAGGCAGGGGAAGGCAGGCTTGGGATTTTTGGATTTGATGGTGACTTTACATCTCATCTCAGCTATGCCATTGCACGAAATAAAGGTGAGAGTCCCATCCAGTGGCAGTCTGGCAGATGGACAAGACAATCTCACTAGATTCTAGATACAAACATTTTATTGATGCTGCAACTGAGAGGCACTTGCTCTTGACAAGGAAACCAGCCTCATCTGTACATAGTTTACTTGTTGATGAATATTTCTCAATGGACGCCAAGACATTGCAGCTTCAGAGGATTTGTGCCAAACAATTATTGCCTATGTATGGGACACACATATATACACCATCGTTGTTGTCTTCACGGGCAATATGAAGTGGTAAAATTTCTATCATATCCTTGTTAGCTCCCTCCCTTTATAATTATCACACAGCTTGTCTAATGCTTGATTGCAATTGATAATTCTTGTTTACATGATTTAGTAGTGTTTATTTTCTTGTCTTTGTGGGAAAACTAAGCAAGCTTTGGAACATCATTGTGTTTTCTTGTCTTGTTTTTTCCAATTGCCATTTTAAGCGATTGAGGTTGGTAAGAAAAATATCCTGCACATTATGAGTAGCTTATGCACGAGTCCTGATGGAATCACCAAAAAAACATCACCGTAATTATTTTTAAGGAGTAGCTTTGACGGTCAAGGTAAAGCAGAAGGATTACAAGTGTAAAATTAGTTTAGTTAGGATTGTTTCACCCTGAGAAAATTTCTTCATTCAAGTCAAGCACAACTCATCCTGTACACTTTTCTTTTGATAGGTATAAGGAGGCAGAAAGTTTTATTTTGGCCATCCTTACATATATAATTTTATCTTGAGATGTTGTTTTGAAAACTTGAATAACTGGTAAGATCATGAGCCACTGCTCTAAATAATAAGAGCAGCTTGTGAGCTCACCGCTCTATATAATAATAACAGCTTGTGATCACAATCTGTTTTATCTGAAATCAACTCATAAGATCAGGGAGTTCTTAGCGTTGCACAGGCAGCCAAAAATCTTGTTTATTTCAGTCAATCTCCACCACACCTAGATCCTCGTGTAATTTCAAAGCAAATCATATGGGGGAGAATCTCACCCGTGAGATGATTGACTGAAGCTTAAGGTTTTAGGTGATTGTGTATTAGCAAATCTGTAATATGCATGAACTAGAGGTGGCAAAGTTTTGTATTCCTTTCCTTATTGTTACTCGTTTTTGTACTGGGATGGCAGAGTGCACCTGGTTTGTTGGTTCTCCCTACCAACACCCCTGAACCCTAGATTCTTTATTTTTTTTTCGTTTCTTTAGTTAGAGGTTTGTTATACTGCTAGGTGCCTTGGTAGTATATGAACTCCTGCAACACGAATGTGCCAATTCTGTAAGGCTAAGTTTTCAAGGCTAGTTTGTGTATGTTTGGGCCAATATGGCTATGTGTTTCAACTTGTAGTGCAGATTACAGTGCTAAACACAATAAAGTTGAGTCTTTGCATTAACATGTTTCAAATTCAGCTGTGATGAATATTACCAATGTAACACTAGTATTCTGCCTCTTCCCTGTGCTATTACTGTTTTGTTCCTTCAAGCTCATAAACTCTTAAATGTGCACAGATTGGCGGGAAACCTTCTACGTTGTCTGAGCTTTTTGTCCTGTTTGCCCAGATTTGATGTAGTCTTTGTCAGATCAGCGTTCCAAGTTCAAAGTGATCGTGGTTTTGGTAGCATGGAGTTCTCACAGAGGTGACCGCCTTTCTGACAATATGGCGCATGCCAATCCACAGAATTTCACCTGGCAGTGGCTATGTCTATTGTTTTTGTTTGGTTACTGTAACATGGATGGTACTGCTCCCCTGCCTAAGAAGTAAGAACTGGGTGTTGTCATGAGATGAGCTTTGGGAGCTCAAAGCACTGGTGGTTTCATAGCTCACAGATAGATGTGATCCCTTTTCTGATAAGATGACGCGTGACAATCTACAGAATTCACTTGGCTGTGGTCATGTGTACGTTGTTCTTGTTTTCATGCTACTTATAGCCTCGGTTACCGTACATCGATGTTGCTGTTCCCTGCCTAACTAAACATGACAATGAAAGTAACAGTTCCAGTCAATCGACAACTGTGGCTGTTTATCTGCAATTTGTTTTTTTTTTCTTCTTCTTCTCAACTGTATCAGACGTTGACGATGGACCTGGGTAAGTGAAGTTGGACACATGGCGAAACTACTGTAACGAGACTGATGATAAACCCAACCCTACTGCAGCATGTAATTGGACTCGGTTGTTTTGCCACGGCATGACGGCTTTCACCAAGCCAGCTGATGGATGGATATGTTACAGATGGGAAAAGCTGAAGAATCAGCAACGCTAAGCTAAGAGAGTGTGTGAGACATCTTCAGAGGGTCCTCCAGATCCTCAGATTGATGCAGCTTCTCTCATGAGGGGCATTTCAGAGCGGCCACACCACACAGTATGTCTCTCCCTAAGAGTTGCTCCCGTTGCCACACTGAGCGCGCACACTTAATTTGCCAGTACAAATGCTGCTCCTGTTATTTTCAACAGATTTTATGCTAAGATGGTAGACTTTTTCTTTTGAGTAACGCTAAGATGATGGTAGACTATGCCCGGGCTTGAAAACTGGCCCGGTTATTACTAGCCAAGGCCCAAGGCCCATTTCAGCAGCCCATATTTCGGTCCAAAATTTGAGGCAAAACATGTAAAATTAAAGCCCCACTCACTGTTCGAAATCAAATTTAAACACCTCTCCCCATAGAAACTACCCGAGAAGGAGACTATCGTCCTCGTACGTGCATGGGATCTCACGAAGAGTAGCAGTGTTGCCCGGTCCAGCAAGGGCCTCGACACTGCCAGGCACGCCGGGCTGAGAGGGCACGTCCCGGCTCTCCTGGGCCACATACCCAGTCCCAGCCGGTCCATCCAGGCCCTTGTCAACACCCCCATGCTGGGCCTCATACCCATGCACGGGCTCACAACCGGCCCACTCCTCAACGACCCCCTCGTGGCCCAGGAGGAAATTCAAACGAGCCGCCTGGCCGCCCGGATCTCGGCCGCCGCCCGGATCGCCGGTGTCGGCGGCGTTGGCTCCGGTCTCCCTCTCTTCTTCTTCTTCTTACGAACAACGTGACTCTAATTATCTTGCGGGAAGAAATCGGACAAAGAAATGGGTTGGATACATACCTTAGGTAGCGGCCCTTTCCAAGGCCGGATCGCCGTCGCCGCCGTCCTCCGGTGGATAATCCGGCGAACCACCTACACCCTATCCTCAGAACGCAGTCCGATCCGCGCCGGATCATCGCCCGGCACAATTTCATCGACCAACGCGGCAACCTCTTCCCACTACTAGATATGTGAGGTTTAGCCACCAAGGTGGTTGGTTGCTAAAAGTACAAAATTGGTCGCTACTGATCTACTGCTACCAATACTACTTGGTAAACCGTGGTGGCTATAGTCTAGTCGCTATAGATATTGAGCGACCAACATTACGAACCCTGGTCACTAAATGTTGTATCAATAGCCACCAACTAAATATGGTGACTAATAGCATCTACCGACCAAGGGAGACTTGGTGACTAATGGCATCTAGAGACCAAGGAAGATTTGGTTGCTAAAAATTTACAGCCACCATATACATGGTTAGTGGCTAGAGATATCAAGTGACCAGCCAAGGCTTGGTGACTAAAAGAATCTGGAGACCAGTTACACGTTGGTAACTAGACATCTTTTGTAACAAAAAATTGTAAACCTTGGTAACTAAAGGCATAAGAAAGCAACTATATCATAGCTACAGTATATTCCCACATGCTGACATTAGTAGTATGCAAGAAATCTTAGAATTTTAGACATACAACAGGAAAAAGTTCAGAATCAGCATTTGTAAACTTATGATCCAATCATAACATGCTAACATTTGTAAGCGGTTGTTTCACAACTTCAGTACCATCAGGAAATAATATTCTAGTATTTGCAAAGTACCAACTTTAGTACTGCTCCAAACATACGATCCGGTCACCAAGAAGGAACTATTCTAGTATTTGACATCTAGTATTTGTAAGCCGAATTTGCAAATCAGGAACTACTCTTTTGGCATCTAGTTTAGCACTGCTCCGATCACTCCCCACATGTCCTCTACACATGGAAAATGCCAAACAAGTTAAAATGACATGGATGATGTTCATTTATTGATGAATTCAAGAAAATGTGCACCATTACAGCCAAATAGTACAAAATTTGTGAAGTACTCCCTCCGTCCGAAAATACTTATCATCAAAGTGGATAAAAAGATATGCATCTATAACTAGAATACGTCTAGATATATCCTATTTTATTCATTTTGATGACAAGTATTTTCGGACGGAGGGAGTACCATGTAAAGCATGAGCTAATTCGTTCTTTTCCTTTTTAATCTGGAAGATATCCTAATTAACCATACATTGCTCAAGCTTACGGCAGGATGTTGCTTGTAGTTTTATATGAAATGTCAAGTTGTAGCAAGTATGTACACATTAATAAAATCACCCTTAGATGGAACCCACTCTTTGGTAATTTCATTGGCGAACATAGATAGAACCAAGCACAATTTAGAAGATGCTCATAAACTTTACTTCAAAAGCACATAATAGCAATGCAAACAGTGTACCTCTCCAAAGTTGCTTCACCTCCTTGACCCTCCATCTGAGACCAGAGAACCTGTAATTTTTAAATTTCAACTATCAAGTTCAACCTCTTGAATAAATATGCCAAATCACACGATGAGAGCCAAACTGACTTTATGAGAGTTATACAATCATACCATCAGAAGAAACATATCTGTAGCCTGACCGCCAAAACAGATCTATCAGTTAAGAAACCAAGCCCTGTCGCACTAGTGCCGTCCATAGGAGGTGAAATGCCAACCAAGTTAGACACGACACTCTGTAGCCAATCGATCTTCTTCTGTTGAGCTTCAAGTTGAGATTGTTGAGCCTCAATTTGAGTTTGTTGCGTAGCAACAATCTCCTTTGTAGATGCCAATTCTTCCACTACATGCTGAGTTGAGCTTGATGCGCTTGAGTAGGCCCTTCTATTTGGTTTTGGTCCGTGACCCCGACCTCTGATGTAACCATATTCCTTACCAAGCACCTGCTCGCAAATCTGTTGCTCTGTTAAAGGTACTTCGCCCTCCTCTATAGGTTCTTTTTGCTTCTGCAACATTTCTTCCTACATTAATAATACAAGAAATGAAAGGAATTTACATTCTTAATTGCAGCAACATAACAATGAATTTGAAAGTACCCAAATTCGCTGTTAGTATAATGCAACACTAACAACTTTGAATGCCAGTCTTAAATTACTACAGCCCCGATAATAGTGCATCATGTACTACAGGTCACATCGGTTGTCGATCGGATATCACACAAAACAAGGTAGCATGGTCATTCCTCTCGAGCTCTAGCTAGTGCGGCATAGAAGTACCTAAACACTCAACTAGTACTCTCTCGAGGGCAGCGGAGGAGATTTAAAATGGAGCATGTGTATGTATGTAGAAAAGACACAAGAAACATCAAGATTATCTAATTAGTCTGTTAGGTTTAGTTACTCACAACTCTGGAAAACGTATATATGCTTCTCTAGTACAAACTAATTAGTCGAGTAGCCAGCACGAAACAGAGCAGCTCCTCCTCTGTTTTGGCTGGACCTACAGTAACTGAATTCAGTCAACGAAACTGCTTTGTTTTGGCCCACTGAACACTCTCAATACCGCCCTCATGGTCTCAAATAAGCAGAAACTCCATCTACAATTGTTTACAAGATCCAACAACAGAACCTACATTTTTATGCCCATCTACAACTGTTTACAAAAGGAGGGGGAGGGGAAGCAAAACACTTCCATAGCATAGATACTCCATTGTTACGTGGTACTTACATGTTTATTCCTGGCATCGATAACACTCCTTGTATAGTCCGATATCGCCACAATTCTGATAATACAAGATTCAAAGTCAAAAGACATGAATATAAGATAGCTACAAATCCGATATTCTTCTTTTCACCACAATTGTGACATAAGATAAAGATAAGTAATAGTGACTTACTAATTCATGTTGAACCGCTACAAATGACTTTGTTCCCTTCTTGTGAACATAAGGTAGGTTTGAGCGGTTAGCCTTCCCAATTGTGGACCGTTTCTGCAAATGGTAGTTTTTTGTGAACAAATAAGGCAGGGTTGAGTGATAAAGATAGATGCAAAACTGTTGACATCCATTCAAAGACTACCATACCTTAAATTCTTCTGTTTCAAAATGATCACAGAGCCAAATCCAGTCTCCAACTCTATTATCAATATCAATAAGGGGAGGATATGGATTGCTTCTAGCATCATCACCATATTTTACATAATGCTCATAACACTTGTGATGGAAACTTTTTTAGCTTGAAAAGAAAAGCAGATCCACACAGCCTTTGATATGATCTTGGGTGAAATCAAGATTGAACTTAAGCTACGAAGAAAGAACTCAAAGTTAAAACTATACATGTTCGAAGCTACAAAGTTTGATAATCTTACATACCTTTAGAAGTTCATACAATGGGTCCTTATCATCCTCAAGAAGACTATGCCACCCAAGACGTTGGATAGGTGCATGGTGCCGTGTAAGAGGTCCAATCTCTCTAGAAAGTAGTTCATTGTTTTCTCCAATAGGTCTTCTCTCTTGAAATGGTCAAGTTTAGTGGATGACCTGCCCTTTTGATCAAACGCTCCAAGCCCTTTCCCTTATTTATCCCACGCACCTTCCTAGATTTTGATGCTGAGTTACTCCCAGAATGTTGTCCTTGAGATTGTGGGGCATTTCTTGGTGGCTGAACTGTTCATCCAGGTCCCATCTGCCATAGAATTAAAAAGAATGGAACAAGACCCAGATTGTTTATATTAGGAAGAAAGGGAAATCAGATTTGCTACGTCAATAGAAATAAACCATGAGTTACATAGTAATTAGATATGTTGTGGCAACAGAAATAAATTATAAGTATAAATAGTAATCCGAAATAACATGAAACATGACACATATAGTCTAATATAACCTAAAACAAGAGACATATAGTCTGATATAACCTGAAACAGGATACATATAGTCTGATATACACTGAAACAAAACACCATTATTCTAATATAACCTGAAACGGGACACATGTAGTCTGACATAACCTGAAATAGGAGACATATAACCCGATACAACACCTCAATCACGAAAGGAATCAGGCTGGCTACGTCAATCATTTTCAACCAGTCCACCCGACATGATAAACTAATTGATCTACTCAATTTCGGTTAAATCAGGCTTATATTTATCAAAATAATAATCCTACAATACCCCATATATATATATATATATGTCACATTGACACTGTATTTTCAAAAGAAAACTTGCACTTCATCAAACTAAACCCGCAGCTTGCATATGTAATTATTTTATATGCAGTAACATTATACTAAATTATAATATCATAGCAACAGCAGTCCATGGAACTCTATAATGTTGTACGTGGAATTGTATACAAAGACAGTCTTCAAATATTATACTACAACATTATACAAAGACAATCTTCACAGCAGTATTTGAAGATAGTCATCATAGAACTGTATATCCTTCCTAAACATTGTACTACTAAAATATACTACAAGTCCTGATGCTGTAAGTATCAATATGCAGTAACATTATACTGTATATTTTACTACATGCATGTTATATCCAAATCACAAAACCGAACTCTATATCGTAGGCCAAGCCAGTTTTCAAATGACAGACCAAATGCTACATGTATATTTTACTTCCACATTTCCACAAACACTTGAAGTGCATGATCTAGCCATCAAGTACTCCAAGCAAAATAATGGAGAGACACAGGGAAGGGGCAAGGACAGAGGGAGATCATTCTTACGGGTTGTATCCTTTGCTGGTGTTGACGGCGAGCGAGATCTGGCGAGCTTGGGCGTCGGTTGCTTCATAGCTGGTTGGGGTTTGGGAAGGAGGAACCCTAGGCGTCTGTTGCAGCAGCCTAGGTATGTTGACCACGCGGCGGACGCCCTTCGCTACCGCAGCCGCTGCTGCTTCCCTCCCAGCGCAGCCGCGCTGTCACCGCCGCCGCAAGGGACACGCACGCCACTGCCGCAAGGAACGCGCCCTCCGCCTTCCGCCGCCCCTCCGCCGGAAGGAACAAGTCAGCATACCGCAAGGACCCGCCGTTGCCGTCGACCGCCCGCCAGGGACGATTTGATTTGGGGATTTGGGGCGAGTCACCTTGCCGTCGGCTGCCGCCAGAAAGGGCTCTGCCTCGCCTCTCTGTTGCTTGAGCACAGGGGATGGATGGATGCCGGAGCTGAGCCGATTGGCTTTTTCAATTTCCTCCCTGGTTGCTATAGGTACTCACGTGATTGAATAGTACTGATTCGTGACAGGTTCCTATAGTAACCGAGTTTGTCCAGAACTGGTTGCAATTAGTATATCTATAGGCACCAAAATGCTTGGTAACAATAGGTGTGGTCGCTAATAATACATTTTCTTGTAGTGTCCTCCGAGTATCCAGGGTTGAAGGCCTCGCAGATCACGTCAGAAGGCGTCGGCGAGTAGTCCGCCGGCGATCTGCCCGCAGGATCGCTGTCGTCGTCCTCCTCTCCTTCCGAGTCCGCGAGCACCCAGAACCGCCCCCCAACACGTGTCGTACGCTGATCCGCAGGCTCCGGCCGCCGGCTAGCGACGTTCGCCACGGGCGCCTCTCGAGTCGCCTCTCGGGTCGCCTCTCGAGTCGCCATCCCGTCCCTCCTAATTTGCCATAAACAATATGATACTAGAAGTATAGACGCGCTTTGCCGCGCCGTTTTTCTTATTTCGCGAAACGTTATATTTTTCCTTCTTATTTGTTCTCCACCATGTTTCCTTTTATTTTGATTTTGCCAGTGAGAACTGGACATTAGTTTTCTTAACATTGAGAAAAAGAATGTGCATATAACTTGAAGGAAACTTCTTTCGCAACAATGCGTCGAAGATCAACCAATCGCAATATTCTTCATCTACTTTGAACCCCCTAACTTTTTTTTGAACCGGGCATTACCCCTTTCCATTACTGCGACATAATGGATATATAACCATGTCCAAAAAAATGAGACAGGAAAGATGGAAGCGAGTTCAAGCATCACCGGAAAACCCACCATGAGCACTCGCCATCGAGATTACTCGCTATGGGGTGAAAACCCGACGACACTATAAATCCATGACACACAAGCAATTAGGACTGTCTAGATCAGACCACTAGAGACACTGCTCATAACAGAGCATCAGGAAATAACACCCTCACGCAGGAGAAGCGACCCAAAATGATCACAAATCAGAGAAGTAGAGAACCCTCCTCCATCAGCAGGCCCCCTCATCTTGGTATACAGCAGCACAGATCCTCATTAGACGAGAAGCGTTGTTGATCCCCCCAGCCCTCAGGTCCACCGCATCCTCATGTTTCATCATACCTTCCCAGTAACAGAGAAGAGCACACGCAGAGAAGATGCATTCAAAAGGAGACTTGAGGGGAATATGTCCAAATGTAACTCTATTACGGCAGGACCATATCGCCCAGCAAATTGTTGCAATGCCGGATGTATAAAAGACCTCTCCACCGGGGAAAAGGCATATCACCACGCATACACCTGCCTTATGTTATCAGGGCATAACTCGGTGCCAAACAAGAACCCCACAACTCTCCATGTCATCCTGGCAACAGGACATGTAAAAAATAAATGCTGGGATGTCTCTCTTTCCCCGCAAAATGGACATTTAGGCTCTCCTTTCCCCGCAAAGATTGTCCAATTGTCCAAACTCGACGTTTCTACGCCCCCCCCCCCACCACCAGGCGCACATTAATCTTTTGCTATATGTGTACCACCACCTGTTCATGATGCCATTTATCTTGCTAGATGGTGTACTTCTCTCCTCCAGTGGAAAACTTGTCCTATGCAACTCGGTTCTCAATAGTCTTGCTACCTTTTTTATGTGCTCTCTTTTGATTCCCCAGGGAGCGTGATCGGTGGCTCCATGGAGACACATTCTGCTCGCCGTACTCGGTTATATATTCCCACCACCCCCCCCCCCCCCCCCCCCAAAAAAAAATTAAACCATGACTATGGTCCCGTGAGAGGAGTAACATGGCAATCACTATGAGTGCTGCATTTTTTTCCTAACTTGCAGTGGGCATGTACGCAACTACGATTTTTCATTACTTGTCTTGAATCTTTTCTCCTCCATGAATCTCTAACCCATCTCATTAAACATGCACACCAAACACCTATCGATGGCAGAGTCAGTAGAAAGCAGAAAAGAACATGAACTAGTCCGAATATGGTTCATATCAAACATGCACCCTGTACCATATCATTAGTCACAATAAATGTCTACGAATAAGAATTTGCGCCATACTCATACACACGTTCAACGGTCTATTTTGAGCCTCAAACTCACATATGTCCTTGAATAATAGTTTTTTTTAGACTCGTGTATTAGATGAAACACTTGCATTGGCTGGCTACCACATAAGATTTTACCGTATGAACTTTATCACTAGGTACACACCTTTTTTTTCTCGGAAAAGGAAAGCCTGGGCCTGGCTAGGCACATATAGATATGCATTACTTTGCAGAACTGTTATACCAAGTGTGGATGTGGTGAAGCGTAGACACATCAGAAAAATGTTTCTAGAGCTGTTAGGTGTAGAGGAGGCCAATTTTTTGTTGTAGAGGAGGCCATTTTTTAGGCGTTGTCGAGGAGGCCAGTTGCAATCCTAAATGTAGAACAATAATTATTTTTTGAGAATAAAACACAGCTCAAGTTTGAATTCCTTTTGGCATTTGTTCTCGGGTACGAGATTAGATGGCAGTGTGAGCGGGGCCTGAAAACTGGGCTCATTGTTACCAACGAAGGCCCATTCCAGCTTCGAGTGCCCTCACTCACACTCACAGCCGAGAGCTCCTCCCAATTCCCCACTCCACGAGGGTTTCCCGGCGGCTGCCTCCTCCGCCCTACCTCGCCGGCCGGCCATTCCCCACTCCACGCCAGTGGCGACCCGCCGCAAGAAGAAAATGGCGTCTCATCTGACGGACATCCCCGACCACCTCCTGGCTGAGATCTTTCTCCGGCTGCCCGACCCGGCCGACCTCGCCCGCGCCTCCGCCGCCTGCGTCCCCTTCCGCCGACTCGCCACCGACCGGTCCTTCCTCCGCCGCTTCCGCTGCCTCCACGCACCACTACTTCTCGGCTTCCTCGATCCGGACGGGTTCCACCCAGCCCTGCCGCCTAACCCCTCCGGGCCCGCCGCCTGCGCGCTCGCCCTCGCTGCTGACTTCTCCTTCGCCTTCCTCCCCTCCCACTGCCGCTGGACCGTCCAGGACGTCTGCGACGGCCGTGTCCTCCTCAACCGCGACCCCAGAGAAGATGAGCGGTCTCCGGTCTTCAGAGAGCTCGCTGTGTGCGACCCCTTGCACCGGCGGTACGTCCTGCTCACCCCGGTACCTCGCGACCTAGCCGCTTCGCTTGAGCACTCGTTCCCCATGGTCCGCGATGCGCGCTGCAAGCCCTTCCTCGTTCCCCTCAGCGAGGAGGAGGCAGCGGCTGGAGAGACAACATTCAGAGTCATCTTGATGGCACAGTGCGAAACTAGTCTGTCTGCCTTCGTCTTCTCTTCGAGCACTGAACAATGGCAAGCTACTGCATCCAAGAATTTGAGAGATTTGGGCCTTGACAGGTTCGAGTCGATCACCATGTCACATGGCCCCGTTTCTTGCCAGAGGCGCCATTATGCTTATGGCCGCTTCTACTGGGACTGGGTTGTGATAAGCATAAATAAGTTGCTCGTGTTTGACACCGTCAGGATGGAATTCTCTGTTGCTGACCTCCCACCTGGGGATTGGAGTATGCAAGGTTTAGCCTTTGTGGAGGCAGGGAAAGGCAGGCTTGGGATGTTTGGTTTCGATGGTGAATTTGCATCTCATCTCAGTTATACCATTGCGCAAAGCGAAAGCGGGAGTCCTAGCCAGTGGCAGGTGGAGAAGACAATCTCACTAGATGCTAGGTACAAATATCTTATCAGAGATGCAACACAGAAGTACTTGCTCTTCACAAGGAGAAAAACCTCACCTCTAGGGAAGTTTGAATATTTCTCACTGGATGTCAAGACGATGCAGCTTCAGATGGTTTGTGCAAAGCAATGCACGGATCATACACTCATATACACCAACTTCCCACCATCGTTGTTGTCTTCACCGACAATATGAAGTGGTAATTTTTTTTATTGCATCCTGGTTATCTCCTTCCCTTCATAATTAGCACACAGCTTGTCTAATGGTTGATTGTTCATTTTGACCATTCTTGTTTACATGATACAGTAGCGTTTATTTTCTTGTGCTCATGGGAAAAATCTAATGAATGCTTATCATTGCACCATGCAATTGAAATTCTTTTTTATTGCAGTCAATCTCCACCACTCTGAGATTCTCATATCATGGTTGTCCTAATCTGAAAGCAAGTAATATTATTTTGAGATGATTGAATGAAACTTAAAGAGTTTTCAGCTGACTGTGTATTAGCAATTATGTAAGATGAATTCAAAGGGGGAGACAGTTTTGTTTTTCTTTCCTTTTTGCGCATCACTTTTTTTTAACAGGATGGACTTAGTTTTTCATGACTCATTTCTTTATGTTGGCGGGCCTCTGTCGGGCTATGTATTCCAACTTTATATTTCAAATTCAAATGCTTGGCACACTGAAGCGAGTGTTTGCAGACACATGCTTCAAATTCAGTTTAGATGAATATTACCAATGTGATAATGCTATTATGTATCTTCCTCTACCTAGGTACATATAGTTCGTTCCTTTTTAGCTCGTATCATATGTGTGTAATTAAATTCTTATTTATTGCAGTCAATCCCCACCACCCTTAGGTCCTCATATCATGTTGTTCTCCTAATCCCAATGCAAATCATGTCAATCGAGATGATTGACTGTAACTGAAGGAATTTTCAGGTGATTGTGTATTAGCAATCTTGTAAGATGAATTGGAGGGGGCACCCAGTTTTGTTTCTCTTCCCTTCTTTGTGACGCATTTTTGTACTCGGATGGCTGACAGCACCTAGTGCCCCTAGTTTCTTTCCTTGTTTTGTAGTTATACTGCTAGGTGCCTCGGTAGTATATGACTTCCTGCTGTCATGCAACACAGAAGTACCACATAAGTTTTTCAAGATTCATTTATGTTTGCTTGCCTTTGTCTGGCTATGTATTCCAACTTGTATTGAAAATTACAATTCTAAACACACTAAAGCTGAGTGTTTGCAGTCACATGTTCCGAATTTAGTTGAGATAAATAATCAATATTATCATTGTGACAATGCTATTAATTACTGAAACTTAGTGAGTTTTCTCTAAAGTGAATTTGAGGGGCGCACCCAGTTTTTTCCCTTTCCTTTTTTGTGCATCATTTCTGTACTAATAAATACCTCGAGTTTCTTTCTTCTTTTTAAGTTAGAAGTTTGTTATACTGCTAGGTGCATATATACGGTAGTATAAGGATTCCTGCAACACAAAGGTACCAATTCTGTATTATTTCAGTTTTTCATGTCCCTTTTCTTTATGGTGACCTGCATCTGTCTTTGATGGTCAAAATAACTTGGATCGTTTCTTCTCAAGAAAATTCACTCAAGTCAAGGACAACTCATTTTGTAAATAGGTATAAGGAGGTAGAAAAGTTTTAACTGGCGATGTTGTTTTGAAATAAATCTGCATAGCTGGTACAGTCACAGACAAGATCATGCCTGGGTCACTGCTCTGAATTATAAGAACAGATTGTGCTTACAAGCTGTTTTATCGGAAATCAACCTCTGAAGATCCAGGGAGTGCTTATAGTTGCACAGGCAACCATGCATTGGTATTACAGTCAATCTCCACCACTCTTAGATCCTCATATCATGGTTGTTCTCCTAATCTCAAAGGAAATCATCTTGGTTGAGATGATTGACTGAAACTAAAACTTTCAGTTGAGTTTGTGTTAGCAATTCTGTAAGATGGATTAGATTGGGCACCCTGTTTTTGTTTTTCCTTTCATTTTGGTAATTCGTTTTTGTACTAGGATCTCGCAACCAACACCCCCAGTTTCTTTCTTTTCTTTAGTTGAAGGTTTATACACTGCTAGTTGTCTAGGTTGTACAGGAACTCCTGCAACAACTCTGAATGGCTCAAGTTTTTCACGACTCATCTGTTTATGTTCGCATGCATCTGTCCTGCTGTGTTTCCAATCTGTTTATGAATGATTGAATCCGCCAAAGAGAAGGGAATAGATGATCTCATCCCCCGCCCTCTTCTTTGGCATAATTTCCAGATTTTGACCTGAATAAAAGCGGTTTGATTTAAATCTTTTTTGGTGTCTGAAATTTTGTCTTGTTTTACTCAGATTCAGTGGAGTCTCAATCAGATCAGAGTTCTTGATTCGAATTGATCTTGTCATGGCGATGCCAATAGTGTGGAAATCTCGCAGATGTGATTGCATTGCCCCTGCAAGGTGGCAAATGATAATCTACAGAGCTCCTGCCCTTTGCGTCAAAAATAAAATAAAATCTACAGAGCTTGACTTGGCAGTGGTTATTACGTCTATGTCGTTCTCGTTTCATACTACGTCTAGCTTCGGTGAGTGTAATCATCGATGTGGCTCTTCCCTGTACATGATTTTGGTGATGAAATTAAGAGTCGGTATCAGTGTGCAACTGTGGTAAAGCTAGCTTGAAGATATATTTCAAAGCCAATTTTTTTTCTTGACTTTTAGAGTTGCTATAATATCTGACAAGTGACAAAAAGTTTCATGATGGAGTTGATGGCTAAAAATATTTCACACTTGAAATGATGACCGGCCGTAGCGCGCACCTGCAGAGAAGATGTTGGACTAACAAAAGTTTCAGAACAGAGCTCATCGTTTCCTCTTTTTGTTCAGCTGCTGGCTTCTCAGTTCTGAAACTAAATTAGTTGGATGCAAGCTCACTGTTTCTTTCCAGTCGAACAAATCCTTTTCTTTTCCTTTGAACAGTAAACTGAAAAACAAAATTTTCTGTACAAGAGAAAGCTAAGCTTAGAGAACATTTGGTTTGCAATTTTCGACCGTGCATCCCCTGATTGCATCGCTTGCTGAAAACGTTACCGACCTTTTGTACGGCTGGGCCGGCCGGTTTCCATCGCTTGTGTTACGCCGCTTTGCAAAGCTTAGTGTGTTCTACTAGCAGTCACCAATTTGTGTACTCCTAAAGTGACATCTCGAGGGTGTGCGGCGAAAATCGGTGTGGATGGCGATGGTCAGCGGCGGGGAAGTGTCAGTAAGCGGCGATTGGGTTCTTACTGAGGATCTTTGCATCACTTGCAGCAAAAATTTTTGGCATGATATTAAAATAATTGTGCACCATACACCTATGGGGCATGTGTTGGACATGATATTCCTTTTTGCCCAAAGTGATCCATATGGCAGTTTCTTTGGGCCGGCGGCTATTTTATATCATTTTGTTGGAGATGCCATAAGAATATATTATAGACAGTGATGAATGAGGAAGAAAAGAGAAATGGCACGAGTTGTTTGATATGCCCTCATTTTCAGTTTATAGGTACTGTGTGCATCTCTAAATTGTCGGTTTTATCAATGTAATATGAGTTGTATATAGAAAACTATACGATCCGAACATATGATGTTTGAGTTTTCTCATTGTATGTTTTTAAATATGTACTACTTTGTATTACGTTTGTCAAATTATCGATACAGAATATGCATGAGCCTTATAAACAGAGAAGATGCAGTATGAAATTGGGGTACGTACGTGGATATGGAACCTTGAGCTAATCGCAGTACTTAGCATATATAAAAAGCTTTCGTTGTCACACGAATGTGCACGCTGGTGTAGAGGATCTCAGTAGAAATCCTAAATAAAGCTCAGTAATTTTAATGTTTTAGTAGAATAAAATAAAATGCAGCTCGAGTTTGAACCACTTTTTTTTTGGTATTTCTTTTTGGTTGAGCCGGGCCTGACAAACTGGGCTTGCTATTATTGGACCAGCCCGAGGAAGGAAAATCAATCAATCACTCGACCCACACTATCGCACGCACGCACGCACGCACCGACGCCTCCTCCCTTTCCCATCTCGTCCAGGGTTTCCCGGCGGCTGCCCCCTACCAATGGCGACGGCCTCGACGCCCATGGCGACCAGCAAGAAGAAAATGGCGTCGCCTCTGACGGACATCTCCGACCACCTCCTGGATGAGATCTTCCTCCGGCTGCCCACCCCACAAGACCTCGCCCGCGCATCTGCTGCCTGCACCACCTTCCGCCGAATCTTCACCGACCGCTCCTTCCTCCGCTGCTTCCGCTCCCTCCACGCGCCACCACTCCTCGGCTTCCTCGACCGCGACGGCTTCAACCCAGCCCGGCCGCCTCACCCCTCCGCTCCCGCCGCCCGTGCGCTTGCCGTCGCCGCCGATTTCACCTTCTCCTTCCTCCCCTCCCGCCGCCGCTGGGATGTCCAGGACATCCGCGACGGCCGCGTCCTCCTCAGCCCCGGGCCCGAAAAGGGCAAGGAGCCCCCGAACTTCAAGGAGCTTGTGGTATGCGATCCCTTGCACCGGCGCTATCTCGTGCTTCCCCCAGTACCTGACGACCTAGCCGCTTCTCTGGAGAATTGGGACTCCATGATTCGAAGGCCACGGTGCGTGCCTTTACTCGTTCCCCTCAGCGAGGAGGAGGCGGCAACAGAGGAAGACACCTCATTCAGAGTGATTTGGTTCGTGCGTTACGAAACTAGGTGGCCGCGCGCCTTGGTCTTCTCTTCGAGCACCGGGCAATGGAGAATTGCTGCATCCAAGGGATTGAGTGATTTGGCCATTAGCACGCACGAGTCTTCCATGGTGTCAAGGTCCTCCTCTCCGTTTGTCCAAAGACATTATGCTTATGGCTGCTTCTTCTTCGACTGTGTGATGTTCAACTGGAAAAAGTTGCTCATTCTTGAGACCAGGATGATGGAGTTCTCCATTGTTGACCTCCCACGCGGAAAATGGAGCACGGAAGGTGTAGCCATTGTGGAGGCAGGGGAAGGCAGACTTGGGATGTTTGGTTTGCATGGTGAAACTGCATCTGACCTCAGCTATACCGTTGCGACGAACAAAGGCGAATGTCCCAGCCAGTGGCACATGGAGAAGACAATCTCACTCGATTCTGGCTACAAATATTTTATCAGAGGTGCAACAGGTAGGTATTTGATGTTGACGAGGACAGAAACACCGACAAACTCATCTCTGGAGAATACAACCTACACTACAGGAAAATCCCGGTTTTCCGTGTGTTAGCCTATAAGCCGAGTGTTTTTTTTCGGGCACCCGGCTTATGCTCCTCTAAGCCGAGTCTCGAGAAAAAAACACCTGGTAAATACGAAGAACTCGGCTTATGGTCATCTATAAGCCGAGTTTCGCAAAAAAGCTCAAGGCTTATATGAAACACACGGTATCTACGGGAAACGGCACCCGGCTTACAGCACACACTCGGCAAAGACATCTACCATCTGTCTGCAACGGCAGTGGTTGACGGTGCCGTCACGGAGCAGCCTATAAGCCGTGTGTCCGAAGCATGCACTCGGCTTATAGGACATATAAGCCGTGTGTCCGAAGCATGCACTCGGCTTGTAGGACATATAAGCCGTGTGCTCGATCAAAGCACTAGGCTTACATTTTTGCGGATTTTTTACAATGCGTAACATTTGTGCGAAATTAGTTTAAGATGGTTTTCATTGCATTTATATTTACTACTTAATTAGTATTATTATTCTAACCTATTTTCTGTTGACTAGTTTTCATGGGTCTTATTTGTGAAATTCCTAATTTAACGCTACTTTAATATTTTCATGAATCTTTCGACACCCTAGCGTACCCGCCACCACACTTCTAGACGTCTAAGAGGCCCCAACGCAAGATTTGGCAGCATGGCTAGCCCCCGGAAGCCGCCGGTCACAATCGTAGACACGTGAAGATCAATCCGCATAGAGAGAACTGTTCAGACACTTCTACATCACCAAAAAATATGAAAAATTACCATCCGTCCTATATCACATGTGCCCACGCCGTGTAAGAAAATCATGATTTTATCGCGTTCCGAGTGTTCAGTAATATTCACGCCGCACCGTTACCGCAGAACGTTTACTATACCGTGTCATCGCTGTCTGTGAGGGGGGCCACACCCGGAGCCGTGTGCTGCCTCCTCAGACAGGCCACCACCACACCTTAACACATGCATGAGGGCCCCGCGCAATGATCCGGTGGCATTGCTACCCCAAGGCCCCCGTCCCGCCAAACCCTAGAGCGGTTGACCAGGAGATCTAACCCTTTGACTTTCGCCGGACGAGCTTTGACTAATGGACCTCTCCACCCGGTTGTGAAAGGTCTGGACCTCTCCACCCGGTTGTGGAAGGTCAACCCATAGGAACACTTCGGAACAAGGTCCGGGCCAAACCCACCGCAAGATTCCCTCAGTGCCGACCCGACACGGCCGTTTCCCCCCTCCAGGTGCCGCCGGCGGCGCCGTCCATGAAGGGGTCACAATCCGGAGACGCCTGCCGGGTGTTGGCACCCGCCACCACACTTCTAGACGTGTAAGATGCCCCGGCGCAAGATTTGGCGGCATGGCTAGCCGCCGGAGGCCGCCGGCCACAATCGTAGACACGCAAGAGCAATCCGCGTAGAGGGAAGTGTTCAGATACTTCTGCATCACCAAAAATTATGAAAAATTACCATCCGTCCTATATCACATGTTCCCACACCCTGTAAGAAAATCATGATTTTATCGCACTCCGAGAGTATTCAATAATATTCATATCACACCGTTACCGCAGAATGTTTACTATACTGTGTCATCGTCGTCCATGAGAGGGGCCACACCCCGGAGCCGCGTGCTACCTCTTCAGACATGCCACCACACCTTAAGGCATGTATGAGGGCCCCACACGATACTCCAGTGGCATTGCTACCCCCCAAGCCCCCCGTCCCGCCAAACTCTGCAGCAGTTGACCAGGAGATCTAACCCTTTGACTTTCATCGGACGGGCTTTGACCAATGGAACTCTCCACCCAGTTGTGGTAGGTCAGCCCATAGGAACACTTCGGAACAAGGTCCGGGCCAAACCCACCGCAAGATTCCCTCTATGCCGTCCTGACATGGCCGTTGCCCCCTTCCAAGTGCCGGCGACGGCGCCGTCCGTGAAGGGGGTCACACTCCGAAGAAGCATGCCGGGTGTTGGCACCCGCCACCACACTTCTAGACATGTACACTACTAGGGAAAACCTTATACACATAAATTTAGCAACATTGCGGGTCAAAAAAGGGCGCTAGTGCTAGATAGCAGTAGCGATTGGAGAAAAACCGCGCTGCAGATACAACTTTAGCAGTAGCGCGTGTAGTAGCAAAAGCGCTACTACTAATATTCCCATTGCTAGAACGATAGGCTACGCATAGCAGTAGCGGGCTTGGAAGAAACGCGCTGCCGCTACGACATAAGTAGCAACGCGTTTCCTAAGAAAAGCGCTACTACTAAAGGAAGTAAAATAAGATGAAAAACAAATAGAAAAGTAAATGGAAATGAAAGAAATAGAAATGGGAGAAAGGAAAAAATAAATGTAAAGCAAAATAAATGAAAAAGCGAAAAAAACGGAGGAAGGCATAGCAGCAGCGTGTGTTTGTAAGAGGCGCTATAGCTAACGTAGCTGCAGCACGTGTCCTAGGCCCCCGCTATAGAAACAGAAAAGGAAATTAAAAAAGGAAGAAAATTACATAGCTATAGCAGCAGCGCGTTTTGTAAAAACCGCTGTAGCTATATTAGCTATAGCGTTTTTACAAGCAGCGCTACCGCGAAGTTTGACTTAACCAAAAAACCGTTTCCCCCCGGCCACCACTTCTCCCCCAAATCCCTCAACCCACCCCGCGCGCCGCCGTCTCCCCGATTCGCCGTCGCCCCACTTCGCCGCCGTCTCCTACCGACGTCGACGCCACCAGAGCCGTGCGCCGTCGACGCCACCGGAGCCGCCCCCAACGCCACGGAGCCGCGCGGCCTCGTCAACGCCACCGGAGCCGCCGTCGACGCCACCGGATCCTTCCTCGCCGCAACTGCCTCCCTCGCCGTCATCGGAGACGCCCCTGCCTCCCTCGCCACCACTGCCTCCGTCGCCACCACCGGAGCCATCCTCTGTAAGCCCCCACCCCTCCTCTCTCTCTAATGCATAGGTTAGCTAGTTTAATTAGGTTAATTATCTAGGTTAGGGCAAAAATTTAGTTAGGGCTTTGACAGAGAAGTAGTTAGGTTAACTAGTTTAATTAGGTTAATTATCTAGGTTAGTGCAAAAATTTAGTTAGGGCTTTGACAGAGAACTAGTCAGGTTCACTAGTTTAATTAGGTTAATTATCTAGGTTAATTAGTGCAAAATTTTATTTTGGGCTTTGACAGAGAACTAGCTGCGTTAACTAGTTTAATTAGGGTTAATTATCTAGGTAAACTAGAATAACTAACTAGGTTAAATAGGTAGGTTTATTAGGTTCGTTGGATTAACAAGCTAGTTTAAGTAGGTTGGCTAGGTTAGAGGAAAATTTTATTTTAGAGCATTAGGTCAGAAGGGTTAGAGAAATGGAGTTCCTTTGCAATTTAATTGGGTTCTGTCCTAGGCAGGCTAGAGATAATAATGTGTAAGCGGATGGGTGTCGGGTTGGGTGATAGCGGACGGGGTAAGGAGGAGGCTCCATTAGTCGCTGATGACGTCGCCATGGATGAGGATGAGGATGACGATGGCGCTGAACAGTATGTCTATACTGGCGCCTCCTCAGGGTTTGAGCGTCATGAGTCGGTGCCTGAATTACCGTCTCAACGTATTATTGACGACCTTCCAGTAGTAAAGAAGTCTAGGAAGAGAGCGAGGAAAGGCAAAAAAGCTGATTCTATGATCCAGCCGCCTCAGCAGCCTCGGCTTCAGGACCGTATAGATATCCCCGGTCAACCAATCCTACCTGCAACAACGCTAAGGGCCAGATTCGGCGATCTAAGGAGACTTCATGACGATGTGTTGCGGGTAGAGAAATGCCTCATCGCCTCGAAAGATCCAGGATACCCACTGTACGTGGTTAACGTTTCGCGGAAAATGTCGTACGTCGACAGCTTCCCTGCGGATAAGTTCTTCCTCCGATTCGATTACATATTCGACATGTTTTACGTGAAGAAGCTGGATTTTACGTTTGTCCGCCTCTATGCCTTGCACATGAACTACATCATTGGGGTTGAGCAGATACGTCATATCTGTGTCGCTGACCCGCACTACATGCACGAGAGCTTCTTGGGAGTGCATGCGAGCATCGTGAATACGCCGAGGGATTACATCGTCGGTTTCATGCTGTCGCCAATAAGGACAAGGAGGCGATTCTCGTGCCTTATCATCCCGTGTAAGTCATCCGCGCTGCTATCCTTCCTTCGATTTCAATAATTCATTTGCACGGTGGATGCTAATTAATTTGAGGTGTACTTATTTTGCGCAGCGGCGGGCGCGCCGTCCTCATCATCCTCTACCCCCGGTTCTCCCATGCTCTTTACTTGGACACGTTGAAGAACATTCACAAAAGGGATTACACCCACATCAAAGATGTTCTCGACAGTGCTATGTTTTACTACCAAGCAAGGGGTGGAGAGGTTAGGGACAAGAAGAGAAGGCGGCGGGCCGCCTTGACCATAAGACCGACTTCTGCTGCATCCAGCAACCGAACGATTCTCTTAATGATGGATTCTATGTCGTACACCACATGCTGGAGTACAGACGGGGTCACCAGAACCTTCAAATGTCACCTACATCTGGCGATGCCCATATTCTGCAATGGGCAAAGGACATAGGAGATATCGAGGATCATCGACTTTGAGCTGAGTTCTATAACATCCAGCGCGAACTTGCCCAAATCATCATGAAAGAGGTCGTCGGAAAAACAGGGATGTTCTACGGAGAAGGACAAATGTCGCGGGAAGACGTCCGAACATGGATAGCCTCTCAGCGTCTCGACATGAAGCCTTTCACTAAGCTCGGGGACTATCTCCCTGACCTTGATGGATGGCACGGCATGTTGGAGTGATTGTCGATATATGACAATGTGTCTGTTTAGTCCATACTTTCCGTATGACAAAACTTTGAGTTATGCGCAGTGAAACTTTATTTGTGATGTAATTAAACCGTCCTCCTCCTCGACTATCGAAGATCACTCTAGTTAGGGCATTTTGGGTACGATGAACTTTTTTATTTATGCTTATGATATGTTGTTTCTATTTTTGTCAAGTCTGTCTCTTTACATTTGCTCAACTATATATGTTGCATATCATCGACTCATGTGACGATGCAGGTGCATGGATCATCGATGGCGAAGAAGTTCTACGCCAGGAGTATATATACGATGAGTGGCCGGAGTGTTAGGCTCAGGTGTTGCCGGTTTCCGGTTTCCGAGCGACAGGCAGTAGTTAGTTTAGGTTCACGCTAATGCGAGAGAGGGATACGAACTCATGTACTCAAAGTGATAGCTCTTCTCGCGTATACCATTGTTTAGATGGATGAAGATGTATTTGCAAGTAATCAAGGACTTGTATCGCTATTTTCGAGATGATGACGAGAGACCACTTTGTGTTGGATGATGATTACGATGAGACTATTTGTATGTATATGCTATGATTATATTCGTGGTCTCGCAGGCATTTGTATGTGTATCATGATGACATTTCTATGTGCTAAAGATTCTTCTATAAATCCTGTTCAAATACAAAACAAATATGCCCAAAAAAAAACCTGTTAAATTAGCAGTAGCGAGTGTATAGAAGTTAGCAGCAGCGCCGCTATAGCAATAGCGCGTTGCTGCAAAGGGCGCTAGAGCTACTAGCAGTAGCGTGCTCCCAGTAACCGCGCTGCTGCTACACTTGTGTAGCAGTAGCGCCGGTGACCACGCGCTACTGCTATATGTTAGCTGTAGCGCCTTATTAGTAGCGCCCCACCCCGCGCTACTGATACACCTAAAACCTGCGCTGCTGCTAGCCTTTTCCCTAGTAGTGGTAAGAGGCCCCGGCGCAAGATTTGGCGGCTTGGCTAGCCCCCGAAGGCCGCTGGCCACAATCGTAGACACGCAAGAACAATCCGCATAAAGGGAAGTGTTCAGATACTTCTACATCACCAAAAATTATGAAAAATTACCATCCGTCCTATATCACATGTGCCCACGCCGCGTAAGAAAATTAAGATTTTATCGTGCTCCGAGTATTCAATAATATTCACGCGGCACTGTTACCGCTGAACGTTTACTATACTGTGTCATCGCCGTCCGTGAGGGGGGCCACACCCCGGAGCCGCGTGCTACCTCTTCAGACATACCACCACACCTTAAGGCATGTATGAGGGCCCCGCGTGATGCTCCAGTGGCATTGCTACCCCCAAGGCCCCTGTCCCGCCAAACCCTGCAGTAGTTGACTAGGAGATCTAACCCTTTGACTTTCGTCGGACGGGCTTTGACCAATGGACCTCTCCACCCGACTGTGGTAGGTGAGCCCATAGGAACACTTCGGAACAAGGTCCGGGCCAAACCCATTGCAAGATTCTCTCTGTGTCGACCCGACGCGACCGTTACCCCGTCCAGGTGCCGGCGGTGGCGCCGTCCGTGAAGGGGGTCACACTCCGGAGATGTGTGCCGGGTGTTGGCACCCGCCACCACACTTCTAGACGTGTAAGAGGCCCCGACGCAAGATTTGGTGGCATGGCTAGCCCCCGGTGAGGGAGTCCTGGATTAGGGGGTACTCGGACAACCGGACTATATACTTTGGCCGGACTGTTGGACTATGAAGATACAAGATTGAAGACTTTGTCCCGTGTCCGGATGGGACTCTCCTTGGCGTGGAAGGCAAGCTTGGCAATCCGGATGTGTAGATCTCCTTTCTTTATAACCGACTCTGTGTAACCGCAGCTTTTGCCTTGCCTTGAATGCTCTTGTTCATATTTATGCATGTTTCCTGATTCCCCTTTTCTCATCTGTGATGATGCTCATACGAAAAGGAAGAGTGAGAAGAAATCTATGAAATATGGTAAATTGGCAATAGAAAAACATGTAGGTGTAGAAGCTGGTTGATGCTGGCAATTGGACTCTTATCTCAGAGTAAATTAGCTTCAGATATCAGAATAGTACACTGGTTCAGAAATAAGAATAACTACTATATGGGTGCAACTTGTTGGTAGGGCAATTAAATTAGATATCTTGCTTTTCATTGTATCTTGCATATTACTTTTACAAATTAGTGTTCAATCTTCTGTTGTTGCATTCCAGCAAGTTAGCTTATAGCCGAAGATAGTTTATCCAATCCAAATGGTGTAGGTCGAACAAAACTTATGGCTGGGGTAAAAATATTTGTGGTGATCAGCATCTTCCTCTCGCTTCGCTGTTAAGATGTCGGCCTTGGCCACATACCGGATGATTTATACTACTACCATGCTTTTTATGTTGGGTCTGAGAAACTAGAGAATTCATGCCTCTTTGCCATGCCAAGAGTATTCTAGGGATTTCTTATGGATATACTGTATGTAATATGGGATGGCTATTTTGATTAAGATATCAATTTTTATGCAGGTTTATCTACACTCTTCTCAGCCTGGGAATCATCATGTGCTTGCTGACCTGTTTGGGCCACATCGCCGTTGAAACTGCGAACAGCCCCTGCCTGTCTTGTGTATCCTTGGAAGCGTCTGATACTAGGAGTTGCGTTAGCCTATTTAAGTGTGCTTACATGGCAGCTGCTACTGGATTAACAAAATTCCTCAAATCCTTTTGCGTTGTCACATAAAGACCAAACCTTGCATGCTTTTTTCCAGATATATTATGAAAAATTACCATCCGTCCTATATCATCCGTCCTATATCACATGTGCCCACGCCGCGTAAGAAAATTAAGATTTTATCGTGCTCCTAGTATTCAATAATATTCACGCGGCACTGTTACCGCTGAACGTTTACTATACCGTGTCATCGCCGTCCTTGAGGGGGGCCACACCACGGAGCCGCGTGCTACCTCTTCAGACATACCACCACACCTTAAGGCATGTATGAGGGCCCCGCGTGATGCTCCAGTGGCATTGCTACCCCCAAGGCCCCTGTCCCGCCAAACCCTGCAGTAGTTGACTAGGAGATCTAACCCTTTGACTTTCGTTGGACGGGCTTTGACCAATGGACCTCTCCACCCAGCTGTGGTAGGTGAGCCCATAGGAACACTTAGGAACAAGGTCCGGGCCAAACCCATTGCAAGATTCTCTCTGTGTCGACCCGACGCGGTCGTTACCCTCCTCCAGGTGCCGGCGGTGGCGCCGTCCGTGAAGGGGGTCACACTCCGGAGATGCGTGCCAGGTGTTGGCACCCGCCACCACACTTCTAGACGTGTAAGAGGCCCCGACGCAAGATTTGGTGGCATGGCTAGCCCCCGGTGAGGGAGTCCTGGATTAGGGGTACTCGGATAGCCAGACTATATACTTTGGCCGGACTGTTGGACTATGAAGATACAAGATTGAAGACTTCGTCCCGTGTCCGGATGGGACTCTCCTTAGCGTGGAAGGCAAGCTTGGCAATCCGGATGTGTAGATCTCCTTTCTTTGTAACCGACTCTGTGTAACCGCAGCTTTTGCCTTGCCTTGAATGCTCTTGTTCATATTTATGCATGTTTCCTGATTCCCCTTTTCTCATCTGTGATGTGATGCTCATACAAAAAGGAAGAGTAAGAAGAAATCTACGAAATATGGTAAATTGGCAATAGAAGAACATGTAGGTGTAGAAGCTGGTTGATGCTGGCAATTGGACTCTTATCTCAGAGTAAATTAGCTTCAGATATCAGAATAGTACACTGGTTCAGAAATAAGAATAACTACTATCTGGGTGCAACTTGTTGGCAGGGCAATTAAATTAGATATCTTGCTTTTCATTGTATCTTGCATATTACTTTTACAAATTAGTGTTTAATCTTCTGTTGTTGCATTCCAGCAAGTTAGCTTACAGCCGAAGATAGTTTATCCAATCCAAATGGTGTAGGTCGAACAAAACTTATGGCTGGGGTAAAAATATTTGTGGTGATCAGCATCTTCCTCTCGCTTCGCTGTTAAGATATCGCGCGGCCCTACGCACGGGATGATTTATACTACTACCATGCTTTTTATGTTGGGTTTGAGAAACTAGAGAATTCATGCCTCTTTGCCATGCCAAGAGTATTCTAGGGATTTCTTATGGATATACTGTATGTAATATGGGATGGCTATTTTGATTAAGATATCAATTTTTATGCAGGTTTATCTACACTCTTCTCAGCCTGGGAATCATCATGTGCTTGCTGACCTGCTTGGGCCACATCGCCGCTGAAACTGCAAACAGCCCCTGCCTGTCTTGTGTATCCTTGGAAGCGTCTGATACTAGGAGTTGCGTTAGCCTATTTAAGTGTGCTTACATGGCAGCTGCTACTGGATTAACAAAATTCCTCAAAGCCTTTTGCGTTGTCACATAAAGACCAAACCTTGCATGCTTTTTTCCAGATATATCCATTTCAAAAATATAAATGATATTTCAAAAAGAGGGTCATGTCTCTAGCAGTTAAGTTTTGAACTGGAACTGTTGACTCCTAATAATAGTTTGCTGAAACCTTAAGTCCCAGTTATGTTCTTGGAGCTCTGTGACCTTAGATGTACTGTGTCTTGGTGATATGTACTATTTTGCCTTAACCTGCCATGTATGTAGCACGTGATCTTTGTATTCTTGCTTGTGATACTGGAAGCTGCAATCGTCGCCGATGTATTTCTGAATAGCTACTTGGAGGAGGTAAGGAGCACTTCAGCTGCTATATACTTGATATTTCTGTGTGTATTTTAGAACCAAAATAAGGTCTCTTTTGTCGCCAATTTTTTTGCTGGAATGGAAGTCGACTTAAGAACAAAATGAAATTATGACTTGTCGAACCTGAGAAAGTTTACTTCCAAAATATATCCATATGTCGTCTTAAGAACAAAATGAAATTATGTCTGCTCGAACCTGACAAAGTTTCCTTTGAAAAATATGCCCATATGTAGTTTGCATAGTATGGCATTTTCTTTTCACGTAGTATGAGAAATACATGCAGTGCTCTACTTAAGATATTCTCTTCAAAATGACATTTCTAAAATTACTTGGTCGCAGATCATTATTGAGACATGTTTCTTGCATATTTTTCCTTTTTATTTTTCACCCTTGCATCGAGTGGCTTATTTATCAGGTCTGTTTTATGTTATTTTCTCTATTCCAATATAAATATTCATTTTAAAGGTTCTCCTGGTGTTCTAATTTGGGATTTCTTGCCGTACTTTTGGCAGTGCCTCCATCAAAATTAGAAAGACGTTTTAGTAATGTTGTGGTTTTTGGGCCATGCTTGTGGATATACTCACTCCGTTCCTAAATATAAGCCTTTTAGAGATTCCATGCAATTTGTAACTTATAATTTCAGTGATGTCTCATCCTTCTCATTTGCTGTCCAGTTTTTTCTTAGAGCAATGGTCTTATGATTCTGTTTGTATCTAATGCCATTTTCTATGTTTTTCTTACTTATTTTCTGGACAAATCCCACCAGATATATATTGTTGGTCACTTTGCTTGCTGGATCAATGTATTGCTGGATATATATTGTTGGTCATTTTGCTTGCTGGATCGATCAATATATTGTTGGATATATAAGCCATCTTGCTGCTGCTCGCTGAAGCATGCAGGGAAAAAATGCTATTTGGCATATAAACCGAGTGTCCCAGGGACATGGCACCCGGCTTATAGGCATATTATGCCACACGGGAGCTGTATAAGCCGAGTGTTCCAGATGCAGGCACCCGGCTTATAGGATATGTTTAACAACGGATGTCCTATAAGCCGTGTACAAAGGCACCCGGCTTATATTTAAACCGTGCAGCTCGTGCAGACACTAGGTTTATATTTAAACCGTGCAGCTCGCTTAGGCACTCGGTTTATATTTAAACCGTGTAGCGCTCGTGGGCAGTCGGTTTATATATAAACCGTGTGGCTCATGCAGGCACTCGGTTTATATTTAAACCGTGTGGCTCAGTTAGGCACTCAGTTTATACTGACGGTGACACGTGGCGTTATCTCGGCTGCCGTCATGTTACTTTAGTAAGCCTCGAGCCTCGTATAAACACACGGCTTATACGTAAACCGAGTGTTTTCCCACTCGCACTCGGCTTATAGCTTATAAGCCGATCAAGTGTAAACCGTGTCATATAAGCCGGGAGTTTGACTCGGCTTATATGTAAACCGAGTTTATATTGACATAAGCCGAGTTCTTTGGGTACATGGCTTTAAAGTTTTTTCCTATAGTGCTATGAATATTTCTCTTTAGACGTCAAGACGTTTCAGCTTCAGAGGGTTTGTATGAAACAATGTAAGCCACTTTTGTTGTTTGAGCCGCCACACATATATACAAACTTCCCACCATCGTTGTTGCCTTCAATGACAATATGAAGTGGTAAACTTTCTATGCACCATGTTTATTTCATTCCCTTCATAATTATCAGACAGATTTTCTAATTGAGAGTGTTTTTGTTGCAATTAGCAATTCTTGTTTGGTTGGTTTAGTGTATTTATTTTCTTGGGCTCATGGAAAAAATATGGAACATAGTCCTGAATTGTTGTCTTGTTTGTTCCGATTGCTATTTTAAGAGAATGAGATTAGTAAGAGAAAGAATCTTGCACACTATGAGTAGCTTATGCATGAGTCCTGAATGCAAGAGTAGATCCAGTCATTGATAATCACCTTCGAGTAATAGTTTTGATGGCCGGGAAAACAAAGGAATGCAAGAGTAGATCCAGTTTAACGTGGATTCTTTTCACCTCAAGAAAATTCATTTTAGTCAAGCAGAACCCATTTTTACACTTCTCTTTTGATAGGTATAAGGAGGTAGAAAAGTTCTCATTTAGTCATTTTCACATGTATAATTTTATCTTGTGTGTTGTTTTCACATAAACCTCCATAACTGGTTTCCTCACAATTAAGATCCCGAGTCACTGCTCTAAATAAGAATAGCTTGTGCTCACAGGCCACTGAAACTAGATTCCACAATGTTGTTTTTATCTGAAATGAACCTCATAAGATCAAAGAAGTGCTTATCACATACTTCCTCCATTCTAATGAATAAGGCGTGCATGCATTCCAAAATTCATCTTCGACCAGAAATTAGAAAATTAATATATTTTTTATGACTTAAAATTTATACCATTGAAAGCTTCTTCCGAATACGAATACAACGGTATAATTTTTGTCACATACAATTCACATTTAATTGGTCTAATTTATGGTCAAAGTTCAATTTAGAAATGCATGCGCACCTTATTCATTTGAATAAAGGGAGTAGGCAACTGAGAGCTTTCTTTATTGTGGTAAATCTCCACCATTCTTAGATCCTCGTATCATGGCTCTCCTACTCTCAAAGCAAATTATATTTGTTGAGATGATCGACTGAAACTTAAGGAGTTTTTAGGTGATTGTGTGCATATATACTAGTACTAAGGTTGTATATGAACTCCTGCAACACGAAGGTCCCAATTCTGAAGTTTTTCACGTCTCATTTCTTTGTGGTGACTTGTCTATATCTGGCTATGCATTCCAACTTCTATTACAAATTCCAATATAAGTACACTGAAGCGAGTGTTTGCAGTCACACATTTCAGATTATGTTGAGACTAATATTACCAATGTGACAATGCTACTCTGCAAGATTCTTCTTTGGTGCCTAAACTTGTATCTTATCTGTTCAGGTTCGATGGAGCCGTGCGTAAACAGATCGGCATTGCTAATTCGAAGTAACAGTGATTTCAATAACTTGGGGTTCTCATGGACGTGATCGCCTTGCCTACAAGACAACACGATCTAGATTGCTTCAACTAGCGGTGGTCATATCTATGTTTGGGTTAATTAAGTGTAACATCAATGTGGACCTTCACTGCCTAAGAACGTGACATCGAAACTACGAGCTCCTATAAATCGACAGTTGTGTTAAAAGCTAGCTGTTGTGTATATTCAAGTCAGATTTTTTTCGTAATTATTAGTTAGAGTTGCTATAACATGTACAATCTGACTAGTGGCAAAACGGTCACAACGGAACTGATAACCAACGCAAGAACAATATAAGCAGCACCAACCTGCAGCTGGAGGGACTCAGTTCTTTGTTGTTGCTTCTGTACCGAGAATTTGTTCCTCGTGAAATCTTGAATATGCACAAAGTGGGTGGAAATTTTTCTCTGTTTTCTCATCTTTTGTCCCCTTTTCTTCAGATTTGATGGAGCTGTAACCTGACCAGCATTTCTCCCGCCTATGATAGCCTTGCTTGCTTACAAGGCACACACGATAATCTACAGGGCTTCACTTTGCAATGATAATGTCTATGTTTTTCTTCCTTTGATGCTAAACAGTGGTGTGGCTGTTCCATGACTATAAGATTGTCACAATGAAATTAAGGGTTCGTATCAATCAGCACCCATGGTAATGCTAACTGATGTACTCCATATTTAACAAGTGACCTCTCTAGAAATTAGTTAGACTAATTATAACAAGGAAAATCTAACAAGTGGTCAACCCAAGACAAGCACTGAAGCACTATACCGTAAGCAACATAGAGCTGGAGCCGGTTGCTTATTATTGTTGAGCGTGGTTTCATAGTACTATAATAAGAGTTATTATAACAACAAATCTTATGGTCATTATGCGTTGTATATTTGTACATTTTGTATCATATCGTGCTTGTTGACCTAGGTCCATAGCTGCCTGTCAAAATCCTTTGGATCACATATGACGTCTTCAACCACCGCTCGAAAGGCGATAAGGGAGACAACTATTCTCCTTTTCTCCGCAGCTTGAAAGGCGATAAGGGAGGCAACTGTTTCCCTCCTTTTCTTCACGGCGAGGTTGTGGAGCCTCGCCCCCACTATGTTCGCTGCACCAACAACACGAGGATGCACGGAATCCTAGCTCTCTGCTTTGGCTCTTTAGTCAGGGATGTTTTTTTTAATTTCCCAATGCATCATCTCATTGACGGTCGTACCGACGTTTGAAATAAGGTTTCCCAGCATGAGCTCCATCTTAGCAGCCCCCTCTGTGAAGTCAATGAATTTGTGGGATTTGTCCTCGGTCACTCCCCTAATGTGGAATATTTGGTTTTCTAAATGGTGCGACGGTTAGCATCTTTGATGGTGTTGCCCGTGTACGAGGGAGGACGGCAGTCTAGGAACATGGATGGTGGCTCGAGGGTGCCAAATCAGGTGGTCTGCCTGGCGATATTGACCAATTGACACTAGTAGAAAAGGGGGCATTTGTCCCGGTTCGTAAGGGTCTTTAGTCCCGGTTCTTGAACCGAGACTAAAGGGTAGTTACTAATGCCTCCCCCCTTTAGTCCCGGTTCTAACACGAACCGGGACAGATGTGCCTCCACGTGGCCGGTGCGCCGAGCCCAGGCAGGAGGGCCTTTGGTCCCGGTTGGTGGCACCAACCGGGACCAAAAGGCATCCACACGTCAACATTTAAGTGGCCGTGGTTTTTGTTTTTTTTTAAGGGGGGCGGGGGGGGGGGGGGGGTTGGGGGGTTTGGGGGGGTGATTTTGGTTTTTGATATATTGTGTTAGTTAGCTAATTAATAGAGAGAAGTGTCCTCTTTTATGTCCGTGCTTGGTCGACGCTACGTACTGTACATAGAGAGGCCCTCGACACGCTAGCTAGTAAGAAAATGAAGGAAACCATTAAGTACAGAAGTTAAGTCATGCATACCGAGAGAAGTGATCGATCGACCTCTCCTTCTCCGAGAGATTGGTCGAACAATAAGTTTTCGTATTATCTATCCGACGCTACTGGCTACATGCATATACAATATGTAAAATCTCTTACAATACCCTAGCATTTGAAATCAATTTCCACATGATATTCTCCAGCTTTATTGATGACGTGGTCAAGAAAGAATCCCGCCAATTCCTCTTGAATTGCTTTCATGCGATCCTGTTCGAGGAGTTCATCCCGCATCTGCCACGTCTAATTTGAAGAAGGGGGTTAATACATATATGAATGAAACTCAACAGAAATGATGGTGTAATAAAATGAAATTATGAATATTATTGCTTACGCACTTCATATTGTCTTTTAGAGTAGCCCTGCTTATTTTTCAAAGTCGCGTTGTAGATGAACTCGCACACGTAGTATCCACAGAAACCATTCCCTTGTTCCTGCCACAAGCACTTTACGAGAAATTTGGGTGGCCTCAAGAGAGTTTGTTGGGTAGGGGCGCAGCGGGAGGGGGTAGGAGACCAACATCGTTTTTTCTCTAGGGTTTGGGTGTCGTCGAGAGTTTTGGTCGAGCGAGAGGGCCGAGGGGGTATGTCGGCTGACGACGGAGGAGAAGATCGAAGAAAAAAAGAAGAAAAAAGAGGAGAAGAAGAAAGGAATAGAGGAGAAGAAGAAAAATAGAATTTCTATTTTTCTTCTTCTCTCTATTCCTTTCTTCTTCTTCTCCTTCTTTTTCTTCTTTTTCCTCTTCTTATTTATTTCTCCTCTTCTTCCTCTCCTCTTCTTCTCCTTTCTTCCTCTTCTTATTTTCCTTTTCCTCTCCTTCTTTTTCTTCTTCTTCTTCCTTCTTCCTTCTTCTTCTTTTCTTCCTTTTCCTTATTTTACTTTTTCCTCTACACTAACCTAAAATGCACTAACCTAAAATCGGTATCTACAAACAACCTAAATAAAAAATTAATACATATATCAAAAAACATATATAAACAAAAAAAATGCTATGAACATTATATTCATACATAGATAGCCACATCCATTCATCATATAGCTACCACATACATATATACATTATATATATGAAAAATGCATATATACACATATATACACATATACACAAAACAATACACATATATACACATAGAAACACATATATACACATATACACAAAAATGCATATATATACACATATACACACAAAATGCAGGGCAGGGGCGGCGCAGGGAAGGTGGCGGCCGCCACAGTGTGGGCGGTAAAGGCAGCTGCTAGGGCGCTGGAAGGAGGGGCGCGACATGTGCTCACAGGGCGGCGGCGACGGCGAGCAGCAGCCTGACGGCGCTTGGCGGCGGCGACGGCAAGGTGGAGCAGGGCGTCCGTGGCGGTGACGGCGACGAGGAGGAGACGGGGGCGTCGGGGGAGAAGTGGGGGATTTGGTCGAAAACTGCTAAGTGCTGTATATATATCAAGAGCATTGGTCCCGGTTCGTGGCTCTAACCAGGACTAATACACCCTTTACTCCCGGTTGGTGCCACCAACCGGGACCAAAGGCCTCTTTTCAGCAGCCCAAAGGGCGGGAAGCGGCGGCCTTTGGTCCCGGTTGGTACCACCAACCGGGACTAAAGGGTGGGCATTGGTACCGGTTGGTGCCACGAACCGGGACCAATGCCCCCTTTGGTCCCGGTTGGTACCACCAACCGGGACCACTGGTCGTGTGCTGGCACGGTGCGGCACGAAAGTTTGGTCCCACCTCGCTAGGTGAGAGGGGCGCGCAGTGGTTTATAAGCCCCACTGCCGCACCCCTCTCGAGCTCCTCTCCACTTCAGGCTTACGGGCCTACTTACTACTGCTTTGCCTGATGGGCCTACTGGGCCTCCTGCGGGCCTGAATCCTGGCCCATGGTGGGTTTCTAGTCGTATTCAGGCCGTGGGGGCCCAGTAGGAGGCACTTTTTTTGTTTTTTTTGTTTTCTTTACTTATTGTTGCTATTTTTATTTTTTCCCAGTTTTTTTGTTTGTTTTCTGCATTATTTATTTTCTTTTGTTTTTTTGCTTTATTTTTAAATTCTTTTTGCTTTTAGTTTTAGAAAATTATAAACTTTCTGTTAGTGCCATTAGTTTTCAAATTTGAAAACACTTTTTTGTTTCTTGCTTTATTTATTTTATTTTGTTTCTACTTACAACAAAATACTTATTGTTGCTATTTTTATTTTTCCAGTTTTTGTTTTGCTTTCTGCATTATTTATTTTCTTTGTTTTTTGCATTATTTTTAATTCTTTTTTGCTTTTAGTTTTAGAAAAATTATAAACTTTCTGTTAGTGCCATTAGTTTTCAAATTTGAAAACACTTTTTTTGTTTTCTTTTTGCTTTATTTATTTTATTTTGTTTCGACTTACAAAAAAATACTTATTGTTGCTATTTTTATTTTTTTCTAGTTTTTTTGTTTTGTTTTCTGCATTATTTATTTTCTTTTGTTTTTTGCTTTATTTTTTAATTCTTTTTGCTTTTAGGTCAGAAAAATTATAAAACTTTCTGTTAGTGCCATTAGTTTTAGAAAAATTATAAACTTTCTGTTAGTGCCATTAGTTTTCAAATTTGAATAGTTAAAATTTGAATTCTTTGAAATTTGTTTGAATCACAAGTTTGTGATTAACTTTACTAAAAAAATGAACATAGATGCGCCTATAGAGAAAAAAGGTCCAGACGAACTGGGACCAATGGCCCATGTGGCTGCCCTCTTGAGAGTGTTCTTGGTGAGAACATAGTTGACAAGGAGCGAACCGGGATTAATGGTATTACGAGGGCCGAACCATAAGACACTAAACCATTTCAAATGAACTTTGAAAAAGTTGAAAGTTGGCATGGTATCATAATTTCACGCACATAGCATGTGCATGTACAAAACGGACAATGGTATCATACTAAATGCATTACAAAGTTGGCATGGTATCATCATAATAGTTGCGGGAGAAAGTCTTCACTTTTTCTTCGCTTGTGTCATTTTCTTATTGCGCCGTAACCATGGATAATCTTCATCGTTTATCAGGATGCTAGGGTCAGCCTTGACTTTGAAGGGAGGAATTTTATGAAACTTTTCATAATCTTCAGACATGTCTGTCTTGCCCTCCACTCCCACGATGTCCCTTTTTCCTGAAAGAACTATGTGGCGCTTTGGCTCATTGTATGATGTATTCGCTTCCTTATTTTATCTTTTTCTCGGTCTGGTAGACATCTCCTTCACATAGATAACCTGTGCCACATCATTGGCTAGGACGAACGGTTCGTCAATGTACCCAAGATTTTTCAGATCCACTGTTGTCATTCCGTACTGTGGGTCTACCTGTACCCCGCCTCCTAACAGATTGACCCATTTGCACTTAAACAAAGGAACCTTAAAATCATGTCCGTAGTAAAGTTCCCATATGTCCACTATGTAACCATAATACGTGTCCTTTCCCCTCTCGGTTGTTGCATCAAAGCGGACACCGCTGTTTTGGTTGATGCCCTTTTTATCTTGGTCAATCGTGTAAAATGTATTCCCATTTATCTCGTATCCTTTCCAAATCGTAACAGTCGAAGATGGTCCCCTGGACAACAAGTACAGCTCATCAAAAATAGTGTTGTCACCTCTGAGACGTGTTTCCAACCAACTGCTGAAAGTCCTGATGTGTTCACATGTAATCTAGTCGTTACCTTTGCTCGGTTGTTTGGAGCGCAGATCGTTCTTGTGTTCATCGACATACGGGTCACCAAGGTAGCGTTACAGAGAACTGTGTAGCCTGCTTGAGACCAAGAATATCCATCCCTGCATATTATTGAGTCCCTTCCAAGCGTGCCTTTTCGGTCAGTCTCCCCTCATACCGCGATTTAGGGAGACCTATCTTCTTAAGGCCAGGAATGAAGTCAACACAAAACCCGATGACATCCTCTCGCTTGATGGCCCATGGAGATGCTTCCTTCTGGCCTAGCGCGGTTACAGACATATTTCTTTAGGACTCCCATGAACCTCTCAAAGGGGTACATATTGTGTAGAAATACGGGACCCAGAATGACAATCTCGTCGACTAGATGAACTAGGACGTGTGTCATGATATTGAAGAAGGATGGTGGGAACACCAGCTCGAAACTGACAAGACATTGCACCACATCACTCCTTAGCCTTGGTATGATTTATGGATCGATCACCTTCTGAGAGATTGCATTGAGTAATGCACATAGCTTCACAATGGCTACTCGGACGTTTTCCGATAGAAGCCCCCTCAATGCAACCGGAAGCAGTTGCGTCATAATCACGTGGCAGTCATGAGACTTTAGGTTCTTGAACTTTTTCTCAGCCATATTTATTATTCCCTTTATATTCAACGAGAAGCCAGTCAGGACCTTCATACTAAGCAGGCATTCAAAGAAGATTTCCTTCTCTTCTTTGGTAAGAGCATAGCTGGCAGGACCTTCATACTGCTTTGGAGGCATGCCGTCTTTTTCGTGCAAACGTTGCAGGTCCTCCCGTGCCTCAGCTGTATCTTTTGTCTTTCCATACACGCCCAAGAAGCCTAGCAGGTTCATGCAAAGGTTCTTCGTCACGTGCATCACGTCAATTGAAGAGCGGACCTCTAGGTCTTTCTAGTAGAGTAGGTCCCAAAATATAGATTTCTTCTTCCACATAGGTGCGTGTCCCCTAGCGTCATTCGAATAGCTAGTGCGCCGACCCTTTCCAAAGATTACGTGTAAATCATTGACCATAGCAAGTACGTGATAACCGCATGCGCATGGCGGGCTTCTTCCGGTGATCTGCCTCGCCTTTGAAATGCTTGCCTTTCTTTCGACATTGATGGTTGGTCGGAAGAAATCGATGATGGCCTAGGTACACATTCTTCCTGCAGCTTCCCAGGTATATACTTTCGGTGTCAAGTAAATAGTGCGTGCATGCGTGTTATCCCTTGTTTGTCTGCCCTGAAAGTTTACTGAGAGCGGGCCAATCGTTGATGGTCACGAATAGCAACGCCTTTAGGTCAAATTCCTCCTATTTTCTCTCATCCCACGTACGTACACCGTTTCCATTCCACAGCTGTAAAAGTTCTTCAACTAATGGCCTTAGGTACACATCAATGTCGTTGCCGGGTTGCTTAGGGCCTTGGATGAGAACTGGCATCATAATGAACTTCCGTTTCATGCACATCCAAGGAGGAAGGTTATACATACATAGAGTCACGGGCCATGTGCTGTGATTGCTGCTCTGCTCCCCGAAAGGATTAATGCCATCCGCGCTTAAAGCAAACCATACGTTTCTTGGGTCACGTGCAAACTCAGCCCAGTACTTTCTCTCATTTTTTCTCCACTGCGACCCGTCAGCGGGTGCTCTCAACTTCCCGTCTTTCTTACAGTCCTCACTGTGCCATCACATCAACTTGGCATGCTCTCCGTTTCTGAACAGACGTTTCAACCGTGGTATTATAGGAGCATACCACATCACCTTCGCAGGAACCCTCTTCCTAGGGGGCTCGCCGTCAACATCACCAGGGTCATCTCGTCTGATCTTATACCGTAATGCACCGCATACCGGGCATGCGTTCAGATCCTTGTACGCACCGCGGTAGAGGATGCAGTCATTAGGGCATGCATGTATCTTCTGCACCTCCAATCCTAGAGGGCATACGACCTTCTTTGCTGCGTATGTACTGTCGGGCAATTCGTTATCCTTTGGAAGCTTCTTCTTCAATATTACTTGGTCGCAGATCATTATTGAGACATGTTTCTTGCATATTTTTCCTTTTTATTTTTCACCCTTGCATCGAATGGCTTATTTATCAGGTCTGTTTTATGTTATTTTCTATTCCAATATAAATATTCATTTTAAAGGTTCGCTTCCTGGTGTTCTAATTTGGGATTTCTTGCCCTACTTTTGGCAGTGCCTCCATCAAAATTAGAAAGACGTTTTAGTAATGTTGTGGTTTTTGGGCCATGCTTGTGGATATACTCACTCCGTTCCTAAATATAAGCCTTTTAGAGATTCCATGCAATTTGTAACTTATAATTTCAGTGATGTCTCATCCTTCTCATTTGCTGTCCAGTTTTTTCTTAGAGCAATGGTCTTATGATTCTGTTTGTATCTAATGCCATTTTCTATGTTTTTCTTACTTATTTTCTGGACAAATCCCACCAGATATATATTGTTGGTCACTTTGCTTGCTGGATCAATGTATTGCTGGATATATATTGTTGGTCATTTTGCTTGCTGGATCGATCAATATATTGTTGGATATATAAGCCATCTTGCTACTGCTCGCTGAAGCATGCAGGAAAAATGCTATTTGGCATATAAACCGAGTGTCCTAGGGACATGGCACCCGGCTTATAGGCATATTATGCCACGGGGAGCTGTATAAGCCGAGTGTTCCAGATGCAGGCACCCGGCTTATAGGATATGTTTAACAACGGATGTCCTATAAGCCGTGTACAAAGGCACCGGCTTATATTTAAACCGTGCAGCTCGTGCAGACACTAGGTTTATATTTAAACCGTGCAGCTCGCTTAGGCACTCGGTTTATATTTAAACCGTGTAGCGCTCGTGGGCAGTCGGTTTATATATAAACCGTGTGGCTCATGCAGGCACTCGGTTTATATTTAAACCGTGTGGCTCAGTTAGGCACTCAGTTTATACTGACGGTGACACGTGGCCGTTATCTCGCGGCTGCCGTCATGTTACTTTAGTAAGCCGAGAGCCTCGTATAAACACACGGCTTATACGTAAACCGAGTGTTTTCCCACTGCGCTTTTCGACTTATAGCTTATAAGCCGATCAAGTGTAAACCGTGTCATATAAGCCGGGAGTTTGACTCGGCTTATATGTAAACCGAGTTTATATTGACATAAGCCGAGTTCTTTGGGTACACGGCTTTAAAGTTTTTTCCTATAGTGCTATGAATATTTCTCTTTAGACGTCAAGACGTTTCAGCTTCAGAGGGTTTGTATGAAACAATGTAAGCCACTTTTTGTTGTTTGAGCCGCCACACATATATACAAACTTCCCACCATCGTTGTTGCCTTCAATGAGAATATGAAGTGGTAAACTTTCTATGCACCATGTTTATTTCATTCCCTTCATAATTATCAGACAAATTTTCTAATTGAGAGTGTTTTTGTTGCAATTAGCAATTCTTGTTTGGTTGGTTTAGTGTATTTATTTTCTTGGGCTCATGGAAAAAATATGGAACATAGTCCTGAATTATTGTCTTGTTTGTTCCGATTGCTATTTTAAGAGAATGAGATTAGTAAGAGAAAGAATCTTGCACACTATGAGTAGCTTATGCATGAGTCCTGAATGCAAGAGTAGATCCAGTCATTGATAATCACCTTCGAGTAATAGTTTTGATGGCCGGGAAAACAAAGGAATGCAAGAGTAGATCCAGTTTAACATGGATTCTTTTCACCTCAAGAAAATTCATTTTAGTCAAGCAGAACCCATTTTTACACTTCTCTTTTGATAGGTATAAGGAGGTAGAAAAGTTCTCATTTAGTCATTTTCACATGTATAATTTTATCTTGTGTGTTGTTTTCACATAAACCTCCATAAGTGGTTTCCTCACAATTAAGATCCCGAGTCACTGCTCTAAATAAGAATAGCTTGTGCTCACAGGCCACTGAAACTAGATTCCACAATGTTGTTTTTATCTGAAATGAACCTCATAAGATCAAAGAAGTGCTTATCACATACTTCCTCCATTCTAATGAATAAGGCGTGCATGCATTCCAAAATTCATCTTCGACCAGAAATTAGAAAATTAATATATTTTTTATGACTTAAAATTTATACCATTGAAAGCTTCTTCCGAATACGAATACAACGGTATAATTTTTGTCACATACAATTCACATTTAATTGGTCTAATTTATGGTCAAAGTTCAATTTAGAAATGCATGCGCACCTTATTCATTTGAATAAAGGGAGTAGGCAACTGAGAGCTTTCTTTATTGTGGTAAATCTCCACCATTCTTAGATCCTCGTATCATGGCTCTCCTACTCTCAAAGCAAATTATATTTGTTGAGATGATCGACTGAAACTTAAGGAGTTTTTAGGTGATTGTGTGCATATATACTAGTACTAAGGTTGTATATGAACTCCTGCAACACGAAGGTCCCAATTCTGAAGTTTTTCACGTCTCATTTCTTTGTGGTGACTTGTCTATATCTGGCTATGCATTCCAACTTCTATTACAAATTCCAATATAAGTACACTGAAGCGAGTGTTTGCAGTCACACATTTCAGATTATGTTGAGACTAATATTACCAATGTGACAATGCTACTCTGCAAGATTCTTCTTTGGTGCCTAAACTTGTATCTTATCTGTTCAGGTTCGATGGAGCCGTACGTAAACAGATCGGCATTGCTAATTCGAAGTAACAGTGATTTCAATAACTTGGGGTTCTCATGGACGTGATCGCCTTGCCTACAAGACAACACGATCTAGATTGCTTCAACTAGCGGTGGTCATATCTATGTTTGGGTTAATTAAGTGTAACATCAATGTGGACCTTCACTGCCTAAGAACGTGACATCGAAACTACGAGCTCCTATAAATCGACAGTTGTGTTAAAAGCTAGCTGTTGTGTATATTCAAGTCAGATTTTTTCGTAATTATTAGTTAGAGTTGCTATAACATGTACAATCTGACTAGTGGCAAAACGGTCACAACGGAACTGATAACCAACGCAAGAACAATATAAGCAGCACCAACCTGCAGCTGGAGGGACTCAGTTCTTTGTTGTTGCTTCTGTACCGAGAATTTGTTCCTCGTGAAATCTTGAATATGCACAAAGTGGGTGGAAATTTTTCTCTGTTTTCTCATCTTTTGTCCCCTTTTCTTCAGATTTGATGGAGCTGTAACCTGACCAACATTTCTCCCGCCTATGATAGCCTTGCTTGCTTACAAGGCACACACGATAATCTACAGGGCTTCACTTTGCAATGATAATGTCTATGTTTTTCTTCCTTTGATGCTAAACAGTGGTGTGGCTGTTCCATGACTATAAGATTGTCACAATGAAATTAAGGGTTCGTATCAATCAGCACCCATGGTAATGCTAACTGATGTACTCCATATTTAACAAGTGACCTCTCTAGAAATTAGTTAGACTAATTATAACAAGGAAAATCTAACAAGTGGTCAACCCAAGACAAGCACTGAAGCACTATACCGTAAGCAACATAGAGCTGGAGCCGGTTGCTTATTATTGTTGAGCGGTTTCATAGTACTATAATAAGAGTTATTATAACAACAAATCTTATGGTCATTGCGTTGTATATTTGTACATTTTGTATCATATCGTGCTTGTTGACCTAGGTCCATAGCTGCCTGTCAAAATCCTTTGGATCACATATGACGTCTTCAACCACCGCTCGAAAGGCGATAAGGGAGACAACTATTCTCCTTTTCTCCGCAGCTTGAAAGGCGATAAGGGAGGCAACTGTTTCCTCCTTTTCTTCTTCACGGCGAGGTTGTGGAGCCTCGCCCCCACTATGTTCGCTGCACCAACAACACGAGGATGCACGGAATCCTAGCTCTCTGCTTTGGCTCTTTAGTCAGGGATGTTTTTTAATTTCCCAATGCATCATCTCATTGACGGTCGTGCAGACGTTTGAAATAAGGTTTCCCAGCATGAGCTCCATCTTAGCAGCCCCCTCTGTGAAGTCAATGAATTTGTGGGATTTGTCCTCGGTCACTCCCCTAATGTGGAATATTTGGTTTTCTAAATGGTGCGACGGTTAGCATCTTTGATGGTGTTGCCCGTGTCTGAGGGAGGACGGCAGTCTAGGAACATGGATGGTGGCTCGAGGGTGCCAAATCAGGTGGTCTGCCTGGCGATATTGACCAATTGACACTAGTAGAAAAGGGGGCATTTGTCCCGGTTCGTAAGGGTCTTTAGTCCCGGTTCTTGAACCGAGACTAAAGGGTAGTTACTAATGCCTCCCCTTTAGTCCCGGTTCTAACACGAACCGGGACAGATGTGCTCTCCACGTGGCGGTGCGCCCGAGCCGAGCAGGAGGGCCTTTGGTCCCGGTTGGTGGCACCAACCGGGACCAAAAGGCATCCACACGTCAACATTTAAGTGGCCGTGGTTTTTGTTTTTTTTGAGGGGGGGGGGGGGGGGTGTTGGGGGTTTTGGGGGGTTAATTTAGGTGTTTAATATATTGTGTTAGTTAGCTAATTAATAGAGAGAAGTGTCCTCTTTTATGTCCGTGCTTGGTCGACGCTACGTACTGTACATAGAGAGGCCCTCGACACGCTAGCTAGTAAGAAAATGAAGGAAACCATTAAGTACAGAAGTTCGTCATGCATACCGAGAGAAGTGATCGATCGACCTCTCCTTCTCCGAGAGATTGGTCGAACAATAAGTTTTCGTATTATCTATCCGACGCTACTGGCTACATGCATATACAATATGTAAAATCTCTTACAATACCCTAGCATTTGAAATCAATTTCCACATGATATTCTCCAGCTTTATTGATGACGTGGTCAAGAAAGAATCCCGCCAATTCCTCTTGAATTGCTTTCATGCGATCCTGTTCGAGGAGTTCATCCCGCATCTGCCACGCCTAATTTGAAGAAGGGGGTTAATACATATATGAATGAAACTCAACAGAAATGATGGTGTAATAAAATGAAATTATGAATATTATTGCTTACGCACTTCATATTGTCTTTTAGAGTAGCCCTGCTTATTTTTCAAAGTCGCGTTGTAGATGAACTCGCACACGTAGTATCCATGTAAACCATTCCCTTGTTCCTGCCACAAGCACTTTACGAGAAATTTGGGTGGCCTCAAGAGAGTTTGTTGGGTAGGGGCGCAGCGGGAGGGTAGGAGACCAACATCGTTTTTCTCTAGGGTTTGGGTGTCGCCGAGAGTTTTGGTCGGCGAGGAGGGCCGAGGGGGTATGCTCGGCGGACGACGGAGGAGAAGATCGAAGAAAAAAGAAGAAAAAAAAAGGAGAAGAAGAAAGGAATAGAGAAGAAGAAGAAAAAATAGAATTTCTATTTTTTTTTCTTCTTCTTGTCTAGTCCTTTCTTCTTCTCCTCTTCTTTTTCTTCTTTTTTCCTCTTCTTATTTATTTCTCCTCTTCTTCCTCTCCTCTTCTTCTCCTTTCTCCCTCTTCTTATTTTCCTTTTCCTCTCCTTCTTTTTCTTCTTCTTCTTCCTTCTTCCTTCTTCTTCTTTTCTTCCTTTTCCTTATTTTACTTTTTCCTCTACACTAACCTAAAATGCACTAACCTAAAATCGGTATCTACAAACAACCTAAATAAAAATTAATACATATATCAAAAACATATATAAACAAAAAAATGCTATGAACATTATATTCATACATAGATAGCCACATCCATTCATCATATAGCTACCACATACATATATACATTATATATATGAAAAAATGCATATATACACATATATACACATATACACAAAAACAATACACATATATACACATAGAAACACATATATACACATATACACAAAAAATGCATATATATACACATATACACACAAAAATGCAGGGCAGGGGCGGCGGCGCAGGGAAGTGGCAGTGGCGCTGGCCACAGGCAGTGGGCGGCAGCGCTGCTAGGGCGCTGGAAGGAGGGGCGGGACATGTGCTCACAGGGGCGGCGGCGAGCGAAAGCAGCCTGGACGGCGGCGTGGCGGCGACAAGGTGGAGCAGGGCGTCCGTGGCGACGGCGACGAGGAGGAGCAGAAGGCTGGGGAGAAGTGGGGATTTGGTCTAAAACTGCTATGTGCTTTATATATATCAAGCCCATTGGTCCCGGTCGGTGCAACAAACCGGTAATAATACACCCTTTAGTCCCGGTTGGTCCCACGAAAAGGGACCAAAGGCTCTTTTCAAGCAGCCCAAAGGCGGGAAGCGGCGACCTTTGGTCCCGGTTGGTACCACCAACCGGGACTAAAGGGTGGGCATTGGTACCGGTTGGTGCCACGAACCGGGACCAATGCCCCCCTTTAGTCCTGGTTGGTGCCACCAACCGGGACCACTGGTCGTGTGCTGGCACGGTGCGGCACGAAAGTTTAGTCCCACCTCGCTAGGTGAGAGGGGCGCGCAGTGGTTTATAAGCCCCACTGCCGCACCCCTCTCGAGCTCCTCTCCACTTCAAGCTTACGGGCCTACTTACTTGCTTTGCTGATGGGCCCTCTTGGGCCTCCTGCGGGCCTGAATCACGGCCCATGGTGGGTTTCTAGTCGTATTCAGGCCGTGGGGGCCCGATGGGAGGCACTTTTTTGTTTTTGTTTTCTTTACTTATTGTTGCTATTTTTATTTTTTCCCAGTTTTTTTGTTTGTTTTCTGCATTATTTATTTTCTTTTGTTTTTTTGCTTTATTTTTAAATTCTTTTTGCTTTTAGTTTTAGAAAAATTATAAACTTTCTGTTAGTGCCATTAGTTTTCAAATTTGAAAACACTTTTTTTTGTTTCTTGCTTTATTTATTTTATTTTGTTTCTACTTACAACAAAATACTTATTGTTGCTATTTTTATTTTTTTCCAGTTTTTTGTTTTGCTTTCTGCATTATTTATTTTCTTTGTTTTTTGCATTATTTTTTAATTCTTTTTTGCTTTTAGTTTTAGAAAAATTATAAACTTTCTGTTAGTGCCATTAGTTTTCAAATTTGAAAACACTTTTTTTGTTTTCTTTTTTGCTTTATTTATTTTATTTTGTTTAGACTTACAAAAAATACTTATTGTTGCTATTTTTATTTTTTCTAGTTTTTTGTTTTGTTTTCTGCATTATTTATTTTCTTTTGTTTTTTGCTTTATTTTTTAATTCTTTTTGCTTTTAGGTCAGAAAAAATTATAAAACTTTCTCGTTAGTGCCATTAGTTTTAGAAAAATTATAAACTTTACATTAGTGCCATTAGTTTTCAAATTTGAATAGTTAAAATTTGAATTCTTTGAAATTTGTTTGAATCACAAGTTTGTGATTAACTTTACTAAAAAAATGAACATAGATGCGCCTATAGAGAAAAAAGGTCCAGACGAACTGGGACCAATGGCCCACGTGGCTGCCCTCTTGAGAGTGTTCTTGGTGAGAACATAGTTGACAAGGAGCGAACCGGGATTAATGGTATTACGAGGGCCGAACCATAAGACACTAAACCATTTCAAATGAACTTTGAAAAAGTTGAAAGTTGGCATGGTATCATAATTTCACGCACATAGCATGTGCATGTACAAAACGGACAATGGTATCATACTAAATGCATTACAAAGTTGGCATGGTATCATCATAATAGTTGCGGAGAAAGTCTTCACTTTTTCTTCGCTTGTGTCATTTTCTTATTGCGCCGTAACCATGGATAATCTTCATCGTTTATCGGGATGCTAGGGTCAGCCTTGACTTTGAAGGGAGGAATTTTATGAAACTATTCATAATCTTCAGACAAGACTGTCTTGCCCTCCACTCCCACGATGTCCCTTTTTCCTGAAAGAACTATGTGGCGCTTTTGATCATTGTATGATGTATTAGCTTCCTAATTTTATCTTTTTCTCGGTCTGGTAGACATCTCCTTCACATAGATAACCTGTGCCACATCATTGGCTAGGACGAGCAGTTCGTCAATGTACCCAAGATTTTTCAGATCCACTGTTGTCATTCCGTCTTGTGGGTCTACACAGTACCCGCCTCTGACAGATTGACCCATTTGCACTTAAACAAAGGAACCTTAAAATCATGTCCGTAGTAAAGTTCCCATATGTCCACTATGTAACCATAATACGTGTCCTTTCCCTCTCGGTTGTTGCATCAAAGCGGACACCGCTGTTTTGGTTGATGCCCTTTTTATCTTGGTCAATCGTGTAAAATGTATTCCCATTTATCTCGTATCCTTTCCAAATCGTAACAGTCGAAGATGGTCCCCTGGACAACAAGTACAGCTCATCACAAACAGTGTTGTCACCTCTGAGACGTGTTTCCAACCAACTGCTGAAAGTCCTGATGTGTTCACATGTAATCTAGTCGTTGCACTGCTCCGGTTGTTTGGAGCGCAGACTGTTCTTGTGTTCATCGACATACGGGGTCACCAAGGTAGCGTTCTGTAGAACTGTGTAGCCTGCTTGAGACCAAGAATATCCATCCCTGCATATTATTGAGTCCCTTCCAAGCGTGCCTTTTCGGTCAGTCTCCCCTCATACCGCCATTTAGGGAGACCTATCTTCTTAAGGCAGGAATGAAGACAACACAAAACCCGATGACATCCTCTGTTTGATGGCCCATGGAGATGCTTCCTTCTGGCCTAGCGCGGTTACAAACATATTTCTTTAGGACTCCCATGAACCTCTCAAAGGGGTACATATTGTGTAGAAATACGGGACCCAGAATGACAATCTCGTCGACTAGATGAACTAGGACGTGTGTCATGATATTGAAGAAGGATGGTGGGAACACCAGCTCGAAACTGACAAGACATTGCACCACATCACTCCTTAGCCTTGGTATGATTTATGGATCGATCACCTTCTGAGAGATTGCATTGAGTAATGCACATAGCTTCACAATGGCTACTCGGACGTTTTCCGATAGAAGCCCCCTCAATGCAACCGGAAGCAGTTGCATCATAATCACGTGGCAGTCATGAGACTTTAGGTTCTTGAACTTTTTCTCAGCCATATTTATTATTCCCTTTATATTCGACGAGAAGCCAGTCAGGACCTTCATACTAAGCAGGCATTCAAAGAAGATTTCCTTCTCTTCTTTGGTAAGAGCATAGCTGGCAGGACCTTCATACTGCTTTGGAGGCATGCCGTCTTTTTCGTGCAAACGTTGCAGGTCCTCCGCCTCAGCTGTATCTTTTGTCTTTCCATACACGCCCAAGAAGCCTAGCAGGTTCATGCAAAGGTTCTTCGTCACGTGCATCACGTCAATTGAAGAGCGGACCTCTAGGTCTTTCTAGTAGAGTAGGTCCCAAAATATAGATTTCTTCTTCCACATAGGTGCGTGTCCCCTAGCGTCATTCGGAATAGCTAGTGCGCCGGGACCCTTTCCAAAGATTACGTGTAAATCATTGACCATAGCAAGTACGTGATAACCGGTACGCATGGCGGGCTTCTTCCGGTGATCTGCCTCGCCTTTGAAATGCTTGCCTTTCTTTCGACATTGATGGTTGGTCGGAAGAAATCGATGATGGCCTAGGTACACATTCTTCCTGCAGCTTCCCAGGTATATACTTTCGGTGTCAAGTAAATAGTGCGTGCATGCGTGTTATCCCTTGTTTGTCTGCCCTGAAAGTTTACTGAGAGCGGGCCAATCGTTGATGGTCACGAATAGCAACGCCTTTAGGTCAAATTCCTCCTATTTGCTCTCATCCCACGTCATTACACCGTTTCCATTCCACAGCTGTAAAAGTTCTTCAACTAATGGCCTTAGGTACACATCAATGTCGTTGCCGGGTTGCTTAGGGCCTTGGATGAGAACTGCATCATAATGAACTTCCGTTTCATGCACATCCAAGGAGGAAGGTTATACATACATAGAGTCACGGGCCATGTGCTGTGATTGCTGCTCTGCTCCCCGAAAGGATTAATGCCATCCGCGCTTAAAGCAAACCATACGTTTCTTGGGTCACGTGCAAACTCAGCCCAGTACTTTCTCTCATTTTTTCTCCACTGCGACCCGTCAGCGGGTGCTCTCAACTTCCCGTCTTTCTTACAGTCCTCACTGTGCCATCACATCAACTTGGCATGCTCTCCGTTTCTGAACAGACGTTTCAACCGTGGTATTATAGGAGCATACCACATCACCTTCGCAGGAACCCTCTTCACTGAAGTCGCCGTCAACGTCACCAGGGTCATCTCGTCTGATCTTATACCGTAATGCACCGCATACCGGGCATGCGTTCAGATCCTTGTACGCGCCGCGGTAGAGGATGCAGTCATTAGGGCATGCATGTATCTTCTGCACCTCCAATCCTAGAGGGCATACGACCTTCTTTGCTGCGTATGTACTGTCGGGCAATTCGTTATCCTTTGGAAGCTTCTTCTTCAATATTACTTGGTCGCAGATCATTATTGAGACATGTTTCTTGCATATTTTTCCTTTTTATTTTTCACCCTTGCATCGAATGGCTTATTTATCAGGTCTGTTTTATGTTATTTTCTCTATTCCAATATAAATATTCATTTTAAAGGTTCGCTTCCTGGTGTTCTAATTTGGGATTTCTTGCCCTACTTTTGGCAGTGCCTCCATCAAAATTAGAAAGACGTTTTAGTAATGTTGTGGTTTTTGGGCCATGCTTGTGGATATACTCACTCCGTTCCTAAATATAAGCCTTTTAGAGATTCCATGCAATTTGTAACTTATAATTTCAGTGATGTCTCATCCTTCTCATTTGCTGTCCAGTTTTTTCTTAGAGCAATGGTCTTATGATTCTGTTTGTATCTAATGCCATTTTCTATGTTTTTCTTACTTATTTTCTGGACAAATCCCACCAGATATATATTGTTGGTCACTTTGCTTGCTGGATCAATGTATTGCTGGATATATATTGTTGGTCATTTTGCTTGCTGGATCGATCAATATATTGTTGGATATATAAGCCATCTTGCTACTGCTCGCTGAAGCATGCAGGGAAAAAATGCTATTTGGCATATAAACCGAGTGTCCTAGGGACATGGCACCCGGCTTATAGGCATATTATGCCACGGGGAGCTGTATAAGCCGAGTGTTCCAGATGCAGGCACCCGGCTTATAGGATATGTTTAACAACGGATGTCCTATAAGCCGTGTACAAAGGCACCCGGCTTATATTTAAACCGTGCAGCTCGTGCAGACACTAGGTTTATATTTAAACCGTGCAGCTCGCTTAGGCACTTTCGGTTTATATTTAAACCGTGTAGCGCTTCGTGGGCAGTCGGTTTATATATAAACCGTGTGGCTCATGCAGGCACTCGGTTTATATTTAAACCGTGTGGCTCAGTTAGGCACTCAGTTTATACTGACGGTGACACGTGGCCGTTATCTCGCGGCTGCCGTCATGTTACTTTAGTAAGCCTCGAGCCTCGTATAAACACACGGCTTATACGTAAACCGAGTGTTTTCCCACTCGCACTCGGCTTATAGCTTATAAGCCGATCAAGTGTAAACCGTGTCATATAAGCGAGTTTGACTCGGCTTATATGTAAACCGAAGTTTATATTGACATAAGCCGAGTTCTTTGGGTACACGGCTTTAAAGTTTTTCCTATAGTGCTATGAATATTTCTCTTTAGACGTCAAGACGTTTCAACTTCAGAGGGTTTGTATGAAACAATGTAAGCCACTTTTGTTGTTTGAGCCGCCACACATATATACAAACTTCCCACCATCGTTGTTGCCTTCAATGAGAATATGAAGTGGTAAACTTTCTATGCACCATGTTTATTTCATTCCCTTCATAATTATCAGACAAATTTTCTAATTGAGAGTGTTTTTGTTGCAATTAGCAATTCTTGTTTGGTTGGTTTAGTGTATTTATTTTCTTGGGCTCATGGAAAAATATGGAACATAGTCCTGAATTGTTGTCTTGTTTGTTCCGATTGCTATTTTAAGAGAATGAGATTAGTAAGAGAAAGAATCTTGCACACTATGAGTAGCTTATGCATGAGTCCTGAATGCAAGAGTAGATCCAGTCATTGATAATCACCTTCGAGTAATAGTTTTGATGGCCGGGAAAACAAAGGAATGCAAGAGTAGATCCAGTTTAACGTGGATTCTTTTCACCTCAAGAAAATTCATTTTAGTCAAGCAGAACCCATTTTACACTTCTCTTTTGATAGGTATAAGGAGGTAGAAAAGTTCTCATTTAGTCATTTTCACATGTATAATTTTATCTTGTGTGTTGTTTTCACATAAACCTCCATAAGTGGTTTCCTCACAATTAAGATCCCAGTCACTGCTCTAAATAAGAATAGCTTGTGCTCACAGGCCACTGAAACTAGATTCCACAATGTTGTTTTTATCTGAAATGAACCTCATAAGATCAAAGAAGTGCTTATCACATACTTCCTCCATTCTAATGAATAAGGCGTGCATGCATTCCAAAATTCATCTTCGACCAGAAATTAGAAAATTAATATATTTTTTATGACTTAAAATTTATACCATTGAAAGCTTCTTCCGAATACGAATACAACGGTATAATTTTTGTCACATATAATTCACATTTAATTGGTCTAATTTATGGTCAAAGTTCAATTTAGAAATGCATGCACCTTATTCATTTGAATAAAGGGAGTAGGCAACTGAGAGCTTTCTTTATTGTGGTAAATCTCCACCATTCTTAGATCCTCGTATCATGGCTCTCCTACTCTCAAAGCAAATTATATTTGTTGAGATGATCGACTGAAACTTAAGGAGTTTTTAGGTGATTGTGTGCATATATACTAGTACTAAGGTTGTATATGAACTCCTGCAACACGAAGGTCCCAATTCTGAAGTTTTTCACGTCTCATTTCTTTGTGGTGACTTGTCTATATCTGGCTATGCATTCCAACTTCTATTACAAATTCCAATATAAGTACACTGAAGCGAGTGTTTGCAGTCACACATTTCAGATTATGTTGAGACTAATATTACCAATGTGACAATGCTACTCTGCAAGATTCTTCTTTGGTGCCTAAACTTGTATCTTATCTGTTCAGGTTCGATGGAGCCGTGCGTAAACAGATCGGCATTGCTAATTCGAAGTAACAGTGATTTCAATAACTTGGGGTTCTCATGGACGTGATCGCCTTGCCTACAAGACAACACGATCTAGATTGCTTCAACTAGCGGTGGTCATATCTATGTTTGGGTTAATTAAGTGTAACATCAATGTGGACCTTCACTGCCTAAGAACGTGACATCGAAACTACGAGCTCCTATAAATCGACAGTTGTGTTAAAAGCTAGCTGTTGTGTATATTCAAGTCAGATTTTTTCGTAATTATTAGTTAGAGTTGCTATAACATGTACAATCTGACTAGTGGCAAAAGCGGTCACAACGGAACTGATAACCAACGCAAGAACAATATAAGCAGCACCAACCTGCAGCTGGAGGACTCAGTTCTTTGTTGTTGCTTCTGTACCGAGAATTTGTTCCTCGTGAAATCTTGAATATGCACAAAGTGGGTGGAAATTTTTCTCTGTTTTCTCATCTTTTGTCCCCTTTTCTTCAGATTTGATGGAGCTGTAACCTGACCAGCATTTCTCCCGCCTATGATAGCCTTGCTTGCTTACAAGGCACACACGATAATCTACAGGGCTTCACTTTGCAATGATAATGTCTATGTTTTTCTTCCTTTGATGCTAAACAGTGGTGTGGCTGTTCCATGACTATAAGATTGTCACAATGAAATTAAGGGTTCGTATCAATCAGCACCCATGGTAATGCTAACTGATGTACTCCATATTTAACAAGTGACCTCTCTAGAAATTAGTTAGACTAATTATAACAAGGAAAATCTAACAAGTGGTCAACCCAAGACAAGCACTGAAGCACTATACCGTAAGCAACATAGAGCTGGAGCCGGTTGCTTATTATTGTTGAGCGGTTTCATAGTACTATAATAAGAGTTATTATAACAACAAATCTTATGGTCATTGCGTTGTATATTTGTACATTTTGTATCATATCGTGCTTGTTGACCTAGGTCCATAGCTGCCTGTCAAAATCCTTTGGATCACATATGACGTCTTCAACCACCGCTCGAAAGGCGATAAGGGAGACAACTATTCTCCTTTTCTCCGCAGCTTGAAAGGCGATAAGGGAGGCAACTGTTTCCCTCCTTTTCTTCACGGCGAGGTTGTGGAGCCTCGCCCCCACTATGTTCGCTGCACCAACAACACGAGGATGCACGGAATCCTAGCTCTCTGCTTTGGCTCTTTAGTCAGGGATGTTTTTTAATTTCCCAATGCATCATCTCATTGGCGGTCGTGCCGACGTTTGAAATAAGGTTTCCCAGCATGAGCTCCATCTTAGCAGCCCCCTCTGTGAAGTCAATGAATTTGTGGGATTTGTCCTCGGTCACTCCCCTAATGTGGAATATTTGGTTTTCTAAATGGTGCGACGGTTAGCATCTTTGATGGTGTTGCCCGTGTCTGAGGGAGGACGGCAGTCTAGGAACATGGATGGTGGCTCGAGGGTGCCAAATCAGGTGGTCTGCACAGCGATATTGACCAATTGACACTAGTAGAAAAGGGGGCATTTGTCCCGGTTCGTAAGGGTCTTTAGTCCCGGTTCTTGAACCGAGACTAAAGGGTAGTTACTAATGCCTCCCCCCTTTAGTCCCGGTTCTAACACGAACCGGGACAGATGTGCCTCCACGTGGCCGGTGCGCCGAGCCAGGCGGGGAGGGCCTTTGGTCCCGGTTGGTGGCACCAACCGGGACCAAAAGGCATCCACACGTCAACATTTAAGTGGCCGTGGTTTTTGTTTTTTTTGAGGGGGGGGGGGGTGGGGTGTTGGGGGTTTTGGGGGGTTAATTTAGGTGTTTAATATATTGTGTTAGTTAGCTAATTAATAGAGAGAAGTGTCCTCTTTTATGTCCGTGCTTGGTCGGCGCTTCGTACTGTACATAGAGGCCCTCGACACGCTAGCTAGTAAGAAAATGAAGGAAACCATTAAGTACAGAAGTTCGTCATGCATACCGAGAGAAGTGATCGATCGACCTCTCCTTCTCCGAGAGATTGGTCGAACAATAAGTTTTCGTATTATCTATCCGACGCTACTGGGTACATGCATATACAATATGTAAAATCTCTTACAATACCCTAGCATTTGAAATCAATTTCCACATGATATTCTCCAGCTTTATTGATGACGTGGTCAAGAAAGAATCCCGCCAATTCCTCTTGAATTGCTTTCATGCGATCATGTTCTAGGAGTTCATCCCGCATCTGCCACGTCTAATTTGAAGAAGGGGGTTAATACATATATGAATGAAACTCAACAGAAATGATGGTGTAATAAAATGAAATTATGAATATTATTGCTTACGCACTTCATATTGTCTTTTAGAGTAGTCCGCTTATTTTTCAAAGTCGCGTTGTAGATGAACTCGCACACGTAGTATCCACAGAAATCATTCCCTTGTTCCTGCCACAAGCACTTTCTGAGAAATTTGGGTGGCCTCAAGAGAGTTTGTTGGGTAGGGGCATGGCGGGAGGGTAGGAGACCAACATCGTTTTTCTCTAGGGTTTGGGTGTCGTCGAGAGTTTTGGTCGGCGAGAGGGCCGAGGGGGGTATGTCGGCGGACGGAGGAGAAGATCGAAGAAAAAAAGAAGAAAAAAAGGAGAAGAAGAAAGGAATAGAGGAGAAGAAGAAAAATAGAATATCTATTTTTCTTCTTCTCCTCTATTCCTTTCTTCTTCTCCTCTTCTTTTTTCCTCTTCTTATTTATTTCTCCTCTTCTTCCTCTCCTCTTCTTCTCCTTTCTTCCTCTTCTTATTTTCCTTTTTCCTCTCCTTCTTTTTCTTCTTCTTCTTCCTTCTTCCTTCTTCTTCTTTTCTTCCTTTTCCTTATTTTACTTTTTCCTCTACACTAACCTAAAATGCACTAACCTAAAATCGGTATCTACAAACAACCTAAATAAAAAATTAATACATATATTAAAAAACATATATAAACAAAAAAAATGCTATGAACATTATATTCATACATAGATAGCCACATCCATTCATCATATAGCTACCACATACATATATACATTATATATATGAAAAAATGCATATATACACATATATACACATATACACAAAAACAATACACATATATACACATAGAAACACATATATACACATATACACAAAAAATGCATATATATACACATATACACACAAAATGCAGGCAGGGGCGGCGGCGCAGGGAAGGGGCGGCGGCGTCACAAGCAGTGGGCGGCAATACAAGCGCAGGGCGCTGGAAGGGAGGCGCGACATGTGCTCACAGGGGCGGCGGGCGACGGCGAGCAACTGACGACGGTCGGTGGCGGCGGCGACGGCAAGGTGGAGCAGGGGCGTCCGGCGGCGACGGCGACGAGGAGGAGCAGGGGGCGTCGGGGGAGAAGTGGGGGATTTGGTCGAAAACTGCTAAGTGCTGTATATATATCAAGAGCATTGGTCCCGGATTGTGGCACCAACCGGGACTAATACACCCTTTAGTCCCGGTTGGTGCCACGAACCGGGACCAAAGGCCTCTTTTCAGCAGCCCAAAGGGCGGGAAGCGGCGGCCTTTGGTCCCGGTTGGTACCACCAACCGGGACTAAAGGGGGGGCAATGGTACCGGTTGGTGCCACGAACCGACCAATGCCCCCTTTAGTCCTGGTTGGTGCCACCAACCGACCACTGGTCGTGTCTTTGGCAGTGCGGCACGAAAGTTTAGTCCCACCTCGCTAGGTGAGAGGGGCGCGCAGTGGTTTATAAGCCCCACTGCCGCACCCCTCTCGAGCTCCTCTCCACTTCAGGCTTACGGGCCTACTTACTACTGCTTTGCCTGATGGGCCTACTGGGCCTCCTGCGGGCCTGAATCCTGGCCCATGGTGGGTTTCTAGTCGTATTCAGGCCGTGGGGGCCCAGTAGGAGGCACTTTTTTTGTTTTTTTGTTTTCTTTACTTATTGTTGCTATTTTTATTTTTTCCCAGTTTTTTTGTTTGTTTTCTGCATTATTTATTTTCTTTTGTTTTTTTGCTTTATTTTTAAATTCTTTTTGCTTTTAGTTTTAGAAAATTATAAACTTTCTGTTAGTGCCATTAGTTCTCAAATTTGAAAACACTTTTTTGTTTCTTGCTTTATTTATTTTATTTTGTTTCTACTTACAACAAAATACTTATTGTTGCTATTTTTATTTTTTCCAGTTTTTGTTTTGCTTTCTGCATTATTTATTTTCTTTGTTTTTGCATTATTTTTTAATTCTTTTTTGCTTTTAGTTTTAGAAAAATTATAAACTTTCTGTTAGTGCCATTAGTTTTCAAATTTGAAAACACTTTTTTTGTTTTCTTTTTGCTTTATTTATTTTATTTTGTTTCGACTTACAACAAAATACTTATTGTTGCTATTTTTATTTTTTTCCAGTTTTTTTGTTTTGTTTTCTGCATTATTTATTTTCTTTTGTTTTTTGCTTTATTTTTTAATTCTTTTTGCTTTTAGGTCAGAAATATTATAAAACTTTCTGTTAGTGCCATTAGTTTTAGAAAAATTATAAACTTTCTGTTAGTGCCATTAGTTTTCAAATTTGAATAGTTAAAATTTGAATTCTTTGAAATTTGTTTGAATCACAAGTTCGTGATTAACTTTACTAAAAAAATGAACATAGATGCGCCTATAGAGAAAAAAGGTCGCATTTAATCGGGACCAATGGCCCACGTGGCTGCCCTCTTGAGAGTGTTCTTGGTGAGAACATAGTTGACAAGGAGCGAACCGGGATTAATGGTATTACGAGGGCGAACCATAAGACATTAAAGCATTTCAAATGAACTCTGAAAAAGTTGAAAGTTGGCATGGTATCATAATTTCACGCACATAGCATGTGCATGTACAAAACGGACAATGGTATCATACTAAATGCATTACAAAGTTGGCATGGTATCATCATAATAGTTGCGGGAGAAAGTCTTCACTTTTTCTTCGCTTGTGTCATTTTCTTATTGCGCCGTAACCATGGATAATCTTCATCGTTTATCAGGATGCTAGGGTCAGCCTTGACTTTGAAGGGAGGAATTTTATGAAACTTTTCATAATCTTCAGACATGTCCGTCTTGCCCTCCACTCCCACGATGTCCCTTTTTCCTGAAAGAACTATGTGGCGCTTTGGCTCATCGTATGATGTATTCGCTTCCTTATCTTATCTTTTTCTCGGTCTGGTAGACATCTCCTTCACATAGATAACCTGTGCCACATCATTGGCTAGGACGAACGGTTCGTCAATGTACCCAAGATTTTTCAGATCCACTGTTGTCATTCCGTACTGTGGGTCTACCTGTACCCCGCCTCCTGACAGATTGACCCATTTGCACTTAAACAAAGGAACCTTAAAATCATGTCCGTAGTAAAGTTCCCATATGTCCACTATGTAACCATAATACGTGTCCTTTCCCCTCTCGGTTGTTGCATCAAAGCGGACACCGCTGTTTTGGTTGGTGCCCTTTTTATCTTGGTCAATCGTGTAAAATGTATTCCCATTTATCTCGTATCCTTTCCAAATCGTAATAAATCGAAGATGGTCCCCTGGACAACAAGTACATCTCATCAAAAATAGTGTTGTCACCTCCGAGACGTGTTTCCAACCAACTGCTGAAAGTCCCGATGTGTTCACATGTAATCTAGTCGCTGTAATCGCTCCGGGTGTTTGGAGCGCAGACTGTTCTTGTGTTCATCGACATACGGGGTCACCAAGGTAGCGTTCTGTAGAACTGTGTAGCCTGCTTGAGACCAAGAATATCCGTCCCTGCATATTATTGAGTCCCTTCCAAGCGTGCCTTTTCCAGTCAGTCTCCCCTCATACCGCAATTTAGGAGACCTATCTTCTTAAGGCCAGGAATGAAGTCAACACAAAACCCGATGACATCCTCTGTTTGATGGCCCATGGAGATGCTTCCTTCGCCTAAGCGCGATTCTGGAACATATTTCTTTAGGACTCCCATGAACCTCTCAAAGGGGTACATATTGTGTAGAAATACGGGACCCAGAATGACAATCTCGTCGACTAGATGAACTAGGACGTGTGTCATGATATTGAAGAAGGATGGTGGGAACACCAGCTCGAAACTGACAAGACATTGCACCACATCACTCCTTAGCCTTGGTATGATTTATGGATCGATCACCTTCTGAGAGATTGCATTGAGTAATGCACATAGCTTCACAATGGCTAATCGGACGTTTTCCGATAGAAGCCCCCTCAATGCAACCGGAAGCAGTTGCGTCATAATCACGTGGCAGTCATGAGACTTTAGGTTCTTGAACTTTTTCTCAGCCATATTTATTATTCCCTTTATATTCGACGAGAAGCCAGTCGGGACCTTCATACTAAGCAGGCATTCAAAGAAGATTTCCTTCTCTTCTTTGGTAAGAGCATAGCTGGCAGGACCTTCATACTGCTTTGGAGGCATGCCGTCTTTTTCGTGCAAACGCGTTGCAGGTCCTCCGTACCCAGCTGTATCTTTTGTCTTTCCATACACGCCCAAGAAGCCTAGCAGGTTCATGCAAAGGTTCTTCGTCACGTGCATCACGTCAATTGAAGAGCGGACCTCTAGGTCTTTCTAGTAGAGTAGGTCCCAAAATATAGATTTCTTCTTCCACATAGGTGCGTGTCCCCTAGCGTCATTCGGAACAGCTAGTGCGCCGAGACCCTTTCCAAAGATTACGTGTAAATCATTGACCATAGCAAGTACGTGATCACCGGTACGCATGGCGGTCTTCTTCCGGTGATCTGCCTCGCCTTTGAAATGCTTGCCTTTTTTTCGACATTGATGGTTGGTCGGAAGAAATCGATGATGGCCTACGTACACATTCTTCCTGCAGCTTCCCAGGTATATACTTTCGGTGTCAAGTAAATAGTGCGTGCATGCGTGTTATCCCTTGTTTGTCTGCCCTGAAAGTTTACTGAGAGCGGGCCAATCGTTGATGGTCACGAATAGCAACGCCTTTAGGTCAAATTCCTCCTATTTGCTCTCATCCCACGTACGTACACCGTTTCCATTCCACAGCTGTAAAAGTTCTTCAACTAATGGCCTTAGGTACACATCAATGTCGTTGCCGGGTTGCTTAGGGCCTTGGATGAGAACTGGCATCATAATGAACTTCCGTTTCATGCACATCCAAGGAGGAAGGTTATACATACATAGAGTCACGGGCCATGTGCTGTGATTGCTGCTCTGCTCCCGAAAGGATTAATGCCATCCGCGCTTAAAGCAAACCATACGCTTTCTTGGGTCACGTGCAAACTCAGCCCAAGACTTTCTCTCATTTTTTTCTCCATGCGACCACGTGGGTGCTCTCAACTTCCCGTCTTTCTTACAGTCCTCACTGTGCCATCACATCAACTTGGCATGCTCTCCGTTTCTGAACAGACGTTTCAACCGTGGTATTATAGGAGCATACCACATCACCTTCGCAGGAACCCTCTTCCTAGGGGGGTCACAACATCACTGTGGTCATCTCGTCTGATCTTATACCGTAATGCACCGCATACCGGGCATGCGTTCAGATCCTTGTACGCACCGCAGTAGAGGATGCAGTCATTAGGGCATGCATGTATCTTCTGCACCTCCAATCCTAGAGGGCATACGACCTTCTTTGCTGCGTATGTACTGTCGGGCAATTCGTTATCCTTTGGAAGCTTCTTCTTCAATATTACTTGGTCGCAGATCATTATTGAGACATGTTTCTTGCATATTTTTCCTTTTTATTTTTCACCCTTGCATCGAGTGGCTTATTTATCAGGTCTGTTTTATGTTATTTTCTCTATTCCAATATAAATATTCATTTTAAAGGTTCGCTTCCTGGTGTTCTAATTTGGGATTTCTTGCCCTACTTTTGGCAGTGCCTCCATCAAAATTAGAAAGACGTTTTAGTAATGTTGTGGTTTTTGGGCCATGCTTGTGGATATACTCACTCCGCTCCTAAATATAAGCCTTTTAGAGATTCCATGCAATTTGTAACTTATAATTTCAGTGATGTCTCATCCTTCTCATTTGCTGTCCAGTTTTTTCTTAGAGCAATGGTCTTATGATTCTGTTTGTATCTAATGCCATTTTCTATGTTTTTCTTACTTATTTTCTGGACTAATCCCACCAGATATATATTGTTGGTCACTTTGCTTGCTGGATCAATGTATTGCTGGATATATATTGTTGGTCATTTTGCTTGCTGGATCGATCAATATATTGTTGGATATATAAGCCATCTTGCTACTGCTCGCTGAAGCATGCAGGGAAAAATGCTATTTGGCATATAAACCGAGTGTCCTAGGGACATGGCACCCGGCTTATAGGCATATTATGCCACGGGAGCTGTATAAGTTTAGTGTTCCAGATGCAGGCACCCGGCTTATAGGATATGTTTAACAACGGATGTCCTATAAGCCGTGTACAAAGGCACCGGCTTATATTTAAACCGTGCAGCTCGTGCAGACACTAGGTTTATATTTAAACCGTGCAGCTCGCTTAGGCACTTTCGGTTTATATTTAAACCGTGTAGCGCTTCGTGGGCAGTCGGTTTATATATAAACCGTGTGGTTTCATGCAGGCACTCGGTTTATATTTAAACCGTGTGGCTCAGTTAGGCACTCAGTTTATATCGACGGTGACACGTGGCCGTTATCTCGCGGCTGCCGTCATGTTACTTTAGTAAGCCGAGAGCCTCAGATAAACACACGGCTTATACGTAAACCGAGTGTTTTCCCACTACTTTTCGGCTTATAGCTTATAAGCCGATCAAGTGTAAACCGTGTCATATAAGCCGGGAGTTTGACTCGGCTTATATGTAAACCGAGTTTATATTGACATAAGCCGAGTTCTTTGGGTACACGGCTTTAAAGTTTTTTCCTATAGTGCTATGAATATTTCTCTTTAGACGTCAAGACGTTTCAGCTTCAGAGGGTTTGTATGAAACAATGTAAGCCACTTTTGTTGTTTGAGCCGCCACACATATATACAAACTTCCCACCATCGTTGTTGCCTTCAATGACAATATGAAGTGGTAAACTTTCTATGCACCATGTTTATTTCATTCCCTTCATAATTATCAGACAGATTTTCTAATTGAGAGTGTTTTTGTTGCAATTAGCAATTCTTGTTTGGTTGGTTTAGTGTATTTATTTTCTTGGGCTCATGGAAAAAATATGGAACATAGTCCTGAATTGTTGTCTTGTTTGTTCCGATTGCTATTTTAAGAGAATGAGATTAGTAAGAGAAAGAATCTTGCACACTATGAGTAGCTTATGCATGAGTCCTGAATGCAAGAGTAGATCCAGTCATTGATAATCACCTTGAGTAATAGTTTTGATGGCCGGGAAAACAAAGGAATGCAAGAGTAGATCCAGTTTAACGTGGATTCTTTTCACCTCAAGAAAATTCATTTTAGTCAAGCAGAACCCATTTTTACACTTCTCTTTTGATAGGTATAAGGAGGTAGAAAAGTTCTCATTTAGTCATTTTCACATGTATAATTTTATCTTGTGTGTTGTTTTCACATAACCTCCATAACTGGTTTCCTCACAATTAAGATCCCGAGTCACTGCTCTAAATAAGAATAGCTTGTGCTCACAGGCCACTGAAACTAGATTCCACAATGTTGTTTTTATCTGAAATGAACCTCATAAGATCAAAGAAGTGCTTATCACATACTTCCTCCATTCTAATGAATAAAGGCGTGCATGCATTCCAAAATTCATCTTCACCAGAAATTAGAAAATTAATATATTTTTTATGACTTAAAATTTATACCATTGAAAGCTTCTTCCGAATCTGAATACAACGGTATAATTTTTGTCACATATAATTCACATTTAATTGGTCTAATTTATGGTCAAAGTTCAATTTAGAAATGCATGCGCACCTTATTCATTTGAATAAAGGGAGTAGGCAACTGAGAGCTTTCTTTATTGTGGTAAATCTCCACCATTCTTAGATCCTCGTATCATGGCTCTCCTACTCTCAAAGCAAATTATATTTGTTGAGATGATCGACTGAAACTTAAGGAGTTTTTAGGTGATTGTGTGCATATATACTAGTACTAAGGTTGTATATGAACTCCTGCAACACGAAGGTCCCAATTCTGAAGTTTTTCACGTCTCATTTCTTTGTGGTGACTTGTCTATATCTGGCTATGCATTCCAACTTCTATTACAAATTCCAATATAAGTACACTGAAGCGAGTGTTTGCAGTCACACATTTCAGATTATGTTGAGACTAATATTACCAATGTGACAATGCTACTCTGCAAGATTCTTCTTTGGTGCCTAAACTTGTATCTTATCTGTTCAGGTTCGATGGAGCCGTCACGTAAACAGATCGGCATTGCTAATTCGAAGTAACAGTGATTTCAATAACTTGGGGTTCTCATGGACGTGATCGCCTTGCCTACAAGACAACACGATCTAGATTGCTTCAACTAGCGGTGGTCATATCTATGTTTGGGTTAATTAAGTGTAACATCAATGTGGACCTTCACTGCCTAAGAACGTGACATCGAAACTACGAGCTCCTATAAATCGACAGTTGTGTTAAAAGCTAGCTGTTGTGTATATTCAAGTCAGATTTTTTCGTAATTATTAGTTAGAGTTGCTATAACATGTACAATCTGACTAGTGGCAAAACGGTCACAACGGAACTGATAACCAACGCAAGAACAATATAAGCAGCACCAACCTGCAGCTGGAGGGACTCAGTTCTTTGTTGTTGCTTCTGTACCGAGAATTTGTTCCTCGTGAAATCTTGAATATGCACAAAGTGGGTGGAAATTTTTCTCTGCTTTTCTCATCTTTTGTCCCCTTTTCTTCAGATTTGATGGAGCTGTAACCTGACCAGCATTTCTCCCGCCTATGATAGCCTTGCTTGCTTACAAGGCACACACGATAATCTGAGGGCTTCACTTTGCAATGATAATGTCTATGTTTTTCTTCCTTTGATGCTAAACAGTGGTGTGGCTGTTCCATGACTATAAGATTGTCACAATGAAATTAAGGGTTCAGATCAATCAGCACCCATGGTAATGCTAACTGATGTACTCCATATTTAACAAGTGACCTCTCTAGAAATTAGTTAGACTAATTATAACAAGGAAAATCTAACAAGTGGTCAACCCAAGACAAGCACTGAAGCACTATACCGTAAGCAACATAGAGCTGGAGCCGGTTGCTTATTATTGTTGAGCGCGGTTTCATAGTACTATAATAAGAGTTATTATAACAACAAATCTTATGGTCATTGCGTTGTATATTTGTACATTTTGTATCATATCGTGCTTGTTGACCTAGGTCCATAGCTGCCTGTCAAAATCCTTTGGATCACATATGACGTCTTCAACCACCGCTCGAAAGGCGATAAGGGAGACAACTATTCTCCTTTTCTCCGCAGCTTGAAAGGCGATAAGGGAGGCAACTGTTTCCCTCCTTTTCTTCACGGCGAGGTTGTGGAGCCTCGCCCACTATGTTCGCTGCACCAACAACACGAGGATGCACGGAATCCTAGCTCTCTGCTTTGGCTCTTTAGTCGTGGATGTTTTTTTAATTTCCCAATGCATCATCTCATTGACGGTCGTGCCGACGTTTGAAATAAGGTTTCCCAGCATGAGCTCCATCTTAGCAGCCCCCTCTGTGAAGTCAATGAATTTGTGGGATTTGTCCTCGGTCACTCCCCTAATGTGGAATATTTGGTTTTCTAAATGGTGCGACGGTTAGCATCTTTGATGGTGTTGCCCGTGTACGAGGAGGACGGCAGTCTAGGAACATGGATGGTGGCTCGAGGGTGCCAAATCAGGTGGTCTGCACTGGCGATATTGACCAATTGACACTAGTAGAAAATGGGGCATTTGTCCCGGTTCAGAGGTCTTTAGTCCCGGTTCTTGAACCGAGACTAAAGGGTAGTTACTAATGCCTCCCCTTTAGTCCCGGTTCTAACACGAACCGGGACAGATGCCTCCACGTGGCCGGTGCGCCGAGCCCAGGCAGGAGGGCCTTTGGTCCCGGTTGGTGGCACCAACCGGGACCAAAAGGCATCCACGCGTCAACAGTTAAGTGGCCGTGGAATTGTTTTTTTTGTGGGGGGGGGGTGGGGTGTTGGGGGTTTTGGGGGGTTAATTTAGGTGTTTAATATATTGTGTTAGTTAGCTAATTAATAGAGAGAAGTGTCCTCTTTTATGTCCGTGCTTGGTCGACGCCACGTCTTTGTACATAGAGAGGCCTCGACACGCTAGCTAGTAAGAAAATGAAGGAAACCATTAAGTACAGAAGTTCGTCATGCATACCGAGAGAAGTGATCGATCGACCTCTCCTTCTCCGAGAGATTGGTCGAACAATAAGTTTTCGTATTATCTATCCGACGCTACTGGCTACATGCATATACAATATGTAAAATCTCTTACAATACCCTAGCATTTGAAATCAATTTCCACATGATATTCTCCAGCTTTATTGATGACGTGGTCAAGAAAGAATCCCGCCAATTCCTCTTGAATTGCTTTCATGCGATCTTGTTCTAGGAGTTCATCCGCATCTGCCACGTCTAATTTGAAGAAGGGGTTAATACATATATGAATGAAACTCAACAGAAATGATGGTGTAATAAAATGAAATTATGAATATTATTGCTTACGCACCTCATATTGTCTTTTAGAGTAGCCCGCTTATTTTTCAAAGTCGCGTTGTAGATGAACTACTTTACGTAGTATCCACAGAAATCATTCCCTTGTTCCTGCCACAAGCACTTTACGAGAAATTTGGGTGGCCTCAAGAGAGTTTGTTGGGTAGGGGCGCAGCGGGAGGGGGTAGGAGACCAACATCGTTTTTTCTCTAGGGTTTGGGTGTCGTCGAGAGTTTTGGTCGAGCGAGAGGGCCGAGGGGGGGTATATCGACGACGACAGAGGAGAAGATCGAAGAAAAAAAAGAAGAAAAAAAAGAGGAGAAGAAGAAAGGAATAGAGGAGAAGAAGAAAAAATTATAAAACTTTCTGTTAGTGCCATTAGTTTTAGAAAAATTATAAACTTTCTGTTAGTGCCATTAGTTTTCAAATTTGAATAGTTAAAATTTGAATTCTTTGAAATTTGTTTGAATCACAAGTTTGTGATTAACTTTACTAAAAAATGAACATAGATGCCTATAGAGAAAAAGGTCCAGATTTAACCGGGACCAATGGCCCACGTGGCTGCCCTCTTGAGAGTGTTCTTGGTGAGAACATAGTTGACAAGGAGCGAACCGGGATTAATGGTATTACGAGGGCCGAACCATAAGACATTAAAGCATTTCAAATGAACTCTAAAAAAGTTGAAAGTTGGCATGGTATCATAATTTCACGCACATAGCATGTGCATGTACAAAACGGACAATGGTATCATACTAAATACATTACAAAGTTGGCATGGTATCATCATAATAGTTATGGAGAAAGTCTTAACTTTTTCTTCGCTTGTGTCATTTGCTTATTGCGCCGTAACCATGGATAATCTTCATCGTTTATCAGGATGCTAGGGTCAGCCTTGACTTTGAAGGGAGGAATTTTATGAAACTTTTCATAATCTTCAGACATGTCTGTCTTGCCCTCCACTCCCACGATGTCCCTTTTTCCTGAAAGAACTATGTGGCGCTTTGGCTCATCGTATGATGTATTCGCTTCCTTATCTTATCTTTTTCTCGGTCTGGTAGACATCTCCTTCACATAGATAACCTGTGCCACATCATTGGCTAGGACGAACTGTTCGTCAATGTACCCAAGATTTTTCAGATCCACTATTGTCATTCCGTCATCGTGGGTCTACACTGCACCCGCCTCTGACAGATTGACCCATTTGCACTTAAACAAAGGAACCTTAAAATCATGTCCGTAGTAAAGTTCCCATATGTCCACTATGTAACCATAATACGTGTCCTTTCCCTCTCGGTTGTTGCATCAAAGCGGACACCGCTGTTTTGGTTGGTGCCCTTTTATCTTGGTCAATCGTGTAAAATGTATTCCCATTTATCTCGTATCCTTTCCAAATCGTAATAAATCGAAGATGGTCCCCTGGACAACAAGTACAGCTCATCAAAAATAGTGTTGTCACCTCTGAGACGTGTTTCCAACCAACTGCTGAAAGTCCTGATGTGTTCACATGTAATCTAGTCGTTGCACTGCTCCGGGTGTTTGGAGCGCAGACTGTTCTTGTGTTCATCGACATACGGGGTCACCAAGCTAGCTTTCTGTAGAACTGTGTAGCCTGCTTGAGACCAAGAATATCCGTCCCTGCATATTATTGAGTCCCTTGAGCGTGCCTTTTTCCAAATCAGTCTCCCCTCATACCGCGATTTAGGGAGACCTATCTTCTTAAGGCCAGGAATGAAGTCAACACAAAACCCGATGACATCCTCTGTTTGATGGCCCATGGAGATGCTTCCTTCTGGCCTAGCGATTCTGAGACATATTTCTTTAGGACTCCCATGAACCTCTCAAAGGGGTACATATTGTGTAGAAATACGGGACCCAGAATGACAATCTCGTCGACTAGATGAACTAGGGCGTGTGTCATGATATTGAAGAAGGATGGTGGGAACACCAGCTCAAACTGACAAGACATTGCACCACATCACTCCTTAGCCTTGGTATGATTTCTGGATCGATCACCTTCTGAGAGATTGCATTGAGGAATGCACATAGCTTCACAATGGCTAATCGGACGTTTTCCGATAGAAGCCCCCTCAATGCAACCGGAAGCAGTTGCGTCATAATCACGTGGCAGTCATGAGACTTTAGGTTCTAGAACTTTTTCTCTGGCATATTTATTATTCCCTTTATATTCGACGAGAAGCCAGTCGGGACCTTCATACTAAGCAGGCATTCAAAGAAGATTTCCTTCTCGTCTTTGGTAAGAGCCTAGCTGACAGGATCTTCATACTGCTTTGGAGGCATGCCGTCTTTTCGTGCAAACATTGCAGGTCCTCCCGTGCCTCAGCTGTATCTTTTGTCTTTCCATACACGCCCAAGAAGCCTAGCAGGTTCATGCAAAGGTTCTTCGTCACGTGCATCACGTCAATTGAAGAGCGGACCTCTAGGTCTTTCTAGTAGGGTAGGTCCCAAAATATAGATTTCTTCTTCCACATAGGTGCGTGTCCCTAAGCGTCATTCGGAACAGCTAGTGCGCGAGACCCTTTCCAAAGATTACGTGTAAATCATTGACCATAGCAAATGCGTGATCACCGGTGCGCATGGCGGGCTTCTTCTGGTGATCTGCCTCGCCTTTGAAATGCTTGCCTTTCTTTCGACATTGATGGTTGGTCGGAAGAAATCGATGATGGCCTAGGTACACATTCTTCCTGCAGCTTCCCAGGTATATACTTTCGGTGTCAAGTAAATAGTGCGTGCATGTGTGGTATCCCTTGTTTGTCTGCCCTGAAAGTTTACTGAGAGCGGGCCAATCGTTGATGGTCACGAATAGCAACGCCTTTAGGTCAAATTCCTCCTATTTGCTCTCATCCCACGTACGTACACCGTTTCCATTCCACAGCTGTAAAAGTTCTTCAACTAATGGCCTTAGGTACACATCAATGTCGTTGCCGGGTTGCTTAGGGCCTTGGATGAGAACTGGCATCATAATGTACTTCCGTTTCATGCACATCCAAGGAGGAAGGTTATACATACATAGAGTCACGGGCCATGTGCTGTGATTGCTGCTCTGCTCCCCGAAAGGATTAATGCCATCCGCGCTTAAAGCAAACCATACGTTTCTTGGGTCACGTGCAAACTCAGCCCGATTTTCTCTCGATTTTTCTCCACTGCGACCCGTCAGCGGGTGCTCTCAACTTCCCGTCTTTCTTACAGTCCTCACTGTGCCATCGCATCAACTTGGCATGCTCTCCGTTTCTGAACAGACGTTTCAACCGTGGTATTATAGGAGCATACCACATCACCTTCGCAGGAACCCTCTTCCTAGAAGTCGCCGTCAACATCACTGTGGTCATCTCGTCGATCTTATACCGTAATGCACCGCATACCGGGCATGCGTTCAGATCCTTATGCGCGCATGTAGAGGATGCAGTCATTAGGGCATGCATGTATCTTCTGCACCTCCAATCCTAGAGGGCATACGACCTTCTTTGCTGCGTATGTCTTGTCGGGCAATTCGTTATCCTTTGGAAGCTTCTTCTTCAATATTTTTAGTAGCTTCTCAAATCCTTTATGCGGCACAGCATTCTCTGCCTTCCACTGCAGCAATTCCAAAGACGGTACCGAGCTTTGTGTTGCCATCTTCGCAATTGGGGTACAACCCTTTTTGTGATCCTCTAACATGCGATCGAACTTCAGCTTCTCCTTTTGACTTTTGCATTGCGTCCTTGCATCGACAATGACCCGGCGGAGATCATCATCATCGGGCACATCGTCTGGTTCCTCTTGATCTTCAGCAGCTTCGTCCGTTGTAGCATCATCGTGCACATCGTCAGGTTCCTCTTGATGTTCAGTAGCATCACCGTATTCAGGGGGCAGATAGTTGTCATCGTACTCTTCTTCTTCGCCGTCTTCCATCATAACCCCTATTTCTCCGTGCCTCGTCCAAACATTATAGTGTGGCATGAAACCCTTGTAAAGCAGGTGGGTGTGAAGGATTTTCCGGTCAGAGTAAGACTTCGTATTCCCACATATAGGGCATGGACAACACATAAAACCATTTTGCTTGTTTGCCTCTGCCACTTCGAGAAAATCATGCACGCCCTTAATGTACTCAGAGGTGTGTGTTACCATACATCCATTGCCGGTTCATCTGCGTGCATTATATATAATTAAGTGTGTCAAAAATCATTACAGAACATCATGAATAGATAACTAAGTGACCAAATTAATAGAAGTTCATCATCACATTAAAACCAAAGTACATACATAGTTCTCATCTTCAAGCGAAAATCATTACAGAACAACATAAAGCTCTGCAGAGCATCTAAATTAATTAAACCATACATTGAAACTATGTAAAACATTTCAATGCAAAAACAAATTCGATCATAATCGCAACCAAGGTAACAACTGATCCAACGGCATAATGATACCAAGCCTCGGTATGAATGGCATATTTTCTAATCTTTCTAATCTTCAAGCGCATTGCATCCATCTTGATCTTGTGATCATCGACGACATCCGCAAAATGCAACTCCAATATCATCTTCTCCTCCTCAATTTTTCTTATTTTTTCCTTCAAGACATTGTTTTCTTCTTCAACTAAATTTAACCTCTCGACAATAGAGTCGGTTGGAATTTCCAGTTCAACAACCTCCTAGATAAATAAAATCTATGTCACGTTGGTCGGCATAATTTTCATAAACAATAAATGAACCAATAGTTACGAAAAGATAATATATACCACATACGAATAATAGACAGGGCCGAGGGCCGGCCAGGCGGATACCAAAACCATCGCACTATATAAGATGCAATAATAAAAGTAAGAAAATAATACAAGTATCTATCTAAACATACAAGTAAGAATGTTTTTCCTTTCAGAAAGAAGATAAGAACAAGAGGCTCACCACGGTGGTGCCGGCGATGAGATCGGCGCGGGTGATCGATGGAGGTGAAGACGGGTACGGGGCGTGACGGACCGCTAAACCTAGACAAATATTGAGGAAAATGGAGCTTGGAGGTCGAGCTTGGAGAGGATAAAGCTTAAGCAGTGTGGCTCGGATATTCCATCGAACACCTTGTGTGCATAGGAGGTGAGCTAGAGCACCACCAAGCCCTCTCCCCCTCGGCTGCCAGAAAAAACAGAGCAGTGTGCTCTGCTCTTACGCGAGGGGGTATATATAGGCACCTAATTGGTCCCGGTTGGTGGCATTAACCGGGACTAAAGGGCAGCCTTTGGTCCCGGTTCAAGCCACCAGCCGGGACCAATGGTGGTGGGCCAGGAGCGAGGCTCATTGGTCCCGGTTCGTCCCACCAACCGGGACCAAAAAGTCCAGACGAACCGGGACCAATGGCCCACGTGGCCCGGCCGGCCCACGGGGCTCACGAACCGGGTTCAATGCCACCGTTGGTCCCGGTTCTGGATTGAACCGGGACTAATGGGCTGACCCTTCCTGGACCAATGCCCCCTTTTCTACTAGTGTGACATCAGCTCGACCACCTATGAGACTCTTGTTCGATTAACAAAGCCCTTTAGTGTGATGATGCTCCCTCATGTCCGATGACAACCGGTGATGGTGATTACAGTTGCAAAACTCCCTAGTTTTTATTTTATTTTCTAAGGTTCTCCATAAATATCCCAACATAACTATCCTCTTCTAGATGTTTTTCGTGGTTTTCCACGTGTATGTGTTGCACGGTGACATGTGTTTAATGGATGCATAAATTTTAGAAAAGGTGAAAAAGTGGAGATACAACTAATTAAGATTAAATGCTCTAGTATTTCCAATTTAAACACTCTAGTATTTCCACCACAAAACAAACACTAGCATCTCCTCGAGGGATGCCCCCAGTTCTGCTTCAGACGTGGCAGATTTGTTTGTTGAGTTACTTGTCCTTGTGTTCTTGCGTTCTTTAGGAGTAATATAGGCTGGAGGAGGTGGCACGACAAAGCCATTAGTGCCAAATTTGGCCTCGATGTTGATATTGGCATTCTAGACTAAACCATTACGCGCCCCCCCCCTCCCCTGCTGCAGTTCGGGCTCACCCTCCTTGGCAACATTCATGTCGAGCTTTTTCATAGCTCGACTTTTACTCTCGCTTGGTTCTATGCCATATCCATCCTTCACCTCCTGCTATTTTCATGGGGCTTTGAGCTGTATCGCTGTATCTTCTTCCTCCCCCGAACCCGCATCTTCAGAGCTTTTTTTCTTGGGATTCCTCCATGGTCGCGTCCTCTATGTCGGAAGTGACCCTGTGAGGAGCTCATGCCACTGCGACCACCACCCTCGAAGAACTGGGTCTCCCTTCTCTTTGCCACCAACCATTTGCCCCATTGTATACTATCGGGCAGATGTATGGCGGCCCCGCTTTCCCCCATATCCCTCGCGAACCGCAAAAAACACACAGAAGTAATTGACTTTTTCATACTTCACATTAAGAAACAATCATTCTTTAGCCAGATTTAATGAAGTCCATCATATCAAGGGCTTGCTCACTTCAATATTCACCCTTTACTCACACATAATTGCTCTCAACAAACCTCGTAGGGTTCCGCTCAACGCTCTGCACCGTCCCAATCCTCCGAGCTAATTGGTCCAGATCAAATCTTTCCTATATAAATCTAGAATCTTATGTATTTGTGCCCACACCGAAACCACACTAGTAGAAAACAGGGCTTACGTTCGGGGCAGATAAGCCCATTAGTCCCGGTTCCGTCACGAACCGAGACGCATGGGCCCATTGGTCTCGGTTCGTGAGGCCGGGGGCCTGCCAGGCCTCGTGGGGGCATTGGTCCCGGTTCGTCTGGCCCCTTTGGTCCTGGTTGGTGGGACGAACCGGGACCAATGGGCCTCGATCCTGGCCCACCACCATTTGTCCCGGTTGGTGGCTTGAACCGGGACCATACGGTGGTCTTTACACCCAGTTATAGCCGCGAACCGGGACCAATGAACCGGCGAGGGGAGAGGGCTTTTGTGTGTAAAACATTATAAGCAAAAAGAATTTTCATAAAATAAATAAAAAAACAAAAAAGAAAAGAAAATAAATAAGTAAAAACAAAATAAAATAAATAAGTAGAAACAAAAAAAACTTTAATAAATAAGTAGAAACAAAATAAACTTTAATAAAGTAAAATAAATAAACTTTAATAAAATAAATAAAAATATCATCTGTAAGTAGAAACAAAATAAAATAAATAAAGCAAGTAAGAAAGAATTTTCATAAAATAAATAAATAAAGAAAAAAAGAAAAGAAAATAAATAAGTAGAAACAAAATAAACTTTAATAAATAAGTAAAAACAAAACAAACTTTTATAAACCTCTAATATTATTGAAACTAAAATTACATAAAATTAATGCAATTAAAATTATCAAAGTATTTTCTTTTCAACACATTAAAAGCAAAAAAAAACATAAAGAATTTTTTGTTAGAATCTTTAATATCAAAAATAATTATCATAAAGAATTTTTGTTAGAAACTAAAATAACAAAATCTTTTTTTGAATATAATGATAAAACACAGTAATATTACATAGCAGGAAAAAGAATCACTCAAAAATCTATTTTTATAGTAAAGCTATTCAAAAACTAGTGATTCACACAAATATCCAAAAATTCAAATTTAAACTATTCAAATTGGAAAACAAATGGCACCATCAGAAAGTTTATAATTTTTATTACCTAAAAGCAAAAAAGAATCACTAAAAAACTAGTAAGGATTTTGCTGTCAGTAGAAACAAAATAAAATAAGTAAAGCAAAAAAAGAAAACAAAAAAATAAAAAAGTGCCACCTACTGGGCCACCATGGCCTGAATACTACTAGAAAAACCCAACCATGGGCCAGGATTCAGGCCCGTAGTAGGCCTAGTAGGCCCACAAGCACATGGTGACAGATTAGGCCCGAAAGCCTACAGTGGGAGGAGCTCGAGAGGATGGGCGTGATAGCGCTTATAAACAACTCTCGAGCTCTCTCAACTAGCGAGGTGGGACTAAACTTTGGCCGCGACGCGGGCAGCACAGGGCCTTTGGTCCAGGTTGGTGGCACCAACCGGGACTAAAGGGGGGCATTGGTCCCGGTTCGTCACACCAACCGGGACCAATGCCCCCCCCTTTAGTCCCGGTTGGTGCCACCAACCGGGACCAAAGGCCTCTGGTTCCCGCCCTTTGGGCTGCTGAAAAGAGACCTTTGGTCCCTGTTGGTGGCACCGACCGGGACTAAAGGGGTGTATTGGTCCCGGTTGGTGCCACCAACCGGGACCAAAGGTGTGCCTATATAAACAACACTTAGCAGTTTTCCATTCACTTCGTCCTTTGATCTCTCCTCTCTCCCGACGGCGCCGCGACCACATCGACGCCGGCAGGCTGCTGGACTGCGTTGTCGCCTCCCTGAGCACTGCTCCGATGCCCTCGTCATGCGTGCCCCTGAGCACGCCGCCGGTCTCCTCCTCGTCGCCGGAGCTCGCCCCCAATGCCATCGCCACGCCACCCCTGCCCCGACACCGTCATCGTGCGCGCCGCCGCCCTGCCCGACATCGTCGCGCCCGTTGCCTTGTATCGCCCTGCCCGACCCGTCGTCATCGTCGTAGCCGCCCCTTCCCCGACCCCGTCACCGTCGCCCCGACCACACACCGCCGCCACGTTCGGTCCGATCGGCCTTCCTCTCTGTTAGATTATATGTATATGTGTGATTATATGTATGTGTGTATATATGATTCTATGTCCTGTTTTTTTTTCAGATTTTTTGTTCATATATATGATGATTTGTTTTTTGCATTTTTATAAAAGTGTATATATGTATGTATGTTATCTGTGTATATATGTTCATATATGCAAAAGTTAGATTTTTAGAAAAGTTTATCTATGTATGTTCTCTGATTTAGTGCATTTTAGGTTAGTTTCATTTTTAGAAATTTTTTATATATGCAAAAGAAGGAAGAGAAGGAAGAAGGAAGAAGAAGAAAAAGTTTTATATATGCGAAGTTACATTTTTAGAAAAAAATTATATATCTAGCTAGGAAGAAGGGAGAAGGAAGAAGAAGTAAAACTTTTATATATGCAAAAGTTACATTTTAGAAAAGTTTTATCTAGGAAGAAGGAAGAAGAAGAAAAACATTTATATATGCAAAAGTTACATTTTAGATAAGTTTTATCTAGGAAGAAGGAAGAAGGAAGAAGAATAAAAAGAAGGAGAAGAAAAAGGAAAATAAGAAGAAGAGGAAGAAGGAGAAGAAGAAGGTGAAGAAGAGGAGAGGAAGAAGAGGAGAAATAAATAATAAGAGGAAAAATAGAAAAAAATAGGGGGGTGGGGGTCGATATACACCCTCCCCGATAACTTCGACATGATGGGGTGGGGGTTCATATGATGTTTTTTGTGCATATGATGTTTTTTTTCATATGATGTTTTTTTTTCATATATGTATTAATTTTTTTATTTAGGTTGTTAATTAGTAGATATCGATTTTAGGTTAGTGCATAGGTTAGTGTAGAGGAAAAAGTAAAATAAGGAAAAGGAAGAAAAGAGGAAGAAGAAGAAGAAAAAGAAGGAGTGGGAAAAGAAAATAAGAAGAGGAAGAAGGAGAAGAAGAAAGGAGAAGAAGAGGAAAGGAAGAAGAGGAGAAATAAATAAGAATAAAAAAAGAAGAAAAAAAAGAGAAGAAGAAAGGAATAGAAGAGAAGAAGAAAAAATAGAGTAATTTCTTTTTTTATTCACCTCTATTCCTTTCTTCCTCTCCTCATTTTTTCTTCTTTTTTTTCTTCAATCTTCTCCTCTATTCCTTTCTTCTTCTCCTCTTTTTTCTTGTTCTTCCTCTTCTTATTTTTTATCGGGTATGTCGTTGTCGATATACCACCTCCCTGATAACTTCGACATGAGGGGGGGGGGGGTAGATATACACCCTCCCCGATAACTTCGACATGAGGAGGGGGAGGGGGTCGAGGGGTTGAGGGTTTGAGGGGTCGAGGGGTCGAGGGTTCGAGGGTCAAGGGTTCGAGGGTTCGAGGGTCGAGGGTCGAGGGTTCGAGGGTTTTCTAGGGGCCGAGGGTTCGAGGGTCGAGGGTCATCGAGGGGTCGAGAAGTTTCCTAGTGTCAACGTATTGAAGAGATCCATGGCTTCATCATTACCCGGAAGTAACCGGGGCATGATGGTACGAAGTTCTCCAAAGTTATTCTGGAATGGAGTCCTGGATAGGATAATCCTCCTTTTGGTACATATTTCAGCAAAGACCTTCCAAATAGCAATATTCGGAAGGCTCTTGCTGTACTTTGTACCAATAAGCGAATTATTCTATCTGGGATTCCGTTCCAGAATAACTTTGGAGACCTTCATAGGATCTTGCGCCTGTTACTTTCGCCTAATGATGAAGACATAGTTTTGTTGAATCCTTTGACACTAGACCCTAGAAGCGCTGCCGAGGCCACCCAAATTTACCAAGTTAAAAGAGCGTTGTCGTTGAGGCCACCCCGAACCCTAAGCGTTATCGAGGCCACCCCAAACCCTAGAGAAGCGTCGAGGCCACTAATTAATATAATTCCTTGTTGTGATTATCTATAGCTAGGTCTACATTTGCCACTAATATATCCATCTGTCATGTTTGTATAATAATTGCCATGTTGTAATATTTGCAGAAACTATGGAGCACGACCGAGACAAGGAAGCAGAACATGTGTTGGGGGACATAATCGCATCCGGAGGTGATGTCATGTCGTATCTCAACGAAATCAATGGTCTGGAAGGAGAGGGCGAAGCAGGCTACGGTTATCGAACAACGGAGGAGGAAGGACATGATTATGATGGCTCCGGTGACCGAATGCCGGTGCAAGGAGACCGTGATGACGGCTCCGGTGACCAAACAGAGTCCAGCCAGGTATATATATTAATTAAGCCTGTGCTGACTAGCTAATTGATGCATCCATTGTTTTGGTATCTACACATATCAACTCTCGTATTTCTTCTTTTTTTCTAGGCCTCCGGATCGATCACAATTTTGGTAAAAAGACGAGGCCCGAAGAAAAAGTTGTGCTCGGATGAAAGGTTCAGAATCACAGCAATCGCGCACGATGGCCTACCGATTGAACCCCTCCAGACCAAGGACGCATTTACTGCTCAGTGTGGGGTTCTTGTTAGGGACATGATCCCGATCGGCGTCGAGCTACGGAATCAGCCTAAGAAGGAAGGGCTTCAAGTTTCTTTGTCGAAGATAGACAGAAAGAGGATCTTTGGAAAGCACTGAATGTAAATTTCACCCTACCGGAAGAGGAGGATCCGGAGAATCCAGTTATAGAGCCATTGATCAAGTCCTGTGCTCTCAAGAAGATGTCAGATCTATTCAGGAGGTGGAAGAATGAGCTTAAGTCAAAGTTTGTCGACCAAAAAAAGATGCCGTAATTCATCGGCCGGTATGAGAAGCTCAGAGATCAATGGGACGCATCTGTGGCCAACAAGACATTGGAGAGGAGTAAGAAGATGCCAACGACAAACAAGATAAATGCTGCTAAGAAGGAGCATCACCATCACAAGGGGTCAGGTGGCTACCTCAAAGCCCGTCCGTTGTGGGCCAAGGCTGAGAATGACCTACTTGATAAAGGGGTCAAACCAGAGACATTGAACTGGCCAGACTGTTGTACGACTTGGTTCTTCGGGGTTGGCGGAACCTTGGACCCTGTAACAGAGAAGTGCATTTGGACGAGCGAGCAACTGCGAATACCCATCTCGAAGCTTCGGGACTATATCTGTCACAGCCCCAGATCAACCCTAGAGCTTGCTTGTAACTAGTAGCATTGCATCCATGCATCATGTTTAATTTCCATGAAAATTGAAATGGGGAAGGCAGGAAACCCCAGAACACCCCCCTTAAAACAACTAGGGTTTACTAAAATTTATTTCAATGAACTCGAAATGCCCTTCAAAATGTTCATCCTCTTTACTTTGGTTCAGAACCCATGTCAAAGGAGATGTACCATTTTCTAGGTCATCTAAGGGTTCTAGAATTAATCCACAAGTTTTTGAAATGAGCATTTTAAATTATATAAAATATTTTTAATGTTCAAAAATTACCAAACCAAAATGTTTCATGTTAGGAATATTCTAACAAGTGACCAGGAGCATTTTGGTGATTTTTAAAATAGTTTTGGTATTTTTAAAAACCCCACAAAGTTGCAGGAAAATTAGAAAAGACTAAAAGGAGGAAAAACTTACCTGGCGCCCGAACCGGCCCAGTTTCTCTCCCCCCCTCCTCCTGGCTGGCCCAGTTGGCCCAGCCCACCGGCCAAGATCATTGTCGCCTACCTCTGCCAGTAGGCAGAGGAGGGACACGGCGACGCACCGAGCTCGCCACCTCCTCCCTTCCAGCCTGCCTGGCCTCCCCGACCCTCTCGCGACGCCACGGAGACGACCACGCGCCCTAACCCCCCTGGATCCCCTCGCCGCTCCCTCTCTTTCCTCGGGCCCTCTTTCCCCGAGCTCACCGAACGGAGCTGCCGCCACCGACGAGCTCCATCGCGGCCACCCCAACCCCCTCCCCTCCCCGACATGCCCCCGAGCTCCGCCGAGCCCTCTCCTTCCTCCTCACCGAGCCTCCCGACGCCGGAGCGCCCCGAGGCGCCGCCCACCATTTTCCCCTTCTCGGACCTCGGACTTCGCGCCGAATTCATCGGCTCGGTGCCCCAGGCTTCGCCCGATGCCCTCATCGCACCCACGGTGAGCCCCAGTCATTCCCCCCTCTTCCCGACTCGTTTCCCCCACCCTTAGCCACCGTCTCCACTACGAGAGTTCGCCGCCCGCGTGCCTCAGCCCGGCGTGGCTAGAGCCCGATGACCCAAGCCAACCTCACCACCGCCCTCACCGCAGCACCAGGAACCCGTAGCGCCCTCCGTTTCCCCTCTAGTGCGCCGCAACGCCGTGTCCGAGCGTGCCCGAGCTCCGGCCGCCGCATAGCTCGTCGCCGGTGCCTCTACCGGCCGCCCCGAGCTCAAACCTCTCCACCAAGAGCCTCAGCTCATCCCCAGCTCCCCGTAGGTACCCTCCCCGACTCTTTTGGTGGCCGGATTGGAAATTCGCACTTGCGCCGCCGCGTCGGGCTCGCCGGCGGCTAAACGCCGGCGCCCGCTGACCGCTGACCGACGTGGGTTGACCACGTCAGGTTTGACCTCCCCTCTCCCTCAGCGACATGCGGGCCCCGGCCGCTAATTAAATTAGATTAGTATTAACTAAGTTAGGTTAGTTAGTTAGACATCGACACTTTCGGGACCCACCGGTCAGGATTTGACCTGGGCCGCCGCAGTTGACCGCTGACGTCATAGTGACGTCATGCTGACGCAATTATTTGATTTTCTGGAATTATTTTAATTCAGTAAATTTCAGAAAATACTGTAAACTTCTAAAAATCATATAAATTCAACCATAACTCGGATTGAAATAATTTATATATGAAAAATGATCAGAAAAATATGAAGAATCTGTTTATGCCATGATCATGCATGTTTGAACAAGTTAACATCACTGAATAGGATGAATCATGATTAGGGTAATTTATGAAATAGCATTTGGAGTTGGAATTCAACCTTGTTTGAATTCCACTTCAACTAACTTGGATTATTATTGCATTAGGTGAATTCAGTTCCTTAACATGCTCATGCATCATATATGTGCATTGCATTGATTGTGTTCTCTCTTGTTGCCGGTAATTGTCCCCTCCCTGAGCGATGTACCGGCGATGATTATTCGATGACACCGATGAAGAACTATTATCTTCGTAGTGCCGTGCAAGCAAAACCCCTTGTTCATTCCGATACAATCCCACTCTCTCGCTCCTGCTCTATTTTACTGCATTAGGACAACAACGACTCATGTGTTACTTGCAGCGGTAGCTGAACCCTTGATCCTTTGCATGACCTGTCATTCCACAAGAATTAGATGAAACCCACTAGCATGAGTAGGAATTGTTTGAGCCATGTTGTGCCTACTCATTTATGCTTGTTGTCATGCCCTGCTACTGCTTAGAGTTGAGTCAGGTCTGATTCATCGGGATGAATCGGAGGTGTGTGAACATGTCCCATGCGTGTGTAAGCTAAGTGTGTGAACACTATTTGGTAAAGGTAGCGGTGAGAGGCCATGTAGGAGTACATGGTGGGTTGTCTCATTGCAGCCGTCCTCAGAACTGAGTTCTGTGTTTGTGATCCATGAAGCAGTTACTACCACGCATTGGGCCCGAAACCAATGGACCCTCTCGGCTTCTTGACCACCCTTGTCCTCATCAAGGGAGTTGCAAGTAGTTTCGTGTTTGTAGCATCTTTGGGGGCCGCATAACGCTGACCTTAGGGGTGGGTTGTGTTGCGGTAGGCACCGTGGCCGGTGTACCGATTCGCCCGTTTGGTGTCTCGGGAACCCTGTACACATCGTTCGGGGCCGTATGGGAAACCTCGGCCGGACTCCCTGCGGATGGAACCCGAATAGGCGATAAACCTGGACTAGGGACTTGAGTGTTTAGGTAGGCCGTGGCCGACACCCACGTTGGGCTTCCGCTTGAAGGTTGCCGAGTACATGTCGTGTAAACGCGGTAAGTGGTGAGAGCGTGTGTGAAGAAGTACACCCGTGCAGGGTTTAATATGATCTATTTGAATAGCCGTGTCCACGGAAAAGGACTTCTGGATTGCCTATATCAGTTCATAGACAAGTGAAAGTGGATACTCTAAAATGCGCAAGATAAGCGTGAGTGCTATGGATGGCGTTCTCGTGAGGGAGACGGAGGCGGGTCCATAGTGGTGTATTGATATGGTGAATATGTGGACTCGTAGCGCCATCTCAAAAGAGTTACTTGCAATCGTAGTTCAGGATAGCCACGAGTCAAAGCTGGCTTGCTGCGGTCAAACTCCACCACCCCCTTGATACCGATGCATATGTAGTTAGTTCTCGATGTAAGTCTTGCTGAGTACAATTGTACTCACGTTTGCTTATCTTATGTTTTGCGGAGAGACGTCGGTCTCGCTAGTAGTTCCACGTGGACTTGACGTTTAGCTTGTTACCTCAGCTACGATCTTGTGCCTTGGCGGATCTCGGTAGATAGCCGTGCTTCTCAGCCCTTTTCATTTATAGTTGTCTGCATTTCGGACATGATTAGCTTCGCTTGTGCTTTGACTTGTATGCTCACGAGTGTTGGGTCATGAGACCCATGTTTGTAATATCTCGCTTCGGAGCCTAATGAATAATATTTGAGTCGTAGAGTTATGTTGTGATGCCATGTTGTATCTACGCATATTGAGCATAATGTGTGTATGTTTGAAATGCTTGGTATGTGTGGGATCCGACAAACTAGTTGTTTATCCTTGGCAGCCTCTCATATGGGGAAATGTAGTCTCGTGCTTCTGAGCGAAAGTAGTCCGCTACAGCCCGGTTCACCGGAGTCCTGCTAGCCCAGCACTACTGCTTGGACACTTGACTGGCCGGCATGTGTTTCACTTCGTTCCTATGTCTGTCCCTTCGGGAAATGTCACGCGGTGTTATTCGAGTCCTGCCTAGCCTGCTACAGCCGGGATACCGAGTCCTGTTAGCCCAAAGTGCTACAGCCCGAATACATACGTTGATGACCGACATGCTCGATGTGATTCATGTATGCCTGTCCCCATAGGTTAAGCGCCGCTTTGGGTTCACGACTAGCCATGTCGGCCCGGGTTCTTTGTCATATGGATGCTAGCGACACTATCATATACGTGAGCCAAAAGACGCAAACGGTCCCGGGACATGGTAAGGCGACACCCGTGGGAATACCGTGTGTGAGGCCGCAAAGTGATATGATGTGTTACATGCTAGGTCGGTGTGACTTAGGATCGGGGTCCTGACAGCGTTGGTATCAGAGCCCCGAACATCAGAGGATTACCAAGCCAAACTGGTCGAAGTTGTGTCTAGAAATGCTTTAGTTATATAAGGGAATTGATTGTGGAAGGGAACGTAAGGCTCTTTTAACTTCTTATACCTCATGGCCTTCTGATCTGAGTCATCCTCTTCTCTTCTACGGGGTTTAAGAACTAGGCTTCTCATCTATCCATTAGGATGACGTGTTACTAATCCATAGACTTATAAGATTGTTGGTTTTAATCCCCAGTTCAGTTCCTACTATTTCTGTATGATAACTGTTGATCCCAGAATCTTGCTATGATGTTGTTGAGTGGTTATGCCACCATTTTGCAGGATGTCTCAAATCATTTTGAGCATTTACAGCCGTTATGCTGTCCGAGTCATCCCAGGTCTCTAAATAGTCTGATGCATTTGCAAATCTTTTCCTTCCGTTCCGATGACCTTTTTGGTCAGAATAAGCACACTAATCGGTAAGTTGAGGTACGTTGTTGCCTCGACATATATGTTGGAACTACTATTATGACCCTAGGTGTTTAGGAAGTCACCTAGCAATTTAGCAATGCTTTTGTATCCCCAATGTGATGATTCTGGCCATTATTCTTGAAAGCATCCCGTGATGCCATCTAGTAGTAAGTATTCTACTCCTGGGTTTCTGAACCCGAGATTCACCCTACTTCATGTTGATAGTAATTGTTAGCTCCCTTAGGATATTAGTAACCTTTGCGATAGTCCTCGAAGTCTGTGGTATCTCCTTCTTCCAAATACCATGAACTATTTATGGCAGAAGTTCTTTTGAACTAAAAGATCACAATAAGAGTGCTCTTGAGGAGTTCTCCATTCATAATTGTGACTCTGCCAGTTCTACTTTTCTGCATGGGTTATCCGGAAGAAATGTTGAGCTTGCTCGACATACTAATCTGTGCATCTACAACTCAAAAAAATCATATGTTCCTTTGAGTTGCTTTCTTTAGTTGTACCTCGACCATCCTCTATCAATTGATAGTCAAGGGTATGTGTGCGATCGTGTTTATCGATGTCTATTATCCTTATGGTCCGTCAAGCCATTCTGTTCTGGAATGACTAGGAGAAACAAACTCCGATGCCTCATCCATTTCCGTGATTGGGTCAAAGCAGTTGTATTCCGCAGATCAAAATGTCAATCCAGCTTTGATTCTGCTCTACCTTGGAGTGTTACCATCTTTATGTCAGGAACATCATGAGAATTGCACCTTCTCCTATGAATTCTTGATGCAGTGATACTTCTCGCCATCATTATTCATTCCTCAGTTCCGAGTTGTTGAAACCGGAATGCCGACGAGTGAATTGAGATGTGTGACATCAATACTCCTAGTAACTCTGTTGCTCGGTAGTTAATGGACAATATCCTCATTTTAGCGTGTTGATTATTAAATCATCATCCTAAGATTGATCGTGCTACCTAGTCCTTATTTCTGGTGCACACTTCGATTGACGAGTTGGGATCTTGTCAAGTCCTCACTCAATTGATAATATCATCTTGCCTTGAAAAGCAAGATTGCTCTCGAGCTTAGTAACATACCGATGGTTCGTGACTTTCCAAATATCTTCTTGGAAGTGTTACCGGGTTGTTTTCCTGACTGTTATGTTGGGCTCGTGATCAAGTTGGTTTTCCTGTGAACCACCCCTTCTCCAAGAATCTGTGTTGAATATCCCTGAGCTAGTTGGTTAAGCTAGACAATAACTTGGAAAGTTGGAAGATAAAAGCTTGCCCAATTTAGTTCGTTCCAAAGGGATATTTTTGTGTGGTGTGTTGAAGAAAGATGATATCTTCATCGATTGTTCCTCGTGATCAGTTGTTGGATCTATTGTCCTACCAATTCTTTGACTTGAGTATGGGCCATTGTCAAGTCAAATCAGAACCAACGATATTCGTAATGTTGTCTTACTCGTGGTTGATCCCTCGAGCATACACCATTATGTCTTTTGGTCTGACCAATGCTAACACCGTGTTCACATGATGGTGGAAGTCCAAAGGATATGGAAATTCCGATGAGTTGCTGTTGAGCCCATCAAGAGCATTTTGTCTCCCCATGAGTCATGTTGAGCATCAACCTAGTATTGGAAACTTGTGTAAGCATTTCTTCGTGTTTCGTTCATGGAGCATATGTTTGGATGAAAGTAGTGACTTCCTCTAATTCATGTGCATCTGGTGTAAGTTGCCGCCATGGATTTGAGCAAGGTTTGTTTTGCTCTCTTGGAATCATCCCAAGTCAGTCATGCACGTGCGAAGTATTCTATGGTCTGATAGACTGATCATCTTCATTCCATATGGATTCCATAGCACACCAAGCCACCGATTGACTTGAACAAGGAAAAGAAGTCTATGCTTGGGATCTAATCCATGGACTTGTGTAAAGACTTGATACCCTCGATGATGGCTCCCCACCCGAACTTCGGTAGTGTTTTATTATAAGACTACCATGTGGTCATGTTTGTCTAGGACAATGTGTTCACAGGTTTGTAGCAGAACCAGCTCATGTTTTGGAGCTTGCTATCGTAGTTCATATCCCGAGAATCTCGCAACGCCATCGCGTCAAATTGTGTTGCAACCTTTCCTTTTCGGACATGCCGAGTCTGAAATATCCTAACACCAACCAGATCTGAATCTCAGCAGATATGATGGTTGGAACAATCGAAACAGTTGCATTTCGTTCCCAGCTTGCACCGTCCTTATGCCATTTCACTATGGGCTGCCTTCGTAGTAATTTCTGTTCAAGATCATCCTCAAAAGTGGACTTACCATGGGTTCCCTCCACCTTCGATGATAAGCAAAATTCATCCATTGCGTTGTCTTCAACAAGGTAGTCCACATCATCCATTCTAGTCCGGATGTACCATTCCTTTAAACTCCACCAAACGATCCTTATGATTGCCTTAGGCTGGTATAAAGAGTCTCAATGATCTCTAATTCAAAAGTAATTCTTTTTGCCACTTAAGGGAATAGTTCTTTGCGTCACCTTTTTCGAGGTGCCCCGTTACGGGATCATGGCAAATTTTTCCTCACCACCATGACACCATCCACCATCTCTCTAAGCGTGGGATTGTTGCCACTAATCAAACCCCGTTGTTGTTCTTCCATCCCTCTCGATGTATTTGGTGCCTCAACTCGAGTTGTGTCACCACTTCAGTCCGTGAGTCGATCATGTTTACTTGATCTTTGTGAAGATCGAATCATGTAGGGTTTTCCCCTTTCTTTCTATTGTCGTGTCGAGTGAAGATCTTGGAAACAAAGACGTCAAGACCAAGATGATGGAGTAAATCAACATCTTCGAGAAGGGCAAACAGATCATGAAGAATGTGATAGTTTGCGACTCCCTTTTCCTCTTGCCTCACGTCTTGAATCTCGGGGCGAGATTCTTGTTTAGTGGGGGTGAGTTGTCACAGCCCCAGATCAACCCTAGAGCTTGCTTGTAACTAGTAGCATTGCATCCATGCATCATGTTTAATTTCCATGAAAATTGAAATGGGGAAGGCAGGAAACCCCAGAACACCCCCCTTAAAACAACTAGGGTTTACTAAAATTTATTTCAATGAACCTGAAATGCCCTTCAAAATGTTCATCCTCTTTACTTTGGTTCGTAACCCATGTCAAAGGAGATGTACCATTTTCTAGGTCATCTAAGGGTTCTAGAATTAATCCACAAGTTTTTGAAATGAGCATTTTAAATTATATAAAATATTTTTAATGTTCAAAAATTACCAAACCAAAATGTTTCATGTTAGGAATATTCTAACAAGTGACCAGAGCATTTTGGTGATTTTTAAAATAGTTTTGGTATTTTTAAAACCCCACAAAGTTGCAGGAAAATTAGAAAAGACTAAAAGGAGGAAAAACTTACCCGGCGCCCAACCGCCCAGTTTCTCTCCCCCTCCTCCCGGGCTGGCCCAGTTGGCCCAGCCACCAGCGCCACCGCTCGTCAGCCTACCTCTGCCAAGAGGGCGAGGAGGGACACGGACGCACCGAGCTCGCCACCTCCTCCCTTCCAGCCTGCCTGGCCTCCCGACCCTCTCGCGACGCCACGGAGACGACCACGCGCCCTAACCCCCCTGGATCCCCTCGCCGCTCCCTCTCTTTCCTCGGGCCCTCTTTCCCCGAGCTCACCGAACGGAGCTGCCGCCACCGACGAGCTCCATCGCGGCCACCCCAACCCCCTCCCCTCCCCGACATGCCCCCGAGCTCCGCCGAGCCCTCTCCTTCCTCCTCACCGAGCCTCCCGACGCCGGAGCGCCCCGAGGCGCCGCCCCACCATTTTCCCCCTTCTCGGACCCGCCGGACTTCGCCGCCGAATTCATCGGCTCCGGTGCCCCCCCGAGCTCGCCGATGCCCTCATCGCACCCACGGTGAGCCCCCGAGTCATTCCCCCCTCTTCCCGACTCGTTTTCCCCCCCCTTAGCCACCGTCTCCACTACGACCGAAGTTCGCCGCCGCCGTGCCTCGTCGCCGGCGTGGCTAGAGCCCCGATGACCCGAAGCCAACCTCACCACCGCCCTCACCGCAGCACCAGGAACCCGTAGCGCCCTCCGTTTCCCCTCTAGTGCGCCGCAACGCCGTGTCCGAGCGTGCCCGAGCTCCGGCTGCCGCATAGCTCGTCGCCGGTGCCTCTACCGGCCGCCCCGAGCTCAAACCTCTCCACCAAGAGCCTCAGCTCATCCCCAGCTCCCCGTAGGTACCCTCCCCGACTCTTTTGGTGGCCGGATTGGAAATTCGCACTTGCGCCGCCGCGTCGGGCTCGCCGGCGGCTAAACGCCGGCGCCCGCTGACCGCTGACCGACGTGGGTTGACCACGTCAGGTTTGACCTCCCCCTCTCCCTCACTGACATGCGGGCCCCGCTCGGCTAATTAAATTAGATTAGTATTAACTAAGTTAGGTTAGTTAGTTAGACACTGACACTCGGGACCCACCGGTCAGGATTTGACCTGGGCCGCCGCAGTTGACCGCTGACGTCATAGTGACGTCATCTTGTATAATTATTTGATTTTCTGGAATTATTTTAATTCAGTAAATTTCAGAAAATACTCAGAACTTCTAAAAATCATATAAATTCAACCATAACTCGGATTGAAATAATTTATATATGAAAATGATCAGAAAAATATGAAGAATCTGTTTATGCCATGATCATGCATGTTTGAACAAGTTAACATCACTGAATAGGATGAATCATGATTAGGGTAATTTATGAAATAGCATTTGGAGTTGGAATTCAACCTTGTTTGAATTCCACTTCAACTAACTTGGATTATTATTGCATTAGGTGAATTCAGTTCCTTAACATGCTCATGCATCATATATGTGCATTGCATTGATTGTGTTCTCTCTTGTTGCCGGTAATTGTCCCCTCCGGTGAGCGATGTACCGGCGATGATTATTCGATGACACCGATGAAGAACTATTATCTTCAAGTGCCGAGCAAGCAAAACCCCTTGTTCATTCCGATACAATCCCACTCTCGCTCCTGCTCTATTTTACTGCATTAGGACAACAACGACTCATGTGTTACTTGCAGCGGTAGCTGAACCCCTTGATCCTTTGCATGACCTGTCATTCCACAAGAACTAGATGAAACCCACTAGCATGAGTAGGAATTGTTTGAGCCATGTTGTGCCTACTCATTTATGCTTGTTGTCATGCCTGCTACTGCTTAGAGTTGAGTCAGGTCTGATTCATCGGGGATGAATCGGAGGTGTGTGAACATGTCCTACTGCGTGTGTAAGCTAAGTGTGTGAACACTATTTGGTAAAGGTAGCGGTGAGAGGCCATGTAGGAGTACATGGTGGGTTGTCTCATTGCAGCCGTCCTCAGGAACTGAGTTCTGTGTTTGTGATCCATGAAACAGTTACTACCACGCATTGGGCCCGAAACCAATGGACCCTCTCGGCTTCTTGACCACCCTTGTCCTCGGTCAGGAGTTGCAAGTAGTTTCGTGTTTGTAGCATCTTTGGGGGCCGCATAGCACTGACCTTAGGGGTGGGTTGTGTTGCGGTAGGCACCGTGGCCCGGTGTACCGATTCGCCTGCTTGGTGTCTCGGGAACCTGTACACATCGTTCGGGGCCGTATGGGAAACCTCGGCGGACTCCTGCGGATGGAACCCGAATAGGCGATAAACCTGGACTAGGGACTTGAGTGTTTAGGTAGGCCGTGGCCGACACCCACGTTGGGCTTCCGCTTGAAGGTTGCCGAGTACATGTCGTGTAAACGGCGGTAAGTGGTGGGAGCGTGTGTGAAGAAGTACACCCCTGCAGGGTTTAATATGATCTATTTGAATAGCCGTGTCCACGGAAAAGGACTTCTGGATTGCCTATATCAGTTCATAGACAAGTGAAAGTGGATACTCTAAAATGCGCAAGATAAGCGTGAGTGCTATGGATGGCGTTCTCGTAGGGAGACGGGAGCGGGTCCATAGTGGTGTATTGATATGGTGAATATGTGGACTCGTGTGCGCCATCTCAAAAGAGTTACTTGCGATTAGTTCAGGATAGCCACCGAGTCAAAGGCTGGCTTGCTGCAGTCAAACTCCACCACCCCCCTTGATCTTTGATGCATATGTAGTTAGTTACGATGTAAGTCTTGCTGAGTACAATTGTACTCACGTTTGCTTATCTTATGTTTTGCAGAGAGACGTCAGTCTCGCTAGTAGTTCCACGTGGACTTCGACGTTTAGCTTGTTACCTCAGCTACGATCTTGTGCCTTCGGCAGGATCTGGTAGATAGCCAGGCTTCTCAGCCCTTTTCATTTATAGTTGTCTGTACTCAGACATGATTAGCTTCCGCTTGTGCTTTGACTTGTATGCTCTGAGTGTTGGGTCATGAGACCCATGTTTGTAATATCTCGCTCTTCGGAGCCTAATGAATAATATTTGAGTCGTAGAGTTATGTTGTGATGCCATGTTGTATCTACGCATATTGAGCATAATGTGTGTATGTTTGAAATGCTTGGTATGTGTGGGATCCGACAAACTAGTTGTTTATCCTTGGCAGCCTCTCATATGGGGAAATGTAGTCTCGTGCTTCTGAGCGAAAGTAGTCCGCTACAGCCCGGTTCACCGGAGTCCTGCTAGCCCAGCACTACTGCTAGGACACTACACTGGCGGCATGTGTTTCACTGCCGTTCCTATATGTCTGTCCTTCGGGAAATGTCACGCGGTGTTATTCGAGTCCTGCCTAGCTCGCTACAGCCCGGGATACCGGAGTCCTGTTAGCCAGTGTTACAGCCCGAATACATACGTTGATGACCGACATGCTCGATGTGATTCATGTATGCCTGTCCCCATAGGTTAGCGCCGCTTTGGGTTCACGACTAGCCATGTCGGCCCGGGTTCTTTGTCATATGGATGCTAGCGACACTATCATATACGTGAGCCAAAAGACGCAAACGGTCCCGGGACATGGTAAGGCGACACCCGTGGGAATACCGTGTGTGAGGCCGCAAAGTGATATGATGTGTTACATGCTAGGTCGGTGTGACTTAGGATCGGGGTCCTGACAATATCGCCACAGTGCAGGAAGGGACGTTCGTTCTAGACAGAGAGAAGGACGAGCTCACAATGGCCCTCGGGAATCCTGAGCACCCTGGACGGACACGAGGCACGCAAGGATCCGTTCCGTGGAAGGCTGGGTTTCCGGACGTAGGCGGTTACAAATGCCAAGAGAGGAGGAGGAAAGTGGAGCAGAGCAAACTGCAGGAGCTGCACGCAAGGGTAAGGAAGCTAGAGGAACGAGAAGAAGTTCGAAGCAAGCGACCTGCCAAAGCTACCCCGCCATCTCAGTGGAGAAGCAACGTGGCTTCCACCAAGCTGCTTCAGCCGGAGCCTGTCTTCACGGCTCCTACTAGCTACCCCGTGAATGCTATCACAGAGTCTCAACATTGCCACCTTATGACGCAATGGCAGAACTACAAAGTCAAGGCGACTATCGGCTCTCTTCGACCTCCTGAACCCGGCGCCACTTTTCACTGCCGTCCAATTACAGAAGGATGTGCTAGGGTGATGGTGGACGAAATAACGGAGGGATTTGAGGAGCTCGTGCTTGACCACTCTACCGGTGAAGGGGAGACTCGGCTAGGTTCTGCTCTGAAGACTCGATGCCTATGGTGGAAGGAGCTCATCAACCTTCCGAACTGGACGCCTCCGCCTCCTAATCCTCCGCCGGCGAGTCAGGGCACTTCGCCTCCTCCTCCGCCTGCTCCTCCGGCGAGTGATCAGGGCACTCCGCCTCCTTCTCCGGCGCGTGGCGGCACTCCGCCTCCTTCTCCGCCTGCACCAACGCGCCCGACTAGCCAGCCTCCTCCTTCTCCGCCTCGTCAGCAAGGGCGGAAGAGACCTGCCGCCGCTCTGGCGCATCGTAGTCCTTCTCCTCCACCTCGTAAGCAACGAAAGAAGACGGCCGCAACCGCTCGGCCTGCTCCGGCGTCTAGCAGTACAGCCAGAGGTGGGAGGTAATACAAATTAGGTCCATCTCTCAAGACTCCAGAGAAGTTACCATACGAGATGACCGAACAGAAAAACGCGGATATCTGTCAAGCCCAAGTGAAGGACTACTTCAAAACGCAAAGAGCTAAGAGACATCCACCTCTGGAGGAGAAGATAGATCTGGTTAAAGCGAAGCGCACTTTGGATGCCCTGAAGTGACCACCACCATCTCCGTCGCAAACCAACTATGAGCGCATTACTGAAAGGACATATAAGGAAGCGAAGCGGTCGGGAAGTACTTGCAGTGACAAAAGGTTACAAAAACGAAGAAGTGGGAAAAAATTCCCCAGCTCGGCAAACAAGCGAACCAATTGTGCTCCCCGCTTAAGGTGTCTAGAGATATCGTCCACTAGTGCAGAACCGGGCTTTAGCGCCGGTTCGTAAGGGCCTTTAGTACCGGTTCCAAAACCAGCACTAAAGAGTGGAGACTAAACGCCCCCCCCCCCCCACCTTTACTACCGGTTCGGCACGAACCGGTGCTAAAGTGCCACCACGTGGCACGAGCCAGGCCCGGGTGCTGGTAGACCATTAGTACCGGTTGGTTTTATTTCTTATTTCTTATTTTCCATTTATTTTGTATTTTCCATTTAATATTTTTTTGTTTGCTGGTATTTTACGATACTACATATTGTACACGTTATGCATATATATAAATAGATTTTCTCGTAGAACCACATATATATATAAATATATATCATCGAATATCTCACAACCAACACCATGAATTATTCACACATACACATGTATATATATATATATATACAATTTCTCCTACATGTTGCCTTGGTGCCTTCGGAGCACGATGACAAGTGGTTCATGGGGCGGTAGCGGGTAATAATATTCTCCTTTGGGATCTATCACCTGGTCGAGCAAAAATCCCGCTATTTCCTCTTGAAGTGCTAGTATGCGGTCCGTTGGTAGGAGTTCTCCCGCACCTCTCTGAACTGTTAAGAAGGAGATCAATATGCATGTCTATTAGTTGTGTGACTAGATATCGATAATGGTGTGAATATTGTTCTGACAAACGTACCCAGTCCTGTCTTTGAGATATGCTCCTTTCGGACGCCATCATGCGAATGTTCTCGCAAACGTAGAATGCACACAGATCATTTCCCTGCGCATCCTTCAGGGCCTTTACGAGAATGGAATTGAATCAGATAATGATTAATCAAGCATGACAATTAATTAATGGTATTGAAACAAGAATTAAAGAGATGGTAGCTAGCTAGGTAGCTATTACTTAATTACTTACCTTTGGTCGATACCAAAACAGCTTTTTTGCCCATTTGCCTGGAGTCGCCTTGATGAACTTTGCCCAAGCCCTGCCCACCGGCAAAGAAAATTAATAAAGGGGTTATTAAATAGTTCATATCAGGAAATGATGAACTAAATAGGCCGAGATATAGTTAATAATGATTGAAATTACCTGTTGACTATCCCCTTTACGATGGTGTAGTCACTTACTTCTCTAAGTAGTGAGTCCAGTACTTCAACTTTTCCTTCCTCAACTTTAATGTCTAACAAGATCCAGTGGAAACTGCATGCGCACACGTTTGCATGTCTTAATTAAGCGGGCATGTGCATAACACTAATCAACTACCGTAAACCCTATACACTTAATTTTTAACATCTAGCTAGCTAGTAAGCTAAAACAGAATTTGTAGTACAAGACAATGTGACCCACAGGAAATTGTAAGGAAGTAGTATATCTTCATTGGTATTGAGGCGCTTGAAGAACTCTAGCATGCTTTCCTCTAAACTTGCTCGATAAGTTGGAAGATTCCATGTGTACTCATTAATGGTATTTGGGTCAATGAACCCAATGCCATAGCGTCCAGCTTTTTTCATTTCATACATCTTTATCCTGCATATAATACCACAGAAAAGAATATAGTGAGGATAATTACATGTAATGAATGATCAAAATGATCACTACAGCTAGCTTGAGACTTAAATTACAGAAAGAAATCACTTACAGACAATAACAACTGACGATAGATTTTTCGAGTGTGTCTTGATTGTATAACTGAAATAGTTATGAATACTCAAAGGATAGAGCTTTCTCATGGAAGTAATGCTCCTCCTTGACATTCACCATGAGGGACACTCGATTGGAAATCTTTGTAATGTTCATGTACCATTGATGCAATTCATACATTCTCGTTGGGAGGTTCTTGACCTTGTCTGGCTCGACCAAAGGTTGGCCCCGGACATATTTCCGTTTTATTTCCTCCTCTCTAAGTGGAGACATGGGCTCGATTTCGAGGAGTTGTCCAACAGTGATCTTTAGCATTTCAGCCTACATTATATGCTCCTCGGTTATTATCACATCGCCCAGCTGGGGAACGTTAACGGTTTGCCCACAATAATATCAGGCGCGCGTACTCGCATGTGTTGTTGGCACAACAAGCGGGGGGATCGATTGCGCTGCCTGCAGTTCTCCCAGGTGGGGAACGGTTTTCCTGCATTTTTTGACAGCTGCTTGTTGGCTCGAGCTCGAGCTCGCTTCCTTCTATAGCCGTGCTCGGTGTAGCTTCCTGATTTGGCGCTCATAGTCTGAATCAATAGGCTTGGGAGCTTGTTTTCTTTCCATATGAATAAAGTGGTCAATAACTTTCTCAGGTACTTTCTCCTTTGGCGACGGTGCCGGTTTCGGTCCAAAATGGGCATCCACTTGGGCCCGCACTATGGCTGTGTTTTGCTCCCTCATGTTGTAAGGCCTCTGAGGAAGAGGAGCAAGGCTTGGACCATATTTATATCGCTTGTCTCCGCCTGTACTTTCTGTACTACCTTGACTCGTACCGCTACGCACCATAGCTGTGGCGTGTCTCTTCTGCGATTGCTGAGATGGCGGAGACGGCTGACGTGGCTGAGTTGGAGCAGGAGGAGTGGCCTGACATTGTGCCGGACTTGAAACAGGAGGAGTGGCCTCACGCGTTCGTGGACTTGGAGGAGGTGGCGGACTTCGAGGAGGAGTCGGCTCACGCGTTCGTCGACTTGGAGGAGTGGGAGTCTGCTGACTCGGTGGCGGACTTCGAGGAGGAGTCGGCTCACGCGTTCGTAGACTTGGAGGAGCGGGAGTCTGCTGAATCGGTGGTGGACTTCGAGGAGGAGTCGGCAGACGCGGTGTCGGTGGACTTCGAAAGATGATCAAATCCTTTCTCCATAGGATGATACGATGTACGGCCTCTCCCAGTGTGTGCTCGTCGTCACCTCCAGGAATGTCAAGCGCTAGCCTCGAATATGGGTCCACCACTTCATCAACCATGACACGAGCATAGCCCTCTGGAATCGGGGTGCAATGGAAGGTTGCTTCGGGGATAATTGTAAAAGCAACAACGTCCGCCACCTTCATGGATATGTTCTTCATTTTGGAGTGTAGCTCATAGTTAGTGTTCTCTATGATGTCATCCATAGGGTATATATCCAGCAGTGTGTCGCCCGGGGCGGAACCAACGCTGCTTCTCGGCATGGATGGGACGATGCTATCCAATACCGTACGATCATCGGTTGCTGCTGCCGCTGCTGAGACCCCCTTTCCTGGCTAAGTGAGTCGATCTGCTGCTGCTACTGCTGGAATTTGAGTGCCAAGTCCGCGTGCCTTGCTTCTAGGCCTTGAAGGTGTTCTGTGTCCTGCTTCCTCTGCTCCTCCTCCAGCTTCCTCTTCTTCTCCTCCTCCATCTTCTTTCTTGCACGGGTCCTGTAGTCGTCGTTCCATTCCGAAAAGCCGTCATACCGGGGAATAACGCCCTTGCCTCATGTTCTTCCCGGGTGTTCAGGATTTTCTAGGGTGCGCGTAAGCTCGTCGTTCTCTCTGTTGGGCGTGAACACCCCCTGTCGGTGTCAAAACCGGCGGATCTCGGGTAGGGGGTCCCGAACTGTGCGTCTAGGCGGATGGTAATAGGAGACAAGGGACACGATGTTTTTACCCAGGTTCGGGCCCTCTCGATGGAGGTAATACCCTACTCCTGCTTGATTAATATTGATGATATGGGTAGTACAAGAGTAGATCTACCACGAGATCGTGAGAGGCTAAACCCTAGAAGCTAGCCTATGGTATGATTGTTGTTCGCCCCACGGACTAAAACCCTTCGGTTTATATAGACACCGAATAGGGTTAGGGTTACAGAGTCGGTTACAATGGTAGGAGATCTACATATCCAGATCGCCAAGCTTGCCTTCCACGCCAAGGAAAGTCCCATCCGGACACGGGACGAAGTCTTCAATCTTGTATCTTCATAGTCCAGGAGTCCGGCCAAAGATGATAGTTCGGCTATCCGGACACCCCCTAGTCCAGGACTCCCTCAGTAGCCCCCGAACCAGGCTTCAATGGCGATGAGTCCGGCGCGTAGATTGTCTTTGGCATTGCGAGGCGGGTTCTTCTCCAAATTCCATATACTTGTCGAATAGTGTCCGGCTTCTGATAAATGCTGCGCTCCTCGGCTTCCACGCCTAATAATGGCCATCTTCCACGTGTTTGAATGAATGCGAAAAGTCAGGGTATCTTTACATTTACGCCCCTTGCTGTGCAAATGAGCCGTCTATAAAAGAGACGGGGATCCAGATCCGGATCACACCATCCTCCTTTCGCGAGCCTTCATCAGAGCGCGTTTGACAAAAAAACCCATTCCACCATGGACAGTCGACGCAGCTCCTCGTCTCGCGCTCCCAGCCCGTAGCCCGGAGATTGGGGGAGATGCTCAGTCCCGCACAGCGAATTGGTGGTGCTCCAAACCAAGGGGTTCCTTCCCCCGACCTTCATGGTTCCGGTGCGTTCCGGACTCGCCACTTATAAGGGCGGGAAGCAGGCGGAGAGCGTCCCCGATCCCTCTAAGGGAGAGTGGGTATGCTTCGTCTCTTACCTAATGAGAGGACTCGGATTTCCAATCCATCCGTTTCTCCGGGGGCTTCTGGAGTTCTACGGCCTCCAGCTGCACAACCTTACGCCTGCCTCCATCTTGCATATAGCGGACTTTGTGGCCCTTTGCGAGCTGTTTCTGGGCGTTGAGGCCCATTTCGCTATGTGGAAGAGATTGTTCTGCATTGTGCCTCGTTCTTACGAAGGGTCAATATATCAAGTGGGCGGAGCCGAATTATGGCGCATCGCCGGGATCGGATACTTATCCAGAAACCCAAAGAAGGCGTCCGATGACTGGCCCTCGGAATGGTTCTACATGGAGGACGTCCCGCTGCCGGATCCTATTCGGATCGGCCTTCCGGAGTTTAGCAATGCTCCTCTGAAGAAGCTCCTAAGCTGGCGCCATGGAGCCCTGTGGGGAAAATGACCGACGTCCTTTACTTGATGAGCCGAATAAGATTATCGGCTCATGCCGGATTGACCATGATTGGAGTCATGGCAACCTGCATTATGAGGGGAGTGCAGCCGCTCCAATATAGAGGCCACCCCATGTGGGATTTCAACGGGGAGGACGATGCCACCCGCCATGGCCGCAAAGGGCCGGGATCGGTCATCGAACTGGTGAAGACCTTGTCCGCCATGTACAAAGGGGAAGAGGAGGATTTTCTTCGCGTCGATCCGCTGAACGGGTTTTCTTGAATAATCCTCGAGTTGGGTAAGCAAATATCTTTGTGGCCTGTCCGATCCATGTTCCCGTGGTTAAATATCTCATTTCATGGTTTCTACGCAGGAACTGCGTCGGGCCGTGGAGAAGATACACAACCCGCCCCCACAACCCGAGGATCCGGAACGATCCCTCGATCTGGCCTCCGAAGAGGACCCGTATATAAAGGTGGAGCTGATCGACGGGGTGTTCCACCAACTTAGCAACGACAATGCTTTGGTTGCCATACGGCCGACTACCCCGGATTATTTCCGGCCTCCCAGGTAACCGTGACCGAAGTCCGGATACCATGACCCACCCGTACTTTCCTTCTAATCACCACGTATTTGATGGTGTTTCACAGGGGGTGCCTTCAAGGCAGGAGGCCGAGCTCGCGGCGGCTAGCCAACAAGGGGCAGTGCGGCCCAGCAGGCTAAAAAGAAGTGTGGTCCGGATCGAAACTCCGCCGCAATGGTATAGCGCGTCACCATATACCCATGATTGATTCCTGGAAGGCGTACTAACGCTGGTGCTCTTTTCAGGAAAAAGAGCGCTCGCCGGACTGAGTCCGGAGAGGCTACCAATCGAACCTCCGCCAACCAGGCTCCAAAGCCGGGTCCAGAAGCAGAGGTGAGCACGAGGCGTGCGTCGGATGCTCCTCCGACAGAGGATGCCGACAGATTGTCTGCCACCAACTCCGAGGTGGAGAGCGCCATGAATCACAAAGCGCCACGGACAGTTCTTCGTGGACGCAGTTTTATCCCAAGAGGCCTTGAATGCCTTCAATTCAGGAGATGCGCACCTCCGTGCCGCTCAAGATGGTCTAGCCAGAGCCACGGAGCAGTATGTAAAGGACATACGGGTGAGGAAATTTGACAGTTATATATGCCAGTAGCCCCCGAGACTTAAAATAGTTAGAATAACTGATTTAAGGATCATTTGCTATGCAGGATCTTACAAAAAAGAATACCCGACTGTCTCAGGAGCTTGAAGAATGCAAGGCCCAACTTGAGGTCAAGCATTAGCCGCTACCGGGGGAGCCACAGAGACCCCCTCTTGTAATATATGCTTCAAAAGATAAATAGTTTGTGAAGTGCGGCATGTGTGTAAATCTGATAATAATATTGCAGATGGCGCCGGACTAGATCCAGACAAGCAACAACTCTTGCGCCGATTGAAGGCCGGCGAGAATGTGCTTACAAGGGTGAGGCAAGAGAAAAATAATCTCCAAGATGCCCACACCCAGCTGGGTGAGGAACTAAAGGATGTTCGTGCCCAGCTGTCTGACTCCGTGAAGGAGAATCGGCGACTTCGTCGCGGCATTTACAGTAAGTGCTTGAGCGAACTTTGAAAAAGAGTTCGGCGAGGAAGTCAATTAATAGAGTTATGTCTGTAGGTATGCTCATGGGTCGTCCTGAAGAGGAAATGCCCGGTTCTACGGGTGACCTTCTTCCCGAGCTATTGCAACTGCACGAACGAGTTCGGCAAGTGAAGAAAGGCGTCGCCCAGGCCTTGTGGCCATCTATCTCCCTACCCGAAGGCCTTGGAGAGCTTGCGGAGAAGCTTCAGGGAGCACGGCGGCGCTTCCGGCTATGCAAGATATCGGCCTGTCGTCAAGGCGCCAGGAGGCTCGGGCCATGGTGAAGACGCGGTTCACGAAGGCCGACCCAAACCATATGGCCGAGGTCGGACTCAGGGGCCCGACGGGAAGGAGATCCCTGTGAGCTTAGTGTACGGCCAAGTAGAGTTGGCATAAAGTATTCCCAGCAGGATCAGAACTAGACAGCCTATTAGACGACATTGAAGAGGAATGCAACCAGTCAATTTGACTATGTAATTTAAAATGACATGTAAAATGCCTTCTAGCCGGATTGTAGATCGTTTGTCGTAGCGGACCTTTTCGCTTCAACCTCGGGACCCAATAGTCTGGAGTGTGTCCGAATACCTTCGCGGTTATATAAAAACCGGGGTATGCGTGGAGACCAGGCGTAGGGGTCATAAGTGCTTTATCGCATAAGTGCCCAACTAGTTATGTTATATTACATGGTTAGTAAGAAACATCTTCCAGGAGAATAGTTCCGTTAGGGGTTCCTTTCCTCGGGAGGCATGCCCTAAAGTGCATGTCCGGACTGCGAAAAAAGGTAAAAGCATCTGGGGGCAGATAAATGAAAAATAAAAAATCATCTTTTAGTTCACTCACCGAATATTCCCTTAAGAACGCTAGCTTTCGACTTCACCCAGTCTGAGGTACACGTCCAACTGACCCGGCGGTAACAATCGCAGAGGTGCTCCCTTTACCACCTAGCCGAACAATCGGGAACGTAGGGGTAAGCACAGGAGCCAGGCAGCCTAGCTTGGCCAAAACTTAAGTCATATCGATGCATATAATGGTGAATAAAAGGTACATGCGGAAGTGTGACACATGTGTTGGGCATGAAGCCCGTATAAATAAGCTTCATTAAAGAAGCCCCTGTATAATGAGCGCGGATAGCGCGTCAAGTGTGTCTTGAACAATGCGTAAGCGAGCCTCTAAAGGCTTCAAGAAGAAGGAGGAGGAAGGAGTGAAATAAAAGAGAAAAAATAGAAAATGTGGACGGAGGAAGGAGACGAACTCAGAGTCCAGCGCTTAGGCGTAGAATCTTCGTAGATGGGCTGCGTTCCATGGGTTCGGCTCGAGTCGGTTATCCGATGCGTTTCGCAGACGGTATGCTCCGCCGGTCAGGACCTGGTCGATGATGAAGGGACCTTCCCATTTTGGCTTGAGTTTGTCCTTTTTCTTGACTGGCAGGCGTAGAACTAGTTCGCCAACGTTGTAAGCTTTGGCCCGTACTTCCCAGCTTTGATATCTTCGAGCCTGCTGTAGATAAAATGCGGAACGAGCTTTTGCCACGTTGCGCTCCTCCTCCAATGCGTCCAAGCTGTCCTGCCGATCGAGCTCGGCTTCTCTTTTTTCATACATGCGCACGCGAGGTGAGTCATGCATTATGTCGCAGGGCAAGACTGCCTCTGCGCCGTATACCATAAAAAATGGTGTGAATCCGGTAGTACGATTCGGCGTGGTCCGCAGCCCCCAGAGTATGGAGTCGAGCTCCTCAACCCAAAGGCGTGTTAGATTCCTTGAGGGACCGCACTAGTATGGGTTTAATGCCGCTCATGATTAGACCGTTTGCTCGCTCGACTTGACCGTTGGTTTGAGGGTGATAGATTGAGGCGTAATCGAGCTTGATGCCCATGTTTTTGCACCATAATTTGACCTCATCGGCCGTGCAGTTGGTGCCGTTATCAGTGATGATACTGTGGGGGATGCCGTAACGGTGCACTACCCCTGATATGAAGTCTATCACCGCCCGGATTCGCCGCTTTAACGGGCTTGGCCTCTATCCATTAGGTGAATTTAGCCACCATGACCAAGAGGTATTTTGGCTGGTGGGTTCCTCCCTTAAGGGGTCCAACCATGTCAAGCCCCCATATCGCGAACGGCCAGGTGATGGGTATAGTTTTGAGGGCGGTGGGTGGCATGTGGCTTTGGTTAGCAAAAAGCTGGCAACCGACGCATCGTTGGACTAAATCCTGCGCATCTGCCGGGCCGTCGGCCAATAAAATCCTGTATGTAAGGCCTTGCCTAAAAGGGCCGGGCTGCGGCGTGGTGCCCACCCAGTCCGGCATGAATTTCAGCCAGGAGGTTTCGCCCTTCCTCTTCGGAGATACACCTTTGAAGGACTCTGTTGTGCTTTTCTTATAAAGCTCTCCTCATGGACTTTATAGGCTTTGGATCGCCGTACTATGCAGCGTAGCCTCATTTTGGTCTTCGTGGAGTTCCTGCCTAGTTAGGTAGGCTAGGAATGGTTCCGCCCACGGGCGATGACCGCCATTATTTCGTATGACGGTGTTATTTCGCTGGCGAGCCTCCGATTGTGTCGAGTGTTCGTGTCGAGCGGTGCGGTTGGGTCCGGATTGTTATTTCCGGACTCCCCTTCCCATAGTACGGATGGCTTGAACATCCGTTCCAGGAAGATGTTGGGCAGGACGGCATCGCGTTTTGCGCCGATGCATGCCAATACGTCCGCCGCCTGGTTGTTATCCCGGGCTATATGATGAAATTCGAGCCCTTCGAACCGTGCTGACATTTTTGGGACCGCATTGCGGTACGCTGCCATTTTCGGATATTTGGCATCAAAGTCTTCGTTGATTTGAGATATCGCGAGGATCGAATCCCCGCACACCTCTAGGCGTTTAATGCCCATGGAGACTGCCATCCGGAGGCCGTGCAGAAGGGCCTTGACGGTGTCCTGGACTAGGGGGTACTCACCACGTCGTCCCCCAATCGGTTAGATTGGGACGAGGACCCCCAGAGTCGCATACTCATGGGCCAGTCCGGATAGTTGCCGCATACAAGGAAGATTCCACAAGACTTGGCGATCAAGACAAGGACTCCTCCCAACCGGCGTATTGGGCTAGGACTCTTGTTATCCTAGGCCTCTGGTGCATTATATAAACCAGGGCAAGGCTAGTCGACACAGATACAATATACAACAATCATAACATAGGCTAGCTTCTAGGGTTTAGCCTCTACGATCTTGTGGTAGATCTACTCTTGTACTACCCATATCATCAATATTAATCAAGCAGGAGTAGGGTATTACCTCCATCGAGAGGGCCCGAACCTGGGTAAAAACATCGTGTCCCTTGTCTCCTGTTACCATCCGCCTAGACGCACAGTTTGGGACCCCTACCCGAGATCCGCCGGTTTTGACACCGACATTGGTGCTTTCATTGAGAGTTCCGCTGTGTGTTCGGCAAAAGGTCGATGGCTCGCCTGCAGATCAACTGCGACTTCGGCATCTTCGTCACCAGCTCGACTGGTCATCTTGGTTCGACCAAGGACTGCGCCCTACCTCCGATCGTCATGTTCGGATGAGGGCCTTCATCAACATCAACTCCGATCTCTATCAAGATCATGGAGGAATCATCCAGGGAGCCCGGGGGCTCAACGTCAACATTGCCCTCGGGCGACCGTGCTGTTTTTCTGGATAGCGAACTTGCATCCGCCGTCACCGCCTCCTCGAGCGTCGCTTTGACGATTGCTTCGGTGGAATTGTGCGGAATTGAGTCTACAACAACCCTGGAAAATTTCGTCGAGTTCCGATGAAGGAATCTCTGGCAATCTCCGATATACCGGAGCCGCATTGAATCTGGACGAGAATCCTGACGAGTTTAGGGCGTGGTGTCCAGCTTCTAGCTCAGACTTCCTTTGGAAGATCCAACCGTTGATCGGCTGCGGAATTCCTATATCTACCACCCCTCAAAATTTCAGCTCGATCCGACCGTCCAAACTCCGGGACCCTTCCGATTAGTGCATCACTTTTCGGATCTGTTTTCTGCGCGAAAACGAATCCGACCCGAGTTCGTCTTTTTTTGAACGGGATTTCGGACATCCTTTTTGAAGGAAGTTTTGTATGGGGTATTGTGTTTTGTTCCCGAACACGTCACACTAACTTTAAGATCTTTTGAACATGATCTTCAACATCATGCTGGTGTCAAACCAGTCCGGCAATATTGCTCCACGGCTGCCGACCTGCACTAGACAGGTCGTCACTTTGTTGAGCCGAGCTCAACTTCTTCGGATCGTCATCTCGACAAGCCGAACAAGACTCCGACATCGCGAAGGATAAATCATCACCAACATCACCGCCCTACGGATTACACGGAGCGGGCATACCGGCATCACCGCACGGTCGCTTCATCAAGCCGGCATCGACCACGTCACGATCTGCATCGGCAGGGCCGCACTATTGCTTCTTCAAGCTGGTGTCCATCACGCCGACCTACTTCGACATCTCGGCTGGACCGGGGGCTTCGCCATCTCTTCATCAACCTACTCCGGACACTTCGGCGTCACTAGCCGACAAGGCAATGGGTGCGCGGATCGAGTCCCAATTTTGGGAATCAACTTCCTTCGGATTGCTACAACAAATAAACTAGGTGCTATTAATCCTAGTATTTCCTTTTGCTCATTTGGGTTCATTTTTCCCAAGGAATTATTACTCTGGTTTGTCCATCATATATACGCAGGTCTATCAAATGGTGGCCGCATTAACGACGATCGCATGATGGTTCGGTCAGTTTCCGTACATAGTCCGGCGAACGTCGCATCCGGAACTCGGATCGACCTGTGAATTCAGGCTTTGTCACGCCTTTATTGCATTACGCCGACGACCTGCATTGACATTGACTTCGGCGCCAGGCCATATCTCTTTTATTACTCACTTTGCATAAATTATTTATTATGCAAGATTTTATTTATTTATTATTATTACTATTATCTCTGGTTTGCACTATTTTTTGTGCACAGGAAAATGATCCAGCCGGACTATATCCTTTGGCGTCACCTCGGCTGGACGGGGGGCTTCGTCAACACTTCACTACCCCATGCCGGGACTTCGCATCACCCTGCCGTCTCCGCATTGACCGTGCTATGTCACCACTTCGAGTGCCGAGCTCTTTGCTCCGCCACCTCGGGACTGCTCGAGGATGGAACCTTGTCCCGCATCAAGCTCGGACCGCGTCATCAATACCGAACACATTAACCAGCTAAGTTGTCTTCATGCTCAAAGTTTTAAATTTTTAATTTGTGTTCGGCTCGGCCAAGCATTATACTTTCTTGGAAAAAAGTTGCTTGTAAAAATTTCCTTGTCCAAACCCCGTTTACTTGGGGGCTTCCTTCATGAAGTTTTTTCCTCTTGCATATGGTTATACTTGTACGGCTTCGTTCCTTGTTCGTGTATTACGCCACAATATGCACCATATTGACTTAAGCGATTTGCAAGCTGGGTTGCCTGGCTCCTGTGCTTACCCTTACGTTCCCAATTGTTCGGCTAGGGAGTAAAGGGAGCACCTCCACGATTATCACGATCGGGTCACTCGAGCCAGACCTCAGACTGGGTGAAGCCGAAAGCTAGCGCTCTTATTGTTTTCAGTCATGGTCGGCACACAACGGAACTCATGAGTACGAAAAATCTATTGCACAAGTCTCATAATAACAATGAGCACCGAAGAAAGGTATCGGTGGGGGTACTATTTTCTTCGAAGATGCTTCTTACTCCTCGAAGTAATATAGCATAAGTTCCCTGAGCGCTTTATGCATTACAACCTTATGGCCTGATTGTCCGGTTATTGGAAACACCGCCGATATTCTCGATGATGGAGTACATAACACTTTTCGTCCTTGACCGAAGAGGGAGAAGCCGACGGTCGGTTAAGACGCGTTTAAAGTTTGGTTGAACATAGATATGATATAAGTACTTCGCACATGCAATCATTCTTTACCCAAGTCACTTGGGGGCTCTTAAATTTATATGAGCCGCTTTATGATAAGTGTTTTTCTTCTTAGTCGCTGCAAAGTTTTTATTATTATTTATCACTCCTTTTTTCGACACAAGTGTGCGGTCACTAGCCGGGAGCCTAATTTCTCTCTCAAAGCCGCTAGAGTTTAGTTTGCTAAACTGGCCTAGTAAGAAGTACTCCGCCTTCGGGATAGGAGGTTGAAGCCGTAGGCTGACCCGCTGAAGTTTTGAGATAGGATGTGTCATGATAAAGCACCATGTAAGCACCTTTTTTCTAAAGTCCAATTTTCGAATTGGCACCGACCACTTGATCTAGTTCGGACATTAACCTTTTGAATAAGTTTGTTGGCTTTTCGAGCCCATGGCACTGTTAAACTCTTTGTGTGTTTTCAGCACAAGTCTCGCAGGCAACGCCGACACCTTTAGTGATTCGGCAAAACATTCTCGGATATTGCTATATATGCATCGGTTTCAATTGTGTCTTCGCTCAATAGTTGGGTCGCCTGCTCCTGCGCTTGCCTCCTATGTTCCGCTTTGTTCGGCTAGGTGTGCAAAGGGAGAACCACTACGATTGTGCTTCCAGCTCACATGGTTAAGCACCTCAGTGGAGAAAGCCGAAAACTGACTGTCACAATAAGCGTAAACTGGTCGGCGATCCGATGACGGCGTTAAACGATGGGCCATTAATAACAATGGCCGAAGTGTTTACGGCTTGACCTCGACTGTCGCCAAACATTACCGGGGGCTAGTAACTGGCCTCCCAAACTAAATCCTCAATATTTTGCTCTTACATTGGAGCTGAGGTTTCATGATCATGCTTAACATGACAACCCAAAGAAAGGAACCGATAGCGGGACTATTTTCTTTGGAAGACATTTCTTCTGTTAAACAGTAATATAACATGTCTCTCCGCATACCTTTGTTTATAAAACCGTATGGCCAGATTGCCTTGTTTGTTGTAAATCTTTGCCCTCATAAAGGATTTATAAAGTAGGACAAACACTCCTCGGCTATTGGCCGAGGAGGTGGAAGCCGATGGTCGGTCAACAAAGTTTTGTACAAGGCGGATCCGAGCATTAATGACGTAAAGTACTTGGATACATAGAGTCATTACACATAATTTGTGATTTTACTATGGATATCGATCCTTAATTCGGCCTCCCGTGCCCGCATTAAGGCTCGGGGGCTACTGGGCTTCGGGCTTATTATTTACAAATACTAAAGGGGCACATCGATCCCCTGATCTGGTGTTGCCACCCGACCAGTGTCTCGGGGGCTACTGCATTGCCTGTTCTATGCAAAAAAGTTTAAGTGTAATACATTCTCCAAGGAGATTTTGATCCTCAGGTTGGTCGGCCGCACCCAACCTGAGTCTTGAGGACTGAGCACGCTGCTTTTTGCGTCCTGAAGTATTCTGTCGAAAGTAAGGACTTGATCCTCATCCGATTTTACAAATCAACCCGAGTCTCAGCATTCTTGGGATCAGCGGTCTTATGTCATCCTTCAGTGCATCTCGGGTTTTAGACCGATACACACCTTGAGGGCTACCGCTATATATCTCGTCAGAGAATAAATTGCATCAATAAAAAATATTGACAAAAATCGGCCCACATTCGGGGTGGTGCACCACCTCGGAAGCAGTCCGGCATAAAGCTCGGGCGCTAGTGGCTAGCTCCATAGAGGGCATTACCGACATTATGCTCGGCTAAACTCCTTCAAACTTCTTTGAACCAAGATGATTTACGACACCTCGGATACAGTCCGGTGTTGGAGCTCGGATACATAGTCCGGCGTTGGAGCTTGGATACAGTCCGATGTTGGAGCTCGGATACATAGTCCGGCGTTAGAGCTGGGAAGCAGTCCGGCATTGGTGCTCGGCTGCAAAAGATACTTCGAATGCAGTCCGGCGTTGGAGCTCGGACGCAAGAAGACGCTGCCGCCCGGGAACAACTTCAAACCCGAGGTGTGGCATAAAAATAACAAGGCATTGATAAAGGCCGAAAACTTAAAGGGGCTCCTCGGATACCCGACGTGTAAACACGTCGAATGCATTTCAGCGATCCTCAAGATCGAAGATGAGAAGATTTGTTGAACCAGTTTTCAAGACCGGCAACCGAAGATGAAGAACAGTTCGGAAGAATCCAGGAGCGTCCCTAACATGAAGACCGGTGCAGGGCTCGACGGTGTCCCGGACTAGGGGTACTCACCACGTCATCCCCAATCGGTTAGATTGGGCCGAGGACCCCTGTGGCCGCATACTCATGGGCCAGTCCAGACGGTTGCCGCATACAAGGAAGATTCCACAAGACTTGGCGATCAAGACAAGGACTCCTCCCCAAGCGTATCCGGCTAGGACTCTTGTTATCCTAGGCCTCTGGTGCATTATATAAACCAGGGCCAGGCTAGTCGACATTACGTATACAATATACAACAATCATACCATAGGCTAGCTTCTAGGGTTTAGCCTCTACGATCTCGTGGTAGATCTACTCTTGTACTACCCATATCATCAATATTAATCAAGCAGGAGTAGGGTATTACCTCCATCGAGAGGGCCCGAACCTGGGTAAAAACATCGTGTCCCTTGTCTCTTGTTACCATCCGCCTAGACGCACAGTTCAGGACCCCCTACCCGAGATCCGCCGGTTTTGACACTGACAGGCCTCGTATTCGGCTGCGTTGTTGGAGTCCGTATACATTATCTGAAGGACTTATTGGACTGTGTCCCTGGTTGGGGACGTCAGGACGATGCCAGCCCCCAGGCCGGCTAACATTTTGGAGCCGTCAAAGTGCATGATCCAATTGGAGTATGCGACGTACTCTTTAGGGAGTTCGGCTTCGGTCCATTCGGCCACGAAGTCGGCCAAATCCCGCGACTTAATAGATCGTCGTGGCTTATAGGTTATGTCGAATGGAAGGAGCTCTATGGCCCATTTAGCAATCCGGCCCGTCGCGTCGTGGTTGTTTATAATGTCGTTAAGAGGTACTTCGGAGGCTACCGTTATCGAACACTCTTGAAAGTAGTGTCGCAGCGTCCGGGATGCCATGAACACCGCGTATGCTATCTTTTGATAATGTGGGTACTGGGACTTGCATGGGGTTAGGACAGTGGACACATAGTAAACCGGTCTTTGAAGAGGGAACCTGTGTCCGTCCGTTGCTCGTTCGACGACGAGCACCACGCTAACAACTTGATGTGTTGCGGCGATATATAATAGCATTGGTTCGCCCATGTTGGCGCGGCCAGGACCGGATTTTTTTCCAATATGGCTTTTATTTCTTCGAGTCCGGCCGTGGCGGCATCCGTCCACTCGAAGTGATCGGTGCGTCGGAAGAGGCGGTAAAGGGGTAACGCCTTTTCTCCAAAACGGGAAATAAATCGGCTTAGAGCTGCTACGCATCGAGTCAATTTTTGTATTTGCTTGAGGTCTTTTGTAATATCCAATTGTGTCAGAGCTTGGATCTTGGCTGGGTTTGCTTCAATTCCTCTACCGGACAAAATGAAGCCCAAGAGCTTTCCGGCTGGAACGCCGAAGACGCATTTTTCCGGATTGAGCTTAATGTCGTATTTTCGGAGATTGTCGAATGTGAGCCTCAAGTCGTCTACTAGAGTTTCGACATGCTTGGATTTGACGACCACGCCATCTACATATGCTTCCACTGTTTTGCCGATCTGGTTTGCCAGACATGTCTGAATCATGCGTTGATATGTTGCGCCGACGCTTTTTGAGCCCGAAGGGCATTGTGTTGAAGCGAGAATGGGCCGTATGGAGTGATGAATGCTGTTGCAGCTTGGTGCAGCTCCGCCATCTTGATTTGGTGGTAGCCAGAGTACGCGTCGAGGAAGCACAATGAGTCGTGTCCTGCTGTGGCGTCGATAATTTGATCAATGCGAGGGAGGGGGAAGGGATCCTTTGGGCAAGCCTTATTAAGGTCTTTGAAATCAACACATAGGCGCCAGGATTTATCCTTTATTGGCACCATCACCATATTTGCTAGCCAGTCCGGATGTTTTATATCTCTGATGAATCCGGCTTCCAGAAGTTTGGCTAGCTCCTCTCCCATGGCCTGTCTCTTGGGTTCGGAAAAGCGCTGAAGAGCCTGTTTGACTGGCTTGAATCCTTTTAGGATATTTAGGCTGTGCTCGGTCAACCGATGTGGGATTCCTGGCATGTCCTAAGGGTGCCAGGCAAAAATGTCCCAGTTTTCTCGTAGAAATTCTCGTAGTGCGGCGTCTACATCAGGGTTTAATTGTGCCCCAATGGAGGCCGTCTTTGCAGGGTCCGTTGGGTGGACTTGGAATTTGACTATTTCATCCGCTGGTTTAAAAGAGGTGGACTTGGATCTTTTATCAAGTATCACATCGTCCCTATTCATCGTGGACCGCATCACAGTGAGTTCCTCGGCCGCTAGGGCTTCGGATAGTGCCTCGAGGGCTAGTGCGGCTGTCTTGTTTTCGGCGTGGAGTGCTATGTTCGGATCACTAGCGAGAGTGATGATTCCGTCAGGTCCGGGCATTTTAAGCTTCATGTACCCATAATGGGGTATAGCTTGAAAATTTGTGAATGCCTCTCGCCCTAATAAAGCGTGATATCCGCTGCTAAACGGGGCCACTTGAAATGTGACCTCCTCGGACCTGTAATTGTCCGGCGAAATAACACTACGCCCAAAGGTGATTTTTCCTGTGCAGCATGCTTCCCGGCTAGGGATTATGCCTCTAAAGGTTGTGCTGCTTCGCTCAATGCGGTTCCAGTCTATTTCCATTTTTCGGAGGGTTTCCTCGTAGATGAGGTTTAGTCCGTTGCCGCCATCCATGAGTACCTTATTAAGGTGAAAGCCGTCCACTATTGGACTGAGGACCAATGCGGCTGGTGCTCGGGCTGTTCGGAATTTAGGTTCGTCACTAGCATTAAAGGTAATAGCCGTGTCACTCAATGGATTTATTGTTGCTACTTGGTAGACTTCGGCAAGGTTGCGGAGTGTTCGTTTCCGCATGTTATTTGATGCGAAAGTCTCAAGACTGTTAATACTGTGACCGGTGTTGCTGGGCTGGGATTACGAGGCTAGAAGCTCTTCGCCACTTTTGGCCACCTGCCGTAGTATCCAACATGCTCAAGGCTATGAGTTGGAGTGGCGCCTCTGTGCTATGAATTTTGCAGGTCCGTTTAGCCAACCCTCTAGTACGGTTCCATGCCCTTTAGGGGGTTTTTGTTTTTTGATGTATAACCCAGGTGCTTGGTGATGATGCACCCTTTTATTCTGGACTAGGGCTGTATTCTTGGTTGGATTATCCCAAAATTTACTTTCGGATTTCCAAGCACTCTCCATCGCACAGTACTTTTGTACTATGGTCACCAAGTCAGCAAAGCGTGTAATTTCACGACGACTTATGGCGTTTAGGATTACCTTGTCCGTGCAATTATTGCATAAAAATAAGATTGCGTCCTCCTCTCGGCAGTCCTTTATCCTGTCCATAATCAGGAGGAATCTGGCCCAGTAGTGATGTACTGTTTCAGCGGGCTCTTGCCGAATTCGGGGTAGATCGCTAATGTTTGGGTGGGCGGGTGGAACTAAATCCGGAACCCCGTCCAATTTAAGACTCAGGGGCCAAGAAGTTTCCGAACTTGGAAGTTTGGATTTTTGAATGCTATCCAATGAATCCAACCCGCCGCCTGACTTTATGTTCAGGGCTTGATCGACATCCGTCCCTCTGCGGCAATCCGGCATGGAGGGATCGGGAATCCGGGCCTAGCTAGTCCTTAAGATAGAAGAAGAATCGCCGTATTGCCCCCACAGCAACATGATGGGTAGCCTGGGGAGAGTTGATCTCTCTCAGATCGGTTTTAGGCCCGATCTGGTCGTAGTCTGTGGTGACTCCCAGTGCGGCGATGCGATCCAAGAGCTCGTTTACGGAGGAGAGCTCGATCGGATCTAACTGCTCGGCAAGTTCCGAGTTGACGTGAAGATTGGTTTCGATGACCCGAGAAGTCATCGTCGGCGCGGTGGCCGAACTGGCGGTCATAAGAAAACCACCTAACCGAAGAGTCTGACCAGCAGCTAAGGCTCCTTTGGCAATAGTATCATCTTTAAAGATGGGATGAGGCATCCTTCCTGACGGCGACGGCACAGAGGAACTCTCAATGAAAGCACCAATGTCGGTGTCAAAACCGGCGGATCTCGGGTAGGGGGTCCCGAACTGTGCGTCTAGGCGGATGGTAACAGGAGACAAGGGACACGATGTTTTTACCCAGGTTCGGGCCCTCTCGATGGAGGTAATACCCTACTGCTGCTTGCTTAATATTGATGATATGGGCAGTACAAGAGTAGATCTACCATGAGATCAGAGAGGCTAAACCCTAGAAGCTAGCCTATGGTATGATTGTTGTTCGTCCTATGGGCTAAAACCCTTCGATTTATATAGACACCGAATAGGGTTAGGGTTACACAGAGTCGGTTACAATGGTAGGAGATCTACATATCCGTATCGCCAAGCTTGCCTTCCACGCCAAGGAAAGTCCCATCCGGACACGGGACGAAGTCTTCAATCTTGTACCTTCATAGTCCAGGAGTCCGGCCAAAGAAGATAGTTCGGCTATCCGGACGCCCCCTAGTCCAGGACTCCCTCACCCCCTTTCGAGCATCTTCTATTGCGTCAAGTATCTTTTGTTCGGCTCCTTTTAGACTTGCCTTCTTCGAAACCAGGCATGTCTTCAGGTCCAACGCCCCCCCATGCGCATAGAACCAGGTTCCGCACCTGGGGGGCCAGCTCCTAGTAACAGGAGTGACCCCTGCATCCTCCATCTCTTGCTCAGACTTATCCCACTTAGGCATTCCCACCGCGTAGCCTCCTGGACCCTGATACATCTCCAACGCATCTACAATTTATGAAGCATTCATGCTATTTTATTATCTGTTGTGAATGATTACGGGCGTTATTATACACTTTTATATTACTTTTGGGACTAACCTATTCACCGGAGGCCCAACCCATATTGCTGTTTTATTGCTTGTTTTAGTATTTCGAAGAAAAGGAATATCAAACGGAGTCCAAACGGAATAAAACCTTCGGCAGCGTGATTTTTCGGAAGAATATGGTCCCGGAGACTTGGAGTTCACGTCAGAAGAGCCTCGAGGAGGCCAGGAGATAGGAGGGCGCCCCCCCTACTGGGCGCGCCCCCTGTCTCCTTGGCCCCTCCAGCACCCCCCGACCGACTTCTTTCACCTATATCATCCCATATACCCTAAAAACATCGACAACGAAGATAGATTGGGAGTTTCGCCGCCGCAAGCCTCTGTAGCCACCAAAAACCTCTCTGGAGCCCATTCCGGCACCCTGCCGGAGGGGTGAACCCATCACCGGTGGCCATCTTCATCATCCCGGCGCTATCCATGACGAGGAGGGAGTAGTTCACCCTCGGGGCTGAGGGTATGTACCAGTAGCTATTTGTTTGATCTCTCTCTCTCTCTCTCTCGTGTTCTCTCTCTCTCGTGTTCCCTCTATGGCACGATCTTGATGTATCGCGAGCTTTGCTATTATAGTTGGATCTTATGATGTTTCTCCCCCTCTACTCTCTTGTAATGGATTGAGTTTTCCCTTTGAAGTTATCTTATCGGATTGAGTCTTTAAGGATTTGAGAACACTTGATGTATGTCTTGCCTTGCTTATCTGTGGTGACAATGGGATATCATGTGCCACTTGATGTATGTTTATGTGACCAACTTGCGGGTTCCGCCCATGAACCTATGCATAGGGGTTGGCACACGTTTTCGTCTTGACTCTCCAGTAGAAACTTTGGGGCACTCTTTGAAGTAATTTGTGTTGGTTGAATAAACGAATCTAAGATTGTGTGATGCTTATTGTATAATCATGCCCACGGATACTTGAGGTGACAATGGAGTATCTAGGTGACATTAGGGTTTTGGTTGACTTGTGTCTTAAGGTGTTATTCTAGTATGAACTCTATGATAGATTGAACGGAAAGAATAGCGTCATGTTATTTTACAATGGACTCTTGAATAGATAGAACAGAAAGGATAACTTTGAGGTGGTTTCGTACCCTACCATAATCTCTTTGTTTGTTCTCCGCTATTAGTGACTTTGGAGTGACTTTTTGTTGCATTTTGAGGGATAGTTATATGATCCAAGTATGTTATTATTGTTGAGAGAACTTGCACTAGTGAAAGTATGAACCTTAGGCCTTGTTTCCTAGCATTGCAATACCGTTTACGCTCACTTTTGTTAATAGTTACCTTGCTATTTTTATAATTTCAGATTACAAATACCTTTATCTACCATCCATATTGCACTTGTATCACCATGTCTTCACCGAACTAGTGCACCTATACAATTTACCATTGTATTGGGTGTGTTGGGGACACAAGAGACTCTTTCTTATTTGGTTGTAGGGTTGTTTGAGAGAGACCATCTTCATCCTATGCCTCCCACGGATTGATAAACCTTAGGTCATCCACTTGAGGGAAATTTGCTACTGTCCTACAAACCTCTGCACTTGGAGGCCCAACAACGTCTACAAGAAGAAGGTTGTGTAGTAAACATCAAGCTCTTTTCTGGCGCCGTTGCCGGGGAGGTGGGTGCTTGAAGGTATATCTTTAGATCTTGCAATAGAATCTTTTTGTTTCTTGTTTTATCACTAGTTTAGTCTATAAAATAAAACTACAAAAAAATGGAATTGAGTTTGTCTCATACGCTTCATCTTTTTAATATCTTTCGTGAGAATGATGGTAAGGAAAATTGTGCTCAAGTGCTAGAATAAGAAATCTATAAAATGTTTGTCACTAAATCTTTGAATGATGAGAATGATTGCAATGTTATTAGTATGAATTCTATGAATACCCATGAGGCTAATGATATGCAAAGCCACAAGCTTGGGGATGCTATGTTTGATGAATATGATATTTTTTTGTCCCCCAAGTTTTGATGACAAAATTTATTATGATGAAAGCATGCCTCCTATTTATGATGATTATATTGATGAAAGTGGGTTTGGAAGAGTGTCAACTTTAGGAATTAATGATCCCACTATTTTCAAGGATGTTGAATCTTATCTATCTTCTATTATATTATTAAAACGATAGAAAACGAACGGAGGAGATTAATTAGTCTAGAGCTATGACATTTGAACGGCCTAGATTTAATACCATATATGTCACAACCCACGTAATAGATTTTTTTATCTATTATATTATTAATCCCGATAGAAAACGAACGGAGGAGATTAATTAATCTAGAGCTATGACATTTGAACGGCCTAGATTTAATACCATATATGTCACAACCCACGTAATAGATTTTTTTTATCAAGTACTAGAACCAAAGCTGCCTAAATAAATCTGTATACAAGTAGGTCACTTGCATGTCGGAAGTTAAGATGAGTCCGGGAAGGACACAAACGGGCACGAAACCAACAGATGCACGTTGGTTCCGTGAAAAGAAATTTTATCCACTTAAAAAAAGGACTCAAATACGTATTAGGGCAGCACATGCATGTAGACTTAACCAGACGTTGGTGAAGGAGTACAAGGCGCAGCCATGCATTAAACAAATGTATGTTAGCAGCCACCTAGGCGTGGAAATCTAATCCGGCAAGGTGTGGCGTACGAGTCCATTCACGTGATGACCTCAGCAGTGAGTGGTGACATCAACAGTAGAACACTAAATATTGTTTTCATTGCTTCATTCTAATTCGATGTGACAAATTGAAATAACCTTATGTTAGCAAGTACGTCTTATGTAGTGAAAAGTAGTTGTTTGATTTACGCATGAAAATCAATTAATTATAAATAAATACATACCTAGAAGTCTGTCACGCGGACATATGGTAACGTCCACACAAATCATGTATAAAATGATAACCTTCTAGGATACACAAGCATGTTACGTGCCTATAAATTGTACTGTAGGCCATGCAACCCCGATACATGGAGAAAAAGCAGCGAGTAGCACCTTGATGAGTCGGCAAAGCAAATAAACAATGACCTATTTAAAAAATCATCCATCTAAAAATTCATAATTATAGAATTTCATCAATTTTTGGAAGTGAATAATTAAGTCTCTGTGGATTCCAAAAGATTGGAAAAAAATATTTATATCACTAAGACATGCACATTTAAGGTAATTTCATCGCGGAGCTCGGGATCGATTGAAGAAAAAAGTAGAAAGGCTTTCAACAGACCATAAAATATGGGTATGTAACTAACCATGCCATCACAGTACACAGGAAAACATGTTTACAGCTACAGAGAAGTCGTAACAAGGGTTAAAGGAATGTCGTGACGAGGTGTATAACACAACAAATTGAAAGAAAATTATATCCCTTGAAATTAAGTGTGTATAAATTGGCAAGTAGATTTGTATGTTGCAAGGAAAGGTGGATTGAGCAAACGAGATTATGATAATCCACTAAAATGCCAAATGCAGCCATAATGTTAAATATCTCGGAAGTAGCAACGTGCATGGATGGTTATATGTATAACCATGTGTGTGTGTGTGTGTGTCTAATAGTAGGAAAATAGATTCATAAGCATGTGTAGGGTTGATATGAGTGACATAGGATACGACTGGGGGCATATACATGAACCAATGATCACAAGTAAGATATCTAAGAATAATAGTACTCCCTCCGTTTCCTTTTTGTCTGCATATAAAATTTTGTCAAAGTCAAGCTTTGTAAAGTTTGACTAACTTTATTTTAAAAAAAATCAGCAATCACAATATGAAATTAATATTATCAGATGCACCATGAAATGTATTTTCATACTATAAAGTTTTAGTATTGTGATGGTTCATCTTCTTTTATATAATTTTGGTCAATCTTTGTTTAGTTTGACTTCAACCAAATTTTATACGTCGAGTAAAGTGGAGGCAGTAGTAAACAATGCTTTGTACAAAGTGTATGTTATGCAAAAATAGCAAATAAAGTAAAAAATGGTTAGCCACAGAAAAAGGAAATATTATTATCATAATCCATCACAATTCTAATTTTGCTACTAGAATATATTCTTTTTGTGAGAAGAAGAAAACAAAATATTAAAATTGTCCAACTCTTACAAGGCCTTACATTCAAAATCGAACAATAAAACACATAAAATGCATATATGAAGAAAACATGTTTTATTTAGCATTTTATGTGTCATTGAAAAAGAAATAAAAGATTTTGTTAAGGGGCACATTAGCAAAACTTCCAAAGATTTTTGTTATCATTTTATGTGTTATCTTTTTTTCACGGATACATAAATGCTAATGTTGTAGTATCTGAAATCAGATGAGATGTTGCATGTTATATTTGGGCCAAAGGTTTTAGTCTGACACCAAATGACATAAAGGTGTTCAAAAGCAGAATTATCAGAATATATTTAAAACCTAATATGATAAGGAAATGGTAACAAATCTAGCCGCGCAAATGCACGGGTCAACCTGCTAGTTGTGATGAATATGAAAGTGGATTTGGAAGAGTGTCAACTTTTTTTAGTGATGAACCCACTATTTCGGAAGAGGTTCCAATTTATTATGAGAACAAAGTTGCTATCTATGATGATTATTGTGATGACTTGTATGCTATAAAGAATAAAAATAACCATGGAACTTGTCATCATGATTTTTGTTTTCAATTGGATTATGCCTCACATGATAGTTATTTTGTTGAGTTTGCTCCCACTATTATTGATGAGAATAAATTTGCTTATGTGGAGAGTATTAAATTTTCTATGCTTGTAGATCATGAAAAGAATGCTTTAGGTGCTGGTTATATTGTTGAATTCATTCATGATGCTACTGAAAATTACTATGTGCTTAAAATTTTGAAGTTATGCTTGCTTTGCCTTTCTATGCTAGTTAGACTTTCATATTCTTCATGATGCTCCCGTTATGTTTCAATTCTTATCCTTTATGTGAGCATCATTGTCATCATCATGCCTAGCTAGAAAGGCATTAAATAAAATCGCTTGTTGGGAGACAACCCAATATTTACCCTTACTGTTTTTGTGTGTGCACATGATTATGCTACTGTAGTAATCATGTTTTATATCTTTTGTTTCAATAAAGTGCCAAGTAGAGCCTTTGGGAAGACTTGGGTGAAGTCTATATGATCTTGCTATAAAAAACAGAAACTTTAACGCTCACGATATTAGCTGCCATTTCTTACTGGAGAGTGCTTTTAGGTTGATTATTTTTGAATATGATTAATAGAAAAATTCCTCAGGTCCACCAATTTATTTCAGATTTTTTTGAGTTCCAGAAGTATATGTTTGATACAGATTACTACAGACTGTTCTGTTTTTGACAGATTCTGTTTTCTATGTGTTGTTTGCTTATTTTGATGAATCTATGAGTAGTATCCGGCGGTATGAACCATAGAGAAGTTGGAATACAGTAGGTTTAACACCAATATGAATTTAGAATGAGTTCATTACAGTACCTAAGTTGTGGTTTTATTTTCTTATAATAACGGAGCTTACGAGTTTTGTGTGGTTGAAGTTTTCAAGTTTTGGGAAAAGATTTGATGGACTATGGAATAAGGAGTGGCAAGAGCCTAAGCTTGGGGATTCCCAAAGCACCCCAACGTAATATCGAAGGACAACCAAGCAACTAAGCTTGGGGATGCCCCAGATGGCATCCCCCCTTTCGTCTTCGTTCATCGATAACTTTACTTGGAGCTATATTTTTATTCACCACATGATATGTGTTTTGCTTGGAGCGTCATTTTATTTTGTTAGTATTTGCTTTCGTTATTTAGAACAATGTTTTGCATCTATATTTTCAATAAAAATGTCAAGGATAGCCTTTACCATGCTTATTTTGCTAGTATACATGTTGCTGCTTGAAAACAGAAAGTTTACCGCTGTTGCAAAAATTCCCTAGAAAATTCAGAGAATGGTATAATGTTGAAACTTTTGGCTTATTGAGCTCTGATAAATCTTATACAACGTAGTATTTTCTTATAATTTTTGGATTTAGGGAAGTATGATGAATCTTGCATTCTTTATAGACTATACTGTTTTGGCAGATTGCTGTTATGTTTGCATATGCTTGCTTGTTTGATGATTCTATTTTAGGATGGGAGTGTTAAATATGCAGAGACATTTAGTATGCAATGTTGAATAATAATGTTAGTAATTTGTTACAGTAGAAAATGATAAGGTTTTTGCATTGTTTTATACTAACTTATCTCACGAGTTCTTGTTGAGTTTGATGTGAATGAAGCTTTCGAGATTTAGGAAACCGAGATATAAAAGGAATTAAGGAAACACAAAAGCTCAAGCTTGGGGATGCCCAAGGAACCCCAAGATAATATTCCAAGAAGTCTCAAGCATCTAACCTTGGGGATGCCCCATTAGGCATCCCACCTTTCTTCTTCAACAACTATCAGTTAGTATCTGTTGAACCTAAGTTTTTGCTTCTTCACATGAGTAGTGCTATCCTTGCAATGTCATTTTGTTTTGCTTTGCTTGTTGTTTGAATACAATACAATACCAAGATCTGAAATTCTTAAATAAGAGAGAGTCTTCACATAGTTACATAATTATTTAGCTACTCATTGATCTTCACTTATATTTTTTTGGAGTAGCTTGTCATTTACTCGTGTGCTTCACTTATATCCTATGAGTAAATGGTTGAATGAGTTGAATGTCATAAATCTGAAATTATATATGTCTCATTTGCTTATCCCATGGGGAGTAATGACTTCACATCTAAGAAGTAGAGGTTGTAAATTTATTGAAGGTTAGCAAGCATTGTATTGGTCATTCGAACAATTCATGAAAGAATATTGAAGGAAGAGAGATTTTACATATAAATATACTATCTTAGACATCTTTTAAAATCATGAGCACTCATTAAGTATGACATGCTAAAGAGTTGATGTTGGACAAGGAAGACAACGTAATGGGTTATGTTTTCTCACATCTCAGTTAAAGTATATTGCCATGGATCATTCAAACATGTTAAGTTTGCCTTTCCCCCTCATGCTAGCCAAAATTCCTTGCACCAAGTAGAGATACTACTTGTGCTTCCAAATATCCTTAAACCCAGTTTTTTGCCATGAGAGTCCACCATACCTACCTATGGATTGAGTAAGATCCTTCAAGTAAGTTGTCATCGGTGCATGCAATAAAAATTGCTCTTTAAATATGCATGACTTATTAGTGTGAAGAAAATAAGCTTTATACGATCTTGTTATGGAAGCAATAAAAGCGACGGACTGCATAATAAAGGTCCATATACAAGTGGCAATATAAAGTGACGTTCTTTCACATTAAGATTTTGTGTATCCAACCCTAAAAGCGCATGACAACCTCTGCTTCCCTCTGCGAAGGGCGTATCTTTTACTTTATGTCTTTTACTTTATGCAAGAGTCAAGGTGATCTTCACCTTTCCCTTTTTCATTTTATCCTTTGGCAAGCACCTCGTGTTGGGAAGATCCTGATATATATATATATATATATATATATATATATATATATATATATATATATCCAATTGGATGTAAGTTAACATGAACTATTATTGTTGACATCACCCAAAGGTGAATACGTTGGGAGGCAACACTATAAGCCCCTATCTTTCTCAGTGTCTGATTAAAACTCCATAAGCACAAGTATTGCGTGAGTGTTAGCAATTGTAGAAGACTATATGATAGTTGAGTATGTGGAGTTTGCTAAACCAAAGCTCTGACATAGACCCTTCCTGAAAATAAGATGAATTGTAGTTGTTTGATGACTAAGAATGAAGTTTGCTAGTTTTCACGAAAGTTTATGGTCTATGCTTTAACATGTGAATAGCTTGTTACTTGATCATGAGAAGTTTTATGAGGTGAACCACTGTTATGACATATAATCATGCTAGAAAAGGTGATTGAAATTATCGTTGATCAAACTTTGCACCTGCTAGCATTCACACTTCATAAATTCTTTGTTTTATCATTTACCTACTCGAGGACAAGCAGGAATTAAGCTTGGGGATGCTGATACGTATCCAACGTATCTATAATTTATGAAGCATTCATGCTATCTTATTATCTATTTTGAATGATTACGGGCTTTATTCTACACTTTTATATTACTTTTGGGACTAACCTATTAACCGGAGGCCCAGCCATATTCCTGTTTTATTGCCTGTTTCAGTATTTCGAAGAAAAGGAATATCAAACGGAGTCCAAACGGAATGAAACCTTCGGGAGCGTGATTTTTGGGAAAAATATGATCCGGGAGACTTGGAGTTCACGTCAGAAGAGCCTCGAGGAGGCCAGGAGATAGGAGGGCGCGCCCCTTGTCTCCTGGGCCCCTCGAGCACCCCCCGACCGACTTCTTTCACCTATATAATCCCATATACCCTAAAAACATTGACAACAAAGATAGATCGGGAGTTCCGTAACCGCAAGCCTCTGTAGCCACCAAAAACCTCTCGGGAGCCTGTTCCGGCACCCTGCCGGAGGGGGGAACCCATCACCGGTGGCCATCTTCATCATCCCGGCGCTGTCCATGACGAGGAGGGAGTAGTTCACCCTCGGGGTTGAGGGTATGTACCAGTAGCTATGTGTTTGATCTCTCTCTCTCTCTCTCTCTCTCTCTCTCTCTCTCTCTCTCGTGTTCCCCGTATGGCACGATCTTGATGTATCGCGAGCTTTGCTTATATAGTTGGATCTTATGATGTTTCTCCCCCTCTACTCTCTTGTAATGGATTGAGTTTTCCATTTGAAGTTATCTTATCGGATTGAGTCTTTAAGGATTTGAGAACACTTGATGTATGTCTTGCCGTGCTTATCTGTGGTGACAATGGGATATCATGTGCCACTTGATGTATGTTTTGGTGACCAACTTGCGGGTTCCGCCCATGAACCTATGCATAGGGGTTGGCACCCGTTTTTGTCTTGACTCTCCGGTAGAAACTTTGGGGCACTCTTTGAAGTACTTTGTGTTGGTTGAATAGTTGAATCTGAGATTGTGTGATGCTAATCGTCTAATCATGCCCACGGATACTTGAGGTGACAATGGAGTATCTAGGTGACATTAAGGTTTTGGTTGATTTGTGTCTTAAGGTGTTATTCTAGTATGAACTCTATGATAGATTGAACGGAAAGAATAGCGTCATGTTATTTTACTACGGACTCTTGAATAGATAGAACAGAAAGGATCTTTGAGGTGGTTTCGTACCCTACCATAATCTCTTTGTTTGTTCTCCGCTATTAGTGACTTTGGAGTGACTGTTTGTTGCATTTTGAGGGATAGTTATATGATCCAAGTATGTTATTATTGTTGAGAGAACTTGCACTAGTGAAAGTATGAACCTTAGGCCTTGTTTCCTAGCATTGCAATACCGTTTACGCTCACTTTTGTTACTAGTTACCTTGCTGTTTTTATAATTTCAGATTACAAATACCTTTATCTACCATCCATATTGCACTTGTATCACCATGTCTTCACCGAACTAGTGCACCTAGACAATTTACCATTGTATTGGGTGTGTTGGGGACACAGGAGACTATTTGTTATTTTGTTGAGGGTTGTTTGAGAGAGACCATCTTCATCCTACGCCTCCCACGGATTGATAAACCTTAGGTCATCCACTTGAGGGAAATTTGCTATTGTCCTACAAACCTCTGCACTTGGAGGCCCAACAACGTCTACAAAAGAACGTTGTGTAGTAGACATCAGACCCAGCCTATGGAACTCCATCTTTTTTGCAGCATTGGCTATGTTTTTTCTCGACCGTTCATTAGATAATTCTGATTCCTTGAATGTCACGAAATCGGCCTAGTGTTCTCTTTGCTTCTCCAGTGTTCCAATGAATTCTGTAGTCTTCCTTTCTGCAGCGAGGTAGTTGGCCCATACAGTTTTCTTGTGGGTGTTGAATGCAATTGCCATCTTCTTAAGAGCAGCGGCCTTGACTTTCTGCACATCTGCTTCAGTGAAATAATCTGGTAGGGTGAAATGTTCCATCAGTGATTCCCAAAGGATTTTTTTTGCTCTGTCGTCGACCCAAGTAACACCTAGACGTTTAGTTTTTGGCTCTTTCCATTCTTCAATGGAGATCGGGAGTAGGTCCTTCACAAGAAATCCGCGCTGATGAGTCCACTTGTTCGCAATGTTCTTAGGCGTGAGGGGTTCACCAGTAGCTTTGATGGAGTCGATGTTGTACTTTACACCCTCCTTCAACTTTTTCCCCGGGCCTCGTTTTATCCTGCTGTCTATAGAAGCAGATTTGCTCGATCCGGAGGGCTGAAAGAAGAAAGATCGATTCGTTAATATATCTTCAAATAAAAAAATATTTGATGATCACCAGATGCCTGCTTATATAAATATACCTCGCCGGTAGTCTTTGTTATTTGAAGATCAACATTATTGTCTGTGTCATCATAAACATTGTCTGCGTCATCATAATCATAATCATAGTTCATGACTTCATTAGCTCGTTCGTCGAGATCGAATATCTTATCATCACCCTCTCCGGTATTTTTCAGAAATTGGGAACCGTCATCTGCTTCATTCAGATCATCTAGCCTGCGAGGGCTGCGTATGATATCGAACAATTCCTCTTCTCTCTCTCTGTCGGTATTGTCCGCCATAGCTTTTACTTAACTAATACGAAATATAAAACAATTTAGTATTCAAATTACAATGCATGGATGCAATCAATAAGGAAAAACTTAATCATATAGTACATAATATGCATCGTCTCGATTAATATATAATCTCGAATACATCGTCTCGAATATTATATATCAAATACATCACTGGCTAGGTACCTAATAAAGATCGAATACTACAGAAGAATCTAGGCCACTCGCGGTTCCTGGGGCGTGGGCGGTGGACACCCAAAGAGAAGGAACCATCACATGATCATATCTCTGGTAATCCGCCAAAGAACCTGCCAAGTATTGGAGAACCTGACGTCCATAGAAGCCATGTAGCGATGGACGTGCTCGTCCTCCTCCCTGACATGGCGAAGCACCACCTCCGGTGGGGCCGGCTCCCTCTGCACCGAATGTGGCCCACGCGAACGCCACCAAAGGACATCAGGGTCGACGACGGGGCCCGAGGCCGGGTCCCTCCAGGTAGCACTTCCCAGTGCCAGCCCGGCGGAGCCCAGTCCCGGACGCGGGTCCTCCAAAGCAGGACGTCGTCGCGAAGGGGTCGACGGCGAGGATGCGGGCCGGGCATATCGTCGAGAACAAATACTATATGCTCGCAAAAAGTAACATTTTTAAAATGATTGGATTGTGATAACTAAAATTCTATATGCAAATTCTAACAATTTGACATTAATCTAATTCATTAACTAAACTAATTCTAAAATTTCTAACATTTATATATATATAACTAACATTTCTATAACATTTCTAATATTTATATAACTAAAAAACAGAAAAATTGCTAACATTTCTATAAATATTTCTATAACTAAAAAACAGAAAAAATTTATAACATTTCTAATATTCCTATAACTAAAAAACAGAAAAATTTCTAACATTTCTATATATATTTCTATTACTAAAATTTATAACTAAAAAACTAATGTGTGTGTGTGTGTGGACATGGCGGCCGGGGCATGAGCTCACCGGCGAGGCGCGGCGACGGGGGGCGGCGACGGGGACGGAGACGACGGGTGGGACGGGCGGAGATGAGCCGGGGACAGGGACGGGCAGGCGGGGATGAGGCGGGCGCAGCAGGGGGACAGCAGGGACAGCAGGGGCGTGGACGGCGACGGGGGCGACGACGAGGGGCAGGGACGGCCGGGGCGGCGACGGCGACGGCCGGGTACTAAAGATCTGTTTTGGCCAGGCCAAGCGGCGGGAAGCGCCCCCCTTTAGTACCGGGTGGTGGCTACAACCGGTGCTAAAGACCCCCCCTCCCTGACTTTAGTACCGGTTGGTGCCACGACCCGGTACTAAAGGTGTGTGCTGGCGCAGGTTCGGTGCGGCAAGTTTAGTCCCACCTCGCTAGCCGAGGGGCGTCCGCACTGGTTTATAAGCCCCAGTGCGGTAGCTCTCTCGAGCTCCTCTCCAAAGCAGGCCTACTGGGCCTACCTGTTACATGTTGCCACATCCCTTTTGGGCCTTCTTGGGCTGCATCCTGGCCCAACAACATGTTGGGTTTCTAGTCGTATGCAGGCCGCTCTGGCCCAGTAGGCGGGCTTTTTTATTTTCTTTTTTTTGCTTTATTTATTTTTTAGTTGTTTTTGATGTATTTAGAGTTTCTTTGTGAATATTTTTGCTTTAGGTACAAAAAATTACAAACTTTCTGTTAGTGCCGGTAGTTTTCAAATTTGAATAGTTTAAATTTTGAATTATTTGAAATTTGTGTGAATCACTAGTTTGTGAATAACTTAACTTTGAAAATAGATTTTCCAGTGATTCTTTTTTCTTATGTTTAATATTAGTGTGTTTTATCATTATATTCAATTTGGTAATGCTTAGGTTATTTAAAAAATGAAATGCCTTTGTAACAGATGAATTTTCATCCGAAACCCTGATACTTCGAAAGAGATTGTCCATTTTGTACACGAAGTGCATCCAGGTTTTTGCGGTAACCCTCTCTACTTTTTTGCACATGCTTCTGGGTGAAATTATGATACCATGCCAACTTTCAACCTTTTCTGAGTTCATTTGAAATGCTTTTCAATTTCAGGGTCATTTAGCGTTTCAAATGCATGAAAGAATTTGTTTGCACATAAAATTTCTTCGCGTTTCAAATGCCAAAACACATAACTACCCTAACTATTACAGAGATTCCCTCCTGGGTGTGATACACAGAAGAAAGTGATGATAGTGAAGCTGATCACATCCCAGATCTTTGGGTGTGAAAGTTTTTCTTCGTGTGTGTCCCTTTGTGCCGTAGCCATGGACAATCTTCATCATTTAACTGGATGCTCGGGTCAATATTCACTTTGAGTGGAGCAATTTCATCAAACTTTTCATAATCTTATGACATGTCTGTCTTTTCATCCACTCCGACGATGTTCATTTTCCCTGAAAGAACTTTGTGGCGCTTTGGCTCATTGTATGATCCATTCGCTTCCTTATCTTTTCTTTTTCTCGGCCTGGTAGACATGTCTTTCAGATAAAAAACCTGCGCCACATCATTGGCTAGGACGAATGGTTCGTCTGCATACGCAAGATTGTTGAGATCCACTGTTGTCATTCCGTACTGCGGGTCTTCCGTTACCCCGACTCGTGTCATATTGACCCATTTGGACCGAAAAAAGGGACCTTCAAACCACCTCCATAGTTAAGTTCCCATATGTCCTCTATGTAACCATAATATGTTTCCTTTCCCGTGTTGGTTGTTGCATCAAAGCGGACACCACTGTTTTGGTTGGTGCTCTTCCTATCTTGGGCGATCGTGTAAAATGTATTCCCATTTATCTCGTACCTTTTGAAAGTCATTATATTCGAAGATGGTAAATGGGACAGCAAGTACATGTCATCTTCAATATCGCCATCATGCATGGCACATTGAGGGAGTCCTCGACTAGGGGGTGTCCGGATAGCCGAACTATCATCTTTGGCCGGACTCCTGGACTATGAAGATACAAGATTGAAGACTTCGTCCCGTGTCCGGATGGGACTTTCCTTCGCGTGGAAGGCAAGCTTGGCGATGCGGATGTGTAGATTTCCTACCATTGTAACCGACTCTGTATAACCCTAACCGTATTCGGTGTCTATATAAACCGAAGGGTTTTAGTCCGTAGGACGAACAACAATCATACCATAGGCTAGCTTCTAGGGTTTAGCCTCCTTGATCTCGTGGTAGATCTACTCTTGTACTACCCATATCATCAATATTAATCAAGCAGGATGTAGGGTTTTACCTCTATCGAGAGGGCCCGAACCTGGGTAAAACATCGTGTCCCTTGTCTCCTGTTACCATCCGCCTAGACGCACAGTTCGGGACCCCCTACCCGAGATCCGCCGGTTTTGACACTGACATTGGTGCTTTCATTGAGAGTTCCTTTGTGCCATCGCCGTCAGGAAGGATGCCCCATCCCGTCTTTAAAGACGATACTATCGCCAAAGGAGCCTTGGCTGCTGGTCTGACTCTTCGGTTAGGTGGTTTTCTTATGACCGCCAGTTCGGCCACCGCGCCGACGATGACTTCTCGGGTCATCAAAACCAATCTTCACGTTAACTCGGAACTTGCCGAGCAGTTAGATCCGATCGAGCTCTCCTCCGTAAACGAGCTCTTGGATCGCATCGCCGCACTGGGAGTCGCCACAGACTACGACCAGATCGGGCCTAAAACCGATCTGAGAGAGATCAACTCTCCCCAGGCTACCCATCATGTTGCTGTGATAGAGGGGCAATACGGCGATTCTTCTTCTATCTTAAGGACTAGCTACGTCCGGATTGCCGATCCCTTCATGTCAGATTGCCGCAGAGGGACGGATGTCGATCAAGCCCTGAACTTAAAGTCAGGCGGCGGGTTGGATTCATTGGATAGCATTCAAAAATCCAAACTTCCAAGTTCGGAAACTTCTCGGCCCCTGAGTCTTAAATTGGACGGGGTTCTGGATTTAGTTCCACCCGCCCACCCAACTTTAGCGATCTATCCCGAATTCGGCAAGAGCCCGCTGAAACAGTACATCATTACTGGGCCAGATTCCTCCTGGTCATGGACAGGATAAAGGAATGCCGAGAGGAGGACGCAATCTCACTTTTCTGCAATAATTCCACGGACAAGGGAATCCTAAACGCCGTAAGTCGTCGTGAAATTACACGCTTTGCTGACTTGGCGACCATAATACAAAAGTACTGTGCGATGGAGAGTGCTTGGAAAACCGAAAGTAAATTTTGGGATAATCCGGCCCCGAATACAACCCTAGTCCGAAATAAAAGGGTGCATTATCACCAAGCACCTAGGTTATACATCAAAAAACAAAAACCCCCTAAAGGGCACGGAGCCGTACTGGAGGGTTGGCTAAACGGACCCTGCAAAATTCATAGCACAGAGGGCGCCACTCCAACTCATAGCCTTCGAGCATGTTGGATACTACGGTAGGTGGCCAAAAGTGGCGAAGAGCTTCTAGCCTCGTAATCCCAGCCCAAAGCAACACCAAGACGGTATTAACAGTCTTGAGACTTACGCATCAAATAACATGCGAAACGAACACTCCGCAACCTTGCCGAAGTCTACCAAGTAGCAACAATAAATCCATGGAGTGACACGGCTATTACCTTTAATGCCAGTGACGAACCTAAATTCCGAACAGCCCGAGCACCAGCCGCATTGGTCCTCAGTCCAATAGTGGACGGCTTTCGCCTTACTAAGGTACTCATGGATGGCGGTAGCGGACTAAACCTCATCTACGAGGAAACCCTCCGAAAAATGGAAATAGACTGGAACCGCATTGAGCGAAGCAGCACAACCTTTAGAGGAATAATCCCTAGCCGGGAAGCATGCTGCACAGGAAAACTCACACTGGACGTAGTGTTCGGCTCGCTGGACAATTACAGGTCCGAGGAGATCACATTTCAAGTGGCCCCGTTCAGCAGCGGATATCATGCTTTATTAGAGCGAGAGGCATTCACAATTTTTCAAGCTATACCCCATTATGGGTGCATGAAGCTTAAAATGCCCGGACCTAACGGAATCATCACTCTCGCTAGTGATCCGAACATAGCACTCCGCACCGAAAACAAGACAGCCGCACTAGCCCTCGAGGCACTATCCGAAGCCCTAGCGGCCAAGGAACTCACTGCGATGCGGTCCACGGTGAACAGGGACGATGTGGTACTTGATAAAAGATCCAAGTCCACCTCTTTTAAACCAGCGGATGAAATAGTCAAATTCCAAGTCCACCCAACGGACCCTGCAAAGACGGCCTCCATTGGGCCACAATTAAACCCTGATGTAGATACCGTGACTACGAGAATTTCTACGAGAAAATCGGGACATTTTTGCTGGCACCCTTCGGACATGCCAGAATCCCACGTCGGCTGGCCGAGCACAGCCTAAATATCCTAAAAGGATTCAAGCCACCAAATAGGCTCTTGAGCGCTTTTCAACCCAAGAGACAGGCCATGGGAGATGAGCTAGCCAAACTTCTGGAAGCCGGATTCATCAGAGATATAAAACATCTGGACTGGCTAGCAAATCTGGTGATGGTACCAAAGAAGGATAAATCCTGGCGCCTATGTGTTGATTTCAAAGACCTTAATAACGCTTTCCCAAAGGATCCCTTCCCCCTCCCTCGCATTGATCAAATTATCGACGCTACAACAGGACACGACTCATTGTGCTTCCTCGACGCGTGCATTCGGCTACCACCAAATCAAGATGGCGGAGCAGAACCAAGCTGCAACAGCATTCATCACTCCATACGGCCCATTCTCGCTTCAACACAATGCCCTTCGGGCTCAAAAACGCCGCGCAACATATCAGCGCATGATTCAGACATGTCTGCCAAACCAGATCGGCAAAACAGTGGAAGCATATGTAGATGACGTGGTCGTCAAATCCAAGCATGTCGAAACTCTAGTAGATGACTTGAGGCTCACATTCGACAATCTCCGAAAATATGACATTAAGCTCAATCTGGAAAAATGCGTCTTCGGCGTTCCAGCCGGAAAGCTCTTGGGCTTCATTGTGTCCGGTAGAGGAATTGAAGCAAACCCAGCCAAGATCCGAGCTTTGTCACAATTAGATATTCCAAAAGACCTCAAGCAAATACAAAAATTGACTGGATGCATAACGGCTCTAAGCCGCTTTATTTCCCGTTTGGGAGAAATGGCGTTACCCCTTTACCGCCTCCTCCGGCGCACCGAACACTTCGAGTGGACAGATGCCGCCACGGCCGGACTCGAAGAAATAAAAGCCATATTGGCAACAAATCCGGTCCTGGCCGCGCCCAACATGGGCGAACCAATGCTATTATATATCGCCGCAACACATCAAGTTGTTAGCGCGGTGCTCATCGTCGAACGAGAAACGGACGGACACAGGTTCCCTCTTCAAAAACCGGTTTACTATGTGTCCACTGTCCTAACTCCATGCAAGTCCCGGTACCCACATTATCAAAAGATAGCATACGCGGTGTTCATGGCATCCCGGGAGCTGCGACACTACTTTCAAGAGTGTTCGATAACGGTAGCCTCCGAAGTACCTCTTAACGACATTATAAACAACCGCGACGCGACGGGCCGGATTGCTAAATGGGCCATAGAGCTCCTTCCATTCGACATAACCTATAAGCCACGACGAGCTATTAAGTCGCAGGTTTTGGCCGACTTCATGGCCGAATGGACCGAAGCCGAACTCCCTAAAGAGTACGGCGCATACTCCAATTGGATCATGCACTTTGACGGCTCCAAAATGCTAGCCGGCCTGGGGGCTGGCGTCGTCTTGACGTCCCCAACCGGGGACACAGTCCAATACGTCCTTCAGATAATGTATACGGACTCCAACAACGTAGCCGAATACGAGGCCCTTCCGCACGGCCTCCGGATGGCAGTCTCAATGGGCATTAAACGCCTAGAGGTGCGCGGGGATTCGAACCTCGCGATACCTAAAATCAACGGAGACTTTGATGCCAAAGATCCGAAAATGGCAGCGTACCGCAATGCGGTCCTAAAAATGTCAGCACGGTTCGAAGGGCTCGAATTTCATCATATAGCCCGGGATAACAACCAGGCGGCGGGCGTATTGGCACGCATCGGCGCAAAACGCGATGCCGTCCCGCCCAACATCTTCCTGGAATGGATGTTCAAGCCATCCGTACTATGGGAAGGGGAGTCCGAAAATAACAATCCGAACCCAACCGCACTGCCTGACACCGAACACTCTGACACAATTGGAGGCTCTGCCAATGAAATAACACCGTCCGCCCATGAAATAATGGCGGTCATCGCCCCGTGGACGGAACCATTCCTAGCCTACCTAACTAGGCAGGAACTTCCCGAAGACCAAAATGAGGCCCGCTGCATAGTACGGCGATCCAAAGCCTACAAAGTCCATGAGGGAGAGCTTTATAAGAAAAGCAAAACATGAGTCCTTCAAAGGTGTATCTCCGAAGAGGAAGGGCGCAACCTCCTGGCTGAAATTCATGCCGGACTGGGTGTGCACCACGCCGCAGCCCGGGCCCTTATAGGCAAGGCCTTCCATACATGATTTTATTGGCCGACGGCCCGGGCAGATGCGCAGGATTTAGTCCAACGATGCGTCGGTTGCCAGCTTTTTGCTAACCAAAACCACATGCCACCCACCGCCCTCAAAACTATACCCATCACCTGGCCGTTCGCGGTCAGGGGCTTGACATGGTTGGACCCCTTAAGGGAGGAACCCACAAGCAAAAATACCTATTGGTCATGGTGGACAAATTCACCAAATGGATAGAGGCCAAGCCTATCAAAACGGCCGAATCCGGGCCGGTGATAGACTTCATATCAGGGGTAGTGCACCGTTACGGCGTCCCCCACAGTATCATCACTGATAACGGCACCAACTTCACGGCTGGTGAGGTCAAATTATGGTGCAAAAACATGGGCATCAAGCTCGATTATGCCTCAGTCTATCACCCTCAAACCAATAGTCAAGTCGAGCGAGCAAACGGTCTAATCATGAGCGGCATTAAACCCAGACTAGTGCGGTCCTCAAGGAATCTAACACGCCTTTGGGCTGAGAGCTTCGACTCCGTACTCACGGGGGCTGTGGACCACACCGAATCGTACTACCGGATTCACACCATTTTTTATGGTGTACGGCGCAGAGGCAGTCTTGCCCTGCGACATAATGCATGACTCACCTCGCGTGCGCATGTATGAAAAAAGAGAAGCCGAGCTCGATCGGCAGGACAGTTTGAACGCATTGGAGGAGGAGCGTGACGTGGCAAAAGCTCGTTCCATATTTTATCAACAGCAGGCTCGAAGATATCAAAGCAGGGAAGTACGGGCCAATGCTTACAACGTTGGCGAACTAGTTCTACGCCTGCCGGACAAGAAAAAGGACAAACTCAAGCCCAAATGGGAAGGTCCCTTCATCATCGACCAGGTCCTGACCGGCAGAGCATACCGTCTGCGAAATGCATCGGATAACCGACTCGAGCCGAACCCATGGAACGCAGCCTGTCTACAAAGATTCTACGCCTAAGCGCCGGACTCCGAGTTCGTCTCCTTCCTCCGTCCACATTTTCTATTTTTGCTGTCTTTTATTTCACTCCTTCCTCCTCCTTCTTCTTGAAGCCTTTAGAGGCTCGTTTGCGCATTGTTCGCACACACTTGACGCGCTATCCGCGCTCATTATACCTGGGGGCTTCTTTAACAGAAGCTTATTTATACGGGCTTTATGCCCAACACATGTGTCACACTTCCGCATGTACCTTTTATTCACCATTATATGCATCGATATGACTTAAGTTTTGGCCAAGCTGGGTTGCTGGCTCTGTGCTTACCCCTCGTTCCCGATTGTTCGGCTAGGTGGTAAAGGGAGCACCTCTGCGATTATTACCGCCGGGTCAGCCGGACGTGTACCTCGACTGGGTGAAGCCGAAAGCTAAGCGTTACGAAGGGAATATTCGGTCGGTGAACTAAAAGATGGTTTTATTTTCATTTATCTGCCCCAGATGCTTTTCCGCTTTTTTTCGCAGCCCGGACATGCACTTTAGGGCATGCCTCCTGTGAAAAAGAACCCCTAACGGAACTATTCTCCCGGAAGATGTTTCTTACTAACCATGTAATATAACATAACTAGTTGGGCACTTGTCCGATAAAGCACTCATGACCCCTACGCACGTGTCGGTGTCAAACCGGCGGATCTCAGGTAGGGGTCCCGAACTATGCGTCTAGGCGGATGGTAACAGGAGACAAGGGACACGATGTTTTACCCAGGTTCGGGCCCTCTCGATAGAGGTAAAACCCTACTCCTGCTTGATTAATATTGATGATATGGGTAGTACAAGAGTAGATCTACCATGAGATCCTAGAGGCTAAACCCTAGAAGCTAGCCTATGGTATGATTGTTGTTCGTCCTATGGACTAAAACCCTCCGGTTTATATAGACACCGGATAGGTTAGGGTTACACAGAGTCGGTTACAATGGTAGGAGATCTACATATCCGTATCGCCAAGCTTGCCTTCCACGCCAAGGAAAGTCCCATCCGGACATGGGACGAAGTCTTCAATCTTGTATCTTCATAGTCTTGGAGTCCGACCGCGATGATAGTCCGGCTATCCGGACACCCCTAGTCCAGGACTCCCTCAGTAGCCCCTGAACCAGGCTTCAATGACGACGAGTCCGGCGCGCATATTGTCTTCGGCATTGCAAGGCGGGTTCCTCCTCTGAATACTTCATAGAAGGTTTTGAACACAAGGATAGTGTCCGGCTCTGCAAAACAAGTTCCACATACCACCGTAGAGAGAATAACTTTTGCACAAATCTGGTGACGTATTCCGTGGCGTGATATCACACCACGGCCAGGCCTTTATATGAATCGTTTTTACCGTTCTACCTTAGCGCATTTAGCGAGGCTGTTTCCCTGGCACGTCTTATCAAAGCATAGATCGTGCCCCCTTATTCCGGGATTCTCATCAATACGGACGTTGGTAACCCAACCGTGCCCGTTGGCACGCCTCCTCTATCAAAGGCGAGTCCTAATCGACCACGGGGTGGGCTCTTGGTATTTAACCTCTTTATAATGAGACCAAGGCCCTCTTCTTTTTACACCCTCCATCGAGTTCGCCTCGCGCTTCAAGTTCCAACACCCAAAGCTTCAAATTCAGGCGCTTCGGACCTTCGACGATGTCCGGTTCCGACTAGCACGGCCGATGGATGCCTTCCTCCGTCACAGAGGAAGATGTGCTAAAGCTGCGAGACGCCAGGTATCTAACCGGCGAGATCTCGCATAGGCTGCCTGCTCCAGGGCAGGTCATGCCCACTCCTGAGCCCGGCGTGACCGTGGTGTTCGTGTCCCACTTCCTTCGGGGTTTAGGCTTCCCGACGGATCCCTTTGTGCGGGGGCTCATGTTTTATTATGGGCTTGATTTCCATGACTTTAATCTGGAGTCCATCCTCCATATCTCGTCATTCATTGTCGTATGTGAGGCCTTCCTCCATATTACCCCTCACTTTGGATTGTGGCTCAAGACCTTCAAGGTGGAGCCAAAGACGATCGAGGGGCAGCAAGCAGAGTGCGGAGGGACGGTCATAAGCAAATGTGCTGATGCTCCGTGGCCCGAGGGCTCTTTTCTAAAGGAGCTTGGTTTGTGGCAACGGGAGTGGCTTTATATCACCGCTCCCAGGGGCACCAAGTGGGTGGCGCTTCCCGCCTTCCGCTCAGGTCCACCACAGCGGCTGGCGTCATGGGTCAACAAGGGGCTCGACTGGGGGCCGTCCAAGGACGTTACATTGCTTCATGGCCGTATTAGAGACCTCCAAGAAAGAGAGATCAATCTGGCGGCAAGTGGCGCAGGTTATGTTGATTCGCGCCTGCCTGCCAGCTAACGCCCCCTCCGCCTGTGGGAATTTAATCCGGAGGGACCACGAGCTCTCCAAAATTTTATGGGCACGACGCCTGTGGAGATGTATAAACTGTTCTTCGGATCACAAGAGAAGTGTCCGGACCTGACTGAGGATGCAGGACTAAGCTGCAATCGCCCAGATACTCAAGTAAGTAGTCCTGTAACCGAACAAGCTGTTCATTCATTTATCATATATACATGCCCTTTAAAGGAGCCGTTTCTTGAACAGGAGTGGATAGCCAAGGCAAAGTCAATAAGGTGTCCGGCTCCCCTCCCAGAGAACACGCCGGATCCCATGCTGGCTAAGATGTTGAAGGCCGCGCCTTTTAAAGAAGGCGAGGGGAGCGGGGAGGCAACTGCCTCCACGAAGGAGGTCTTTGAGGAGGGAGGGATCAAAAATCCCACCCTCCAAGGAGAGAAGAGGACCGCTTCGGAAGATCTGGAGGTCAAGGCCTCGAAGAGGGGGAAGAAATCTTCGTCAGAGAGTCCGGCGCTGGCGAGTAACCCAGCCGCACTATTTCCCCAAGGGGATCAGCCCTCCAGCGAGCCGTAAGTAAAAAGTAGGGGTCTTGTAAATAGGGAACATCCCTGTACTTATTTCTAAAGATCACCGAAATTGTACCTTGTAGTTCGGATCTCAGCCCTTCTTAGCAGAGCTCGTCTTCGGGGGATCTTCTTCCGGAGATGATGGAGAGCGAAACGCCTCCACCTGTCGCACCCTCATGCGAGGCGGACGACCCCGAGGTGTCGTCGCGAGGGTTCCCCAAAGTCCCGGGCCGGAAGGTCCGGCGCCAAGGGGTGTCTTGATCGGAGGAGCTGAAGGATCTGCTCGGCGAAGCGGTTATCTCGTAAGATCACCGTGTTCTAATGGGTACGGTGATTGAAAGAATTGCATCCGCGGAGAGCGGATTGCATGAAGCCGTCAGAAGCTTACTGACGGGGTTCGAGGTACGCAAAAATGATGTACCTTCTGACACTTTATGCATATAAAATGCGCCCTGTATAGATAGTAGCCCCTGAGAGTCGGTATGTTGTCAAAATTGACAGCGTGCCGAGGATCAAAATCTCAGTTATAACATATCGCCGCTCCTAAACAGGTGGCGGGGCGTCCGTGGCAGCCGATCGATGAATATGCCGAACCAAAGCGGCAGCTTGACGAGGCGGATGCGCATATCGCTGGTCAATAAACGGTTCGACGAGTCACAAGGTATGCGACTTCTACGCGGACACCTGGTAAGGGAGCTTGACGCCCATGTCTTACTATTTGTATGCTTAATGCAGATGGTGCCGCTGCTGTGGAGGAGCTTCGGGCGGAACTCGCCCGAGCGAAAGAGCAAGCCAGAAATAGTAATGCGGCCGCTTTAAGGGCGGCTGAAGAGCTAAAAGCCGTACGGGCTGCTCACTGCCGAAGCAGGGAGGAAATGGCCGATACGGCCAGAAAGTTGAAGAATATTACCGACCACTGCGAGGTTCTTGAAAAAGAACGTCAAGCGGAGCAAGAGGGCCTGAAAAAGGCCACCGCCGAATCCAAGGATGCCCGTTCCGCTTTGAGAGCTGCCAAGGAGGAGCTGAGTCAGGCCGGGGCTATTACGGCTGGAAAACCGTTTTTGCTGCGGAGGAAATATACGGATCCAAAGTATGCTCAGTTGGACAAGTTGTGGAGTTCGGAGGATGCTTATCTGGACTTGGCGGCGAGCGCTGCGGACGCGGTTGAGCACTTCCGGGGCCAGAAGGGGCACAGAAGGGAAGAGCTATATCGGTCGCAATTCCACAGTCCGGAGCATCCTCTTTCGTTGACCGATCGGTTGGCCGAATGGGCCGAGCTGAATCGATTATCCGGATTTGCCATGAAGCATGTCTTGACTCATTTGTGGCCGGGCGGACCCCAAATTAAGAGTTATTTTGGTTTAGTGCAGCAGTTCCTTGGTGCGGTACCACGACGACGCAATCAAGCGGTCGGGCGTGTATTGAGGGAGCGCAGATGGCTCGCCCGTGTCAAGACATACCGACAGAGATGAAGGCCACCGATGTTGCATCCCAAGATTCGGACAGAAGTTTAGTACTGCCGAGCACTACTTTGAAGAAGTCTCCGCAGGGCGCTCGTTTAATAGAGACGCAGTGCTCGAAGGATATTATGTTTAAATGACATGTATGATTTGTGAAAACAATGTTTCAATATAATATAAGAGCTTTTTATACTTGTGCGTTCAAGTAGTAAACTACTCCCTGTGTGGCCGTTTATGTATATGTATATATAACCTGAAAGATGGCAGTCCTTGGCTTCAACCCCCACGCACATAGTGCGGGGGTGTTTGCAAAGGAAGCGCTTTGTCACACTTAATCCAACGTCTTGGTCCTGTTAAGGAGGTGATAGCGTAGCAAACTAGGCAACCGGACTATAATGCTTTATCACTTTCACTTAGCCATAGGAGTTCGAGGGTGGGGCTACTATATAGCCCCTGGGCACCGCACTCTCCCGACCGGGTGCGTATGTGCCTGACCGAAAACCAGTCCTTCGTTAATGCGGAGGAATCCTAAACATTCCAAAGTGAGTCATCGAGTGGTTGACCAGTCTCTCGCTATATCATGACAGTCGATTTTCGGCTTTCATCGAGGTGCTCGCCGCCGAACCGGGGCACAATCGCAGTAGTTCTCCTAGTGCCGCGTTAGCCGATAAAACGGAACGTAAGGCAGCAAAACACAGGAGCCGGGCAAACCCAACATTTGACCAAAGACATGATTCGGAGCTGATGCATATAAGGCCTAACTCGAGATGCCGAACACTCCCTAAGGTATTCAGTCTTTATAAAAACGGGCAGAATAATGCCCTAAGCCCCTGGTGTCCAGGTACGTGCAAAAATTCTGGTGCGGCCAATGCCAAAACGCCAGCCTCCTCCTCGGTTATAGTAAGAAACCGGGGGATGTATATCAACAAGAGACAGTAAAAAGGTTTACGCAGGGTCTTAATCTGAAAAGAATCCTTGCAACGGGTCCCTACTGCACGCTGCGCTACCGTGTTTCCGTTGTGCCGTATCCTGGACGGGTGTAGCACGTTGTTCATCTGTAGAAGAGAGGAACTTAGTTTAAAAGAAAAAGGATCGTGCGAAAGATGTACTTTATATTAAATAAACGGAGTACAATTCGAAGAAATGAATAAAGTTGAGCTTTAGTATCTCTTGTGATACATGCGTGCAGCCCCTTGTATGGGGGTATGCTGATAGTAGGTGCCGGACTCGTCTAGCCGTGTCCGGGGTTTGAATGACCAATTCAGGTTCTTTGACTAGCGGGGCCGGATAGGTGTGGGGCTGTCAAGGCAGTCTCCCGTTCTTCCGTGCTCGAGTAACACTTAATGCTTCCTCTTAACGAGATGATGCCGCGTGGACCGGCATTTTAAGTGTTAGAGATGCATAATGCGGTATTATGCGTTAAAGCGGCGAAAGCTTGGCGTCCCAATAGTGCTTGATGGCTACTTTTAAACGGGCGACATGGAAGATTAACCTTCCGCGACGGAAGTTGTCGGATGAACCGAACACAACTTCTAGCAGTATGGAGCCCGTACAATGGGCATATGGGCCTGGCATTACTCCTTTAAAGGAGGTGTTGCTACGGCGAATTTTGGTTGGGTTTATCCCCATCCTGCGGATTGTGTCCTGATATATCGGGTTTATGTCACCGCCGTCATCCATGAGGACTTTTGTAAATTGGAATCCGTTGATTATAGGATCCAATATCAAGGCAGTCCATCCTGCGTCCGGATACTTTCGAATAGTCCCGATGGTCGAAGGTGATTGGTTTTGACAACCCGATTGTGCGGCGCGCGCATTTTAGTGGGCGCCGCTCTGTTTTCCCTTTGATCACGTGAAGTGAGTTTACTGTTTTAACCTCTTGTGGGAAATTATTTTGTTTTCTGGGGCTCGCTTGTGGTGCTCGTCATCATCTTCACTTGGTGTGTCGAGCCCTTGTGTTCGGGCGTTGAGTCTCACGGACTGTTTGAAGACCCAACAATTTCTGTGGGTATGGTTTGCAGGCCTCCCAGGAGTACTGTGGATTTGACATATCTTGTCCAAGATTTAGTTGAAGTTGGATAGCTCATCGCTATTGTCCTTAAGGGGCAGTTTTTTGTTGTTCTGCCATGAGCTTTTGAATCCGGCGTTGACCGCCGTGCTCTTTGGACCGTTCCCTTTAATCCGGCGCTGGTCCTTGTTGCACCGTGGTTTCCCGTTTCCATCTCTGACTTCGGATGTACTTGGGTCGCTGGTGCTGCATCTTGCTAGCCAGCTATCCTCTCCCGCACAAAAGCAGGTCATGAGGCTTGTTAATGCGGCCATTGTTCTTGGCTTTTCTTGGCCGAGGTGTCTGGCGAGCCATTCGTCTCGGACGTTGTGTTTGAAAGCTGCTAAGGCTTCGGCGTCCGGACAGTCGACTATTTGGTTCTTTTTAGTAAGGAACCTATTCCAGAATTTCCGGGCTGACTCTCCGGGCTGTTGAGTTATGTGACTTAGATCGCTCAGATCCGGAGGGCGGACATAGGTCCCCTGAAAATTTGCCCAAACGCATCCTCGAGCTCTCCCCAGCTTCCAATGGCGCTTGTGGAGGCTTTTAAGCCAATGCCGAGCTGGCCCTTTGAGTTTAAGGGTAAGTATTTTATGGCGTGGAGATCATCTCCTCTAGCCATGTGTATGTGGAGGATGTAATCCTCAATCCAGACTCGTGGTCTGTTGTTCCGTCAGATGCCTCTATGTTTACGGGTTTGAATCCCACTGAAATTCATGATCCAGACCTCATCGGTGAAACATAGGGGGTGTGCGGCGCCCCTATATTTGGGTGTGCCGTGATGTTCGGATTTTTGGCCTGTTGCATTGCTTTGAAGAGCTTGCTTTCTTGGCCCATAGATGGACCTAACTGGGTCGTCCTTTTGCTGTGAATCCTTATGCGGATCGTGCATACCAGCTTGTGTCTTGGCGCCATTTGCTGCTCTCTTTTGTCGTGGGGTCGCCCATCCGACCGGTGGCCTTCTTACTTTTTGATTGTGGGGGCTCTAAGGCCTCTTCACAAATTCGGGCAGTAGCTTTCTTTTTGGTAGCTCTTTGTTCGGCGATCGCCGCCAGATTTGTCTCATGATGTTGAATACTTTGCTCCATCTGATCCTGAGTGCATCTTCCGCTGTTTTGAGCTTCCGCTTCTGCTTTTTCAGGCTACGCGCAGTGGCGACGAGCCCTTTCTGGAGGTTATCTTGCTCCAACAATTTGTCCGGCGTGAGATCGTCCGGACTGTTGTCTTCATCAGGGACGGGTTGTTTATCCAAGTTGTCTTGTTCGGACGATTGCTCGATAGCATGTTCGTCGTCCACCAGTTCGCCCTGCTCTATGGCTGGGTCTCTGTTGAGGCGGGATTTAGTTCGGCGTCTACGTTGCCGTTTTGACTGCTTTTCGAGGGATTTATCCTTCGTAGCGTCCCGTTGTTCCTCGTCTTCATTTCCTTTTGGTGTATCCACCATGTATACATCATGGGATGAAGTGGTTGTCCAGCATCCTATAGGCGCTGGTTCAAGGTTGTCTCCTACATCGTCATCCATACCGTCGATGTCTTCGGAGTCGAAATCGAGCACGTCGTGTAAGCTTTCGATAGTGGCTACAAAGTGGGTGGTGGGTGGGCGTTGAATTTCTTCATCGTCCGCATCCCAACCTTCCTGACCGTAGTCCAACCATGGCTCTCCGGATAAAGAGAGAGACTTTAGTGAGTTCAGGATGTCGCCAAAGGGCGAGTGCTGAAAGATGTCCGCGCAAAGAACTCCATAATCGGGCGCCCAATCGGATTCGATTGGCGAGGGTGCGGAGGGTTCGGAGTCCGGAGGAGTCCAGACCCACAGAGTCGAGGTCTTCGCAGCGACAGGGATAGAGTTCGCTCAATCGCCGTGAGAGGCGGTGTCCAACCACTCGTCCTCGATCGGGGAATCCGCCCGGATTAAGGGTCGGAGCGGATCTTTGATGCGGCCTCCGAGGCAATCGCTCGGCTATAGAGCTAAATTATGCCCATCGAGACAGTGCGGCACGCTAGGCTGCGGCTCGAATCCGTCGAAGATCAAGTCTCCCCGGATATCGGCCGTATAGTTCAAACTTCCAAATCTGACCTGATGGCCAGGGGCGTAGCTTTCGATCTGCTCCAGACGGCCAAGCGAATTGGCCCGCAGTGCAAAGCCGCCGAATACGAAGATCTGTCCGGGGAGAAAAGTCTCACCCTGGACCGCGTCGTTGTTGATGATCGAAGGAGCCATCGGGCCTATCGGTGACGAGAGGAACTCTCACTGAAAGCACCAATGTCGGTGTCAAAACCGGAGGATCTCGGTAGGGGTCCCGAATTGTGCGTCTAGGCGGATGGTAACAGGAGACAAGGGACAAGATGTTTTACCCAGGTTCGGGCCCTCTCGATGGAGGTAATACCCTACTCCTGCTTGATTAATATTGATGATATGGGTAGTACAAGAGTAGATCTACCACGAGATCGTAGAGGCTAAACCCTAGAAGCTAGCCTATGGTATGATTGTTGTTCGTCCTATGGACTAAAACCCTCCGGTTTATATAGACACCGGATAGGTTAGGGTTACATGTAGTCGGTTACAATGGTAGGAGATCTACATATCCAGATCGCCAAGCTTGCCTTCCACGCCAAGGAAAGTCCCATCCGGACACGGGACGAAGTCTTCAATCTTGCATCTTCATAGTCTTGGAGTCCGGCCGCGATGATAGTCCGGCTATCCGGACACCCCCTAGTCCAGGACTCCCTCACCTGGTCTCCACGCATACCCCGTTTTTACATAACTGCGAGGGTATTCGGACACAATCCGGACTATTGGGTCCCGAGGTTGAAGCGAAAAGGTCCGCTACGTCAAACGATCTACAATCCGGCTAGAAGGCATTTTACATGTCATTTTAAATTACATAGTCAAATTGACTGATTGTATTCCTCTTCAATGCCGTCTAATAGGCTGTCTAGTTTACATCCTGCTGGGAATACTTTATGCCAACTCTACTTGGTCGTACACTAAGCTCACAGGGATCTCCTTCCGTCGGGCCCCACAGGTCCGACCTCGGCCATGTGGTTTGGGTCCGCCTTCGTGTACCGCGTCTTCACCATGGCCTAGGCCTCCCTGGCGCCTTGACGACATGCCGATATCTTCCATAGTCGGAAGCGCCGCCATGCTCCCTGAAGCTTCTCTGCAAGCTCTCCAACGCCTTCGGGTAGGGAGATAGATGGCCACAAGGCCTGGGCGACGCCTTTCATCACCTGCCGAACTCGTTCGTGCAGTTGCAATAGCTCGGGAAGAAGGTCACCCATAGAACCGAGCATTTCCTCTTCAGGACGACCCGTGAGCATACCTACAGACATAACTCTATTAATTGACTTCCTCGCCGAACTCTTTTTCAAAAGTTCGCTCAAGCACTTATCAGAAATGCCGCGACGAAGTCACCGATTCTCCTTCACGGAGTCGGCATACCGGGCACGAACATCCTTTAGTTCCTCACCCAGCTAGGTGTTGGCATATTGGAGATTATTTTTCTCTTGCCTCACCCTTGTAAGCACATTCTCGCCGGCCTTCAACCGGTGCAAGAGCTCTTGCTTGTCCGGATCTACTCCGGCGCCATCTGCAATATTATTGTCAGATTTACACACACACCGCACTTCACAAACTATTTATCTTTTGAAGCATACATTACCAGAGGGGGTCTCTGTGGCTCCCCCGGTAGCGGCTAGTGCGGCCTCAAGTTGAGCCTTGCATTATTCAAGCTCCTGAGACAGTCGGGTATTCTTATTTGTAAGATCCTGCATAACAAATGATCCTTAAATCAGTTATTCTAACTATTTTAAGTCTCGGGGGCTACTAGCATATATAATCACAAATTTCCTCACCAAGATGTCCTTTACATACTGCTCCGTGGCTCTGGCTAGACCATCTTGAGCGGCACGGAGGTGCGCATCTCCCGAATTGAAGGCATTCAAGGCCTCTTGGGTGAAACATGCGTCACGAAGAACTGCCCGGCGGCGCCTGTGATTCATGGCGCTCTCCACCTCGGAGTTGGTGGCGGACAATCTGTCGGCATCCTCTGTCGGAGGAGCATCCGACACACGCCTCGTGCTCGCCTCTGCTTCTGGACCCGGCTTTGGAGCCTGGCTGGCGGAGGTTCGATTGGCAACCTCTTCGGACTCAGTCCGGCGAGCGCTCTTTTTCCTGAAAAGAGCACCAGTGTTAGTACGCCTTCCCAGAATCAATCCTGGGAATATGGTGACGCGCTATACCGTTGCGGCGGAGTTTCGATCCGAAACGCACTTCTTTTTAGCCTGCGGGGCCGTACTGCCCCTTGTTGGCTAGCCGCCGCGGGCTCGGCCTCCTGCCTCGAAGGCACCCCCTGCGAAACACCATTAAATACGTGGTGATTAGAAGGAAAGCACGGGTGGGTCATGGTACCCGGACTTTGGTCACGGTTACCTGGGAGGCCGGAAATAATCCGGGGTAGTCGGCCGTAATGGCAACCAAAGAATGTCGATGCTAAGTTGGTGGAACACCCCGTCGATCAGCTCCACCTTTATATCCGGGTCCTCTTCGGAGGCCGGATCGAGGGACCGTTCCGGATCCTCGGGTTGTGGGGGCGGGCTGTGTATCTTCTCCACGGCCCAGCGCAGTTCCTGCGTAGAAACCATGAAATGAGATATTTAACCACAGGAACATGGATCGGATAGGCCACGAAGATATTTGCTTACCCAACTTCGAGGATTATTCAAAGAAAACCCACTCAATGGACTGACGCGGAGAAAATCCTCCTCTTCCCCTTTGTAAATGGCGGACAAGGTCTTCACCAGCTCGGTGACCGATCCCGGCCCTTTGCGGCCATGGCGGGTGGCATCGTCCTCCCCGTTGAAGTCCCACATGGGGTGGCCCCTATATTGGAGCGGCTGCACCCCCCTCATAATGCAGATTGCCATAACTCCAATCATGGTCAACCCGGCATAAGCCAGTAATCTTATTCGGCTCATCAAGTAAAGGACGTCCCGGTCATTTTCTCCCTGGGCTCATGGGCGCCAGCTTAGGCGCTTTCTTCAGAGGAGCGTTGCTAAACTCGAAAGGCCGATCCGAATAGGATCCGCAGCGGACGCCCTCCATGTAAAACCATTCCGAGGGCCAGTCTTTGGGCGCTTCTTTGGGGTTCCGGATAGGTATCCGGTCCCGGCGATGCGCCATAGTTCGCTCCGCCCACTTGATATATTGACCCTTCGTGAGAACGAGGCACAAGGCGTAACAATCTCTTCCACAGAGCGAAATGGGCCTCAACGCCCGTAAACAGCTCAAAGGGCCACAAAGCCCGCTATATGCAAGATGGAGGCAGGCGTAAGGTTGTGCACTGGAGGTCAGAGAACTCCGAAGCCCCGGAGAAACACATGGATTGGAAATCCGAGTCCTCTCATTAGGTAAGAGACGGCATACCCGCTCTTCCTTAGAGGGATCGGGGATGCTCTCCGCCTGCTTCCCGCCCTTATAAGTGGCGAGTCCGGAACGCACAGGAACCAGGAAGGCCGTGGGAAGGAATCCCTTGGTTTGGAGCACCACCAATTCGCTGTGCGGGACTGAGCATCTCCCCCAATCTCCGGGCTGAGGGCTGGGAGCGCGAGAGGAGGAGTCGCGTCGACTGTCCATGGTGGAATGGGTTTTTTGTCAAAGGCGCTCTGATGAAGGCTCGTGAAGGGAGGATGCTGTGATCCGGATCTGGATCCCCGTCTCTTTTATAGACGGCTCATTTGCACAGCAAGTGGGGTAAATGTAAAGATACCCTGACTTTTCACATTCGTTCGACACATGGAAGACAGCCATTATGGGGCACAGAAGCCAAGGAGCGCAGCATTTATCAGAAGCCGGACACTATTCAACACAGGATTCGGAGGAGAACCCGCCTTGCAATGCCGAAGACAATCAACACGCCGGACTTATCATCATTGAAGCCTGGTTCGGGGGCTACTGAGGGAGTCCTGGACTAGGGGGTGTCCGGATAGCCGAACTATCATCTTTGGCCGGACTCCTGGACTATGAAGATACAAGTTTGAAGACTTCGTCCCGTGTCCGGATGGGACTTTCCTTGGCGTGGAAGGCAAGCTTGGCGATGCGGATGTGTAGATTTCCTACCATTGTAACCGACTCTGTGTAACCCTAACCCTATTCGGTGTCTATATAAACCGAAGGGTTTTAGTCCATAGGACGAACAACAATCATACGATAGGCTAGCTTCTAGGGTTTAGCCTCTCTGATCTCGTGGTAGATCTACTCTTGTACTACCCATATCATCAATATTAATCAAGCAGGAGTAGGGTTTTACCACCATCGAGAGGGCCCGACCTGGGTAAAAACATCGTGTCCCTTGTCTCCTGTTACCATCCGCCTAGATGCACAGTTCGGGACCCCCTACCCGAGATCCGCCGGTTTTGACACCGACACACGTTTCTGCAACCAACCGGCAGAAGTCCTCGTTTGTTCACGTGTAATCCAGTCGTCAGACTGCTCCGGGTGTTTGGAGTGTAGAAAATTCTTGTGTTCCTCCATATACGGAGCCACCAAGGCGGAATTCTCAGAGAACTGTGTAGTGTGCTTCAAAGGAGAGCATGCCCGTCCATACATATTATTTGATCCCCTCCTAGCGTGCCTTTTCCATCCAGTCTGCCCTTATGCCGCGATTCAGGAACACCAATCGGCTTAAGGTCAGGAATAAAGTCAATACAAAACTCAATGACCTCCTTGTTTTCATGGCCCGTCGAGATGCTTCCTCCTGGCCTAGCACGGTTATGAACATATTTCTTAAAGACTCCCATGAACCTCTCAAAGGGGAACATATTGTGTAGAAATACAGGACCCAAATCGTTAATCTCTTCGCAAAGGTGAACTAGGACGCAAGGCCATGATGTTGAAGAAGGATGGTGGGAACACCAACTCAAAACTGACAAGACATTGCACCAAATCATTCTGTAACCTTGGTATGATTTCTGGATCGATTATCTTCTGAGAGATTGCACTGAGGAATGCACATAGCTTCACAATGGCTAATCGAACGTTTTCCGGTAGAAGCCCCCTCAATGCAACCAGAAGCAGTTGCGTCATAATCACGTGGCAGTCATGAGACTTTAGGTTCTGGAACTTTTTCTCTGTCATATATATTATTCCCTTTATATTCCACGAGAAGCCAGACGGTACCTTCATACTTAGCATGCATTCAAAGAAGATTTCCTTCTCTTCTTTGGTAACAGCATAGTGATACGTCTCTAACGTATCTATAATTTTTTATTGCTCCATGCTACTTTATCTATTGTTTTGGACTATAATGGGCTTTATTTTCCACTTTTATATTACTTTTGGGACTAACCTATTAACCGGAGGTCCAGCCCAGAATTGTCGCTTTTTGCCTATTTCAGTGTTTCGAAGAAACGGAATATCAAACGGAGTCCAAACGGAATGAAACCTTCGGGAACGTGATTTTCTCACCGAACGTGATCCAGGAGACTTGGACCCTACTCCAAGGAGTGCCAGAGGCGGTCACGAGGGTGGAGGGCGCGCCCCTCCCTCCTGGGCGCGCCCCCCTGCCTCGTGGGCCCCCTGACGCTCCGACGACGTACTCCTTCCTCCTATATATACCTACATACCCCCAACAGATCAGAAGGGGAGCCAAAAACCTAATTCCACTGCCGTACCTTCCTGTATCCACGAGATCCCATCTTGGGGCCTATTCCGAGTTCACGAGGGGGCATCCACCACGGAGGGCTTCTACATCATCACCATAGCCCCTCCGATGAAGTGTGAGTAGTTTACTTCAGACCTTCGGGTCCATAGCTAGTAGCTAGATGGCTTCTTCTCTCTTTTGGATCTCAATACAATGTTCTCCCTCGCTCGTGGAGATCTATTCGATGTAATCTTCTTTTTGCGGTGTGTTTGTTGAGACCGATGAATTGTGGGTTTATGATCCAGCTTATCTATGGAAAATATTTGATTCTTATCTGAATTCTTTTATGTATGATTAAGTTATCTTTGCAAGTCTCTTCGAATTATCCGTTTGGTTTGGCCAACTAGATTGGTAGTTCTTGCAATGGGAGAAGTGCTTAGCTTTGGGTTCAATCTTAAGGTGACCTTACCCAGTGACAGAAAGGGTTGCAAGGCACGTATTGTATTGTTGCCATCGAGGATAACAAGATGGGGTATTTATCATATTGCATGAATTTATTCCTCTACATCATGTCATCTTGCTTACATGCTACTGTTTTTAACTTAATACTCTAGATGCATGCTGGATAGCGGTCGATGAGTGGATAGTAGTAGATGCAGAATCGTTTCAGTCTACTTGTCTCGGACGTGATGCCTATATACATGATCATTGCCTGGATAACCTCATAACTATGCTCAATTCTGTCAATTGCTCAAAAGTAATTTGTTCACCCACCGTAGAATATTTATGCTCTTGAGAGAAGCCACTAGTGAAACCTATGGCCCCCGGGTCTATTCTCATCATATCAATCTCCATCACTTTATTTACTTGCGTTGCTTTTACTTTTTCTTTGCATCCTTATACCAAAAATACCAAAAATATTATCTCTATCAGATCTCACCCTCGTAAGTGACCGTGAAGGGATTGACAACCCCTAAGCGTTGGTTGCGAGTAGCTATCGTTTTGTTCAGGTGCGAGGGACTTGCGCGTGGTCTCCTACTGGATTGATACCTTGGTTCTCAAAAACTAAGGGAAATACTTACACTACTGTGCTTGTTAGTTTACCACAATCATCCTTGTCGTACACACCTTTTGAGAGAGCCATATATGAATTAGAATTTGTTAGAATACTCTATGTGCTTCACTTATATCTTTTGAGCTTGATAGTTTGCTCATAGTGCTTCACTTATATCTTTTGAGCGTGATAATTTTTGCTCTAGTACTTCACTTAGATCTTTTAGAGCACGGTGGTGGATTTGTTTTAAAGAAACTTGATCTCTCATGCTTCACTTAGAATATTTTGAGAGTCGTTAATAGCATGGTAATTTGCTTAATGTTAATATACTTGGTGTTCAAGATATGTGAAACTTTCTTTTGAGTGCGTTGAATACTAAGATAAGATTCATGCTTGATAATTGTTTTGAGATATGAAGGTGATAATATTAGAGTCATGCTAGTTGAGTAGTTGTGAATTTAAAGAATACTTGTGTTGAAGTTTGCGATTCCCGTAGCATGCACGTATGGTGAACCGTTATGTGATGAACTCGGAGCATGATTTATTTATTGATTGTCTTCCTTATGAGTGGCGGTCGGGACGACGATGGTCTTTTCCTACCAATCTATCCCCCTAGGAGCATGCGCGTAATACTTTGCTTTCATAACTTCTAGATTTTTGCAATAAGTATATGAGTTCTTTATGACTAATGTTGAGTCCATGGATTATACGCACTTTTTCCCATCCTTCCACCATTGCTAGCCTCTCTAATACCGCGCACTTTTCGCCGGTATTATACACCCACCATAAACATTCCTCAAAACAGCCACCATACCTACCTATCATGGCATTTCCATAGCCATTCCGAGATATATTGCCATGCAACTTTCCACCGTTCCGTTTATTATGACACGCTCCATCATTGTCATATTGCTAGCATGATCATGTAGTTGACATCGTATTTGTGGCAAAGCCACCGCTCATAATTCTTTCATACATGTCACTCATGTTTCATTGCATATCCCGTACATCACGGAGGCATTCATATAGAGTCATATTTTGTTCTAAGTATCGAGTTGTAATTGTTGAGTTGTAAGAAAAATAAAAGTGTGATGATCATCATTATTAGAGCATTGTCCCAAGTGAGGAAAGGATGATGGAGACTATGATTCCCCCACAAGTCGGGATGAGACTCCGGACGAAAAAAAAGAGGCCATAAAAAAAGAGAAAAGGCCCAAATAAAAAAATAAAAAATGAGAGAAAAAGAGAGAAGGGACAATGTTACTATCCTTTTACCACACTTGTGCTTCAAAGTAGCACCATGATCTTCATGATAGAGAGTCTCTCATTTTGTCACTTTCATATACTAGTGGGAATTTTTCATTATAGAACTTGGCTTGTATATTCCAATGATGGGCTTCCTCAAAATGCCCTAGGTCTTCATGAGAAAGTGAGTTGGATGCACACCCACTTAGTTTCTTTTGTTGAGCTTTCATATACTTATAGCTCTAGTGCATCCGTTGCATGGCAATCCCTACTCACTCACATTGATATCTATTGATGGGCATCTCCATAGCCCGTTAATACGCCTAGTTGATGTGAGACTATCTTCCCTTTTTGTCTTCTCCACAACCACCATTCTATTCCACATATAGTGCTATATCCATGGCTCACGCTCATGTATTGCGTGAAGATTGAAAAAGTTTTGAAAATGTTAAAGTATGAAACAATTGCTTGGCTTTTCATCGGGTTGTGCATGATTTAAATATTTTGTGTGGGGAAGATGGAGCATAGCCAGACCATATGATTTTGTAGGGATAACTTTCTTTGGCCATGTTATTTTGAGAAGACATAATTGCTTAGTTAGTATGCTTGAAGTATTATTATTTTTATGTCAATATGAACTTTTGTCTTGAATCTTTCGGATCTGAATATTCATATCACGATTAAGAAGATTTACATTGAAATTATGCCAAAGTATCACTCCGCATCAAAAATTCTCTTTTATCATTTACCTACTCGAGGACAAGCAGGAATTAAGCTTAGATGCCCGATACGTCTCCAACGTATCTATAATTTTTGATTGCTCCATGCTACTTTATCTATTGTTTTGGACTATAATGGGCTTTATTTTCCAATTTTATATTACTTTTGTGACTAACCTATTAACCGGAGGCCCATCCCAGAATTGTTGTTTTTTGCCTATTTCAGTGTTTCGAAGAAACGGAATATCAAACAGAGTCCAAACGGAATGAAACCTTCGGGAACGTGATTTTCTCACCGAACGTGATCCAGGAGACTTGGACCCTACTCCAAGGAGTGCCAGAGGCGGTCACGAGGGTGGAGGGCGCACCCCCCTGGGCGCACCCCTGCCTCGTGGGCCCCCTGACGCTCCACCGACGTACTCCTTCCTCCTATATATACCTACGTACCACCAACAAATCAGAAGGGGAGCCAAAAACCTAATTCCACCGCCGTACCTTGTTGTATCCACGAGATCCCATCTTGGGGCCTGTTCCGGAGCTCCGCAGGAGGGGGCATCCACCATGGAGGGCTTCTACATCATCACCATAGCCCCTCCGATGAAGTGTGAGTAGTTTACTTCAGACCTTCGGGTCCATAGCTAGTAGCTAGATGGCTTCTTCTCTCTTTTTGGATCTCAATACAATGTTCTCCCCCTCTCTCGTGGAGATCTATTCGATGTAATCTTCTTTTTGCGGTGTGTTTGTTGACCGATGAATTGTGGGTTTATGATCCAGCTTCTCTATGGAAAATATTTGATTCTTATCTGAATTCTTTTATGTATGATTAAGTTATCTTTGCAAGTCTCTTCGAATTATCCGTTTGGTTTGGCCAACTAGATTGGTAGTTCTTGCAATGGGAGAAGTGCTTAGCTTTGGGTTCAATCTTGCAGTGACCTTATCAAGTGGCGTAAAGGGTTGCAAGGCACGATTGTATTGTTGCCATCGAGGATAACAAGATGGGGTATTTATCATATTGCATGAATTTATTCCTCTACATCATGTCATCTTGCTTAAGGCGTTACTCTGTTTTTAACTTAATACTCTAGATGCATGCTGGATAGCGGTCGATGAGTGGAGTAATAGTAGTAGATGCAGAATCGCTTCGGTCTACTTGTCTCGGACGTGATGCCTATATACATGATCATTGCCTGGATAACCTCATAACTATGCTCAATTCTGTCAATTGCTGAACAGTAATTTTTTCACCCACCATAGAATATTTATGCTCTTGAGAGAAGCCACTAGTGAAACCTATGGCCCTCGGGTCTATTCTCATCATATCAATCTCCATCACTTTATTTACTTGCTTTGCTTTTACTTTTTACTTTGCATCTTTATACCAAAAATACCAAAAATATTATCTCTATCAGATCTCACCCTCGTAAGTGACCGTGAAGAGATTGACAACCCCTAAGCGTTGGTTGCGAGTAGCTATCGTTTTGTGTAGGTGCGAGGGACTTGCGCGTGGTCTCCTACTGGATTGATACCTTGGTTCTCAAAAACTGAGGGAAATACTTACGCTACTGTGCTGCATCATCCTCTCCTCTTCGAGGAAATCCAACGCAAGCTCGAGACGTAGCATGTAGCTGGCCTGACCCTGATGTATGCCGTCTTTTCCATGCATACGTTGCTGGTCCTCTCGTGCCTCTGGTGTATCTTTTGTCTTCCCATACACGCCCAAGAAGCCAAGCAGGGTCACGCAAAGATTCTTCGTCACGTGCATCACGTCGATTGCAGAGCGGACCTCTAGGTCTTTCCAATCTGGCAGGTCCCAAAATATAGATTTCTTCTTCCACATGGGTGCGTCATTCGTCATTCTTCGAACAGGTTGTCCGCCAGGACCCTTTCCAAAGATTACCTTCAAATCCTTGACCATATCATGTACATCAGCACTAGTACGATGGCGAGGCTTCGTCCGGTGATCCGCCTCACCTTTGAAACACTTGCCTTTCTTTCTTACGGGATGCCTGCTCAGAAGAAATCGACGATGTCCCAAGTACACATTCTTCCTACAACTATCCAAATATATACTGCCGGTATCATCCAAACAGTGCACGCATCCACGGAATCCCTTGTTTGTCTGTCCTGAAAGGTTACTGAGAGAAGGCCAATCATTGATGGTCACGAACAACAACGCCTTTAGGTCAAATTCTTCATGTTTGTGCTCATCCACTACTAGGAAAAGGCATATAGATAATATGGACATTAATGGCGCACCACATATGTGGTGCGCCACTGCTATATACTAATGGTGCACCATGTGTTGGTACGCCATTAGTGTCCAAATACCAATGGCGCACCACATCCTCGGTGCGCCATTACTAACATTTTTTTTATTTTTTAAACTACTAATGGCGCACCAGGGTATAGTGCGCCATTACTAGTTTAACTAGTAATGGCGCACCGCACCCTCAGTGCGCCACTACTAACAAATATATTTTTTATTTTTTTTCGTAACTACTAATGGCGCACCAGTGGATAGTGCGCCATTACTAGTTAAAACTAGTAATGGCGCACCACACCCTCGGTGCGCCACTACTAGCAATTTTTTTTAATATTTTTTTTCAAAGTTAGTAATGGCGCACCATGGGTGTGGTGCGCCATTAGTAACGTTGCCCAAAAATTCCACCGAATGCACCCCCTGTGGACCGCCTTTTCAGTTTTAAAAGAAATAAAAGAAAATGATGGAAATGTCAAAAAAATAAAAGAAAATAAGTTTCCCATGTGATATGTGGTCTAGTTGTTGGGAAAATTTACAAATATGAATTTCGACTTTATTTGCAAAATCTCTCTGGAATTTGTAAAACGGGCATAACTTTTACATACGAACTCGGATTAAAAAGTTTTTTATATGAAAAATCATCTACTCGAAAAGTTACATCCAAATTTTCAAAATCCTCAAAAACCTAACAGAAAAAAAGTTACGGGGCTTTTAAGATCTAGAGGGGAAAAATGGAAAACATTTCAAACTTACTAGTGGCGCACCTAACAAAGTCCTAAACATGAAAAAAAAATAGTTTCGCATTTTTTTTGGTATTTTTTTTCAAAATATGATACGTAATATGAACGGAAGTTTGAAATATTTTTTAAAAATTTCATCACACTTATGAACATGAACAAAGTCCTAAACATCAACAAGGTTTAATAGGATTGATATGTTAGATATATCAATAAGTGCCTGTTAAATGAGCTGGTGCTGGGGTTGGATACAACTTTGAAGTTAAGCATGCTTTGGCTGGAGTAGTGTGAGGATGGGTGACCTTTTGGGAAGTTTGACCATGGAGTGCGATTTGACTTGAGATTAAGCATATTGATCCGAGATTAAGCCATAGAGACCCGAGATTAAGAAAAAAACGAAAAAAAAAGATTCTGAAAAAAATTTGAAAAAAAATAATAAAAAAAATTTGAAAAAAAATTGTTACTAATGGCGCACTTCTATGTGGTGCGCTACTAAGTCAGATAGTATTGGCGCACCTCTAGGCATACTAATGACGCACTATAGGTGCGTCATTAGTATCTGGTATACTAATGGCGCACCAGTGGTGCGCCATTAGTAAAAAAATTCTAATGGCGTGATGCTAGTGGCGCACCTATAGTGCGCCATTAATGGCTAAAATAGGTGCGCCACTAGCAGGCCTTTTCCTAGTAGTGATCCCACGCACGTACACCTTTTCCATTCCACAGCTGTAATAGTTCTTCAACTAATGGCCTTAGGTACACATCAATGTCATTGTCGGGTTTCTTAGGGCCTTGGATGAGCACTGGCATCGTAATGAACTTCCGCTTCATGCACAACCAAGGAGGAAGGTTATACAAACATAGGGTCACATGCCACTTGCTATGATTGCTGTTGTGCTCCCCAAAAGGATTAATGCCATCAGCGCTTAGACCAAACCATACGTTCCTTGGGTCACCTGCAAACTCCTCAATGTACTTTCTCTCAATTTTTCTCCACTACGACCCGTTAGCGGGTACTCTCAACTTTTCGTCTTTCTTACGGTCTTCTCCGTGCCATCGCATCGCCTTCGCATGCTCTTTTATTTTGGAACAAACGTTTCAACCGTGGTATTATAGGAGCATACCACATCACCTTGGTAGGAATCTTCTTCCTGGGGCGCTCGCTCTCGACATCACCAAGGTCATCGCGACTAATCTTATAACGCAATGCACCACATACCGGGCAAGCGTTCAAATCCTCGTACTCACCGCGGTAGAGGATGCAGTCATTACGGCATGCATGTATCTTCTCCACCTCTAACCCTAGAGGGCAGACAGCCTTCTTTGCTTAATACGTACTCTCGGGCAATTCGTTGTCCTTTGGAAGCATATTCTTTATCATTACCAGCAACTTTCCAAATCCCTTATCAGATACACCATTCTCTGCCTTCCATTGCAGCAATTCCAGTGTGGTGCCCTACTTTTTTTGTCAGCTTCGCAATTCGGGCACAACAATTTCTTGTGATCCTCTAAAACATGCGCAGCAACTTCTTCTTCTCCAAATCACTTGCGCAGTTTCTCTTTGCATCAGCAATGGCCCGACCTAGATCATTAGCGGGCTCATCTGATGCCTCTTCTTCAGCTTCTTCCCGCATTGCCGGCTCAGCTTCTTCCCCCATTGTTGTATCATCGTATTCAGGGAACCCATGGCCGGGATAGCTGTCGTCGTCCTCTTCTTTTTCATGGTCTTCCATCATAACCCCTCTTTCTCCATGCTTGGTCCAAACATTATAGTGGGCCATGAAATCGGACCCAAATAGGTGGACGTGAATGGTTCTTGACGTTGAGTAATTGTGACCATTCTTACAGCCGGCACATGGACAAGGCATAAAACCATCCACCCGCTTGTTTGTCTCAGCAGCAAGCAGAAAAGTATGCACGCCATTAATGAACTCGGGAGAGCATCGGTCATCATACATCCATTGTCGGCTCATCTTCGTTACACAACACCGAAAAGACCAAATTAATACAAATTCATACATAAATTTCATATATATATATATATATATATATATATATATATAGTTCATACAACACTTAAATGCAACAAACAAATAACTCTCTAGCAAAACCATTTAAATGCAACAACAAATGCGATCAAGATTGCAACTAAGGTAATAATTGATCCAATAGCATAATGATACCAAGCCTCACTATCAATGGCATATTTTCTAATCTTTCTAATCTTCAAGCGCATTTCTCCATCTTGATCTTGTGATCATCGACGACATCGGCAACATGCAACTCCAATTCCATCTTCTCCCCCTCAATTCTTTTCAATTTTTCTTTCAAATACTCGTTTTCTCTTTCAACTAAATTTAACATCTTGACAATAGGGTCGGTTGGAATTTCCGGTTCACATACCTCCTAGATAAAAATATCCATGTCAACTTGATGGGCATAATTTGTCATAAACACGAAATGCAACAACTAGTTTTAAAAGAGAATATATCACATCCGAATCATAACAAGGACAAGGGCCGACGGGGACGGATATCAAAACCATGGCACTATGTATAACAAACAACATACGGGTAAGATAATTATACGAGTAACTATATATCCAAATCACACCAACATCATTTGGTAATGTAAAACATTCATGAACAAGAGCCTCACCACAAGGTGGTGCCAGCGACGGGACGGTGCGGGCGATCGACGGTGGTTACGACAGAGATTTAGAAGGCACTAAGTAAACCGCACTTACATATGCAAACTAAGTGTTATTTTTGACTTCAAATTGCATATAAATCAAATACTAGCACATATAATTCCTCCCAAATTACTAAACTCACAAATTAATTACTATACAAAGCATTGCAAGAGCTAATCTAGCAATGAGAGATGAAAGGACAAAGTTGCTAACCTTTGTGATCATTTGAATGGATGGGGGCCTTCAAATATTGACAAATTTTGGGCAAAATGTATGATGAGATCGAGGAAGAGGGGAAGAACAGGGGAAGAGAGGGGAAAGGGGAAGAACAGAGCGAGCTCGGGTGGGCGAAGGGTTTATAGGATTTATTTTAGTACCGGTTCGTAACACAAACCGGTACTAAAGGTGCTGGAGGGGCCCCAGACAGACAACATCCTGCCACTACTCACTTTAGTACCGGTTCGTGACACGAACCGGTGCTAAAGGTTCGCCACGAACCGGTACTAATGAGAGCGGTCGGCTAGCCGTTGGAACCGGCACTAATGGACACATTAGTGCCGGTTCAAAATCAAACCGACACTAATGTGCTTCACATTTGACCCTTTTTCTACTAGTGGTCGCTAATCATTCGGGGATCTTGCCAGGTACCAATCCTGCAGATTACGTGCACGACGACGATGCACATTTTGAGATAATGGAGGTGGACGTATTCAAATACGAGTACGGGAAGCCTCTCGTCAAAGATGGAACTACTCTAACAACGATGATGTGAAGATTCCATGATTGGTACATAGAAACCTGCAGAAAGTCTGCGAAGAAAAAAATCGATACTTTGACGCTGAAAGTTAAAGAGGATCAACACGACCTCATTGGAATTGAGGAGTTGTTTGTTCCATTTGAGGAGTTCTTCCAGTTTTTCAATCAAAAGGCCCTCGAGAAATTAACGGTCACTTGCTACTATCTGTAAGTACTACTTCTATCATTAAGTCTCTATATATAGCTCAGCTCTTTCATTGCATGTATATATAATTATCCTCACTGTATTATGCAGATTGAAGATCGTCGAATGCAGAAAAGCTGAAATGTATGATATTGGGTTCATTAAGACAAATCTCATAGGTCATTTTACGGTTACATTTCATCCCAAAGAAACCGAGGAGAACTTGCTATGATCGTTGGTAATAAATCAAAACAAAGATATAATACTCTTTCCTTACAACTTCAAGTGAGTGTTACTGTCTTATACATATTTGGTTTCCCTTAATTATTACTCGAGGTTATAATAATTAATGTAATTGATGAGTTATGCATGCGTGCGCAGTTTCCATTATATTCTCCTAGAGATTAAGCTTAAGCAGGGACTACTAAACGTCTTAGACTCGAGACGAAAAGATCCCGAGGACTATGCGGACATGTCTAAAATTCTCGAGAAGTAAGTTGAATCGATCATTATCGCACTATATCGGCAACTTTGTTCATTTCATGATATCAAGTAATTGTTTTCTTTGTCTCGCAGGGTTTGGAAAGTATTCACCGCACAAGTTTCGGGACTGCCGCGGGATCTGCAATGGAAATAACCGAAAGTAAGTACTACTAGCTAGCTAGTTCCGCGCATCTCCCGTTGATTCTAGCTACTTTCATCAATGCCATTTATAATGCTTCATTATCAGTTTGATTGACCTCTATTTCTCGTAAAGTGCTTGTGGCAGGAACCCGGGAATAATTACTGTGGATACTACGTCTGCGAGTTCATCTACAACGTGACGGCCAAAAATAGGCGGGGCTACTCTAACAGACAATATGAAGTGCGTAAATAAAATATTCACAAGTTTATTTTATTACCATCATTTCTGTTCAGTTTAATTCATATATATGTATTGACCCCCTTCTTGAATTTAGATATGGCAGATGCGGGATGAACTCTTACCACAAGATCGCATGCGAGCAATTCAAGAGGAATTGGCTGGATTCTTTCTTGACCACGTCATCAATAAACCCGGAGAATACCACCATGCATGTGGAAGTTGAGTTCATATGTTAGGGTATTGTAAGAGATCTTACACACACACACACAAATATATATATATAGCCAGTAGCGTCGGTATGATATACGAAAACTTGTTGTTCGACCAATCTCTCGGAGAAGGAGAGGTCGATCACTTCTCTCTGTATATGTTCATGACGATCTTCTGTACTTAATAGTTTCCTTTATTTGCTTAATTACTAGCTAGCTAGCGTGTCGAGTCCTCTCTATACGTAGCGTTGACCAAGCACGGAGATAAGAGAGGACACTTCTCTCTATTAGCTAGTTAACACAATATATGAAACCCCTAAATTAACCCTACAAAACCCCCCAACCCCCCTTCGTAAAAAAAATCCAGCCCCGTAACTATCGACGTTGCGGAAGCCTTTTGGTCCTGGTTGGTGGCACCAACGGGGACAAAAGGCCCCCTGCCTGGTCAAGCGGCAGCGGCTACGTGGAGCCCCATCTGTCCCGGTTCCTAGGCGGACCGGGACTAAAGGTGTAGGGCTTTAGTACTGACCCTTTAGTCCCGGTTCGAGAACCGGGACAAATGGCCTTCACGAATCGGGACAAATGACCCTTTTTCTACTAGTGCCATGTCAAGATTTACTGTTTTCCACGTTTTTTCCATCTCTTCAAGCAACACTATGAGACCATGGAAGATCCAAGGCCCCAGAAACATCACCCTCTTCCGGTCTCCGAGGCAAAACATCTAGACCACCAAAAGATTGCCGTCTACCTCTCTGATCTCTGGCTCATGGGCTAGGTTCTAGATGAATATAAATGTTTCCTTGAACACCGCACTGCTGAAGTTCTTGGTGGTGTGTACCTTCGCCACCTCCATCCAGCGGGGTGATTTGGCCATCTCGTTGGTCTCCTCAAGCCCCACGCACATGCCATTAAGTTCCCTTTCATGCAGCCTCATCTTACTCAAAGCATCCTCCAGACCCCCCTCGGATTGCTTCTCCTTTCCTTTGACTGCCCCTCATAAACTCGAACTAGGGCTGCCATGACGACACACTTGAAAGCCTTCAAAGGTAACAAACGAAGATGCAACCACTCGGGTGCTTTCCATAGGAGAGACCAAGGCCGGGCGAACGGGCCAACCATTCCCGTAGTCAGCCAAAGAATCTGGACGACAAATACCAAAGGTGGTGAGAAAACAGTAGGAGCAACTCGACACCCGCAGGAGGTACCGGTGGAGTAGGCTAAACCCTAATCGCCTGGATAGGGTAGTGTTGATATCTACTAGCTTCTTGAACAAGTGAAGACATGTTGAAGGTTAAATCCCAGAAAGATTCGTAGAGGCTAGTAGAAACCTAAATACTACCCTAGTTTGGAATTTGTTTTTTGAGAGGATGCGCTAGTTTGAATGGTTTCCAATTTATACACGCTGTAGCATTTCCAGCGCAAAAGAAAAAATAACTCTAGCATTGTGTCTAGCGTTTTGAACCTTTTTCTTTCGCACAAGATGGGCCCGTTACCAGCCCAATTCGGCAGCACAAAGGAATCGAAAAAATCAGTTTCCCCCAACTTCAGCAGGCAACCACACACATCCGCCGCCGCCGGCACCTCCGCGAGGGTTCCCGGCGGCCACCTGCTCTGCCGACCGGTCAGGAGATGGCGTCACCTCTGACGGACCTCCCCGGCCACCTCCTGGCCGAGATCTTCCTCCGGCTGCTCGACCCGGCTGACCTCGCGCGCGCCTCCACGGCCTGCATCACCTTCCGCCGACTAAACAAAAGGGAAATACGTATGGTCTTATGTGTTAGCCTGCAATGGCAATGACAGGCTAAACATTCAGTATAACATATTGCTGTACATTTGATTTATCAGCTACTGAACAAGCGACTTACTTGAATTAGGAGTTCCTCACGCCAACAGTCAGCTTCCTGGTAGAACGTCACACCAAGACTCTGAAAACTTTGCTGTCCTCAGGTGGTTTCAGGTGCTTGTGCATTAGCAATTCAACGAGATGAATCTTGTATCTGTTTCCTTTCTGTGAGGCCCTTCTGTACTGGGATCGATGACAGACAGCACCTAGTGTGTTGGTTCTTGCTACCAATACACACCAGTTTCTTTCATTTTTTCAGTTGAATTTTGCTATACTGCTAGGTGCCTAGGCAGTATATGAACGCTGGAACATGAATGTACCAATTCTGTGTAACTGAAGTTTTTCACGAATCATTTCCTTTAATATGTTGGCGTGCCTCTGTCTGGCTATGTATTCCAACCTCTATTTCAAATTACAAGGCTAAGCACATTGAACTGAGTGTTTTAAAGTGACACATTTCAAATTCAGCTAAGAGCAGTATAGCAATGAGATACTCCCTCCGATTCAAAATAAGCGTTGGAATTTGAACTAAAACTACGACACTTATTTTGGATCGGAGGGAGTACTACATAAGCGCATATAATTTGTTCGTTTAATAGGTCCTAAGATCTCAAACATGTGTACATGTTGGACCCAAGTTTCTTCTCTGGTATCTAAACTTATGTCCTTTTGTTTGTCCAGATTCAGTGGAGTCGCCAACAGATCAGCTTTTCTGAGTTGAGAGTGGTTGCTGTTTCGATAGCATGGAGTTGTCACCAGATGTGGTCCACCTTGCTGACAGGCTGATGCATGCCAATCTACAGAATTCCACGTGCATGTGGTCATATGTGAATGTTGTTCTTGTTTTCATGCTACTTCAAAGTACTTGTTGTATGTTTACTGTTTGCATTGCTAGGGGCTTGGGGGCGAGGACAGGGCAGCTCAATCTCTTCTCAACCCAAAAGTGATTATGTGTGTTTGGTTCGGTTCTTGTGGTGTTGATGTGAGCTTGGGAATGTGAGCTGGAGATTCTTGGGATCTTGGTCTAGGCTTCTTTCAATTTTCACCTGGAGAAGATCACCGTGGAGCAAAAAAAGGATCCATAGACAATCAAATGAACACGTTCAATCAGTCAACAACTGTGTGAAAAACGAGATTATTGTTTTCAAGTACATTTCGATTCAACCAGTCTGTCAATATATTCATGTACATTTGCAGGTCATATCCTTCTTTTAAACACATTTTTTAGCCAAAGGCAGCAGCCCAAAACTTGGACTCCGGCACTGTCCACTTCACGCCTCGTACTCCGCAAGGCAATATTTTATTTCCCTTTTTAATGAAATGGCAAGGCAATGTTTGACCAAAGGATGTCAATCGTGTTTGCAGGCCTAAGCGAAGCAAAAAAACATCGTTGCCAACCAGAGCGTATGCAGAACAGAGGACAGGCCGGCGTGTGCAAAGCACTTCCCCTGAATGCCCAACCAGGAGAAATACAAATGCGACTACTGAAAATGAATGGAAGACTCAATGACAGGAGCAGGTCCCGCGATTAGCTTCGCCCAATTTGGTAAGTTCCTCATACCATACCATGCTATGTAGCCCCGATTTCCTAGCAATCAAATCAGATACTTTGGTGAACGATGCTACAAACCACAGGAAAGGAACAAACTCAGTGATCACCATTCCAAAGTGTTACAAATCATATATAGTACTGTATATAGGAAGCAAATTAATCCATCGTTCCACGTTATTAGTAGACAGCACACAACTCATAAATCCATACATAGTACTCCCTCCGTTCCTAAATATAAGTCTTTTTAGACATTTCAAATAGACTACAACATACGGATGCATGTAGACATATTTTAGAGTGTAGATTCACTCATTTTGCTCCGTATGTAGTCACTTGTTGGAATCTCTAGAAAGACTTATATTTAGGAACGGAGGGAGTAGGAGTAAACGACTAATGAACCCATTGTTCATGAATGCATGGAGACATAGCACCACCTCAGGCGTAAACATGCAAGACTCAACAAACCCAAGTAGGCATAACCCAACGAACAGGTTACCCAGTAAGAGGGCCTGTAGATTTACTAAGAGTCTGACGGCTTCACTTCGACTTCATCTCACATCCTCATCCAAAGGGCACACGGCTGACAGTTAGCAGCCAAATCAGAAAGATACCAACAATCTTAATGGCTAATAGTTGCAGTAACATTTATTGAACACAAACAATGGAAAATGAAGACATCAATTGAATCTAACTACATACCTTCTCTACGGACCTTTTTCACTATAGAATTTAATTGTTTTCTTTGGAATGTGCTCAATCTTCTGCCAGTTTGGATCATCAGTCGTTACACAAGATTGTGTGAACTCGTCACTGCAGTACCTGACTGTAATCTCCTCAAGAGACTTGGGCATTGTTGGAAGCGACCGCATATTCTTGCATGAGAGTATATTCAGCTTCTTGAGTGATGTGAGGTGCTCAATATTGCCTGTTAAGGCATTCAAGCTGCAGTGTGCAATGCTAAACTCCTCAAGAGACTTAGGCAGTGTTGGAAGCGGCCGCATATTCTTGAATGAGTGTATATTCAGCTTCTTGAGTGATGTGAGGTGCTCCATATTACCTGGTAAGGAATTGCAGCTGCAGTCTGTAACGACAAACTCCTCAAGAGACATGGGCAGTGTTGGAAGCAACCGCATATTCTTGCAGTATGAGATCCTCAGAATCTTGAGTGCTGTGAGGTGTTCCATATTGCTTGGTAAGGTATCCAAGCTGCAGTTAAAGATGATAAACTCCTCAAGAGACTTTGGAAGTGCTGGAAGCAACCGCATATTCTCGCATGACTGTATATCCAGTCTCCTGAGTGATGTGATGTGCTCAATATTGCCTGGCAAGGCATTGAAACTGCAGGACCCGACTATAAACTCGTCAAGAGACTTGGGCAGTGTTGGGAGCGACTGCATATTCTTGCAATTCCAGATCACAAATTTCTTGAGCGATGTGAGGTGCTCCATATTTCCTCGTAAGGCATCCCTGCTGCAGTTCCTGACGTTAATCTCCTCAAGAGACTTGGGCAGTGTTGGAAGCGAACGCATATTCTTGCATGACTGTATAATCAGCGTCTTAAGTGATGTGAGGTGCTCCATATTGCCTGGTAAGGCATCGCACTTGCAGCCCACAACTATAAACTGCTCAAGAGACTCGGGCAGTGTTGGGAGCAACCTCACATTCCTGCAATTCGAGATCTCAAATTTCTTGAGCGATGTGAGGTCCTCCAGATTTCCTCGTAAGGCTTCCCAGTTGCAGTTCCCGACGGTTAACCGCTCAAGAGAATTGGGCAGTGTTGGAAGCGACCGTATATTCTTGCATGAATGTATATCCAGTTGCTTGAGCGATGTGATGTGCTCCATGTTGCCTGGTAAGGCATCCCAGTTGCAGCCAGAAAGAAATAACCACTCAAGATGAACGAAAGCCCCAAGGTCAGGAGCAGGTCCTAGCTGGATCCATCTTATGAATGTAAGTCCTTGCAAGTTCTTTGGCCTGCCGTTATGCTTACCCATCATCCAATTTGGTATCCTCTTGCCATAGTAATTCCTGATTTCTAATCTTTCAAGATACTTCGATGGGCAAAGACCCTCAAGAACCTCTGCTTGAACTTCCGGTGTGCAGCTATCATCATCCCATTCGAGTACCAGTTCTGTGAGTTTTTCCTTGCCGGCAAGATTGACTTCAACAGCCTCTTCCTTGCTCTCAACATTCTCAAGACCGTTGATCAACAGCTTGCCTTGAAGCTTGTTTAGGTGTTTCAGCTGATGTGGCTCATACCCCCGTTCCCTCCTTATTGTGAAGAATGGTAGCGTGTGGAGCCATATCAATCTGCCAACGTTTGGAAATTCCAGATCTGCAATGCTGATTACATGGCGCAAGTTGACTAGGTTCATCATATCTTCACCACTAGAAGACGTCAAACTACCACACAAACCAAAATCTACCACCCGAATGTGGTAAAGCTTGGTAAAAACTGTCGGTAAAGTTAGCTTCGTAAGTTGAGGCACCCGAAAAGCAAAATAACGCAGATGCTTCAGCTGACCAATTGAATCTGGGAATGAGAACATATCAAGACCAAGTCCACCGGAATGTAAATTCAGTACCCGCAACTTCCGCAGCCCCGTAAACATAGTGAAAATACTCTCAAAGACTCTGCACTCGTTTGATGGAACCCTTATAATTTCATCAATGATGAGAGTGCGTAAATTTTGCAATTTAGATATCTTCTCAGTAAGCATCTCTCTATTATAAGTCCGAACAAAAAGATAGCGGACATCTTCAGGAACTTCTCCTGTGAAGCCGTTTTCGATCCTGAAGCAATCTCTTCCGGCAACCTCCTCTGCTAAATCACACAGCAGATCATGAATTGTAAAGTAATCAACCTCACATCTAGTTGCATATTCCTTTTCTTTTCCTCCGAATTGCAGAAATGAGGATGACAACAATACATCAAAGTAATACTGAGCAACATCTTCCATTTCCTCTTCCGCCTTACTAGTCTTTATAAACCCTTCTGCCACCCACAACTTAACTAACTCATCACGGTTCAAACGGTATCCCCTGGGAAAAATACTGCAGTAAGCGAAACATCGCCTGACCTGCTCATCAAGATACTGGTAGCTCCACCACAGAGCTCCCATTGTCTCATTCATAAGGTCCCGATCTTTCTGACTCCTCCAAAACTGGACAGTTTGTGTCTGACGGAGTCGTGAACCCACTGTTCTGGCTGCTAGAGGGGATCTCTTCAGCTTTCTCGCAATGTCCGCTCCAATCATTTCAAGTATTCTTCTATCATGGTCACTTACCCTTGCATCTCTAAGTGCATAATGCATGAACATTCCAAGGAACACTTCATCATCCAAGTCAGATATTGGAATACATCTTTCTTTTACAGCACCCAGAGCTACTAATGCAGCTTCAGTTCGACTGGTCACCAAGATTCTGCTTCCCGCCTTTCCAACATTCAGCGGAGAAATTAAGTTTTGTAGTTCTTCACGGTCTTCTGAATTCCTACTATTGTACCAGACATCATCCAGTACCAGCAAAATCTGTTTCCCACGCAGTTCATCCTCCAGTTTTTCCTTCAGGGTGTTACGACTACTGAAGTTATCACATGCTTTCCCTGTAGCTCCCTCAAACATCTCCCTTAAAATGGATCCCAAATCAAATTTCTGAGAAACATGAATCCACATGAGAATATCGAAATGGCCTTCCATTTTCTCCTGCCTACGCTTTTTCTCATGATCATAAACACACTGTGCAAGTGTTGATTTCCCTGACCCAGCCATGCCATGAATGCCAATTACAGAATAACATGTATCACTGGCAGTATTTGCTTGACAAAGGTCTTCCTTCTCATGAAGCATTGCGATTATCTTGTCACGATCTTGATCTCGACCAATTACTCCTATCGGAGGGGCTGCTGTAGTGACTGCACGGCGTGAATTGGTAGCAACAGCTCGCCTCCAATCATCATCACGTCCACCTGGTAAGTTCAGTTGTTTCAAAACTTCACATGCATCATTGATAGCATTTTCTATCTTCTCTAGGCTCTTCTTCAATTCCACTTTTGACATACCACTCTCCTGCAAAAACCAAATAGCACTTGTTAGCACACGAACGCAGCAACTTGAAATTAGAGGCATGTATCATGTCATGCCTCGTAATTGTTCTCTTATTGCTTTTCGTATCTTTTCTGGTTATTGTCTATGCCGACTCAAATTCTACTTAACACCAACTCGTAATACCATACAGGCAAAGCATTTCTAACAGGAGTAGCGCAAGCACACACACACACGTACATGGACAAACAAGTACTACTTGGACTGGACATATCTAACTGATTTTTGCAAATAAACCGATTCCTTCGTACCACTGCTGCTTCTCATGCTCCTCTAGATTGGGCTTGGGGAGAGGAAAGAAAGATTTAGTAAAAGAAGGAAGAAGTGGTCATGTAGATGATGCGGTGCTACTCTACACTACAGTGTGTAGGAGAGTTTTTACTCTTTAGAAATCTTTGCAAGTGACACAAATCTTTTAGTAAAAGAAGGAACTTAATTGCGGAAGACGGTGCTAGCTAGTGGAAGAGTGGGACAATCTTTGGTTATTCCTGGTAATTGGGCTAATTACTCTTAAGAAAATACTATATAGACTCTTGATTTATTTGGCTCCAAAGAAACTAATCCTATTTTTTCCTAACAACCTGTGTCGTACCTCTTACTGCAATTCAAGATCTTGACATCTAGTTTACATAATTGTGGCAAACAATTAAGTGAGAACGCATTCCTGACAATTGGCAGCTGTAGTCATATATCTTACATGGCACAAAAAGATAAACACATCCAAGCATGAAGGCAGGAATACCTTATCTTTTAGGAGGGATCTCGGCATGGCAGACCAAAGAGTCTTCTTCAGCGAATCCATCTTACTCTTACTGCCAGATGACTTGGCATCTCGGGTCTGCCTCTTGAGGCGCTGATACTCAACATCATCCAAGATGTCTTCAGCCTCATAGAGAGCAGACCTAAGCTTGTCTAACAGTGGCTCCAACCGAGCCCTGTAAGTGCTCTCATCGACTACTTCCATCACCCGCTGCAGTTGTAAAACTTGCATATCAATTATCTTGAGCTTCTCCGTCGCGTTGAAGTCCAGGACGGTGAAAACTTTGTTGAGGAGCCTAGGAATGATGGGCGAGGCGAGCCAACCTACTGCGGTTACGCCCCATCCTACAGCAGCACTAAAGCTAACAGGATCCGCCATTGCAAGCGTTGGGAGAGAAGGCTAGCTAGGCTCAGGCTGCAGGGTCTCTTGGCACATAGACCCTGCAGATGCAGGGGTGAGCACCGCCGGCGAGGTGGGTGCGAGGGGGGAGGTGAGCAGCGGCTTGGAGCTCTCTGATCTACTCTCCAGATCTGGTGTGAGGCTAGGCTAAAGTAGCATGGGGAAACACAGAGGACGCAGGATGGATGCCATTTTCTATTTGGCGGCGGTCGACTCGCTGGAGAAACAGGGTTGTTGGGTCGTCACGTGAAGACAGGATTTAGGTCGGCCATGGTTCTACTTTGCTCCTTAATTAGTGCTGACAATATGGTTTGATTAATACACCGTCCTGCTCTGCTGAATGTGCCCAATAAAGTAGCCGTGTAAGCATCCTGTCAAAAATACTTGGCCGTTAAGCATGGCACTTAATTTACGCCTGACAGTAACGACCTTCAGTGAAGTGCACATGTCGTTCCTTGCAAAAGAAAAAAGTGTACATGTTTTTTGAAGTTGGATTGACATGGCCTGTAACAGCTAAACTTACATGTCGATAACTTACGCCTGGACAGTAACAGCCTCCACTGAAAGTATCATGTGTAGTCCTGAATGTCTCTATTCAAAACAGGGATCTGGCCTACATATCCATTGATTAAGTTATAGCTACACTGGACGACTAGGGAGTTATAGCTGTCATCAAACACTGCTAAGATATCGGTATTGGTGGTGTTATCATGTTTCTTGGTTTTTCTTGTCCTCGTCATGTTCAGGTGTATCACAATGCTGAAGTAATTAATTCGCTGAACGCAAGCTCATTGTTTCTGGCGAACAATGAACAAACAGCAAACAGAGAAACAAGGTTCATGTACAACAGAAATCAACCATGTACACTTTAGAATGGTCACGGTGGTCAGAAAATCAACCATCCATCTCACCTAGGCCTTGAGGGGGCCGGTATTGATGGCAAGTGCAACTAAAATCCTCTTGCTTTAACAGCACAACACTCCAACACAACATAAAAGAGATCAACTTTGGCAGTCGTTAACCATTAAAGGGAATCAACTAAGAGAAGGCTAGCTAGGCTGCAGGATCAATATGTACACAGACCTTGAAGACAGCTAAGATACATAAACAAGTACCAGTTGAGAGAGATGCCTGAGCATGCATATATAATGCTATAGGGGGTGACTATCTGTCAGGCGACTGAAAAAAACTTATAACGCGGCACATAATTATATTATAGCGATCGTCCGAGACATCTTATTTATCTGATTTTGAGACTTCTAATGTCAGGATCTACTTGCGCTGTATTACACATATAACGCGGCACAGTACACCTTGGAAGGCAGTAGGAAATTTCCAGTCAGGTTCTTAATTAGAGCACATATCAGTTTCATCATCCTGTCATTGGTGTGAAAATTATCTATTTGTATATACTCCACATATTTTTTGATATACAGGGTTGGTAGATGGCATAGCATTGGTGAAGCTCCTTCTCATCAGCTTCTCACACCATCACCATCTTCAGGGGATTTGATTTGGCCGCCACCAATTAAGAAAGGCCAGCGAGCGTTGTTGGCCTGGATTTGCTGCTCCAACTGCGCCATGACGTCGCCGAAGGTGGTGTTGGGGTCGTCGTCCTGCGAGTTGTAGCCGTCAGAAACGTCCTCTTCCCCGTACAACGGCCTCAAGGATTCCATCCTCGCGACGAACGCCGCCAACTCCTCGTCCCGCTCCAACACCGGCTTTCTCTTGGTCTTGGAGCCACACCCCGCCGCCTCCTTCTCCTCCTGCGCCTTGGCCTTGAGGAACGCCGCCTCCTTCTCCAGCAGCTCCATGAACTTGATGAGCCCCTCCTCCATGGTGATGGTCTCCACCTCCACGTTGGCCTTGATCGTCGCCTCCTCCGTCTTGGCCTTCTTCGCCTTGGCCTTGAGGACCGACGCCTCCTGCTCCGCCACTAGCAGAAAAGGGGGCAATGGCCCAGGCCAGTTCAGCCCATTAGTCCCGGTTCAATCCAGAACCAGGACCAATGAAGCTATTTGCCCCGGTTCGTGAGCCCAGGGGGCTGGCCGGACCACGTGGGCCATTGGTCCCGGTTCGTCCGGACCTTTTGGTCCCGGTTGGTGGGACGAACCGGGACCAATGGGCCTGGCTCCTGGCCCACCACTATTGGTCCCGGTTGATGGCATGAACCGGGACCAAAGGCTTTCCTTTAGTCCCGGTTCATGCCACCAAACGGGGCTAATGGTGCTGCCTATATATAGCCCCTCGCGCAAGAGCAGAGCACACTGCTCTGTTTTTTCTAGCCGAGGGGGAGAGGGCTTGGTGGTGCTCTGGCTCACCTCTTATGCACACAAGGTGTTCGATGGAATGCCCGAGCCACACTACTTAAGGTTTCTCCTCTCCAAGCTCGACCGCCAAGCTCCATTTTCCTCAATATTTATCTAGGTTTAGTGGTCCGTCACGCCCCGTCCCCGTCTTCATCGCCCGTCGATCACCAGCGCCCGATCTCATCGCCCGGCACCACCGTGGTGAGCCTCTTGTTGTTATCTTCTTTCTGAAAGGAAAATATTCTTACTTGTATGTTTAGATAGATACTTGTATTATTTTCTTGCTTTTATTATTGCATCTTATATAGTGCGATGGTTTTGGTATCCGCCCCCGTCGGCCCTCGTCTTGTCTATGATTCGGATGTGGTATATATTATCTTTTCATAACTATTGGTTCATTTATTGTTTATGAAAATTGTGCCACCAACGTGACATAGATTTTATTTATCTAGGAGGTTGTTGAACCGAAATTCCAACCGACCCTATTGTCGAGAGGTTAAATTTAGTTGAAGAAGAAAATAATTTCTTGAAGGAAAAAATAAAAAAATTGAGAAGGAGAAGATGATATTGGAGTTGCATGTTGCGGATGTCGTCGATGATCACAAGATCAAGATGGATGCAATGCGATTGAAGATTAGAAAGATTAGAAAATATGCCATTCATACCGAGGCTTGATATCATTATGCCGTTGGATCAGTTGTTACCTTGGTTGCGATTATGATCGCATTTGTTTTCGCATTGAAATGTTTTACATAGTTTCAATGTATGGTTTAATTAATTTAGATGCTCTGCAGAGCTTTATGATGTTAGATGAGAACTATTTATGTACTTTGGTTTTTATGTGATGATGAACTTTTATTAATTTGGTCACTTAATTATCTATTCATGATGTTCTGTAATGATTTTTGACACACTTAATTATATATAATGCACGCAGATGAACCGGCAATGGATGTACGGTGATAGACACACCTCCGAGTACACTAAGGGCGTGCATGATTTTCTTGAAGTGGCTGAGGCAAACAAGCAGAATGGTTTTATGTGTTGTCCATGCCCTATATGTGGGAATACGAAGTCTTACTCTGACCGGAAAATCCTTCACACCCACCTACTTTACAAGGGTTTCATGCCACACTATAATGTTTGGACGAGGCACGTAGAAATAGGGGTTATGATGGAAGACGGCGAAGAAGAAGAGTACGATGATAACTATGTGCCCCTGAATACGGTGATGCTACCGAACATCAAGAGGAAACAGACGATGTGCACGATGGTGCTGCAACGGAAGCTGCTGAAGATTAAGAGGAACCAGATGATGTGCCCGATGATGATGATCTCCGCCGGTCATTGTCGATGCAAGGACGCAATGCGAAAGTCAAAGGAGAAGCTGAAGTTCGATCACATGTTAGAGGATCACAAAAAAGGGTTGTACCCCAATTGCGAAGATGGCAACACAAAGCTCGGTACCGTACTGGAATTGCTGCAGTGGAAGGCAGAGAATGATGTGCCTGATAAAGGATTTGAGAAGCTACTGAAAATAATGAAGAAGAAGCTTCCAAAGGATAACGAATTGCCCGACAGTACATACACAGCAAAGAAGGTCGTATGCCCTCTAGGATTGGAGGTGGAGAAGATACATGCATGCCCTAATGACCGCATCCTCTACCGCGGTGCATACAAGGATCTGAACGCATGCCCGGTATGCGGTGCATTGCGGTATAAGATCAGACGAGATGACCCTGGTGATGTTGACGGCGAGCCTACCAGGAAGAGGGTTCCTGCGAAGGTGATGTGGTATGCTCCTATAACACCACGGTTGAAACGTCTGTTCAGAAACGGAGAGCATGCCAAGTTGATGCGATGGCACAGTGAGGACCGTAAGAAAGACGGGAAGTTGAGAGCACCCGCTGACGAGTCGCAGTGGAGAAAAATCGAGAGAAAATACTGGGATGAGTTTGCAAAAGACCCAAGGAACGTATGGTTTGCTTTAAGCGCGGAGGGCATTAATCCTTTCGGGGAGCAGAGCAGCAATCACAGCACCTGGCTCGTGACTCTATGTATGTATAACCTTCCTCCTTGGATGTGCATGAAGCGGAAGTTCATTATGATGCCAGTTCTCATCCAAGGCCCTAAGCAACCCGGCAACGACATTGATGTGTACCTAAGGCCATTAGTTGAAGAAATTTTACAGCTGTGGAATGGAAACGGTGCACGTACGTGGGATGAGCACAAAAAGGAGGAATTTCACCTAAAGGCGTTGATGTTCGTGACTATCAACGATTGGCCCGCTCTCAGTAACCTTTCAGGACAGACAAACAAGGGATACCACGCATGCACGCACTGTTTACTTGACACCGATAGTATATACCTGGGAAGCTGCAGGAAGAATGTGTACCTGGGCCATTGTCGATTTCTTCCGACCAACCATCAATCTCGAAAGAAAGGCAAGCATTTCAAAGGCGAGGCAGATCACCGGAAGAAGCCCACCATGCGTGCGGTGATCACGCATTTGCTGTGGTCAACGATTTACACGTAATCTTTGGAAAGGGTCCCGCGGACTAGCTGTTCCGAATGACGCTGAGAATCACGCACCCATGTGGAAGAAGAAATCTATATTGTGGGACCTACCCTACTGGAAAGACCTAGAGGTCCGCTCTTCGATCGACGTGATGCACGTGACGAAGAACCTTTGCGTGAACCTGCTAGGCTTCTTGGGCGTGTATGGGAAGACAAAAGATACAGCTGAGGCACGAGTGGACCTGCAACGCATGCACGAAAAAGAGGGCATGCCTCCGAAGCAGTATGAAGGTCCTGCCAGCTACGCTCTTACGAAAGAAGAGAAAGAAATCTTCTTTGAATGCCTTCTCAGTATGAAGGTCCCGACTGGCTTCTCGTCGAATATAAAGGGAATAATAAATATGCCAGAGAAAAAGTTCCAGAACCTAAAGTCTCATGACTGCCACGTGATTATGACGCAACTGCTTCCGGTTGCATTGAGGGGGCTTCTACCGAAAACGTCCGATTAGCCATTGTGAAGCATTGCATTCCTCAATGCAATATCTCAGAAGGTGATCGATCCAGAAATCGTACCAACGCTAAGGAGTGATGTGGCGCAATGTCTTGTCAGTTTTGAGCTGGTGTTCCCACCATCCTTCTTCAATATCATGATGCACGTCCTTGTTCATCTAGTCGACGAGATTGTCATTCTGGGGGCCGTATTTCTACACAATATGTACCCCTTTGAGAGGTTCATGGGAGTCCTAAAAAATATGTTCAGAATCGCTGCTAGGCCAGAAGGAAGCATCTCCATGGGCCATCAAATAGAGGATGTCATCGGGTTTTGTGTTGACTTCATTCCTGGCCTTAAGAAGATAGGTCTCCCTAAATCGCGGTATGAGGGGAGACTGACGGGAAAAGGCACGCTTAGAAGGGACTCAATAATATGCAGGGACGGATATTCTTGGTCTCAAGCACACTACACAGTTCTACAGAACTCTACCTTGGTGACCCCGTATGTCGATGAACACAAGAACAATCTGCACTCCAAACACCCGGAGCAGTGCGACGACTAGATTACATGTGAACACATCAGGACTTTCAGCAGTTGGTTGGAAACACGTCTCGTGAGGTGACAACACTGTTTGTGATGAGCTGTACTTGTTGTCCAGGGGACCATCTTCGACTGTAATTATTTGTAAAGGATACGAGATAAATGGGAATACATTTTACACGATTGACCAAGATGAAAAGAGCACCAACCAAAACAGCGGTGTCCGCTTTGATGCAGCAACCGATAGGGGAAAGGACACATATTATGGTTACATAGTAGACATATGGGAACTTGACTACGGAGTAGATTTTAAGGTCCCTTTGTTTAAGTGCAAGTGGGTCAATCTGTCAGGAGGCGGGTACCGTAGACCCACAAGACGGAATGACAACAAGTGGATCTGAAAAACCTTGGGTACATTGACGAACCGTGCAAGGCCCTAGCCAATGATGTGGCACAGGTTATCTATGTGAAGGACATATCTACCAGACCGAGGAAAAGAAAAGATAAGGAAGCGAATACATCATACGATGAGCCAAAGCGCTACATAATTCTTTCAGCAAAAAGGGATATCCTGGGAGTGGAGGGCAAGACAGACATGTCTGAAGAGTATGAAAAGTTTCATGAAATTCCCCCCTTCAAAGTCAAGGCTGACCCAAGCATCCTGATAAACGATGAAGATTATCCATGGTTACGACGCAATAAGCAAACGACACAAGCGAAGAGAAAGTGAAGACTTTCTCCCGCAACTATTATGATGATACCATGCCAACTTTGTAACAGACGAGTATGATACCATTGTCCATTTTGTACATGCACATGCTATGCCAACTTTTTCAGAGTTAATTTGAAAACTATGAATTTGAAAACCTCGCCAACCAAAGGGCGCTCACACCGGTTTATAAGTTCGTCCCTCTACGCCTTGTTGAGCTCACAAACTTGTGAGTCACACAAATTTCAAAGAATTCAAATTTTATAAAACTAATGGCACAAACAGAAAGTTTATAATTGTTCTAAAACAAATGGCACTAACAGAAAGTTTATAATTTTGCTGGCCTAAAAGCAAAAAGAATTAAAAAATAAAGCAAAAAACCAAAAGAAAATAAATAATGCAGAAAACAAAACAAAAGAACTTGAAAAAAATAACAATAGCAACAATAAGTATTTTGTTGTAAGTAGAAACAAAATAAAATAAATAAAGCAATAAAGAAAACAAAAAAAGGGTTTTCAAATTTTAAAACTAATGGCACAAACAGAAAGTTTATAATTGTTCTAAAACAAATGGCACTAACAGAAAGTTTATAATTTTGCTGACCTAAAAGCAAAAAGAATTAAAAAATAAAGCAAAAAACCAAAAGAAAATAAATAATGCAGAAAACAAAACAAACAAACTGGAAAAAAATAAAAATAGCAACAATAAGTATTTTGTTGTAAGTAGAAACAAAATAAAATAAATAAAGCAACAAAGAAAACAAAAAAAGTGTTTTCAAATTTTAAAACTAACGGCACTAACAGAAAGTTTATATTTTTTCTAAAACTAAAAGCACTAACAGAAAGTTTATAATTTTGCTGACCTTAAAGCAAAAAGAATTAAAAAATAAAGCAAAAAACCAAAAGAAAATAAATAATGCAGAAAACAAAATAAAATAATTTGAAAAAAATAAAAATAGCAACAATAAGTTTTTTTTTGTAAGTAGAAACAAAATAAAATAAATAAAGCAACAAAGAAAACAAAAAAAAAGTGTTTTCAAATTTTAAAACTAATGGCACTAACAGAAAGTTTATAATTTTTCTAAAGCTAAAAGCAAAAAGAAATAAAAAATAAAGCAAAAAAAAGTGCCACCCATCGGGCCCCCACGGCCCGAATACGAATAGAAACCCTATGGGCTGTGATTCAGGGCATGGAAGGCCCAAGAGGCCCACAGCACAGATTTCAGAGTTAGGCCCGAAAGCCTGCTTTAGAGAGGAGCTCGAGAGGGAAGCCGCACTGCACCTTATAAACAGGTGCGGCTCCTTCTCAACTAGCGAGGTGGGACTAAACTTTGGGCACGGGGCAGCAGAGGGCCTTTGGTCCCGGTTGGTGGCACCAACCGGGACTAAAGTATTGGTCCGGTTGATGCCACGAATCGGACAAATGCCTTTAGTCCCGGTTGGTGCCACCAACCGACCAAAGGTCGCCGCTTCCGCCCTTTGGGCTGCTGAAAATTGGCCTTTGGTCCTGGTTCGTGGCACCAACCGGGACTAAAGGGGGGCATTAGTCCCGGTTTGTGCCACGGACCGGGACCAAAGACTTTTCTATATAAGCAAACACTTAGCGTTTTTTCAGATTTCATCGCCAGTTGCAGCCCGACGACGCCGACCTCCTCGACGCTGCTAGGCTGCCCCGCCGCCGTCACCGTCGCCCGTGCCCCCGAGCCCACGACGACACCGTCCACCGCCCTCGAGCCCTCGCCGTCACGGCCGCGCCTGCGCCACGCCCGACGCTGCCGCCGTCGCCGCCGCCGTCGTCCGTTGCCCCGCTTCGTTGTTGCGCCGCCACCTCCGCCAGCCGTCGCCGCCTCACCACGCTTCGACGCCGTGGGACGCCCGCTCCACGCTGCCCGACCTCGCCGCCTCGACGCCACTGCTGCTGGCACGACGCCTCGATTCCGGCCGGGCGACCTCGACCCTCCCGCCGTGAGCCCCTACCTCCTCCCTTTCCTTCTCATTGCCGTCCCCTTTTACCATCCGTGAAGCGCCACCGCCAACCATCGCCGCCGCCGACCACCGCGGCCTATTTTTCATTTTTTTATTCAGATGTATGTATAATGCTCTGTATATGCTGTATAATGTATTTTTTTTAGTTTAATTTTTTTTCATATATATATATATAATGTATGTGTATGTATGTGGCTATATGTTTTTGTTCATATGTTGCAATATGTTTTTTATTTTTATTAGTTTATTTTTTGTTCATATGTGATGTATATGTGTATGTGGCTATAATGTATGTGTGTATGTGATGTTTTTTGGTTCATAGAAAGTTTTTGTTCATATATAGATAGTTACAATTTTAGAAAAGTTTTATATATGCAAAAGTTACAATTTTAGAAAAAGAAGGATAGGAAAGAAGAAAATATAAGAAGAGGAAAGAAAGAAGAAGAGGAGAGGAAAAGAAGAGGAGAAATAAGTAAGAAGAAGAAAAAAGAAGAAAAAGAGAGGAGAAGAAGAAAGATAGGAAAAGAAGAGGAGAAATAAGTAAGAAGAAGAAAAAAGAAGAAAAAGAATATTCTATTTTCTCTTCTTCTCCAATATTCCTTTCTTCTTCTCCTCTTTTTTTTCTTCTTTTTTTTCTTCGATCTTCTCCTCTAGCTATTCCTTTCTTCTTCTCCTCTTTTTTCTTCTTCTTCTTCTTCTTCTTCTTCTTCTTCTTAATTTTTATCGGGAACGAGGGTGTCGAGGATCGCCGAGGGGTCGAGGGTCGGGAACTAGGGTAGAGGGTCGAGGGTCGTTAAGGGGTCAAGGGTCGAGGGTTTCAGGCTCGAGGGTTCGAGGGTTCTATAGGGTCGAGGGATCGAGGGTCGAGGGTTCCAGGGTCGTCTAGGGGTCAAGGGTTCCAGGGTCGTCGAGGGTTCGAGGGGTCGAGAGAGGTTTCCTAGTGTCAAAGTATTGAAGAAATCCATGGCTTCATCATTAGCCGGATGTAACCAGGGTATGATGGTACGAAGTCCTCCAAAGTTATTCTGGAATGGAGTCCCGGATAGGATAATTTGCCTTTTATGCAATTTCAGCAAAGGCCTTCCAAATAACGATATTCGGAAGGTTCTTGCTGAACTTTGTACCAAAAAGGGAATTATCCTATCTGGGACTTCGCTCCAAAATAACTTTGGAGAGCTTCGCACCATCATGCACCTATTTTCGCCTAATGATGAAGACATGGTTTTGTTGAATCCTTTGACACTAGGCGACCTCCCGACCGCCGGGCGATCCTCGACCCCTTGACCTCGACCATTCGGTGATCCTCGACCACTGGCGATCCTCGACCCTTGATAAAAAAGAAGAGGAAGAAGAAAAAAAAAGAGGAGAAGAAAGAATAGAGGAGTTCTTCTCCTCTATTCTTTCTTCTCCTCTTTTTCTTCTTCTTCTTCCTCTTTTTTTTATCGGGAACGAGGGTTGTCGAGGGTCGCCGAGCGGTAGAGCAAACCCTAATTAAATAGCAAGTATCGTCGGTGTGAGATACATGTGGCCGTCGGTGTCGGACACTACATTCACGTCCCACAAGTGACGCGGCGCCGATGCCCACGCCACTTGTGGGACATAGATGTAGTGTCGTCGTTGTTGTTGTCGATATACCCCTCCCGATAGCTTCAACACGTGGGGGTCGATATTACCCCTCCTTGAAGCGTTCTCGAGGCCACCCCCTAACCCTTGAAGCATTGTCGAGGCCACCCGAAACCCTAGAGAAGCAGCGTCGAGGCCACTAATTAATATGATTCCTTATTGTGACTAGCTAGCTAGTTCTATGTTTGCAACTAATATATCCATATCTGTCATGTTTGAATAATAATTTGCCATGTTGTAAATATTTGTAGAAACTATGGACACCCCGCCCCGAGACGAAGCAGCAGAAGCGTTGTTGAGGCACATAATCGCAGAAGGAAGTGATGCCTCAGCTCGCTGATGTATCTCAACGACACCGATGGTCTGGAAGGAGAGGGTGAAGAAGCAGCTGGCTATGCTTATGATGGCTCCGATGACCCAATGCCGGTGGAAGAAGGAGAGGGTGAAGAAGTAGACCGTGAGGACTGCTCCGGTGATCACCAAACTGAGTCCGGTCAGGTATATTTATTAGTTAAGTCTGTGCTAACTAGCTAATTGATGCATTCATTGTTTTGGTATGTACACATATTAATTAACTCTCGTCTTTCTTCCTTTTTCTAGCCCTCCGGATCGAGCACAACTTCGGTAAGGAGACGAGGCCCGAAGAAAAGTTGAGCTCGGATGAAAGGCTTGAGATCATAGAAATCGCGCGACGGCCAACCGATTGAACCCATCCGGACAAAGAAGGCATTTGTTGCTCGGTAGGGGTTCTCGTTAGGGACAAGATCCCGATCAGCATCCAAAGAATGGTATAAGCCTAAGAACGAAGAGCCTGAGGTGTCTTATGTCAATGCTCTGCAGAAAAATGATCTTTGGACTGAGTTGAAGTCAAATTTCACCCTACCGCCAGAGGATGATCCGGAGAAGCCAGTTATAGAGCCATTAATCAAGTCTTTTTCTCTTAAGAAGATGGCAGAGCTATTCAGGCATTGGAAGAAATACCTGAATAAGTTTGTCGATAAAAAAGAGACACCAGAATTCAAGGGCAAATATGAGAAGATCAGAGATGACTCGCCCGCATTTGTGGCCCACAGGACATCAGAAAAGAGTAAAAAGATGTCGGTGACAAACAAGCAAGATGCTGCGAAGAAGAAGCTTCACCATCACACGGGGTCAGGTGGCTACCTCATAGCCCGGCCTAAGTGGGCCAAGGCTGAAAATGATCTGCTTGATAAAGGGATCGAACCAGAGACAATGAACTGGCCAGACCGTTGCCGGACTTGGTTCTTCGGGGCTGGCGGAACCTTGGACCCTGTATCGTGGAAGTGCATTTGGACGGACAAGCAATTGGACATACCAGTCAAGAGGCTAAAGCAATATATCGAAGCAAAGGCAACAAGGGAAGTTCGTTCGACATGTGGAGAAGGACGAGCTCACAAGGGCCCTCGGGAATCCTGAGCACCCTGGACGGACACGAGGCACGCCAGGCTCCCTTTCGTGGAAGGCTGGATTTCCGGACGCAGGGGGTTACAAAACCCATGAGAGGAGGAAGAAACTGGAGCAGAGCCAAATGCAGGCGCTGCACGAAAGGGTAATGGGGCTAGAGGAACGAGAAGCAGCAGATCGCAGCAAACGACCTGCCGAAGCTTCCCCGGTTACCCTCCATCTCAGCGGAGAAGCAGCGTGGCTTCCACCGAGCTGCTTCACCGGAGCATGCCTTGACGGCTCTTGCCAGCTATCCCGTGGATGCTATCACGGAGTCTCAAAATTGCCACCTTATGGCGGAATGGAGCAATTTGAAGGTCAAGGCGGCTGTTGGCTCTGTTTATCCTACTAAACCCGACTCAACTTTTCACTGCTAGCCGATTCCAGAAGGATATGCTAAGGTGATAGTGGATGAAATAACGGAGGGATTTGAGGACCTCCGGCTTGACCACCCTACCGGTGAAGGGGAGTATCGGCTGGGTTCTCGCTCAAGACTCCATGCCTATGGCGGAAGGATCTCATCAACCTTCCAAACTGGACGCCTCCGCCTCCTCCTCCTCCTCCCGAGTCAGGCACTCCGCCTCCTCCACCGCCTCCTCCTCCGGCGAGTGACGATCAGGGCACTCGGTCGGCTCCTTCTCCGGCGCGTGGCGGCACTCCGCCTCCTTCTCCGCCTGCACCGGCGCGCCCGAGCAGCCAGCCTCCTCCTTCTCCGCCTCGTCAGCAAGGGCGGAAGAGACCCGCCGCCGCTCTGGCTGCTCCGGCGCGTCGTAGTCCTTCTCCTCCGCCTCATAAGCAAGGAAAGAAGACATCCGCTCCATCTGCTCTGCCGGCGTCTAGCAGTACAACCAAAGGCGGGAGGAGATACAGTTTCGGTCCTTCTCTGAAGAATCCAGAGAAGTTACCGTACGAGAGGACCGACGAGGAAAACGCGAAGATCACGCAGACCGAAGTGCATTACTGGTTTAAAGGGTTGAAAGCAAAGAGACATCCACCTCCGAAGGAGAAGGTAGATCCGGTGAAAGCGAAGCGCACTCTGGCTGCCCTCACAAAACCACCCAAGTCTCCGCCGAAAGGCAACTATGAGCGCATTATTGGAAAGGCATTTGCCGAAGCGGAGAGGTCGGGAAGTACTAAAAGTGATCAAAGAATGAAAGAACGACGAGCTGGGAAACAAATTGCCCAGCTCGGCGAACAAGCGACGCAATCGTGCCCCCGCTCAAGGTGCCTGCTAGCGACATCGTCGATCCGAGGATGGTGCCCGGTTATGGCAATCCTGATGATTACCCTGCCCGACGATGTACATTATGATTTCTTGGAGGTGCAGATACAAAGATACGAGTACGGAAGCCTCTCGTCAAAGATGAAAGCTCTTTATCAACGATGATGCTAAGATTGCATGATTGGTACATGAAAACCTGCAGAGAGTCTGAGGGGAGGAGTACTTTGTATGTGAGAGTTAAAAAGGAGCATGACCTCGTTGGAATTGAACTGTTGCCTATTCAATTTGAGGAGTTCTATCCGTTTTTCAATTAATTGGCCCTCGATAAAGCAACGGTCACACACTGCTCTGTTAGTAGTACTACTTCTGTCATGAAGTCTCTCTATATAACTCAGCTCTTTCATTGCATGTATTTATAATTATCCTCATTATATTATGCAGATTGAAGATCGCCGAATTGAAGAAAAGACAAGTGGGTTCCATTGGGTTCATTAACACATATCTCATAGATGCAACTGAGGTTGAATTTCATGCCGAAAATACCGAGACCAACTTGCTACAATCGTTAAGTAATAAATGAACGCAAGGATATAATACTCTTTCCTTACAACTTCAAGTGAGTGTTACTGTCTTGTGGCATATTCAGTTTCCCTTATTAGTCCAGGTTATAGTAATGTAATATTGATGAGTTATGCATGCGTGCGCAGCTTCCACTATATTCTCCTAGAGATTAAGCTTGAGCAGGGAGTAGTAACGGTCTTAGACTCGAGACGAAAATATCCCAAGGAGTATGCGGACATGACTGAAATGCTCGGGAAGTTAAATCGATCATTATCCACCATATCAGCAACTTTGTTCATTTCTGATATCAAGTAATTGTTTTCTTTGTATGGCCGGGTTTGGGGAAAATTCACCAAAAAAGCTCCGGGATTTAGACACCCGAAATTAAGTACTATAGTAGCATATTCCACGCATCTCCTAGTGATTCAAGCGCTAGTTTCATCAATACCATTTAACATGCTTGCTAATTATCAGTTTGATTGACCTCTATTTCTTGTAAAGTGGTTGTGGCAGGAACAAGGGAATGATTTCTGTGGATACTACGTTTGCGAGTCCATCCGCCACCACGACCTGTGAGCGGGCTACTCGACAAACAATATGAAGTGCGTAAATAACAATATTCACAATATTATTTTATTACCATCATTTGTGTTGAGTTTAATTCATTCATATATATGTATTGACCCCCTTCTTAAAATTAGATGTTTCGGATGCTGGATGAACTACTAACACCAGATCGCATGCGAGCAATTCAAGAGGAATTGGCGGCATTCTTTCTTGACCACGTGATCGCTGAAGACGGAGAATACTATGTGGACCACGCGTCCGTATGTTAGGAGATTATTCTTGTAATAGATATTTATTGTATATATGTAGACGGTAGTGTCGGATAGATATACGAGTACTTGTTGTTCGACCAATCTCTCGGAGAAGGAGAGGTGGTCGGTATCACTTCCCTCTGTATGCATATATGTTCATGACGATCTTCTATTTCCTTCGTTTGCTTACTAGCTAGCTAGCGTGTCTAGCTAGTCCTCTCTATACGTATGTATAGTACGTAGCGTCGACCAAGCACGGACAAAAGAGAGGACACCTCTCTCTATTAATTAGCTAGCTAACACAATATATGAAACACCAAATTAACCCCCCAAAACCCCCAACCCCCCCCTTTAAAAAAACAAAAACCCCAGCCATAGAAATGTCGACGCTGGATGACTATTGGTCCCGGTTGGTGCTACCAACCGACCAAAGGCCCTCCGCCTGGGCTCAACGCAGAGGCCACGTGGAGGCCCATCGGTCCCGGTTCTGATTGAACCGACTAAAGGGCCACGGTATTAGTATCGACCCTTTAGTCCCGGTTCATGAACCGGGGCTAAAGGCCCTCACCAACCGGGTCAATAGGCCCCTTTTCTAGTAGTGCGCTCTGGCCATCGGCATCTTGTCGGCGGCCATCGTCGGATCCGCTCCGCCTCTCTCCTCTCCCTGGTTAGGGTTTTGTGGATTTCTCTCTCTCCCGCTGTATCTTCTTCTGGACGAAAACGGGACAAGGCGGCGGCCGGGGAGCGTATATATTTCCAGGTGAACCTCGGGTCAGAGTCGGGCCTCGTCTCCGGACGAGCCTCTTCCATCATACTCGTTCATTGGGCTGGGCTGGGCCCCCACTAGCTTCTTTTTTTTAGAGAGACAGAGAGATAATTCAGACTAGCTTTGTTAAGCCAGTCATCTTTCTCTCTCGAAATAGTCATCTTTCTCGGAAAGAAAAATCATATTCGTTGGAATTTACTCCCAATGCCAGTGACATTCACATATTCTCAAAACATGAACGTTTTTTTGAGATTGTGAGTATTTTTAAACGTGAACATTTTATTCCAGGAAAAACATTTTTATAAAATTTCAGGAACATTTATTAAAAACACAAATATTTTCTGAAGTTTCTGGAGCATCTTTGAAAACATGTACCTTTCTGAAATTTTAAATACTTTGAACATGTACCTTTGCCCTTCAAAGTATCTTGAAAGACTAGAAATGAGGAATTACCATGGTAGGAGGATACCGATCGAGTTGGCTGATGGGTAAGCATAACAGCAGCCCAAAGAACCTGAAAGAGCTTAAGTTCAGCAGATGCCTTACCAGGTAATACCAAGCACCTCACATTACTCATGAATGTGATATATAGAAAACGGTGATCCAATTTGGCAACAGATTGAGCCATTCCACAGAAAATAATTTGAAGCTATTGAAAAAACTCTGTACGGAAGGTACATATTTAATTTATTGGATGTCTTCATTTTCCACCTTTTGTGTTCAAGTAGTAAATGGTACTGCAACTATTAGCTGTTATGTTTTTGATTCGTCTACTAAGTGTCAGCCATGTGCTTTTCGCCGAGGACAGACGGGCTGCCAAATCTACAGGCTCTTACTGGATCGTTGGTTTTTACATGCTTGGTTTGTTGACTCGCGTATTTGCTTGCTTGTGAAGCAGTGCCGCGCTCTACTCCATAAATCACGGACAATGCAGAATTTCTTTTTTTGAAAGAGGAGGCAAAAGACTTGCCTTAGTCATTAACTAGTAGAATGCCCGTGCGTTGCTACGGGCTTTTTTATTTATTTTTATAGGTATATATTTTTTCTGATTACACCCATATCTATATTAAATTTCATATGTATAGAAAAGATAGCTTGCAACAATCGAAAAATAGTTGAAATCAACTTCACTTGCAATGTAACTCGACGATGTATACAGAGAGAAATGATCCAAATGATTATATGTTACAAACTAAGATCCATTTGATGATAGCTCAAACAAAAAATCCATTCGATGCGCTTGTATTTAGCTTCACTTGCAATAAAAAAATACTTTCAAGAATGAAAACATTCTACATAAGCAATATATATAATTAGCATGAAGATTCACTTGGAAAATAAAACTGCTCATGCGTTACAACGGGGCATATATTAGTTTTGTTGTTCGACTTTAATCAAGTTAACGAATACCTATTGATTTCGTGTGCACATCTAAGTTTACTTTTTGAGTATGACTAATTCAGATCTAGATGTTTTTTAAGGATGTCACATCTAACTGTTTTTTTTCTTCAACGCAGGTACAACAATCGCATCCAGCATCGCTAGCTCGCAGCACAGCGATCGCATCCGGCATCGCTCGCTGGCAGCGCTCGCATGTTGCGGGGTGGGCTTTCTTTTTTTGTTGATTTGAGCCGAGTCTGTTTTTGTTTTTCGGCCGCGCCTGTTTTGTGGGCTTTCTTTTTTTTTGGGCCGCGCTTGTTGCGGGCTGTCTTTTTTTGGCCGCGTCTGTTGCTGGTCGTTAGTTTTCGTTTTTGGGCCATTTTTTGTTTTGATTTTTGGAATTTTTTTGCGTACAACACATGGGACATTTTTTAAAAATAGATACCTTTTTTACTCATTTTTTTTTTGTTTTTCTATTTTTTTTGTGGATACATAAAATGCCAGATAGGGTTGCTACAAGCTTGAACATCGTCAAAAAAAGAATGTCTAAGCTTCGTCTAGTCAATAGGTCCCCTGTTGCATGTCAAGCATCGGCTCGCAACTAGAGTGTGTGTGTGTCTGTATGTGTGTTTTATTTGTGGCCCCCAGTTGCAAGTTCACCATCAACTCGCAACTAGGGGATGTGTGTATGTGTGTCGAGGGTCCCCAATTGCGTGTTGATAACCGACTCGCGACTAGAGTGTGTGCGTGTGTGTGTCGAGGGTCTCCAATTGCATGTTGATACATGACTTGCAACTAGGGGTGTGTGTTTTTTTTTGTCAAGGGGTCCCGAGTTGCATGTCAAGCATCGACTTGAAACTAGGGTGTGTGTGTCTATACGTGTGTTTTATTTCTGGCCCTCCAGTTGCAAGTTGACCTTCAACTCGCAACTAGGGGATGTGTGTGTGTAGGGTCCCCAATTACATGTCGATAACCGACTTGCAACTAGAGTGTGTGCGTGTTTGTCATTTTGTCAAGGGGTCCCCAGTTGCATGTCAAGCATCGACTCGCAACTAGGGGGGATGTGTGTGTTTGTTGACGGCCCCTAGTTGCAAGTTGACCATCGAATCGCAACTAGGGGTGTGTGTGTGTGTGTGTGTGTCTTTATTCGTGGCCCCGAGTTGCAAGTTGACCATCAACTCGCAACTAGGGTTGCGTGTCTATATGTGTGTTTTATTTGTGGCCCCCAGTTGCAAGTTGACCATCAACTCGCAAATAGGGGACGTGTGTGTGTGTGTGTGTGTGTGTGTCGAGGGTCCCCAATTGCATGTCGATAACCGACTTGCAACTAGAGTGTGTGCGTGTTTGTCATTTTGTCAAGGGGTCCAGTTGCATGTCAAGCATCGACTCGCAACTAGGGGGATGTGTGTGTTTGTTGACAACCCCTAGTTGCAAGTTAACCATCGACTCGCAACTAGGGATTTGTGTGTGTGTGTGTATGTGTTTTATTGTGGGTCCCGAGTTGCACGTCGATAATCGACTCGCAACTAGAGGTGCGTGCGTGTGTGTGTCTTTTTGTCAAGGGATCCCTAGTTGCATGTCGACCACCGACTCGTAACTAGGGTGTGTGTGTGTCTGTATGTGTGTTTTATTTGTGGCCCTCAGTTGCAAGTTGACAATCAACTCACAACTAGGGGATGTGTGTGTGTCGAGGGTCCCCAATTGCATGTCGATAACCAACTTGCAACTAAAGTGCGTGCGTGTTTGTCATTTTGTCAAGGGGTCCCCAGTTGCATGTCAAACATCGACTCACAACTAGGGTGTGCGTGTTTGTTGAGGACCCCCAGTTTCAAGTTGCCCATCAACTCGCAACTAAGGGGTTGTATGTCTGCATATGTGTTTTATTTGTGGCCCCCTAGTTGCAAGTTGACCATCAACTCGCAACTAGGGGATGTGTGTGTGTGTGTGTTGTGTGTGTGTGTGTGTGGAGGGTCCCCAATTGCATTTCGATAACCGACTTGCAACTAGAGTGTGTGCGTGTTTGTCATTTTGTCAAGGGGTCCCCAGTTGCATGTCAAGCATCGACTCACAACTAGGGGGATATGTGTGTTTGTTGACGACCCCTAGTTGCAAGTTGACCATCGACTCGCAACTAGGTGAGTGTGTGTGTGTGTGTGTGTGTGTGTGTGTGTGTGTTTATTCGTGGCCCCCAGTTGCCAGTTGACCATCAACTCGCAACTAGGGGTTGTAGGTTTTATGTGTGTTTTATTTATGCCCCCCTAGTTGTAAGTTGACCATCAACTCGCAACTAGGGGATGTGTGTGTCGAGGATCCCCAATTGCATGTCGATAACTGACTTGCAACTAGAATGTGTGCGTGTTTACCATTTTGTCAAGGGGTCCCCAGTTGCATGTCAAGCTTCGATTCGCAACTAGGGTGTGTGTGTGTGTTTGTTTGCTGACGACCCCTAGTTACTTGCTAGTCTGATCTGTTTGTGCTTTATATTTCACGCTCAAGTGATCGCACGTGTCACGATCGATTTGTGTCTCGTCGTATTGTCTTGTCGGGCTGGGAGTGTTGGGGAACGTAGCAGAAATTCAAAATTTTCTACGCATCACCAAGATCAATCTATGGAGAAACCAGCAACGAGGGGAAGGAGAGTGCATCTACATACCCTTGTAGATCGCTAAGCGGAAGCGTTCAAGAGAACGGGGTTGAAGGAGTCGTACTCGTCGTGATTCAAATCACCGGAGATCCTAGTGCCGAACGGACGGCACCTCCGCGTTCAACACACGTACAGCCCGGTGACGACTCCCATGCCTTGATCCAGCAAGGAGAGAGGGAGAGGTTGAGTCACACTCCATCCAGCAGCAACACAACGGCATGGTGGTGATGGAGGAGCGTGGCAATCCCAAGAACTTCGCCAAGCACCAAGGGAGAGGAGGAGGAGGAGAGGCAGGGCTGCACCAAGAGGGAGAGAACTCATGTGTTATGGGCAGCCCCTAGGCCTCATATATATAGGGGAAAGGGAGGAGGGTGCGCCCCCTCTAGGGTTCCCACCCCTAGAGGGGCGGCAGCCCCCAAAACCCATCTATGGGTGGCGGCCACAAGGGGGAAGGAGAGGGAGGCGCAGGGAGTATGGGCCTTAGGGCCCATCTACCCTTAGGGTTTGCCCCCTCCCACTCTCCCTTGCGCCTTGGGCCTCTTGTGGGGGGCGCACCAGCCCCCTTGGGGCTGGTTCCCTCCCACACTTGGCCCACACAACCTTCTGGGGCAGGTGGCCCCACTTGGTGGACCCCCGGGACCCTCCCGGTGGTCCCGGTACATTACCGATATCGCTCAAACTTTTCCGGTGACCAAAACAGGACTTCCCATATATAAATCTTTACCTCCGGACCATTCCGGAACTCCTCGTGACGTCCAGGATCTCATCCGGGACTCGAACAACATTCGGTAACCACATACAAACTTCCTTTATAACCCTAGCGTCGCCATCGAACCTTAAGTGTGTAGACCCTACGGGTTCGAGACATGTAGACATGACCGAGACGTTCTCGGTCAATAACCAACAGCGGATCTGGATACCCATGTTGGCTCCCACATGTTCCATGATGATCTCATCGGATGAACCACGATGTCAAGGACTCAATCGATCCCGTATACAATTCCCTTTGTCTAGCGGTATTGTACTTGCCCGAGATTCGATCGTCGGTATCCCGATACCTTGTTCAATCTCGTTTCCGGCAAGTATCTTTACTCGTTCCGTAACACATCATCCCGTGATCAACTCTTTGATCACATTGTGCACATTATGATGATGTCCTACCGAGTGGGCCCAGAGATACCTCTCCGTTTACACGGAGTGACAAATCCCAGTCTCGATTCGTGCCAACCCAATGCAGACACTTTCGGAGATACCTGTAATGCACCTTTATAGTCACCCGATTACGTTGTGACGCTTTGGTACACCCAAAGCATTCCTACGGTATCCGGGAGTTGCACAATCTCATGGTCTAAGGAAATGATACTTGACATTAGAAAAGCTTTAGCATACGAACTACGATCTTTGTGTCTTGTCCATCACATCATTCTCCTAATGATGTGATCCCGTTATCAATGACATCCAATGTCCATGGTTAGGAAACCGTAACCATCTATTGATCAACGAGCTAGCCAATAGAGGCTTGCTAGGGACATGGTGTTGTCTATGTATCCACACATGTATTTGAGTTTCCTATCAATACAATTATAGCATGGATAATAAACGATTATCATGAACAAGGAAATATAATAATAACTAATTTATTATTGCCTCTAGGGCATATTTCCAACAGTCTCCCACTTGCACTAGAGTCAATAATCTAGTTCACATCGTCATGTGATTAACACTGATAGGTCACATCGCCATGTGACCAACATCCAAAGAGTCTACTAGTGTCTTAAACTAGTTCACATCATCATGTGATTTAGACTCAATGAGTTCTGAGGTTTGATCATGTTTTGCTTGTGAGAGAGGTTTTAGTCAACGGGTTTTTAGTCAACGGGTCTGAACCTTTCAGATCCGTGTGTGCTTTGCAAATTTCTAGGTCATATTATAAATGCTGCTTCCACGCTCCATTTGAAGCTATTCCAAATGGTTGCTCCACTATACATATCCGGTTTGCTACTCAGAGTCACTCGGATAGGTGTTAAAGCTTGCATCGGCGTAACCCTTTATGCCGCACTCTTTATCACCTCCATAATCGAGAAACATGTCCTTATTTATGCCAAGGACAATTTTGATCATTGTCCAATGATCCATTCCTGGATCATTCTTGTACCCCTTGACCGACTCATGGCAAGGCACACTTCGGTGCGGTACACAAAGCATAGCATACTTTGTAGAGCCTACGTCTAAGGCATAGGGGGCGACCTTCGTCCTTTCTCTCTGCTACTGCCGTGGTCGAGCTTTAAGTCTTAACTTCATACCTTACATCTCAGGCAAGAACTCCTTCTTTGACTGATCCATCTTGAACACCTTCAAGATCATGTCAAGGTATATGCTGATTTGAAAGTACCATTAAGCGTTTTTGATCTATCCTCATAGATCTTGATGCTCAATGTTCAAGTAGCTTAATCCAGGTTTTCACTTGAAAAACACTTTTCAAATAACCCTGTACGCTTTCCAAAAATTCTACATCATTTCTGATCATCAATATGTCAACAACATATTGTTATCAGAAATTCCATAGTGCTCCCACTCACTTCTTTGGAAATACAAGTTTCTCATGAACTTTATATAAACCCAAAATCTTTGATCATCTCATCAAAGCGCACATTCCAACTCCGAGATGCTTACTCCAGTCCTTAGAAAGGATCGCTGGAGCCAGCATACCTTTTAGCATCCTTAGGATCGACAAAACTTTTCTGATTGTATCACATACAACCTTTCCTTACGTAAACTGATAAGGAAACTCGTTTTGACATCCATCTGCCAGATTTCATAAATGCAGCTTATGCTAACATGATTCCGACGGACTTAAGCATCGCTACGGATGAGAAAATCTCATCGTAGTCAACTCCTTGAACTTGTTAAAAACTTTTCGCCACAAGTCGAGCTTCATAGACGGTGACATTACCGTCCACGTCCGTCTTCTTCTTAAAGATCCATTCATCTCAATGGCTTGCCGATCATCGGGCAAGTCCACCAAAGTCCATGCTTTGTTACGATATATGGATACTATCTCGGATTTCATGGCCTCTAACCATTTGTCGGAATTTGGGCCCACCATCGCTTCTCCATAGCTCGTAGGTTCATTGTTGTCTAGCAACATGACCTTCAAGACAGGATCACCGTACCCTTTGTGAAGCGATCTGGCGTCCTTGTCGCCCTCACGAGGTTTGGTAGTGACTTGATCGGAAACTTCATGATTACTGTCATAAGCTTCTACTTCAATTGGTGTAGGTGCCACGGAACAACTTCCCGTGCCCTGCTACACACTAGTTGAAGTGACGGTTCAATAACCTCATCAAGTCTCCACCATCCTCCCACTCAACTTTTCGAGACGAACTTTTCCTCGAGAAAGGACCCGATTCAAGAAACAATCCCTATTGCTTTCGGATCTGAATTAGGAGGTATACCCAACTGGTTTTGGGTGTTTTATGAAGATGCATTTAATCCGCTTTGGGTTCGAGCTTATCAACCTGAAACTTTTCCACATAAGCGTCGCAGCCCCAAACCTTTAAGAAATGACAGCTTAGGTTTCTCTAAACCATAGTTCATACGGTGTCATCTCAACGGAATTACGTGGTACCCTATTAAAGTGAGTGCGGTTGTCTCTAATGCCTAACCCATGAACGATAGTGGTAATTCGATAAGAGACATCATGGTACGCACCATATCCAATAGGGTGCAACTATGATGTTCGGACACACCATCACACTATGGTGTTCCGTGCGGTATTAATTGTGAAACAATTTGCACAATGTCTTAATTGTGTGCCAAAACTTCGTAACTCAGATATTCATCTCTATGATCATATCATAGACATTCTATCCTCTTGTCACGAAGATCTTAAACTTCACTCTGAAATTACTTGAACCATTCAATAATTCAGACTTGTGTTTCATCAAGTAAATATACTCAACATCTACCCGAATCATCTGTGAAGTAAGAACATAACGATATTCATCAGATGCCTCAGCACTCATTGGACTGCACACATCAAAATGTGTTACTTCCAACAAGTTGCTATCTTGTTCCATCTTACTGAAACCGAGGCTTTTCAGTCATCTTGTCCATGTGGTATGATTTGCATATCTCAAGTGATCCAAAATCAAGTGAGTCCAAACGATCCATCTGCATGGAGTTTCATCATGCGTATACACCAACAGACATGGTTTGCATGTCTCAAACTTTTCAAAACGAGTGAGTCCAAAAGATCCATCAACATGGAGCTTCTTCATGCGTTTTACACCAATATGACTTATATGGCAGCGCCACAAGTAAGTGGTACTATCATTACTATCTTATACTTTTGGCATGAAAATGTGTATTACTACGATCGAGATTCAATAAACCATTCCTTTAGGTGCAAGACCATTGAAGGTATTATTCAAATAAATAGAGTAACCATTATTCTCCTTAAATGAATAACCGTATTACGATAGACATAATCCAATCATGTCTATGCTCAACGCAAACACCAAATGACAATTATTCAGGTTTAATACTAATCTTGATGGTAGAGGGAGCGTGCGATGCTTGATCACATCAACCTTGGAAACACTTCCAACACATATCGTCGGCTCACCTTTAGCTAGTCTCCGTTTATTCCGTAGCTTTTATTTCGAGTTACTAACACTTAGCAACCGAACCGGTATCTTAATACCCTGGTGCTACTAGGAGTACTAGTAAAGTACATATTAACATAATGTATATCCAATATACTTCTTTCGACCTTGCCAGCCTTCATATCTACCAAGTATCTAGGGTAATGCTGCTCCAGTGGCTGTTCCCCTTATTACAGAAGCACTTAGTCTCGGGTTTGGGTTCAACCTTGGGTTTCTTCACTAGAGCAGCAGCTGATTTGCCGTTTCATGAAGTACCCCTTTTGCCCTTGCCCTTCTTGAAACTAGTGGTTTCACCAACCATCAACAATTGATGCTCCTTCTTGACTTCTACTTTCGTGATGTCAAACAACGCGAATACCTCAAGGGATCATTATATCTATCCCTGATATGTTATAGTTCATCACGAAGCTCTAGCAGCTTGGTGGTAATGACTTTGGAGAAACATCACTATCTCATCTGGAAGATCAGCTCCCACTCGATTCAAGTGATTGTTGTACTCAGACAGTCTGAGCACAAGCTCAACGATTGAGCTTTTCTCCCTTAGTTTGTAGGCTAAGAAAATCGTCGGAGGTCTCATACCTCTTGACGTGGGCACGAACCTGAAATCCCAATTTCAGCCCTCGAAACATCTCATATGTTCCATGACGTTTGAAAAACGTCTTTGGTGCCTCAACTCTAAACCGTTTAACTGAACTATCACGTAGTTATCAAAGCGTGTATGTCCGATGTTCGTAACATCCACAAACGACGCGTTTGGGGTTCAGCACACCGAAGCGGTGCATTAAGGACATAAGCTTTCTACGTCCGCATAATCGCCATCGTCAACTTTCAACTATATTTTCTCTAGGAACATATCTAAGCGGTGGAACTAAAGCGCGAGCTTCGACATAATTTGCAAAGATCTTTTGACTATGTTCAAGATAATTAAGTTCATCTTATGAACTCCCACTCAGATAGACATCCCTCTGGTCATCTAAGTGATTACATGATCCGAGTCAACTAAGCCGTGTCCGATCATCACGTGAGACGGACTAGTCAACATCGGTGAACATCTTCATGTTGATCGTATCTACCATACGACTCATGCTCGACCTTTCGGTCTCTGTGTTCCGAGGCCATGTCTGTACATGCTAGGCTCGTCAAGTTAACCCCAAGTGTTTTTTGCTGTGTAAATCTGTCTTACACCCGTTGTATGTGAACGTAAGAATCCATCACACCCGATCATCACGTGGTGCTTAGAAGCGACGAACTGTAGCAACGGTGCACAGTCAGGGGAGAACACTTCTTGAAATTTGTGTAAGGGATCATCTTATTTACTACCGTCGTTCTAAGTAAACAAGATGCATAAACATAATAAACATCACATGCAATTACATAGTAGTGACATGATATGGCCAATATCATATTGCTCCTTTTGATCTCCATCTTCGGGCTCCATGATCATTATTGTCACCGCATGACACCATGATCTCCATCATCATGATCTCCATCATCGTGTCTCCATGAAGTTGTCTCGCCAACTATTACTTCTACTACTATGGCTACGGTTAGCAATAAAGTAAAGTAATTACATGGCGTTGTTTAATGACACGCAGGTCATACAATAAATAAAGACAACTCCTATGGCTCCTGCCGGTTGTCATATTCATCGACATGCAAGTCGTGAATCCTATTACAAGAACATGATCAATCTCATACATCACATATCATTCATCACATTCTTCTTGGCCATATCACATCACATAGCATACCCTGCAAAAACAAGTTAGACGTCCTCTAATTGTTGTTTGCATGTTTTACGTGGCTGCTATGGGTTTCTAGCAAGAACGTTTCTTACCTACGCAAAACCACAACGTGATATGCCAATTGCTATTTACCCTTCATAAGGACCCTTTTCATCGAATCCGTTCCGACTAAAGTGGGAGAGGCGGCACCCGCTAGCCACCTTATGCACCAAGTGCATGTCGATCGGTGGAACCTGTCTCACGTAAGAGTACGTGTAAGGTCGGTCCGGGCGCTTCATCCCACAATACCGTCGAAACAAGATTGGACTAGTAACGGTAAGCATATTGAACAACATCAACGCCCACAACTACTTTGTGTTCTACTCGTGCAAAGAATCTACGCAATAGACCTAGCTCATGATGCCACTTTGTTGGGGAGCGTGGCGAGAAATTCAAAATTTTCTACGCATCACCAAGATCAATCTATGGAGAAACCAGCAACGAGGGGAAGGAGAGTGCATCTACATACCCTTGTAGATCGCTAAGCGGAAGCGTTCAAGAGAACGGGGTTGAAGGAGTCGTGCCGTCGTGATTCAAATCACCGGAGATCCTAGTGAGAGCAGACGGCACCTCCGCGTTCAACACACGCGTACAGCCGGTGGCGTCTCACGCCTTGATCCAGCAAGGAGAGAGGGAGAGGTTGTGGAAGACTCCATCCAGCAGCAACACAACGGCATGGTGGTGATGGAGGAGCGTGGCAATCCCGCAGGCTTCGCCCAAGCACCAAGGGAGAGGAGGAGGAGGAGGCGGGGCTGCACCAAGAGGAGAGAACTCATGTGTTATGGGCAGCCCCTAGGCCTCATATATATAGGGGAAAGGGAGGAGGGTGCGCCCCTCTGGGGTTCCCACCCCTAGAGGCGGCAGCCCCAAAACCCATCTATGGGTGGCGGCCACAAGGGGAAGGAGAGGGAGGCGCGGGAGTATGGGCCTTAGGGCCCATCTACCCTTAGGGTTTGCCCCTCCCACTCTCCCTTGCGCCTTGGGCCCCTTGTGGGGGGCTCTCCAGCACCTTTGGTGCTGGTTACCTGCCACACTTGGCCCACACAACCTTCTGGGGCAGGTGGCCCCACTTGGTGGACCCCCGGGACCCTCCCGGTGGTCCCGGTACATTACCGATATCGCCCGAAACTTTTCCGGTGACCAAAACAGGACTTCCCATATATAAATCTTTACCTCCGGACCATTCCGGACCTCCTCGTGACGTCCAGGATCTCATCCGGGACTCTGAACAAAATTCGGTAACCACATACAAACTTCCTTTATAACCCTAAGCGTCGCCAGACCTTAAGTGTGTAGACCCTACGGGTTCGGGAGACATGTAGACATGACCGAGGCGTTCTCCGGTCAATAACCAACAGCGGGATCTGGATACCCATGTTGGCTCCCACATGTTCCATGATGATCTCATCGGATGAACCACGATGTCAAGGACTCAATCGATCCCGTATACAATTCCCTTTGTCTAGCGGTATTGTACTTGCCCGAGATTCGATCGTCGGTATCCCGATACCTTGTTCAATCTCGTTTCCGGCAAGTATCTTTACTCGTTCCGTAACACATCATCCCGTGATCAACTCCTTGATCACATTGTGCACATTATGATGATGTCCTACCGAGTGGGCCCAGAGATACCTCTCCGTTTACGCGGAGTGACAAATCCAGTCTCGATTCGTGCCAACCCAATGACACTTTCGGAGATACCTGTAATGCACCTTTATAGTCACCCAGTTACGTTGTGATGTTTGGTACACCCAAAGCATTCCTACGGTATCCGGGAGTTGCACAATCTCATGGTCTAAGGAAATGATACTTGACATTAGAAAAGCTTTAGCATACGAACTACGATCTTTGTGTCTTGTCCATCACATCATTCTCCTAATGATGTGATCCCGTTATCAATGACATCCAATGTCCATGGTTAGGAAACCGTAACCATCTATTGATCAACGAGCTAGCCAATAGAGGCTTGCTAGGGACATGCTGTTGTCTATGTATCCACACATGTATTTGAGTTTCCTATCAATACAATTATAGCATGGATAATAAACGATTATCATGAACAAGGAAATATAATAATAACTAATTTATTATTGCCTCTAGGGCATATTTCCAACAGGGAGGCCTGCAACGGAGTGCGACTATTTTTTTGTTGGGCCGCCATCGCCTTGGTTTGATATGGCCCGTTTTAGAATACGAAGAGTCTAGCCCCAGTTGCAAGCAGACCATCGACTCGCAACTAGGCGAGTCTGTGTTTTGTCGAGGCTCCCCTGTTTCATGTCGACCATCGACTCACAACTAAGGGTGCTTTTTGTGTGTTTGTCGTGGTCCCCAGTTGCATGACGACCATCGACTTGCACCAGGGTGTGTGTGTGTGTTTTGTCGTGAGTCCCCAGTTGCATGTCGACCATCGACTCGCAACTAAGGGTGTGTGTATGTGTGTTTGTCGAGGGTCCCCAGTTGCAAGCCGACCATCGACTCGCAACTAGAGAGTGTGTGTGTGTTTGTCGAGGGTCCCCAGTTGCATGACGACCATGGACTCGCAACTAGGTGTGTGTGTGCGTGTTTATCGACGGTCCCCATTTGTATGCCGACCATCTACTCACAACCAGGGGGTGTGTGTTTTGTCGTGGGTCCCCAATTGCATGTGGACCATCGACTCGCAACTAAGGATGTGTGTGTTTGTCGAGGGTGCCCAGTTGCAAGCAGACCATCGACTCGCAACTAGAGGCGTGTGTGTTTGTCGAAGGTCCCCAGTTGCAAGCAGACCATCGACTCGCAACTAGGCGAGTCTGTGTTTTGTCGAGGCTCCCCAATTTCATGTCGACCATCGACTCACAACTAAGGGTGCTTTTTGTGTGTTTTTCGTGGTCCCCAGTTGCATGACGACCATCGACTTGCAACTAGGGTGTGTGTGTGTGTTTTGTCGTGGGTCCCCAGTTGCATGTCGACCATCGACTCGCAACTAAGCGGGTGTGTGTGTGTTTGTCGAGGGTCCCAAGTTGCAAGCCGACCATCGACTTGCAGCTAGAGGGTGTGTGTGTGTGTGTGTGTGTTTGTCGAGGGTCCCCAGTTGCATGATGACCATGGACTCACAACTAGGGATGTGTGTGTTTGTCGAGAGTCCCCAGTTGTATGCCGACCAACGACTCGCAACTAGGGGGGTGTGTTTTGTCGTGGATCCCAATTTGCATGTCGACCATCGACTCGCAACTAAGGGTGTGTGTTTGTTTGTTGATGTGTGTTTGTCGAGTGTCCCCAGTTGCAAGCACATCATGGACTCGCAACTAGGTGAGTCAGTGTTTTTTCGAGGCTCGCCAGTTTCATGTCGACCATCGACTCGCAACTAAGGGTGTGTGTGTGTAGAGGGTCTCCAATTGCATGTCTACCATCAACTCGCAACTAAGGGTGTGTGTGTAGAGGGTCTCCAATTGCATGTCTACCATCAACTCACAACTAAGGGTGTGTGTGTGCTTGTCGAGGGTCCCCAGTTGCATGTCAATTATCGACTCGCGACTATGGGGGTGTGTCTTTGTCGAGGGTCTCCAGTCGCATGTCGACCATCGACTCGCAACTAGGAGTGTGTATGTTTGTCCAGGGTCCCCAGTTGCAAGCCAACTATCAAACTCGCAACAAAGGGGTGTGTGTGTTTGTCGAGGGTCCCCAGTTACATGAAAAACATAGACTCGACTAGGGGTTGTATGTTTTTTTTAACATATATTAGAACTGAAAGAAAACTACACCTGAAAGAAAAATGAAAAAAATAGAAAATAAAAGAAACAAAAGGAATAGAAAGCACAAACCGTTACTACGTACGATCGGCTACAGGCCGTAGAGTGAGCAGGCGTGTGAGGCACGCTGGGCCTTGCCCATGCGAGCGTGCTATGGTCACGCTGGTCACACAAAAAAGAAAAGACAAGGCCCTGGCGATACAATAACAAAAAAGAAAAACAACAAACAAACAAAAAGCTATAAACATATGATAATTTTAACTTAGATGTGACATAGTTATGTCACATCTAGATGTGTCCTAGAAGGACCCTTACTTTTTTATTAAATAAATCACTCAACATTTATTTCTTCACCAACTATCTCCGCAACCCCAGTCCATGTTCACCACCTCATCTAGGAGGAAGCTCACTGCATGACAATTTGTATCATAAATCATGTTTACTACCCAAGCAACTTAAGATAGAACAAAACATCTGAGCTCACTCGTTAATTAACAGAAAATCAAATGATTATTTGTTGCAACTGACTTTTCTCCTTACTACAGAAATATAGTATGTCCCATAATCAAGAAGCTCTCTCCGTCTAGCAGTAGTTGCAATATCTGCCGAAATAATGAATCGGACTGATGAGAAGATGTGAAAAAAATGAGGATGCATTAAGCATGACCTTGGTGTAAATTAGTAGTATTTGTTTCTTTGGTAGGCTCTACACGATTGTGTTGCCGTCTACTCCCTTCGTTTCCAAATATTTGTCTTTCTAGCCATCTCAAATAGACTACAACATACGGATGTATGTAGACATATTTTAAATTGTAGATTCACTCATTTTGCTTCGTATGTAGTCATTTATTGAAATCTCTAGAAAGACAATTATTTAGGAACGGAGGGAGTAATTATTAGTAGAGTGCTGTGCGTATTTTTTATTGACCTGCATGTGCCCAGTGCAATCTTTTAAGTATCGGTATTATGGCTAGCAATCTATTGTCAAAGGAAAAAATGGCTCTCAACTCAAGTGGTTTCAATTTCAAACCATTCTATGGTTGGTAGCCAAGGTCATGCTTACTAAAAAAAATCACTGAAAAACATGGAAGCTTGCATAAATGTATTTTGAATCTCTGTTCAAACCTAACAGAATTTGCAGAAATTTTCAGAACATTTAGCCATGAACACGGAATTAATTCCTCTCAAGTTGAAAGAGAGGCACATATAAACCCATCGACACATTTTTCGATAAAGGGTGTCTTTATTTGACTCATAATGTAGCATCGAGAGATACAATCATAATGAATACAAACCCGGCCTCTGCATAACTAGGATGCACACAGTCAACACGACACACACACACAGAATGATCACGCCGACAAAAAGCAAAGTTATACAAGACCAAAACTATGCCTGGACTGAGAGAGAAATAAAATAAAAACAACAATTGACGAAATATAGCAGTGACCATCAACGCCAACCATCTCATGACAACACGAAGACTACGAGAAGGGTTCTTTAAAAGCGATGCCTCCAAGAAGGGAGCGACGTAAATGCGTCGCCATCACCGGATCCAGCCACCAAAGGTCAGATCATGCTTTTCAGCCGCCCAATTGAAGTCAAATAGTGTTGCCTCCTCCACTTGCCTCTGTCCCAATAGTTGCATACGTGCCTGGTCCTTCCGACGAGCAATGACCGTGCCCATATAGGTAGGCCGACGAGACTCGAGAAGAGCTACTCGCTACCACCAGAAGAAGTTTCGGCGAGGAGAAAGGACAGCGGCACCGCCATATCCCAATTTTGGGACACTCTGGAGGCCTGCACCATCCTCACAAGTGGCAGCCAAGGCTGATCTGCATGAGACGACAGCACCACTCGCAGCCACTATCTTGTCATCCTCACCTATGGACGTAGATTATACAAGTTTAATCCTCTGAGGTGACCACCGTGGCCGATGACCGCCCAGCGGCCAGCAGCATGTTCGCCAGATTCATGGCGCCACTTGACCTAGCGCCCAAACCCAAGCAGAAGACCACCATGACCACGCCTTACCTCCCTCCAGGAGATGCGGACGACGGCAGCAACAACTGCGCTCGAGCCACCGCCTCAACCTGCCGCGCTGCGACGCCAAAGAACCACTCCAGGAGCATCGGCATGGCATGAGCACGCTGCACATTCTCAGGATGGATCTCCACTTCCCGATCATGCAGCAGAACTTCTCCGGATGGAGAAGCCACAGGAGGCGGCTGTTCGGACCAGTGCGAGCAGATCTCCACTCTTTCATGGAAAAAAGGAATGGATCTCGTGCTTCTGCCGAGGAACTGACGGCACCGCGAGGCTCCTCCATTGGTAAACATGGCATCCATGAATGGCGGCAACTTGCATCTTTGATGCCGATCTGGCCACCCAACAGCCATGCAAACGTCAGATTGAACCCCACATGTAGCGCGCCGTCGCCGCCGCCGCCGCTTCAACTTTCGCCTTCACAGCATCCAAGTCGCCGCTGCACCTCGTCATGGACAGTGACTCCTTGAATTAGCAAACCATTGGATTCTTCTGAATGAAAGACCTATCAAAAGCAGCTGAAATCTTGAAATACTCTCACATATCTGCATATGCCTTTATTTAGTAAGGAAAAACAGATGTAAGGTTATCTCAGGTGTTCTGTTCATACACGTGTGTAGGGTTAGAGTTAAACTGGCCAACATCTGCAATTACGGATTTTTTTATGTTGCCTTTACTTCAGAAAAGCATAACACTGGAAACTTTAGCTTTGTTAAAACATGACCTAAATCTTGACTCAATCTTCAGAGAATTTAACGAACAGTTAATTCTTTTAGTAAACGGACATTTCTGAATCAAGATATTAAGCCTAGAATGCAGCTAAATTATTTTAAACCAAACATAAATACTCCATTGCACAACAAAAAAACGTAATATTTCAGACATGATCAAATATAAACACAACACATAATTTCAACAACAGCTGAACCAAGTTTCACCCCAAACATCAGGATCAATCATGAATGAAAAACTTCAACCTAAACCTAGCAAACCATCAGTACAAAATCAGGCCCTTGTCAATGCAACCTGAACCTCCAGCAGCCAAGCAAAGGAGTAAGAATGTGGTGATTCACATAGCATCCCACCAGCCCAGCGCACAAAAATATGAACATATTTTGGCACCATAGCGAGTCCTGATTTTTGGCATTTAACTGCAATGAAGACCAGCTAAGTAAATCGGCATCCTAAATGATTTTTAGTACAAAGGGAGTAGCATTTCACCACAACAGCGTAGACATTTGAGGACCCTCGCCCCCACCCAAGATCAAAATCTAATGCAAAATTCTCCAGCAAATCTGACAAATAAAACCCAGCCCAATTCCTACTAATAAATTCTCCGCACATGCACAGATCTTAAACCCCAAATCTGCACGAACTTGACCGAGATTGCTTGGCGTGCATAGGGATTCAGTAAGAGAGGGGGGAGGGGGGTGAGCTGACGGATGAAGCTGGAGAAATTTCTGTGCTTGAAGATGCAAACTCCGGCAAGCACCAGACCAGGAAGCTCGCGTCCAACGCGTCACTCCACCACACCACTGCGTCCGTCGATGGGCTGTCCACCATCTCGTACGTCTTGAGCACGAACGGCGTTGGCCTGCCGCCTCCTCCTCCAGTTCCAACGTGCCGCCGCAACGCCTTTGACCTGCAGCAACAAGGGCAAGTACAATAGTCTAGATAGTGTCTATATATAGCGGCTCTCCATGTCATCTCTAGATATTGGTATAGACAACTTGCACAATAGGCTGTCTTTCTAGCTGTCTATAACATTCAAAATCAGAAAAAAAATCACAAAGTAGTTACTTATTATTCCAATATGCAGAATCATCAAGCAAGTAACTTGCAGAGACTCCTGCGACCATGCACAATGCGATGTTCATTTCACACGGTGGCTACAAAGAGGAAATTTTGCAAAATCAATGAAGAGAGGAAAAATCTGGACAGAAACGGAGCAAAGAATGGATCGATCCCAATTCCTAGCAGGCACATGCATCGCAAGCTGAGGTGACCTGATTTCGCCCATACTTTAAATAAATTGCTAGCCAGATCGAGACACCGGGAACGGATCCAATATAATGTAGCGGATTTGATAGCGAACTCTGACCTCCTCATGCTCGGGTGGTTGCTGCCCAAGCACTGCCTCCGCCGCTTGTCGCAGCCTTTCCTCGAGGATTGCCGGCGCCGGTGACATCCAGAAGCTCCTCATCGACAACCACGTCAGGCTCAAACCGCCTTTCCTCAGCCACCGACAGACCAGACCCATGTCACCTTACCACTGACGAAAAATAGCCAGCTCATACAAAGTCGACAGCCAAGTCAATCGGAGTCACAGGCCAATCGATGCCTGAATCGCTCCTGAGCGAGTTTGCCCCAGGGAGCTTAGTGATACAGGAGATATGTACAGAGAGATTTTAAACAAAGTGACATTAGTATACCTCTTCTGATTCTTCTTCTTGGAGGAGTAATTATCTGTTATCATAACTTTCACTATCACTAACCATCTCAGGCAATTCTGCACAAAGAAAAACTGGATTAATTCATTTGATTTTTTTGGCAAAACTATCACAACAAAATGATAATGATGCATTTGTCTGAGTTGTTTGCCGTCCACAAAGGAAGCATCCGTGCAGAGCACCAATTAGGCTAATGAAAGCTGAAAATGTTCATACAACAACTAATAAGCACTTAAATGTCATTTGCTGATTCAACACACCATATACGCATGGTTATGCAAATCAAAATTGAAAGATGCACTGTTGAAGACGAACATGCATGGTGGTGCTGTAAGAGTGAATACTTATTTATCAGATGAATTGGAACACTGTTCATTTCTGTCATAATCACACACACACATGACACACCACTTGCTAATTAGAGGGCTACCCCTAAAAACAGCGGCACATGAATGTGTATCGATTCAAGATAATGCATTATATCTCTTAAGTACTTCAAGGACCATCTAACTAAAATTCAGAACTACATACAAGAGCATGGTACCTCCAGAAACAGCGGTGGCAGCGGTCGAGGATACCTAGCGTGGCTGTTGCCTGCGTACGGTGGCTGGCCATCCGGGCGGCCATGTGCGTTGCAACGAAGCATATAAATTATAGCGGTTTAACATCAGTCATGTCGAACAAATAATTTAAAATCTTGATACACATAAGATGACATTGTCAACTTTTCTAACCCTTAAATCATTACTCTTTCTCCTCGATCCTCCTCCTTTTCTACCTTGTCCAGTCGACTGTTCCAACCTTCCTAACTCCCAACATCAATAAAAATTTCAATGTCTAGTTATACACGCTATAATAGTTCTTAGTTCAACGTAATATACATATGTCGTCTGTTTGTCCGGAATTTGCTATTTTGCTTGACAATGCCTCATTTGACTTGAATCACTGGGCATCCAACCTACTCACGGCGTTATATTACAGACGGATCATAACGCCTACATTTACCATCAAAACCGAGGGAAATATTTTGTTATTGACTACTCTTTACGCTACTGTTTTCTTTAGTCAACCACTCTACATGCGTTGCCATCGACCCATCTGCTCCCGTTGTTGTCGACCAGACCGCATAGCAGGCTAACCGCCACCCCGCCCCCCACCACCACCACCACCACCACCATCCCCACCCAAGCCGCCACCTAGACCATCCCTCTATACACCCCTCCCACCTTCTACGGCGTAGGAAAATCCTCGCTAGTGACGCGACGACAAGTGGTGGACCCAACTAAAATGTGGCCTAAGGATTCCACACACGGGAACCAATACTGCAACATGTCCTTATATGGCCTGATTGACAACAAACATTAGAAAACATACTGCTCATCAACAACATCCGTAGTCGAGAAAACTATGGAACAGTGCAATATTCAGCTGCAAGCTAGCTTATCATCTCTCAACAGTACTTACCAGCAATATTATTTCCATCCGGTCCAGAGAGTTTTCCTTTTATAATAAACCCTGGTGCTTGTGGGTCAGCTTTCACAAGAACTCTCCAGATTCTGCAGCCTCATCATCTTTCGCCCTTGTCGCTAACCTCATCCCCATATAAGATCACTTAAAGTGAGGACTGTTCCACTGCCACCATAGACGCACAAGTGCAGATCCATATCCCCTCCCATGCATCCACCAGATGAAATATTTGGCAAGTTAATGCAACCATCAGAGAATGAGATCAATTAGAAATAACAAGTACATAATATTGCAATCTATTCACCCGGTACGTGGCGGTAACTGAATACTGATAAATTGGGAAGGCAAGGAATCCGTTTGCCTTTCGTCACCCATGATTATCTGACCACAGTTACAAGGAAATGAAAATTTTGTACCATGGCACAGACCACATGGAAATCTTTCAACAATCAGTACAGGAAGACACTGAGACAAAGCCGCCGAGATTCAAAATAGTTCCGTTAGTTTCATTGTACGCCATAACCACCTGCAGCATACATAGGTGTTCTATACTCAATGTACTGGCGAACACCAACATGACCGAAAACTCTTTGGTGCGGATCCCAAGTGACGATTGACCGGCTCATTTGGACACAGAGGCAAAACGATGTGTCCCAATATATACAGTTATATATTGTGGGCTCAGTTGTCCAACTCATTTATGTTGAAATTCTAATGTAACTTTACTTTTTTAGCATGATAATTATAAAATGGCATTGCATTATATATAAACTACCAATGAGATGTATCAGAACAGCTGTGGCGAACGATAACAGAAAACTGTTACTACATACTCATATTCCGCGAGCATAATTTTCTTTATCTCTTCATACATCATCCCACATTCCCACCACACACACACCAGAATTGATCTGAGCAAGGGTAAACCATTGAGCATTAGTTGTAGCACGCCAACAACATGGTTTAAACTATCTCGACAATAGTATTCATAGATAGACAGAGGTTTGTAAATATACTCACAAACTTTGATGGAACTACCTTCAGGATTCCAACAATTATAGTTGATGTATTTCTTTTTTGCGGGGAGTTGCTGTCAAAATTGTTCTGTATATATGAAGCGCTAGTTCAAATCTGAACAACAACTATTGACAAATTAAAGACTTGTTCTATTAGCTCACTTGACAAAGTTGGGTAGTTTATTTACACAAAGCTCTGTTCACTGCATAATTATCACGCAGGTTGAAGTGGGTCGTTTGCCTGTGACTTATTAATAAGCATATAAAAGCAGCATGTGATCTTATCAGTCTTGAGAAGCAAACCTTGGCACCGTGGCACCGCCAACTCTTCATCTAATGTTGTATAAACTCTCTCCATGTATGACGAGCAAAAGTAGGCCGAGTTGAAATATGAGAAATCAGCTGCAGTTGTATAATAAGAACAGATGTGACAGTAATTAAAGCGCCTTCGTGGTAATGGGATGAACAAGGCATAGGATTAGCCGTTTGTGCCGCTGCGCCCTGCCACTACTTTGGATGATATAGTAGCAGCGATCATTGAGTCCAATGCCGCCCTCAGACCAGCTATGCCTTGCTCTTGCACCGCCGCGGTCACGTCGACCATAAGCAGCCGCTGTCCACCGTTTGAAGACAGAGGACCAGAAATGGCACAAGCTGCTACCCCCCCCCCCCTTCCCCCCCTCCTCCTTCCCTTTCCTCCCGCGGCGCGCCCGCGCGTTCCGGGGAGGATCCCCTCCGGTCGCGGCCTTCGCCCCGCCTCCCTCCCCTCTCCCCCCGCCACCGCCGGCGAGCTCCGTCGGGCAAAACCCGGTGGGCATGGCGGCGGCGGGCCCTCTCTTCCCCCACCGCTTGTAGGCGCCGACGCAGCGCAGCCCTTTCGAGCGGTGGCGCTGGTTGTCGCGGGATCCAACGGCGCGGTGGCGGTCTCGCTCGGCGGCGGGTGGCCTGCTGGTGGCGGCGCTCCGGCTCCCTTCGTTCCGCGCGCGGCGGGGCGGCTGCGTTGCTCCCGTCTCGGGAGGTGGCGCGGCGGGTCTCTTGCCGGACCCGGCTAGATCTGGCGTTGGGGGCCGACCGGCGGCGTGTGGCTCCGGTGGTGCGTGCCCGGCGGCTCCGGTGCTTGGAGGTCGTCGGGCGACGCGGGTAGGGCAGCGGTCGGGCGTGGCCGCTGCTCCGGTCGTGGGCGGTGGCGTAGGGAGGTCTCAGTGGTGACCTCTCAGTGTCGTGGCGGCTTCACGGTGGCTTGACGGATCTGTCCGCGGCAGCGGCCGGCTTCTCCGGCGTCGGCTCGCCTGTGGTCGGGTCGTCTCGACCTTCACCCCATCTCCTCGTCGCCCGGGCGCTTCTCCCATCATTGGGCTGGTCATCTCCCGGTTGCGGTCCATCGCTCGTCTCGCGCCCGGTGCCGCAGGACCGAGCTCGTCTCGCGCACGATGCAGCAGAACCGAGCTCGTCTCGCGCACGGTGCAGCAGGACCGACCTCGTCCCCCTCTCGATGCTGCAGGACCGAGCTCGTCTCGCGCTAGGGGCAGCAGGACGGGTCGGTGGATGCCAGTTCTGGCCGACCTATTGGGTCTCGACGCGGGGGGTGGCCCGGGGGCGCGAAAGGTGAGACATTTCCGCTCGTCTCTCTCGTTGGGGTGCGGCGGGTCTCGAGTGAGGTGGTGTCGAGATCTTGGATGCTGGGGCGGCGGCCCTGGTGGTGGTTGCGCGGTGCTCTTGGGCAGAGCCCGTGCCTTGGTGCTGCCCGGTCACCATGGTCGTGTGGGCGGCGTGGTTGCCGGGGTGTGGCGTTCGGTGGCGGTGATGGTTGGCCGAGGTGAAAACCTGGTCTATCTTCGTACGGACCAGCGACGGCGAAGATCGTTCCCTTCTTGAAGGCGTCGTCGCGGCTCTCATTGCCCGTCATGCGGCTCCGGGGGAAACTCTGATCCTTGGATCGGGCGGTGGCGGCGCTCCGGTGTCGTATCCTTCCTAAAGGCACAGTCTTGGAGTGCATGGTTCGTCATATGTAGTCTCACCTCTTCGAGGCCGTAGTGCTAGTGGTGGTGTTGCTGCGCTCAACGCTTATGTATCCTGTCCTGAGTGTGTGCGTGTGTTGCGGTGGCGTGACGTGTGTTTGTACTGAATGGTTGTGGTTTGATGCTTTATATATAAAGCGGAGCGAAAGACTTTTTCGGTAATGGCACAAGCTAGCTCGCTTGATCTGTCGCCCTGCTACAGCCGCTGTCCGAGCACCCTTGCGTCTCGTCCTCCACAGCAGCCAACATATATAATCCCCCCTTGATGTTCTTGGATTTACACTCCGTTTTGCTGCTCGTGGCGGTACACATGTGCGCGAGTATTTAACAAAAAACTACCACAATTCATGAAACTGTGCCTACAAATTATCACTTTACGATTTTGTCCCGAAAACTACCACTTTTTTATTAATCTGTGACTAAAAACTACCAAGTATGAAAACTGCTTGCTTTGCCTGGGTTAAACCCGAATCTGACTGCCCGACCCCACACATAAGCGGGCTAAAAATGCAATCGGGTCCCTAGTTTTTCTTCAAAAAAACAATCCAGTCCCTCACCATGTCCGCCGGCACCGCCGCCTCGTTCTGCTTCCCCTCCACCTGCCGGTGCGGCCATGGCTGGCCACAGCCACGGCCGGGGGCCGACGAACATCACACATCCGTGGCCAGCCCGCCGTCCAGCACCAGCATCCCGCCGCCGGCCTCCACCCACTGCCGCAGCGCCGCGCCTGCGGCCCCCTCCTCTGCGTTGCGACCGCCTCTGCCATGGTTGCACGACGAGCTGGAGGACCCGAACCCGCCGGGGGTCACCGGCAGTGATAGCAAGGCCCCCGACATGCTCCTGGACGACTACCCGCCGCCGGGCCTCGACAACGACGAGGACTCGCCGCAGCAGCAGCCGTTCCCGTCCGCCGGCGGCAAGCGGCTTCAGAAGGAGGAGGCCGGCAACGAGGAGGAGAAGGAGGCGGAGGACCAGGACATGGAGCCGCAGGTGGAGGTCCGACAGGTGGAGGGGAAGGAGAACGAGGCGGCGGTGCCGACGGACATGGTGAGGGATTGGATTGCTTTTTTAAGAAAAACTTGGGACCCAATTGCATTTTTAGCCCGCTTATGTGTGGGGTCGGGCAGTCAGATTCGGGTTTAACCCAAGCAAAGCGAGCAGTTTTCACACTTGGTAGTTTTTAGTCACAGATTAATAAAAAAAGTGGTAGTTTTTGGGACAAAATCGTAAAGTGGTAGTTTGTAGGCACGGTTCCACGAATTGTGGTAGTTTTTTGTTAAATACTCCATGTGCGCGCTCGTCTTATTCCTCTTCGTGGTGTTCCTGAATCCTGAGTTCCTTTTTTTGCGATGAAAAAGGAGTTCTATTCCAAATTGATAGAGAGTCGTGAGGCAAAAGATCCTCGATATATGGTGGTCCTAGATGCATCCACACAGCCGTGGTACACTCTATGCGACTATAATTAGCCAAACGGTCAGCGACTCTATTTTGATTCCTATTTAATTTCTGGGGAATAAACTCCCTATCCCTCATCAACGCCTTAATTTCAGCTACGAGATGTCCATAGGCAGAACGAATCAATCCATCTCCTGTCAAACTCGATAACGCCACACTAGAATCAGATTGAACAATCACCGGACAATTGGAGTGTTGTATAGCAAGTGCCATCCCTTGCATAAGCGCATGTATCTCCACTTCTAGTGCATCATTGCAATTGAAAATATACCGGTATGCTGCAAAAATAACTGATCCATCATGTCGCCGAAGAATCATCCCTATGACTGCGGCGCCAGAATCAACTGAAAAAGATCCATGAACTGAAAGAGCAACAGAGTCTCTGTACTAGGAGGTGGCCAAGGCTTAGGAGCAGGATTAATTCTCACTTCGGCCAAAGCCCAATCAGCAACCGGCATTTTCCCTTTGAGTATTTTGAATCCTGAGTTCCTGACCCAGCAGAACATAGCACTGATCTTCTTCTTCTTTGGCTGTGTTCCCTTGTACAGCAGCCAGCACAATCTTCGACCATAGTATGTGTTTCCTCCAGCTCACGTGAAAAAAAAATATGTATGAGAACTTTGCAGACAGAACGCACCACGTTGCCTTCCTTCTCTGCATCCTTCGTCATCTCCTTCTGAGAAGACAAGCACCCATCCCGGAGATCTCCGCCGCAGAGGAATTCGCGCAGCCGCCACGCGTCACCGCCGCCTGATGGACGTCCTCATCACCGAAAGCCGGTTGACGTGAAAGCATAGGAAGCATTGAGGCCTGACGCCGAAGCAGGCCATGAAGCCCGTGGCGGCGTGGGAGAGAGGAGCGGCGGCGGCGGCGCACAAAACCCTAGCGCGTACAAGGGTGTCAGGGAGAGGAGCGGCTCGCGGAAAGAGAGAAAGGGGGTGAGTCGCTCGTTCGGGTCGAAGCGTTGCTTTTTGCGGGAGGGGATGGGAGAAAAACGGTGGAGGAGAAAAATCGGTGGGGAAGGGAGATTGTACCGGAGGTAGAGTGGCAGTGCAAGGTGGGACGAAAATAAAACAGACAAAAAAAAACAGAACGAAAATTAACCGTAAAACGGAGACTATAAGTCCACCATTAGGAGTAGAGATTGAGGGGGAAGAATAGAGTTATATGTTTGGGGCTGTGAAAGACCCCTAAATACAAAAGACGTTACTCTCGCAGCATCGAATTACTCAAACGTTTATGACAGTGCAGAATGTGGGTGAACCTGGGGCTTGCAGCTGGTTAAGGACACCTTGTGGCAGGTTGGCAGGAAGATGCGAAGCTTATCCTGGATAGGCATGCCTTTGTGAGAAGGAGATGAAGACTTATGCACGTTCAGTTTGTCAGGCGTGCGCAGAGGGAACAAGCAAATCAGTGGTGCGCCTGAGACTCTGGGAAGATTGAGGATCACCGGCTCAGCCTTGTACGTCGATCAGTCCAAGCGTGGCATATTTTTAGCCATCAATTCCATCATGAAACTTTTTGTCACTTGTCAGATACTATAGCAACTCTAAAAGTTAAGAAAAAAATTTGACTTGGAAATATATCTTCAAGCTAGCTTTACCACAGTTGCAGACTGATACGGACTCTTAATTTCATCACCAAAATCGTGTACAGGGAAGAGCCACATCGATAATTACACTCACCGAAGCTAGGCGTAGTATGAAACGAGAACGACATAGACATAATAACCACTGCCAAGTGAAGCTCTGTTGATTTTATTTTATTTTTGACGCAAAGGGCGGGAGCTCTCTAGATTGTCATTTGCCACCTTGCAGGGGCAATGCAATCACATCTGCGAGATTTCCACACTATTGACATCGCCATGACAAGATCAATTCGAATCAAGAACTTTGATCTGATTAAGACTTCGCTGAATCTGAGAAAACAAGACAAAAGTTCAGACACCCAAAAAAGATTTAAATCAAACCACTTGTATTCAGGTCAAAATCTTGAAATCATGCCAAAAGAGGGGTACGCAACTTTTTCAATCAGATCATCTATCTATTCCCTTTCTTCTGTTTGGCGGATTCAATCATTCATAAACAGATTGGAAACACAGCAGGACAGATGCATGCGAACATAAACAGATGAGTCGTGAAAAGCTTGAGCCATTCAAAGTTGTTGCAGGAGTTCCTGTACAACCTAGGCAACTAGAAGTATATAAATCTTCAACTAAAGAAAAGAAAGAAACTGGGAGTGTTGGTTGCGAGATCCCAGTACAAAAATGAGTTACCAAAATGAAAGGAAAACAAAAACAGGGTGCCCATCTAATCTATCTTACAGAATTGCTAACACACAATCACCTGAAAGTTTCAGTTTCGGTCAATCATCTCAGCCAAGATGATTTGCTTTGAGATCAGGAGAACCACCATGATATGAGGATCTAAGAGTGGTGGAGATTGACTGTAATAATAAAGCATGGTTTCCTGTGCAGCTATAAGCATTAACTGTCAACCATCTGATGGCCACGTTCACTCGGCAGGGAGCAGCAGCCACACATTACCTGAAGCTACAAGTACCATGAAAATAAGAACAACATATACACGACTACTGCCTGGTGTCCTGTATTCACCCTCAACGAGACCATAACTCTTAACAGCTAAAAAAACTTGGCATGGAAATATACTTCAGCTACTTTTTACCACAGTTGCCAATTGATTCAAACTGTTAATTCCATTTGTCACAATTTTTTTTTTTGAGGGAACCATTTATCACATTCTTAGTCACAGAGCAGCACATCCATATTACACGATGGTAACTGAATCTAGAAGTAAACATGGAAACAAAGAACAACATACACAAGACCACATCCAGGTGAAACTTTTTAGATCGTCACACGTCATCTTGTCAGCAAGGTGAACACATCCAAGTCAACTCCACGCTATTGTCGCTTTGAAGTTTGAACTCAGAAAGCTGATCTCATAATGACTGCATTCAATCTGGACAAACAAGACAACAAAAGGCTCAGACCACTCAAGAAGAATTCACACTCAGTTTGTGCATGTTAGTTCAAGAGTTGTACAACCTTGAAGGAATAAAAATTAGGGACTTAAGGTAGTATCACAGGAAAGATCATAAGACCTGAAAAGAATTTGAAGCATGTGACTGCAAACATTCACTTAAGTGTGCTTAGCATCAATAGAAGTTGGGATACACTGGCGGACAGAGGCACAACCAAGAAGGAATTCAGTCCTGAAAAACTTCATACAGAATTGGTTTTTGCAGGAGTTCATTTACTGCCTACGCACACTCTATCAGTATAATAAACTTCTAAGCACGGAAAATAAAGAAACTGCAGGTATTGGTAGCAAGAAACAATGCAGCCACCTGAAAACTTCTTATGTTTCAGTCAATCATCTCAACCAATAGGACTTGTTTGAAATTCAGAGCACAACCATGGTACTGAGGATCTAAGAGATTGACTGCAATTTCAGTTGCCCTTGCTGATAAGCACTCCCTTCCATCTTATGAGGTTGATTCAGATAAAACAACATCACGGCATAACATTTCAGTTGCCTGTGAGCACAAGCTCTTCTTATTTAGAGGAGTGACTCAGGATCTTATCTGTGACTGTACTAGTTATGCATGTTTATCTCGAAATAGCATCGCAAGATAAAATTATACTCCCTCTGTCCCATAATGTAAGATGTTTTTTGACACTAGTGTAGTGACAAAAAACGTCTTACATTATGGGACGGAGGGAGTACATCTGAAGATGACTAAAAGAGAACTTTTCTGCCTCCTTACATCTATCAAATAAAAAGTGTACAAAATGAACTGTCTTTAACTTGAATGAATTATCTCGAGGTGAAACAATTCAAGGTAAATATAAAGTTGTGTTCCTTCTATGTTTATCTTGACCATCAAAACTACTCCTCGAAAATAATTATCATGATATAATGTTTTTTTGTGATTCCATCAGGACTCATGCATAAGCTACCCATAGTGCACAAGATTATTTCTCTTAGTAACGCCCTTTCTTAAAATGGCAATCGAAACAAACAAGAAAAGAAACAAAATAATGTTCCCGAGCTCTCTTAGTTTTCCCATGAGCATAAGAAATTCACTACTAAATCAAACAAGAAATACCAATTGCCATAATGAACATGAAGCAATAGACAAGTCATGTGATAATTTTAAAGGGAGAAGGAGATAAGTTGGAAGCAATAGAAACTTTACAAGTTCATATTCTCCTTGAGGATAGCAATGATGGTGGGAAGTTGATATATGGGTATGTCTCATGCAAACGATAATTCTGTTTCTCATAAACCATCTGAATCTGCAACGTCTTGACATCCATTGAGAAATATCCAGTAAGTCGATCCTTTAGAGATGATGAGGCGTCTATCCTTGTGAAGAGCAAGTAACTCTGGGTTGCATCTCTGATAAAATATCTGTACCCAGAATCTAGTGGGATTGTCTTCTCCACCTCCCACTGGCTGGGACTCTCGCCTTTGTTCCGTGCAACGGTATAGCTGAGATTGGATGGCGTTTTACCATGGAAACCAAAGATCCCAAGCCTGCCTTCCCCTGCCTCCACAACAGCTATTCCTCCTTCCTTGTTCCATTCCCCGTGCGGGAGGTCAGCAATGGAGAACTCCATCTTCCTGGTGTCAAGCAAGAGCAACTTTTTCCTCCAAAATTCCACCCAGTCCCAGTAGAAGCAGCCGTAAGCATAATGGCGCCTGAGAATAAAAGGGTGGACCCACGACATCTCGGCCATGTCGCCCTTGCTAAGGTGCAAATAACTCCAACCCTTGGATGCAGCGGCTTCCCATTGCCCGGTGCTTGAGGAGAAGACGAAGGCAGCCAGACTAGTTTTGCAATTTGCCATCAAGATGACTCTGAATGTTGTGTCTCCCGCCGCTACCTCCTCCTCGCCGAGGGGAACAAGGAAAGCCTTGCACCGGGCATCGCTTACAACGGGTGCTCAAGCGAAGCAGCTAGGTCATGAGGTACCGGAGGGAGTAGGACGTACCGGCGGTGCAAGGGGTCGCACACCGCGAGATCTTTGAAAACTGGGGGCTGCTCATGTTGTCGGAGGTCGCGGTCGAGGAGGACGCGGCCGGCGCGGGAGTCCTGCACGGTCCAGTGGCAGTAGGAGTCGATGAAGGAGAAGTAGAAGTCGGCGGCGGCGGCGAACGCGCGGGCTGCGGGCGCGGATGGGTGCGGCGGCAGAGCGGGACGGAACCTGCCGTAGTCGAGGAATCCGAGGGGTGGTGGCGCGTGGAGGCGGCGGAAGCTGCGGATGAAGGAGCCGTCGGTGGCGAGCCAGCGGAAGGAGACGCAGGCCGCGGAGGCGCGGGCGAGGTCTTCCGCGGTGGGCAGCCGGAGGAAGATCTCAACCAGGAGGTGGCCAGGGATCTCCGTCAGAGGCGACGGGCTGCTAGTTGCCATTGGGGAAGGTGGCGATGTAGGGCGGAGGAGGCAGCCGCCGGGAAACCCTCCACGAGGAAGAATCTTGTGTGCGGGTGTTGGCAGCTGGAATGGGCCTTTGGGGTAATAATAACGAGCCAAGTTTCCACGCCTGGTACAGACCTTATACCCCAAATTTTCCAAACAAAAATATATATACCACAAAAAGAACTTAAAACTTGAGCTACAATTTTCACTCAACTTTTCTTATTGAGCTGAATTTATTCTCAAATATTTAAATTGTTGAGCTGCATTTATTCTCAAAAATTAAAATTATTGAGTTGCATTCAGGATTTCTAGCTACTGGACTCCTCTACAACATTACCAACCTTATTTTGATGCGTGTATTCTTCATTTGTCGTATTCCTGTCGCATGCACCTTCGTTGTAACTACTCAAACAACTCAACTCACAGACATAGGTATATGTTTCAGATTATAGGATAGGGGTTTTGCTAGAGATGGCTCCATTACTACCACTCTGCCACTTGTTAGATTTTACGCATTGTAATTACTTTATTTTTTAAGTGACTTGAAAAATATGGAGTACACCAGGTAACCTTACCATTTACCACAACTGTTGCTTGGTACAAACTCTTAATTTCATTCTGATAATCTTGTCGCCAAATAACAGCCACACCACTGCTTGCACTAATCGAAGCAAGAAGAAGCATGAAAGGAACACAAATATGGATACCATCATTGGCAAGTGAAGAAGCACTGTAGATTGTCATATGCCCCTTTGTTGGCAAATACACGATCACATGTGAGTGAAATGCGTGCTATTGAAATCACAAACAACTATTAACTCAAGAATGCTGATCTGATTGAATATGAACAAAAGGGACAAAAGATCAGACAACAGAGAAAATGTCCGCCCAGTTTGTGCATAATCAAGATTTCACAAGGAACAAATTATCAGTACTTCTACTGGTCATCCAAACTTAGTGCCCGAGGGTACCATACCGTACAGAAGTAACAACAAAGAACTTAGTCCCTCCAGCTGCATATTTGTGCTGCTCATATTGTTCTTGCGCTGGTTATCAATTCCGTTGTCACCGTTTTGCCACTAGTCAGAATGCGCCTGTTCTAGCAACTCTAACTAATATAATAATTAAGGAAAAGAATCTTTGACTTGAAAATACACAACAACTAGCTTTTATCAAAGGTGTCAATTGATATGAACTCTTAATATCAATGTCACATTCTTAGGCAGGGAACATTTACGTTGATGTTACACTTAATTAACCAAAACACGGATATGACCACCAGCAGGTGAATCAATGTAGATGGAGTTGTCTTGCAGGGAAGCCGATCACGTCTGCGAGAACTCCAAGCTGTTGAAATCACAATCACTTTGAACTAAGAACGCCGAGTGATTACGTACGGCTCCATTGAATCTAAACAGACAAGATAGAAGTTTAGGCACCAGCGAAGAATCTAGCAGAGTAGCATTGTCATATTGGTAAATATTGGTCTCAACCGAAATTGAACGTGTCACTGCAAACACTTGCTTCAGTGTGCTTAGATTGGAATTTTTATATAAGTTGAGTTGGAATGCATAGCCAGACAGGGACAAAGTCATCATGTTGGTAATATATTACCTGGTATATATGCACCTAGCAGTATAACAAACTTCTAGCTTAAAAAGAAGAAAGAAACTGGATGGATTGGTAGTGAGAACCAACATACAAGCTGCTGTCAGCCATCCTAGTACAGAAATGATGCACAAAACTGGAAACAAATCAAAACTGGGTGCCCTCTCAAAAACAAAAAGGAAGGCAAAACGAGACTGTCCCCCCCTTGAATTCATCTTACAAAATTGCTAATACACGGTCACCTGAAAACTCTTGAAGTTTCATTCAATCATCTCAAAATAATATGACTTGCTTTCAGATTAGGACAACCATGATATGAGAATCTCAGAGTGGTGGAGATTGACTGCAATAAAAAAGAATTTCAATTGTGTGGTGCAATGATAAGCATTCATTAGAATTTTTCCTATGAGCATAAGAAAATAAACACTACTGTATCATTAAAACAGCTTGTAAGCACAATCTGTCCTCATAATTCAGAGCAGTGACCCAGGCAGGATCTTGTTTGTGACTGTACCAGCTATGCAGATTTATTTCAAAACAACATCGCCAGTTAAAACTTATCTACCTCCTTATACCTATTTACAAAATGAGTTGTCCTTGACTTGAGTGAATTTTCTTGAGAAGAAACGATCCAAGTTAAACTGTATCTACTCTTGTATTCCTTCTATGTTTATTTTGACCGTCAAAGACAGACGCAGGTCACCATAGAGAAAAGGGACATGAAAAACTGAAATAATACAGAATTGGTACCTTTGTGTTGCAGGAATCCTTATACTACCGTATATATGCACCTAGCAGTATAACAAACTTCTAACTTAAAAAGAATAAAGAAACTCGAGGTATTTATTAGTACAGAAATGATGCACAAAAAAGGAAAGGGAAAAAACTGGGTGCGCCCCTCAAATTCACTTTAGAGAAAACTCACTAAGTTTTAGTAATTAATAGCATTGTCACAATGGTAATATTGATTATTTATCTCAACTAAATTCGGAACATGTGACTGCAAACACTCAGCTTTAGTGCGTTCAGAATTGTAATTTTGAATACAAGTTGGAATACATAGGCAGACAAAGGCAAGCAAACATAAATGAATCTTGAAAAACTTATGTGGTACTTCCGTGTTGCATGACAGCAGGAAGTCATATACTACCAACTACCAAGGCACCTAGCAGTATAACTACAAAACAAGGAAAGAAACTAGGGGCACTAGGTGCTGTCAGCCATCCGAGTACAAAAATGTGTCACAAAAGGGAAGAGAAACAAAACTGGGTGCCCCCTCCAATTCATCTTACAGGATTGCTAATACACAATCACCTGAAAATACCTTCAGTTCAGTCAATCATCTCGATCGACATGATTTGCATTGGGATTAGGAGAACAACATGATATGAGGACCTAAGGGTGGTGGGATTGACTGCAATAAATAAGAATTTTATTGCACACATATGATACGAGCTAAAAAGGAACGAACTATATGTACATAGGGAGAGGAAGATACATAATAGCATTATCACATTGGTAATATTCATCTAAACTGAATTTGAAGCATGTGGCTGCAAACACTCGCTTCAGTGTGCCAAGCATTGGAATTTGAAATACAAAGTTGGAATACATAGCCCGCCAACATAAAGAAATGAGTCATGAAAAACTAAGTCCATCCTGTTAAAAACAAGGGATGCACAAAAAGGAAGGAAAAACAAAACTGTCTCCCCCCTTGAATTCATCTTACAAAATTGCTAATACACAGTCACCTGAAAACTCTTTAAGTTTCATTCAATCATCTAAAAATAATATGACTTGCTTTCAGATTAGGACAACCATGATATGAGGATCTCGGAGTGGTGGAGATTGACTGCAATAAAAAAGAATTTCCATTGTGTGGTGCAATGATAAGCATTCATTAGATTTTTTCCCACGAGCATAAGAAAATAAACACTACTGTATCATGTAAACAAGAATGGTCAAAATGAACAATCAAGCATTAGACAAGCTGTGTCCTAATTATGAAGGGAAGGAGATAACCAGGATGCAATAAAAAAAATTACCACTTCATATTGTCGGTGAAGACAACAACGATGGTGGGAAGTTGGTGTATATGAGTGTATGATCCGTGCATTGCTTTGCACAAACCATCTGAAGCTGCATCGTCTTGACATCCAGTGAGAAATATTCAAAGAGTAACTTCTCTAGAGGTGAGGTTTTTCTCCTTGTGAAGAGCAAGTACTTCTGGGTTGCATCTCTGATAAGATATTTGTACCTAGCATCTAGTGAGATTGTCTTCTCCACCTGCCACTGCCTAGGACTCCCACTTTCGTTTTGCGCAATTGTATAGCTGAGATGAGATGCAAATTCACCATGGAAACCAAACATCCCAAGCCTGCCTTCCCCTGCCTCCACAAAGGCTAAACCTTGCATACTCCAATCTCCAGGTGGGAGGTCAGCAACAGAGAATTCCATCCTGATGGTGTCAAACATAAGCAACTTATTTATGCTTATCACAACCCAGTCCCAGTAGAAGCAACCATAAGCATAATGGCGCCTCTGACAAGAAACGGGGCCATGTGACATGGTGATCGACTCGAACCTGTCAAGGCCCAAATCTCTCAAATTCTTGGATGCAGTAGCTTGCCATTGTTCAGTGCTCGAAGAGAAGACGAAGGCAGACAGACTAGTTTCGCACTGTGCCATCAAGATGACTCTGAATGTTGTCTCTCCAGCCGCTGCCTCCTCCTCGCTGAGGGGAACGAGGAAGGGCTTGCAGCGCGCATCGCGGGCCATGGGGAACAAGTGCTCGAGCGAAGCGGCTAGGTGGTGAGGTACCGGTGGGAGCAGGACGTACTGCCGGTGCAAGGGGTCGCACACCGCGAGCTCTCTGAAGACCGGAGACCGCTCATCTTCTCTGGTGTCGCGGTTGAGGAGGACGCGGCCGTCGCAGACGTCTTGGACGGTCCAGCGGCAGTGGGAGGGGAGGAAGGCGAAGGAGAAGTCAGCAGCGAGGGCGAGCGCGCAGGCGGCGGGCCCGGAGGGGTTAGGCGGCAGGGCTGGGTGGAACCCGTCCGGATCGAGGAAGCCGAGAAGTAGTGGTGCGTGGAGGCAGCGGAAGCGGCGGAGGAAGCACCGGTCGGTGGCGAGTCGGCGGAAGGGGACGCAGGCGGCGGAGGCGCGGGCGAGGTCGGCCGGTTCGGGCAGGCGGAGGAAGATCTCGGCCAGGAGGTGGTCCGGGATCTCCGTCAGAGGCGACGCCATCTCCTGACCGGCCGGCAGAAGAGGTGGCCGCCGGGAACCCTCGACGGGATGGGAAGAGGAGGTGCGGATGCCGGCGGCGGCTTGTATGCGGCAGTGCGGGTGCGGGATTGGGATTTGGCGAGTGGTTTTTTCTTCCCTTTGTGCTGCCGAAATGGGCTTGGTCGGCAAGGCTGTGTAAGTGTAACGGGCCGTTCTTGTGCCACGAAAAGTTGAAAATGCTACAGCGTTTAGATTGAAAATGATCCAAACTAGAGCAGAATTTAGAATTTCTACTTACCGACCTCTAATCTTCTTTTTTTGTTATCTCTTTCTTGAAATTACCATGCATCGTCTATTAAACACATGACACCGTGCAACACATACACGTAGAAACCATGAGAAACATCGAGGAGAGGACACGTACATTGAAAGATTTATAGAAAAGCCTAGAAAAATAAAATTACAATGAAACCCCTTAGGGAGTTTTGGTACTTCGATCATCACCATCCATTTTTTTCCATCACCATCCATTGCCATTGGACACGAGGGAGAATCACACCAAAAGGGCTTTGTGAATCAAATAAGAGGCTCGCCGTCGGCAGAGCCAATGTCGAGGTGGAACGTCAATCGAGGATCGTCACTGTGCTCCTTGAACCTCAAAATCATCCTATATCATCGACATCGTCTGGGCAGATTGCCTGATTCAGTGCCATCGGGCCGCTATCCATGTTCCTAAGCCGTCGTCCTCCCTCGTATAGAGACGATGCCATCGGAGACGATAACCACCACACCATTTAGAGAAATGCAGATATACCACACCAGGAGAGCACTGGAGCACAAATCCAACGGATTACGAAAAAGGGTTTTCCCCTGCTTTATATTATAAAGCAACGGTCCAAGCATCCAACAAGTCAATACATAGTGCCATCAAGTCATAAAGTCATGCTGGGGGCACAGCGAGACAAGCCCCAAATAAAGCTAAAAAAGGCTAATCCGGCTCGGGGGGAGGAGGCGATGGAGGTGGTGGTGGAGCAAAAGTCGAGGCCGAGGAATGGAGACCGGAAATGAAGTTGTTGATGACGTCTCGGTCCCGCTGCTTGCAAAGCGGTCTCCAAAGCTGTAAGAAGCCACACATTTTGTAGATTGCATCACTCACACGACATGGGATCACACGTTCGATGATAAGTTTATTGCGGCAACACCACAACGTCCAGGCTAGGGTGCCCAGCACCACCCAGATGGGTGGACGCCTGGGACCGGGTAAACTAAGGACCTCCTCAAAGAGGTCCGGGAGGTTGTGGTGGCACCTGTTGCCACCAACCACCTCCCTGAAACAACTCCACAAGAATTGAGTCGCCGGACACCGAAAAAAATATGTGGTTGCAGTCTTCTGGGACCAAACAGATGGGGCACAAACCGTTCCCAGGTCCGTTACGCTTCTGGATCTCCGTACCTGAAGGTAAGCGACCACGAACCCATTGCCAAAGAAAAATACGGATCTTCAATGGAAGTTTTATTTCCCAAAGAACCGTCAGCTCAACTGGTCCAGGCGAGGGGACAATCGCCTGGTAAAGGGACCTAGTTGAGAACCGGCCACTAGGTTCAAGATGCCATGAGAGCACATCAGGCACATCAGGCTCATCAAAGCTATAATTAAGATGCCAACGGATTCACCGGCTTCAACATGGAACTCCAGACTCACATCCAGGTGGTAGGTGCACATTTCCAATTTCAGTTGTAAGAGAACTCTAAAGCTCATGAACTTCGTTCCTACACAAAAATTTGTCCTGAAAGAGATCATCACCAACTCCCCATTGCAGTAAGCTTCAGGAATTTGAATGTCTGAATCGACACATTCACGAAAGAGAGTAGGGACGAAAATACAAAAAAAGGTGCATTGCCAGACCGGAGAACATTCCAAACGGCTGTTCTCTCCCCATTTTAAACGGCCCCCAAATCCAAATGGTAATATTCACCTCGACTGACGCTGAAAATAAACTTTAGTGTGTTTAGCATTGTAATTTGCAATACAAGTTGAAACGCATAGCCATACATGCATGAACATAAAGAAATGAGTCATGGAACACTTAGCCCTAGAAAATCGGCACATTCATGTTGCAGGAGTTCATATACACCTAAAAACCTAGCAGTATAACAAAGCTATAATTAAAATGAGAAAGAAACTAGGTGCACTAGTAGCAAGAACCAACAGAAACCATCCCAGTATGAAAACTGAGTCACAAAACAGGGTGTCCAAATCATAATTGCTAATACATGATCACCTGAAACCTCCATAAGTTTCAGTCAATCATCTTACCCATGTTGTTCACTTTGAGATTAGTAGAAAGACCATGATATGAAGCTCAAAGATTGGTGGAGATTGACAGGAATAAAAAAAATTAGTTGTTTGTGCAATGATAAGCACTCCCTTGATCTTTTGAGATGATTTCAGGATGTTGAGATAAAATTTCAGTTGCCTGTGAACACAAGCTGTTTTTATTTAGAGCGGTTACCCATGATCTTATTTGTGATCGCAACAGTTATTTTTTTAGAGGATTACCCCCGGCCTCTGTATGTGAGCGATGCATGCAGTCATTTTATTAATTATGCACAAAAGACCTTATAAAGAAATACAGCAGTAAGTCTTAAGCCATCGTCTAGGCGATAACTGTCGCTACTCCTATCCAGCTGATGAAGGGGTGCTATTAGTCTGGGCCTAATACCACAGACCTTGCAGCCAAACCTAACATCTAAGACCTGAGGCCCCAACCGAGCCACTTGCCAGGTATGGGGCACACACCGTTCCGACGCGCTCTCAGAGGCCGCCGCCGCCAACTGCCACCACTCAATCTTCAGAGCTGTACGTACGCATCATCCTTGCCCGGTCTAGCTGCCGTCAACGCCACCATGGTGCCCAACGGCACCACCTCCCTGAGCGAACTGATGTCTACTACACAACCTTTTTCTTGTAGACTCGTGTTGGACCTCCAAGCGCAGAGTTTTCTAGGACAATAGCAAATTTCCCTTAAGTGGATGACCTAAGGTTTATCAATCCGTGGAGGTGTAGGATGAAGATGGTCTCTCTCAAACAACCCTGCAACCACATAATAAAGAGTCTCTTGTTTCCCCAACACACACAATACAATGGTAAATTGTATAGGTGCACTAGTTCGACGAAGACATGGTGATACAAGTATAATATGGATAGTAGATATAGATTTTTGTAATCCGAAAATATCAAAACAGCAAGGTAACTAGTAACAAAAGTGAGCAAAAACAGTATTGCAAAGATTGAAAACAAGGCCTAGGGTTCATACTTTCACAAGTGCAAGTTCTCTCAACAATGATAACATAATTAAATCATATGACAATCCTCAGTGTGCGACAAAGAGTCACTCCAAAGTTCCTATCACGGAGAACATAAGATGAAATTTAATGTAGGGTACGAAACCACCTCAAAGTTATTTTTTCCAATCAATCATTTGAGCTATTCCTATAAGTGTCGCAAACAACCCTAGAGTTCGTAAAAATAACACCATATGATACACATCAATCAACCCTAATGTCACCTAACACTACAAGAAATCTGTTAATACATGAGGGTCCTCGTCCGTCATGCATCAGTCAAAAACTGTCATGGGTGCCCATCGATGACGGATTTGAAACCGGTCATGTATATTGCGTCATAATTTGACATCAGGCCTTCCATGACACTCCTTGGCCGTCATGGACCTGCCCAAGGCCCGCCCAGCCCAAACTAGGCCCAACCATTCATGATGGAACAAACTATCACATGACCAATGCCATGTAGGATTTTTGATCAACCAACTGGATTGACGTGGCTGCCTACGTGGACATTACTTTTCGTCACGAAAATTGTCATGGATTTAGGCACAATTTAATTTAGTCCAGCACATATTTACCGCATCAATTTTGAATCGGTACATTTCTTTTTGCATAATGCATTACACAAATCATAATACCAACTCTGGCCAGGACAAAGTATTTCCGAAGTGTGATCATATATTACACGGATATTCAATATGCAACCACCCATTGGTATCTACACCATAGCAATTTACAAAATCCTCCATGAAATCCAAATTTACTGAATATATTGACAAAATATATCACACAACAAGGTTAGGAACCAGTGCAATCCAATTTACAACAACAAAACATATAATACTATTGAGGTTGTTATTCAAGTTCTTGTCGGCGGCCCTCCTGATGGTAAGTATCCTCTCATGGCGGATTGTGATGGCCAACACAAAGGAGTCCGCTGCCCAATAATACCTAGCATATTTACAACAACATTAGACATTAGATAGTAGAAATAAGAGAATTATAACAAACTTAAAAAATAAATTACTTGTTGTCCAAAATTCTTAAATTTTTACAGTGCCTACAAATGAGAATAACGAGGCATCTACTTTAAAACAAAAATAAACATGAGGTTGCTTAAAACTAGATCAACTAAATAGGTGCAGTTCAATAGCAGTTGAGCTGGGGAATGGAAATACTAGAGAAATCATAGGAGTGGCAGTAGAGAACCAACGCCTGGTTGATCACCGAGCAGCTCCTCCACAGTTACCGCGGCCGCCCCCTCGAGCTCTATTGTGCGCCATGCAGCAGCACGGCTGCTACGGCACCACCTAGACCTGCATCCCAAAAACGGATATCATAATCAGGGATATTAGAGTGTTTAAGTGATCGAATAAAAGATGGGAAAAACATCAGGGAAAAGATTTAGGATCAGCCAGTAGACATCAATCCTCATTTGTCGGCAGAACTATTGCGGAGGGCGACCTAGCATGGAGCAGAGGAGTTGAAGAAGAATGTGTGTCAATGTTGGCAAGTGCTAGCTCGGTGTGTGCCTCCAGTTTGAGAGAGAGTGAACTAACGTGGAATTGGTTCTAGTACTAGTAAGCACACAACTAATAGTAGGAGTACAACTCCAAACTGACTCGCTAATACATCTGCTCAGTAAACAAATGAACATGTTTAAACCTCTGTATTATTACTGTAGGACGGCCACACTGTGCCGATGTAATTTTCCTCTTAGGTTCAGATTAAACTTAATTGTGGTTGGATAAATTCACCAAGCTGCAGTTGACAACAAGGACAGAAGTGTATGGACAAAACTCTAAACAGAACACGTCGCCATAACTGAAGGAAATATGCCCTAGAGGCAATAATAAAGTTGTTATTTATATTACCTAATATCATGATAAATGTTTATTATTCATGCTAGAATTGTATTAACCAGAAACTTAGTACATTTCTGAATACATAGACAAAATAGAGTGTCCCTAGTATGCCTCTAATTGACTAGCTTGTTAATCAAAGATGGTTAAGTTTCCTGACCATAGACATGTGTTGTCATTTGATGAACATGATCATATCATTAGAGAATGATGTGATGGACAAGACCCATCATTAGCTTAGCATAATGATCGTTAAGTTTTATTGCTATTGCTTTCTTCATGACTTATACATATTCCTCTGACTATGAGATTATGCAACTCCCGAATACCGGAGGAACACCTTGTGTGCTATCAAATGTCACAACGTAACTGGGTGATTATAAAGATGCTCTACAGGTGTCTCCGAAGGTGTTTGTTGGATTGGCATAGATCGAGATTACGATTTGTCACTCCGAGTATGGGAGAGGTATCTCTGGGCCCTCTCGGTAATGCACATCGCTATAAGCCTTGCAAGCAATGCGACTAATGAGTTAGTTGCGGGATGATGCATTACGAAACAAGTAAAGAGACTCACCAGTAACGAGATTGAACTAGGTATGATGATACCAACGATCAAATCTCGGGCAAGTAACATACCGATGACAAAGGGAATAACGTATGTTGTTATTGCGGTTTGACCGATAAAAGATCTTCGTAGAATATGTAGGAAACAATATGAGCATCCACGTTCCGCTGTTGGTTATTGACCAGAGATATGTCTCGATCATGTCTACATAGTTCTCGAACCCGCAGGGTCCGCACGCTTAACGTTCGATGACAATTTATATTATGAGTTATGTATTTTGGTGACCGAAGTTTGTTTGGAGTCCCGGATGAGATCGCGGACATGACGAGGAGTCTCGAAATGGTCGAGAGGTAAAGATTCGTATATTGGAATGTAGTATTCGGACATTGGAATGGTTTCGAGTGGTTACCAGAGTACCGAGGGGTTACCGGAACCCCCGGGGGAAGTATTGGGCCTACATGGGCCTTAGTGGAGAGAGAGGAGGGCCGCAAGGGGTGGCCGCGCACCCCCCATGGCAGTCTGAATTGGACTAGGGGAGGGGCCGGCGCCCCCCTTTCCCTCTCCCTCTCCTTCCTTTTCCTCTTCGGTAAGAAAGGAAAAGGGGGGCCGAATCCTACTAGGAGTGGAGTCCTAGTAGGACTCCCCCTATGGCGCGCCCCTCCTTGCCGGCCGCCTCCTCCTCCCCTCCTTTATATACGGGGGCAGGGGGCACCCGAAAGGCACATCAATTATTCTCTTAGCCATGTGCGGTGCCTCATAGCGTTGTAGTGCTTAGGCGAAGCCCTGCGCGGATCACATCACCATCACCACGCCGTCGTGCTGACGGAACTCTCCCTTGACCCTCAGCTGGATCAAGAGTTCGAGGGACGTCATCGAGCTGAACGTGTGCTGAACTCGGAGGTGTCGTACGTTCGGTACTAGATCGGTTGGATCGTGAAGACATTTGACTACATCAACCGCGTGAAACTAACGCTTCCGCTTTCGGTCTACGAGGGTACGTGGACACACTCTCCCCTCTCGTTGCTATGCATATCCTATATAGATCTTGCGTGATCGTAGGTAAATTCTTAAATTGCATGCTACTTTCCCAGAGTGGCATCAGAGCCAGGTCTATGCGTAGATGATATGCACCAGTAGAACACAAAGAGTTGTGGGTGATAATAGTCATACTGCTTGCCACCAACATCTTATTTTGATTCAGCGGTATTGTTGGATGAAGCGGCCCGGGCCAACATTACATGACCACGTTCATGAGACCGGTTCTACCGACATGCTTATGCACACAGGTGGCTGGCGGGTGTCTGTTTCTCCAACTTTAGTTGAATCGAATTGGACTATGACCGGTCCTTGTTGAAGGTTAAAATAGCACACTTGACGAAAAATCGTTGTGGTTTTGATGAGTACGTAAGAAAGGTTCTTGCTAGAAGCCCGTAGCAGCCACGTAAAACTTGCAAGAACAAAGTAGAGGACACCTAACTTGTTTTTGCAGGGCATGTTGTGATGTGATATAGTCAAGACGTGATGAGATATAAATTGTTGTATGAGATGGTCATGTTTTGTAAAAGTTATCGGCAACTGGTAGGAGCCTTATGGTTGTCACTTTATTGTATGAAATGCAATCGTCATGTAATTGCTTTACTTTATCACTAAGCGGTAGCGATAGTTGTAGAAGCAATAGTTGGCGAGTCGGCAACGACACTGCGATGGAGATCAAGGTGTCAAGCTGGTGACGATGGATATCATGACGGTGCTTTGGAGATGGAGATCAAAGGCACAAGATGATGATGGCCATATCATGCCACATATTTCTCCCTGAGTACGCACCGTTGCTATAGTTCGTCGTGCCGAGACACCACGTGATGATGGGGTGTGATAAGCTCTATGTTCACATACAACAGGTGCAAGCTAGTTTTGCACGTGCAGAATACAAGGGTTAAACTTGACGAACCTAGCATATGCAGATATGGCCTCGGAACACTGAGACCAAAAGGTCGAACGTGAATCATATAGTAGATATGATCAACATAAAGATGTTCACCATTGAAAACTACTCCATCTCATGTGATGATCGGACATGGTTTAGTTGATATGGATCACGTGATCATTTAGATGACTAGAGGGATGTCTATCGAAGTGGGAGTTGTTAAGTAATATGATTAATTGTACTTTAATTTTTCATGAACTTAGTCCTGATAGTTTTTGCATATCTATGTTGTTGTATATCAATGGCTTGTGATAACGTTCCCTTGAATTTTAATGCGTTCCTAGAGAAAGCTAAGTTGAAAGATGATGGTAGCAACTACACGGACTGGGTCCATAACTTGAGGATTATCTTCATTGCTGCACAGAAGAATTACATCCTGGAAGCACCACTAGGTGCAAGGCCCGCTGCAGGAGCAACTCCGGACGTTATGAACGTCTGGCAGACTAAAGCTGATGACTACTCGATAGTTCAGTGTGCCATGCTTTACGGCTTAGAATCGGGACTTCAAAGACGTTTTGAACGTCATGGAGCATATGAGATGTTCCAGGAGTTGAAGTTAATATTTCAAGCAAATGCTCGAGTTGAGAGATATGAAGTCTACAACAAGTTCTATAGCTGCAAGATGGAGGAGTATAGTTCTGTCAGTGAACACATACTCAGAATGTCACTAAGAGTTAATCTTCATGATGATAGTGTCATTGACAGAGTTCTTCAATCACTGCCACCAAGCTATAAAGGCTTCGTGATGAACTATAACATGCAAGGGATGGAAAAGACAATTCTCGAGCTCTTCGCAATGCTTAAGCCTGCGGAGGTAGAAATCAAGAAGGAGCATCAAGTGTTGATGGTTAATAAGACCACTAGTTGCAAGAAAAAGGGCAAAGGGAAGAAGGGGAACTTCAAGAAGAATATCAAGCAAGTTGTTGCTCTTGGGAAGAAGCCCAAGTCTGGACCTAAGCCTGAAACTGAGTGCTTCTACTGCAAAGGGACTGGTCACTGGAAGAGGAACTACCCCTAAGTATTTGGCGGATGAGAAGGATGGAAAAGTGAAAGGTATATTTGATATACATGTTATTGATGTGTACCTTACTAATGCTCATAGTAGCGTCTGGGTATTTGATACTGGTTCTGTTGCTCATATTTGCAAGTCTAAACAGGGGCTACGGATTAAACGAAGATTGGCTAAGGACGAGGTGACGATGCGCGTTAGAAATGGTTCCAAGGTCGATGTGATCGCCATCGGCACACTACCTCTACAGCTACCTTCGGGATTAGTTTTAGACCTGAATAATTGTTATTTGGTGCCAGTGTTGAGCATGAACATTATATCTGGATCTTGTTTTATGCGAGACGGTTATTCATTTAAATAGGAGAATAATGGTTGTTCTATTTATATGAGCAATATCTTTTATGTTATGCACCCTTGATGAGTGGTCTATTTTTGTTGGATCTCGATCGTAGTGATACACATATTCATAATATTGAAGCCAAAAGATGGAAAGTTAATAATGATAGTGCAACTTATTTGTGGCACCGCCGTTTAGGTCATATTGGTGTAAAGCGCATGAAGAAACTCCATACAGATGGGCTTTTGGAATCACTGAATTATGAATCACTTGATACTTGCTAACCATGCCTCATGGGCAAGATGACTAAGACTCCGTTCTCCGGAACAATGGAGAGAGCCACTGACTTATTGGAAATAATACATACTCATGTATGCGGTCCGATGAGTGTTGAGGCTCGCGGAGGGTATTGTTATTTTCTGACCTTCACAGATGATTTGAGCAGATATGGATATATCTACTTAATGGAACATAAGTCTGAAACATTTGAAAAGTTCAAAGAATTTCAGCGTGAAGTGGAAAATCATCGTAACAAGAAAATAAAGTTTCTACGATCTGATCACGGAGGCGAATATGTGAGTTACGAGTTTGGTCTTCATTTGAAACAATATGTGGAATAGTTTCGCAACTCACGCCACTTGGAACACCACAACATAATGGTGTGTCCGAACGTCGTAACCGTACTTTATTAGATATGGTGTGATCTATGATGTCTCTTACCAATTTACCACTATCGTTTTGTGGTTATGCTTTAGAGACGCTTGCATTCACATTAAATATGGCACCATATAAATGCGTTGAGACGACACCATATGAACTGTGGTTTGGCAACAAACCTAAGTTGTCGTTTCTTAAAGTTTGGGGCTGCGATGCTTATGTGAAAAAAGCTTCAACCAGATAAGCTCGAACCCAAATCGGAGAAATGTGACTTAATAGGATACCCAAAGGAAACTGTTCGGTACACCTTCTATCACAGATCCGAAGGCAAGATATTCTTTGCTAAGAATGGATCCTTTCTAGAGAAAGAGTTTCTCTCGAAAGAAGTGAGTGGGAGTTAAGTAGAACATGATGAGGTAATTGTACCTTCTCCTGATTTGGAAAGTAGTTCATCATAGAAATCAGTTCCAGTGATTCCTACACCAATTAGTGAGGAAGCTAATGATGTTGATCATGAAACTTTATATCAAGTTACTACCAAACCTGATAGGTCAACTAGAGTACGGTCCTCACCAGAGTGGTACGGTAATCCTGTTCTAGAAGTCATGTTACTCGACCATGACGAACCTATGAACTATGAGGAAGCAATGATGAGCCCAGATTCCGCGAAATGGCTTGCGGCCATGAAATCTGAGATGGGATCCATGTATGAGAACAAAGTGTGGACTATGGTTGACTTGCCCGATGATCGGCAAGCCATAGAGAATAAATGGATCTTCAAGAAGAAGACTGACACTGAGGGTAATGTTAATGTTACTGTCTACAAAGCTCGACTTGTTGCGAAAGGTTTTTGACAAGTTTAAGGAGTTGACTACGATGAGACCTTCTCACCCGTAGCGATGCTTAAGTCTGTCCGAATAATGTTAGCAATTACCGCATTTCATGATTATGAAATTTGGCAAATGGATGTAAAAACTACATTCCTTAATGGATTTCTTAAAGAAGAGTTATATATGATGCAACCAGAAGGTTTTGTCGATTCTAAAGGTGCTAACAAAGTGTGCAAGCTCCAGCGATCCATTTATGGACTGGTACAAGCCTCTCGGAGTTGGAATATATGCTTTGATAGTGTGATCAAAGCATATGCTTTTATACAGACTTTTGGAGAAGCATGTATTTACAAGAAAGTGAGTGGGAGCTCTATAGCATTTCTGATATTATATGTGGATCACATATTGCTGACTGGAAATGATATAGAATTTTTGGATAGCATAAAAGGATACTTGAATAAGAATTTTTCAATGAAAGACCTCAGTGAAGCTGCTTATATATTGGGCATCAAGATCTATAAAGATAGATCAAGACGCTTAATTGGACTTTCACAAAGCACATACCTTGATAAAGTTTTGAAGAAGCTCAAAATGGATCAGTAAAAGATAGGGTTCTTGCCTGTGTTACAAGGTGTGAAGTTGAGTCAGACTCAATGCCCGACCACTACAGAAGATAGAGAGAAACACTACTAGAAAAAACACTACTAATGGCGCACCTAATTTGGCTATTAATGGCGCATCTGTGGTGCGCCATTAATAGCACGCCATTAGTAATTTTTACTAATGGCGCACCACCAGTGCGCCATTAGTATATCTTGAGTGCGCCATTAGTATGCCTCCCGAGGCATGTATACCAGGTGCTTTGGCATATTAATGGCGCACCACCTCTGGATGCGCCATTAGTAATCATGACATACTAATGGCGCACTACCCAATGATGCGCCATTAGTATGCACTTGTCATACTAATGGCGCACTGTCATGTGATGCGCCATTAGTATGAATATTAGGTTTTTTTTATTTTCTGTTTTTTGCACAGGTTACAAAATGTATAATTTGACAAAATATAGACAGCACACATCAACAATAGATTCATCAGATACAATAGAAGATTAGTCTTTGAATACATTTCATCATATTAGTCTCCGAATACAATTCATCATATTAGTCTCCGAATTGAAAAGACCGAACAAAGATAGAACATTATATTACAAGTCTCGAGACCGCGAGTAGCGAGTTTGTCTTCACATTACAAGTCGATATCGATCATCTAAACTACCATCACATAGAAGAGAGCTGCGGTCATCACGATGAGCATCATCACAATGAAACTCGTCTTCATCCGGTTCCTCCAACGCTCCCTCCCCTCTCCCGCTAGATAGCGGGCGTATCTAGATTCGGCCTCGGCCCTAGTGGTGTACCCTTTGTAACTGTTACCGCTGAATCGGTGAACCTGTCTTCGACACTCCTCCCAGTCGTCGTAGACTCCGGGAACCTTACCCTTGTACACGACATACGACGGCATCGCTATGCACTAGCCAAAGCAAACGTTAGTACCAATTCACGCACAATACATAAGCAATATATAAGTATGCAATGAGCGATCGGAAGAGAAAAGCAAGACATTAATAGCATCGATTACATCTAAGTTGAGCGACTCTCGAAACCAAAGAGACATACTACAAGTTCATTAAAGTTTAATTACAACATGAGCCAATCGATGTTTCAGAACTAGACAACTCGACTCAAGGGACGGGCGTGGATGAAGCCGCCGTCTATCGTGGGAGTCATGAAAGAGCAGGCGTTGTCATCCTGCATTTGTAGCATTGTGTCGATGTCACCGTTGGACGGTTGATTTCTGAGGTAGAACTGCCCCGAGGTATGAAGGACATCTTGATGGATGATTTCCGCAAACTCCATTTGGATGCGAAAGAATTCTTGTCGGAGGTCCGCGTCTGGATTGCCGACACGCCGCGGCCCAATCTTGGAGTTTACTCGGTGGCGAAGTTGATGATGGTCCCGCACGATCGCCTCGCATGTGATGGATGGCGTAGTAGGCACCCTTCCGACCGCCAGCGGCTGCTTGACGCAGCGTAACATCGTATTGTGGGAGAACACGTGCTTGCCGTGCTTACGAATAGGCCTGGTGAAGGTGCCTCCAGATTTGGCGTGGCCGGGAGAACATCATCAAGAACCTTCTTGACATTTGTGTAGTCTACGTTCGGTCGACGGTCCGGGTCGAAATATGTGGCCATGGAATATTTGGGGCTTAGGAGGATGAGCGTGCAACGTGTGTCACTGCAGAAAACACGGAATGTTAAAAGAAAAAGCGATCGAAATGTAAGAATTCATATGTTACGGGCGGTTGAGGGAGGACTTACTCGGGAAAGTAAGGCATGAGGAAGTTATCCTTATCTTGGTTTGCCGAATGACGCCTTGAGGTAAGAACTTCGCGACTTGCGGTCCCAGCGCTGCCCAAGATCTTGGCACGCATGTAGAAGGGGTCAACTATCACGATGTCCGGTCTTGTCGCGAATGATCCGCATCTCCATACTCAGCGAAAATAGCCGAGCGAAGGTGTAGTGCTGCGGATGAAGGTTCAACATAGCGTGGATGTCATCAAAACGCAGGACGATCGTGACGCCCGATGGAGTTATCCACAAAGCCCTTGCCCTCTGGCACCTTGGCCGCGAAACCGGGTATGCCACATCCTTCTCCACGAGACGCCGCTTCTCCAAAGAAAGAACACTGTCATGCAGACTCCGCATAGCACCGGTTGCAGCATTGAGCATATTTGTCGGTAGCATCGCCCTACCCGCCACATGCACCCTCCTCGAGATATCCTGCGGTGAAGGTGGCCCGTCCTGAGCACGGATCATACTCGGTGCCGGCTGGCTCGCACCCTTCTTAGTCTTTCTTTTGCGTGCCTTCTTCTTCTCCTGTAATGGGACCGAGTTTTGCTCACAGACCGCCTTCTTGAGTGTGTTGGGGCTGATAATATTTCGCACCTCGCCTATCGAGGCTCGGTGAAGTCGGCATTGAGGCGTCTCTGAGAGCTGAACGCAGACGGCGCTGTTGCAACTTGGCTTCTCCGCAGTGCGAGCTAGATCGCACACGTCTTTTGTTGGGTTTGGTTCTTGAGAAGGAGGCCCCATGAAGTCGCCATCGCACCCATGCTCGGCAAAATCTTGATCGACGTTGCCAAATGTATCATAGTCATCGTCGTCGTCGTTCTGATCCTGTGCCATATGCATGTTTGGATCCAGTGGCATAGGGATGTCCGGCACCGTTACGGCGGTCTTGCCATGGGGCCGACTTGGCGCCGACACGACTAGCGGTGTTGTCTTTGGGGTGGTGTCCCCCGCCCCCAAACGAATCTGGCTCTTCGGCCAAAGCAGGGGCCAGCTCAGGCAGGCGCTGAGGGTCATCACGTCATCATCGTCGGCCCCGACGGGTCGATTCGGAGGTAACAAGTCGTTGCAGCCTGGCAGCACCCGAACCAGTTGAACCCTAAACAAGTTGGGTGGCATCTGGGTACCGTGGAACAAGGTTGCCCGGTTGAACGATTTTTCCTTGGCGACATCGACCAACTCGTTGTTCACGAAGTGGAGGAGAGTGCACGGAACGTCGGCGGCGCCTGCGAAAACATGTAGGGCGTCGTGGATGCCCGATCAAAGTCAAGGAGATGAAGTCCTCGGCCGAGAGAGGCTTAATTAGTTACCGTGATGATGGCGTCGAGCTCGGCTAATGTAGAGGCACCGCCAACGGCAGGCGTGCAGTTGACGGAGGGGCCGCTTGCTGCAGAGGTGTCGGCCGGCGTACACCCGGGTGCATTAAGCTCCCGTGCCGGCGTCGGAGACACCAATGCCGCCTCCGCCGGAGGCACCAATGGCCCCGCCATCGCATTATGCGAGTTGCTGGCTGTGAAGCTAGGAATCGGGCGGCCCTGACTGGCCGCCCGCAATCCACACACTCAACCCGAGATCAAGGTAGGCACAAGGGCGGTGATCGTCGCTCCGAGTCGTTGTTCCACTTGCTCTTGGACAATCTCCGGAATCCGCGCCACCTGTGCCTTGAGTTCTTGAACCTCTCGCGCCTGGCTTTCCGAGCTGGTCTTTTTCTCCTTCCGCACACCACCGGTATAGTATGACCCCCATTTTGTTGACAAGCCTTTGCCGCCACACGACCAGGTGACGTCGACTTCGAGCTTATCCTTGTTCTTCATTACATTCAACCCCTATTTAGAGTGGTGTCCCAAGGGTTGCTCTGAGTCGACCCCGCTGCCATCGCTTTCAACATGGAAGGAATGTGAACCATTTAGAAATTCGGCTTCATTAATTAGAATGCAACCATATGGAGCTAATTACGGCGGGTGTATTCCTTACGAGAACAAACTGAAGCCGCCTGGTCTTCGGATCCGTGGTAAGCTCCTTTGTTTTCGGGTCCTTCTTGTACCGGCCACGACAAAGTTCCTGGTCTGCTTGTCACCGTATGTATCGAAGAGGCGGTAGGCCTTGCTCGGCACGGTCCGCCTCCTCCTTGTCCCATATAGGCTCCGCCACTCTGTAACCGCCCGGGACCGAGTGTGTGTTCCCCTATGTTCAGCTCCGCATTTGTTTCCCCACTCACTTGATTGGGAGCTTGCGGTGCTCGAGCAATTGATCTTGAAGTCGTTGTAGTCATCTTCGGTGATCGAAGGATTTTTCTCCTTGATCTTGATAACTCTCACCTTTCTCGATCATTCTCTTCACATTGCTTTTCCAAGTAGATAGGGCCTTGCTCATCTTCGTGAGGGCAGCATTGTTCACTTTATTCCCTTTGAGGCTTGTGTTTTCAAATTCAGCGGGAACTTGTATCGTTCGTGCAACTTCGTGAAGAGGAGGTTGCGCCAAATTCCCTCGGTCGATGCCTCGGGTTCTAGGTGTTGATCGAGACGGTGCTCCGGACAATGCACCCGAGCTGAAGCGAGTACCCCTTGACTATTCGTTCGGGCGCCGTTGGATTCCGTTGGAGTCCACTTGATAACTTCCTCCTTGAGGGTGCGGAGCACGATCAGGCGCCGGTCCTTCCGTTGCCTCTTCGGTTGGCTGCCATCTGCGTCTTGCGCCGCCATCATCGATGGTGGCATCCTCGGCGGCACCATCGGTGGTGGCATCGGTGTGGTCATCCTCGGCGGCACCATCCGTGGTCTCGTGGATCGGTGGGAAAGGCGTGACCTCATACAAGTGAGGTTGTTCCTCCATCTCTGGGACAGCTCCTGTAATGCCTTGCCGCCCCAACCCCGGCCTCATCGTTGTGGGCCATGTTTCTCTCTAAATAGAAACAAAGTTTGGTCAAAAGTTGGTTATTGTCAAGGAACAAGATCTCTAAGTTGACCAAATAACCTAATTCTCGAGGAATGTCGCCAAAAGTTGGTTATTGTCAAGGAACAATTGAGAGATGTTTGTGATATTGCCTAGGTGTTTTGGGATAGAACCTGTTAGTGTGTTGTTGCTAAGGTCCAAGTCCACGTTCTCGTGGTAACCTAGTTCTTGAGGGGTGTGTCTAGAAAGTTCACTCTTCTTTTTAGAAGACAAGCGTCTGAAATGGTATTGCCTTTCCTTAATTTGTACTATTTTTTCATTGTGCTGAATACTTATGTGGGTGAGTGTATCTGAGTGTGTGAGTGTGTGAATAAAATACTAAACTAATCCAACCACTAAAGCAAATTAATTTTTATTTCGGTTGAAAATCGGGCACCTTCTAGGTCAAGAAAATTGGGCATGACCTTTGCTAATTTTCTTGACCTAGGAGTGCCCCATTTCTCAACCGAAACGGAAATTAATCAACGTTTCAGGAGAAAGGGGTCATTTTAGAAGATCACAAGTAGCAGCAGCATCACTTGACAAAATCACAACTAGCAGCAGCATCACAAGTAGTACAGCAGCCTTTATTTACACAAAAATATCAACGTTTGCAACAGGTAAGGTAAGATGCTTAAGTCCAGCACTCCAGCCTTTATTTATGAATGTACAAAGGAAAGATGCAAAAGATTAAGTGGTACACAATTAAAGCAAGGAAAGAAACATGTAGATCTGATAGAACCAATCCACTGGTTGGCTAAGTTGATGAATTGTTACAAGATGAAAAAAGGATTTGACTCCAAACCAATGTCGAACTCTACATCAAACACAGCCATCGTAATGTTCAGAACATACTGGTTCAAAAATCACAAAGAGGCTCTAATAACATCAGGCATTGGCACCGTGTCGGCCCCTTCATCTAAAATCACAAAGAGGCTCTGCCGATAACCTGCCAATACCCTGAATTTTTTCTACAGTTCCATCATAATCAACAAAGAATCTCAGACACACCTATCAGGTAGGTAGCAAAATCTTAAGATTGGAACAATGTGTGATACAACCAAGCATGAGCTACTAAACCAAACCCAACACCAACACTGGAGGGTTGTTTTCCGAAAACACAAGGACAATGATCATGGACAACATAGGGTGTATATAACATGCATGACGGTCCTGTAATACACTTAGTAGTACACTTAGCTACCAGTTCACAAGTAATCACAACATAGGGTGTACAGCAGCAGCAACATCATCATCACAAGTAATACACTTAGCTACCAGTTCAGAAATACAGCTAAGATAAGATCATCACTTCAAAATAGGTTGCTTAGTAGTACAAAACAACACACACCAAGCTCCATCAAAAACAGAATAAAAATGGCCATGTCATGCTTGGCAATAGCACAAGTGACATGAAAATTCAGGAGTAGGAGATCACAAAAGTACAGTCCACAGGTTACTCCAAGTTTCTGAATTTTCAGTAAATTTTCTTTAAGAAAAGAACTAAAAGAAAAGAAATCCTAGGGTTAAAAAATCTGGAGCAAGTCCTAGCAGAACCACAAAGTGTTCATCTACTCAAATTAATGTCCAAACAGTGTCATGTCTGAAATTAACCTGGCACCTCACATGGTGAATTCGTATTCAGAAGTACTTGCTTTTCATTGTGATTTTGTAGCTCCTAAGCCATAGTTTACGGAGGGAGTACTTATTTTTGGTGTGATCTCCTCATCACATAAGCTATATAGCATAGTAAAAGCATAGTCCTGGGTAATCAAAATATGCTTCATATATCTGACAGAGGGAGTAGTTACTAAATTGATAGTTAGTTCTATACATTGTAGAGACTAGTTAGGTGCCATGAGTTGCTAGGGAATAAAATGGAACATCTGGTATTATCAATCAAGTGATACTTATATTTGGTGAACACACACTGTCAAGTGCAGTTTTTCACGAGGTAGCAACAAACATCGCCGTTCTTCTCTACTTTCCCTATTTGTCTCAGCATATATCTTGACCAAACTGTATTACACAAAGGAGAATATTGCTGCTGTTTTTTGCTAAATATAAATTTCTAGTTCATTTTATATATCAATAGCACTATAACTTCTCGACACATACACGATGAAACTGTCTAAAAAAGAACAACGATCTATGTGTGAGCTTAAGAATTTGAGTAGCAAGCAAAGATACACCGAAACAGCTCTGAATTTCGGGAAAGATTAACAAAGACATCTGATGAAAAGTAAATCATACGCTTACATGTAGACAAGAGAAATGAATGCACAAAAGTGAGAAAGTGAGTTAAGGCACCTAAATAGCTTAAGAGCTATCGAGAGGCACGGGTGTGGCACCTAAATAGAATTGGTACCTACAGCGTACAGGCAAATGCCAAATCGGCCAACAAGATCCTCTATTACAGAAGGTAGCTAGCTAGAGCATCCTTCAGAGTTGCTACACAACAAGGCATCGATCATAACCGAAAAACAGAAAATGCGGCCTTACGAACTACACCATGCAGATGCTTAAGTCCAGCACTCCAGCCTTTATTTACACAAAAATATCAACGTTTGCAACAGGTAAGGTAAGATTCACACTCTACCAAGTCATTCAATACGGGATATATAGTCACACCATGGTGACATAAAGGCTTTAACTGAATAAAGGTTGCGATGTCGACTTTTCTTCCTACAAACCCAACAAATAACAAAGCTGAAAAGGATACTAGATTGGTTGTGCCTGTCATTGATCATCTCTGCCTTTTTCTAGTTCTTTTTCAAACTAACTAAATTATATTTGCTACTAATATGCACAATAAAATTGACATGAAAATCAGTTATAAATTGGTTGCGATCATTTTTTTTCCTAGTGGGTCGGAGAATGATAGTTTGACTAAAAATGAGAGTATGTTGTGTAAATGAGATGGGTAAATTGAACTTCCTATTTTTTCTACCTGATTGATGTGCCAAGGGACAAATGTGTATGTTAATTATGGTCCACTAGGAAAATTGCCTAGGATTAACAAGGTTTACATGGCCCACAAGAGCATCCTCACTGTCTTTCTCAGGTTAACAAGAAAATGAGAGGAGGAGGGAGGAGGAGGGAGGAGGAGGGAGCTCACGGGGTGGTGGTGCTCGGCGACGGTGGTGTGGCCGGGGCGGCGTCCGGGCGGCAGGGTCGCGTCGAGGCGGCGTCGGGGCGGGGTCGCGGTGGGGCAGCGCGCTGGGCGGGTCGAGGCGGCGGGCAGCGTCGAGGTGGGGCAGCGGCGCTGGGCGGGTCGAGGCGGCGCTGGGCGGCGGGCAGCGTCGAGGCGGAGTCGGGCGGCGGCCCCGGGCGGCGGGGTCGCGTCGAGGCGGCTGGGCGGGCGGGTCGCGCCGAGGCGGCGCTGGGCGGCGCCCAGCGGCGGGTCGATCGAGGCGGCGGGCAGCCGAGGTGGCGGGACGGTGGCGTCGAGGGAGGCGGGCGAGGAGAGGGAAGGCGAGGAGCGGGCGTGGGAGGGAGAGGGCGAGGGCGAGGGCGAGGGGGAGAGGGTCAGGGCAGCGGCGGCGGCGGCGGTGGATCGAGAGGAGAGGGAACTGGCGAGGGGAGAGGGAAGGGGATCGGGCGAAGGGGAGAGGCAGGGGCATCGGGCACAATACTAATGGCGCACCTCACCGTGGTGCGCCATTAGTATTTTTTTATTTTAACTCGAGCCAACAGGTTATGTACTAGCAGAACTTATCCACATCAAGCCCACTCTACTAGCTCGACTGGTCAGCAGCCAATTCTCACACCAGGAGGTCCTGGGTTCGACTCCCAGGCTCCACAATTTTTTTTAGCATTTAAAAAGTTGTTTGATACTTATTTATGTTTAAATATGTTCAAACTTGTTTAAATAATAACAGTAATATTTTTTATAAGACAGTAGCATTTAAAAAGCTGTTTGATACTTATTTTTATAAGACGGTGCTGAGGTGCGGGGGGTCGGCGGCGGTTGTAGGGAATCGAGGGTGCGGGGGTTGGCGGCGGCCGGTGGATCTGGGGGTGCTCGGCGAGGGGACCGGATCTGGCGAGGTGGGATAGCGATCGAAATGGAGGGGGATCGAGATCGAGTGTCCATGAAATTTAAAAATATTCATGATAGTTCAAAAAGTACCCATGAAATACAATCAAGAAATGAAGGCTACGATTTAAATACAATCGATCTTAGCTAGCTATATGTTCACAATCTTCTTGCCCTTCTTTTTCGCAAATGGATTTCTTCTGTGGAACAGACGTCCTTTAGGTAGGGTGGTCCTGCTTCTTCTTGTGGTGTATGCTGCTACTTCATCATCGTCGTCATGTTCGATCCTCGGGTCGCCGTACTTGTCGAAGTCTTGCTCATTGGCTACTCCATCCATTCCGATGATCTTCCTTTTGCCTCTCCTCACGACAACACGACCGGGCTTTGGCGGGTCGGTAATGAAGAAGCATTGGTCCACTTGGGAAGCCAGTACCCATGGCTCATTTTTCACGGTGGACGTTTGCGCCCATGATCTTGGATTTGGCTTCGGTATAACCATGGTGGTGAAATACGGTCTTCTTTTATGACGTTCTTGGCCCATCGACACGGAACATCGGGACCTTCTCTCCAGTAGCTCAGCTCCCAGATCTCCTCGATCCTTCCGTAGTATCTGTCCTTGTCGTTACGGTGTAGGATTCCATCGTTACCCGGAGTTACGATAACCATCGCTCTTCATGTCCTTGGCCTCGGTGTAGAATGTGTAGCCGTTGATATCGTATGCCTCATAGGTCATCAGGTTGTGCTCGGCACCCTGTGACAAGGCGAATATGAGTTGTTCTTCCGCGGAAGAATCCTCATGTAAAGGGTACGACAGAAGCTTCTGCTTGAACCAACGCGTGAAACATGAGTTTTGCTCTTTGAGTGTATCTCCGTCCGTCCTCTGTTGGCCTCGGTCATTGTACGTCTTTTTAATAAAGGTTTTGTGCTCTACCACCCAAGGATCGACCACGTCTATGTGTTGTAGCGCGACTAGGTTTGCTCTTTCAAAGTCGGCGAGTCGACCCTCGAAGTCGACATGCATTTCGCGGCGACCCTCACGGTGACCCCATCCAGCGAGCCTGCCGAGGTGCCTGTTGATGGGCAGACCAACGGGGTTCTCGATGCCTAGATAATTCGTGCAGTAGGAGATGCACTCTTCGGTTAGAAAGCCCCTGGCTATGCTTCCTTCTGGACGTGACATGTTGCGAACGTATCCTTTGATGACACCATTCATCCTTTCGAACGGCATCATGCTGTGCGAGGAACGTCGGCCCGAGTTGGATGATATCCTCCACTATATGGACCAGCGGATGCACCATAACGTCGAAGAATGCGGTAGAAGTACATCTCAAGCTCGCATAGTATCACCACGATCTCTTCCTCGTAGCCTTCGAGTTGCCTCACGCCAATCGACTTCCGAGAGACGACGTCGAAGAAGTTGCATAGGCCAAATAGCGTTTCACGGACGTGCGCGTCCATGATCCCAATGGATTGCAATCGAAGTATGTCTGCGTCATCGACGTGACGGTCGTGAGACTTCATCCCGCTGAACTTCGCTTCACTGGTCTAGGTATCTGCTTATCTTCCCAGCGTAACCGTAAGGAAGTTTTACTCCTAGGAGGCAGGTGAAAACTGCTCGATCTCCTCGACTTAGAGTGAAGCACGCGGGAGGTAGTCATTTCCGGTCTTCTTGGCCTTTTGCCTTTGCGACGACTTTACGTGTCCTGCTTCGCCTCATCATCATCATCATCATCATCATCATCATCATCATCATCATCATCATCATCATCATATATAGCGTGAAGCTCCTGCCTGATGCCCATTGATTTCAAGTCTGCCCTTGCTTTCGGCCCATCTTTGGTCCTCTCTGGCATGTTGAGAAGGGTACCAAGTAGACTCTCCCGCACGTTCTTCGTGATATGCATGACATCAAGGCTGTGAGGCACACGGTGGATCTTCCAGTACGGCAAGTCCCAGAAAACAGACCTCGTTTTCCATACCTTCAGCAGCGGCTCTGGCGCCTTTCGCTTCTTTCCCGGCTCTGGCGCCTTTTGCTTCTTTCCCGGCAGTGGGCAGTCTTTCCAATTTTTCAATAGCTTGTCTATTTCCTCGCCGCTCCTCGTACACGGGCGTTTTTGGGGTTCGGTTTCACCATCGAACAGATCCTTGCGTTTCCTCCACGGGTCATCGTCGCGAAGCCACCTTCGATGTCCCATGAACACGGTTTTCGAAGATCCGGGATCTCTATCTAGCTGGCGATACGTTGTGTCATCCATCCACCTTACGCATCCAGAAAATCCGTGGACTACCTGCCCCGCGAGATATCCGTGAATCGAGATAGTCGTGCACCGTCGTGAGCGGTCACGGCTCTCATAGGGAAATATTCTTTCTGCGGCGTCCCACGTATTGGTGGCGTTTTCCACAGCGTGTCAAGCTCCTCTTTCAGCAGCCCGGATACAGATTGATGTCGTTCCCTGGTTGTTTCGGCCCTTCAATTAGCATACTCATGTGAATGTACTTCCTCTTCATGCACAAACTGTGGGGAATGTTGTACATCCACACAAACACAGGCCAGTGCTATGTGTGTTTCTTTGGCTGCCAAACGGATTGACTCCATCGGTGCTCGCGCCCAAAGACGATGTTCCTTGGATCGTTCCCAAATTCCGAGTCTTGAAGTTCAACGCTTGCCACTGCTCGCATCCTTAGGGTGACTCAGCATCTTGTCTTTTTATCTATCTCCGGATCATTTGCGTCATCTTCCCACTTCTTCTCCTCCCTATCCGCGTGCCAACGCAGGAGCTTTGCTACCTTAGGGTCCGCGAAATAGCGCTGCAGACGAGGAGTGATCGGAAAGTACCGCACCAGTTTTCGAGGAGCTTTCTTCCTCTTCTTGTATCGAGTGACGCCGCACACGGACATATGGTAGACTCCAGCGTGCTCGTCCCGATAAATGATGCAATTGTTCATGCACACATGGTATTTCACGTGCGGTAAATCAAGAGGACACACGATTTTCTTCGCCTCCTCCAAACTGGTCGGGCACTTGTTCCCCTTGGGAAGACGTTCGTGCGAATGACATGTTCTCGTCGAAGCATCGTCGGTCATTTTGTGTTTTACCTTCATCTCCGAGCCATGAGCGTTACTTTCAGCGGGTATCCTCGGGCCTGCATCCTTCATACAATGGAGTAACGCGTCTATCTCAAGTTGATCCATCTTGGCTTTCTCTCGGGCGGCAGCTCTTGCGTTATCCGTCTGCTTGAGAAGCAGCTCTTGAATATGAGGGTCCTGCACCCAGCCCATCGATGGTCCAGCGTAGTACGCTCGCCCGGCATCATCATCTTCATGATCATGCCCGTCGCCTGCTCGGCATCTTCCTCATCATCATGTCCCTGCATAGTCTACATGATGACTGTGTACGACATCACGATCGTGATCATCTCCGGGATTCTTCGTCTTCGCCCGCCCGAGCCGCGGTGGTTGTCTTGCTGCCCTTCCTCATTTCTTGCCCGGCCCGCATGGGCGACTTCGTAGTCATCTTCATCACCTTGCCACCGATAGCCATCCATGAAACCACGCAATGCCAGGTGGTCCCGCACCTGCCCGGAATCCGGGTCCGTAATAAGGCTCTTCAGCTTGCATCTTCGACACGGACATCTTATCTCCGTCTCGTTCTTTTGAAGCATCTCGGCGTTCGCGGACCTCAAAAAGCTATTCACGATGCCTTCGGTCATCGTGCGGACCATGGTCGCCTGCGGGGTAGAGCAAAACGATATTTTAGAACCAAACAAAAATTTGGCATGACTTTCCCTAAAAATAGGACCAAAAAGAATGCTTAATGCCAAAATTCTGCCAAACGGAAATGAATCAACATTCCGCAAAATATTGGCAACTACCGCATTTCAAATACCGTACACCTCCAAACACAAACACATATGCAACACCACAAACATATGCAACACCACGAACATACATAGATCTAGCTAGGCCGTAAAAAGTGCATGTGCACATTGTTGTAGGGAGAACAACCTAAATATAGCTTCCCCTTACTTACCTATTAAAACAAGGTAATTTAACCACTTAATTTGAACGAATCTATGGTGGAAATGAGGTGAAAAGAGGAGGCACCCGAGACAAGGAGGAGGTGGAGAGAATTAAGGGGGGATAAAGTGAGTGTGTGGGTAGGAGTGGCTGTCCCAAATATCTTGTTGCTGCCCACTTACTATTGACGCACCTCTTGCAGTGCGCCATTAGTAGTTACAACTACTAATGGCGCACTTAAGCAGGATGCGCCATTAGTATGTTTGGATAGGCGCACTAGTTCAAAAAAAAAATTTCTATACTAATGGCGCACCTTTGCACAGTGCGCCATTAGTAATTACAACTACTAATGGCGCACTTGGGCAGGATGCGCCATTAGTATGTTTGAATAAGCGCACTAGTTCAAAAAAATTTCTATACTAATGGCGCACCTTCGTTGGTGCGCCATTAGTAGTTACAACTACTAATGGCGCACTTGGGCAGGATGCGCCGTTAGTATGTTTGAATAGGCGCACTAGTTCAAAAAAAAATTTCTATACTAATGGCGCACCCACTGCCTGGTGCGCCATTAGTAGTTACAACTACTAATGGCGCACTTGGGCAGGATGCGCCATTAGTATGTTTGGACAGGCGCACTAGTTAATTTTTTTTGATACTAATGGCGCACCCGTTGCCAGGTGCGCCATTAGTAGTTTAAACTCTAATGGCGCATCAGATGGTGGTGCGCCATTAGTATATACTAATGGCGCACCATCTTTCTGGTGCGCCATTAGTGTCAATCCCATCTATAGCCCTTTTTCTAGTAGTGAAAATGAAAGTCACCTATGCCTCAGCCATAGGTTCTATCATGTATGCAATGCTGTGTACCAGACCTGATGTGTGCCTTGCTATAAGTTTAGCAGGGAGGTACCAAAGTAATCCAGGAGTGGATCACTGGACAACGGTCAAGAACATCCTGAAATACCTGAAAAGGACTAAGGATATGTTTCTCGTTTATGGAGGTGACAACGAGCTTGTCGTAAATGGTTATGTCGATGCAAGCTTTGACACCAATTCGGATGACTCTAAGTCACAAACCGGGTACGTATTTATATTGAGTGGTGGAGCTGTCAGTTGGTGCAGTTCCAAGCAGAGCATTATGGCGGGATCTACGTTTGAAGCGGAGTACATAGCTGCTTTGGAAGAAGCAAATGAAGGAGTCTGGATGAAGGAGTTCATATCTGATCTAGGAGTAATACCTAGTGCATCGGGTCCAATGAAAATCTTTTGTGACAATACTAGAGCAATTGCCTTGGCGAAGGAATCCAGATTTCACCAGAGAACCAAACACATCAAGAGACGCTTTAACTCCATCCACGATCGAGTCAAGGAGCGAGACATAGAGATTTGTAAGATACATATGGATCTGAATGTTGCAGACCCGTTGAATAAGCCTCTTCGACGAGCAAAACATGATCAACACCAAGACTCCATGGGTGTTAGAATCATTACCATGTAATCTAGATTATTGACTCTAGTGCAAGTGGGAGACTGAAGGAAATATGCCTTAGAGGCAATAATAAAGTTATTATTTATATTTCCTTATATCATGATAAATATTTATTATTCATGCTAGAATAGTATTAACCGGAAACTTAGTACATGTGTGAATACATAGACAGAACAGAGTGTCCCTAGTATGCCTCTACTTGACTAGCTCATTAATAAAAGATGGTTAAGATTCCTGACCATAGACATGTGTTGTCATTTGATAAAGGTGATCTGATGACCCGCATGTGTTGTCATTCGATAAGTAAGAGTGTCGAACCCAACGAGGAGCAGAAGGAAATGGCAAGAGGTTTTCAATAAGGTATTCTCTGCAAGCACTGAAATTGTAGGTAACAGATAGTTTTGTGATAAGATAATTTGTAACAGGTAACAAGCAATGAAAGTAAATAAAGTGTACCAAGGTGGCCCGATCCTTTTTGTAGCAAAGGACAAGCCTAGACAAGTTCTTATATAAAGAAAAGCGCTCCCGAGGACACATGGGAATTATCGTCAAGCTAGTTTTCATCATGCTCATATGATTCACGTATGTTCGTTACTTTGATAATTTGATATGTGGGTGGACCGGTGCTTGGGTACTGCCCTTTCTTGGACAAGCATCCCACTTATGATTAACCCCTATTGCAAGCATCCGCAACTACAAAAGAAGTATTAAGGTAAACCTAACCATAGCATGAAACATATGGATCCAAATCAGCCCCTTACGAAGCAACGCATAAACCAGGGTTTAAGCTTCTGTCACTCTAGCAAACCATCATCTACTTATCACTTCCCAATGCCTTCCTTTAGGCCCAAACAATGGTAAAGTGTCATGTAGTCGACATTCACATAACACCACTAGAGGAGAGACAACATACATCTCATCAAAATATCAAACGAATATCAAATTCACATGACTACTAATAGCAAGACTTCACCCATGTCCTCATGAACAAATGTAACTACTCACAAAGCATATTCATGTTCATGATCAGAGGGGTATTAATATGCATTAAGGATCTGAACATATGATCTTCCACCAAATAAACCAACTAGCATCAACTACAAGGAGTAATCAACACTACTAGCAACCCACAGGTACCAATCTGAGGTTTTGGTACAAAGATTGGATACAAGAGATGAACTAGGGTTTGAGAGGAGATGGTGCTGGTGAAGATGTTGATGGAGATTGACCCCCTCCCGATGAGAGGATCGTTGGTGATGACGATGGTGATGATTTCCCCCTCCCAAAGGGAAGTTTCCCCGGCAGAACAGCTCCACCGGAGCCCTCGATTGGTTCCGCCAAGGTTCCGCCTCGTGGCGGCGGAGTTTCGTCCCGTGAGCTTGCTTATTATATTTTCCAGGGTAAAAGACTTCATATAGCAGAAGATGGGCACCGGCGGGCTGCCAGGTGGCCCACGAGGCAGGGGGCGCGCCCAGGGGGTAGGGCGCACCCCCCACCCTCGTGGACGGTGGGTGGCCCCCCTCAGGTATTTCTTCCGCTGAATATTTATCATTAATTCGAAAAATTACTTTCGTGGAGTTTCAGGACTTTTGGAGCTGTGCAGAATAGGTCTCCAATATTTGCTCCTTTTCCAGGCCAGAATCCCATCTGTCAGCATTCTCCCTCTTCATGTAAATCTTGTAAAATAAGAGAGAATAGCCATAAGTATTGTGACATAACGTGAAATAACAACCCATAATGCAATAAATATCAATATAAAAGCATGATGCAAAATGGACGTATCAATATATATATCTATATATATATATATATATATATATATATATATATATATCTATATATATAGGTAAATTGTTTGGGGCACCTAGGTGCCTGGACACCTTGATCGAGTCCAACCCGTTAGTACAACTTTTAGTTTCTTTCCTAATTTGTTTGCATGCAAGACATTCCATCTATGAAACAACATGAAGCATTTCCCTTTATTAATTTTCTCTCTCATACCTTTCCACATAAAAGATTAGATCATGTATTCGCGAGTATATGCAAAAAAAAAATTATGGTGCCCACACATGTACGTGGACATATATCCATAAAACAATTGGGTATCATACCCACTTATTTACGCTTATACACTTCAAAAAACAATTAGGTACAATACCACATATTGTGGTATGTATTCATACATTTCTACTTGGGTATGTTGCAAAATATGCAAAACAATTAGGTATAATACCAATGTATTATTGGGGTATGTAGTCATATATTTTACTGGGTATGTAGTTGTAGAGAATAGATGTATAGTTGTAGAAAAAATATTGGGGTATGTACGCATATATTTCAATTTCGCATATCCACTTTTTTTGGACTGTGTACTTCAAAAAACAGTTAGGTATAATTCCTATGCATTATTGGGGTATATATTCATATATTTCATGCCTGGCTATACATATATTATTGAAGGGAAATGTGAAAAACAATAGGTATATACGTATGTTTCATGCATGGGTATGTAGATGTATATAATCATATATTAGGGAAATATGAAAAACAATTAGGTATACATATATAATTTTCACGTGAGGGTATGTAGTTGTAGATAAATATGATAAGTACGCACATACCTTAAATATATTGAGTACTCTCAGTTTCACATATCCGTAATTGTATTGGGTACTATCAATTTAAAATCATTTGACGAGTATATACCCGTATATGTTGACATACCCAAATAGTATACTCTTTTGAGTACATATGCATAAATGGTATTGGAGACAGACCCCAAAAATAGTATACCCAAAAAATAAAGTACATGTATATGCCTTGAACACATACCCGTAAATGATACTTGAGACATACCCGTAAATAATGTACCAAAATAAAATATACGTAATAGGTTATAAAAAATTACACGTACTGTGTTTTAAAAATTAACTGATGTAATTTTAATGGTGAAATACCCGAAATTAATATACCCATTTTGAATACATACCGTAAATTATATTGGAGGCATACCCGTAAATAATATACCCAAAACAAATACACCTATATGCCTTGAACACATACCCATAAATGATATTTGAGATATACCCATAAATAGCATATACCAAAAAGATAAATAAATGTACTTTGTTCTAAAAAATACACGTATATGCATTGAAGACATTCCCGTAAATGATGTTGAAGATATACCCAAAAATGAAAGAAGTGCATGTATAAGAAAGAAAGAATGGCATGTATCATGGAGCATGCATGACCTTAATGGACCATTAATTGCTGATTTTATCTCTCCTGCCTAATGTGAGCATTAAGTGTCCATGTCCAGCAATAATTAGCAATAATGTTTCCTAATAAAAAGCTAACGGGTCACCCATTAGTGGCAATACTAGTTACACCTGCACACATCTCAAAGTAATCCAATGATTTATAGGCAAGGTGCCTGGGCACCTAGGTGTCCCAAATGGGCGTCCTATATATATATATATATATATATATATATATATATATTGTCATATGATTTCTTATGCTCAAGTAACAATCTATTCACAATGTCAAGTATGATTCAGAATCTTCACTGATAACTAACAAACTATAATCTCAGTCATTGAAGCAATTGCAATTTATCATAACATAGGAAAGAGTCAATAATAGAGCTTTTCAGCAAGTCCACATACTCAACTATCATTTAGTCTTCCACAATTGCTAACACTCATGCAATACTTATGGTTATGGAGTTTTAATCGGACACAGAGAAAGATAGGGGCTTATTGTGTTGCCTCCCAACCTTTTACCTCAAGGGTAATGTCAACAATAATAGTTCATGCTAACTTACATCCAATTGGATATATATATATATCAGGATCTTTCCAACACGAGGTGCTTGCCAAAGGATAAAATATAAAAGGGAAAGGTAAAGATCACCTTGACTCTTGCATAATGTAAAAGACATAAAGTAAACGATAGGCCCTTCGCAGTGGGAAGAAGAGGTTGTCATATGCTTTTTGGTTGGATGCACGAAATCTTAATGCAAAAGAACGTCACTTTATATTGACACTTGTGATATGAACCTTTATTATGTAGTCCATCGCTTTTATTACTTCCATATCACACAATCGTATAAAGCTTATTTTCTCCGCACTAATAAGTCATACATATTTAGAGAGCAATTTTTATTGCATGCAACATGCCAACTTACTTGAAGGATCTTACTCAATCCATAGGTAGGTATGGTGGACTCTCCTGGCAAAACTGGGTTTAAGGATATTTGGAAGCACAAGTAGTACCTCTACTTGGTGCAAGGAATTTAGCTAGCATGAGGGGGAAAGGCAAGCTCAACATGTTGGACGATCCATGACAATATACTTTAACTAAGATGTGAGAAAACATAACCCATTACGTTGTCTTCCTTGTCCAACATCAACTCTTTAGCATGTCATACTTTAATGAGTGCTCACAATCATAAAAAGATGTCCAAGATAGTATATTTATATGTGAGAACCCTCTTTCTTTATTACTTCCTATTAATTGCAACGATGACCAAAACTATGTTTGCCAACTCTCAACAACTTTTATGTCTCATACTCTTTATGTGTGAAGTCATTACTATCCATAAGATCAATATGGTCTCTTTTATTTCTTTTTATCTCTTTTATGCACTTAAGATCATAGCAAGATAGCAAAGCCCTTGATTCAACACTACTCTTTATTATATATAGCTCACGGACTCGAATACATAGAGGGATCACAAAGCAAAACTCAAAACTAATTCATACCAAAAAGTTATTCTACTAGATCAAGATATTACCAAAAGGATCGAACTAAGTAAAACGGTAAAGATAGGAGTGTGATGGTGATACGATACCGGGGCAAATGCACCAAGCTTGGCAGTTTCCAAGGGGAGTGCCCATATCCATGTGATTATGTCTCCTTTGCTGGTGAAGAAGGTGGTGATGATGATGGATAGTCGCACATCGAGAGTAGAAGCTCTTCCAATTTGCAGATAATGCCCTTAAGTGCGACGATATGATCCTTCAACAAAATATTTTCCTATGTGAGATACTTGTTTTGTATGCGAGCTAACTCAATCATCTTGAAAGCTTCAATCTCAGTTGGGGTAAAGATGTTAGGAAGAGGTTGAGGGATGTTTTCTTCATCTGCCGCCGGGAGCTTGATCCTCCATGGCCTTCTTGATCCCTTCATCCTTGTTGATCTCCTCAGGTTCTTCTCTCTTCAGCTCTATCTTCAATAGCCAAGCATCCTTGTCTTCACTGTTGGAGGAGGGTGCCGTCATGATGCTCTAGATCTGTCAGAAAAACAGCTCGAAACAAAGACAGATGGTTTTTGCGTGATACGGTGGTCAAAATCTTCGGGAGATTATATAATGAAGTTTTACCGACCAAAAGATGTATCGTGCAAGAAAACAGAGTCCGGAGAGCACACGAGGTGCCCACGAGGCAGGGGGCGCGCCCAGTAGGGTAGGGCGCGCCCTCCACCCTCGTGGACGCCTCGTGTCCTTCCCGGACTACTTCTTATTTTCCTATTTTCTTAAATATTCCAAAACGGAGAAAAATTGCTATTAGAACTGTTTTGGAGTCGGTTTACTTAACATACCACATACATATTCCTTTTCGGAGCCTAAAACGTTCTAGAAAGTGTCCCTTATGTATTCGTCTGGGGTTATGGTGTCAATAATATTAGTTTCAACTTTTATAGGATTACCTGAGATATAATGTTTGATTCTTTGACCGTTCACCACCTTCGGATTTGTGCCTTCAAAGTTGTTGATTTTTATGGCACCGGAATGATAGACCTCCTCGATAACGTAAGGGCCTTCCCATTTAGAGAGAAGTTTTCCTGCAAAAAATCTTAAATGAGAGTTAAATAGCAACACATAATCACCTACGTGAAACTCACGCTTTTGTATCCTTTTGTCATACCATCTTTCAACTTTTTCTTTAAACAACTTGGCATTCTCATATGCTTGGGTCCTCCATTCATCAAATGATCTAATATCAAATAACCTCTTCTCACCGGCAAGTTTGAAATCATAATTGAGCTCTTTAATAGCCCAATATGCTTTATGTTCTAGTTCGAGAGGTAAGTGACATGCTTTTCCATAAACCATTTTATATGGAGACATACCCATAGGATTCTTATATGCAGTTCTATAAGCCCATAATGCATCATCAAGTTTCTTGGACCAATTCTTTCTAGATCTATTAACAGTCTTTTGCAAGATTAATTTGAGCTCTCTATTACTCAACTCTACTTGACCACTAGACTGTGGGTGATATGGAGATGCAATTCTATGATTAACATCATACGTAGCAAGCATTTTACGAAAAGCACCATGAATAAAATGTGAACCACCATCAGTCATGAGATATCTAGGGACTCCAAACCTCGGAAAAATAACTTCTTTAAGCATCTTAATAGAGGTGTTATGATCGACACTACTAGTTGGAATAGCTTCTACCCACTTGGTAACGTAATCAACAACAACTAAAATATGTGTATATCCATTAGAGGCAGGAAAAGGTCCCATATAATCAAAGACCCAAACATCAAATGGTTCAATAACAAGAGAATAATTCATAGGCATTTCTTGACGTCTACTAATATTACCAATTCTTTGACATTCATCACAAGATAAGACAAACTTACGGGCATCTTTGAAGAGAGTAGGCCAATAAAAACCAGATTGCAATACCTTATGTGCAGTTCTATCTCCTGCGTGGTGTCCTCCATATGATTCAGAGTGACACTTGCATCGGATCTGTTCCTGTTCTTGCTCAGGTACACAACGTCTAATAACACCATCTACTCCTTCTTTATAAAGGTGAGGGTCATCCCAGAAGTAATGTCTTAAATCATAGAAGAACTTTTTCTTTTGCTGGTATGTGAAACTAGGTGGTATAAATTTAGCAACAATGTAATTAGCATAATCAGCATACCATGGAGCAGTACGAGAAGCATTTATGATAGCTAATTGTTCATCAGCAAAGCTGTCATCAATAGGTAGTGGGTTGATAACCCACAAGTATAGGGGATCGCAACAGTTTTCGAGGGTAGAGTATTCAACCCAAATTTGTTGATTCGACACAAGGGGAGCCAAAGAATATTTCTTAAGTGTTAGGAGCTGAGTTGTCAATTCAACCACACCTGGAAACTTAATATCTGCAGCGAAGTGTTTAGTAGCAAAGTAATATGATACTGGTGGTAACGGTAACAAAAATAAGGACAACAAAAGTAATGTTTTTTGGTATTTTGTAGTGATTGTAGCAGTAGCAACGGAAAAGTAAATAAGCGAGAAACAGTATATGGAAAACTCGTAGGCACCGGATCAGTGATGGATAATTATGCCGGATGTGGTTCGTCATGTAACAGTTACAACATAGGGTGACACAGAACTAGCTCCAGTTCATCAATGTAATGTAGGCATGTATTTCGTAAATAGTCATACATGCTTATGGAAAAGAACTTGCATGACATCTTTTGTCCTACCCTCCCGTGGCAGCGGAGTCCTATTGGAAACTAAGGGATATTAAGGCCTCCTTTTAATAGAGAACCGGAACAAAGCATTAGCACGTAGTGAATACATGAACTCCTCAAACTATGGTCATCACCGGAGTGGTCCCGATTATTGTCACTTGAGGTTGCGGATCATAACACATAGTAGGTGACTATAGACTTGCAAGATAGGATCAAGAACACACATATATTCATGAAAACATAATAGGTTCAGATCTGAAATCATGGCACTCGGGCCCTAGTGACAAGCATTATGCATAGCAAAGTCATAGCAACATCAATCTCAGAACATAGTGGATACTAGGGATCAAACCCTATCAAAACTAACTCGATTACATGACAAATCTCATCCAACCCATCACCGTCCAGCAAGCCTACGATGCAATTTCTCACGCACGGCGGTGAGCATCATGAAATTGGTGATGGAGGATGGTTGATGATGACGACGGCGACGAATCCCCCTCTCCGGAGCCCCGAACGGACTCCAGACCAGCCCTCCCGAGAGAGATTAGGGCTTGGCGGCGGCTCCGTATCGTAAAACGCGATGAAACTTTCTCCCTGATTTTTTCCCCGAAAGCCAATATATGGAGTTGGAGTTGGCGTCGGAGGGCCACTAGGGGGCCCACGAGGTAGGGCGGCGCGCCCAGGGGGGAGGGGCATGCCCTAACCCTCGTGGACAGGGTGTGGGCCCCCTAGTCTTCATCTTTGGCGAGGATTTTTTATTATTTATTCTAAGATATTCCGTGGAGTTTCAGGTCATTCCGAGAACTTTTGTTTTCTGCACATAAAACAACACCATGGCAATTCTGAAAACAAAGCGTCGATCCGGGTTAGTTCCATTCAAATCATACAAGTTAGAGTCTAAAACAAGGGCAAAGTGTTTGGAAAAGTAGATCTGACGGAGACGTATCAACTCCCCAAGCTTAAACCCTTGCTTGTCCTCAAGCAATTCAGTTGACAAACTGAAAGAGAAAAAGAAAATTTTTTACAAACTCTGTTTGCTCTTGTTGTTGTAAACATGAAAAGCCAGCATTCAAGTTTCAGGAATTATTATGAACTAACCATACTCACAATCACACGTAGGTCTCACAATTACTCATATCAATAACATAATCAGCTAGCGAGCCATAATAATAAAACTCGGATGACAACACTTTCTCAAAATAATCATAACATGATATAACAAAATGGTATCTCGCTAGCCCTTTCTGAGACCGCAAAACATAAATGCAGAGCACCTTTAAAGATCAAGGACTGACTAAACACTGTAATTCATGGTAAAAGAGATCCAGTCAAGTCATACCCAATATAAACCAATTATAATGAATGCAATTGACAGTGTGCTCTCCAGCGGGTGCTTTTTAATAAGAAGGGTGACGACTCAACATAAAAGTAAATAGATAGGCCCTTCGCAGAGGGAAGCAGGGATTTGTAGAGGTGCTAGAGCTCGATTTTGAAATAGAGATAAATTATATTTTGAGCGGCATACTTTCACTGTCAACGCAACAACTATGAGATGGCTGTATCTTCCATACTACATGCATTAAAGGCAGTTCCCGAACAAAATGGTAAAGGTTTATACTCCCCTCCTCCACAAGCATCAATCCATGGCTTGCTCGAAACAACGAGTGCCTCCAACATTCAACGGGTCCCAGGGGGAGTTTTGTTTAATTATTTTGATTTGCGTTGACCTTTTTGGATCATGGAACTGGGCATCCCGGTTACCGGCCCTTTCTCGTGAATGAGGAGCGGAGTCCACTCCTCTTGAGAATAACCCACCTAGCATGGAATATAAAGGCAGCCCTAGTTGCACATGAGCTGCTCGAGCATGCAAAACGGAATGTTTCTTTGAAGGTTTAGAGTTTGGCACATACAAATTTACTTGGAACGGCAGGTAGATACCGCATATTGGAAGGTATAGTGGACTCATATGGAACAACTTTGGGGTTTAAGGAGTTTGGATGCACAAACAGTACAGGTGAAGGCTAGCAGAAGACTGGGAAGCGACCAACTGAGAGAGCGACAACAGTCGTAAAAATGCATTAAAACTAATTTACACCGAATATAAGCATGAGTAGGATATAATCCACCATGAACATAAATATCATGAAGGCTATGTTGATTTGATTCAACTACATGCGTGAACATGTGCCAAGTCGAGTCACTCAATTCATTCAAAGGAGGATACCATCCCATCATACCATATCATAATCATTCTAATAGCATGTTGGCACGCAAGGTAAACCATTATAACTCATAGCTAATCAAGCATGGCACAAACAACTATAATCTCTAAATGTCATCGCAAATATGTTTACTTCATAATAGCTGAATCAGGAACGATGAATCATCATATTTACAAAAACAAGATAGGTCGAGTTCATACCAGCTTTTCTCATCCCAATAAGTCCATCATATGTCATCATTATGGCCTTTCACTTGCACGACCGAACGGTGTGTAAAATAATAAGAGTGCACGCGCATTGGACTAAGCTGGAATATGCAAGCATTCAACTCAAGAGAGAAGACAAGTAATACGGGCTCTAAGTTAGATAAACAATAATGCATATGAGAGCCACTAAGCATTTTCAATATAGTCTTCTCAACCCCCAAAGAAAGGAAAAGAAATAAAAACTATTTACACGGGAAAGCTCCCAACAAGCAAAAGAAGAACGGGAAATATTTTTGGGTTTTTCTTTTAATTATTACTACTACAGCAGGAAGAATAAACTACTACTATTTTTTTTTGTTTTTCTAAGGTTTATTAAACACCCAAGAAGAAATCAGGCAAAAAGGAAAATAAACTAGCATGGATATTACAGTGAAAGAGTATGAGCACCGACATCTAGTAATGAGTGTGTGTGAACATAAATGTAATGTCAGTGGGAAATACGTACTCCCCCAAGCTTAGGCTTTTGGCCTAAGTTGGTCTATTGCTAGGGATGGCCTGGCGGGTATCCGTAGGTGAAGCTGGGGTCATACAAGCTCAAGAACATGGTCACCTATGCAGGAAAAATATGCAATGAATAAAGCACTAGAACAAAACTAATTGGACCAATGGAGGAGTCACATACCAAGGAACAATCTCCCCAAGCAGTTTTGTGATAGATGCTTTGAGCAAGGAGATCGAAAATCACATCAACGGGGGCTGGAACACGAGCTTGAGTTGGTTTTTCGGGTTTGTGCGAGGCAGAGGAAGAAGATGGGTGCAGGGATAAGTGGAGGAGGGCCACCGTGGGCCCACGAGGCAGGGGGCGCCAGGGGTAGGCGCGCCCTCCACCCTCGTGGCAGTGGCAGCTCCCCATGTAATTTTTGCACTAAAAATCCTTAAATATTCCCGAAAAAATCATATTAAATTGGCATGGCATTTTGAGGACTTTTATTTTCGGGACATTTTTATATTGCACGGATAAGTCAAGAAACAGACAAAAAAAATACTATTTTTACTTTATTTCTACTAAAGAACATAAAATATAAAGAGGGTACAGAAGGTTGTGCTTCTAGTTTCATCCATCTCATGCTCATCAAAAAGAATCCACTAACAAGGTTGATCAAGTCTTGTTAACAAACCCATTCCGATTAACATGGAACCGGAGAAATTTCGAATAACACTATGTTACCTCAATGGGGATATGGACATCCCCAATAATAAGTATATCATATTTCTTCTTGACAGTAGGGAGAGGGAATTCAAAACCTCCAAATATAATCGATGGAATTTTTCCAATAGAGTTGATACTATGAACTTGAGGTTGTTTCCTCGGAAAGTGTACCATATGCTCATTACCATTAACATGAAAAGTGACATTGCCTTTGTTGCAATCAATAACAACCCCTGCAGTATTAAGGAAAGGTCTTCCAAGAATAATAGACATACTATCATCTTCGGGAATATCAAGAATAACAAAGTCCGTTAAAATAGTAACGTTTGCAACTACAACAGGCACATCCTCACAAATACCGGCTGTATAGCAGTTGATTTATCAGCCATTTGCAAAGATATTTCAGTAGGTGTCAACTTATTCAAGTCAAGTCTACGATATAAAGAGAGAGGCATAACACTAACACCGGCTCCAAGATCACATAAAGCAGTTTTAACATAATTTCTTTTAATGGAGCATGGTATAGTAGGCACTCAGGATCTCCAAGTTTCTTTGGTATTCCACCCTTAAAAGTGTAATTAGCAAGCATGGTGGAAATTTCAGCTTCAGGTATCTTTCTTTTATTAGTAATAATATCCTTCATATACTTAGCATAAGGATTTGTTTCGAGCACATCAGTTAATCGCATACGCAAAAAGATGGGTCTAATCATTTCAGCAAAGCACTCAAAATCCTCATCATCCTTTTTATTGGATGGTTTCGGAGGAAAAGGCATGGGTTTCTGAACCCATGGTTCCATTTCTTTACCATGTTTCCTAGCAACGAAGTCTCTCTTATCATAACGTTGATTCTTTGATTGTGGGTTATCAAGATCAACAACAGGTTCAACTTCTACATCATTATCATTACTAGGTTGAGCATCATCACGAACATTATCATTAACATTTTCACTAGGTTCATGTTCATTACCAGATTGTGTTTCAGCATCAGTCATAGAGATATCATTCGGATTCTCAGGTGACTCAGCGATAGGTTCACTAGAAGTTTGCACAGTCCTATCATTTTTCTTTTTCATCCTCTTAGAAGGACTAGGTACATCAATATTATTTCTCTGAGAATCTTGCTCGATTCTCTTAGGGCGGCCTTCAGGAACAAAGGTTCATGAGTCATTCTACCAGTTCTAGTAGCCACTCTAACAGCATAATCATTTTTCTTACTATTCATTTCATCAAGCACTTCTTTCTGAGCTTTAAGTACTTGTTCTACTTGAGTGGTAACCATAGAAGCATGTTTGCTAACAATTTTAAATTCACCTCTAATATTAGCCATATAATCACTCAAGCGTTTAATCATAAAGGTATTATGTTTTAATTGTCTACCAAAATAAGCATTAAAGTCATCTTGCTTAAACATAAAGTCATCAAACTCATCCAAGCATTGACTAGCAAATTTTTGTAGGAGGGACTTCAGCTTTAAAATATCTATAGAGAGAATTTACCTTTACTACCTGTGTCGGGATATCGGGAGGTTCTTTAGTAAATAAGTAATTGAGATCACACACTTCTTCAACAGGCGGTAAATTAAGACCATGTATTTCTTCAATAGGAGGTAAATTCTTAACATCTTCAGCTTTAGTACCTTTTTCTTTCATGGATTTCTTTGCCTCTTGCATATCTTCGGGACTGAGAAATAGAACACCTCTCTTCTTTGGAGTTGGTTTAGGGATAGGCTCAGTAATTGGCTCTGGGGCTGGCTCAGGAGTTGGCTTAGGAGGTGCCCAATTATTTTCATTTGTCAACATATTATTCAATAGAATTTCAGCTTCATCCGGTGTTCTTTCCCTGTAAAGAGAACCAGCACAACTACCCAGGTAATCTCTGGAAGCATCGGTTAGTCCATTATAAAAGATATCGAGTATTTCATGTTTATTAAGAGGATGATCAGGCAAAGCACTAAGTAACTTGAGAAGCCTCCCCCAAGCTTTTGGGAGGCTCTCTTCTTCAATTTGCACAAAGTTGTATATTTCCCTCAAAGGAGCTTGTTTCTTATGAACAGGGAAATATTTAGCAGAGAAGTAATAAATCATATCCTGGGGACTTTGCACACAACCAGGATCAAGAGAATTAAACCATTTCTTAGCATCACCCGTTAATGAGAACGGAAATATTTTGAGTAAATAAAGGTAGCGCGATCTCTCATTATTAGTAAACATGGCAGCTATATCATCTAACTTACGAAGATGTGCCAGAACAGTTTCAGATTCATAGCCATAAAAAGGATCAGATTCAACCAAAGTAATTATATCTGGATCAACAGAAAAATCATAATAATCCTGATCGGAAACACAGATAGGTGAGGTAGCAAAAGCAGGGTCGGGTCTCATCCTATCTCTAAAAGATTATTTACTCCACTTAACTAGCAACCTCTTACGTTCAAGACTATCCTGGCAAGCAAGAATTGCTTCAATAGATTCAACATTAAAAAGATAACCCTCAGGAGTAGCAGGCATATTTTCATCATCACTAACATCATCGTGTTCAGTTTAAATAATTTCTCTTTCTCTAGACCTAGAAATTTGTTCATCTAGAAATTCACCAAGGGGCACAGTAGTATCAAGCATAGAAGTAGTTTCATCATAAGTATCATGCATAGCAGAAGTGGCATCATCAATAACATGCGACATATCGGAACGAATAGCAGAAGCAGGTTTAGGTGTCGCTAGCTTACTCATAACAGAAGGGGAATCAAGTGCAGAGCTAGATGGCAGTTCCTTACCTCCTCTCGTAGTTGAGGGATTAATTTTTGTCTTAGCGTCTTTCAAGTTCTTCATAGTGTCCAGCAGATATAAATCCCAAGTGACTCAAAGAATAGAGCTATGCTCCCGCAAGAACGGCGCCTTTAAAAAGGTCTTGATGACCCACAAGTATAGGGGATCGCAACAGTTTTCGAGGGTAGAGTATTCAACCCAAATTTGTTGATTCGACACAAGGGGAGCCAAAGAATATTCTCAAGTATTAGCAGCTGAGTTGTCAATTCAACCACACCTAGAAACTTAATATCTGCAACAAAGTGTTTAGTAGCAAAGTAATATGATAGTGGTGGTAACGCTAACAAAAGTAAGGACAACAAAAGTAATGTTTTTGGTATTTTGTAGTAATTGTAGCAGTAGCAACGGAAAAGTAAATAAGCGAGAACCAGTATATGGAAAACTCATAGGCACCGGATCAGTGATGGATAATTATGCCGGATGTGGTTCGTCATGTAACAGTTACAACATAGGGTGACACAGAACTAGCTCCAGTTCATCAATGTAATGCAGGCATGTACTCCGTAAATAGTCATACGTGCTTATGGAAAAGAACTTGCATGACATCTTTTGTCCTACCCTCCCGTGGCAGCGGGGTCCTATTGGAAACTAAGGGGTATTGAGGCCTCCTTTTAATAGAGAACCGGAACAAAGCATTAGCACATAGTGAATACATGAACTCCTCAAACTATGGTCATCACCGGGAGTGGTCCCGATTATTGTCACTTGAGGTTGCGGATCATAACACATAGTAGGTGACTATAGACTTGCAAGATAGGATCAAGAACACACATATATTCATGAAAACATAATAGGTTCAGATCTGAAATCATGGCACTCGGGCCCTAGTGACAAGCATTAAGGATAGCAAAGCCATAGCAACATCAATCTCAGAACATAGTGGATACTAGGGATGAAACCCTAACAAAACTAACTCGATTACATGATAAATCTCATCCAACCCATCACCATCCAGCAAGCCTACGATGCAATTACTCACGGACGGCGGTGAGCATCATGAAATTGGTGATGGAGGATGGTTGATGATGACGACGACGATGAATCCCCCTCTCCGGAGCCCCGAACGGACTCCAGATCAGCCCTCCCGAGAGAGATTAGGGCTTGGCGACGGCTCCGTATCGTAAAACGCGATGAAAGTTTCTCCCTGATTTTTTTCTCCCCGAAAGCCAATATATGGAGTTGGAGTTGGCGTCGGAGGGCCACGAGGGGGCCCACGAGGTAGGGCGGCGCGCCCTGGGGGGAGGGACGCACCCCCACCCTCATGGACAGGGTGTGGGCAACCTGGTCTTGATCTTTGGCGAGGATTTTTTATTATTTATTCTAAGATATTCCGTGGAGTTTCAGGTCATTCCGAGAACTTCATTTTACGCATAAAACAACACCATGGCAATTCTTTGAAAACAGCGTCGGTCAAGTTAGTTCCATTCAAATCATACAAGTTAGAGTCCAAAACACGGGCAAAAGTGTTTGGAAAAGTAGATACGACGGAGACGTATCATGGGTCATCAAGAACATTCTCTAACCTAGACAAGTTGTCTGCAACGGGGTTCTCAGCTCCCTTTCTATCAATAATATGCAAATCAAATTCTTGTAGCAAGAGAACCCATCTAATAAGTCTAGGTTTAGCATCTTTCTTTTCCATGAGATATTTAATAGCAGCATGATGAGTGTGAATAGTTACTTTAGAATCAACAGTATAAGGTCTGATCTTATCACAAGCAAATACAACTGCTAAGAATTCTTTTTCAGTGGTGGCTTAATTTCTCTGAGCAGTGTCTAGAGTTTTACTAGCATATTGAATAACATTTAGTTTCTTATCAACTCTTTGTCCTAGAACAACACCTACAACATAATCTCTAGCATCACACATAATTTCAAAGGGTAAATTCCAATTAGGTGGCTGAACAATAGGTGCAGAAATCAAAGCTTTCTTAAGTATTTCAAATGCTTCTACACAATCATCATCGGAGACAAAAGGAATATATTTTTGCAATAAATTAGTCAGAGGCCTAGAGATTTTAGAAAAGTCCTTAATGAACCTCCTATAAAAACTGGCATGACCAAGGAAACTTCTTGTACCTTTAATGTCCTTGGGACACGACATCTTTTCAATAGCATCAACTTTAGCTTTATCAACTTCAATACCTCTTTCAGAAATTTTATGCCCCAAGACAATGCCTTCATTAACCATAAAGTGGCACTTCTCCAATTCAAAACAAGACTAGTATCTTCGCATCTCTGCAAAACTCGTTCAAGGTTGCTCAAGCAATATCAAAGGAGGATCCATAAATGGAGAAATCATCCATGAATACCTCACAAATCTTTTACAGAAGTCAAAGAATATAGCCATCATGCATCTTTGAAAGGTAGCAGGTGCATTACATAAACCAAAAGGCATACGTCTATAAGCAAAAGTACCGAAAGGGCAAGTAAAAGTAGTCTTAGCTTGATCGTTCGCTGACACAAGTATTTGAGAGAAACCAGAATAACCATCTAGAAAGCAGAAATGTGTATGTTTGGATATTCTTTCTAGCATTTGATCAATAAATGGTAAAGGGTATATGATCTTTTTTAGTAGCCTTATTTAATTTACGAGAATCAATTACCATCCTATAACCTGTAATAATTCTTTGTGGGATCAATTCATCTTTATCATTAGGAACGACAGTAATACCTCCCTTCTTAGGGACACAATGGACATGACTTACCCATTGACTATCAGCAACGGGATAAATTATACCTGCCTCAAGGAGCTTTAGTATTTCCTTTCTTACCACTTCTTTCATCTTGGGATTTAATCGTCGTTGATGATCAATAACTGGTTTGGCGCCTTCTTCCAAATTTATTTTGTGTTGGCATAAAGTGGGACTAATGCCCTTAAGATCATCAAGAGTATATCCAATAGCAGCACGGTGCTTCTTCAGAGTTTTCAATAATCTTTCCTCTTCCTGCTCTGAAAGGTTAGCACTAATAATAACAGGATATATCTTCTTTTCATCAAGATAAGCATATTTAAGAGTATCAGGTAATGGTTTAAGCTCAAACACGGGATCACCCTTGGGTGGAGGGGGATCCCCTAGGATTTCAACATGCAAGTTGTGTTTCAAAATAGGACCCTGTAAAAAGAATACTTCATCTACCTCCCTTCTTTCATTCATAAACAAATAATTTTCATGGTCTAGCAAATATTGTTCTAAAGGATCAGTAGGAGGAACGGCAATAGAAGAAAGACCAATTATTTCATCCTTACTAGGCAATTCTTTATCATGGGGTTGTCTACGAAACTTAGCAAAATTAAACTCATGAGACATATCCCCTAAACCAATAGTAACAACATCCTTTTCGCAATCAATCTTAGCATTAACAGTATTCAAGAAGGGTCTACCAAATATAATGGGACAAAAGCTATCTTGTGGGGAACCAAGAACAAGAAAATCAACATGATATTTAACTTTCCCACACAAGACTTCGACATCTCTAACAGTCCCAATTTGTGAAATAGTATCTCTATTTGCAAGCTTAATTGTAACATCAATTTCTTCTACCTCAGCAGGTGCAATATCATGCATAGTTTCTTCATATAAGGAAAAAGGTATTGCACTGGCACTAGCACCCATATCACATATGCCATGATAACAATGATCTCCTATTTTAACAGAAATAACAGGCATGCCTACAATAGGTTTATGTTTCTTAGCACCGGGTCTAGCAATTCTAGCAGCTTCATCACAGAAGTAAATAACATGCCCATCAATATTATCAGCCAAGATATCTTTAACCATAGCAATACTAGGTTCAACTTTAATTTGCTCAGTAGGTGTATATGTTCTAGTATTACTGTCTTAGAATTGTCACGGCAGATGTCCTAGTGTGAGGACCTAGTCGTGAGGCCAACACATCTATGCGGTAGCTTAAGAGGGGTTGAACAGAATCGAGAGACGCAAGACGGATTTAGACAGCTTCGGGCCCTGGGAAACATCATCCGCTAACGACCCTACATGTTGTTTGTGGCTAGGTCTTATTATCATCATGACGGAGTCACCCTAAACCGGCTCCCCTAGTTATGTCTAGCCCTAAGATTATTTCCCCCTCTCTTGGGGTGCCCTACCCCTCCTTATATATGTTAAAGGGGCGGGTTACATGAGTCCAAATCAGATTAAGACTTAAACTATTTTGACTTCTCTTCATGGGCTTCTTAACATCTTGGTCTTCTTAACGTCTCGGGCTTATTAACCCCAGGTGGTTTTGTCAACTGGGTTCTGACTGTCTGCTGGGTTATGACTGTCTGCCGGGTTATGATTGTCTGTCGGGTTATGACTGTTGCCTGGTTATGATTGTCAGCCGGGTTATCAAATGACTTAACACCTGCCGGGTTATCATCTGACTTAACACCTGCCGGTTTATCATCTGTCTTAACACCTACCGGGTTATCATCTGACTTAACACCTGCCGGTTTATCATCTGTCTTAACACTTGCCGGTTTATCATCTGTCTTAGCCATCTGACTTAACTGTCAGCCTTAACTGTCTGCCGGTTTACCAAGCCCCAGCCGGGTTATAACCCCGGCCGGGTCATACCACGGGGTATATCCCCGACAATTACTCTTACGAACTACAAGTGAAGCTTTAGCATGATCCTTTATCCTAACAGGGAAAGGTGGTTTCTCAACATAAGTAGTAGGAACAATAGGATCATTATAAGTGATAGTATTTTCTTCCACTGTAACAGGTGCAACTACTTTTACTTCAGTGGAAGGATTATATTTAAACCACTTCTCCTTAGGGAGATCAACATGAGTAGCAAATGATTCATAGAAGGAAGCTACTATCTTAGACTCAAGTCCATATTTAGTGCTAAATCCACGAAAAACATCGGTATCCATAAAAGATTTAACACAATCAAACTTAGGTGTCATACCTGACGCCTTACCATCTTCGGAATCCCTATCTTCAGAGTTGCGTTTAATTCTTTCCAATATGTCCCACTTGAATTCAATAGTCTTCATCATATAAGAACCAACACAAGAAGTATCGAGCATGGTGCGATTATTGAGAGAAAGCCAAGAATAAAATTTTGGGGCATGAATATAACATTGACTTAAGCCTCCCCCAAGCTTGAGCGATGCTTTCTCCTTCGTGACGCCAAAAATTATATATATAATTACGATCACGATGAACAAGATGCAGAGGATAAAACTTCTAGTGAAATTCCAATTTCAATCGTTTATAGTCCCAAGATCCCATATCATAACGTAGCCTATACCATGTCAATGCATCTCCCTTCAAAGATAAAGGGAAGACCTTCTTCTTAATAACATCATCGGGCATACCTGCAAGCTAAAATAATCCACAAACTTCATCCACATAGATAAGGTGTAAAACGGGATGCAATGTTCCATCTCCTGCAAAGGGATTAGCTAGCAGTTTCTCTACCATACCTGAAGGAATTTCAAAGTAAACATTTTTAGTAGGTTCAGTAGGTTGAGGAGCAACTCTTTGCTCTACTGATCGGGGTGAAGATACCCCAAACAAGCCCCTCAAAGGATTAGTTTCCATAGCAACAAGTGACAGTAAATTTCAACACACTATATAAATGCTTCCTTACCAAGTTCCACTTACCAAAGGCGCTTCACTCATGCTAGAAAAGAGTCTTGATGACCCGCAAGTTTAGGGGATCTATCATAGTCCTTTCGATAAGTAAGAGTGTCGAACCCAACGAGGAGCAGAAGGAAATGGCAAGCGGTTTCAAAATTTCCCTACGTGTCACCAAGATCCATCTATGGAGAAACCAGCAACAAGGGGAAGGAGAGTGCATCTACATACCCTTGTAGATCGCTAAGCGGAAGCGTTCAAGAGAACGGGGTTGAAGGAGTCGCACTGTCATGATCCAAATCACTGGAGATCCTAGTGCCGAACGGACGGCACCTCCGCGTTCAACACACGTACAGCCCGGTGACGTCTCCCACGCCTTGATCCAGCAAGGAGAGAGGGAGAGGTTGAGGAAGACTCCATCCAGAAGAAGCACAACGGCGTGGTGGTGATGGAGGAGCGTGGCAATCCAGCAGGGCTTCGCCAAGCACCGCGGGAGAGGAGAAGGGAGAGAGGTAGGGCTGCGCGAGGGAGAGGTCAAAACTCATATGTTGGCAGCCCTCAAGACCTCAACTATATATAGGGGAGAGGGAGGGGGGTGCGCCCCTCTAGGGTTTCCACCCCAAGGGTGCGGCAGCCCCAATCCCATCTAAGGGTGGCGGCCAAGGGGGAGGAAACTTGCCCCCAAGTTGGGTGGAAGCACCCTCCCAAACCCTAGGCGCCTTGGGCCCTTGTGGGGCGCACCAGCCCACAGGGCTGGTCCCTCCCACACTTGGCCCATGCAGCCCTCCTGGGCCGGGTGGCCCCACTTGGTGGACCCCGGGACCCTCCCAAGTGGTCCCAGATGCGTTCCGATAAAATCCGAAACTTTTCTGGTGACCAAAACAGGACTTCCCATATATAAATCTTTACCTCCGGACCATTCCGGAACTCCTCGTGGCGTCTGGGATCTCACCCGGGACTCCGAACAACATTCGGTAACCACATACAAACTTCCTTTATAACCCTAGCGTCATTGAACATTAAGTGTGTAGACCCTACGGGTTCGGGAATCATGCAGACATGACCGAGACGTTCTACGGTCAATAACCAACAGCGGGATCTAGATACCCATGTTGGCTCCCACATGTTCCATGATGATCTCATCAAATGAACCACGATGTCAAGGACTCAATCAATTCCGTATACAATTCCCTTTGTCTAGCGGTATTGTACTTGCCCGAGATTCGATCATCGGTATACCGATACCTTGTTCAATCTCGTTACCGGCAAGTCTCTTTACTCGTTCCGTAACACATCATCCCATGATCAACCCCTTGGTCACATTGTGCACATTATGATGATGTCCTACCGAGTGGGCCCAGAGATACCTCTCCGTTTACGGAGTGACAAATCCCGATCTCGATTCGTGCCAACCCAATGAGACACTTTCGGAGATACCTGTAGTGCACCTTTATAGCCACCCAGTTACGTTGTAACGTTTGGTACACCCAAAGCATTCCTATGGTATCCGGGAGTTGCACAATCTCATGGTCTAAGGAAATGATACTTGATATTAGAAAAGCTTTAGCATATGAACTACGATCTTTGTGCTAGGCTTAGGATTGGGTCTTGTCCATCACATCATTCTTCTAATGATGTGATCCCGTTATCAACGACATCCAATGTCCATGGTCAGGAAACCATAACCATCTATTGATCAACGAGCTAGTCAACTAGAGGCTTACTAGGGACATGGTGTTGTCTATGTACCCACACATGTATCTGAGTTTCCTATCAATAAAATTATAGCATGGATAATAAACAATTATCATGAACAAGGAAATATAATAATAACTAATTTATTATTGCCTCTAGGGCATATTTCCAACAGTCTCCCACTTGCACTAGAATCAATAATCTAGTTCACATCGCCATGTGATTAACACTCATCGGTCATATCACCATGTGACCAACATCCAAAGAGTTTACTAGTGTCACTAAACTAGTTCACATCATTATGTGATTAAGACTCAATGAGTTCTGGGGTTTGATCATGTTTTGCTTGTAAGAGAGTTTTTAGTCAATGGGTCTGCAACATTCAGATCCGTATGTACTTCGCAAATCTCTAGGTCATATTGTAAATGCTGCTTCCACGCTCCACTTGGAGCTATTCCAAATGATTGCTCCACTATACGTATCCGGTTTGCTATTCAGAGCCATTCGGATAGGTGTTAAAGCTTGCATCGACGTAACCCTTTGCGTCGACCTCTTTATCACCTCCATAATCGAGAAACATATCCTTATTCCTCTAAGGATAATTTTAACCGCTATCTGGTGATCCACTCCTTGATCATCTTTGTACCCTCTTGCCAGACATGTGGCAAGACACACATTAGGTGCGGTACTTAGCATAGCACACTGTAGAGCCTACGTCTAAAGCATAGGGGACGACCTTCGTCCTTTCTCTCTTTTCTGCCGTGGTCGAGCCTTAAGTCTTAACTTTGTACCTTACAACTCAGGCAAGAACTCCTTCTTTGACTGATCCATCTTGAACACCTTCAAGATCATGTCAAGTACGCGCTCATTTAAAAGTACCATTAAGCGTTTTTGATCTATCCTCATAGATCTTGATGCTCAATGTTCAAGTAGCTTAATCCAGGTTTTCTATTGAAAAACACCTTTCAAATAACCCGATATGCTTTCCAGAAATTCTACATCATTTCTGATCAATAATATGTCAACAACATATACTCATCAGAAATTCTATAGTGCTCCTACTCACTTCTTTGGAAATACAAGTTTCTCATAAACTTTGTATAAACCCAAAATCTTTGATCATCTTATCAAAGTGCATATTCCAACTCCGAGATGCTTACTCCAGTCCATGGAAGGATCATGGAGCTAGCATACCTTTTAGCATCCTTAGGATCGACAAAACCTTTCTGATTTTATCATATACAACCTTTCCTTACGAAAACTGGTAAGGAAACTCGTTTTGACATCCATCTGCCAGATTTCATAAATGCAGCTTGTGCTAACATGATTCCGACGGACTTTAAGCATCGGTACGGATGAGAAAATCTCATCGTAGTCAACTCCTTGAACTTGTGAAAAAAAAACTCTTCGCCACAAGTCGAGCTTCATAGATGGTGACATTACCATCCACGTCCGTCTTCTTCTTAAAGATCCATTTATCTCAATGGCTTGCCGATCATTGGGCAAGTCCACCAAAGTCCATGCTTTATTCTGATACATGGATCCTATCTCGGGTTTCATGGCTTCTAACCATTTGTCGGAATTTGGGCCCACCATCGCTTCTCCATAGCTCGTAGGTTCATTGTTGTCTAGCAACATGACCTTCAAGATAGGATTACTGTACCACTGTGAAGTAGTACGCATCCTTGTCACCCTACGAGGTACGGTAGTGACTTGATCCGAAACTTCATGATCACTATCATAAGCTTCCACTTCAATTGATGTAGGTGCCACATGAACAACTTCCTGTGCCCTGCTACACACTGGTTGAAGTGATGGTTCATTAACCTCATCAAGTCTCCACCATCCTCCCACTCAATTCTCGAGACAAACCTTTCCTCGAGAAAGGACCCGATTCAAGAAACAATCCCTATTGCTTTCGGATCTGAATTAGGAGGTATACCCAACTGTTTTGGGTGTCCTATGAAGATGCATTTCATCCGCTTTGGGTTCGAGCTTTATCAACCTGAAACTTTTCAAATAAGCGTCGCAGCCCCAAACTTTTAAGAAACGACAACTTAGGTTTCTCCAAACCATAGTTCAAACGGTGTCGTCTCAACGGAATTACGTGGTGCCCTATTTAAAGTGAGTGCGGTTGTCTCTAATGCCTAACCCATGAACGATAGTGGTAATTTGATAAGAGACATCATGGTATGCACCATATCCAATAGGGTGCAACTATGATGTTCGGACACACCATCACACTATGGTGTTCCAGGCGGTATTAATTGTGAAACAATTTCCACCATATCTTAATTGCGTGCCAAAGCTCGTAACTCAGATACTCATCTCTATGATCATATCATAGACATTTTATCCTCTTGTCACAATGATCTTCACTCTGAAATTACTTGAACCATTCAATAATTCAGACTTGTGTTTCATCAAGTAAATATACTCAACATCTACTCGAATCATCTGTGAAGTAAGAACATAACGATATTCACTGCATGCCTCAGCACTCATTGGACTGCACACATCAAAATGTGTTACTTCCACCAAGTTGCTGTCTTGTTCCATCTTACTGAAAACGAGGCTTTTCAGTCATCTTGCCCATGTGGTATGATTTGCATATCTCAATTGATTCAAAATCAAGTGAGTCCAAACGATCCATCTGCATGGAGTTTCTTCATGCGTATACACCAATAGACATGGTTCGCATGTCTCAAACTTTTAAAAAACGAGTGAGTCCAAAGATCCATCAACATGGAGCTTCTTCATGCGTTTACACCAATATGACTTACATGGCGATTGCCACAAGTAAGTGGTACTATCATTACTATCTTATATCTTTTGGCATGAAGATGTGTATCACTACGATCGAGATTCAATAAACCATTCCTTTTAGGTGCAAGACCATTGAAGGTATTATTCAAATAAACAGAGTAACCATTATTCTCTTTAAATGAATAACCATATTGCGACGGACATAATCCAATCATGTCTATGCTCAACACAAACACCAAATAACAATTATTTAGTTTTAACACCAATCTCGATTGTAGAGGGAGCGTGCGATGCTTGATCACATCAACCTTGGAAACACTTCCAACACATATCGTCAGCCCACCTTTAGCTAGTCTCCGTTTATTCCGTAGCTTTTATTTCGAGTTACTAACACTTAGCAACCGAACCGGTATCTAATACCCTGGTGCTACTAGGAGTACTAGTAAAGTACACATTAACATAATGTATATCCAATATACTTCTATCGACCTGGCCAGCCTTCTTATCTACCAAGTATATAGGGTAATTCTGCTCCGGTGGCTGTTCCCCTTATTACAGAAGCACTTAGTCTCGGGTTTGGGTTCAACCTTGGGTTTCTTCACTGGAGCAGCAACTGATTTGCCGTTTCATGAAGTGCCCCTTCTTGCACTTGCCCTTATTGAAACTAGTGGTTTCACTAACCATCAACAATTGATGCTCCTTCTTGATTTCTACTTTCGTGGTGTCAAACATCATGAATATCTCAAGGATCATCATATCTATCCCTGATTTGTTATAGTTCATCACGAAGCTCTAGCAGCTTGGTGGCAATGACTTTGGAGAGACATCACTATCTCATCTGGAAGATCAACTCCCACTCGATTCAAGTGATTGTTGCATTCAGACAATCTGAGCACAAACTCAACGATTGAGATTTTCTCCCTTAGTTTGCAGGCTAAGAAAATCATCGGAGGTCTCATAACTCTTGACGTGGGCACGAGCCTGAAATCCCAATTTCAGCCCTCGAAACATCTCATATGTTCCGCGACGTTTTGCAAACGTCTTTGGTGCCTCAACTCTAAACCATTTTACTGAACTATCACGTAGTTATCAAAACGTGTATGTCCGATGTTCGCAACATCCACAGACGACGTTTTTGGGTTCAGCACACTGAGCGGTGCATTAAGGACATAAGCTTTCTACTGTTCGCATAATCGCTACTGTCAACTTTCAACTATATTTTCTCTAGGAACATATCTAAACAGTGGAACTAAAGCGCGAGCTTACGACATAATTTGCAAAGATCTTTTGACTATGTTCAGGATAATTAAGTTCATCTCATGAACTCCCACTCGAATAGACATCCCTCTAGTCATCTAAGTGATTACATGATCCGAGTCAACTAGGCCGTGTCCGATCATCACGTGAGACGGACTAGTCATCATCGGTGAACATCTTCATGTTGATCGTATCTACTATACGACTCATGCTCGACCTTTCGGTCTCTTGTGTTCCGAGGCCATGTCTGTACATGCTAGGCTCGTCAAGTTAACCTAAGTGTTTCGCGTGTGTAAATCTGGCTTACACCCTTTGTATGTGAACGTAAGAATCTATCAGACCCGATCATCACGTGGTGCTTCAAAACGACGAACTTTCACAATGGTGCATAGTTAGGGGGAACACTTTCTTGAAATTTTAATGAGGGATCATCTTATTTACTACCGTCGTTCTTAAGCAAATAAGATGTAGAAACATGATAAACATCACATGCAATCAAAATGGTGACATGATATGGCCAATATCATTTTGCTCCTTTTGATCTTCATCTTCGGGGCTCCATGATCATCATCGTCACCGGCATGACACCATGATCTCCATCATCATGATCTCCATCATCGTGTCTCCATGAAGTTGTCTCACCAACTGATTACTTCTACTACTATGGCTACCGGTTAGCAATAAAGTAAAGTAATTACATGGCGTTGTCCAATGACACGCATGTCATACAATAAATAAAGACAACTCCTATGGCTCCTGCCGGTTGTCATACTCATCGACATGCAAGTCGTGATTCCTATTACAAGAACATGATCATCATTCATCACATTCTTCTTGGCCATATCACATCACATAGCATACCCTGCAAAAACAAGTTAGACGTCCTCTAATTGTTGTTTGCATGTTTTACGTGGCTGCTATGGGTTTCTAGCAAGAACGTTTCTTACCTACGCAAAACCACAACGTGATGTGCCAATTGCTATTTACCCTTAATAAGGACCCTTTTCATCGAATCCGTTCCGACTAAAGTGGGAGAGACTGGCCCCCGCTAGCCACCTTATGCACCAAGTGCATGTCAGTCGGTGGAACCTGTCTCACGTAAGAGTAGGTGTAAGGTCGGTCCGGGCCGCTTCATCCCACAATACCGTCGAAACAAGATTGGAATAGTAACGGTAAGCATATTGAACAAAATCAACGCCCACAACTACTTTGTGTTCTACTCGTGCAAAGAATCTACGCAATAGACCTAGCTCATGATGCCACTATTGGGGAACGTAGCAGAAATTCAAAATTTTCCTACGTGTCACCAAGATCCATCTATGGAGAAACCAGCAACGAGGGGAAGGAGAGTGCATCTACATACCCTTGTAGATCGCTAAGCAGAAGCGTTCAAGAGAACGGGGTTGAAGGAGTCGTACTCGTCGCGATCCAAATCACTGGATATCCTAGTGCCGAACGGACGGCACCTCCGCGTTCAACACACGTACAGCCCGGAGAGAGGGAGAGGTTGAGGAAGACTCCGTCCAGCAGCAGCACAACGGCATGGTGGTGATGGAGGAGCGTGGCAATCCAGCAGGGCTTCGCCAAGCACCGCGGGAGAGGAGAAGGGAGAGAGGTAGGGCTGCGCCAGGGAGAGGTCAAAACTCATATGCTGGCAGCCCTCAAGACCTCAACTATATATAGGGGAGAGGGAGGGGGGTGCGCCCCCTCTAGGGTTCCCACCCCAAGGGGTGCGGCAGCCCCAATCCCATCTAAGGGTGGCGGCCAAGGGGGGGAGAGGGGAAACTTGCCCCCCCAAGTTAGGTGGAAGCACCCCCTCCCCAAACCCTAGGCGCCTTGGGCCTTTGTGGGGGGGGGGGGGCACCAGCCCACCTGGGGCTGGTCCCCTCCCACACTTGGCCCATGCAGCCCTCCGGGGCCGGTGGCCCCACTTGGTGGACCCCCGGGACCCTCCCGGTGGTCCCGGTACGTTACCGATAAAACCCGAAACTTTTCCGGTGACCAAAACAGGACTTCCCATATATAAATCTTTACCTTCGGACCCTTCCGAAACTCCTCGTGACATCCGGGATCTCATCTGGGACTCCGAACAACATTCTGTAACCACATACAAACTTCCTTTATAACCCTAGCGTCATCGAACCTTAAGTGTGTAGACCTTAAGTGTGTAGACCCTACGGGTTCGGGAATCATGCAGACATGACCGAGACGTTCTCCGGTCAATAACCAACAGCGGGATCTGGATACCCATGTTGGCTCCCACATGTTCCACGATGATCTCTTCGAATGAAGCACGGTGTCATGGACTCAATCAATCCCGTATACAATTCCCTTTGTCTAGCGGTATTGTACTTGCCCGAGATTCGATCATCGGTATACCGATACCTTGTTCAATCTCGTTACCGGCAAGTCTCTTTACTCGTTCCGTAACACATCATCCCGTGATCAACCCCTTGGTCACATTGTGCACATTATGATGATGTCCTACCGAGTGGGCCCAGAGATACCTCTTCGTTTACACGGAGTGACAAATCCCAGTCTCTGTTCGTGCCAACCCAACAGACACTTTTGGAGATACCTGTAGTGCACCTTTAGAGCCACCCAGTTACGTTGTGTCGTTTGGTACACCCAAAGCATTCCTACAGTATCTGGGAGTTGCACAATCTCATGGTCTACGGAAATGATACTTGATATTAGAAAAGCTTTAGCATATGAACTACGATCTTTGTGCTAGGCTTAGGATTGGGTCTTGTCCATCACATCATTCTGCTAATGATGTGATCCCGTTATCAACGACATCCATTGTCCATGGTTAGGAAACTGTAACCATCTATTGATCAACGAGCTAGTCAACTAGAGGCTTACCAGGGACATGGTGTTGTCTATGTACCCACACATGTATCTGAGTTTCCTATCAATACAATTATAGCATGGATAATAAACAATTATCATGAACAAGGAAGTATAATAATAACTAATTTACTATTGCCTCTAGGGCATATTTCCAACAAGTAAATAAAGTGCAGCAAGGTGGCCCAAGCCTTTTTGTAGGAAAGGACAAGCCTGGACAAGTTCTTATATAGAGAACACATGGGAATTATCGTCAAGCTAGTTTTCATCACGCTCATATGATTCGCGTTCGTTACTTTGATAATTTGATATGTGGGTAGACCGGTGCTTGGGTACTGACCTTTCTTGGACAAGCATCCCACTTATGATTAACCCCTATTTTAAGCATCCAGAACTACAAAAGAAGTATTAAGTTAAACCTAACCATAGCAGGAAACATATGGATCCAAATCAGCCCCTTACGAAGCAACACATAAACTAGGGTTTAAGCTTACATCACTCTAGCAACGCATCATCTACTTATTACTTCCCAATGCCTTCCTCTAGGCCCGCATAATGGTGAAGTGTCATGTAGTCGATGTTCACATAACACCACTAGAGGAGAGACAACATACATCTCATCAAAATATCGAACGAATACCAAATTCACATGACTACTAATAGCAAGACTTCACCTATGTCCTCAAGAACAAACATAACTACTCACAAATCATATTCATGTTCATGATCAGAGGGGTATTAATATGCATTAAGGATCTGAACATATGATATTCCACCAAATAAACCAACTAGCATCAACTACAAGGAGTAGTCAACACTACTAGCAACCCACAGGTACCAATCTGAGGTTTTGGTACAAAGATTGGATACAAGAGATGAACTAATGTTTGAGAGAAGATGGTGCTGGTGAAGATGTTGATGGAGATTTACCCCCTCCTGATGAGAGGTTCGTTGGTGATGATGATGGTGATAATTTCCCCCTCCCAGAGGGAAGTTTCCCTGATAGAACAGCTCCGCCGGAGCCCTAGATTGGTTCTGCCAAGGTTCCGCCTAGTGGCGGTAGAGCTTCGTCCCCTGAGCTTGCTTATGATTTTTTCCAGGGTAAAATACTTCATATAGCAGAAGATTGGCACAGGAGGGCTGCCAGGTGGCCCACGTGGCAGGGGGGCGCGCCCCCACCCTCGTGGACGGTGGGTGGCCCCCTCAGGTATTTCTTCCGCTGAATATTTATCATTAATTCCAAAAATGACTTTCATGGAGTTTCGGGACTTTTGGAGCTGTGCAGAATAGGTATCCAATATTTTCTCCTTTTCCAGCCCAGAATCCCAGTTGCCGGCATTCTCCCTCTTCATGTAAACCTTGTAAAATAAGAGAGAATAGCCATAAGTATTGTGACATAACGTGAAATAACAGCCCATAATGCAATAACTATCAATACAAAAGCATGATGCAAAATGGACGTATCATGATCACATCATTAGAGAATGATGTGATGGACAAGACACATCCGTTAGCTTAGCGTAATGATCGTTAAGTTTTATTGCTATTGGTTTCTTCATGACTAATACATATTCCTCCGACTATGAGATTATGCAGCTCCCAAATACCGGAGGAACACCTTGTGTGCTATCAAACATCACAACGTAACTGGGTGATTATAAAGATGCTCTATAGGTGTCTCCAAAGATGTTTGTTGGGTTGGCATAGATCGAGATTAGGATTTGTCACTCCGAGTATCGGAGAGGTATCTCTGGGCCCTCTCGGTAATGCACATCACTATAAGCCTTGCAAACAATGTGACTAATGAGTTAGTTGTGGGATGATGCATTACAAAACGAGTAAAGAGACTTGACAGTAATGAGATTGAACTAGGTATGATGATACCCACCATCGAATCTCGGGCAAGTAACATACCGATGACAAAGGGAATAGTGTATGTTGTTATTGTGGTTTGACCGATAAAAGATCTTCATAGAATATGTAGGAACCAATAAGAGCATCCAGGTTCCATTGTTGGTTATTGACCGGAGATGTGTCTCAGTCATGTCTACATTGTTCTCGAACCCGTAGGGTCCGCACGCTTAACGTTCGATGACGATTTGTATTATGAGTTAAGTGTTTTGGTGACCGAAGTTTGTTCGGAGTCCCGGATGACATCATAGACTTGACGAGGAGTCTCGAAATGGTCGAGAGGTAAAGATTCATATATTAGAAGGTAGTATTCGGACATCGGAATGGTTTCGAGTGGTTCGGGTATTTTACCGGAGTACCGAGGGGCTACCGGAACCCCCCGGGGAAGTATTGGGCCAACATGGGCCTTAGTGGAGAGAGAGGAGAGCCGCAAGGGATGGCCGTGCAGCCCCCCCATGGCAGTCTGAATTGGACAAGGGGAGGCCCCCCCTTTCCCTCTCCCTCGTGGATCACATCACCATCACTGTCATCACGCCGTTGTGCTGACGAAACTCTCCCTCGACCCTCTGCTGGATCAAGAGTTTGAGGGACGTCATCGAGCTGAACGTGTGCTGAACTCGGAGGTGTTGTATGTTCGGTACTTGATCGGTTGGATCATGAAGACGTTTGACTACATCAACCATGTTAAACTAACGCTTCCTCTTTCGGTGTACGAGGGTACGTGGACACACTCCCCCCTCTTGTTGCTATGCATCTCCTAGATAGATCTTGCGTGATCGTAGGGATTTTTTTGAAATTTCATGCTACGTTCCCCAACAGTGGCATCCGAGTCAGGTCTATGCGTAGACGATATGCACGAGTAGAACACAAAGAGTTGTGGGCGATAATAGTCATAGTGCTTACCACCAACGTCTTATTTTGATTCGATGGTATTGTTTGATGAGGCAGACTGGACCAACATTACATAACCACGTTCATGAGACCGGTTCTACCGACGTGCTTTTGCACACAGGTGGCCGGTGGGTGTTTGTTTCTCCAACTTTAGTTGAATCGAATTTGACTACGACCGGTCCTTGCTGAAGGTTAAAACAACACACTTGACAAAAAGTCGTTGTGGTTTTGATGCGTAGGTAAGAACGGTTCTTGCTAGAAGCCTGTAGCAGCCACCACTACTGCAGGATGCTGCTAACGCGACACTACGATCAGAGACCCTTTGAGAAATTGTGTGCGATGCAATAATTGCAAACGGTGGTGTATAAAAACCATCAGAAATGTATAAAACGTTTGCGATGATGGATGCATAAAACCCGGTTCAGGTTTTAGTTGCGTGCGCGATGAAGGGCATATGGTTCAGTTCAATTAACTATTTGCGATGAGGAGGAACAAAAGAAACGGGCAACCAGATGAAGGCGTGTGCGATACACAACATACGGTTCACTCAGATGAATTGTTTGTGATTAGGCAACACAAAAGAAACAGGTAGCTAGATGAAGGTGTGTGCGATATATAGCATACGGTTCACTCGGATGAATTGTTTGTGATTAGGCAACACAAAAGAAACGATCAGCCAAATCAAGGTGTGTGGGATATACAACATACGGTTCACTCGGATGAATTGTTTGCAAAAATTAGATAGTGCTAGTGATTTTTAGCTGCATATTTTGACTAATCGCACTGTTACAAGGTTGACAAATGGAAATGTTACTAGATAAACAAATGTCAATCTTTCCAGTTTGACATATGGCAACATACCCAAAATGACAGATATGCAAATCTTACCCAATTGTTTGTCCGTGGTTGCACACGGGTCATGCAAAACAACTGTTTGTGTTGAAGGGATGCAGAAATCCTGCTCGACACATTTTCCCTTGGCTTCCTGGGGAAGTTGTAGGTTTGCATCTGGGTGTTCTAACTAAAACGTTTGCGAAGAGTGTTTTATATTTAAAAACCATTGACATTTTTTTCCAAAAGAAAATCGTTTGATAAGTCTTTACATTAAGAGAGAAAAACGCAAGTTCGTTCAAACCATATCTTTCATTCAGTCACACTGCGAATTTATATTCATATGATCGAGAATTCGAGATACAGTATTAAACCCCAAAAAAACTATTTCCGGCGGCGGGCCGCGCCGTCGTTGTCGTCCTCTGGGACGCCATTGTTGAAGTCTTCAGGGAAGCACAAAACGTTCCTCACTTGTAAATCAAACATCATGTCGTGCGCGATCGACGGGCGAGGCTTGGGAGGATGGCAACTGGCACCGCTGAGAGGTAGCGGTCGACGGCAGCGTCCCATGCCGCTGAGGGGCGCGCGCGCACGGGCCCGGTCACGGGCTCGGCGGGTGTAGCCGAACACACGGGGGCCGGCGCCACGGTGGGTGGAGGGGCGCGCACGGGCACGGGCGCTGGCGCTGGCATGTGCATGAGATCGCGCGGGTATGCGGAGACCTCGCTGACACCCGCGGCTTCCAGCTCTGCGATAGTGCTTTGTGACTAGCCCATCTATGCTACGGGGACGGTCGCGGGCGCGGGCACGGGGATGGGAGCTGGGGACGGAGCGGGTAGCAGCCGCCTTGCCAGCCTGCTCGGGGCCATGTCCATGAGGCCCCATTACTCCTTATTTTCTACCTCCTCCGGCTCGGAGTCGACTTCACCAAACTTGAAGACTAGTGGTAGATGATCGTTCTACGCCATGGCGTTGGTGGAGGTCTGCGGGAGGGAGGGGAATGGGAGGCGAACTGTAAGGCCGCCCGTATTAAACAGCGGCTCGAGCGCCATTAATGGAGAGGAAGGCGGGCGGCCATGGAAGTCAAAGGGTTCACTTCCCAGTGAGCCTGCGTAGCGTACAACTCGCATGCTTCCCGGTGAGCCTGTGCATTGGAGGACAGCTTGCACGCCTCTCGGTCAGCCTGCGCACCGGACTGCGCTCGCACGCCTCCCGTTCAGTCAAGGTCAAGCAGCTGTCCGCACGGCACCTCCTACAGCCATTAAAACCAAGACACGTGTCATCACGTGAATGGTTAACAGAACACACATGGTTTGAATTCTACAAAATGTTTGAGATATTAAAGTGGTAGCTATTTTTTCAAAATGCCTTTGTTGGCTTTCATTATTCGAGTGCACGTTCTCTCAAAATGGACACGAAAAATGCCACAACATGTCGGGTGCCATTCCATGATAGCATGCCAATTTTCTTGAATTTCAGACGAGTTTTGGATTTACTAGAATTTACAAAAGAGGCATCTCGATGTTTCTCCAGCAATCAACAGTGCCCTGGTGTTTGAAATTCAATCCCATTTCTTGCATGGGACCTAAGCATGCACCCAAGGACACATATTTGATTTTTCAACCAATTTATATGCACTGGAGCATGTGCATGTAGTTCAAATTTGAATTATGCACATAAATGCATTGAAAACTCAGTTAATGCATAAAAATGTCCAAAAGAACCTAAAAAATCCAAAAAATTGACACAACACTCCTGTTGTTCTATCTTGACACGAGAAATTTTTTGAAAGCAATAAGAGGCAATGGATATCATTTCGTCCCCAAAGGTGGGACGTTCCCTACCGAAACCATCATGCTTGTTGTGAGAAGCTATGGTTTGTGAGAAGCATATACCCGAACCTGCCCCGAATGGGACAAGTTTTTTACCACGACATGTTGATGCCGCTCCATGATATCTTGCCAAGTTTCATAAATTTTAGACGAGTTTTGGATTTACTAGAATTTAAAAACCAGGCATCTCAATGTTTTGCCGGCAATCAACAGTGCCCTGGTGTTTGAATTTCATTCTCGTCTCTTGCATTGGACCTAGAAATTCACCAAAGGACGCATATTAGATTTTTCAACCAACTTTAGTGCATTGGAGCATGTGCTTGTAGTTCAAATTTGAATTATGCACATAAAATGCCTAGAAAACTCAGTTAATGCATAAAAATGTCCAAACGAACCCCGAAAAATCACAAAAATTGACACAACACTCCTGTTGTTCTATGTTGACACTAGAATTTTTTTGAAAGCAATAAGAGGCAGTGGATATCATTTCGTCCCCAAAGGTGGGACATTCCCTATCGAAACCATCATGCTTGTTGTGAGAAGCTCTGGTTTGTGAGAAGCTTATACCCGAACTTGCCTCAAATGGGACAAATTTTTTACCACAACATGTTGATGCCGCTCCATGATAGCATGCCAAGTTTCATGAATTTCAGACGAGTTTTGGATTTAGTAGAATTTAAAAACCAGGCATCTACACGTTTTGCCAGCAATCAACAGTGCCCTCATGTTTGAATTTCATTCCCAGCTATTACGTGGGACCTAGAAATTCACCCAAGGACACACATGTGATTTTCAACCAACTTTGGTGCATTGGAGAATGTGCTTGTAGTTCAAACTTGAATTATGCACATAAAATGCCTAGAAAACCCAGTTAATGTATAAAAAAGGCCAAACGAACCCCGAAAAATTCCAAGATTAAACACAACACTTATGTTGTTCTATGTTGACACTAGAATTTTTCTGAAAGCAATAAGAGGCAACGTATATCGTCCCGTCCCCAAAGGTGGTACATTCCCTATCGAAACCATCATGCTTGTTGTGAGAAGCTTATACCCAAACCTGTCCCAAATGGGACAAAATTTGCACCACTGCATGTTGATGACGCTCCATGATAGCATGCCAAGTTTCATGAATTTCAGACGAATTTTGGATTTACGAGCATTTAAAAACCAGGTATCACTGGTGCACGTCGGTCCTACACAAACGGTTTTTAACCCCTTTCCGCAACGGCATTCGGAACCGTCGCCAAGTAAGTGTGGGCGATAGGAGGGGTCCTTCCCACACGACCCAGAAACCATTGGCGATATGCCCCCATGGCACACATGCTCGACAAAATGAGGTCGTGTGCGACCGGTGAGCACTCAAATACAAAAATACATACAGTAGTGCTAAAAAAAATACAATTATACAGGCAAAACCATTTCTGGTCGTAAGTACATCCCACACAGTCAGTCACCATTAAATATTTCCATTCGTATATACATCCCACACAATCACTACAAGGAAAACGGTTGCGCAAGGTGGCGTAATGCAAATAGTTTTGAAGAGAATGTCGTGTGTGATTGTTCATTGATCCAACACAGTTTATTCCTAGAAACTGTGTGCGTTGCCTGAGGTCATCGCCCACGATGGTTTCTCATTAACCCTTTGCCATAGGAAAACCCATATTATTAATAATCCATTTACTAATCTAATTGACATTCATATTAAGCACATAATATAAAGGAAGCATGATTTCATAATTGAAATACATCGGAGTACAACATGATATAGCTTCAGCACTCAGCTACCCCATTACACAACTGCACCAGCAGCAAGTTTCACATGCAACATCTAGAACCTTTCGAAATTAGCATCATAGATGGTACATAGAGAGATGCATCTCATCTGGAAAACTGCTGAAGCGGAAGGCGAATATTGAGCCTTCATTCATGTTGAAGGTCTTAGCAACTTTAGGCCAGTGCCTGTGGATGATTGACCATCCATCCTTCGACTTATTCAGGAACACTTCAATATTGAACCGTGGGTGTTGTATGAAAACTTTCCTCGCCTCCTGACCACAGAGGTGGTTTGAGAGGTAATCATCAGTGAAGCCTGAAAACAAGGATGTGCATAAATATCTTCTCTATATTGGAAATGGGGCAAAGGAATATAAAAAGGCAAGGTATAATAGTTTGTACCATCTAGTAAACCTTTGCAGATTCATCAGATTAATTCATCAGATTAAGCAGATTAATTCAAACCACATGGAAAACCCATTTATCCAAACCAAGCATGATTAAGAACTAGGAAATATAGCACTTGTATATGTTTCTCATGTATTAAGTGCAGCCAAATTCGATTTATTCCTCACATGGTATATGATACGTCTCCAACGTATCTATAATTTATGAAGCATTCATGCTATTTTATTATCTGTTTTGAATGATTACGGGCTTTATTATACACTTTTATATTACTTTTGGGACTAACCTATTAACCGGAGGCCCTGCCCATATTCTTGTTTTCTTGCCTATTTCAGTGTTTCGAAGAAAAGGAATATCAAACGGAGTCCAAACGGAATGAAACCTTTGGGATCGTGATTTTTGGAACGAACATGATCCCAGGAACTTGGAGTGCAAGCCAGGGAAGCATCGAGGAAGCCACGAGATAGGGGGAGCGCCCACCCCCTGGGTGCGCCCTCCACCCTCGTGGGCCCCTCGAGGCTCCCCCAACCTACTTCTTTCGCCTATATAAGTCCACATACCCTAAAACCTTCGAGGAAGAAGATCGATCGGGAGTTCCGCCGCGCAAGCCCCCTGTAGCCACCAAAACCTCTCGGAGCCCGTTCCCAAGACCCTCACCGGAGGGGATCCCTCACTGGTGGCCATCTTCATCATCCCGGTGCTCTCCATGACGAGGAGGGAGTAGTTCACCCTCGGGGCTGAGGGTATGTACCAGTAGCTATGTGTTTGATCTCTCTTTCTCGTGTTCTCTCTATGGCACGATCTTGATGTATCGCGAACTTTGCTATTATAGTTGGATCTTATGATGTTTCTCCCCCTCTACTCTCTTGTGATGAATTGAGTTTTCCCTTTGAAGTTATCTTATCGGATTGAGTTTTAAGGATTTGAGAATACTTGATGTATGTCTTGCCGTGTTTATCTGTGGTGGATATGGGATATCATGTGATCCACTTGATGTATGTTTTGGTGCTCAACTTGTGGGTTCCGCCCATGAACCTATGCACAAGGGTTGGCACACGTTTTCGTCTCGACTCTCCGGTAGAAACTTTGGGGCACTCTTTGAAGTACTTTGTGTTGGTTGGATAGATGAATCTGAGATTGTGTGATGCATATCGTATAATCATGCCCACAGGTACTTGAGGTGACAATGGAGTATCAAGGTGACATTAGGGTTTTGGTAGATTTGTGTCTTAAGGTGTTATTCTACTACGAACTCTTGAATAGATCGATCCGAAAGAATAAATTTGAGGTGGTTTCTTACCCTACCATAATATCTTCGTTTGTTCTCCGCTATTAGTGGCTTTGGAGTGACTCTTTGTTGCATGTTGAATACAATACCAAGATCTTAAATCCTTTAATGAGAGAGAGTCTTCACATAGTTACATAATTATTTAGCTACTCATTGATCTTCACCTATATCTTTTTGGAGTAGTTTGTCATTTACTCGTGTGCTTCACTTATATACTATGAGTAAATGGTTGAATGAGTTGAATGTCACAAATCTGAAATTATATATGTCTCATTTGCTTATCCCATGGGGAGTAATGACTTCACATCTAAGAAGTATAGGTTGTAAATTTATTGAAGGTTAGCTAGCATATTGAAGGAAGAGAGATTTCACATATAAATATACTATCCTAGACATCTTTTATAATTGTGAGCACTCATTAAGTATGACATGCTAAAGAGTTGATGTAGGACAAGGAAGACAACGTAATGGGTTTTGTTTTCTCACATCTCAGTTAAAGTATATTGTCATGGATCATTCAAACATGTTGAGCTTGCCTTTCCCCCTCATGCTAGCCAAATTCCTTGCACCAAGTAGAGATACTACTTGTGCTTCCAAATATCCTTAAACCCAGCTTTGCCATGAGAGTCCACCATACCTACCTATGGATTGAGTAAGATCCTTCAAGTAAGTTGTCATCGGTGCAAGCAATAAAAATTGCTCTCTAAATATGTATGATCTATTAGTGTGAAGAAAATAAGCTTTATACGATCTTGTTATGGAAGCAATAAAAGCGACGGATTGCATAATAAAGGTCCATATACAAGTGGCAATATAAAGTGACGTTCTTTTGGATTAAGATTTTGTGCATCCAAGCATAAAAGCGCGCATGACAACCTCTGCTTCCCTCTGCGAAGGGCCTATCTTTTACTTTATGTCTTTTACTTTATGCAAGAGTCAAGGTGATCTTTACCTTTCCCTTTTTCATTTTGTCCTTTGGTGCACCTCGTGTTGGAAAGATCCTGATATATATATATATATATATATCCAATTGGATGTAAGTTAGCATGAACTATTATTGTTGACATCACCAAAAGGTGAATACGTTGGGAGGCAACACTATAAGACCGTATCTTTCTCAGTGTCCGATTAAAACTCCATAACCATTAGTATTTTGTGAGTGTTAGCAATTGTGGAAGACTATATGATAGTTGAGTATGTGAAGTTTGCTAAATCAAAGCTGACATATACCCTTCCTGAAAATAAGATGAATTGCAATTGTTTGATGACTGAGAACATAGTTTGCTAGTTTTCAAGAAATTTTATGGTCTATGCTTTAACATGTGAATTGCTTGTTACTTGTTCGTGAGAAGTTTTATGAGATGAACTACTGTTATGACATATAATCATGCTACAAAAGGTGATTGAAATTATCATTGATCAAACTTGTGCACCTGCTCGCATTCACACTTCATAAATTCTTTCTTTTATCATTTACCTACTCGAGGACGAGCAGGAATTAAGCTTGGGGATGCTGATACGTCTCCAACGTATCTATAATTTATGAAGCATTCATGCTATTTTATTATCTGTTTTGAATGATTACGGGCTTTATTATACACTTTTATATTACTTTTGGGACAAACCTATTAACTGGAGGCCCAGCCCATATTGTTGTTTTCTTGCCTATTTCAGTGTTTCGAAGAAAAGGAATATCAAACGGAGTCCAAACGGAATGAAACCTTTGGGATCGTGATTTTTGGAACGAACATGATCCCAGGAACTTGGAGTGCAAGCCAGGGAAGCATCGAGGAAGCCACGAGATAGGGGGAGCGCCCACCCCCTGGGTGCGCCCTCCACCCTCGTGGGCCCCTCGAGGCTCCCCCAACCTACTTCTTTCGCCTATATAAGTCCACATACCCTAAAACCTTCGAGGAAGAAGATCGATCGGGAGTTCCGCCGCCGCAAGCCCCTGTAGCCACCAAAAACCTCTCGGGAGCCCGTTCCGGCACCCTGCTGGAGGGGGGGATCCCTCACTGGTGGCCATCTTCATCATCCCGGTGCTCTCCATGACGAGGAGGGAGTAGTTCACCCTCGGGGCTGAGGGTATGTACCAGTAGCTATGTGTTTGATCTCTCTTTCTCGTGTTCTCTCTATGGCACGATCTTGATGTATCGCGAACTTTGCTATTATAGTTGGATCTTATGATGTTTCTCCCCCTCTACTCTCTTGTGATGAATTGAGTTTTCCCTTTGAAGTTATCTTATCGGATTGAGTTTTAAGGATTTGAGAATACTTGATGTATGTCTTGCCGTGTTTATCTGTGGTGGATATGGGATATCATGTGATCCACTTGATGTATGTTTTGGTGCTCAACTTGTGGGTTCCGCCCATGAACCTATGCACAAGGGTTGGCACACGTTTTCGTCTCGACTCTCCGGTAGAAACTTTGGGGCACTCTTTGAAGTACTTTGTGTTGGTTGGATAGATGAATCTGAGATTGTGTGATGCATATCGTATAATCATGCCCACAGGTACTTGAGGTGACAATGGAGTATCAAGGTGACATTAGGGTTTTGGTAGATTTGTGTCTTAAGGTGTTATTCTACTACGAACTCTTGAATAGATCGATCCGAAAGAATAAATTTGAGGTGGTTTCGTACCCTACCATAATATCTTCGTTTGTTCTCCGCTATTAGTGGCTTTGGAGTGACTCTTTGTTGCATGTTGAATACAATACCAAGATCTTAAATCCTTTAATGAGAGAGAGTCTTCACATAGTTACATAATTATTTAGCTACTCATTGATCTTCACCTATATCTTTTTGGAGTAGTTTGTCATTTACTCGTGTGCTTCACTTATATACTATGAGTAAATGGTTGAATGAGTTGAATGTCACAAATCTGAAATTATATATGTCTCATTTGCTTATCCCATGGGGAGTAATGACTTCACATCTAAGAAGTATAGGTTGTAAATTTATTGAAGGTTAGCTAGCATATTGAAGGAAGAGAGATTTCACATATAAATATACTATCCTAGACATCTTTTATAATTGTGAGCACTCATTAAGTATGACATGCTAAAGAGTTGATGTAGGACAAGGAAGACAACGTAATGGGTTTTGTTTTCTCACATCTCGCTTAAAGTATATTGTCATGGATCATTCAAACATGTTGAGCTTGCCTTTCCCCCTCATGCTAGCTAAATTCTTTGCACCAAGTAGAGATACTACTTGTGCTTCCAAATATCCTTAAACCCAGTTTTGCCATGAGAGTCCACTATACCTACCTATGGATTGAGTAAGATCCTTCAAGTAAGTTGTCATCGGTGCAAGCAATAAAAATTGCTCTCTAAATATGTATGATCTATTAGTGTGAAGAAAATAAGCTTTATACGATCTTGTTATGGAAGCAATAAAAGCGACGGATTGCATAATAAAGGTCCATATACAAGTGGCAATATAAAGTGACGTTCTTTTGGATTAAGATTTTGTGCATCCAAGCATAAAAGCGCATGACAACCTCTGCTTCCCTCTGCGAAGGGCCTATCTTTTACTTTATGTCTTTTACTTTATGCAAGAGTCAAGGTGATCTTTACCTTTCCCTTTTTCATTTTGTCCTTTGGTGCACCTCGTGTTGGAAAGATCCTGATATATATATATATATATATATATCCAATTGGATGTAAGTTAGCATGAACTATTATTGTTGACATCACCAAAAGGTGAATACGTTGGGAGGCAACACTATAAGACCGTATCTTTCTCAGTGTCCGATTAAAACTCCATAACCATTAGTATTTTGTGAGTGTTAGCAATTGTGGAAGACTATATGATAGTTGAGTATGTGAAGTTTGCTAAATCAAAGCTGACATATACCCTTCCTGAAAATAAGATGAATTGCAATTGTTTGATGACTGAGAACATAGTTTGCTAGTTTTCAAGAAATTTTATGGTCTATGCTTTAACATGTGAATTGCTTGTTACTTGTTCGTGAGAAGTTTTATGAGATGAACTACTGTTATGACATATAATCATGCTACAAAAGGTGATTGAAATTATCATTGATCAAACTTGTGCACCTGCTCTAGCATTCACACTTCATAAATTCTTTTTTTTATCATTTACCTACTCAAGGACGAGTAGGAATTAAGCTTGAGGATGCTGATACGTCTCCAACGTATCTATAATTTATGAAGCATTCATGCTATTTTATTATCTGTTTTGAATGATTACGGGCTTTATTATACACTTTTATATTACTTTTGGGACAAACCTATTAACTGGAGGCCCAGCCCATATTGTTGTTTCCTTGCCTATTTCAGTGTTTCAAAGAAAAGGAATATCAAACGGATTCCAAACGGAATGAAACCTTCGGGAGTGTGATTTATGGAACGAACGTGATCCCAGGAACTTGGAGTGCAAGCTAGGGAAGCATCGAGGAAGCCACGAGATAGGAGGGCCCCCATGTTGGGGAACGTAGCAGAAATTCAAAAAATTTCCTACGAGTCACCAAGATCTATCTATGGAGAGACTAGCAACAAGGGGAAGGAGAGTGCATCTACATACCCTTGTAGATCCCTAAGCGGAAGCGTTCAAGAGAACGGGGTTGAAGGAGTCGTACTCGTCGTGATCCAAATCACCGGAGATCCTAGTGCCAAACGGACGGCACCTCCGCGTTCAACACACGTGCAGCCCGGTGACGTCTCCCATGCCTTGATCCAGCAAATAGGGAGGGAGAGGTTGGGGAAGACTCCGTCCAGCAGTAGCACAACGGCGTGGTGGTGGTGGAGGAGCGTGGCAATCCTGCAGGGCTTCGCCAAGCACCGCGGGAGAGGAGGAGGACTTGGGAGAGGGGGAGGGCGGTGCCAGAACTTGGGGTGCGGCTGCCCTTCCACCCCTCCACTATTTATAGGTGGGGGGGAGATTGGGCCGGCCCCCTAGATCTCATCTAGGGTTGGGGGTGGCGGCCAAGGGGGGAGGAGTGCCTCCCAAGTCAAGTGGAGGCCCTCCCCCTTAGGGTTTCCCCTCTCCCATGCGCATGGGCCTTGGGGGGGCTGGTGCCCCCGGCCCATTAAGGCTAGGGCGCCCCCTTACAGCCCATGCTGCTGTATTGGACGTGGTGGAACAGTTTCCGGACCTCCGGACCCCTCCGGAATCCTCCGGAACCTTCTGGAAGCTTCCCGGTAGAATACCGAAAAAACCCGAACTTTTCCCGGAACCCGAACAACAACTTTCCATATATAAATCTTTACCTCCGGACCATTCCGGAACTCATCATGACGTCCGGGGTCTCATCCGGGACTCCGAACAACATTCGGTAACCACATACAAACTTCCTTTATAACCCTAGCGTCATCGAACCTTAAGTGTGTAGACCCTACGGATTCGGGAACCATGCAGACATGACCTAGACGTTCTCCGGCCAATAACTAACAACGGGATCTGGATACCCATGTTGGCTCCCACATATTCCACGATGATCTCATCGGATGAACCACGATGTCAAGGACTCAATCAATCTCGTATACAATTCCCTTTGTCTAGCGGTATTGTACTTGCCCAAGATTCGATCTTCGGTATGCCGATACCTTGTTCAATCTCGTTACCGGCAAGTCTCTTTACTCGTTCTGTCACACATCATCCCATGATCAACCCCTTGGTCACATTGTGCACATTATGATGATGTCCTACCGAGTGGGCCCAGAGATACCTCTCCGTTACACGGAGTGACAAATCCCAGTCTTGATTCGTGCCAACCCAATAGACTCTTTCGGAGATACCTATAGTGCACCTTTATAGCCACCCAGTTATGTTGTGACATTTGGTACACCCAAATAATTCCTACGGTATCCAGGAGTTGCACAATCTCATGGTCTAAGTAAATGATATTTGACATTAGAAAAGCTTTAGCATATGAACTACATGATCTTTGTGCTAGGCTTAGGATTGGGTCTTGTCCATCACATCATTCTCCTAATGATGTGATCCCGTTATCAACAACATCCAATGTCCACGGTCAGGAAACCGTAACCATCTATTGATCAACGAGCTAGTCAACTAGAGGCTTACTAGGGACATGGTGTTGTCTATGTACCCACACATGTATCTGAGTTTCCTATCAATACAATTATAGCATGGATAATAAACGATTATCATGAACAAGGAAATATAATAATAACTAATTTATTATTGCCTCTAGGGCATATTTCCAACAGTTTCCCACTTGCACTAGAGTCAATAATCTAGTTCACATCGCCATGTGATTAACACTCACAGGTCACATCGCCATGTGACCAACATCCAAGGAGTCTACTAGTGTCACTAAACTAGTTCACATCATCATGTGATTAAGACTCAATGAGTTCTGGGGTTTGATCATGTTTTGCTTGTAAGAGAGGTTTTAGTCAACGGGTGTGCAACATTCAGATCCGTATGTACTTCGCAAATCTCTAGGTCATATTGTAAATGCTGCTTCCACACTCCACTTGGAGCTATTCCAAATGGTTGCTCCACTACACGTATCCGGTTTGCTACTCAGTGTCACTCGGATAGGTGTTAAAGCTTGCATCCACGTAACCCTTTACACTGAACTCTTTATTACCTCCATAATCGAGAAACATGTCCTTATTTACTCCAAGGACAATTTTGACCGCTGTCCAATGATCCATTCCTGGATCATTCTTGTACCCCTTGACTGACTCATGGCAAGGCACACTTCCGGTGCGGTACACAGCATAGCATACTATAGAGCCTACGTCTGAAGCATAGGGGACGACCTTCGTCCTTTCTCTCTTCTGCTGCGGTCGAGCTTTAAGTCTTAACTTCATACCTTACAACTCAGGCAAGAACTCCTTCTTTGACTGATCCATCTTGAACACCTTCAAGATCATGTCAAGGTACGTGCTCATTTGAAAGTACCATTAAGCATTTTTTGATCCAACCTCATAGATCTTGATGCTCAATGTTCAAGTAGCTTAATCCAGGTTTTCCCTTGAAAAACACTTTTCAAATAACCCTATATGCTTTATAGAAATTCTACATCATTTCTGATCAACAATATGTTTAGAACATATACTTATCAGAAATTCTATAGTGCTCCCACTCACTTCTTTGGAAATACAAGTTTCTCATAAACTTTGTATAAAACCAAAATCTTTGATCATCTCATTAAAGCGTACATTCCAACTCCGAGATGCTTACTCCAGTCCATGGAAGGATCGCTGGAGCTAGCATACCTTTTAGCATCCTTAGGATCGACAAAACCTTTCTGATTGTATCACATACAACCTTTCCTTACGAAAACTGGTAAGGAAACTCATTTTGACATCCATCTGCCAGATTTCATAAATGCAGCTAATGCTAACATGATTCCGACGGACTTAAGCATCGCGACGGATGAGAAAATCTCATCGTAGTCAACTCCTTGAACTTGTGAAAAACTCTTCGCCACAAGTCGAGCTTCATAGACGGTGACATTACCGCCCACGTCCGCCTTCTTCTTAAAGATCCATTTATCTCAATGGCTTGCCGATCATCGGGCAAGTCCACCAAAGTCCATGCTTTGTTCTGATACATGGATCCTATCTCGAATTTCATGGCTTCTAACCATTTGTCGGAATATGGGCCCACCATCGCTTCTCCATAGCTCGTAGGTTCATTGTTGTCTAGCAACATGACCTTCAAGATAGAATTACTGTACCACTCTGAAATAGTACGCATCCTTGTCACCCTACGGGGTACGGTAGTGACTTGATCCAAGGCTTCATGATCACTATCATAAGCTTCCACTTCAATTGGTGTAGGTGCCACAGGAACAACTTCCCGTGCCCTGCTACACACTGGTTGAAGTGACGGTTCATTAACCTCATCAAGTCTCCACCATCCTCCCACTCAACTTTTCGAGACAAACTTTTCCTCGAGAAAGGACCCGATTCAAGAAACAATCCCTATTGCTTTCGGATCTGAATTAGGAGGTATACCCAACTGTTTTGGGTGTTCTATGAAGATGCATTTTATCCGCTTTGGGTTCGAGCTTATCAACCTGAAACTTTTTCACATAAGCGTCGCTGCCCCAAACTTTTAAGAAACGACAACTTAGGTTTCTCCAAACCATAGTTCAAACGGTGTCGTCTCAACGGAATTACGTGGTGCCCTATAAAGTGAGTGCGGTTGTCTCTAATGCCTAACCCATGAACGATAGTGGTAATTCGATAAGAGACATCATGGTACGCACCATATCCAATAGGGTGCAACTATGATGTTCGGACACACCATCACACTATGGTGTTCCAGGCGGTATTTATTGTGAAACAATTTCCACAATGTCTTAATTATGCGTACAAAGCTCGTAACTCAGATACTCATCTCTATGATCATATCATAGAAATTTCATCCTCTTGTCACGATGATCTTCAACTTCACTCTGAAATTACTTGAACCATTCAATAATTCAGACTTGTGTTTCATCAAGTAAATATACTCAGTATCTACTCAAATCATCCGTGAAGTAAGAACATAACGATTTCCACTTCGTGCCTCAGCACTCATTGGACTGCACACATCAAAATGTATTACTTCCAACAAGTTGCTTTCTTGTTCCATCTTACTAAAAACGAGGCTTTTTAGTCATCTTGCCCATGTGGTATGATTTGCATGTCTCAAGTGATTCAAAATCAAGTGAGTCCAAACGATCCATCTGCATGGAGTTTCTTCATGCATATATACCAATAGACATGGTTCACATGTCTCAATCTTTTAAAAAACGAGTGAGTCCAAAGATCCATCAACATGGAGCTTGTTCATGCGTTTTATACCAATATGACTTACATGGCAGTGCCACAAGTAGGTGGTACTATCATTACTATCTTATATCTTTTGGCATGAACATGTGTATCACTACGATCGAGATTCAATAAACCATTCATTTTAGGTGCAAGACCATTGAAGGTATTATTCAAATAACCGGAGTAACCATTATTCTCCTTAAATGAATAACCGTATTGTGATAGACATAATCCAATCATGTCTATGCTCAACGCAAACACCAAATAATAATTATTTAGGTTTACCACAGTTCTCGATGGTAGAGGGAGTATACGATGCTTGATCATATCAAACTTGGAAACAGTTCCAACACATATGGTTATCTCACTTTTAGCTAGTGTCCGTTTATTCCGTAGCCTTTTATTTCGATTTACTAACACTTAGCAACCGAACCGATATCTAATACCCTGGTGCTACTAGGAGTACTAGTAAAGTACACATTAACTTAATGTATATCCAATATACTTCTATCGACCTTGCCAACCTTCTCATCTACCAAGTATCTAGGGTAATTCTGCTCCAGTGGCTGTTCCCCTTATTACAGAAGCACTTAGTCTCGGGTTTGGGTTCAACCTTGGGTTTCTTCATTAGAGCAGCAGCTGATTTGCTGTTTCATGAAGTATCCCTCCTTGCCCTTGCCCTTCTTGAAACTAGTGGTTTCACCAACCATCAACAATTGATGCTCCTTCTTGATTCCTACTTTCGGTGTCAAACATCGCGAATATCTCAAGGATCATCATATCTATCCCTGATTTGTTATAGTTCATCACGAAGCTCTAGCAGCTTGGTGGCAATGACTTTGGAGAAACATCACTATCTCATCTGGAAGATCAACTCCCACTCGATTAAAGTGATTGTTGTACTCAGACAATCTTAGCACAAGCTCAACTATTGAGCTTTTCTCCCTTAGTTTGCCGGCTAAGACAATCGTCGGAGGTCTTATACCTCTTGACGTGGGCACGAGCCTGAAATCCCAATTTCAGCCCTCGAAACATCTCATATGTTCAATGACGTTTCGAAATCGTCTTTGGTGCCTCAGCTCTGAACTATCACGTAGTTATCAAAACGTGTATGTCAAATTTTCGCAACATCCACAGACGACGTTCCAGGTTCAGCACACCGAGCGGTGCATTAAGGACATAAGCCTTCTACGAAGCAACGAGGACAATCCTCAGTTTACGGACCCAGTCCGCATAATTGCTACTATCAACTTTCAACTAAATTTTCTCTAGGAACATATCTAAAACAGTAGAACTAAAGCGCGAGCTACGACACAATTTGCAAGAATCTTTTGACTATGTTCAGGATAATTAAGTTCATCTTATGAACTCCCACTCAGATAGACATCCCTCTAGTCATCTAAGTGATTACATGATCCGAGTCAACTAGGCCGTGTCCGATCATCACGCGAGACGGACTAGTCATCATCGGTGAACATCTTCATGTTGATCGTATCTACTATACGACTCATGCTCGACCTTTCGGTCTCTTGTGTTCCGAGGCCATGTGTGTACATGCTAGGCTCGTCAAGTCAACCTAAGTGTTTCGCGTGTGTAAATCTGGCTTACACCCGTTGTATGTGAATGTTAGAATCTATCACACCCGATCATCACGTGGTGCTTCGAAACGATGAACTTTACATAGCGGTGCACAGTTAGGGGGAGCACTTTCTTGAAATTTTAATGAGGGATCATCTTATTTACTGCCGTCGTTCTAAGAAAATAAGATGTATAAACATGATAAACATCACATGCAATCAAATAGTGACATGATATGGCCAATATCATATTGCTCCTTTGATCTCCATCTTCGGGCTCCATGATCATCATCGTCAAATCCTTTGGCATGACACCATGATCTCCATCATCATGATCTCCATCATCGTATCTCCATGAAGTTGTCTCGCCAACTTATTACTTCTACTACTATGGCTACCGGTTAGCAATAAAGTAAAGTAATTACATGGTGTTGTTCAATGACACGCAGGTCATACAATAAATAAAGACAACTCCTATGGCTCCTGCCGGTTGTCATACTCATCAACATGCAAGTCATGATTCTTATTACAAGAACATGATCAATCTCATACATCACATATCATTCATCACATTCTTCTTGGCCATATCAGAACACATAGCATACCCTGCAAAAACAAGTTAGACGTCCTCTAATTGTTGTTTGCATGTTTTACGTGGCTGCTATGGGTTTCTAGCAAGAACGTTTCTTACCTACGCAAAAACCACAACGTGATATGTCAATTGCTATTTACCCTTCATAAGGATCCTTTTTATCGAATCAGGTCCGACTAAAGTGGGAGAGACTGGCACCCGCTAGCCACCTTATACAACAAGTGCATGTCAGTCGGTGGAACCTGTCTCACGTAAGTGTACGTGTAAGGTTGGTCCGGGCCGCTTCATCCCACCATGCCGCCGAATCAAGATTGGACTAGTAACGGTAAGCATATTGAACAAAATCAATGCCCACAACTACTTTGTGTTCTACTCGTGCAAAGAATCTACGCATAGACCTGGCTCATGATGCCACTGTTGGGGAACGTAGTAGAAATTCAAAAAATTTCCTACGAGTCACCAAGAACTATCTATGGAGAGACTAGCAACGAGGGGAAGGAGAGTGCATCTACATACCCTTGTAGATCGCTAAGCGGAAGCGTTCAAGAGAACGGGGTTGAAGGAGTCGTACTCGTCGTGATCCAAAACGGGAGATCCTAGTGCCGAACGGACGGCACCTCCGCGTTCAACACACGTGCAGCCCGGTGACGTCTCCCATGCCTTGATCCAGCAAGGAGAGAGGGAGAGGTTGGGGAAGACTCCGTCCAGCAGCAGCACAACAGCGTGGTGGTGGTGGAGGACCGTGGCAATCCTGCAGGGCTTCGCTAAGCACCGCGGGAGAGCAGGAGGACTTGGGAGAGGGGGAGGGCTGCGCCAGAACATGGGGTGCGGCTGCCCTCCCACCCCTCCACTATTTATAGATGGGGGGGAGAGGGGGCCGGCCCCCTAGATCTCATCTAGGGTTGGGGGCGGCGGCCAAGGGGGGAGGAGTGCCTCCCAAGTCAAGTGGAGGCCCTCCCCCTTAGGGTTTCCCCTCTCCCATGCGCATGGGCCTTGGGGTGGGGGGGGCTGGTACCCCTGGCCCATTAAGGCTAGGGCGCCCCCTTACAGCCCATGCTGCTGTATTGGACGTGGTGGAACAATTTCCGGACTTCCGGACCTCTGCGGAATCCTCCGGAACCTTCTGGAAGCTTCCCGATACAATACCGGAAAAACCCGAACTTTTCCCGGAACCCGAACAACAACTTTCCTTATATAAATCTTTACCTCCGGACCATTCCGGAACTCCTCGTGACGTCCGGGATATCATCCGGGACTCCGAACAACATTCGGTAACCACATACAAACTTCCTTTATAACCCTAGCGTCATCGAACCTTAAGTGTGTAGACCCTACGGGTTCGGGAACCATGCAGACATGACCTAGACGTTCTCCGGCCAATAACCAACAACGGGATCTGGATACCCATGTTGGCTCCCACATGTTCCACGATGATCTCATCGGATGAACCACGATGTCAAGGACTCAATCAATCCCGTATACAATTCCCTTTGTCTAGAGGTATTGTACTTGCCCGAGATTCGATCGTCGGTGTGCCGATACCTTGTTCAATCTCATTACCGGCAAGTCTCTTTACTCGTTCTGTAACACATCATCCTGTGATCAACCCCTTGGTCACATTGTGCACATTATGATGATGTCCTACCGAGTGGGCCCAGAGATACCTCTCCGTTACACGGAGTGAGAAATCCCAGTCTTGATTCGTGCCAACCCAACAGACACTTTTGGAGATACCCGTAATGCACCTTTATAGCCACCCAGTTATGTTGCGACGTTTGGTACACCCAAAGCATTCCTATGGTATTCGGAGTTGCACAATCTCATGGTCTAAGGAAATGATACTTGACATTAGAAAAGCTTTAGCATACGAACTACATGATCTTTGTGCTAGGCTTAGGATTGGGTCTTGTCCATCACATCATTCTCCTAATGATGTGATCCCGTTATCAACGACATCCAATGTCCATGGTCAGGAAACCGTAACCATCTATTGATCAACGAGAGGCTTACTAGGGACATGGTGTTGTCTATGCACCCACACATGTATCTGAGTTTCCTATCAATACAATTATAGTATGGATAATAAACGATTATCATGAACAAGGAAATATAATAATAACTAATTTATTATTGCCTCTAGGGCATATTTCCAGCAGCCCACCCCCCTGGGCGCGCCCTCCACCCTCGTGGGACCCTTGAGGCTCCCCCAACCGACTTCTTTCTCCTATATAAGTCCACATACCCTAAAACCTTCGAGGAAGAAGATTGATCGGGAGTTACACCGCCGCAAGCCTTTGTAGCCACCAAAAACCTCTCGGGAGCCTGTTCCGGCACCCTGCCGGAGGGCGGATCCCTCACCTGTGGCCATCTTTATCATCCCAGCACTCTCCATGACGAGGAGGGAGTAGTTCACCCTCGGGGCTGAGGGTATGTACCAGTAGCTATTTGTTTGATCTCTCTTTCACGTGTTCTCTCTATGGCACGATCTTGATGTATCGCGAACTTTGCTATTATAGTTGGATCTTATGATGTTTCTTCCCCTCTACTCTCTTGTGATGAATTGAGTTTTCCCTTCGAAGTTATCTTATCGGATTGAGTCTTTAATGATTTGAGAATACTTGATGTATGTCTTGCCGTGTTTATCTATGGTGACAATGGGATATCACATGATCCACTTGATGTATGTTTTGGTGATCAACTTGTGGGTTCTGCCCATGAACCTATGCATAAGGGTTGGCACACGTTTTCGTCTTGACTCTCCGGTAGAAACTTTGGGGCACTCTTTGAAGTACTTTGTGTTGGTTGGGTAGATGAATCTGAGATTGTGTGATGCGTATCGTATAATCATGCCCACGAATTCTTGAGGTGACAATGGAGTATCTAGGTGACATTAGGATTTTGGTTGATTTGTGTCTTAAGGTGTTATTCTAGTACGAACTTTTGAATAGATCGATCCGAAAGAATAACTTTGAGGTGGTTTCGTACCCTACCATAATCTCTTCGTTCGTTCTCTGCTATTAGTGGTTTTGGAGTGACTCTTTGTTGCATGTTGAGGGATAGTTATATGATTCAGTTATGTTATTACTGTTGAGAGAACTTGCACTAGTGAAAGTATGAACCCTATGCCTTGTTTCCTACCATTGCAATACCGTTTACACTCACTTTTATCATTAGTTACCTTGCTGTTTTTATAATTTCAGATTACAAAAACCTTTATCTACTATCCATATTGCACTTGTATCACCATCTCTTCACCGAACTAGTGCACCTATAGAATTTACTATTGTATTGGGTGTGTTGGGGACACAAGAGACTCTTTGTTATTTGGTTGCAGGGATGTTTGAGAGAGACCATCTTCATCCTACACCTCCTACGGATTGATAAACCTTAGGTCATCCACTTGAGGGAAATTTGCTACTGTCCTACAAACCTGTGCACTTGCAGGCCCAACAATGTCTACAAGATGAAGGTTGTGTAGTAGACATCAGTATACAATAACAGAATGCATCCACAACAATTGAACATTGCATTGTAGAATTGAACCAATCCGTTAACTAAACACCACAACTAATGAACCAACCGCTAACTGAGCACCACATTGCAATATGACATACTCGTAATAGAAGATCAGACAGTTAACCAAACCAAGCATGCTTAACATCTTGGAAATAGAGCAATTGTATTTGTTTCTCATGTATTTAGTACAGCCAAATTCGATTTATTTATCACATGGTATACAATAAGAGAATGCAGCCACAACAATTGAATATCGCATTGCAGAATTGAACCAAGCAGTTAACTAAACACCACAACAAATGAACCAAACGGTAACTGAGCACCACATTGCACAATATAACATACTCATAATAGAAGATCAGACAGTTAACCAAACCAAGCATGCTTAACAACTTGGAAATATAGCAATTGGATTTGTTTCTCATGTATTTTGTACAACCAAATTCGATTTATTCCTCACATGGTATACAATAACAGAATGCACCCACAACAATTGAACATCACATTGCAGAATTGAACCAAGTAGTTAACTAAACACCACAACAAGTGAACCAAGCCACAAAAAATGAACCATGCAGTTAACTAAACACCAATTGATCAATATAAAATACTCCTAATAGAAGATTAGACAGTTAAACAAACCAAGCATGCTTAACAGCTTGGAAATATTGCACCCTGAAGAATTGAACATCACATTTGCAGAATTGAACCAAGCAGTTAATTGAACACCACATTGCATGACATATAGAACATATACACTATAGCAGAAGATTGCATGGTAAAAGTAGATAACACAATTCACTAGAATTTGTTAAGGAAAGGAAGTAGGTAGCAAACTGAACATGGGTCCTTATAGTGAGCTAATAAGACAAGCTACTCCTCATTGTCGGAGATATCAATGACGATTGGCTCCTTGGACATGGAAGAGGGCGAGGCATCCGCATCGTGGGTGCCCTCGTTGTAGTGGTGAGTGGCCTGAGCCGCTTCGGGCACCAACCTGCTGGCTCTCGAGATGAGGTCAGCACGCGTGCCGAGAAAACACCTCGTAGTCTTCATCGAAGGCACCGACGGTGGCCTCGAGAAAACGCCACGAACTGTCGTTTAAAGCAGCCAACCGCGTCGCGGCATCGGCGCACGAGGTGTCAATGGTGGACTCGACGGCGAGGTGCTCCTCCAAACTCTGGGGGTCGGCACGAATGGAAGCCATCGCGGCATCGGTGCACATGCGGCCGTGGTTTGTTTCTCCACTGCCAAATGCTTCTTGAGGTCCTGGCTATACTGCGTGCACCATGGCTTAGGCCGACGCTTATTTGGTGGAGGGGTCGGTGATTTGGGTGGAAGGTGTCGCGCACGCACCGGTGATCGGGGCATGTGGGATGTGGAAGGGGGAGGTGGATGGGGGTCGGGTGTGGATTACTTGCCTGGATAGGCGAGGCCGAGCAGCTATAGTTCTCCGCGGCATGTCTGTCCTCATTGAATGACAACGAGCCATCCTCGCTATTGATACAACTTCAACGCATCTATAATATTTGATTGTTCCATGCTATTATATTATCCGTTTTGGATGTTCTATATGCATTAATATGATATTTTATATTATTTTTGGGACTAACCTATTCATCTAGGGCCCAGTGCCAGTTCATATTTTTTTTGTTTTTGAGTTTGGTAGAAAAGAAATACCAAACAGAGTCAACCTTCACGATGATTTTTCTTGAACGAGAAGACAACCATGAGACTTGGAGATGAAGTCGGAGGAGCCATGAGGCGGCCACAAGGACGGGGGCACGCCTAGGGGGTAGGGCGCGCCCCCACCCTTGTGCGCCCCCTGTGCCTCTCCTAACCTAATTCTTTCGCCTATATATTCCCAAATATCCCGAAACCACTAGAGGTATCCAAGAAAACACTTTTCCACCGCCGCAACCTTCTGTACCCGTGAGATCCCATGTAGGGACCTTTTCCGGCACTTTGCCGCAGGGGGATTCGATCACAGAGGGCTTCTACGTCAACTCTATTGCACTTCTGATGAAGCGTGAGTAGTTAACCACAGACCTAAGGGTCCATAGCTAGTAGCTAGATGGCTTCTTCTCTCTCTTTGATTATCAATACCATGTTCTCCTCGATGTTCTTTGAGATCTATTCGATGTAATACTTTTTTCCGGTGTGTTTGCCGAGATCCGATGAATTGTGGATTTATGATCAGCTTATCTATGAATATTATTTGAATCTTCTCTGAATTCTTTTATTTATGATTTGATATCTTTGCAATTCTCTTCGAACTATCGGTTTGGTTTGGCCAACTAGACTCGTTTTTCTTGCAATGGGAGAAGTGCTTAGCTTTGGGTTCAATCTTGTGGTGTCCTTTCCCAGTAACAACAGGGGCAGCAAGGCATGCTATCGTGAATAAAAAGATGGGGTTTTCATCATGTCATCACTACTAGGGAAAACCCCATACACAAAATCTTAGCAACATCGTGGCTCAAAAAGGAGCGCTGCTGCTACTTAGCAGTAGCGCGGGTTTGTAAAACCTGCTACTGACAAGTGTTTAGCAGTAGCGCGCTCGGTGTTACCCGCACTGCTACAAATATCGACCGACAGTGCCCCCCCAAACTCCATTTAGCAGCAGCGCGGTGCCGCGAGCCGCGCTACTGCTACAGCTTTAGTAGTAGCACGGTTTTTCTGAGGTCGCTGCTGCTAATTTTCAAATTGGACACACTTTTTGTCCCGGTTAGCAGTAGCGCTTCTGCCGAAAGTGAGCTGCTGCTACTTTCTTATCAGCAACGCGTTTTACGTCCTGCGCTACTGCTAATCCGCACCAACCCACCACCTTTTCCCCACCCGTCCCCCTCCCCCTCCTCTATTCCCTTTCCCCTACCTCCCACATCCTCCCACTCTCACTCTTCTTCTTCCTCAACACTTCTCCCCCATTACTCTCCCTCTTCTACCTACCTTTCTCTCTCTTCATTACTCCTACCTAACTACACCACCTCCATTAATGCATCTCCTTTCTCTTTTCCTTCCTCCACTAGTTGAAGTTGTCTCCTCCCAAATTAGGTAGCTAGGTAGATGTAGCATTTAGTTAAGTGACCTATTTTCGCCCTAACTAGATCTATCTTTGTCAAGAAGAGCTTTGTGCACTTTTGATCTCCCTACATCATCATCTCCACCGTGTGCTCGATCTCGAGATAGAGGTGATTAAAATTTCATGCTTTTGCAAAATGGAAATATGTTTATGTGTGTGTGATATGTTCGTGGAAATTGTGTGTGTGGCATGAGTTGACGCCAAATTGTGCTTTTGAGTTGCCTATGTTTTTCCGAAATGTTGATTTATTTCCGTTTCGGCGAATTCCGGGCAAACTCTAGATCTATATATGTCCTATTTTTAAGGAAGGTCATGCCGAATTTTTGTATGACTTTGATGCATGCACGCATTTTTATAATCAATTTGTTTATTATTACCATGCATAGTTGACGATGGTCAGTGGAATGATGGTGGACAGGTGGTTGTGGTCGGTGGTGCAGGACATGAAAGAAAATAACTGGACAGAGGTTTTATGTCCGTGTCCAAAATGCAAAGGAATAGTTTGGCTCGACCCCCATGACGATGGTCGTGTCGAAGCACACCTGCTCATGACTGGTTTCATGGATGGCTATACTCGGTGATAATTGAAGATGAGGATGATGATGTTGAGGATGCCGACGGGGTAGGCAATGATGACACGGGCAAGACGAAGAGATGATCGATAATGGCGGCGGGGAAGAGGCCGGACATGGCGGCGGAGAAGGGGCCAGACATGGCGGAGGAGAAGGGGCCGGACATGGCGGCGGAGAGAATGACATGGACTCCACACAGCAGAGTTCGTCAGTACTAAGTTCAATCGTGCGGGACCCTCATGTTCAAGCATTGCTTCGCAAGGAGATGAGTAGTGAGAAATGGTGATAGACTCGAACACTCCATTGTATGATGGTTCTAGAGAGGAGGCTAAGCTGGAGCAACTGGTGGTAGACTCGAACACTCCATTTTATGATGGTTGCAATCCTGAGGTGACCCGCTTGAGTTTCACACTCCAACTCCTGAAGACGAAGGCTAAAAACAAATGGACCGACACTAGCCTCGATGAGCATCTCAAGTACCTAAAGGATGTTCTTCCCACGGGTAATCTATGTCCTAGTAGTGTTGATGAGGCCAAGAAGATCGTGTGCCCTCTTGATCTGCCACACGTTAGATACCATGCATGCATCAACGATTGCGTAATTTATCGGAAGGAGCACACGGAAAAAACAAGCTGTCTGGTGTGCAATGCTTCTAGATACAAGAAGGCCGGGAAGAAATGTCCCCAGAAAGTTGTATGGTACTTATCGATCACTCCCCATCTCCAGAGGTATTTTGTAGATCCCAAGGAAGCAAAGCTAATGCGCTGGCGCGCGGAGAGGAAGAAGCCCGACGATGGAGATGATCCGAAGCTGAGACACGTCAAGGATGGAAGCCAGTGGAGAGCGTTGAACAGCTTCTATCGGTATTTTGAATGTGATGCAAGGAACATCATTCTCGGCGCGTGTACCGATGGCATGAATCCGTTTGGCAACCAGAACACCAACCGTAGCACATGGCCCGTGTTTGTATGGATGTACAACCTCCCCCCTGGTTGTGCATGAAATCGAAGTACATTCACATGAGCATGCTTATTCAAGGGCCGAAACAACCAGGAAATAATATTAATTTGTATCTGGGGCTTCTTCAAGAGGAGTTAGACACGTTATGGAAAACACCGACCAAGACATGGGACGCCAGCAAAGGCGAGTATTTCAACATGAGAGCCGCGCTGATCACGACAGTTTAGGACTATCTCAGTTACGGATATGTGGCAGGCCAGGTGTGCCATGGATATTGCGGATGCATGCGGTGCATGGATGATACGACGTCTCAGCAGCTAACATCAAGGAAAGATGGCGGGTCTGGGAAAATCGTGTACATGGGGCATCGAAGATGGCTCGAACAGGACGACCCGTGGAGAAACCGTGGAGATCTATTCAATGGTCACGCTGAGCATCGAGGACCTCCACGTATGCGGAGCGGTGCCGAAATCGATGAGCTGTTGAAAAACTGGAAGGAGTGCCCCGCGCCGGGAAAGACGATGAGAAAGGCGCCGGAGCCGCTACTGAAGGTATGGAAGACGAGGTCTGTGTTCTGGGACTTGGAGTACTGGCACAAACTCGATACACCTCATTGCCTTGATCAAATGCATATCTGTAAGAATGTCCTTGAGAGCTTGCTCGCAACACTGATGAACATGCCGGATAAGAACAAGGATGGGCCGAAGGCAAGAAAAGACTTGCAAGATTTGAAAATCAGGGAAGATCAGCACATGCCGCCCCGTAAAATGTCAGACGAGACAGAGACGGAGACAGAGGCACGGGAGAAGAAGGGCAAGAAAATAAAGAAAGAGGATTATTGCCCACCTTCTTGCTTCACCTTAAGTCAGGCTGAGATTGATCAATTCTTTAAGTTCCTTACCGGAGTCAAAGTTAGTTCTGGTTACTGTGGAAAGATAAGCAGATATCTAGACATGGACAAGAAAAGGTTCAGCGGGATGAAGTCCCATGACTGTCATGTGATGATCACGCAGATACTACCTGTTGCCCTTAGAGGGATAATGGACAAGCACGTCCGTGACACGCTTATTGGTCTCTACAACTTTTTCGACATCATCTCTCGAAAGTCGATCAATGTGAAGCAGCTCCGCAGGCTACAGGAAGAGATTGTTGTGATACTGAATGAGCATGAGATGTACTTCCCGCCCGCGTTCTTTGACGTGATGCTGCATCTGTGTGTCCATATTGTGGATGACATAATAGACCTGGGCCCGTCATTCCTGCACAACATGATGCCGTTTGAGAGGATGAATGGGATCATCAAAGGATTCGTTCGTAACATGTCCCGTTCGGATGGAAGCATCGTCCAGGGCTATGTGACACAAGAGTGCATCTCTTTTTGTGAGAATTTTCTATATGGAGCAGACCAGCCGCCTGGTGTTAGTGTTGGTTTGCCTGTTAACAAGCACGATGGGAGGCTTGAAGGAGAAGGTCACTGCAACGGTCGCAAGGAACTACACGTGGCATACTCAGATCGATGCAGCGACTTTGACAGAGCAAACTTGGTAGTGCTACAACTCCTAGACGAGGTAGATCCTTTCGTGGCACTTCACAAAGAAATTATCACAAAGAAGTATCGTGACCGGGGAGTATGCAGGACAGACGCCGAAGTTACTAAAGAGCACAACTCCACTTTCCTGCATTGGTTCAAAGAGCATATTATTGCTAATCCCCCGGAGGAGGGCTCTAAGGACGGATTGCTCATATACGCCTTAGCACATGGCCCCTCGCCCAACCTCGAAACCTATCAGGCATATGATATCAACGGATACACGTTCTGCACGGAGGCCAAAGATATGGACAGTGATGGTCAGAACTCAGGGGTGATGATGGAATGCATGACCGGCGTCGACAACGGCGAACTGAACAATTTTATGGAAGGGTCGAGGAGATCTGGGAGCTTGACTACTCTGGACTGCACAACACGACGATGTTCCGTGTCAGATGGGCTAAGAATGTCGAAAGAGAAAACCGGATTTTCACTACCATGAATATACCCGACGCCAAGATCGCTACCGTGAACGCTATCGCAAAAAACGAGCCATGGGTACACGCTAAGCACGTGACACAATGCTTCTTCATAACCGACCCACGCAATCCCAGCCGTGTTGTCATGAGGAGAGGCAAAAGGAACATCATTGGAATGGATGGAGTCGCCAACGAGGAAGACTATGATCAGTACGGCAATCCAATGAGGGAAGATGACGATGATGATGAAGTATACGTCAAAAGAAGAATCAATACTACATTACCTAAGAAAAATCGTACTCTATGGAAAAGGCAAAGTCACTATGAGGGGCTCAATTATTCTTCGACGAACAAGAAGGGAAAGAAGCTGACTCAAAAACGAAAACGTCAACGCTGAGGAACCGCAAGTTATCGGTCAAATGATGTAAACGCTGAGGAACCGTATGTCAATGTTGGGGATAGATTGGTAGGAAAAGACCATCGCTCGTCCCCGACCGCCACTCATAAGGATGCACAAGCCAGGTACACTTCATGTTTCAAATTTGTTACATAACTTTAACCGTACGTGCATGCTACGGGATTTGCAAACTTCAACACAAGTATTTCTCAAATTCATAATCACCCAACTAGCACGTCTTTGATATTATCACCTCCATATCTCAAAACAATTATCAAGCATCAAACTTATCTTAGTATTCAACGCACTCAAAAGAAAGGTTCACATATCTTGAACACCAAGTATATTAATATTAAGCAAACTACCATGCTAATAACGACTCTCAAAATAATCTAAGTGAAGCATGAGAGTTCATCTATTTCTTCAAAATAAAACTACCACCATGCTCTAAAAGATCTAAGTGAAGCACTAGAGCAAAAATTATCACGCTCAAAAGATATAAGTGAAGCACTATGAGCAAAACTATCAAGCTCAAAAGATATAAGTGAAGCACATAGAGTATTCTAACAAATTCCAAATCATGTATGGCTCTCTCCCATTAGAGGATTTCAGATCTTGATACTTCATTCAAACAGCAAGCAAAGCTAAAGAAAACTACAATGCAAGGATAGCACAACTCATGTGAAGAAGCAAAAACTTAGGCTCAACCGATACTAACCGATAGTTGTTGAACAAGAAGGGTGGGATGCCTACAGGGCATCCCCAAGCTTAGATGCTTGAGACTTCTTGAAATATTATCTTGGGGTGCCTTGGGCATCCCCAAGCTTGAACTTTGGTGTCTCCTTAATTCCTCTCATATCATGGTTTCCCTTTTTATCAAAAGCTTCATTCACAACAAACTCAACAAGAACTCGTGAGATAGGTTAGTATAAACCAATGCAAAACCTTATCATTTTCTACTGTAACAAATCACTTAAATAATTATTCAACATTGCATACTAAATTCCTCTGTATATTTAATACTCCTATCATCAAATAGAATCATTAAACAAGCAAACATATGCAAGCAATGCAACCATAACAGCAATCTGTCAAAACAGTATAGTATGTAAAGAATGCAAGAGTATCAATACTTCCCTGACTCCAAAAATTATGAACTAAAATTACCACTATAATAAATTTATCAGAGCTCAATACGCAAAAATATTCAACGTTATACCATGCTCTTACTTTTCTAGGGAATTTTTGCAACAGCGGTAAACTTTCTGTTTTCAAACAGCAACATGGATACTAGCAAAATAAGCATGGCAATGGCTATCCTTGAATTTTTTTATTGAAACTAAAGAAGAAAAACACTATTCTAACTAACACCAAACAATAAACTAACAAAATAAAATGACGCTCCAAGCAAAACACATATCATGTGGTGAATAAAAATATAGCTCCAAGTAGAGTTACCGATGAACGAAGACGAAAGAGGGGATGCCTTCCGGGCATCCCCAAGCTTAGTTGCTTGGTTGTCCTTGAATATTACCTTGGGGTGCCTTGGGCATCCCCAAGCTTAGGCTCTTGCCACTCCTTATTCCATAGTCCATCGACTCCTTACCCAAAACTTGAAAACTTCAACCACACAAAACTCAACACAAAACTCGTAAGCTCCGTTAGTATAAGAAAATAAAACCACCACTTAGATTCTGTAATGAACTCATTATAAATTCATATTGGTGTAATATCTAGTGTATTCTAACTTCTCTATGGTTCATACCACTTAATACTAGCCATAGATTCATCAAAATAAGCAAACAACACATAGAAAACAGAATCTGTCAAAAACAGAACAGTCTGTAGTAATCTGTATAAAACGTATACTTTTGGAACCCCAAAAATTATGAAATAAATTGATGGACCTGAGAAATTTGTCTATTAATCATCTTAAAAAAGAATCAACCTAAAATCACTCTCCAGTAAAAAATGGCAGCTAATCTCGTGAGCGCTAAAGTTTCTGTTTTTCACAGCAAGATCACATAAACTTCACCAAGTCTTCCCAAAGGTTCTACTTGGCACTTTATTGAAACAAAAGCTATAAAACATGATTACTACAGTATAATAATCATGTGGACACACAAAAATAGAAAGGATAAATATTGGGTTGTCTCCCAACAAGCGCTTTTCTTTAATGCCTTTTAGCTAGGCATGGTGATGACAATGATGCTCACATAAAAGATAAGAATTGAAACGTAACGGGAGCATCATGAAGCATATGACTAGCAGATTTAAGTCTAACACACTTCCTATGCATAGGGATTTTGTGAGCAAACAACTTATGGTAACAATAATCAACTAGCATAGGATGGCACAACAAGCATAGCTTCAAGAATTTAAGCACATAGAGAGGAAACTAGACATTATTGCAATTCCTACAAGCATATGTTCCTCCCTCATAATAATTTTCAGTAGCATCATGAATGAATTCAACAATATAACCAGCACCTAAAGCATTCTTTTCATGATCTACAAGCATAGAAAATTTTCTACTCTCCACATAAGCAAACTTCTTCTTTATAGCATACGTATCATCACAATAATCATCATAAATAGGAGGCATGCTTTCATCATAGTAAATTTGCTCATCAAAGCTTGGGGGACAAAAAATATCATCTTCATCAAACATAGCTTCCCCAAGATTGTGGCTTTGCATATCATTAGCATCATGGATATTCAAGGAATTCATACTAACAACATTGCAATCATGCTCATCATATAAAAACATTCTATAGATTTCTTCTTCTAGCACTTGAGCACAATTATCCTTTCCATCATACTCACGCAAGATATTAAAAAGGTGAAGCGTATGAGACAAACTCAACTCCATTCTTTTGTAGTTTTCTTTTATAAACTAGACTGGTGCTAAAACAAGAAACAAAAATATTCCATTGCAAGATCTAGAGATATACCTTCAAGCGCTAACCTCCCCGGCAACGGCACTAGAAAAGAGCTTGATGTCTACTACACAACCTTCTTCTTATAGACGTTGTTGGGCCTGCAAGTGCACAGGTTTGTAGGACAGTAGCAATTTTCCCTCAAGTGAATGACCTAAGGTTTATCAATCCCTAGGAGGCGTAGGATGAAGATGGTCTCTCTCAAACAACCCTGCAACCAAATAACAAAGAGTCTCTTGTGTCCCCAACACACCCAATACAATGGTAAATTGTATAGGTGCACTAGTTCAGCGAAGAGATGAAGATACAAGTGCAAAATAGATGGTAGATATAGGTTTGTGTAATCTGAAATAATAAAAACAGCAAGGTAAGAAGCGGTAAAAGTGAGCGTAAACGGTATTGCAATGATAGGAAACAAGGCCTAGGGTTCATACTTTCACTAGTGTAAGTTCTCTCAACAATAATAACATAGATAGAACATATGACAAGCCCTCAACATGCAACAAAGAGTCACTCCAAAGACACTAATAGCGGAGAACAAACGTAGAGATTATGGTCAGGTACGAAACCACCACAAAGCTATTTTTTCAGATCGATCTATAAAAGAGTTCGTACTAGAATAACACCTTAAGACACAACTCAACCAAAACCCTAATGTCACCTAGATACTCCATTGTCACCTCAAGTATCCGTGGGCATGATTATACGATATGCATCACACAATCTCAGATTCATGCAACCAACATAAAAGTACTTCAAAGAGTGCCCCAAAGCTACTACCGGAGAGTCAAGAACGTGTGCCAACCCCTATGCATAGGTTCCCAAGTGTCAAGAAACCCACAAGTTGATCACCAAAACATACATCAAGTGGATCAATAGAATAACCCATTGTCACCACGGTTATCCCACGCAAGACATACATCAAGTGTTCATAAAAGACTCAATCCGATAAAATAACTTCAAAGGGGAAACTCAATTCATCACAAGAGAGTAGAGGGGGAGAAACGTCATAAGATCCAACTACAATAGCAAAGCTCGGGATACATCAAGATCGTGCCATAGAGGAACACGAGAGAGAACACGAGAGAGAGAGAGATCAAACACATAGCTACTGGTACATACCCTCAGCCCTGAGGGTGTGAACTACTCCCTCCTCGTCATGGAGAGCGCCGGGATGATGAAGATGGCCTCCGGTGATGGGATCCCCCTCCGGCAGGGTGCCGGAATAGGGTCCCGATTGGTTTTTGGTGGCTACAGAGGCTTGCGGCGGCGGAACTCCTGATCTATTTTCTGTTCTGGAAGTTTTAGGGTACGTGGGTATATATGGGTGCAGGGGGTACGTCGGTGGACCCCCGGGATGCTCACGAGGTAGGGGGGCACGCCCAGGGGGGGCTCCACCCTCGTGGGCAGCCCGGGACTCCCCTGGCGTGAACTCCAAGCCCATCAGGTTGGTTTGCTTCCAAAATTAATTTCTCCAGTTGATTTCGTTCCGTTTTGACTCCGTCTGATATTCCTTTTCCTCGAAAGACTGAAATAGGCATAAAACAGCAAATCTGGGCTAGGCCTCCGGTTAATAGGTTAGTCCCAAAAATAATATAAAAGTGGATAATAAAGCCCAATATTGCCTAAAACACTAGATAAAGTAGCATGGAGCAATAAAAAATTATAGATACGTTGGAGACGTATCAGGTACTGACGCCGACATCGACACCGACGGCACCGACACCGATGGCGGCGCCGAGCCCGGTGGGGAAGGTACCGGCGGGGAAGATACCGGCGGGGAAGGTACCGGCGCCGATGCCGCTGCCGAAAAGATGAAGCATAAGAAGCAGAGGATACGAAAACCTAACAAACTAGGGATTGGACGGCTTGTGATCACAAAGATGGCACCTGGCAAGTTTGAGCCATTAGAGCCGGAAGAACCTCGCAAGTGCTATGGGAACCAAGTAGGATGCATCCTACGGGAATGCGCGAGCATCAACGACGATGACTTAAGGAGTAAAGAACATTTGACGTAGTTGCTCCTGACGGTTGCACAAGAGATTCAAGTTCCCTAACCGATGATAACATAGAACACCCGTGGGATGATTCGAAGATGAAAAAGATTAACAATCACGCCACGGGCATGTTCAACAATGATTTGGCCTCCTGGAAAGGGAGGGTGAAACGAGCTATTGAGGCTGAGGAACCCCTGTCCAAGATTCTGGAGGAAAATCCGACACTTACGGAAGAGGAGTTCGAAAAGTTCAAGGACACTTGCGCTACTGAGGCAGCCAAGGCTAAGGCTGCAAAATTCAAGAGCCTTCAGCAAAGGAACACGGGGAAGCATCGCCTCAGAAGCCGTGGATACCTCGGCAAAAGGCCCATATGGGATAAGGAGGACGCGGAACATGAAGCCACGGGTCTCCCAGACCCCTTCGTGAAGTTCACCAACCCCTTGGAGCATGACATCATCAGGGCCCGCTACAAGTGGGACAAGGAGAAAAAGGTTTTTTACATGGACCAGATGGCGAGGAAATTGATTAGACTACTAGAGAAGCATCACCAGCTTGCAGCCGAAAGCCTTACTTGTCCGATGAGGCCCAAATGGGACACCCCTCTCAACCGGGCCTTGAACGAACTTAAGGGACTCCCTTTGGGCCAGCGGCCGCAATATGGTCGTGTGCACGGCGCTGGAGACGGCGCCACGTGGAAGGTGCTTTACATCGAGGGCCCGGAGGCCAAGAAGCAGAAAAAGAAGTTTAGTCAGGCGGACATCAACGCGAAGGTGAAGCTTGCGGCCAAGAAAAAAGCAGGTGAGGACGCGGAAAAAACTGCCGAGGAGAAAAATGAGTTGCTATAGCAGGTAGTCAATGAAAATGTAACTGCCTGCAGCAATGATTTTGCTACTAACTTGGTTCCAGCTATCATCAACTGGACGAAGGAAAATCCGGACAAGACGGTACATGATTTCCCAATGCCCAGTTTCGTCGGGAGCAACTCTATGAACAACAACAACACCGCACCATCACTTGCTCACGCAACCGGGCCTCCTCTCGCGGTCGCTCCCGCTCATAGCAGCTCGTCCTCAGTCTCTGGGATGCTAGGTGGGCCTTCGTCTTTGGTTGAGCTCGACACCGTCACGGTAATTACATGTCTCCGCCTACGCAATTACCAGCTCCTGTAGTGCCGAGTGAGTACTGGCTGATGTAATCGGTCCTATAGAACAGCGAATGGATGATGAGAGGGAGGTCAACCCTATGGGTTTCCTCAATACAAACGCGTATGACTGTGACATAGATATGATGAGTCAACCATATGACGAATCGGGCTATCAGCATGCTAATGAGGATATGGATGATATGCCCGGGCAGGAAGGTCGTTGGAAGGATTGCAAAAAGTCTCTCTTCATGAATTCCTCACAGGACACGCCTGAAGATGTCGCCTCAACACAGGCTCAACTAGCCGGGGGTTGTACAGTTCTTAGCTCGGGAACCCTGGGGCAGGGGTTAAGGAAGAGTCTGGAAGGTGTGGCCAAGAAAAAGGAGAGGAAGAGATCGGGGAAGATAAGTGCCTCCAAACAAGCCAGAGCACAAAGTAGCCAGACAATGCATTCTGAAGAGCGTGTACCCGTGAAAGGTGCGACCATGTTCTATCTCACGGGCGAGCCGATGCTGCCGCCGAAACCGGTCGAGGCACTATCAGGGGGTTTCAGGAGACTACACGACCATGTGCTGTCGACTAAGAAAAGCCTACTAGCCTCAAAGGATCCAGGATATCCGACATACGCGACTCGTGTGCCTGAGGGGAAGTGCTACGTCGAGACACGGCCCGCAGAGGTGTTCTTCCTGTGGTTTGAACATATCTTTGAGATGTTTCTGACATGGCGGCTCAATTTTACAATCGTCCGCCTTTTTGCGCTACATATGAGCTCCGTCATGAAGAGTGAAGAAGTCTCGCATATCTGTGGGGTGGATCCGTACTACATGGACGAGTCTTTCTTTAGTCTCGGCGACTTTGAGCGTGAAACTGCTAGGGAGTACCTCCAAAACTTCATGGTACAGAATAAGGACCGGAAAATTGTCCTCATGCCTTATCATCCAAAGTAAGTCAGTTCCGGACAACCCTTTCGTACATTTCAATCATTCCTTCTCTCTCATATGGGGAATAATTTGAGGTGTCTTTTCCCACAACAGCAGTAGCGCCGTCCTTATCGTTCTTTACCTGCAAGTCTCCCACGCCGTGTGTTTTGACCCTTCCAGAGACTACGAGAAAAAAGACTACACCCACATAATGAATATTGTAGATGATGCTCTCCAAGGCTTCAACATTAGAGGTGGCCACATGCAAATCAGGAAAGAAAGGAACAAGAAGATGTGTTTCGTGCATAAAACTCACTTCTCCTACATCCATGTCCCAAAACCAAGCAAGAAGGATGGATTCTACATCGTCCATCTCATGATTCAGTTCAACACGGATCACCAAAAGCTTCACATGAGAAGCAGAAATGATGATCATATCCACAAGTGGCTAGAATCTCATGGAGAAGTGGATTATAAACTTAGAGATGACTTCTTTCGCATCCAAAGGGACATTGCGACGATCATCATGAAAGAAGTCGTCGATGAGAAGGGGATGTTCCACCACGGCCCTGTATCACGAGCTGACGTCCGAACACACATAGGCATGCAACGTCTAGATCTCACGCCGTTCAAGAAGCTAGGGTCTATCCTCGATGATATGGAAGGATGGAACTTCTAGTGATTTATGATGCCGATGATGATGATATGTGTCGATTGAACTTGTATACTTTTTGTAGCGATGAAACTTTGTGATGTCCAGGGTCCCAGCCGAACTTGCGTAACGCTACTTTGTTAGTTTGCGTATGATGACCTGCGTACCTCCAGTTAATTAGTTTGTGTACTATATGTTGCATCTAGTTGCTATCCCTTTCTTTTTCGGTGTTGCTCTAGTATATTTTGTTGCATATATATGATTGTACATCCTCTTTATGAACATGCATCTCTAACAGGTACCTAGTTTCTTGATGGCGAGATGGAAATGCTATGTCGTGTACAAAGGGAAGGTTCCGGGTGTACAACGAAAGTGGCACTGAGTGTCGGTGAAGTGAATGGGTTCTCGGGCGCCTACCATAAAGGCTTAAAAAGCAGACAAGAAAGAGAAGCTAGTTACTTGAGGTTCACGCTTGCGCAAGAGAGGACTCGTAACCGCCGCCTCATGTACTGCATAGTTCCGCTCTCCCTCATAGTGATAGCTCTTCTCGCGTATACCTTTGTTTAGATGGATGACGTTGTAGTTGCAAGTATTCGAGACTTGCATGTATAGCTATTTTCGAGATGATGACAAGATACCACTTTGTGTTAGATGATGATTATGATGAGACTATTTGTATGTATATGCTATGATTACATTTGTGGTCTCGGAGGCATGTGTGTGTGTATCATGATGACATGTGTATGTGTATCATGATGACATTTGTATGTGCTAAAGATTCTTCTATAAAGCCTGTTCAAATACAAAACAAATATGCACAAAAAATATATTAAAATTAGCAGTAGCGAGTGGAGAAAAGTTAGCGGCAACGCGGTAGTATCAGTAGCGCGCACATGGGAAGCACGCTATAGCTATTAGCAGTAGCGAGCTCCACAGAAGAATGCTGGTGCTACACTTGTATATCAGTAGCGCGGGCGCGCACGCTCTGCTGCTATGGTTTAGCTGTAGCGCCTTATTAGTAGCGCCGCCTCCCGCGCTACTGATAACCCTAAAACCCGCGCTGCTGCTAGGCTTTTCCCGAGTAGTGCATCATACTTAATGCGTTACTCCGTTCTTAATGAACTTCATACTCTAGATGTATGCTGGATAGCGGTCGATGTGTGGAGTAATAGTAGTAGATGTAGAATCGTTTCGGTCTACTTGACACAGACGTGATGCATATATTCATGATCACTGCTTAGATATCGTCATAACTTTGCACTTTTCTATCAATTGCTCAGCAGTAATTTGTTCACCCACCGTATTATTTTCTATCTTGAGAGAAGCATCTAGTGAAATCTATGGCCCCTGGGTCTATTTTCCATCATATAAGCTTCCGATCTATCATATTAGTTTTTGATCTACTATTTTGCAATCTTTGACTTTACGATCTATAAACCAAAAATACCAAAAATATTTACTTTATCGTTTATCTATCTCTATCAGATCTCACTTTTGCAATTAATCATGAAGGCTTTGACAACCCCTTTATCGCATTGGGTGCAAGTTCTTTGATTGTTTGTGCGGGTATTCGGTGATTTGTGCGTTGTCTGCTACTGGATTGATACATTGGTTCTCAAACTGAGGAAAATACTGATTTCTACTTTGCTGCATCACCCTTTCCTCTTCAAGGGAAAAAACAACGCAAGCTCAAGATGTAGCAGCTATCGCCGTCATCTCCATTGTAATCGTTATCCCGATCCATCTGTACATATGCAAATATAGTCTTTTATCAATTCAAAAATCACGTAACATAACTACAAATATAATCATAATATGAATATATCTCCTAGTCTGGGGAGGCGATGGCCAACAACGTTTACACTACAAAAAAATTACACTTCCGTGATGATACGTGTTTGTCACAGTAGGTCGCGTTTTCTGTTATGCATGTACATCCATGATGATTTTCTGACAGAATCAAGATAGTCATACCTGTGCTGTCGTAGAAGTTTTCCATGACATTACCAAAATTATCATCACGGAAGTGTCCACATCCATGACGATAAACCGCGCGTCATAGAAGTGCTTTCGTCAAGGGTGACCAACACGTGGCATCCACCGTAACGGGACGTCGTTAACCGCCATTAACCTATAGGGTCCGGTTTTTGGATCCGATAACCCGCTAACAGCCACGACCAATGCCGATTTTCCACGTGTAAATTTCTCATTGGCTGACGGATCCACGCGCTAGCTCCGCGTTGGCACATGTGTCACTCATCCAACGGTCGAGATGGGCCTATGATATGTTGACACGTGGACCGGCCCAAAAGTGGCCCATAAAGTTTAAATGGGCTGGCCCAACTGAAGGACCATATGATTTAGCGAACCATAATGGGCCGGCCCAGCTAAAGGCCCACAAGATTTTGCAGACCATAATGGGCCGACCCAGCTAAAGGCCCACAAGATTTTGCGGACCACAATGGGCCGGCCCAGCTAAAGGCCCACAAGATTCTGCAGACCATAATGGGCCGGCCCAGCTAAAGGCCCAACATTCTCTGTCAAATCGGCCCATCAACGGCCTGTCCTAAACTTGTCATCAACGCGGCCCATGGTCACTTCTGGCCCGTTAACAGTCCGCTAAGTAATTGGGCTGAATTACGGCCCGGTGTATTTCCGGCATATTAAAGGTTTGGGCCCATTTATAGGCCATCAAAACTTTCGGCCCATAAACGACCGTGAAGGATTTGGGTCATATTCGGCCATGTCTGACATTCGTCCTGTTAGAGGCCCACTATAGATTTGGGCCACTTTCGGGCTGTTTCCATTTTCATCCTGTTAATGCCGGACGAAAACCATGGGCCATATGTGGCCCAACGTCATATTGGTATCATTAATGGCCCATATAAAAATGACGATAAACTATCCCGACCAAAGTTTCGGCCTGTTAAAGGCCCGTGTATTAGGTCGGAGCATTTATGGCCCGTCTGAATTTCGGCCTGTCAAAGATCCGCATCGTAAATGGGCCACCATTTCGGCCTACTAAGACCAGTGGGTTATTTGGCACAATCAGGGGCCAATCGCACTTTCGTTCTATTAAAGGCCAATGTTTACACCTGTAAGCGGCCATCGAGATATTTACACCTGTAAGCGGCCAATTTTTACCGAGGGCCCAAATTATGTTTAAGCCTGTTAAAGGCCCACTATGGGCACATGCCTACCAGAAAAATAGGAAAGCTTATGCTGATTTAGGCCCATTTATTTTTAGTGGGCTACATGCCAATTTCGGCCCGTAATCGTTTTTAGCCCAATTGGAATGGGCCCGACGAATGTTGGCATGTTGGGCTCCTACGAAGCTTTCGGCCGAATACATTACTAAGATAAACCTGCACTATACAAAAATAGCATCGCAATTACTGCAGCCCGTGGCAGCATCATAAATGTTGTATCACAACAAGATAAATTCCAACCATACAACAAAAGGCCTGTTGGCATAAAGTTTACAGTCCTTCCTGATAAAAGCACCATCAGATGTATAGAAGCACATATCATTTTACCTGAGTGCTAATGTTTCAGGCTGTAGAATCTGATGGAGAAGCACGATCTTCACCTTTTTCCGCCATTGCTCTTGAACAACGAAGCGAATGTCTGATAGTCTGGTTTCAAAAGCATTCATATCTTGACGACATTTGTCAACCACTATTCTTGCTTCCGAAACGATGTCCATTATGGATTGGACTTGTGTCTGGAGCACAGATATATCACTTTGTCTAGCAGGAAGATTTTGTACAGTAGGCGATTTGGACGAGGTTACCTTGACAACCAACCCAGAATTACACAGGAAGGTGCTTTTTGCACTGTTAGTGGAGAGATACTGACGCACTGCAACAAGAGGTGACATTGTGCCTGTGGTAGCCTCGTCACCTTCAGGTGGTTGTGGCTGTTCAATCATTTGTTCCATAGCTTCCTGAAAATTTGAAGTTGTAGATTAGTGTACCAGATAAGTTACTAATGAGACAAGAACAAACAAAGTAGGCTAAATGTTTATACATAACTTATTTTGGTGAACTACTGTAATACATTAGCATGTATTGTAGTGCCAACTACATAATAAAATCACTTTCAAAACATATGTCCATGTAGCATGCCTACTGTATTGTCTATTTCCTCACATTCGTTGATATCTAAGGATAAAGAGACATGGTTTAAAGTAGGATGAACATAGTATGACATCATTCATATCATGGGCAAACAGATATAAAACAAACAGGCTATTTTATCATTGTGTGCGCACGTGAACATAACAACTGGATTACAGATCAAGACCAAAAGAATATCCTTCATCTCTTTTAAACCATGTAAGGTGAAATGATACGTTAAGACAACTGTGTATAAAAGTGAACAAGGTAGCCGACATTGGCTGCAAACCAAGTAGTTAAATGAACACATCACAGTACCAATCAGTTCAAGGAAGGAGGAGTAAGGACTTACAACAGCGGCTTGAACTAGTGTGCTCATGCCCTTCATCTTGCTGGTGTGGCAATCCTTGAATATTTGCACTGCATTTGGTTTAGGTTCTTTTTGGTCCGCACTGGCTTTCCTCTGTATTTGGAACAAGTCAATATAGATACGATAACATGGCACAAAAAAATAAGGAAGTAGCAGCTATTTACAAGAGCCTCGCAGTGTGCAATATAGCGATGAGATCCTGTTGTCTGTTGGAATTTCACTTTAGAATGGTTGGTTTTGTTCTTGTAGCGACCTGACCCAAAATCGGTCAAGTCTCTGTGTCTGTACCATCCCAAGATCATGCTGGCACTCACAGTACATTGATGAAATAAACAAAGTTCAATCACACCTGAATTTATTACACGATTCTCATATCGAGTCTTTATTACAATAGAATAAATTCGGCCGAAGGCCAACTCATGAGAAATAAACTAAGTAAAGCTACGGAAGCGTAGAAGAATAGCGAGTCCATCCGACTCCAAAGGGCAATCGCCAAGCGCCGGAGCGTAGCCTCACTCTGATCGGAATAAACCTACGCAACATAAGACGCGTTGCAGCCGTGTAGGTCAGCATTTTGAATATGCCGCAAGTCATGAAGAGAGAAACAGTAATAAAATTACTAACACTATATGCAATTCGGTGGGGCTCTAAGTTTCATCATTTTATGAAAAGCCAGTTTTCCCTACAATAAGGTCTTGTTTGCAATTACTACGAAATTGTTGGTAGTTATTGAGATGGTTCCGCCAACCAATGTCTCATTCCCAAATTATTAAGTAATAACCCTCAATTAAATTATTAATTTCAGTGTTGAGATTTCGAAATACTCCAAGTTCCAGAGGCTCAAATGTCCGTAACCAGGGACACGGCTAATCGATTAGATCTTTTCTCTGCAGAGGTTTGCACACTTTACCCGCAAGAATCGTTCCCTCCTTTTAAGTCTTCGCACTTCAGAGGGTTTGAAGACGGGACGAACGAAACAGGGTCTTCCGAAGAGTTCCTCTGGCCACTGCCGGTGCCCATCCAATCCTACCGTTCTTCTACATCTCGTAGCACCGTCCGGCCAGAGTCACACCTAGGGTCGACCAAGCCAGAGCCCATAATGGCTTGCGGCTGCATAGGTAAGCTTCCGGTCAATGGGGTATCCATCCGTCTCTTCGTGGCTGGGTGAAGCTTTCCGCAAGATGTCATGGCGCTTCTCCATGCATCCCGGCCAACCACTGGATTCTCCAGGGTGCCCGTCAACCGTCCTCCACCCAGTAGTGAATTTCTAAGTCCATCTTGATCTTGAAGTCATAGGGGTGTCATCATCTTTAAGACTCTCACATCTCCCTTATGAATTCACTCAACCAACCCCGTCTACGAGCATAGCAAAAATAAACTACTTCGTCCCGGGTCATGGTAACAAGGGGAATTGGTTCATCCTACCTCATGATACTACTCAAGAACATAACTTCGAAATTTCACCTACTGCATGCATGGTGGGGAGGTAATTCTAATGCAATAAAAATCATAGGTATTGTAAAGAAAACATGATCAATGACTTGCCTTGCTGACGATCCTCGTAAGCTAGGGACTCGTAGTAGCAAGCTTCGCACTGGAAACTCTACCGAGACAAACAATAATTCACAATAAGCATATAGTATATGATCACTTACATAACAGCATAGTAACATAACACACCAAAACAAACGAATCAAAACCCAAAGGAAAACTCAAGAAATCCAACTCAAAGTTTTCCTACTTCAAGCAACAACTAAAAATAGTTTTATATAACAAAGATTTTCTCAACATAACCTAAGCATGGGTTTTTGTTAACTTAACAGAAAAGAATGCATTAAGCAACTAGGAGCAAAAAGGAATCAATTTAAAAGCTATTATAAAACTCCTATTAGGCCTAAAGCAAATTTTAGTAGGAAAAATAAAATAAAAGTTTTATTTATTATAAATAAAAGTTCATGCTCTAAAGTGACAGAAACTAACCTAGAATAATCAATCACATGTGAAAAATAAATTTATTTGCTAATTAAAATAATAGGATAACGGTAGCTAGTTAATTAATTAAGAATAGCATGATTCTGCTAGAAACTTTTTTTTATTAATCCTAAAATGCCCAAATTAATTCCTACGGTTAGGCAATGTCAAAACAAAGTTGGGACAAAATGAATCATTAAAAAATAATTTTCCTAACTCATTTTATAGCAGATTAACTATTCTGACTAAATCTAAAATAAAGCAATTTTAAATAATTTTAACATAGCTAATTATATATTCTACAGAAACTATAAGAAATTTTCAAACAAACAAAAAAATAATCACTTAAAAATAGTAAGTAGATTAAAAGATATGAATTTTTCAAATCTGAAACTATTCTGTTAAAACAGAAAACGAAAATAAAAGAAAAATGGCCTAATGGGCCTAACTAACGCATACAATGTAATATAACTAAATGGGCCCTAGGGTTAAACGAATCGGGCCGGTCTAAATAAAACCCTAACTTAAAATTAAACCGAACTAACCGGGAAAAACCCGTTCACTAATTGACCTAATAAAACCCATACCTCTTGGGGTTCTAATCTAGACCGTCGAGATTAGATCGGACTGGGAGGAAACTCCGGTGACTTACCGGAGATCGACGGCGGCGGCGGCTCGGGCGGCGAGTGCGTCGGCGTCTCCGGTGGTCGGGGGCATCGGCGGAGTGCTCCGGTGGGTGCGGCGCGACGAGGAGGTGAGTCTGGTGGAGTTGGTGGAGCTCGGGGTGGGCTAGGGCGTCGGCGGCGAGGTAAATGGCGGCGGCGGCGTTCGGGTTACTCCGGTGAGCGCTGCAGCGAGGGAGAGTGGGTCGGGCGAGGGGGCGAGGGGGGGAATGGGATGCGGGTGAAGGAAATATGCCCTAGAGGCAATAATAAAGTTATTATTTATTTCCTTATATCATGATAAATGTTTATTATTCATGCTAGAATTGTATTAACCGGAAACATAATACATGTGTGAATACATAGACAAACAGAGTGTCACTAGTATGCCTCTACTTGACTAGCTCGTTAATCAAAGATGGTTATGTTTCCTAACCATAGACATGAGTTGTCATTTGATTAACGGGATCACATCATTAGGAGAATGATCTGATTGACATGACCCATTCCGTTAGCCTAGCACTTGATCGCTTAGTATGTTGCTATTGCTTTCTTCATGACTTATACATGTTCCTGTAACTATGAGATTATGCAACTCCCGTTTACGGAGGAACACTTTGGGTGCTACCAAACGTCACAACGTAACTGGGTGATTATAAAGGAGTACTACAGGTGTCTCCAAAGGTACATGTTGGGTTGGCGTATTTCGAGATTTGGTTTTGTCGCTCCGATTGTCGGAGAGGTATCTTTGGGCCCTCTCGGTAATGCACATCACTATAAGCCTTGCAAGCAATGTAGCTAATGAGTTAGTTACGGAATGATGCATTACGTAACGAGTAAAGAGACTTGCCGGTAACGAGACTGAACTAGGTATTGGATACCGACGATCAAATCTCGGGCAAGTAACATACCGATGACAAAGGGAACAAAGCATGTTGTTATGCGGTTTGACCGATAAAGATCTTCGTAGAATATGTAGGAGCCAATATGGGCATCCAGGTTCCGCTATTGGTTATTGACCGAGAATAGTTCTAGGTCATGTCTACATAGTTCTCGAACCCGTAGGGTCCGCACGCTTAAGGTTTCGATGATAGTTATATTATGAGTTTATGAGTTTTGATGTACCGAAGGAGTTCGGAGTCCCGGATGAGATCGGGGACATGACGAGGAGTCTCGAAATGGTCGAGACGTAAAGATCGATATATTGGACGACTATATTCGGAGTTCGGAAATGTTCCGAGTGATTCGGGTATTTTTCGGAGTACCGGAGAGTTACGGGAATACGTATTGGGCCTTATTGGGCCATACGGGAAAGAAGGAAAAGGGCCTCAAGGGTGGCTGCACCCCTCCCCTTGGTCTGGTCCGAATTGGACTAGGGAAGGGGGGCGCCCCCTTCCTTCCTTCTCCTTTTCCCTTCCCTTTCCTTCCCTCCTACTCCTACTACATGGAAGGTTTCCTAGTTGGACTAGGAAAGGGGAATCCTACTCGGTGGCAGTAGGACTCCCCTAGGGCGCGCCATAGAGAGGGCCGGCCCTCCCCTCCTCCACTCCTTTATATACAGGGCAGGGGGCACCCCATGGACACACAAGTTGATCTACAGATCATTCCTTAGCCGTGTGCGGTGCCCCCCTCCACCATATTCCACCTCGGTCATATCGTCATGGAGCTTAGGCGAAGCCCTGCGCCGGAGAAGTCATATCGTCAGCGAGCTTAGGCGAAGCCCCGCGCCGGAGAAGTCATATCGTCAGCGGAGCTTAGGCGAAGCCCTCGTCGGTGAAGCATCATCATCGTCACCACGCCGTCGTCCGACGGAACTCATCCCGACACTTTGCCGGATCGGAGTCCGGGATCGCCATCGAGCTGAACGTGTGCAGAACTTCGGAGGTGCCGTGACGTTCGGTACTTGGATCGGTCGGATCTTGAAGACGTCTGACTACATCAACCGCGTTGTTATAACGCTTCCGCCACGGTCTCACGAGGGTGCGTGGACATACACTCTCCCTCTCGTTGCTATGCATCACCATGATCTTGCGTGCGTAGGAAATTTTTGAAATTACTACGTTCCCCAACAAAGTGGCATCGAGCCTGGTTTTATGCATTGATGTCATATGCACGAGTAGAACACAATTTAGTAGTGGGCGATACAAGTCATAATGCATACCAGCATGTCATACTTTGGTTCAGCGGTATTGAGAGATGAAGCGGCCCTGACCGACATTACGCCAGACGCTTACGCGAGACTGGTTTCACCGTTACGAGCACTCGTGCTTAAAGGTGGCTGGCGGGTGTCTCTCTCTCTCACTTTAGTTGAACCGAGTGTGGCTACGCCCGGTCCTTGAGAAGGTTAAAACGGAGTCTATTTGACGAAGTATCGTTGTGGTTTTAATGCGTAGGTAAGAACGGTTCTTGCTCAGCCCGTAGCAGCCACGTAAAACTTGCAACAACAAAGTAGAGGACGTCTAACTTGTTTTTGCAGGGCATGTTGTGATGTGATATGGTCAAGACGTGATGCTATATTTTATTGTATGAGATGATCATGTTTTGTAACCGAAGTTATCGGCAATGGCAGAGCCATATGGTTGTCGCTTATTGTATGAAATGCAACGCATACGTAATTGCTTTACTTTATCACTAAGCGGTAGCGATAGTCGTAGAAGCAATAGATGGCGTAAACGACAACGATGCTACGATGGAGATCAAGGTGTCGCGCCGGTGACGGTGGTGATCATGACGGTGCTTCGAAGATGCAGATCACAAGCACAAGATGATGATGGCCATATCATATCACTTATATTGATTGCATGTGATGTTTATCCTTTATGCATCTTATTTTGCTTTGATTGACGGTAGCATTTTAAGATGATCTATCATTAAAATTATCAAGTAGTGTTCTCCCTAAGTATGCACCGTTGCCAAAGTTCGTCGTGCCGAGACACCACGTGATGATCGGGTGTGATAAGCTCTCGTCCATCTACAACGGGTGCAAGCCAGTTTTGCACACGCAGAATACTCAGGTTATACTTGACGAGCCTAGCATATGCAGATATGGCCTCGGAACACGGAGACCGAAAGGTCGGCGTGAATCATATAGTAGATATGATCAACATAAGATGTTCACCATTGAAAACTACTCCATCTCACGTGATGATCGGTTATGGTTTAGTTGATTTGGATCACGTGATCACTTAGATGACTAGAGAGATGTCTGTCTAAGTGGGAGTTCTTAAGTAATATGATTAATTGAACTTAAATTTATCATGAACTTAGTCCCGTAGTATTTTGCAAATTATGTTGTAGATCAATAGCTCGCGTTGTTGCTTTCATATGTTTATTTTCATATGTTCCTAGAGAAAATTGTGTTGAAAAATGTTAGTAGCAATGATGCGGATTGGATCCGCGATCCGAGGTTTATCCTCAATGCTGCACGTAAGAATTATGTCCTTAATGCACCGCTAGGTGACAGGCCTATTGCAGGAGCGGATGCAGGCGTTATGAACGTTTGGCTAGCTCAATATGATGACTACTTGATAGTTTAGTGCACCATACTTAACGGCTTAGAATCGGGACTTCAAAGACGTTTTGAGCGTCATGGACCATATGAGATGTTCCAGGAATTGAAGTTAATATTTCAAGCAAATACCGAGTTGAGAGATATGAAGTCTCCAACAAGTTCTATAGCTAAAAGATGAAGGAGAATCGCTCAACTAGTGAGCATGTGCTCAGATTGTCTGAATACTTCAATCGCTTGAATCAAGTGGGAGTTAATCTTCCAGATAAGATAGTGATTGACAAAATTCTCTAGTCACCATCACTAAATTACTAGAACTTCGTGATGAACTATAGTATGCAAGGGATGACGAAACGATTCCCGAGCTCTTAGTGATGTTGAAATCAACGAAGGTAGAAATCAAGAAAGAGCATCAAGTGTTGATGATTGACAAGACCACTAGTCTCAAGGAAAAGGGCAAAGGGAAGAAGGGGAACTTCAAGAAGAGCGGCAAGCAAGTTGCTGCTCGAGTGAAGAAGCCCAAGTCTGGACCTAAGCCTGAGACTAAGTGCTTTTGCTGAAATGGAACTGGTCACTAGAAGCGGAACTACCCCAAGTATTTGGCGGATAAGAAGGATGGCAAAGTGAACAAAGGTATATTTGATATACAGATCATTGATGTGTATTTCACTAGTGTTCGTAGTAACCCCTCGGTATTTGATACTGGTTCAGTTGCTAAGAGTAGTAACTTGAAAGCAGGAGTTGCAGAATGAACAGAAACTAGTTGAAGGGAAGTGACGATGAGTGTTGGAAGTAGTTCCAAGATTGATTTGATCATCATCACACACTCCCTATACTTTCGGGATTAGTGTAGAACCTAAATAAGTGTTATTTGGTGTTGAGCATAAATATGATTTGATCATGTTTATTGCAATACGGTTATTCATTTAAGTAAGAGAATAAATTGTTGTTCTGTTTACATGAATAAAACCTTATATGGTTACACACCCAATGAAAATGGTTCATTGGATCTCGATCATAGTGATACACATATTCATAATATTGAAACCAAAAGATGCAAAGTTAATAATGATAGTGCAACTTATTTGTAGCACTGCCGTTTAGGTCATATTGGTGTAAAGCGCATGAAGAAAACTCCATGCTGATGGACTTTCGGAATCACTTGGTTATGAATCATTTGATGCTTGCGAACCGTGCCGCTTTGGGCAAGATGACTAAAACTCCGTTCTCCGAACAATGGAACAAGCTCTTGACTAATTGGAAATAATACATACCGATGTATGCGATCCAATGAGTGTTGATGCTCGTGGCAAGTATCATTATTTTCTGACTTTCACAAGATGATTTGAGCAGATATGGGTATATCTACTTGATGAAACATAAGTCTGAAATAGTTGAAAGGTTCAAAGAATTTCAGAGTGAAGTGGAAAAATCATCGTAACAAGAAAATAAAGTTTCCGCGATCTGATCGCGAAGACAAATAATTGAGTTACGAGTTTGGTCTTCAATTAAAATAATGTGGAATAGTTTCACAGCTCACGCCACCGAACACCACAATGTTATGGTGTGTCCGAACGTCGTAACCGCACTTTATTGGATATGGTGCGATCTATGATGTCTCTTATCGGTTTACCACTATCATTTTGGGGTTATGCATTAGAGACAGCTGCATTCACGTTTAATAGGGCACCATCTAAAATCCGTTGAGACGACACCATATGAACTATGGTTTAACAGTAAACCTAAGCTGTCGTTTCTTAAAAGTTTGGGGTTGTGATGCTTATGTGAAAAAGTTTTCACATAAGCATCACAACCCAAATCGGAGAAGTGCGTCTTCATAGAATACCCAAAGGTAACTATTGGGTACACCTTATATCACAGATCCGAAGGCAAGTTTTTCGTTGCTAAGATGGATCCTTTCTAGAGAAGAAGTTTCTCTCGAAAGAAGTGAGTGGGAGGAAAGTAGAACTTGATGAGGTAATCTGTACCTTCTCCCTTATTTGAAAGTAGTTTATCACGAAACCAGTTTCTGCGATATCTACACCAAATAGTGAGGAAGTTGATGATGTTGATCATGAAACTTCAGATCAAGTTACTACAGAACCTCGTAGATCAACCAGAATAAAATCCGCACTAGAGTGGTACGGCAATCCTGTTCTGGAAATCATGCTACTAGATCATGATGAACCTACGAACTATGAAGAAGCGATGGTGAGCCCAGATTCCGTAAAATGGCTTGAGGCCATGAAATCTGAGATGGGATCCATGTATGAAAACAAAGTGTGGACTTTGGTTGACTTGCCTGAGGGTCGGCAAGCAATAGAAAACAAGTGGATCTTCAAGAAGAAGACTGACGCTGACGGTAATATTGCTCTCTACAAAGCTCGACTTGTCGCAAAGGGGTTTAGACAAGTTCAAGGGATTGACTACGATGAGACCTTCTCACCCGTAGCGATGCTTAAGTCTGTCCGAATCATGTTAGCAATTGCCGCATTTTATGATTATGAAATTTGGCAAATGGATGTAAAGACCGCATTCCTGAATGGGTTTACGGAAGAAGAGTTGTATATGATGCAACCGTAAGGTTTTATCGATCCAAAGGAGCTAACAAAGTGTGCAAGCTCCAGCGATCCATTTATGGACTGGTGCAAGCATCTCGGAGTTGGAATAAACGCTTTGATAGTGTGATCAAAGTATTTGGGTTTATCTGAGACTTTTGGAGAAGCCTGTATTTACAAGAAAGTGAGTGGGAGCTCAGAGCATTTCTGATATTATATGTAGATGACATATTACCGATCGGAAATGATATAGAATTTCTGGATAGCATAAAGGGATACTTGAACAAGAGTTTTTCGATGAAAGACCTTGGTGAAGCTACTTACATATTGGGCATCAAGATCTATAGAGATAGATCAAGGCGCTTAATTGGACTTTCACAAAGCACATACCTTGATAAAGTTTTGAAGAAGTTCAAAATGGATCGAGGCAAAGAAAGGTTTTTACCGGTATTACAAGGTGTGAGATTGAGTCAGACTCAATGCCCGACCACAGCAGAAGATAGAGAGAAAATGAAAGATGTTCCCTATGCTTCAGCCATAGGCTCTATCATGTATGCAATGCTGTGTACCAGACCTGACGTATGCTTAGCTGTAAGCTTGGCAGGAAAGTACAATAGTGATCTAAGAGTAGATCACTGGACATTGGTCAAGAAAATCCTTAGTAAGGACTACGGAAATATTTCTCGATTATGGAGGTGATAAAAGAGCCCGTCGTAAAGAGTTACATCGATGCAAGCTTTTTACACAGATCCAGATGACTCTAAGTCTCAATCTGGATACATATTGTAAGTGGGAGCAATTAGCTAGAGTAGCCCGTGCGAGCATTGTAGACATAGAATATTTGCAAAATACATACGGCTCTGAATGTGATGAGACCCGTTGACTAAAATTATCTCACAAGCAAAACATGATCACACCTTAGTACTCTTTGGGTGTTAATCACATAGCGATGTGAGCTAGATTACTGACTCTAGTAAACCCTTTGGGTGTTGGTCACATGTCGATGTGAACTATGGGTGTTAACCACATATAGATGTGAACTATTGATGTTAAATCACATGGCGATGTGAACTAGATTATTGACTCTAGTGCAAGTGGGAGACTGAAGGAAATATGCCCTAGAGGCAATAATAAAGTTATTATTTATTTCCTTATATCATGATAAATGTTTATTATTCATGCTAGAATTGTATTAACCGGAAACATAATACATGTGTGAATACATAGACAAACAGAGTGTCACTAGTATGCCTCTACTTGACTAGCTCGTTAATCAAAGATGGTTATGTTTCCTAACCATAGACATGAGTTGTCATTTGATTAACGGGATCACATCATTAGGAGAATGATCTGATTGACATGACCCATTCCGTTAGCCTAGCACTTGATCGTTTAGTATGTTGCTATTGCTTTCTTCATGACTTATACATGTTCCTGTAACTATGAGATTATGCAACTCCCGTTTACGGAGGAACACTTTTGGTGCTACCAAAGCGTCACAACGTAACTGGGTGATTATAAAGGAGTACTACAGGTGTCTCCAAAGGTACATGTTGGGTTGGCGTATTTCGAGATTAGGTTTTGTCGCTCCGATTGTCGGAGAGGTATCTCCAGGCCCTCTCGGTAATGCACATCACTATAAGCCTTGCAAGCAATGTAGCTAATGAGTTAGTTACGGAATGACGACATTAACGTGAGTAAAGAGACTTGCGATAACGAGACTGAACTAGGTATTGGATACCGACGATCAAATCTCGGGCAAGTAACATACCGATGACAAAGGGAACAAAGTATGTTGTTATGCGGTTTGACCGATAAAGATCTTCGTAGAATATGTAGGAGCCAATATGGGCATCCAGGTTCCACTATTGGTTATTGACCGAGAATAGTTCTAGGTCATGTCTACATAGTTCTCGAACCCGTAGGGTCCGCACGCTTATGGTTTCGATGGCGATTTATATTATGAGTTTATGAGTTTTGATGTACCGAAGGAGTTCGGAGTCCCAGATGAGATCGGGGACATGACGAGGAGTCTCGAAATGGTCGAGACGTAAAGATCGATATATTGGACGACTATATTCGGAGTTCGGTAAGGTTCCGAGTGATTCGGGTATTTTTGAGTACCGGAGAGTTACGGGAATACGTATTGGGCCTTATTGGGCCATACGGAAAGAAGGAAAAGGGCCTCAAGGGTGGCTGCACCTTCCCTTGGTCTGGTCCGAATTGGACTAGGGAAGGCGCCCTTCCTTCCTTCTCCTTTTCCCTTCCCTTTCCTTCTCTCCTACTCCTACTACATGGAAGGTTTCCTAGTTGGACTAGGAAAGGGAATCCTACTCCCGGTGGGAGTAGGACTCCCTAGGGCGCGCCATAGAGAGGGCGGCCCTCCCTCCTCCACTCCTTTATATCACGGGGCAGGGGCACCCCATGGACACACAAGTTGATCTCTGGATCGTTCCTTAGCCGTGTCGGTGCCCCCTCCACCATATTCCACCTCGGTCATATCGTCGCGGAGCTTAAAGGCGAAGCCCTGCGCCGGAGAAGTCATATCGTCAGCGGAGCTTAAGCGAAGCCTGCGCCGGAGAAGTCATATCGTCGCGGAGCTTAAGGCGAAGCCCTGCGTCGGTGAAGCATCATCATCGTCACTGCGCCGTCGTCTTTGGAATTCATCCACGACACTTTGCTGGATCGGAGTCCGGGATCGTCATCGAGCTGAGCGTGTGCAGAACTTCCGGAGGTGCCGTCGTTCGGTACTTGGATCGGTCGGATCATGAAGGCGTCTGACTACATCAACCGCGTTGTTATAACGCTTCCGCTTACGGTCTACGAGGGTACGTGGACATACACTCTCCCCTCTCGTTGCTATGCATCACCATGATCTTGCGTGTGCGTAGGAAATTTTTTGAAATTACTACGTTCCCCAACAGCGGGGAGGGGTTTATATAGGGGGGCGCCTCGGCTTGGGCGAGGGGGTGAATCGGGGGAGAGATCGAATCCCGGATCCTTCGGGATCCGGCGAGCGGCGGCGCGGGCGAGTGGCGTGGGCGAGGGGTTGACGACGGTGGGGGTCCACCTGTTGGCGATGGCGGGAAGCGGGCGCTGGGTCGGTCGACCGACGCGGGGGAGTTTCGGTCTTGAAGTGCGGTCGGCTCATTGGGCCGCCAGTGCTGGGCTGGGCAGTTAGCTGGTGGCGCTGGGTATTTTTTTTCTTTTAATTAATTTTTTTGAAAATAAAAACAGAGATATAAAATATAAATATTTTATATAGGACATATATATATATCAAAATGATCAGGGGAATATTCCCTATCATTTGTACATTTTTCGAGGCAAAATCCAAAGTTTATAAAAATCATTTTTTCCAAAATTCAAATAAAACTCAAATTTGAATTCAAAACTTTTGGCATTGTTTTCCTCTGATATTTTTGGAGTGTCATGTTTACTCCTCTCATACTTTTGCTCAAGTATTTATCAGGCATAGTTTTTGGAATGATTCCCACTTGCCAAAGTTTTGAATTCAAATTCCAAAACTCAAAATCTTCTGAAACTCCAACTGGCACTCAAATTCAAACAGAATGCATAGATGCTTAGCTATAATTGTAAAACATTCCAAATAGGAAATTTGGGATGTTACAAACCTACCCACCTTAAGATGAATCTCGCCCTCGAGATTCGGGTTGGCTAGCAAATAGGTGCGGGTGGTCTCGAAGAAGGTCTTCTTCGCGCTCCCAGGTGGCTTCTTCCTCGGAGTGGTGACTCCACAGCACCTTGCAAAACTTGATGACCTTGCTGCGGGTGACTCTGCTCGCAGTCTCGAGAATTTGGACGGGTTTCTCCTTATAAGTCAGATCACTGTCGAGCTGAATGGCCTCTAGGGGCACTGTGTCTCTCAACGGAATATCGGCCATGTCGGCATGACACTTCTTCACCGAGAAACATGGAAGACATCATGAACTCCGGACAATCCTTCCGCAATTCCAACTTGTAAGCAACTTCTCCACGACGTTCGAGGATTTTGTAGGGCCAATGAATCGGGTGCTAACTTTCCTTTGACACCGAACCTCTTGATTCCACGAAGTGGAGACACACGAAGATATGCTCGGTCTCCCGCTTCGTAAGTTACTTCCTTGCGTTTACTGTCGGCATAACTCTTCTGCCTCGACTGAGCTATCTTGAGCCTATCTCGAATCAGCTTGACTTTCTCTTCGGAATCTCTGATAAGATCGGGACCGAAAAGTTTTCGATCTCCAACACCATCCCACAGCAATGGTGTTCTGCACCTCCTTCCGTATAGAGCTTCGAAAGGGGCCATTTTCGATCGGTCTGATAACTGTTGTTGTATGAGAACTCTGCGTATGGCAAATTATCATCCCAGCTAGACCCATAGTCTAGCACACAAGCTCTCAACATGTCCTCCAGAATCTGGTTGACTCTCTCGGTGCATCCATCATCTCACGGATGAAAAGCTGTCTTGAACTCCAGCCTCGTACCCAAAGTTTCATGCAATCGATTCCAAAACTTTGAGGTAAATTGTGTTCCTCTATCTGACACGATACTCCTCGGAACTCCATGCAGACATACGATCCTGGTCATGTATATCTTGGCTAACTTAGCGCTGGTATAGGTAGTCTTCACGGGAATGAAATGAGCTACCTTGGTCAATCGGTCAACCACTACCCAGATGGAATCATAACCTGAACGGGTCCTGGGTAATCCCGGGATAAAATCCATTCCAAGTCTTTCCCATTTCCACTCGGGAATCGGCAAAGGTTGAAGTAACCCAGCTGGCTTCTGATGTTCCGCCTTTACTCGGCCGGCAAACATCGCCATCTTTACGTACTCAAGCAATATCCTTCTTCATACCATCCACCATAAACTTTCCTTCAAATCCAGATACATCTTGGTGTTACCGGGGTGAATCGAGTACGGTGAATCATGAGCCTCCTGAAGAATTAGCTTTCTGAGTTCGGGATCATTGGGTACATAAATACGATCCTCGTACCATATAGCTCCGTATTCATCCTTACGAAACCCTTTAGCTTTTCCTTCATTCATCCTTTTCTTTATCTCGTCAATTTCCTTGTCCGACTTCTGGGCTTCACGAATTCTTTCGGTCAAAGTGGACTGAACTTTCAGAGTTGCAACATATCCTCTCGGAACTATCTCCAGTCGGAGATCTCTGAGGTCATCGACTAACTCCTGGGTAATCCTCCTGCTATAAGAGTATTCACATAACTCTTACAGCTCAAAGCATCTGCTACAACATTAGCTTTACCTGGGTGATAATGCAATCTCATGTCATAGTCCTTTATTAACTCTAGCCATCTCCTCTGCACGAGGTTCAACTCTTTCTGCGTGAAAATATACTTCAAGATCTTATGATCTGTGTAAACATCACAACTATTACCGATAAGGAAATGTCTCCAGGTCTAGAGTGCGTGCACTCCGGCAGCAAACTCCAAATAATGTGTGGAATAAATCATCTCGTGAGGTCGTAGCTATGCGGAGGTATAAGCTACAACTTTTCCTTCCTGCATGAGTACTCCTCCGAGTCCCTGACGAGAAGCGTCACAATATACCTGGTAATCCTTGTGTATGTCTGGCAAAATCAGTACTGGGGCTATAACCAAACGTTTCTTCAATTCCTGAAAACTGGCTTCAACAGCTCAGTCATAGGCTTGGCAATCTTCGAGAAGTTCTCAATAAACCTCCGATAATATCCTGCGAGTCCGAGAAAACTGCGGATCTCCTTGACTGAGGTGGGCGACTGCCAATCGGTGACTGACTCAACCTTGGCGGGGTCAACTGCTATTCCTTCTCCTGAAATAACATGTCCGAGGAATCCGACTTCCTTCAGCCAAAATTCACATTTGCTGAACACGGCATACAATCGATGTTCTCGAAGTTTCTCCGAACTAGACGCAAATGTTCCTTATGCTCTTCCTCGCTCTTGGAGAAAATCAGTATATCATCGATGAACACCACGACAAACTTGTCGAGATATTCCATAAATACCTTGTTCATCAAATTCATGAAGTATGCAGGAGCATTAGTCAATCCAAATGACATGATGGTATACTCATATAAACCATACCTGGTAGTGAATGCTGTTTTGGGTATATCTTTTTCACGGATCTTCAACTGATGATACCCTGATCGAAGATCGATCTTGGAGAATACCTTGGCTCCAACTAGCTGATCAAACAGATCATTAATCATCGGCAGAGGGTACTTGTTCTTGATGGTCACCTCGTTTAGCGAACGATAATCCACAACCATTCTCAAGGTTCCATCCTTCTTCTCTACCAAAAGAACTGGGGCTCCCCATGGTGATGAGCTTGGCCGAATATATCCTTTCTCCAATAGCTCATTAATTTGATTCTTGATCTCTTTCAAATCGTTCGGAGGCATCCGATAGGGTCTCTTGGATATCGGGGCTGTGCCGGGCAATAACTCAATCAGAAATTCAATGTCCCTGTCCGGTGGCATTCCTGGTAATTCCTCCGGAAATACATTGGGAAAATCTTGCACTACTGGCACTTCCTCCTGAACAACTCCCGTGAGGGAATTCACCTCATTCTTCATCTGGCTATGCCTGGATACATACTTGATCCTCTTCTGCTCCGGGGTGGTGAGCAGAATCGACTTCTTGAACACGATCTATGTTTCCTTCAAACTTCGTCAACCAATCCATGATTAGGATTACATCCAAGGTCTGGGTTTCCAACACTATGAGGTCTGCGGGAAATTATGGTACCCGATGTTGAGGGTTGCATGACAGCCTAAGCCTGCCATCATTTCTCCTCCTGCGGAACTGACGCGAAGGGGGCTTCTAAGGGTTTTAGTGGGCAACCCATACTTTTCCACAACTACCCTTGATATGAATGAATGCATTGCACCAGAATCAAAGAGTACCAATACTGAACGTGAATTCAATAAAAACTTACCAACCACAGTGTCTGGCTGATCATAGACGTTCTCCACGTCAATGTGGTTCACCTGAGCACGAGGGAAAGGGTTGGGCTCCGGGCAGTCGGTGGCATAGTGCCCTGTTTTATGGCACTTGAAACAGGTGATGTGACTCAGATCTTTCTGAGCCGGGGCAGGACGATGCTGGTTACCATTGCTGTTGCCTGACTTGTTGTCCTGGTTGCGGTTGTTCCCATTTCCTCCATGGTTATGACCTCCATGGTTGTGATGGGTATGCCCTCCTGAGTATGGGGCATAACGGGGCTTCTGCTGAGCTCCTGAGCTGTACTTCCCCTGGCTGTACTTCCGCTTGCGGCTATCAATCTGCTGCTGCTTGCCTTCAAGTATGGTGGCCTTGTCTACCAGCTCCTGGTAGTTGGTGAAGGTAGCCACCATAAGCTGCATACCCAGCTCGTCATTGAGTCCCTCGAGAAACTTCTCTGTTTTGCGGCATCTGTGGCCACATCATCCGGGGCATAGCGAGCTAACTTGCTGAACTCATCCACGTACTGCCCCACAGTACGATTCCCCTGGCGTAAGTTGCGGAACTCACGCTTCTTCAAACTCATGGCTCCAGCTGAAACATGAGCGGTGCGGAAGGCCTGCTGGAACTGATCCCACGTGATGGTGCCGATGGGATAAGTGGCGGTGTAGTTCTCCCACCAAGAAGCTGCAGGTCCATCAAGTTGATGTGCGGCAAAGCGCACCTTCTCTGCATCGGTGCATCCAACAGTGACTAGCTCTCTTCCGACCTTGCGGAGCCAATCATCGCCGACCACAATCGGCTCGGTCGCTAGAGAACACTGGCGGATTAAGCCTTAGGAATCGAGTCAAGTTGTCAACAGGGGGTGGTGGCGGTGGATTGTTGTTGTTGTTGTTGTTGTTATGATTCTGGATGAGTATCTGCATGAGGGCATTCTGCTGCAGGAGTAGCTGGGTGAGCTCCGGCGGAAAACCGGTGTCACGTCTCGGAGGCATCTGGTGTTTTGGAGTGGATGAGAAAATTAGAATAGAACAAGGGTCTAATGAGAAAATATCACTACCCATATGAATGCACAATCATAATCACACCAATCATTTATTCATTCCACTCAAACATGGTTCAATCTCGATTACAAAATATCTCACGACTAATCGAAAATAACGGCCTAACTGATCGACGGAAAAATAACATGGTGGTCGGCTAAATGTCTTCATCAATAATCCTTGCGCCCTCTGGTGCGGCGTCCTCCGGTGGGGCATCCTCTGATGCGGCGCCTCCTCTTGCGGCTTTCTCCAGTGGAACTCCCTTCATAATCCTGATCATTGCTCACGAGAGGTCCGTCATCTCCACTCGGAAAAAGGTCCTCTCCCAGGTCCATCTTCTCCTCTAATGCGGCAACCTTCATCTTCAGGTCGTCGACTCTCTCCATGAAGTCCGCGATTTCTTCCTCATGGTCAAGGAAGTCTGCGTGTGCCTTCTCCTCCAGTTCAGTTCACGGAACAACAGCCTCCTGTGTACCTTCGAAGTTCTGGCGAATGCGGATCTCCCGTTTCCTGAGGAGACACTCCAAGTCTTGGACATACGAGAGAATGGAGTCGTCCTCTACGGTACGGATGATATCTCCATTCCTTGCTCTGCGAGAAACCATGGCAAGGTCTGATGGATCGAGCTCGGCCCTGTACTCTTCTCGGAGATGTCCAAGTGCACGATAAATCGCCATGTCTCTTCCGAGGATCCAGTTGAAGTCGGGAAACTCAAAGTCAATAGGCTCTGTATGTCCTCCGAAGGTTCTCCCTGGAGTGTGCACCTCGATCCTGTAGCGGGTATCCGTCAGAAGTGCATTGGTAGGCTTCCCGGTGATCGAGGGCAGAGCAATCTTCAGCTTCTTCACGATCTGGACCAGCTTCCTGCCGAAGGGCATCGTCTCATCTGGCTGGCAAAACTTCGGTAGCAAAACTGGGGTGAACTCGGCGGCCATCTAAAATGTTGAAAATCGGAGAGAAGTCAGAAATGAACAGGGGGGAATTACGGAATGATAAGGACATAAAATAAATAGTCTCTTCCTATGGCTTTTCGATCCTAAGGGTTACGTCCTACGGTCAGCGTGTGCTCTGAATACCATCTCTGTAGCGACCTGACCCAAAATCTATCAAGTCTCTGTGTCTGTACCATCCCAAGATCATGCTGGCACTCACAGTACATTGATGAAATAAACAAAGTTCAATCACACATGAATTTATTACACGATTCTCATATCGAGTCTTTATTACAATAGAATAAATTCGGCATTAGGCCAACTATTGATATATAAACTAAGTAAAGCTGCGGATGCGTATAAGAATAGCGAGTCCATCCGACTCCAAAGGGCAATCGCCAAGCGCGGGCGTAGCCTCACTCGATCGGAATAAACCTCTCGCAACATAAGACGTTGCAGCCGTGGTAGGTCAGCATTTTGAATATGCCGGCAAGTCATGAAGAGAGAACAATAATAAAATTACTAACACTATATGCAATTAACTGGGGCTCTAAGTTTCATCATTTTGCGAAAAGCCAGTTTTCCCTACAATAAGGTCTTGTTTGCAATTACTACGAAATTGTTGGTAGTTATTGAGATGGTTCCGCCAACCAATGTCTCATTCCCAAATTATTAAGTAATAACCCTCAATTAAATTATTAATTTCAGTGTTGAGATTTCCGAAATACTCCAAGTTCCAGAGGCTCAAATGTCCGTAACCGGGGACACGGCTAATCGATTAGATCTTTTCTCTGCAGAGGTTTGCGCACTTTACCCGCAAGAATCGTTCCCTCCTTTTAAGTCTTCGCACTTCAGAGTGTTTGAAGACGGGACGAACGAAACAGGGTCTTCCGAAGAGTTCCTGCAGGCCTTTGCCGGTGCCCATCCAATCCTACCGTTCTTCTACATCTCGTAGCACCGTCCGGCCAGAGTCACACCTAGGGTCGACCAAGCCAGAGCCCATAATGGCTTGCGGCTGCATAGGTAATCTTCCGGTCAATGGGGTATCCATCCATCTCTTCGTGGCTGGGGGAAGCTTTCCGCAAGATGTCATGGCGCTTCTCCATGCATCCCGGCCAACCACTGGATTCTCCAGGGAGCTCGTCAACCGTCCTCCACCCAGTAGTGAATTTCTAAGTCCATCTTGATCTTGAAGTCATGGGGGTGTCATCATCTTTAAGACTCTCACATCTCCCTTATGAATTCACTCAACCAACCCCGTCTACGAGCATAGCAAAAATAAACTACTTATTCCGGTCATGGTAACAAGGGAATTGGTTCATCCTACCTCATGATACTACTCAAGAACATAACCCGAAATTTCACCTACTGCATGCATGGTGGGGAGGTAATTCTAATGCAATAAAAATCATAGGTATTGTAAAGAAAACATGATCAATGACTTGCCTTCTTGTGATCCTCGTAAGCTAGGGACTCGTAGTAGCAAGCTTCGCACTCTGGAAACTCTACCGAGACAAACAATAATTCACAATAAGCATATAGTATATGATCACTTACATAACAGCATAGTAACATAACACACCAAAACAAACGAATCAAAACCCAAAGGAAAACTCGAAGAAATCCAACTCAAAGTTTTCCTACTTCAAGCAACAACTAAAAATAGTTTTATATAACAAAGATTTTCTCAACATAACCTAAGCATGGGTTTTTGTTAACTTAACAGAAAAGAATGCATTAAGCAACTAGGAGCAAAAAGGAATCAATTTAAAAGCTATTATAAAACTCCTATTAGGCCTAAACTAAATTTTAGTAGGAAAAATAAAATAAAAGTTTTATTTATTATAAATAAAAGTTCATGCTGTAAAGTGACAGAAACTAACCTATAATAATCAATCACATGTGAAAAATAAATTTATTTGCTAATTAAAATAATAGGATAACGGTAGCTAGTTAATTAATTAAGAATAGCATGATTCTGCTAGAAACTTTTTTTTATTAATCCTAAAATGCCCAAATTAATTCCTACGGTTAGGCAATGTCAAAACAAAGTTGGGATAAAATGAATCATTAAAAAATAATTTTCCTAACTCATTTTATAGCAGATTTACTATTCTGACTAAATCTAAAATAAAGCAATTTTAAATAATTTTAACATAGCTAATTATATATTCTACAGAAACTGTAAGAAATTTTCAAAACAAAAAAAGAATCACTTAAAAATAGTAAGTAGATTAAAGGATATGAATTTTTCAAATCTGAAACTATTCTGTTAAAACAGAAAAAGAAAATAAAAGAAAAATGGCCTAATGGGCCTAACTAACGCATACATGCGTAATATAACTAAACGGGCCCTAGGGTTAAACGAATCGGGCGGTCTAAATAAAAACCCTAACTTAAAATTAAACCGAACTAACCGTAAAACCCGGTTCACTAATTGACCTAATAAAACCCATACCCCTTGAGTTCTAATCTAGACCGTCGAGATTAGATCGGACGGGGAGAAACTCCAGTGACTTCATCGGAGATCGACGGCGCCGGCTCGGGCGGCGAAGTCGTCGGCGTCTCCGGTGGTCGGGGGCATCGGCGGAGTGCTCCAGCGGGTGCGGCGCGACGAGGAGGTGGGTCTGGTGGAGTTGGTGGAGCTCGGGGTGGGCTAGGGCGTCGGTGGCGAGGTAAATGGCGGCGGCGGCGTTCGGGTTACTAGGGCGAGCGCTGCAGCGAGGGAGAGAGGGTCGGGCGAGGGGGCGAGGGGGAATGGGGTGCGGGAGGGGTTTATATAGGGCGCCTCGGCTTGGGCGAGGGGTGAATCGGGAGAGATCGAATCCGGATCGCTTCGGGATCCGTGGCGGCGCTGGCGAGGAGTTGACGACGGTGGGGGTCCACCTGTCGGCGAGGGGGGGGAGCGAGCGCGGGGTCGGTCGACCGACGCGGGGAAGTTTCGGCGAAGTGCGGTCGGCTCATTGGCTGGCTCGGCCGTTAATCTTGGTTCGGTGGGCCGCCAGTCTTGGCCGGGCAGTTAGCTGGGCCGGCGCCTGGGTATTTTTTTCTTTTAATTAATTTTTTTGAAAATAAAAACGGAGATATAAAATATAATTTTTTTATATAGGACATATATATATCAAAATGATCATGGGAATATTCCCTATCATTTCAACATTTTTTCCAGGGGCAAAATCCAAAGTTTATAAAAAATCATTTTTTTCCAAAATTCAAATAAAACTCAAATTTGAATTCAAAACTTTTGGCATTGTTTTCCTCTGATATTTTTGGAGTGTCATGTTTACTCCTCTCATACTTTTTCACAAGTATTTATCGAGACATAGTTTTTGGAATGATTCCCACTTGCCAAAGTTTTGAATTCAAATTCCAAAACTCAAAATCTTCTGAAACTCCAACTGGCACTCAAATTCAAACAGAATGCATAGATGCTTAGCTATAATTGTAAAACATTCCAAATAGGAAATTTGGGATGTTACAGTTCTTCAAACAGTTAGCCTAGAAGAAGATACACTTGTAAGGCACATACATAAATACAAGTTCAATATGTGGTCTGATCAAATATATATAACACTACTGGAATCTGGCACTTTGCCATCTGCCATGGCGGATGGCAAAGGCATGTTCGGCGGATGGCAAAGGCATGTTCGGCAGATGGCAAAGGCTGCAGGCTCTTTGCCGTCTGCCAGCAGATGGCAAAGGCTGCAGGCTCTTTACCGTCTGCCAGCTGATGGCAAAGTGACTATATTGCCCCATTTAATTTTGTTTTTTCTTATATCAATTCATTTTCACAGAAATCAAACACAAATATATTTATATGACCAATATAGCATATTCAACACATATTACCAATAGTCATGAACACATATTACCAATAGTCATGAACACATATGTATCCAACACATGTTACCAATAGTAGCAAGTTTCTTCCGTACATATACATAGTTTCATCAATATTACACAGTTTCATCCATAGGTAGCAAGTTTCACAAGGTCAAAACAAAAACTAAATACAAGCACTCCATCAACCCAAGCTTCCGTGATCTTAAGGAAATCTGTAAAATGGGAAAGAAGAAAGTTAGAAGAAGAAGACTAGAAGAAGATTATTATGATGCAACTAAAATGTGAAGATTATTATGATGCAACTAAAATGTGAAGATTATTATGACCTATACATAGTTTCATTTTAGAGTTAGCTAAGCATATTAAATCATTTTGGAGGAAAAGATGCTAAGTATTGGTCATTTTAGAGCTATCCTAGGTTAAATAGGTCATTTTTAAGCTAGCTAAGCATATTAAGTCATTTTAGAGCTAGGTAAGCATATTAACTAATTTTGGAGGAAAAGATTCTAAGTATAGGTCATTTTGAAGCTAGCTAAGCATATTAAGTCATTTTGGAGGAAAAAATGCTAAGTATAGGTCATTTTAGAGCGATCCTAGGTTAAATAGGTCATTTTGGAGCTAATTAAGCTTATTATGTAATTTTTGAGCTAGCTAAGCATTAAGTCATTTTGGAGGAAAAAATGCTAAGTATAGGTCATTTTAGAGCTAGCCTAGGTTGAATAGGTCATTTTGAAGCTAAGTAAGGTTATTATGTCATTTTGGAGCTAGCTAAGCATACGAAGTCATTTAGGACCTAAAATATGTCATTAAGCATACTATATCATTTTAGAGCTAGCTAAGCATATTAAGTCTTTTTTGAGGAAAAGATGCTAAGTATAGGTCATTTTAGAGCTATCCTAGGTTAAATAGGTCATTTTTATGCTAGCTAAGCATATTAAGTCATTTTGGAGGAAAAATGCTAAGTGTAGGTCAGTTTAGAGCTATCCTAGGTTAAATATGTCATTTTGGAGCTAATTAAGCTTATTATGTCATTTTGGAGCTAGCTAAGCATGTGAAGTCATTTAGGAGCTAAACTATGTCATTTCTTAAGCATATTATGTCATTTTAGAGCTAGTTAAGCATATTAACTAATTTTGGAGGAAAAGATTCTAAGTATAGGTCATTTTGAAGCTAGCTAAGCATATTAAGTCATTTTGGAGGAAAAATGCTAAGTATAGGTCATTTTAGAGCGATCCTAGGTTAAATAGGTCATTTTGGAGCTAATTAAGCTTATTATGTAATTTTTGAGCTAGCTAACATATTAAGTCATTTTGGAGGAAAAAAATGCTAAGTATAGGTCATTTTAGAGCTAGCCTAGGTTGAATAGGTCATTTTGGAGCTAGCTAAGCATATGAAGTCATTTAGGACCTAAAATATGCTATTTCTTAAGCATATTATATCATTTTAGAGCTATCCTAGGTTAAATATGTCATTTTGGAGCTAATCAAGCTTATTATGTCATTTTTGAGCTAGCTAAGCATATTGAGTCATTTTGGAGGAAAAATGCTAAGTATATGATTATGTCGCTAGTATCCATATGGCGAGAGAACCGGGCCGACATGACTAGTCATAGAACCAAGGTGGCACAAACGTCTGAGACGGGCATACATGACCCAAGCAATGCACGTGTCGGTCATCGTGAGTGCAACCAAGTCGTAGCAAGCTACAAGGACTTCGGTGATACACCGCGTGACATTTCCCGTGAGGGATAGACACAGAGCAAAGAAGTACACATGCCGGTCAATCCATGTGTTCCGGAGCGATGAGTGAACTACCATGGCTCGGTGGAAGCACTAGGAGGCATTTCCACTGTATGGAAGGCTACCAAAGGCACCACGACTAGGTGTCGAATCCCACACATACAATGCATTTCAAACATACACACATTATGCACGATATGTCTAGATATATACAACATGGCATCACAACAAAACTCTATTAAGCAAAACACTTGGGTCACTTACCGTCATCACGGAGGTGTAGGTGTAGGTGTAGGTGTAGGACCGGTCGCGCCGATGTGACGGAGAAGGATCGGTCGATGCTTGTCGGGAGTTACGCTGCACCAAAGATTATTTCCAATGTATCGTTACCATGATGCAACTCAAATGTGAAGACTAGTAACTAATGACCGTTCAAATGAAACTCACCGTGCCCGCCGGAGCAATGACTGGCATCGGCGGAGGGGTCTGGCCGTTCTTCTCGCACATGGACTGCACATTTGGTTTTGACGAGTCAGTCATATTAGTTACTACTGAAAGGAACATTGCGTGCATGATTTAGCTAATATGCAGAAGAAACTTACCACGAAGAGCTCGTACATGGCCCGGTTAGCCAAGTCGTTCCGGTTCCTCTCCTCCTCCAACAGCCTAGCCGTCCTCTCCTGATTCTCCCTGTCCCTCTCCGCCGCCTGCCGGTCCCTCTCCTCAAAAGAAGCCTGGGTCTTCACTCTCTCTGCCTCAATAGCAGCCTGCAACACCACTCGTTAGCATTGTAATCATCGACGGCCGCAAACACAATGTAATGGAGGAAAGGCTACTGAGTCCGTATAATTAACAAACCTGGAATTCGATTTCCACTAGTCGTAAACGAGGCGGTATCTCAGGATCAGAGCTGGTCTGGCGCTTCTTGATCTGCGGGAGAGTGCTACTACAACGTATCAGTCCATTACCAATGCCTAACGAGCCATGGGACCTCCCGCCACAAGATATCATCACCAGCTCTGGATCAAGAGGCCGGCTCGGGTTAAAGTCCGGCCCTTTCCTCGCCTTCCCCTGCTTAACGTACTGCACCATCTTGTGGTGGGAGGCCTCGTTGCTGAAGTTCTTTGCATTTTCGAGGTCAGACTCAGAGAATGCCTTGGCCTTCTTGTACGGTGCAATATTGGACATGCCATAGAGGTCAAACAGCTCTGGCACTGGAGCCTTGTTGTGTTTTGACTAAAAGAGAGGAACATAGTATTAGTTAAGGACTCAAGCTAGCACAAAGAATGAATTTGCATGAATCATGAAGCAAACCACACATACCCAGTTTTTCCCGTACCCATGTAGGTCGACGCTGCCTAGATGGTGTGGCACACCTTTCATTTTGAAACGCTTCTCCTTTGCTATGTTGTGGGCGACGCCAGTGGGGAGAGCACCACTCATCCACCAACACCTCCCAGCAGTCCATCTTGTCCGCACACCATCTCGGAGGCACCTAAGTTAAGCAAGAGAAATTTGAGCGCTACGCCTACGAATCAAATCAAGGAAACTAAGTACAATGCCTTAAGAATAGGTAATTACCTTCATGTACTTCTCCTTACTCGAGATACTTGTCCGGCACTTCTCTTTTCTCCTCCTAGTACCCGGTCTGTGCTAAGTAGTCTCGAACAGCCTGCGTCAGGAGCCTCGTGCCGAAAGTTTCCAAGTAAGGCGCTGCACTCGGCGTCGATAACCCGAGCCATGACCTCCTCCTGTCCCTCAGCACACCTGTAGAAGGTCTGCAATCAAACAAGAAAACACGGATTAGAAGGTCTGCAATCAAACAAGAAAACACATGTAGAAGGTATGCAATCAAAGAAGAAAACACAACGTAAATGGCAAAGGAGAAATTACCCAAAACGTGGCGATCACAATGTCAGCCACCGTGTCGCACTCGACATCGCCGACCCTATGCTCCGGCGGGGCCGGGGCAGCCAAGTAGTGCTCCCAGGTCATTCCTAGCTCTAGAACCCGGCCCTCACCGGGCAACATGACCCACCCCGGAAGCATGGCGACAACTCACACCAAGGACAGTGTTGGGCCTGCGGACACCATCTTCGTGTGTCCAAGAACTGCAGTATGACAAGGCGAACGCATTAGATATTCGAAGAAACGTCAAGGCAAAAGGTTAAAAAAGAGTAAATGCACTTAATTCTCCCCGTTAGGCGCAATCAACCACCTCTGGTCGGGGGTCGCCAGGGTGGTCGGGAGCTTTGTACGACCACGCTGGTAGACTTTGCGCCCCTCAACCCACTCACCCTCGCTATAGCTATCAGGACTATAGTCTCCACCCTGAACACAACCATGCATCTTTATAGATGTAACCCTTTCGAACGGGAGACGCATAGTGGTCACGCATACTGATGATTGAATACACCTATAGCTAGCAAGTTTCATCGCCACGAAGACCGGAACAGAGCAAATGAAGGGGGAGAGGAGGAGATGTCATTTGTGCTCACCCACGAACGCAGGGGCGGAGCTCGTTGAACACACGGGGAGGTCGTTGAACACCAGACCCTCACAGCGATGAAACAACTGCACATTTAAATCCACCCGATCAATGCAAATATATATGATGTTTTTCATAACAAAATTGGAAAATATATGACCTAACTCATAATTCACAAATAAATAGGGAGTGCCTATTTAGTACTTGATTGTTTTCCAATTCGGTATCATTCACATTTCCTGACAAATAAATAGAGGATTGTGCATGGAGTTGTTTTTCTAGCGTGCTCAGTTTTTTTAAAAGAGGTCTGGGGTTCTTTTTTTAAAACAGAGAAAAAACTACGGGTGCGTTTGGGAGCAAAGTATTTTTGCTGTTTTTAGGAATACTGTGGTTTTTAAGAAAAACTTTGGTATTAAATACTTTGAAGTGTTTGGCTCAAAAATTAGGCTCCGTTTGGAAGTAATGTTTTTATAAAACCTTAGTATTCCGATACTACAGTTTTTTATACCAACGACAATGTATACTGTAGTTTATGAAAACAACAATTTTTCAAAGTATTGTGGAAACAATGGCATGTTTGGCAATCAAAGTATACATTGTTGTAATAGGTCCCGACCTATTTGTTGTGTTTCTTAGTTTTTTAAAAAGAGGTCCCAACCTCTTTTTTAATACTGCAAAAATACTACAGTTTTGTGGATACTGCAGTTTATAATACTACAATTTTAACTAGAGCCAAACACCTCAAAGTATTTAAAACCATAGTATTTTAAAATACTATAGTATTATTGAAATACTTCAAAAATACTTTGCAACCAAACACAGCCAGGCTATGTTTGATAGTAAAGTATTGTAAAAACCAAAGTATCAGAAACCAAAGCTCATTGCAAATAAAACTATGATAATCTCAAAAACTGTAGTATTCTTAAAATACTTAGGCTGTGTTTGATAGTAAAGTATTGAAAAAACCAAAGTATTGAAAACTACAACATTTTAGCATGTAGGTGTAAGATACCACAGTTTTGACATATCGCATTATAGTGAAGTATTGGGAATACTTTGGAGCTGTTTGGTAGTGTTGTATATATTGATGCACCTAATAACTAGCTAGCCGTTTTCTACTTGCTTACCCTGTTACCCAAACCCAACGGCCATGCAAAAGGCCACCCATATGCACAAAGTCCATAGCCAAACTGTCAACGACCATGCCCAAAGCTCGTCCTGCAACTTACAAAGATGAGAAAAACCATGCAGTGCCGTCAGTGGCCGGCACCGTGAAAGGCATATACGAAGAGAAGTAGGAGGCACGGTGATGCCATCTTCATGAGGCAGCAGGAGGTCTCTTCCTCGTAAAGCAAGGCCTGCCCGACTTCATGCCACGGGCCTCCTTGAGAAGGAACAGATGATTAAGCGTACTAGCCGCTTTTTCCATGGTCGTCTCTTTATCTATCCACGGCAACTTTGAGGGAGAGACGATCTCCAGCAACGAGCGGCGGCGGTGGCACAGGAATGAACGAGGACGAAGAAAGCGTGTTTGTTTTTCGCCTGCTCTGTTTTAAAAAAAGAGGTCCTGGGTTCTTTTTATTAGACAGAGAAAATACTGCATTTTGAGAAATACTGTAGTATTAATACTACAGTTTTTTGTGGAGACCAAACAGCTCAAAGTAATTAAAACCATAGTATTTAAAAAAACTGTAGTATTCACAAAATACTTAGAAAATGCAGAGCTATCAAATGGGGCCTTAGGCTTAGTTTGGCAACAAAGTTTTTACAAAACTGCTGTAATTGAAAACCACAGTATTCCAATCGGTAGGCAAGTAATACTGCAGTTTTCTAAAACCAACGTTTTTCTCAGTTTTTACACGTGTTTGGCTGGTGCTGTTTTACCTAAGTTTTGACCAAGTATTTAGCATGCATGACTGAGTATTTAGCGGCTGCTAACGGCGGCGCCATGCACACGTCCGCCCGTACTAGATGCTCGGATCTGTAGAATGTGTCTACCCCTACTGCATCTACATGCATGTCACCTAACCTCGCCAAGTAAAAGATGATGTACCTACTCAACAGGACTACAATTAGATGTTGAGCTAACTAGACAAGTGCAAGAAATAGATCAATCAGCCGGCCTTCAATGGCACGATTAATTTAACCAGGACGTACATCATTGTTCATTAATCAACTAGATTAAAGCAATACAATCTTAGGAGTGTTGCCATCATATTTTTTTCTATACGTGCATGTACTTCCAGTTCGGCCAAAATTCCATGTGCGTGTAGTGCGCCATTGCTACTGCATTGGCTATCTAGGCCTGCCGGCCAAGTTGGATGCTACGGACAGTGGGTTCGTCGAAGCGAAAACTTTCTCAGAAAGGTGTGCCGCAGAGCTGCTGGTGGAAGGCGTGGACAATTAAGACGGGATCATGTGTGGAGCCGCTTCAACGACATGGACTTTGGCATTAGTGTGAAGTTGCAGCGCAACTAGCAAAACTGGAACAGAACATACAGGTACCAAATTTTAAACGGAGAGTTTGTGTTGTGGCTGTTTATTCTAATTTTCTGTTTGATAAAATTTTTCATGCTCATATTATAAAAACAGAATATGTATGTGCTTACTTTTGTTTATCGAACAATGTTTCCTTGCAGATGACATATTTGTATTGTTAAACCAGCCTCTAACTTACTCCATACAATGTTAGGGCACACACAGCCTGACTCAAGAATTTGCTACTTTTGGTGATTTCCTTGGCATTTTGTTTTCATGCTTTTTTGACTCCCAGTTTCTTATACATATATAATAGTAGGAGACACTTATGGCATCTTCCTGCTGCTCCTGCAGGCAACCCGATCAAGGTTCTGGCAAAAGCCCTCTACGTGCGTGTCTTTGCAATTCATATCACCAAGCGTTAATGGTATCTTCCTGGTGGCCACCTCCAAACTCAGTAGTAGTGGTCTCTCTGATTTTACGCTTTCAACTTTCTCGAGCATTCAATCAAAGTGGAGATCAGTATATCAACTAGCATATATAGTAGTTACAACATAGTTTGATTTAACAAGTTATGAACGAATCTATGAATTTTGCTGGTCCCCTTGGATTTTTTTATTATCTTTCCTACGGTGGTGATGGATTTAAATTTTTGTCTGATTCATCATAAAGGAAATCTCTACATGTTGCGGTGGCTGATGGTTGTGAACTACTTTTAGCAGCAGTCTAAAAATAAGATCTATGTTCACTAATAAGGTCAAGAGAAAATGGTTCTATAATAGTATTTTTCTACTCAAAACATACAAGCTAGAGTTGTATAGCTTATTTTGGTTTCTGTGTATGCCTGCTTGCAATAATACTTTTTGAAGCAATATTATGGAGTTGGCCCATTCCTCTGTCTCTGCAGTTCTGCATTGTTGATTGAATGAAAAGTGCACTCATGTGCTACATCAATCTTCAACTTGCAAAATTAAATCCTTCTGCAACATATGACTACAAATACTTTGTTTATAGGGCAATTTGTGTATATAAAAACTGATATTCAATGTTATATGGCAATATGGTTAATCTCCAAAACAGAAATTGCAAAGCCTCTACTTATTCATCTAGTATATCTAAGGATAGGCATGGACAAGCGCATACCTTTTTTTCCCTGATGGTGAGCTAGTTCGATGGCGCCGTGGTGGGGAGGGCCGCGAGAAGGGGGCGGCGCCGTGGCCTGGCTCGGTGGAGGGGCGGGCCGCGGGGCACGCCGCGATGGCCGGGGACGGGGGGGGGAGGGCCGACTCGGTGGAGGGACGGGCGGCGGTGCTGGTACGCAGCCGGTGGAGGGACGGGCGCAGGCGAGCTGCGGTGGCGGGAGGCGGGAGGCGGGGAGGGCGCGATGGCCGGGAGGCGGGGAGGGAGGGCCGGTGGCGGGAGGTGCGAGGAGGGCCGGCTGCGGTGGAGGGACGGGCGCAGGCGAGCTGCGGTGGCGGGAGGCGGGGAGGGCGGGGAGCGCTGCGGTGGCGGGAGGGGCGGGCTGGCCGGTTGGCGGTGGCAGGGCGCGCCACTGGGTCGTCTGGGCGCCAAGCGTGGTTGCGGTTTGGGCAGATTATTATTTTTTAGACAAGTGGCGCTGGTGGGTGGGTGAGGTGGGGAGAGAGAGAGGGGTGGGGCCGGGCTGGAAGAGAGAGAGAGAGGGGAGGGGCCGGGCTGGGAGAGAGGGGAGGGGAATTTTTTTTTAGAAAAAGAGGGGGGGAGATAGTTCGACCTCTTTGCCATGTGCCACCGGGTGATGGCAAGATATGGGCCTTTGCCATCCGCTGGCATATGACAAAGAGGTGGGGCTACTGGCCGTTATAGCGCCGTTATCCATTGGGCTCCACCCACTTCTTTGCCATCTGCCAACAGATGGAAAAGATTCTTTGCCATCTATTTGGCGGCAGATGGCAAAGAGCTGGCATGACAGGCCGTTGCAGCACTGGACCCTACCCACCTCTTTGCCATCTGCTGGCATATGGCAAAGATTATTTTCCATCCACTAGCAGATGGCAAAGAATTGGCTGATGGCAACCATGTTCTTTGCCATCTGTCAGTTCTTTGCCATCTGTTTTTATAAGCAGATGGCAAAGACATTCTTTGCCATCAGCTGGCATATGGCAAAGAACTAGCTGATGGCAAATTCCCAGTTTCCTGTAGTGTAACCTACCTGATACTTTGGATCAGACCAGTGTTTAACGAGGGCTGTCCAGTCTTCATCTGTAATATATTCCACTGGAGATGTTTGGGCGATTTCACTATTTGCCTTGCCTTCAAAGTGAGATTTTCTAAGGTGGTACCGATGCTGTCAAAGAGCAGACTGAAAAACATGAGTGCATGCTTGTTTAGTGATAACCCGCAAGTATACGGGATAGCTGTAGCCTCTTTCGATAAGTAAGAGTGTCGAACCCAACGAGGAGCTAAAGGTAGAACAAATACTCTCTCAAGTCCTATCGGCCACTGATACGACTCTACGCACGCTTGACGTTCGCTTTACCTAGAACAATTATGAAACTAGAAGTACTTTGTAGGTGTTGTTGGATAGGCTTGCAAGATAATAAAGAGCACGTAAATAAAAAGTGAGGGGCTGTTTAGATAAAGATGCAATAAAGTAAATATAGCGAGTGTGGAAAAGTGGTGGTAGGAGTTGTGAAATTACCCCTAAGCAATTGACTACGTTACTAGACCGGTAATCACTATTGCAATTCTATTTGAGGGAGAGGCATAAGCTAACATACTTTCTTTTCTCGGATCATATGCACTTATGATTGGAACTCTAGCAAGCATCCGCAACTACTAAAGATTCATTAAGGTAAAACCCAACCATAGCATTAAAGCATCAAGTCCCCTTTATCCCATACGCAACAATCTACTTACTCGGGTTTGTGTTTCAGTCACTCACGCAACCCACCATAAGCAAACCATAAACATATTGCAAACCCTACAGCGGGAATCCCTCACGCTTGCACGACACGGAGGGCACCATAGGACAGCACCAATAATAAAACATGCAACTCAAACCAATCATAGCAATTCATCAATCACCGGTAGGACAATAGAAATCTACTCAGACATCATAGGATGGCAACACATCATAGGAAAATAATATGAAGCATAAAGCACCATGTTCAAGTAGAGGGTACAACGGGTTGCGGGAGAATGGACCACTGGATATAGAAGGGGAAAGGTGATGGAGATGTTGGTGAAGATGATGGAGGTGTTGGTGAAGATCGCGGTGATGATGATGGCCCCCGACGGTGTTCCGGCACCACCGGGAGCAAGGGGGAGAGAGGCCCCCTTCTTCTTCTTCTACCCTGACCTCCTCCCTGTATGGGAGAAGGGTTTCCCCTCTGGTCCTTGGCTCCCATGGCGTGAAAGGGGCGAGAGCCCCTCCGAGATTGGATCTATCTCTCTATTTCTGCGTTCTCTGTTTCTGCCCTTCACCGTTTCCTTTATATCTGGAGATCCGTAACTCCGATTGGGGTGAATCTTTCGCCCAGATTTTTCTCATAAAATTAGCTTTCTTGCGGCAAAAGAAGGGCATCAACCGCCTTACCGGTGGCCCACGAGAGCTCAGGCCGCGCCCAGGGGGGGAGGGCGCGCCCCCCTGTCTCGTGGCCACCCCGGACACCGTTTCACGTTGATTCTTCCTCCGGAAAATCCCAAATATTCCAAAATAATTCTCCGTCCGTTTTTATCCCGTTTGGATTCCGTTTGATATTGGTTTTCTGCGAAACATAAAACATGCAACAGACAGGAACTGGCACTGGGCACTGGATCAATATGTTAGTCCCAAAAAATAGTATAAAAAGTTGCCAAAAGTATATGAAAGTTGAATAATATTGGCATGGAACAATCAAAAATTATAGATACGACGGAGATGTATCAGTATCCCCAAGCTTAACTCCTGCTCGTCCTCGCGTAGGTAAATGATAAAAAAATAATTTTTGATGTGGAATTCTACCAAGCATAATCTTGATCATATGTCTAATCATGGCATGAATATTAAGACACGAGTGATTCAAATAAATAGTCTATCATTTGACATAAAAACAATAATACTTCGAGCGTACCAATAAAGCAATCATGTCTTTTCAAAACAACAAGGCCAAAGCAAGCTTATCCCTACAAAATCATATAGTTTGGCCATGCTTCATTTTCGTCACACAAAATGCCCCCATCATGCACAACCCTGATGACGAGCCGAGCAATTGGTTCATATTTTTTAACGCGCTTGAGCTTTTTCAACCCTCACGCAATACATGAGCGTAAGCCATGGATATAGCACTATAGGTGGAATAGAATATAATGATGGAGGTTATGTGGAGAATACAAAAAGGGAGAAAGTCTCACATCGACACGTCTAATCAACGGGCTATGGAGATGCCCATCAATTGATGTCAATGCGAGGAGTGGGGATTGCCATGCAACAGATGCACTAGAGCTATAAGTGTATGAAAGCTCAAACTGAAAACTAAGTGGGTGTGCATCCAACTTGCTTGCTCATGAAGACCTAGGGAATTTGAGGAAGCCCATCGTTGGAATATACAAGCCAAGTTCTATAATGAAAATTCCCACTAGTATATGAAAGTTACAACATAGGAGACAATCTATATGAAGAACATGGTGCTACTTTGAAGCACAAGTGTGGAAGAAGGATAGTAACATTGCCCCTTTTCTTTTCTTTATTTATTTTATTTTTTTTCTTTCGATGGGCTTCTTTGGCCCCCTTTTTTATTTAGGCTTCTTTGTCCTTTCCTTTTTTTTCTTTTTTTTCTTTTCTTTTCATGGGGCAATGCTCTATAATGATGATCATCACAGTTTTATTTACTTACAACTCAACATTATAACTCGATACTAGAACAAAGATATGACTCTATATGAATGCTTCCGGCGGTGTACCGGGATGTGAAATGATCTAGCATAGCAATGACATCAAAAAACGGACAAGCCATGAAAACATCATGCTAGCTATCTTACGATCAGGCAAAGCAATAAGACAATAAATGCTCAAGTCATGTATATGATGATGATGGAAGTTGCATGGCAATATATCTCGGAATGGCTATGGAAATGCCATAATAGGTAGGTATGGTGGCTGTTTTGAGGAAGATATAATGAGGCTTATGTGTGATAGAGCGTATCATATCATGGGGTTTGGATGCACCGGCGAAGTTTGCACCAACTCTCGAGGTGAGAAAGGGCAATGCATGGTACCGAAGAGGCTAGGAATGATGGAAAGGTAAAAGTGCGTATAATCCATGGACTCACATTAGTCATAAAGAACTCGTATACTTATTGCAAAAGTTTATTAGCCCTCGAAGCGAAGTACTACTACGCATGCCCCTAAGGGGATAGATTGGTAGGAAAAGACCATCGCTCGTCCCCGACTGCCACTCATAAGGAAGACAATCAAAGAAACACCCAATGCTTCAAATTTGTCACACAACGGTTACCATATGTGCATGCTACGAGACTTGCAAACCTCAACACAAGTGTCTATACAATCCACAACCACCCACTAGCATGACTCTAATATCACCATCTTTATATCGCAAAACTATTGCAAGGAATCAAACATATCATATTCAATGATCTACAAGTTTATGTAGGATTTTATGACTAACCGTGTGATTGACCAATTCCTGTCGTCTCTCTAAATAGATATAAGTGAAGCAAGAGAGTTTAATTCTTTCTACAAAAGATATGCCCATGCTCTAACAAATATAAGTGAAGCAAACGAGCATTCTACAAATGGCAGTTTTCTATGTGAAGAGAAATAGGCAATCCAGACTTCAAATGATATAAGTGAAGCACATGAAGCATTCTATAAAGCCATACTCAGAAGATTTAAGTGAAGTGAAAAGAGCATTTTATAAATCAACCAAGGACTATCTCATACCAGCATGGTGTATAAAATAAAAGTGAAAACTAAATGCAAAAGACGCTCCAAGACTTGCACATAATGCATGAACGAAACGAATTCGAAAACATACCGATACTTGTTGAAGAAAGAGGGATGCCTTCAGGGCATCCCCAAGCTTAGACGCTTGAGTCTCCTTGAATATTTACTTGGGGTGCCTTGGGCATCCCCAAGCTTGAGCTCTTGCCTCTCTTCGTTTTCCTCATATTGAGACATCCTCGATTAGACACTACATCCACACAAAACTTCAACAGAAAACTTGGTAAGATCCGTTATTATAATAAAGAAAATCACCACTCTAAGTACTGTTGCAAACCAATTCAAATTTTGTTTTTGCATTGTGTCTACTGTAATATAACTTTTTCATGGCTTAAATCCACTGATATAAATTGATAATTTCATCAAAACAAGCAAACTATGCATCAAAAACAGAATCTGTCAAAAACAGAATGGTCTGTAGCAATATGAACATCCACCATACTTATGTTACCCCAAAAATTCTACCAAAATTAGGAAAATAAAAAAATTGTGTACAAAGACAGTGCAAAAGGAATCAGAACCAGTTCACGTTCCAGTTAAAAATGTAAAATCGCGCACTACAGCCAAAGTTTCTGTCATGCACCGTACAAACCAACAAGCATTGTAAACATCCTAAAGGCAAACCTTGGCACATTATTTTTATAATACAATGGAATTGTACAAGGGGATAATTATTTTTGATGAAAAGTTTCTATAATCAAGATTCACAAAGTTTCCGTGAGCATGAACAAAGTTCAAGGAGCTCTCCTACTTCAACAATGCTTGTCTTTCTCACTTTCACTTTCCTTTTTGAAAAGTTTTTAGGTTCCCCTCTTTATTTTTTTGTTATTAAACTATATAAAAGAACTCAACATAAATAAATGTCTCTCTAAAACTTCTGGGTTGTCTCCCTGGCAGCGCTTTCTTTAAAGCCATTAAACTAGGCATTTAGTGCTCAAGTAATGAATCCACCCGGATCCCAAGGTATATGAAAGCCAATTTTAATTAACAATGATTTGTAATTTAGTAGTGAGCACAAAGTAACATATATCATGCAACAACAAAGTCTAACTCTCTTCCTATGGATCGCCATGTCATAAAAGAACAATTCATGCACATATAGTAAAGGCCAATGCATAGTATAGACAGTTTCTTGCAATCCTATTGTATTGGAAACATAAAGAGGTGGTGATATAGTTCCTCTCTCATAATAATTGCAAGTAGGAGCAGCAAGCACATGCATATTATATCTATCAAAATTATCATGTGCAACGGTAAAAGGCAACCCATCAATATGATCCTTAATAAGCACAAACTTCTCCGATATAGTGTAGTTTGGAGAATTCAAAAAGATAATAGGACTATCATGCGTGCGTGCAATAACAACAATTTCATGTTTAACATAAGGAACTATAGCAAGTTTATCTCCATAAGCATAATTTATATTGGCATCTTGGCCACAAGCATAGCAAGCATCATCAAAAAGGGATATTTCAAGAGAATCAATGGGATCGTAACAATCATCATAGCACTCATCATAGTAATCATCATAGCAATCATCCTTCGGTAAGCACGAAGGGGAATGAAATAATGTATGAGTTGGAGGGTTACTCTCATTAGAAGGTGGGCACGGGTAGCTGATCCGATCTTCCTCCTTTTGTTCTTCGCTCTCCTCATCATCTTTTTCATCCAATTAGCTCACAGTTTCATCAATTTCTTCTTCCATAGCTTCCTGCAAAATATTAGTCTCTTCTTGGACAGCGGAGACTTTCTTCATAAAAGCATTAATATAGTAATTGTATTCATAATTTTCATAGCAATATCTAAGTGTAGCAAGATTTTCAGGCCTATAACCATCATCATCAAAAGCTTCGTACTTTTCAAACAAAGCTTCAGTTTCATAAGCAGCCTTAAAAGCAAAAAATTCTTCTATTTTTTCCACATCATAGTAATCATATATACCATTAGCATAAGAAGCTAAGGTTTCATTATCATTAAATTTGCATGAAAAGGGAAGGTGTGGAGCCTCCATCCTAGAGCAACAAGTAATATCATATCTTAAGCATAGATTCCAGGCATACCAACGCAACATAATAAATTGATCCCATAATAGTTTCCCTTTTTGTGTCGAGCGATAATCCCTAAAGTGTTCACGTTGATCCAACGTGTCTCCCATTATAAAGTTGAATGGGGTTTTCTCAGGATTATCAAAGTAGTACTTAATATCTTTCACATAATGAGCATCGGGGGTTTTAGGAGTTACCCCATCTACATGAGTAGCAAGTACCTCTAATTTTTTTGGTATTTTGCGTTCCATATCCATAACTAAAGATAGAGAACAACTTAGAGAAGAAAATAAAATTTACTTAGTGATAAAGCAAACAAGCACACACGAGAATATTCACCCCACGCTATGACTCCCCGGCAACGGCGCCAGAAAAAGGTCTTGATAACCTGCAAGTATACGGGATAGTTGTAGCCTCTTTCGATAAGTAAGAGTGTCGAACCCAACGAGGAGCTAAAGGTAGAACAAATACTCCCTCAAGTCCTATCGGCCACTGATACGACTCTACGCACGCTTGAAGTTCGCTTTACCTAGATCACGTATGAAACTAGAAGTACTTTGTAGGTGTTGTTGGATAGGTTTGCAAGATAATAAAGAGCACGTAAATAAAAAGTTAGGGGCTGTTTAGATAAAGATGCAATAAAGTAAATATAGTGAGTGTGGAAAAGTGGTGGTAGGAGTTGTGAAATTGCCCCTAAGCAATTGACTATGTTACTAGACCGGTAATCACTATTGCAATTCTATTTGAGGGAGAGGCATAAGCTAACATACTTTCTCTTCTTGGATCATATGCACTTATGATTGGAACTCTAGCAAGCATCCGCAACTACTAAAGATTCATTAAGGTAAAACCCAACCATAGCATTAAAGCATCAAGTCCCCTTTATCCCATACGCAACAATCTACTTACTCGGGTTTGTGTTTCAGTCGCTCACGCAACCCACCATAAGCAAACCATAAACATATTGCAAACCCTTCAGCGGGAATCCCTCACGCTTGCGCGACATGGAGGGCACCATAGGACAGCACCAATAATAAAACATGCAACTCAAACCAATCATAGCAATCCATCAATCACCAGTAGGACAATGGAAATCTACCCAGACATCATAGGATGGCAACACATCATAGGAAAATAATATGAAGCAGAAAGCACCATGTTCAAGTAGAGGGTACATCGGGTTGCGGGAGAGTGGACCGTTGGATATAGAAGGGTGAAGATGATGGAGACGTTGGTGAAGATGATGGAGGTGTTGGTGAAGATCGCGGTGATGATGATGGCCCCCGGCGGCATTCCGGCGCCACCGGAAGCAAGGGGGAGAGAGGCCCCCTTCGTCTTCTTCTTCCTTGACCTCCTCCCTAGATGGGAGAAGGGTTTCCCCTCTAGTCCTTGGCTCCCATGGCGTGGGAGGGGCGAGAGCCCCTCCGAGATTGGATCTATCTATCTGTTTCTGCGTTCTCTATTTCTGTCCCCTCACCGTTTCCTTTATATCTGGTGATCCGTAACTCCGATTGGGGTGAATCTTTCGCCCAGCGTTTTCTCATAAAATTAGCTTTCTTGCGACAAAAGAAGGGTATCAACCGCCTTACGGGTGGCCCACGAGAGCCCAGGCCGCGCCAAGGGGGGAGGGCGCGCCCCCTGTCTCGTGGCCACCCCGGACACCGTTTCATGTTGATTCTTCCTTCGCAAAATCCCAAATATTCCAAAATAATTCTCCATCCGTTTTTATCCCATTTGGATTCTGTTTGATCTTGGTTTTCTGCGAAACATAAAAAATGCAATAGACAGGAACTGACACTTGGCACTGGATTAATATGTTAGTCCCAAAAATAGTAAAAAAAGTTGCCAAAAGTATATGAAAGTTGAATAATATTGGCATGGAACAATCAAAAATTATAGATACGACGGAGACGTATCATTTAGTTGCATCATCTTTCGGATCCAACATGAACCTCATCTGTTGAAAAAAGAATGTGAGTCTTATTAGGAGGAAGCTAGAAAGTATGGGACAGAGCAAGACAATATTACTAATTGCGATGAATAACATTACTTACGGATAAATGGTCAAGGAAGGTGTTAAACTGGGTATTGTCTTTCTCATTCCTGTACTGGATCCACCTTGGGAGGATACGTGCATGACACCTAACGACAACGACTGCCTCTGATACTAACTTGGCTGACTCTGTAGCATCACGTGGCCTTTTTAAACCTGCCTCAAAATGGATCTCCATTCTTCCTCCTTTAGATTTTGTTAATCTATCAAGCATTATCCCTGATGTCTGTTTCCGCTTGCGCCATGGTGCTAGTTCAACAACGAATATGGAAAGTGTTAGTGTACATCAAACTCTGAGAGTACATATAAAGGAGCATGCAACTACAACTTGACTCGGCCAGGTATCGTCTTGGTGTTGATGCTCATGAGGTTCATCTGATCTTGCCAAGTCCTGTTGTGTCAGTAGTGCTTCGGAAATAGTGTTAGGTGTGAAGGCAGCTTGGGAACCGGCCAGTTCCGGAGCAAACGAACGAGTAACTCGTTGAGATGCTGATACAGTTGAAGTGGATGCTGCAGCTGGTGGAGCAGGTGATACTGTGTTTGTAGATTTAGCCGGTGGACTTGGACCTTCTACTGCACTATAAGTACCAGTAGAATCTCGATGGCAGATCCTTTTCCGTTTCACCCGACGAGTAACAGCACTCCATACTATATTATTTTCCTTGCTCTTTTTTGACTTTGCCATGTCAAGCCGTACCCACAACACAAAATAATAAAATCGATCTTCAGAACTCATTGATGCATGATACAGACAAGCAATACTTTGATGTAAGACAACCGTATGACGATCGAATATGTAAGAAAAACAGGACGGCATGACATATTCACAACTACGATGTGCAAACTAAGCAGAAGGATTTTCAAGAAAATAGAAGTAATGCAAGCTAGACACCATATGAAAGATGCAACCAATATTACTCTGCCAGGTTAAAAGTGTCTTGTCATAAGTGGCAATTCGAAAAATTAGAAGCAGTACAACATAGTAATCAACGCAAGATGCAACCACTATCAGCCTGCCATGTTAAAAGTGTCCAATCATGAGTGACTGATGCGGGATACACAACAGCAGTACTTTGATGTAAGAACATGGTAGGATAGATAGATGCAGTGTATTCTAGACACAGAAAGCCATGTCATATGCACATGCATAACGTATAAACTCAGCAGGTGCAATTTAATCAAAATAGAAGAAATACAGGCTAGACAACATATATGCAACATGAAACCAATTATCACACTGTCAACTTAGAGCAAGCACCTGCGGTGGTGGAGTACGGGAGATGAACTCATCATGTAGACTTGGGACTTCAACTTCATTAGCAGTAGTAGTGGCAAATCTAGAGAGTCTCTGTTTGCGTCGGTGCGGAGGACCACCAACATCCCCTAAGTTACTCTTTTCCTTCCTATTTTTTGATATTTCCTTATGAAGTCAAAACCACAAGAAGATGAATAAAATTAGCTCTGCATAACTGGTTGATGCATGATACAGACGAACACTACTTTGATGTAAGGCAAGCGCATGATAGGAGGATGGAATATATACAAAAAAGACAACGTTTCATATTCACACGTACGATAGGAGGATGGAATATGTATGAAAAAACAGTAAGCGGAAGGCATTTCAAAAAAATTAGAAGAAATGAAAGCTAGGCACCATATGAACATGCAACCAATATCACTCTATCAGGTAAAAAGTGTCTCGTCGTAAGTGCCATTTCAAGAAATTAGAAGCAGTACAAGCTAGAAGATAATGCAAGATGCAACCTACATCACAGACCCAAGTTAAATGTATCTTATGGGCAAGTGATCGTTGCAGGTATAAGTTGTAAGCTATGCAGATGCAATTCAACATAATCAGAAGCAATACAAACTAGACATCATACGGAAAACGCAACCACATATAACAGTACCAAGTAAGAGCAAGCCCCTGTGATGATGGAGTAGGGGATATGTGCTAATCGTGTACACGTATGTTCTAGAAACAGGAACACATGTCATATTCACAGGCATTATGTGTAAAGTAAGCAGATGCAACTCAAGTTAGAAGCAATACAAGCTAGACATCATACGCAACATGCAACCACATATAATAGTGCCAAGTTAGAGCAAGCACCTGCGATGGTGGAGTAGGGGAGATGTGCTAATCATCTACACAGCTATGTTGACTATCCAGCCTTGTGTTGCCTTGCGAATCTTGTTGGGAGGATGGCGGAGTAGAATCTGTAGAGACCCCCTGTTTGAGTTGCTCCGAAGGACCACCATCATCCACTGCCGGACTAATTTCCTTCAACTGTAATGATTTTGCATTGTGAAGTCAAACCGATAAGAAAAAGGAATAAAATTCGCTCTTCAGAACTCATTCATGCATGATACTGACGAACACTACTCGGATGAAAAGCAAACACATGATGCGAGGATGTAATATGTATGAATAACAGGATGGCATGACATATTCACACCTATGATGTGGTAACTAAGCAGAAGGCATTTCAACAAATTAGAAGCACTACAAGCTAGACACCATATGAAAGATGCAGCCAATATCACTCTGCCAAGTTCAAACTGTACGACGTTTCAACAAATTAGAAGCAGTACATGCTAGAAATCATATGCAAGACACAACCAATATCACAGTGGCGACTTAAAGGTGCCTTATCATAAGTGACTGACGCGGATATGCAAGAACAGTAGTCTGATGTAGAAACAGGAACACATGGCATATTCACAGGCATTATGTGTAAAGTAAGCAGATGCAATTCAACAAAGTTAGAAGCAATACTGTAGCGACCCGACCCGAATGGATCAAGTCTCTGTGCTTTCGTGTCATCCCTCGATCGGTATGCTGACACACACAGTACTCGAAGGATTTATAACAGAGGTAAATCACATGTATAAAGTAACGTAAAACTATTACCTCAATCCAAAACATAGCGGAAGCAACAAGGTTGTGGATTCCCATCCACACCAACGGCAAAGTTGAGTATAGGAAATCATAACCCTAACGTATCACTTACTGTCGATCAAAAGTCTGCAACATGAAAAGTTGCAGCACTGAAAACGGGTCAAGACATGGAATATGCTGGCAATGTAACACATAGAGAGTAATGAAAGAATAGGCTATACTACATGCATATATGGCTGGTGGAAAGCTCTATGGTTACAGTTTTTGCGAAAAGCCAATTTTTCCCTACCGCAAAGGAATAAATTTATTTAACTATCATGGTGGTTGTTGAACATTGAGAATGGTTGACAGCATCCTCAATCCCAATTAAAAGTACTCATTAAAAACCCAACAATATTAATTAGAGTAACATGTTGAGATTCACATGATATTCAAGTACTAGCTACTCAAGATGTCCATAACCGGGGACACGGCTAATCATGATTAGTTTATACACTCTGCAGAGGTTTGCGCACTTCTCCCCACAAGACTCGATCGCCTCCGTTTGGTTTCTCGCACTACATGGTGTTTGAGAGACGGATGACCGAGACATAGTCTTTCAGAAGCACTAGCACCTTACATGTGGGTAGACCGGTACACCTACTTTCCCTACATCTGCTAGTCTACCCGTAAGAGTTCGCACAACTTACTCAGCTATGTCGAGCCCATAATGGCTTGTGGCTGCACACGGAAGTTACTAGCATGAATGATCTTATGATCCCTTTGAGCCTGGGTGGCGGTCCGAAGAAAACAGGCAAGTCCTGATGGAAACCAGGTGCCTCAATCCACCCAGATGTGTGTTTAAGTTGCCACCTTAGATAAACCATTAAAATTAACAATCTCACATCTGTCATGGATATCACTCAGCCAATCCACGTCTACTAGCATAGCATGGCACAATAAGCAAACGTAGAAGTAACTCCCAAGGTTTCACAAGTAAAACAGGTAATAGGTACTTCCTCGATCTACTTCCCATCCCACAATTTAATTAGATCCTAATCATGCAATGTTTGAGGATTGATCTAATGCATAAAAATTGGGTAGTAGAAAAGTATGATCAAGTGTTACTTGCCTCAAAGTTGATGAAGATGATTCGCACTCAAAACTCTTGATAGTTCTACTCGTCACACTCCGGTCAATCTATCGTAAATCAAGCAATAGTAACCACACATAAGCAATCAATCAAAACATCGGACCGAGCAGAAGGAAGCGATTCGAAAACATCAAAACAAAGCAAATAACTCTTGCAACATAAAACAATTTCTAACAGTACCAAAATTATGTGAATTTGGCCTAATCAGAAAGTTTAGGTCAAGAGCTTTGATTTGCAAAAAGAATCAACTAAATCGGAGATTCTGAAACTCAAGTTATGTTCAAATGAAGTTCAAATACAAATCTGTTTGAATTCAAATTTTAAAACTTTCAAAAACATGTTTGAGTTGGATTACTGGATAGAGGAGATCATAACGAAGAAGTGGGCGTTGGTTTCGTTGGATTCCGACTTACGAGTAAAAAGTTATGAGCGTTTGAAGATTAGGGACTAAAAAATAACACTACAGATAGGTCCCTGACGGAAATTAAAAATAAAAAGAAAAATCTATCGAGCGAACGCTCGCTAAACAAAACCGGAAAGAAAAACCGGCGAGAAAACCGATCTAGGGTTTCGGAAAGAAAACCGAAACGAAAAACCGATCTAGAAAACCGGAACGGAAACCGCAACGATTTACGAAAAACCGAATCGAGGAAAAGAAAAGGTGACGCTGCGCGGGGCTAGTACCTCGAAGAAACGAGGGGCTCCGGCGGCGGCTAGGTGGCGGGGCGACGGCACTTGGCGGCGGCGGCGTAGGGTGGCGGCGGCGGCGCTCGTGAGGGGCGACGGCGGTGTGAGGCGGAGAGGAGAGGAGAGGAGAGGAGTTGATTTGATGTGTGAGAGGGGGGGGGGGGGGTGCTTGGGTATTTATATTGGGGAGGGGAGGGTTTTGCTTGGGGTAGGGGACAAGAAATAGACTAGGATTAGGAATCCTAGGAGTAAAAAATGGAATAACGAAACGGGATCAAATCCTACTAGGATTTGTAAAAGAATAGGAAACCTTGGCTCCCTAGGTGCGTGCGCGCGTGGTGGTGTTGGCCTCCTGGCCGGCCGGTGGCTTTGGCGGCTTGGGCCTTTGGCCCAAGGCGCTGCGAATATATATTTTTTTAAACACATTTTTTTTAAAACAGAGACAAAAATAATAATAAAACCAAAGAAATAAAAATTTTATATAGGCATATAATATATCAAAATTTTCAGAAAAAGATTTCCTACAACATGGACATTTCTATAGCATTAAATAAAATTCACACAAATTCAAATAAAGCAAAGAGTGCTTCTGGTCCAATAAATTCCAACAAAATCATTTTTAAAAATACCAAAATGAATTCAAATTTATTTCTCTCCGTTTTTTACGAGGTAGGGAATCATGTTACCCTATTTTCCATATATTTTATTTTTGGAGAAAAATAATTTGAATAAAACTCAAATAACTCCAAATTGAAAATAAATTCAAAGGAACTTTGAATTTAATTCTTTGAAACTCCCAACTCATATTTCATATGTTTTGAAGAAGTCATTTTATCTTCGCTCGTGAAAATCATTGAGTTGCATAAAGTTTCAAAATTGAAAATATTTTCCAAATGGAATTCAAATATTTTCAACACCCCTTGTCATTTAAATAAATGGAAGAAGTCATGTCATCTTCTCTCCAGGGTTTTGTGATGAAAAGAATTTGAAATCCCGAAGATCATAAAAGAAAAATGAAAGTTTGGGAAAGTCCTTTTATTCCTCTCATCTAACTTTCAAAAAGTTTCGAATTCACTCACTTTCAGACAATCAATCAAGCAATCAATCAAATCTATCTATTTGTTTATAACATTCCAAAATTTAGAATTTTGGGATGTTACAAACCTACCACCCTTAAAATGAATCTCGTCCTCGAGATTCGGAGAGGCTAGCAAGAAATAGGTTAGGGTTTGGGGTATTCAAAATCCATCGATCGTCACAGGGGGTCTCGGGTGCTACCACCCTTAGAAACATTGTTACGGTTCCATCAAAACTCATATACTCCATCCTTATTACTGACAGTGTCGGTCTTCTTAGATCTTAAGGATAATTCTTTCTCTGGGCTCTTCAGGTAGTGGCATAACCTTTTCCTCAATTCCTTTGTCCTTTCCTCTTGGTAAGGTTATCCCGAAATTGGGTCTTCATAGTGGCCAGATGCAGCGCCAATTCTAAACAAATATCGGTATCTCATGGTGGTCAACGATTTATGGTTTCTCCTGCAGAAAACGGGTCTGGGTTGAACCTCACCGTATAACCTACGGTTGGCAACAACTGCCGTGTACAAGGGAAAAAAATACCTATACCTTTCTAAGGTTTAAACAAGGTTTTGATCGTCGTCTCTCTACTATAGGTAAGTCACTCAGATTTTACCATCCCATATAGCAAAGCGAATAATAAGAGTAAGTCAGTATGGTGATCAATCCATCCCGCACCCAAATCATTACCTTGTACATGGTTTAGCGAATCTCGCATTCTAGCACTCGGTCATCCTCACAGGCATTGCAGAATTTTTCTTGTCGACGAACCAAGTTCGGAAAATCCATTGTTTCTGCAAGCCAAACAAACATCTATCGTTCCTTAACAACTCTCAGGTTTTGCGTAAACTCCTATAGAATCGTCGGTTGATAAAATCGCAACTTCTGCCAGGGTTTTTCCTTCTGCAAGAGTGTGCTTGCTTCTTGGCAGGTCCTGGGCCCTGTGGGTTATGGCCCATCTCATCACTTGCAATCCTTGAACACATCCTCGGGGCAACTGATCATTATCCCAACATCCAACTTCCTGGCATACTTAAAATCCATCCAATTGTACTGTCTCTTTCCTTCTATTGGCACCAAACTAGGACATGATTACTCAGACTCATCATGGAATTTCCATTGATCCATATTTCCAACATCATACCTCCTTTATATCCAATAGTAATTCATCTCTTCATCCTCGTGGGATATCCCACATAACGAGATAAAAACTTATACCTATGAAGTCCATACTCCCCTTCGTGGAACATCATTATCCTTTCCAGGGTCAAGCGTCCTTACAGTGGAATATTGGCCATCTCTGCATGGCACTTCTTCAACTGGGAAACGTGAAACACATCCTGAACTCCTGACAGTCCTTCGGGTGACTCCAACATTGTTAGCCAATTCTCCCATACGTTCCAAACTCGGTATGGTCCTACAAATCTCGGGGCTAACTTTCCCTTAACTCCAAATCATTTAACTCCTCGCAGAGGTGGCACACAAAGATATGCTCTGTCTCCGATTTCATAGACTACCTCCTTGCGTTATTGAGTATGCATAACTATTATGCCTGGACTGAGCTACATTCAGTCTATCTCGAATCAACTTAACATTCTCTTCTGACTCCTTGATCACATTTGGTCCAAACAACCGACGGTCTCCAACTTCATCCCACATCAACGGTGTCTGGCTCCTTCTCCCATACAAAGTTTCAAAAGGGGCCATCTTCAAACTAGCTTGGTAACTGTTGTTGTATGAGAACTCCGCGTAAGGTAGATTATCATCACTACTAGATCCATAATCTAGCGCACACGATCTCAACATGTCCTCCAAAATCTGATTGACTCTCTTGATTTATCCATCTGTCTGCGGATGAAAGGCTGTACTGAACTCTAGCCTAGTACCCAAAGTCTGGTGCAGCTGATTCCAAAACTTTGAGGTAAACTGTGTTCCTCTATGATGGTCCTCGGAACTCCATGCAGACATACGATCCTTGTCAAATATATCTTGGCCAACTTCACACTTGTATAGGTGGTTTAACTGGGATAAAGTGAGCCACTTTGGTCAAGCAAATCAACTACTACCCAGATAGAATCATGTCTCGTTCGGGTTCTGGGAAATCCGGTAATGAAATCCATGCCAAGCTTATCCCACTTCCATTTGGGTATCGGCATAGGCTCTAGTAATCCTGCTGGCTTCTGATGCTCTGCTTTTACTCTCTCTGGTATACATCACTTACGACTACATACTCCGCAATATCCTTCTTCATACTAGTCCACCAAAAACACTCCTTCAAATCCAAATACATCTTGGTGTTTCTAGGGCGAATCGAGTATGGTGAGTGATGAGCCTCCTGAAGTATTAACTTCCTAATCTTTTGCATTATGGGGCACATATACACTATCCTCAAACCATAAGGTGTCGTGCTCATCCTTACGAAAACCTTTGGCCTTTCCTTTGCTCATCCTCTCTTTTACCTCAACAATATCTTTGTCATCCTTCTGAGCTTCACGGATCTTTCTCAACAATGTAGACTAAACTTCCATTGCTGCAACAAAACCTTTGGGAACAATCTCCAATCGAAGTTCCCTGAAAATCCTCGGCTAACTCCTTTGATAATCCTCCGATTATGAGGGTATTCGTCCTTGTTTTCTTTATGGTTGTATCCTATTTCTCCACAAAGCTTGTATGCACAAGGTTTCTTCATATCCTTTCCATAAGGCTTCAACTTCTGGGACACAAGCCGAGACTTTAGCAAAGTCAACTTAAATTCTTCCCAAGTGGTTACTCCTTGCCATCCGTTGATGGTTTGGTTCATCCTCCACCAAATAGAAGCACCTCTTTCAAAGCACTGAAGTGCATGCTGGGCCATATATCCTTTCTGGCTATAGGGTTATTCTCCAGGTGATCCTCCATGTTCTGAATACATCGGTTTATCTCCAATTGACTCATCGATCCAGAAAATACAAGCTCATCTCCATTCATCCTCTATTGGGTCCATGGGTTTGGGGTGGGATAAGAGAGATCGAGAGGGATGCACACAATACAAACAAAAGTTTTGAAAAGATAGATTTTGTTGTGGCTGTCGGAAAAACATCAAACAAATGACAGCTCACGATCGTCGCATCTAACGTAGATATGTAACAGGGGTTTGGTCTTCTAAAGGTCAATAAATCTCAAAGTCATCAAACTCTTCAAGTCTTGGTCATGTCTCTGATGGCTCCTTCTGATCATGCTTGTCCTTCTCAAGTTCTTTTGCCAAATCCTCTCTGTTGACGCGAAGTCTCTCGCGACGTCCCTTAATATTTCTGGAGTTGCATTCCAAACTTCTGTATTTCATCATCCTTGGCATGAACCATGGTCCTACTATCCTCCAGTTCTTGATGAATCTTTGATGTCTCAAGGTTTTGCTCCTCCAACTTGGCTACTTTCAGTTTCAGGTTCCTGAATTCTTCATGAATTGCCTCCTTGTCAAATACGGCTTCCTGCAGGTCGACCCTAAACACCTTGATGTAATACTCCAGATCCTGGCGATACGCCAGCTAAGGTTAAAACTGCATCGTTTGCAGATAGATGCTCCATCAGCTTTCTACCATCCAATCCTTCCATGCATCTGCATGCTTAACTCCGCACGGTGACAATAGCATAAGCGACAATAACATCATGGATAGTCGTGTTTCTGCTCTTGTCATTTCCATGAGCTATCTCTCCATAGTTGATATCTCCTGTCTTAGCGTTTTCTTGACAAAACTTTGAGTTTTTATGCTCCATGTTCCGGTCTTTCTCCGATACACCTTGATCTCGGGTATTGGCAGCTTCCACATTTTACCAAGTTCCATAAGGGTGCCTTCCTAGGTCATACAAATCCGGAAATTCTTCAAAGCCTTCAAATTCTCCTAGTCTTCGGAGTCTTCACCGTTGTAGTTTCTGTCATTATAATGCACGGTAAAAATCCTCTTTGTTCCAAATGGTCTTAGTTGTCTGATATCTTGTCTCCTTGGAGTGGTCTCATCAGTCAAATCTTCGAGTGGTCAAAAGGGAAAAGGGGTATGGTCTCACTAAAAAGGAATATTTGAATAAGCTCAGAAGAGAAGAGAGGTAAAAGATCTTTTTGAAAAAGAAAGTTGTAGAGAAAAATCTTTCCTATGGGCTTGCCAGTTTCTAGGGTCACGTCCTATAGTCAACATGTGCTCTGATACCATCTTGTAGCGACCCGACCCGAATGGATCAAGTCTGTGTGCTTTCGTGTCATTCCTGGATCGGTATCTTTGACACACCACGATTACTCGAAGGATTTATAACAGAGGTAAATCACATGTATAAAGTAACGTAAAAACTATTACCTCAATCCAAAACATAGCGGAAGCAACAAGGTTGTGGATTCCCATCAACACCAACGGCAAAGTTGAGTATAGGAAATCGTAACCCTAACGTATCACTTACTGTCAATGCGAAAAGTCTGCAACATGAAAAGTTGCAGCCCGAAAACGGGTCAGCACATGGAATATGCTGGCAACGTAACACATAGAGAGTAATGAAAGAATAGGCTATACTACAATCATATATGGCTGGTGGAAAGCTCTATGGTTACAGTTTTTGCGAAAAGCCAATTTTTCCCTACTGCAAAGAAATAAATTTATTTAACTATCATGGTGGTTGTTGAACATTGAGAATGGTTGACAGCATCCTCAATCCCAATTAAAAGTACTCATTAAAAACCCAACAATATTAATTAGAGTAACATGTTGATATTCACATGATATTCAAGTACTAGCTACTCAAGATGTCCATAACCGGGGACACGGCTAATCATGATTAGTTTATACACTCTGCAGAGGTTTTGCACTTTTCCCCACAAGACTCGATCGCCTCCATTTGGTTTCTCGCACTACATGGTGTTTGAGAGACGGATGACCGAGACATAGTCTTTCAGAAGCACTAGCACCTTACTGGTGGGTAGACCGGTACACCTACTTTCCCCTACATCTGCTAGTCTACCTGTAAGAGTTCGCACAACTTACTCAGCTATGCGAGCCCATAATGGCTTGTGGCTGCACGGAAGTTACTAGCATGAATGATCTTATGATCCCTTTGAGCACAGGTGGCGGTCCGAAGAAAAACAGGCAAGTCCTGATGGAAACCAGTGCCTCAATCCACCCGGATGTGTGTTTAAGTTGCCACCTTAGATAAACCATTAAAATTAACAATCTCACATCATCATGGATATCACTCACCCAATCCACGTCTACTAGCATAGCATGGCACAATAAGCAAACGTAGAAGTAACTCCCAAGGTTTCACAAGTAAAACAGGTAATAGGTACTACCTCGATCTACTTCCCATCCCACAATTTAATTAGATCCTAATCATGCAATGTTTGAGGATTGATCTAATGCATAAAAATTGGGTAGTAGAAAAAGTATGATCAAGTGTTACTTGCCTGCAAAGTTGATGAAGATGATTCGCACTCAAAACTCTTGATAGTTCTACTCGTCACACTCCGGTCAATCTATCGAAATCAAGCAATAGTAACCACACATAAGCAATCAATCAAAACATCGGACCGAACGAAGGAAACGATTCGGAAAACATCAAAACAAAGCAAATAACTCTTGCAACATAAAAAAATTTCTAACATTACCAAATTATGTGAATTTGTCCTTATCAGAAAGTTTAGGTCAAGAGCTTTGATTTGCAAAAAGAATCAACTAAATTGGAGTTACGAAACTCAAGTTATGATCAAACGAAGTTCAAATACAAATCTGTTTGAATTCAAATTTTAAAACTTTCAATAACATGTTTGAGTTGGATTACTGGATAGAGGGGATCATAACAAAGAAGTGGGCGTTGGTTTCGTTGGATTCCGACTTACGAGTAAAAAGTTATGAGCGTTTGAAGATTAGGGACTAAAAAAAATAACACTACGGATAGGTCCCTGACGGAAATTAAAAATAAAAAGAAAAATCTATCGAGCTTAACGCCGCTAAACAAAACCGGAAAGAAAAACCGGCGAGAAAATCGATCTAGGGTTTTGGAAAGAAAACGAAACGAAAAACCGATCTAGAAAACCGGAGCGAACCGGAACGATTCTGAAAAACAGAACCGAGGAAAAGAAAAGGTGACGCGGCGCGGGGCTAGTACCTCGAAGAAACGAGGGGCTCCGGCGGCGGCTAGGTGGCGGGGCAACGGCACTTGGCGGCGGCGGCGTAGGGTGGCGGCGGCGGCGTTGGGTGGCGGCGGCGGCGGCGCTGGTGAGGGGTGGCGGCGGTGTGAGGCGGAGAGGAGAGGAGAGGAGAGGGGTTGATTTGATGTGTTAGAGGGGGGGGGTGCTTGGGTATTTATATTGGGGAGGGGAGGGTTTTGCTTGGGGTAGGGGACAAGAAATAGACTAGGATTAGGAATCCTAGGAGTAAAAAACGGAATAATGAAACGGGATCAAATCCTACTAGGATTTGTAAAAGAATTGGAAACCTTGGCTCCCTAGGTGCGTGCGCGCGTGGTGGTGTTGGCCTCCTGGCCGGCCGGTGGCTTTGGCGGCTTGGGCCTTTGGCCCAAGGCGTTGTGAATATTTTTTTAAACACATTTTTTTTAAAACAGAGACAAAAATAATAATAAAACCAAAGAAATAAAAATTTTATATAGGTTTCTCTCCGTGGACATATAATATATCAAAATTTTCAGAAAAAGGTTTCCTACAACATGGACATTTCTATAGCATTAAATAAAATTCACACAAATTCAAATAAAGCAAAGAGTGCTTCTCGTCCAATAAAATCCAACAAAAATCATTTTTTAAAAATACCAAAATGAATTCAAATTTATTTCTCTCCGTTTTTCTGAGGTAGGGAATCATGTTACCCTATTTTCCATATATTTTATTTTTGGAGAAAAATAATTTGAATAAAACTCAAATAACTCCAAATTGAAAATAAATTCAAAGGAACTTTGAATTTAATTCTTTGAAACTCCCAACTCATATTTCATATGTTTTGAAGAAGTCATTTTATCTTCGCTCGTGAAAATCATTGAGTTGCATAAATTTTCAAAATTGAAAATATTTTCCAAATGGAATTCAAATATTTTCAACACCCCTTGTCATTTAAATAAATGGAAGAAGTCATGTCATCTTCTCTCCAGGGTTTTGTGATGAAAAGAATTTGAATTCCCGAAGATCATAAAAGCAAAATGAAAGTTTGGGAAAGTCCTTTTATTCCCTCTCAATCAATCAAGCAATCAATCAAAACTATCTATTTGTTTATAACATTCCAAAATTTAGAATTTTGGGATGTTACAAATACAAGCTAGACATCATATGCAACATGCAACCACATATAATAGTGCCAAGTTAGAGCAAGCACCTGTGATGGTGGAGTAGGGGAGATGTGCTCATCATCTACACAGCTACGTTGACTGTCTAGCCTTCCGTTGTCTTGCGAATCTTGTTGGGAGGATGGCGGAGTAGTATCTGTAGAGAACCTCCATTTCAGTTGCTCGGGAGGACCACCATCATCCAATGCCTTGCCAATTTCCTTCAGCTTTATTGATTTTGCATTGTGAGGTCATACCGACAAGAAAAAGGAATATAATTCGCTCTTCAGAACTCATTCATGCATGATACTGACGAACACTACTCTGATGAAATGCAAAGTCATGATACGAGGATGTAATATGTACGAAAAAATGGATGGCTTGACATATTCAAACCTATGATGTGGTAACTAAGCAGAAGGCACTTCAACAAATTAGAAGCACTACAAACTAGACACCATATGGAAGGTCCAATCAATATCACTCTGCCAAGTTAAAATTGTCTCGCCATAGGTGGCATTCATCAAACTAGAAGCAATACATGACAGAAATTATATTCAAGACGCAAACCAATATCACACTGCCAATTTAAAGGTGCCCCATCATAAGTTACTGATGCAGGATACACAAGAAGAGTAGTTTCATGTAAGAACATGGTGTGATAGACAGATATAGTATGTACCAAAAACAGGAAAGGGTGTCATATTCACATGTATCATGTGTAAGCTAAGCAGATGCAATTTACACTAATTAGGAGCAATACGAGCTAGACACCATATGCAACAAGCAACCAGATATCATACTGCCAAGTTACATCAAGCACCTTGGATGGTGGAGTAGGGGAGCGGAGACTTGGACCATGTAATGCACTATCAGTACAAGGAGAATCGGTACAGATGCCCCGTTTACGTTGCTGCAGAGGACCACCATCATCGCCTCCCTTACTCTTTTCCTTCCTCTTTCTTGATTTTCCCTTGTCAAGTCAAACCCACAAGAAAAAGGAATAAAATTTGCTCTTCAGAACTCATAGATGCATGATACTAATGAACACTACTTTCATGTAAGGCAGTCGCATGATAGGAGGACGGAATATGTATGAAAAATAGGACGACGTGACATATTGACATGTATGATGTATAAAGTGTAAACTAAGCACAAGGTGCTTGACCTTGTTAGAATCAATGCAAGCTAGAAACCATATGAAAGATGAAACCAATATCACTTTGCCAAATTAAAAGGGTGCCCTAATAAATGTATTTGACCAAATTAGAAGCAATACATGGCTACAGGCTAGAAATAATATGCAATATGCAACGAATAAAGGTGACTCATTGTAAGTGATTGATGCAAGATACAGAAGAGAGGTAGTTTCATGTAAGAACAAGGTTAACACATAGATGTAGTGTGTACCAAAAATAGGAAGGCATGTCATATTCACAGGTATAGTGTGTAAACTAAGCAGATGCAATTTACCCTAATTAGAAGCATTACAAGCTAGACACCGTATGCAACATGCAACCACATATCACACTGCGAAGTTAGAGCAAGCACCTGTGATGGTGTAGGGGAAGTGCGGTCTTCAAGTACAGAGCTACGTTCAATATCTTCATTTAGGCTTGCTGTTTCTTGAGAATCATGTGGAGAGGATAAAATTGCATTCTTTATAAGAGTATTGCATCTCATATTAACTCACGGGCATGACTGTCTCATCATAAGCGATAGATGCAGGATACACAAGAACAGTAGTTTGATGTAAGAATATCGTGTGATAGGCAGATGTAGTATGTACCAAAAACAGGAAGGCATGTCATATTCACATGTATAATGTGTAAGCTAAGGAGATGCAATTTAACAAATTAGGAGCAATACAAGCTAGGCACCATATGCAACATGCAACCAGATATCACACTGCCATGTTAGAGCAAGCACCTTGGGTTGTGGAGTAGGGGAGATGAGATTTGGAACTAGCACTGCAGTATGAGTAGCAGGAGAATCTGTAGAGATCATCTGTTTCGGTTGCTCCAGAGGACCACCATCATTCCGTGCCTTCGTCCTTTCAGATTTTGCCTTGTCAAGTAAACACACAAGAAAAAGGAATGAAATTCGCACTTCCAAATTCGTTGATGCATGATACTGACGAACACAACTTTTATGTATGGCAACCACATTGTAGGATGATGGAATATGTATGAAAAATGCTAAGCAGAAGGCATTTCAACAAATTGGAAGAAATGCATTCTATACACCATATGAAAGATCCAAGAAAAATCACTCTACCAAGTTAGATGTTTCTCATTATAAGTGGCACTTCAACAAATTAGAGGCAATACATGTTTCAAATGAATGCAAGATGCAACCAATATTACACTGTCAACTTGAAGGTGTATCGTCAGAAGTGATTGATCAGGGATACAAAAGAAAAGTAGTTTGATGTAAAAACATGGTTAATAGAAAGACGTAGTATGTACCAAAAACAGGAAGGCATGTCATATTCATAGGTATAATGTGTTAACTAAGCAGATGCAATTTACCCTAATTAGAAGCATTACAAGGTAGATACCATATGCAACATGCAACCACATATCACACTGCCAAGTAGGAGCAAGCACCTGCGATTGTGGTGTGGGGGAATTGCGGTGATCAACTAGAGAGCTACGTTGACTATCTTCATTTAGCCTTGCTGTTTCTTGAGAATCATGTGGGGAGGATGACACTTCACTCTTTAAACGAGTAGGGCGTCTCACAAGAACTCCACTGGGTGACCTGTCTCATCATAAGTGATTGACGAGGGGTACAAAAGAGCATTAGTTTGATGTACGAACATGGTTAATAAACATATGTAGTATGTATCACAAACAGGAAGGCATGCCATTATCAAAGGTATAATGTGTAAAGTAAGCAGATGCAATTTAACCAAATTGGAAGCAATACAAGCTAGACACCATGTGCAACATGCAACCACATTTGACAGCGCGAAGTTAAAGCAAGCACCTGGGATGGTTGTGTGTGGCAATTGAGATCATCAACTGCAGAGCTACGTTATCGTCTCCAACTCACGACATCGCACCCATTAGAGCTACCGCACGCTTAGTGCTTATCTTGAATTACACCGAGCGACTTCTGTCTTTTCTTTTGTGCATTCATCAACACCGCGTCAGAGTCTGAAATACCCATGCATAAAAAACAATAGTGTGAGTATGGGTGAAGTGTGTGCATAATTAGTACAGTGTAAAGGTCGCAGATAGCAGATCGGTGAGAAATAAATGACGGGAGAGATATGATAGCTCTACAACATGCTTGGCACACTAAATTACTACAGGATTCTATGAAAATAACATTCGACTGAAAACAAATAGGCCAGTCAATTTTTTCTGCACCGTCCGATGTACAAAGAACGGGCATATCGCCTTCATCTACCTCCAGCCAGTCAGTGTTGATGATCTTCCTCGAAACGCCAGCGACCACCGGCCCAGTATTCCTCCCCTGCCGGCGCCCTCCCCTTGACCTCACCGCACCGCCGTGCTTGGCACCGCCCCCCAGCCATCCATTCAAGCCCGCCGACCTCCAGATCGGGCGCAAGCAGCTCCTTTGCCCCACACCCCTATGATAGACACCGATGCGCCGTTTCCCGAACATGCGGACTAGGTGCTCCGCGCGCCTAAGCGGGTGCTGCTTATTTTAATTGCGGTTCGACTGACCCTGAATTGAAATCCAGGCGGGCTACTGGCCTCTAGCAAAGGTGAAATAGTAAAGGGAGGAAACCTTGTGCATTTAGTATCACGAAGATGATGCAGTAAGAAGCGCTCAACTAGTTTCTTTCGTGGGATGAATATGGTGTGAGCAGAGACGTAAGATTTGCACGAATAAGGGAAGAGGAGTACCTCTTTCTGCTGGCAGTGTTGTGTCCTCCTTCTGTTTTTCCAACGATCCTCTTGTGGTTTGCTAGAAACAAGAAGTTGTGGAGGACGGTGGAGCCTTGGACGAACCCATAGCCAAGTTGTTGAGTGCGGTGTGGTGGCCGTCTGTCGATGGCGGGGAACCAGATCTGAGGCGGCGAACAACGGAATAGTGGGAACAGCTCCGGTGCGGTGGACGGTTGCGATAGTGGAGCGTGAGCAGTGAGGTGCAGGACGGCGTGGTCGGAATGGTTCTGGTACGGCGCACGTTGGCGTCGGCGTCGTGGAGGCAGCTCTGCCTCGGCTTCAGCTGCTAAGTCCTTGAGGGCGTTGCGGTTGCGGTTGCGTTGGACGAAGACGTCGGGGTACCGACTCCAGCGTGATGGAGGAGAGCGGCGGTGGATTGGCCGTGGTGGAGGACGGAGGAGGCTGGGGTTTCACGGCTGGTGGAGAGGGCGTTTTCGCGCCCACGGAGTATGAATAGGGAAACGGAGGTAGGCGGGGAACTAAGGGGGAACAATGTTTCAGTTCGAGACGCGCTTGTTTGCAATTTGGGGAAAGTTACAAACTTTGCCCCCATCTAAAATTTCAGACATATTGCGGGTTGGGGGTAGGACAGTCATGTCAGGTGTCCCAAATATGGGTGGGACAGATTTCGTTCGAGCGCATGGGTGTTTAGGCGCCCACGGCGTATGAATGCTTCTCGGATGCGGTTGAGACTGGCGTCTTGGTGAAGTTACAAACCTACCCCGGTTTAGACCTTTGGACATCGAGTCGATAGGCTACACGGGCCAGAGTCAGGACAGTAATTTCCTACCACCAAACATTAGTCTCGCGCGGTTTCGGGTGACCAGTGGCCTATTTGGCGCTTCGTTCAATATTTGGGAGCAGAAGCATTAACGTTTTCGGTTCTCTTGAATTGAACTTTCAGGATTTTTCAAACTTCACAAATCCTTACTCTTGAAAATCCTAAAGCTGCGATTATTTTGGAATGGAGGGGGTACATTTGAATATACATTGTACACGAGTATATATTAAAAAATATGCAACTTACCTCAGTTCATGCATGGTTCCAGATATAATCTCCTTGGTTGCAAAAAAAGTTAGATATGCGTATGAATATATATAGCATGTTCAAACTCACAACAAAGATTGATGCCCCTTTACATCTGATTTACAAATGCCATTATCTCGGTTCAAATAGATGAATGCACTTCCTATGAATTGAATCTTCAAACCCCTTTATGTTGAATTCGACATGTATTCTATTTCGTAGCTAGCAATTTGGAATGTATCCATGCAAATGATAAATGTATAAAGTGCTTCACACTAACAACATGGAGTGCACTAATTAATGTTTATATATGAATTGCAAAAGCATCCATTGCCTGTATCTCAAACCGCTCTCACTCTATGGATCGATAATATGAAATAAACACATGCACATGCTAGAATTCAATAGAGTATGGGTGTCTTATAGACCGATTTTTGTCCACACGCAATTTGCAAAATTCATGATCTCATCCAAAAATAATAATGCCATTTATATTTTAATTTAACTAGCAAAGTGGCCCGCTCTTCATGCGGGTTGGTATGTAATATAGTTTAGTTATAATAATTTTATATTTATCATTTCTTTGGCGGTTCGAGGATATAAGAGTTACCCCGTTAATGTTTCGGGGAAATATCTAGAGGCTATGTCCTTGCTGAACATTTTAGTGCTATGTGATCAGATCCACAGGTTTGTCTAATGCAGCTGTAGTGAGGTGGTGTATGGCTCGATTGACAATCCCGTTGAGGCGTTTTAAGGTTTCTTATTTTTAGTATATAATGTTTTCCCGAGAAGTATCATGTGCAACAAATTTGAGTCAATATGGGTGTTTTGTAACGATTATATTTTTAGTTTATATTCCCCATGAAGTATATCTTAGCATGGATTTAATTTAAAAAAGTTTGCATCACCAAAAATTACATAATTTATGCTAAAACACGGATATGAACTATACTTTTGCGCTAGATGATGTACATTAATCATTAGTGTTTTTTATAATTTATAGTTGTTTTGTTAGAACAATTCAGAGCTAATTATTTATGTTGTCTGTAGTAAAATCGTACTTGAATTATTAGTTGGACTTCTAGCACAACATGCTCACGCAGATGCACACAACTTCAGGCATTTCTCAAACTCCACAATCCACACCTTCACACGAAGGTTTGTCTTGCCCGATCCACTTTGTGCCATTATTCTTTTCCTTCGCTTCTCCGTTCACACCCGGGTTGCTGCTGCCGGCAGATGTCCAGCTACTCATAGAGCAAAGACACACTTCTTTTCTCCATAGACACCCATTGCTGATTCGTTGTGGGCATGGATCTCATCTCCTGTAGCCAGCTTTGATCAGGATTGAGTTCATCCTCCAGAAGACACTTCCGTGTTAGTGAAAATCGAGGCCAGCCGACACGTTGTCTTCATCCTCCATAGTGGCTGCCATCTTCCACCTGCAGGTCCAATTTTTTTCCTTTAATGTTCTTTATATTTTCCTCTTCTTCTTATTGTTTTCCTGTGTTTGTACTATTAAACTGATGTAATTAAGGTAGTTAAGATATTAACTTTTTATGCCTATCCAGTTTATTCATGCTTGGGATCGACATTGGTTGTTGCCCCCCGTACCCCTATTCATATTCAAGCTCTCAACTTTTTATTGAGCCTCAAATATCAGATAATATGACTGCTGATGTTAGGTATGAATGAGCTATTTCCATCAAACGCTGATTCACGTTTACATTACTTTTGCATTTCAGTAGACCATATCCATCCTGCTATGCATATCATGTTAGCATTGATATGTTAGTTTTTATATTGAAGATAGTTTATAGTATACAATTTTTCAATGTACTTATTCTTGTCTAATAAGAGATCAGTAGCAATGTCTTGTTGAAGAAGAACAATAATAAAAGTGTTTTTTCTATGCCTTTACAATATCTATTTATATACTATGACCCTAAGTCCATCCCTTTATTACGACTCTTGAGAATGCTATGTATAGTTCTCCATGTGTGAACACATGTTTAGGCAATGATAGGTCTACTCTTTGGATATGTGGGTCTAAATTCCCCTTATTTATTTTTCTCACCATAAGATTGAACTAATAAATTAATTAAGATAGTTTTATTAACCTCCTCGTTAGTGTTTTTGTACCACCCTATATGCTGGCTCGAATGACTTATGGCCAAGTTACAAAATGATGATAGTAAGTTAAGAAGGTCAAATGCAAATGTGTAGTGTTAATTTGTTTATGCTCCCTCTACATTTTTCCTGTCTTGTGACTTGCATTGGCATTCTTAGGTAAATTTCAACAAATCCCCAAAGATATTTTAAGATCTAATATGAGAATAAGAAAACATGTTTGATTGTATTCTAGATATAAAATATAAAAATGTCTGGATGCTCTTACTATTGGTTTTATTATATAAAAAGGTTGAGTACTCAGATATCACATAATATACATTTATCTATGTCTGAAACCAATGAACTATTTCCACCAATTTTTTCTCTGAGACTTGTTGGTATCAAATGTCATCCGCCTCATGCCTAGAAGGCGGGTACTCACCACCATCAGTGTAATATTACAACAACTTCTGCTCTCCATCTACATCTACTGCCGCAGGATCCAAAACCTATTGATGTGCCTACTCCGGTGGCAACAACCTTGCCACCAAGATAGAGGAAGTTGGTGGATCAGAGGCATGTACGTCTGGAGGCAACAACCTGGCAGACATTATTGACGAAGCTAGTGGATTAGAGGCTCCTACATGGAATGAGAATGGTGGTCGTGAGAAGAGTTTATTACCGTGGAGAAGCAGATCAGGAATTGATGCCTTGAACTTAGGTTTTGTTTCTACAAAAAGAGATCTTCAGTTGATAGTTTTTGTTTGTAGCTATGCGGCGGCCAAAAGACCTCGGATGCCAAGGCCAGTCGGCCGCAATGCGAGGTCGAGGACATTGGGGACGGCGGCTGCGTGTGCTTTTGTTCTATGACGTATGGCAGCTCTGATCTTTATTATAGGATTGAGCCACATGTATAGTTGAGGATAGCCGCAGCTTGTTTTCCTTTAAAGGAAGGTTTTCAGGTAGTCTTTTTTTTTGAACTGCACGTAATCTTTATTTTAGGATTGAGCAGCACTTACAGGCTAAGGATAACTGCAGTTCTTTTCCTTTTGAGATGGAGCGCTCTTAGGTCTGACCATTAGTTACATTTTTTTTGAGATAGAACACTCTTAGATCTAATCCATTAATTACATCTTTTAAGTTATGGATCCACAAAATCAACAACCAGATGTTTCTAATTAATGTGATAATTTCTAGCTTATTTATCTTTTTTGTGATTAACCTGTCAAGCTCTTTTAAGAAAAAATATATATAAGTTCAGAGATCATATCATGTATTATACAGAAATACATCATGCAAGATAAGGTACCTACCACGTACTACTGTGCTGGCTATGGTTACGTTATGGTGAAAATCTTTGATTGAGTTTGCAAAGTCATGACTATAAAGCAAGTTTGGAACTTGCGTCATCTGACTTTCATCTGCATGTATGGGGACGATGGTCGACTGACCAAGAGCACTGAAGTTAACGGCGACAGCGCTTGTAGAGCCTGTAAACCATCTAGGTGTCTAGGACAACATCATACCTAATAACTTCCACATCCGATCTAATGATGTGATGGGTGGAGGGCTAAACCTAGCGGAGCTAGCAAACCCTCTCCCGGGCTGCCGGACGGCAAGAAGAGTACAAATATCTACGTGGCTACATTTTTTTACATATATTGGAAACTTGAGGAGGCCCTCAACCAAAGCTAATTGATCATGCTCCTATGCAATGCTAGCCTATGCTAATCGATCCGGCTTCCTTGAAAAGTTAGTTAGCGTGGCCTGTAGAGTGATTCAGCTCCGGCCAAACGTACAACAGACGGACTCCAGAAGCGATATGGACTGCAAATAGGCAGTCGAGGTAGTTGTTGTTGCTGTCAAGGCGATCTAGAGGAACGAGAGAGAGAGAGAGATCAGAGAGAGACGAAGCGAGCTGTGTTTTGCGCCGGGCGGACTCCCCAGCTTTTCCATAGTTCTATTCATCTGGCTATTGTGTTTACAAGCAACCTAGCTAACTAATCCGGCCAGGCCGCTGCGATCCGGAGTTGTCGCGCCATCCCACGACCTCCATAACGCTAGCGTGCCACGCTGACCGGGAAAACCAGAACAGAAAACAAAACGGGGCGATCGTGCAAAGACTCGGCCCGCTCTCTCTACTTCTACGTGCATGCTGCATGTGAACATCACATCAGCAGCCATGCATTGCTTATTCTAATCAAAGCAAACTAGAAGACACACGCACACACACTCACGTCTGATGGAGCTTAGGTCAACATTTCTCCCCCTTAAGCTCCATTCGCCTTGCCAACCTCCCTGATGCCCAGCCTCTGTCGCATTTCCACATGGCGTGCACGGCCCAGAGCTTTCGTCAGTATATCAGCAAGCTGATCAGTAGTGCCGACATGATCCAGTTCCAGCTGTCTTTCTTCCACACACTCCCGAATGAAGTGGTACTTGACATCTATATGTTTGCTTCTGTCATGGTGGATGGGATTCTTTGCCAAAGCAATTGCTGACTTGTTATCCACCAGAAGCTTGAATTTAATTGGTGCCTCACCCTTCATCTCAGCGAGCAATCTGCTCAACCAGAGGCCTTGACAAGTTGCAGCCCCAGCCGCCACATATTCTGCCTCGCACGAACTCATTGTAACAACCTTCTGTTTCTGCGAGGTCCATGAAACTGGATTCCCACCGAAGAAGAACACCTGACCAGAAGTGCTTCTCCTGTCCCCGATATCACCGACGTGGTCACTGTCACTGTATCCGACCAGTCCGTCAGTTCATCCTCGTGCATAGCAACAGCCGTAGCTGAGTGTGCCCTGCACGTACCGCAGAATCTGTTTCACTGCCGTCCAGTGGGTCATCGTCGATTTCTGCATGAACCTTCTCACCATGCCCACTGAAAAGGTGATGTCAGGTCTCGTGTGAGTCAGGTACCTCAAACTTCCAATGACACTGCGATAGAGAGAGGGATCGAACGGCTTGGCTTCATCTTCCTTCCTTAGTTTGAGCCTGCATTCCATCGGTGTGTGGCAAGTGTTGCACTCTGACATTCCAGCCAGCTCAAGAATCTTCTCTGCATAGCTGCGTTGGCTCAGTGTGATCGATCCCTCTGTTTGTGCTACTTCTATCCCCAGGTAGTAGCTTAGAAGACCAAGATCGCTCACCTTAGAGAGCTGCTGCATTTGACCCTTGAAGTGGATAATGTCATCTTTGTTGGTGCCTGTAATGATCAGGTCATCGACATACACTCCCACAAGCAAGTATGAGTGTGCATCGCCTCTCCTGTAGACAGCATGCTCTAGGGGGCTTCTGGTGAATCCAAGTGTACTCAGTGTCTCATCGAGCTTTGCATACCATGCCCTTGGAGCTTGACGCAGACCATAGAGTGCTTTATTCAGCTTCAACACTTGATTTTCCCTCCCAGCAATGACATAGCCCGGCGGTTGTCCCACGTACACCTCCTCTGAGATATCACCATTCAGAAAGGCTGATTTCACATCCATATGGTGCACCTCCCAGCCAGAATGAGCAGCTAGGGCAAGGAAGATACGAACAGTTTCCATTCTTGCAATAGGAGCAAATACCTCTTCGAAGTCAATGCCTTCTCTCTACGCATAATCCTTTGCCAGTAAGCGTGCTTTGTGTTTGATCACATTGCCGTCAGGATCACGCTTCACTTTATAGACCCACTTGAGCCCAATTGCCTTATGCCCACGAGGAAGAGTGGCGAGCTCCCAAGTGCAGCTCTCTGCAATGGAGTCCATCTCAGCGTCCATGGCACCTTTCCACGCAGGGTCGAACCGTGCGTCATTGACATTCGCTGGCTCCTCAGCACTCAGCAGACAGAACAACATGGCCTCGCGCACTGCCTCTCCCTCCGTCTCATCAAGAACGCAGGAGACGCGCCGATACCGGATGTTTCCGGTGTCCACATCATGACGGTTCTCATCGTGGCTTGGTGGTGTGGCCCAGCGTATCTCCCGCCCATCAAACGGTGTCTCCGACTCGGTTTGAGGTGAGCTGAGCGCGCTCGACTCAGGTGAGGAGCAGATCGCACTCGCCTCTGATGTGAGCTGCGTGGGGGATGCCGCTGACGGTGCTGCTGCCGGGGTCTTGGGACTGGCTCGCGGCCAGGGCGTCGGTGTTGCCGTGCCACTGTCCAGCTCGTGCACGCCATGCGCCGTGGTGTAAACCACACTGAAGGTTGCCGGAGTCGTCATGCCCGCGCCCGCGCCCTGGGCGTTCCACGTCCACGGCCTGCTCTCTTCGAAGACCACGTCACGCGTGATCTGTACCTTCTTCGTCGCCGGATTGTACACTCTGTATGCCTTCGACCCCTCCTCGTAGCCAACAAAAACCATTGGTGTTGAACGATCACTTAGCTTGCTGATCCCTGGCCCAACCTTCTTGACATGAACCGTGCACCCAAACGTGCGCAAATGATGCACGCTGGGTTTACGGCCGTGCCACGCCTCATATGGGGTGACACCATCCAGGCTGCGTGTAAGGGCTCGGTTCAGTATGTAGACGGCCGTCTTGACAACTTCTGCCCAGAAGTACGCCGGCATGGACATGCTCTTCAACATGCATCTGGCCATCTCCACCACGGTTTGATTCCGCCGCTCTACCACACCATTTTGCTGAGGTGAGTAAGGAGCCGTGGTGTAGTGCTTGACACCGATCTCCTCGCAGTATGCCTTGAAGTCACCAAAGTTGAACTCCCCGCGATCTGAGCGGAAAGCGCCAGAATTTGCACCGGCCGTCCGCTTCGCCAAAGTCTTGACCCTTTTGAAGCGCTCAAATGCCTCGCCCCTTGGTCTTCGTGAGCTCTACCCACATGTAGCGACTGAAATCATCAACTATCACCAGAAAATACCGGTTACCTGCGGGTGTAGTTGGCTCGATCGGCCCGCAAAGGTCCGTGTGCACGAGCTCTAGCGCGCGCTCTGCACGATATGCAGTTGTCGGAGGAAATGGGGCTCGGTGCTGCTTCCCAAGTGCGCATCCATCACAGTATTCCTCCACACGATCAATGACGGGCATGCCACGCGCCATCTCCTACGTAGACATGGTGAGGAGTGCACGAAAGTGCAAGTGCCCCACGCGTGCGTGCGGGCCATCAGACAGGCGGGAGCGTCGATGATGAGACACCCCGTGTAGAGCCGGCTGCCAGACCGCCTGATGCGAGCAAGGACTTGCCGCGCCGAATCACGAATTGCCATGACGCCGCTCTCAATGGTGATGGAGCAGCCACCCTCGTCCAGCTATCCCACAGAGATGATGTTGCTTCGCAGGCTCGGGATGAAGAAGACGCCCGCGAGCGCTCGTTGGTTCCCACTTCGGGAGCGAAACACGACAGAGCCGCGCCCTTGAATGGCAACATGCGACCCATCGCCGAACTTGACAGTACCGTGCACACTCTCATCGAGCATGGTGAACACGGTTCTGTCACCTGTCATGTGACTTGAAGCCCCAGTGTCAAAGTACCAGAGGCCTTCGGGCGAGGGGACAGGGATTACCTTCTCTTCATTGAGAAAGACAGCTTGTGGCGCCACAATCTCCGGCGTGGTGACAGTGGTGACCACGGCCATCAGCAGGCCCTGATCATGATCATCGCCCGCCTGGGCCAGGTGCGCCTGCTCGTTCCTGCCCTTCTGCTCTTGCTCCCAAAGCCACGTGCGACACTCCTTCTTCCAAATGACCTGGGATCCCGCAGTGATGACATTTGCCCTTTTTCTTCTTGCCGCCGGAGCCACCCGTGCCCGACTCGCCCTTGCCACCGCCAGGCGGCTTACCCTTCGCAGGTGACTTGTTCTTCCCGCTGCCGCCGCCACCGCCTGACGATGAGCCTCCGCCGCCGCCCGCCTTCTCGCGAGCCAGCCACTCCTCATGAGTGAGCAAGAGACGCCCGGCGTTCTGCGCACCATCGTCGAGGTCGTAGTGGTCCTCGCAGGCGGAGAGGCGGCCGACGAGCTCCTCGGTGGTCATGGTTTTCAGATCGATCAGGGACTCGATCGCCATGGCCATCGGGCGGTACCGCCGCGGCACCACGCGAAGGAACTTCTGGACCGCCTTGTGCTCAGAGACCGGGTCCCCGTACAGCTCCAGATCGGCGACTAGGGCTAAAAGCCGTAGCCCGAAATCCTCGAGGGACTCGTCGTCCTTGAACCTGAGATCTTCGAACTCCCGCCGGCGCACCTGCACCTTGGCCTCGCTGGCGCGCTCACTGCCCGTGCGCATGGTCTTGGTTGTCTCCCACGCCTTCTTCGCCGTGTCCTTGGCGGCTAGCACGCGCAGCATCTCCGGCGGGACGCCGGTGAGAAGAATCTGCAGCGCGCGCCGGTCGGCATCTTCGTCGGCGGCGTCGTCGGTCACCGCAGACCAAACGCGGGCGACCTGCAACTTGACTTGCATCAACAGCGCCCACTCCTGATAGTTCGTGCGCGTGAGCATCATGGACGAGCCCGACTCCTCCCTCACGACGCGCTCCACCACCCGATACTCGCCGCTGCCGCTGCCGGTGAGGCGTGCGACCGGCGCCTTGGATATGGGTGTCTTCGGCGACTTGGTGCCGCCCTTGCTCTTCCCGTCCGACTCGTCGCTTGACATGACCACGACGGATCCAACACCGCCGCCGCGCCAAGGATCAAACACCCGGAGCTCTGATGCCAATTGTTGCTGTCAAGGCGATCGAGAGGAACGAGAGAGAGATCAGAGAGAGAGACGAAGCGAGCTGTGTTTTGCGCCGAGCGGACTCCCCAGGTTTTCCATAGTTCTATTCATCTGGTTATTGTGTTTACAAGCAACCTAGCTAACTAACCCGGCCAGCCCGCTGCGATCCGGAGTTGTCGCACCATCCCACGACCTCCATAACGCTAGCGTGCCACGCTGGCCGGGAAAACCAGAATAGAAAACAAAACGGGGCGATCGTGCAAAGACTCGGCCGCTCTCTCTACTTCTACATGCATGGTGCATGTGGACATCACATCAGCAGCCATACATTGCTTATTCTAATCAAAGCAAACTAGAAGACACACACACACTCTCACGTCTGATGGAGCTTAGGTCAACAGTTGTACATATGTACGTGCATGTTAATATCCCAACTGGAGCTATGGTCGAGTACGTGTGTGTGTGTGTCATTTTTGAATTCACAGCTAGTAGAAATTGGAGGAGGATCCACGGCATGGCAGCGAGGATCGGAGTGACGTGATGATGATTGATGAGACGAAACGGCGACGAAGTTCGCCGTTGCAGCCTGCGTGTGAGGCGGACAAGATATCAGCAGTTTGTTTTTCTTATGACTATATAAACCTACGAAAATGTTAACATTTACACGTGTGGGCGTTTGCACATCGCCCACACGCCTCCATCATCACTCATTTTGCCACGTATGAATAGATGACATCAGGAAAAAAAAATTGGTTTTCGGCTTAAAAATGTTGTATCTCCTAAATAAAAAAGCGAACTAAAAATCCGTTTTCACCATTAAATTCGTCTTGACGAGATCTTCAAAACTAGACCCCATGTTGATATGTTTCGGCGAATTTTTTTTTTTGCCAGAAGTTGCCATGATGTTTACACTGCAGTTGCCATAGGGCTTAAACTAAAGTTGCCATGTGGCAATTTTAGTTTGTAGACCATGGCAATTTTAGTATTTTGATGATGGCAACTCCAGTATTTTGACCATGAAAATTATTTCTTGTATGAACCATGGCAATTTTACGTGCATGTATCATGGCAATTTTAGTTCATGATTCATGGCAAGTCTAGTTTCTTAATTCCCCGTTTTATAAATGTCAAAAATTTACTTTTAAATTTAGAAGAAAATAGCTGAAACATATCATGACAACTTCAGTGTAAACATCATGGCAATTCATATGCAATAGACATGGCAACTTTTAATCCAAAAAAATTTCATCAAAACATATCAACATGTGATCTAGTTTCGAAGATCTCATCGCGAGAGATTTAATAGTGAAAACGGATTTTCAATCGGATTTTTCGTTTAAAAGATAAAACATTTTAAAAACTGAAAATCCAAAAAGATTCCTGCATGCATGCATGTGATGACGTGGCAATATGTTTACATTAGAGATGTGTGGTGCATCTCCCTTGCTGCCACACGTGTGGCAGTTAGCGCGACCCTAAACCTATTGGGGTGGTATCTATTTTTCTTGCCCAATATTATTTTCCTTGAACGAACGTGTTTACATTTATCTGTCACGTAAATCCTCATTGGCCCACCATGTTATATAGGTTATACGCAGATCAAACAGCTACAATATCTTTATTTTATTAAGATTCATCCGATGTTTTCCTTGTACGTACGTGTGTACATGTATGTGTCACGTAAATCCTCATCGGCCCACCATGCTATATATGTTAAGCAGATCAAACGGCAACAATATTTTAATTTATTCCATTAACTACCTATTTTTATCTTTTTGAGATGGAGCATGCTTTTTTAGATGGAGTGCTCTTAGATCTAATCCGTTAATTACGTCTTTTAAGTTATGGGTCCAGGAAATCAACGATCAGATGTTTCTAATTATTGTGGTAATTTTTAGCTTATATCTCTCTCTTGTGATTAACCCGTCAAGCACTTTTTATATATAATAGATAGATACGTAGAACCGCCTTTTAAATGTAGATGCACTATGCCTCGGTCCGTTCTCACAAAAGTGTTATATATCTCTCTATCTAACGCATAAGTGCACACACTTTATATGCATTGCCATTTCTCTTTCACACATGCTCACAATCTCTCTCAGGGTGTCGGGGTGTCTCAGGCACATGCTCTCTCTATTTTTCTCTCTCTCTTTCTGACTACTATGTACCACTCTTTTCACTAATCTCAGTTGAAAAACACTATTTCTCTCACATGCATATATACACATCCATGGTCTCTACTAGCCCTCTATACGCACATATATGTGCGAACTTGTCTCCGCATGCACATTATATTTAGGCCTCTCTCGCACACATTGCCCCCCCCCCCCCCGACACACCTCTCTCTTAGTAGTTGGCAGATATGATTTCATCATATCATTCGGTACGATATCCCTGGCTGTTAGGCTGGATGGTAATACGAGTCAAAGTTTTACCCTAGTTCGGACCCTTGCAGTTGAAGAAAGAGCCTACTCCCGGTACTGTATATTAGTGATAGGGGTGTGTACGAAGTACACGTGAATACCAGGCATTGTGCGTGTGTGTATACTATCGACGAACTAGCCCCCCAAGCTTCTATAACGTACTGGGGGCCTAGGGTTACAAATCATATATAGTCGGCTTATCACCAGTGGGGATAGAGTCCTCCGCGACTCTGGTAGCTTCGTGTTGTACGCCCCTCCACATGGGTCTTCGTATAACGCGTCTCGGTCCAACCTATATGTGGCGCAGGATGAAACCGACCCATGAGTCTTCATGTTGACCCACCACAACTAGAAATGATGTGCCCACCACACCACACACGCAATCGGCCACTAAGAAAATAAGCATATACAATAGTACAATGGTATCTAGCTCATGATACGTCTCCATATTTTGTTGATGACACTGACGGACTTTGCATTTGATGCGTGCTCCGTATTTTGTTGACGACACTTACATTCATTGTATTTGAAGCGAAAGCACGATATGGTCACTGGACTTCAGAATAAGCTCATCATGGTCACCACATACATTTTGTCGTGTTTACCAACATGTGGTTGAATGGTTAGGAGGACAGTGGTTTCTCGAGCCCACCAAGGTTAAAGTCCCGGTGCTCACATTTATCTTGTGTTAATTTCAATATTTTTCGGCGATGTGCGTTCAGTGGGAGGAGACGTTTCACTCGACTACGAGGCACCTATGGTGACTTCATAAAATCTCAATATCATATATGCTGGCCCACTCTCTCGAAGGTGCTCATAGGGGTAGGGTTCGCGTGTGTGCGCTTATAGCGGTGAGTGCTTGCGCGTATGTATGAGCCCTTGCGTCTGTACCGTGTTAAACTAATACATGTCATGATTATACGGTCACTGGCTCACCTGTACAACTCTATATTTTGTTGATGACACAATCAATTGACCAGTCAAACGTTCCACGCAGCGCAACTAGTGTTGCACCATCGGGGCACACAACTGTGGGGCCCACCTGTCAGCCCTTATATGAAAGAAAGAAATGGTAGTTTGAGTATGTACTGTGTTAGTAAAATAGTAGTACATTTTAGGGTGATCATACGGTCACTGGCTCACCATACAGCTCCGTAATTTGTTGATAACACGATCAATTGACCAGTAAAACGGTCCACATTCAGCACGGCACATTACCATAGGGCCCGCCCGTCAGCGCGTATATGAAGGACAAAAATGGTAATAAATTAGTGGTTGGTGGGTATTCAAAGTCGTGAGACCTCTGGTTGGCAGTCGCCGGCAGTTGGGGGGGGCACTACTGGAAACTGGGAATTTGCCATCAGCCAGCTCTTTGCCATCTGCCAGCTGATGGCAAAGAACGTCTTTGCCATCTGCTTATAAAAAACAGATGCGGTGGGGTGGGGATCGCCGGAGAAAAAGCTCGGCGCGGGGGGGCCTAGAGGGATGGCGGTCTGCGGCGCGGACCCCGGTGGGGAGTGGTTTCGGGAGGGCGGGCGGCGTGGCGGCCGGCCGCGGGCGGCGGGGGCTGGCGGTTCTGCTGGTAGTGGCTGGCGGCTCAGGGGGTGGAGTTTGATAATAAACTGGAGCCCTTGATTTCGTATCCAACGGCTGGAAAATCTAATGACCAGAGATGAAGAAGTCAGTCGACTGACGTGTAGCCTCACCCCGCACGTACACATGCATGCACGCAAGACGCGCACGCATGCAGGCGTGCAACACTGACACGTACACATAACGTACACATGCACGCATGCTGGCATGCAACACTGACACGTACACATGCACTCACGAACACACGCACGTACGTACCCATGCATGTAACACTGAAACGTATCCTTGCACGCACACAACACTCGCACGCCTGCATGCACACAGCACACGACCTAAGACACACGCTCAACCTATACATGCATGCACCCTTTGTTAAGGACGTGGATTGTTACGGGCATTAATCAATCTTATCTATGATAAGCACAACATTGATGTTTGCAGCGGTCTTTATGAATCACAACATATCGAATGGGTTATCAGCATAGTAGGCTTATCTACATGAAAAACATGACGTCACACTCAATGAACAATCATCGGTTTATGAAATGCCTGCTTCTGACTGCTCTGGCCCACCAAAGGTTCCTCTGATGTGCGCTGCCTGTGTTGGGTCACTGACATGCACGCCATGTACCCAAAGAGCCCACACGTCAGTGGAAGAACGATGAAGTGTCCTAGGTCAGAGTCGAGGGCGCCACTCGCTGCACGCCCGGCTGAACACGCCTCTTTGCCGCATTCAAACGCCTCCCTGAAACCCGCCTTTGTGGAAGCCGAGAAACCACTCTGGACACACGTCCGTTCATGACCGCGCCGACATTAAACGCAACACCGGCCGTGCTCCTCCCGTCCACTGTCTATTTAATCTCCTATTTAAACGAAGCCAAACGCCGGACAAGAATCGCACACCTCCGCCGCTCCCCTATCTCCTCCTTCACCATTTTGTCCACTCTTACAATGGATTACGAAGACTAGTTATTCCGCATCCAAGCCGGCTGGGTAGCCCGCCGGATATGAGCTATGCAGCTTGCTGATCCACCTCCCTCCCCTCGCCCGACGGAGCCAGTTGCCGCCCCAAGATGGCATGCGGTTCAGCAACTCGCTGCTCCAGGCCACCTCAATGAGGAGCAGTGCACGGGCGTCATTTCTGCCGTCCACGCTGCCGCCTCGTATAGCGTCCCCCGTTTCTGTGGCCGAGACTCCCATGCCGGCGGCCGCGCCATGCATGCTGCGACAGAAGCCGGGTGCGCGGAGAGCGACGAGTCGGTAGCCAGCGCCTCCGCATTCGCCGCCATCATCGAGGAGAAGTAGAACACGGGAGCCCGCCACCATTTGGGTCCCACTAAGGGCACCGCGGAGGCGACGCCGGCGTACAGAGAAGGTGTCTTGTTGGATCCTTTTGTTGCGAGGACCTTCGTCGACCCCGCATGGGCTCCACAGAAGAGGGGAATGTTAGGATGAACTCGAGCCGGTCCGAGCCATGGCGAAGTAGTGGCCGGTGATGATCTTGAACCGGTGCCGGCCACCATCATCTTCAGCATCAGACAATGATATCAGTTGGGCAGTGGGGAAGCGAGCCGTCCTTTGCGCTGAAGCATATACCTCCGGGGCTCCCGGCAGTCCGGTGATCGTGCTGCCGGACATGAGGAACACAAATCGATCAGCGGGCGACCATTTAGGCCAGGTATTATATACCTGTGCTGTCCAGAACTAGCACCGCGTAGTTCATTTGAATGTAATGAAATCCGTCATGTTTGTATGAAAATTCGGTATTTTATATGATTTCCGTCGTTGTTTATATGAAATATCAGTTTGTCTATGTGTTTGCATGAATTTCGTCCGGTTGGTTGAGTTGTTGTCATAATGTGTGTGGCTACGGTTGGATGGCATAATTTGCGGTTTGCTGGTCGGTCTACGAGCGGCTCGGGCGTTGTTGTGGGACAAAAAAACACAGCTTGTGCGAGCTCGTCTCCAACGTGCGCGCTGGAGGATGCATGACAACATGAGCACCCGAGTCATTCCTCGTTCATCGGTGGCAAAGGCACCGGTGGACAAAAGGGTCGCCAATATTTTGGCTATCCCGGGCAAGATCCAAACATCCTCTCCCAACAGATTCAAATCCCTCGTTCACCATGGAATTTTGCCATGTGTTGTTTTCATGGACTAGCAAGATGCCTGTGCATTGCACGGAACATCAAGATGCATTTTTTACAAACTCCCGCATGCATGCAAGGGATAATTAATGTCCTCCTTTGCTAGTACCACGAGGCAAACACCATTAATATTGCATCGATTAGTGTTAGTGGTCTTGTATATCTGCAAATTGTAATTTTGATAGTGGCCCTTGTATATAAAAATGGAGGGAGAAAGATGAGAGATAAGGTGAGGAGGAGTGGGGCGTGGTGGTGACTGGTGGTCGGACTAGGCGGAGGCATGGGGATGGACGGCGCATTATGTCTAGGTTTGTATCTCTCTCACACAGACCCACGTAGGTGGGGGATGTGTGCGAAGAGAAGAGGTGCACGCACGGTGCACGTACTCCCGTCTCTTTTCCAACCACACCTGCGCGGTTACACGGTGGAGCTCATTTATGTACGAAAAGGCAGCCCATATGGTAATTTGTGATGTGTACTGGTTGTCCACTTGGTGGCGGGAGGATCGTCTACCACGGGTGAACAAACAAATTGCGACTTGACGTGTTATGTTAAAAAAGAGGCAAATCATGTGGGGCCTACCTTAGAGGCAAGGCTCTATACACTGGAGTACTTTTGATGTGTCCCGTCAACTCGCAGAATGAGAAGAAGCTTGCTTAGTACGCTGTCTCCCCCGCCCACGGGCGCGGTGGCTTGCAGGATGAGGTGAAGCTTGCTTACGAGTAGTAGTAGTAGTAGTACTGTACGCCTTACGCCCGCTCCCTCGCCCATGCACGTGATGGCTCGCAGCACGAGGAGAAAATTTTACTACTCTCTCCATTTACCTTGGTTAGAGAGATTATCATATTGTTTGGAATATATATGTCCTTTAGTACTCCCTACATTTACTTATACAAGGGCATTATAAAAAATACATTTTACATCTATACAAGGCCATAAATAGTAATCGAGACAAAATTTACTACTCCCTCCTTTCCAGTTTATTTCTCAATTTCAAAATCTCTCCAACCAAGGTAGACGGTGAGTGGTCGAATTAATTTTGTAGTTTGCACAAGTAATTAGTACGCTCGTTTTTCTCAAGAAGTTATGTTTACCGAGTCATTAATTAGAACGAATGCATGAACGACCACTAAGTTTCCATGAACTTCTACATGCATTGGTTAGTTTCCTCTTGACACTGCTTGCATCGGGTGATCTAACGCACCTCGAAATCTAACATGTAATGGTACTACTACTAGTATTAGAATTGAGACTTATCAAACGGAAAAATGAATGTTTTTTAGATGAGCCCTATAAACCCTAGCGGGTACGTACTCCGTAATTTTTTTTTACAAAACTAAGTCGCTCCCTTTCATAAATTCTATAGTATACTCCTCCGTCGATGCTCCCTTTCATGAATTCTGTACTTCCTGTCGCCGACATGTGGGACATATAGCAACCGGGTCAACGTGTCAAGCACCAAATAACATTGGAGAACAGCAGGGGGACGCGCCCCACTCATACCGGCCCAGTAGTAGTAATGAGCAATGAGACGTCAGAAATAGTCAGAAATAAAAGTATTATCTGTCTGTTCTCTGATTTATCCGTGCATTAAAAAATAGTCAGAAATAAAAGTGCTCCAAATGCCCTGTAAATTTAGTATAATATTTTCTGGAATATTTAAGGATTTTAGGCACTGAAAACACTTCAGGAGGGCCAAGCACCAGACCACGAGAGAGGAGGGCCCCCCTGTTGGGCATGCCTCCATGTCTCGTGGCCCCCTGGTGGCTCCCCTCCACTTATGCCAGCACACACACACTCCATCTTCTAGCTCGTTTTGCTGCGATTTTCGATCTCTTAGCTCAAAGCTCCATTCACAAAACTGCTTTGGGAGATTGTTGCTTGGTATGTGACTCCTCCGTTGGTCCAATTAGTTTTTGTTCTAGTGCTTTATTCATTGCAAATTTTTGCTGCATAGGTGACCATGTTCTTGAGCTTGCATGTTAAATTTTTGAGGTCCCAAGCAATTCCAATGCATGATATAGGCTCTAGGCACTTGTAGGAGTAATTGCTATCAATATTGTTTAGTTTTATCCACTTTTATTTTGAAGTTACTAAAATTTCTGAAATTTTCAGAAAAAGAAATATGCTTAGAAGAATGTACCAAGGAGGTTCCTCGGCAAAGAAAGGGCCAAGAATTGCTATACGTGAACACGATATTAATTAGCCAAGGGACGCAAATGTACGGGCTTGCGAGTGGCCATCCGATGATTTTATGGTCGAAGCAGGTTTCAAGGAGGAATTTGACGCGTATGTGCGTAATGCCGAGCTGGAGGACTTCTTACAAGATAAGTGTCCTCAATATTATTAATTGACTGATTCCTTTGTGCGGAGGTTCGAATATATTTCTTCGCGTAATTCTCCTAGTGTTATGTTTAATATTTATGATACATCTTATACCATGGATTTAGAGGATTTTACAACTGCTTGCAAACTCCCGCAGTGGGGTAATATTAATGATCCTCCCAAGTCTGAAGTTAGAAATTTTCTTGCTAGTATTACTGTGGGAGAATCTAGGAACGTAACACAAGCTACCATAGGGAGCATTCATTTTCCTGCTATACATTACTTTGCTCTCTTTATTGGTAAATGCATTAACGGTAAGGATGAAGCATGTCACATGTGTGCGCCTGATCTTTGTGTTCTCAAGAGTGCTGTGTCTGGTTACAGAGGTTATAACTTGGGGGCAATAGTTGCACGTAGGTTGCATAATAATAGTAAAAAGGGAAATTTCTTTGGAGGAATTTATGCAACCCGTGTGGAAAAGTTTCTTAATATAGCTCCACGAGAGGGGGATATGATTGTACCTCCTGTTTATTTAGATAGAGAAGCTATGTTTGATCATCAATTTCCTGAGAGGAATGAACAATTCCTCCATGATTGACTAATCTATGACAGACACAACGTTGTCCCTGTCACTCTTCCTGCCCCCTACCTTTTTGATTATCAGGCAAGAGGAAGATATGTTATCACCAGGGAAGAAGCAGCTGAATACGAGAGGGGAATGGAGGCAGCTCGCCAACACACTACTGCTTAGGAGGCGGTCGCCTCTGCATCTCAGTACAACCCTAGTTTCACTTATGGATATCAGCCAGGCGGTCCTTGGTATTAGGCCAACTTAGGCCAAAAGCCTAAGCTTGGGGGAGTACATATTTCTCACCGACTTTACATTCATGTTCACACACTAGTCGTCGGTGCTCATGCTCTTTCATTGTATTATCCATGTTAGTTTAAATTTCTTTTTCTAGCTTTCTTCTTGTGTGTTTGTTAAACCTTGAGAAAAACCAAAAAAAATTAGTTAGTTTTCTTGCTTGTAGTAGAAATTAAAATGAAAAACCAAAAAGATTTCTCGTTCTTCTTTTACTTGTTGGGAGCTTTCCCATGTAAATAGTTTTATTTTCTTTTCTTTCTTTTGGGGGTCGAGAAGACCATATTGAAAATGCATAGTGGCTCTCATATGCATGATTGATTATTTATATTTAGAGCCCATATTACTTGTCTTCTCTCTTGAGTTGAATGTTTGCAGATTCCAGCTTAGTCCAATGCACGTGCACTCTTATTATTATACACTTCGTTTGGTCGTGCGAGTGAAAAGGCAATAATGACGATATATGATGGACTAATTGGGATGAGCAAAGCTGGTATGAACTCGACCCTCTTGTTTTTGTAAATATGATGAGTTCATCGTTCCTGAGTCAGCTATTATGGAATAAACATATTTGCAATGACATTTAGAGATTATAGTTGCTTGTGCCATGCTTGATTAGCTATGAGTTATAATGGTTTACCTAGCGTGCCAACATGCTATTAGAATAATTATGATGTGATATGATGGGATGGTATCCTTCTTTGAATGAATTGAGTGACTCGACTTGGCACATGTTCACACATGTAGTTGAATCAAATCAACATAGCCTTCATGATATCTATGTTCATGGTGGATTATATCCTACTCATGCTTGTATTCGGAGTGAATTGATTTTAATGCATGCTTACTACTGTTGTCACTCTCTCAGTTGGTCGCTTCCCAGTCTTTTGCTAGACTTCACCTGTACTAAGCGGAATACTGCTTGTACATCCAAACTCCTTAAACCCCAAAGTTGTTCCATATGAGTCCACCATACCTTCCTATATGCGGTATCTACCTACCGTTCCAAGTAAATTTGTATGTGCCAAACTCCAAACCTTCAAATGAAATTCTGTTTTGTATGCTCGAGCAGCTCATGTTTCAACTAGGGCTGCCTATATCTTCCATGCTAGGTGGGTTATTCTCACGAGGAGTGGACTCCGCTCCTCATTCACGAGAAAGGGCCGGTAACCGGGATGCCCAGTCCCATGATCCAAAAAGATCAAACCAAATCAAAATAATTAAACAAAACTCCCCCAGGGCTGTTGAATGTTGGAGACACTCGTTGTTTCAAGCAAGCCATGGTATGATACTTGTTGGTGGTTGGGGGAGTATAAACCTTTACCATTCAGTTTGGGAACTGCCTATAATGCATGTAGTATGGAAGATACAACCATCTCATAGTTGTTGCGTTGACAGCGTAAGTATGCCGCTCAAAATGTTATTCAATCTCTATTTTAAAATCGAACTCTGGCACCTCTACAAATCCCTGCTTCCCTCTACGAAGGGCCTATCTATTTACTTTTTATGTTGAGTCATCACCCTTCTTATTAAAAGCACCCGCTGGAGAGCACACTGTGATTTGCATTCATTATTATTGGTTTATATTGGGTATGACTTGACTGGATCTCTTTTACCATGAATTACAATGTTTAGTCAGTCCTTGATCTTTAAAGGTGCTCTGCATTTATGTTTTGCGGTCTCAGAAAGGGCTAGCGAGATACCATTTTGTTATATCATGTTATGATTATTTTGAGAAAGTGTTGTCATCCGAGTTATATTATTATGACCCGCTAGCTGATTATGCTATTGATATGAGTAATTGTGAGACCTACGTGTTATTCTGAGTATGGTTAGTTCATAATATTTGCTGAAACTTGAATGCTGGCTTTCCATGTTACAACAACAAGAGCAAACAGAGTTTGTAAAAGTTTTTCTTTATCACTTTCAGTTTATCAACTGAATTGCTTCAGGACAAGCAAAGGTTTAAGCTTGGGGGAGTTGATACGTCTCCAACGTATCTACTTTTCCAAACACTTTTGAACTTGTTTTGGACTCTAACTTGAATGATTTGAATGAAACTAACCCGGACTGACGCTGTTTTCAGCAGAACTGCCATGATATTGTTTTATGTGTAGAAAAGAAAAGTTCTCGGAATGTCCCGGAAATCCACGGAGGCACTTTTTAGATTTAATAAGAATTTTTGGCGAAAGAATCAAGGCCAGGGGCCCACGGGCTGTCCACGAGACAGGGGGGTGCCCCCCCTGTGGCGCGCCCTACTATCTCGTGGGCCCCCCAGACATCCTCCGACCTCAATTCCAACTCCATATATACCATCTCGGGGAGAAAAAATGAAGGAGAAAGTTTCATCGCGTTTCACGACACGGAGCCGCCGCCAAGCCCTAATGTCTCTCGGGAGGGCTGATCTGGAGTCCGTTCAGGGCTCCGGAGAGGGGGATTCGTCGCTGTCATCATCATCAACCATCCTCCATCACCAATTTCATGATGCTCACTGCTGTGCGTGAGTAATTCCATCGTAGGCTTGCTGGACGGTGATGGGTTGGCTGAGATTTACCATGTAATCAAGTTAGTTTTGTTAGGGTTTGATCCCTAGTATCCACTATGTTCTGAGATTGATGTTGCTATGACATTGCTATGCTTAATGCTTGTCACTATGGCCCGAGTGGCATGATTTCAGATCTGAACCTATTATGTTTTTATGAATATATGTGTGTTCTTGATCCTATCTTGCAAGTCTATAGTCACCTATTATGTGTTATGATCCGACAACCCCGAAGTGACAATAATCGAGATACTTCTCGGTGATGACCGTAGTTTGAGGAGTTCATGTATTCACTATGTGTTAATGCTTTGGTCCGGTTCTCTATTAAAAGGAGGCCTTAATATCCCTTAGTTTCCACTAGGACCCCGCTGCCACGGGAGGGTTGGACAAAAGATGCCATCCAAGTTCTTTTCCATAAGCACGTATGACTATTTACGGAATACATGCCTACATTACATTAATGAATTGGAGCTAGTTCTATATCACCCTATGTTATAACTATTGCATGAGGAATCGCATCCGGCATAATTATCCATCACTGACCCATTGCCTACGAGCTTTTCACATATTTTTCTTTGCTTATTTACTTTTCCGTTGCTACTGTCACAACTACTACAAAAAACCCAAAAACATTTACCTTTACTGTTGCTACTGTTACCATTACTATCATACCACTTTTGCTACTAAACACTTTGCTGCAGGTACTAAGTTATCCAGGTGTGGTTGAATTGACAACTCAACTCCTAATACTAAAGAATATTATTTGGCTCCCCTTGTGTCGAATCAATAAATTTGGGTTGTACTTCATCCTCGAAAGCTATTGCGATCCCCTACACTTGTGGGTCATCAAGACCAATTAAAATGTATACTTTTGTACAGTAGTAGTATCGATGGATTGCGCCATGGAGCAAAAATTGAAATTAAAAAAAAGATGGTACATATAGAGAGCGCTCGTCGCCAAATTATGCATCGAGTACTACTCCCTCCATTCCACAATACATGCCTTCTATTTGTCAAAATATAGATGTATTTAGACATGTTTTAGTATATAGGTACATCCATTTTTGGACAAATGGAAGTCAAGTATTTTGGAACGGAGGGAGTATTAAAAAAGCTAGCATGTGCTTACTTGGGGTGGTAAATTCTATTAAAGAAATACTAGTAGTATGTAGTACATACTGAAGAGTTAAAGTAACGAGAAGAAACATAACATAGTTCTGTTGGGGGTTCAGCAGAACACACCCCTCAAATTAAACTAAGCACACCTGAAATTAAACTATGCAACTAATCTGGTAGACACTGCATTAGAACCACCATGAGCAACGATACTGACACCTTACTCACTCGGAGTCCTCGTCCACGTCCTCGACTTCGTCCTTGTCCCTCTTCCTCTTGGCCGATACTTCTTTGCTTGAAAGGCACACTTGGCTCTTGCTCTTCATCCAACCCTTGTAGATATTGAAACAAAGGTAGCCATCCATTGCAGCGTAGTGGATGTGGTCTATATCTAGTACATTCCACTGCCATGCATGACGATGAAACGTGTAATGAGGTTTCTCCAGTTTACGGTACGAAGGATGAACCATGGCTCCTGCCAGGGTCAGCATTGAAGGCTGACGAGAGGGCATCAGCCGATTCTTCTGGAGGTCGAAGGGGTTGCCTACAACGAGGCCTATCAGACCCAACACTTCTTTGTCGTTCGTAAAGTCTACATCAACGAATTTGACTAGGTTGCTCTCGATGAAGTCCTTAAAATCCAGGCATTCAACCTCGGCATGGCATATCTGGTAGACCAAGCATAAGTCATGCACGCAAACCTGGATCACGGCGGGCTTGTTCCTCTCTTCGTCCTTTAGATCCCTCTCTCATCCCAGGACTGTGGTGTACTCAACATCTAGCCCAGCGACCCACTCATCATCTGAGTTTTCAAACATGCGTCTGAAGCGAGAAAGGCATCCTCTCACCATCGCGGAAGAACGGGTGTAGATGACGTCAAACTCATCACCGGTGATGGTTCTAACCTTGTACTCATCGCCGATCATGGAGATTTGGGACGCCATGGATTTGGGTGGAGGGTTAGGATTAGTGGAACTGCTGTAATGTGAAAGGACGGGACGACTAGGAGTGAACCGCCGTAGTATTATAGGACGTGCGGGGACGAGTAGGAGCGAACTGCCAGCGTGCGAATGGTAGGGTAGTGGCTTTCCATTCTCCCATGTTACGGGCTTCCGAGAGCCCTTGGATCTGAGATCGAAGCGGTTGCATGGCGTGATTCTAGACCTGTGGGTGAATATCCTATCCTGGAGGGTTATTCTGCAAATTTTCAGCAACTTAGCATGCGACCGTTTGATCTTAGATCCAAGGACTGCCAGCAACCCGTATCATGGTTGCGCCTACCACGACCGTCGCGTCGCTCGTGCTGTCGCGCCCTTGGAGATTTAACACGGTGCGTTCGGCTATCTGATGTGACATGTCATACATAGTCATCACTTAGTCACTCATACTACAACAAGGTTAGCTACAAGGTTGGCTATAAGTGTATTTTTTTACTTCTCTCTATCTCTTTCTTCGTACTCCCTCTGTCCCATAATATAAGAACGTTTTGACACTAGTGTAGTGCCAAAAACGTTCTTATATTATGGGACATAAAATACTAGTATTTATTGCATTTGCCAAGGAGTGACCTCTTTAAATGAAATGGTGTGCTTATTAGTTTTTTGTTGCTAAGTTTGCTTCATTTAATTAGCTATAGACTCAAAATTGTCTTTTCACCTAGGTACACGCGCTTAGCACCGTTTCTTCCTTGGGTCACCAAACTAGTCTCTCTCTTCTTGATTAACTTGCCACATCAGACTTTATGCCTATGTGGCAAGCTTAGCACCTGTAGGAGCAAGTAAGGCTGCTTGTAATGGGAGTATCATAGGTAGTATCATGCATGCCAACTATGCAATCTTGATGAGGTGACGTCAAATTAAATGAAGAAAAGAGAGAGTTCAGTATCATAATATGATACTGTATCATATTAAATGATGTGCTACTATGTGTCATGCATGACAATAAATAAAGTATCCTATGGTACCAACACATGACACTATGCATTACGGATGTAGTATCATACAAAAGTATCATATGCATGATACTAGTATGTGATACTCTCCATTACGACCAACCTAAGTACAATAGTGCGCTTTACATGGCATTTTTGCATATGTGGGGGAAAGAGAGGCAAGGAAAAAGTGGAGAAGTGGGCTCTCATGCAAGAGCCAGCCTCTACTACATGGTGGAGCATTGGGAGAGGCTCCTGTATGGAGTTGGTCAGGAATTGGGAGACTCACGCCGGTCGTAGCACCGCAGTTAAAATGATAATGGCAAGTCAAATCACGAGGCCCCACCTATCCAGCAGTAACTCGCTGTCAAATCACACAGCCCTACGTTTGCAGCAACCTACTCCCTCGTCTCCTCGCGTCTCTGTCGAATCGACTTGGCAGAACTCCCCGCCTACCGCGCAGGAAAAGCCCCGCCCTCGACTTTTAAATACAACTACATCCCCTTAAGAATCCAATGATATACCTTTTGTGACATAGTAACTCATATTTAGTTAGTCCAATGGACGACCTAGAACTACGTGCGCGCCCTATAAACCGAGACGCCTAAAAATAAAAAACCGAGATGGAGAGGGTAGTTCAGCACGTATCTTTTTAGATCAATATAGTCGGGATTCACCAAGGAGCAAAACCAAGTGGTAGGCTGCTCCTGTCGTGTTGGCGTAGCATCTCAACCAGGGTCAGTCCGCACAGGAAATGGCGACACACTTAACATGACCCCTTTGGCCGACATGTGGCTCATCCACCATCTTGTTCCACGTGCGATGCACCAAATTATAGTTCGGAGCAGCGTTGGAATTGGAGGCACCCGGTCGTGGCGCGCAAAGAGTAGAAAATGAGCGATGAGGGGTCAAATCACAAAGCCCCACCTTTGCCGCATTAAGTTGGATGGATGAAGCAACCATCATTTCACTCTAGTGTGCAAGAGCATAAAGAAAAGAGAAAACAATGATGCGTGCGGCAGCTACCTAGGGCACCCTAGGGTAGGGGTCTCCACTACAGATCCTTTTTTTGAAAGCGCCTCCACTACAAATTGGCTTCTCCCTCGTTATCTAGAAGAAAACCGATGATGAGTGCGGTGGTAGGGTTTGTAGGAGTACTACGGCATGTGGGGCCATGTCGTGGTAAACGGGTTCGAGTCGACGCCTTAAATATGTGTGGGCCGCTTGGTTTTACGGGAACAAGGCAACATTTCGGCTTCGGGGACTAGTGGAGATATAGTACGTACAAAAAATTGTGGACGTAGGTTCGACCGAAAGGCAATGATGCATGGGCCCTCCATTTTGATATACCCGGGGCCGCGTGCATGCATTGAACGCATGAGATTTCGAAACCAAATTATGAGATTTCGAAACCAAATTATGAATAAATACACACTATAGCATGTAAAGCTTTGAGTCATATGTGCATGATGTAGATGTTCATTTTGTTCTTATAGTTCATCTCATTCAAAATCAATTAGTTTTATGAAAATGTTAATATTCATGGGGTTGTGCATCTTAAAGGATAAAGTAAAAAACAAATAATGGCAATTCATTTAGAAAAAAAATCAATTATGATACAGAAGATGCTAGAACAAAGGAGAAGTGCCTGTGTTTTTAGGTTTGTGCATTATGCTTAAGTTCAACCATGGAGTCTTCTAAATTGTACATGTGGCAGATCTGGTGGAATGTCGATGATATCCAATGGCCAGTAGTGCTCGGATTTGCCATCTCTACACTGTCAGATTAGCTTCATCCAGCGACCATCTTTCAAAGTTATTGACACTCTAAATAGTTCTTGTGCCATAGTTGCATGTTTTGGAAAAAAGCTACTAGTGGGTTGTACTATCTATTTAGGAATAGAAGATGTATACATGGAAGTTGTAGGGAAAGAGATGACATGGAGCATCTCAATTCCTACGAGTAGGGATTGGAAAAGAGATGTCATTTGGTTCACATAGGAACTTTTCTATTGGATCTAGAGATGACATGTATCTCAATTCCTATGAGGAGGGATTAGAAAAGAGATGTAATTTGGTTCATATCATAGGAACTTTTCTATTGAATATACGCTAATATTTATTTTCCTTCGAAATTAGGTAGTATAGGAATCCATTCATATGAACCAAGTGGCTCTAAAGCTATAGAAATGACATCATGTTTATTTCCTTTGAAATGTGGAGTATATGAATCTATTCCTATGAACCAATTGGCTCTAAAGGAAAAAATCCTATAAAAATTATATCATATAGAGTTCCTATGATATTCCTCGACACCAAAGGATACGATGGTCTTTCTTTGTAGACTCCTCCCCCATCTTTATAGTTACCTCTCGAAGATGAATGAAATGATATATACAGGGTATTCTACATGTGCAATTTGGTACACGAAAACTCGGTAAAAGTTTGCGAGGTTCAATTTTCAATAAAGCTATATGCACTGCATTTTGGAACGGAGGATCATACGGCAATTGCTAACACTCACGTGGAAGATTTGTGTAGGAGGAGTGGCTGTTACATTAAATGACATGGCAAAACCGACACCGCCGGATGCCGATCTAACGGTTCTTACGGCGTTAAATGGGGAAAAAGGCTTGCGGCGAACGTTTGTCGGATAATGATTTACGGACACATGCATTGCATTGATACGTGGCCCCCTCTCTCTCACGCACACACACCCTCACGAGTCATGACTCTCCCGAGTGCTCTCGCAGACTCGCACGTCGCACCCACCGTCTATCTCCAGGTAGACGTCACGCACATATGTGCTCTTCACACCCTACCCTCAGAACATCTAAAAAACAAAAGACGTCGCGCACATTTTATTTTAGCTCACACGTCACACACTTATACTATTACTCTTGCGGCGAACGTTCTTTGGGCATAGTATATTGTACTCTCATGAAGAGAAGCGGTGCACGCACGCACTAGTTCTCTCACACCCACTCGCGGGTACATGTAGGAGTGCATTTTTTTGAAGCTGGTACAACAAAATCACTCCATTATATATATAAGCAGGAGCCTTAACACTTGCTTTACTAGGGTTCCTCTCGTTCACTCTCTCATGCTCTCCAGATCTAAGCAAGACTTAGGTGGCCACACTCTCTCTCAGCTCACAACTGGTCACAAATCCGGCCGGACAACCTCGACCGGGGCAGGGGTGTAGGTGCAATGTTCACGATGTCGTTGGCGGCGAGCTAGGAGATCAACGGCAGCCCGCGCGTCCCGATCGGCGGCCGTGCCGTTCTCTCCGAGAGAGCGCCGGCTCGGGAGGGCCTCCGACCCCTTCTTCCTTCCTGTGGTATTGTGGCCAAGATGTGGCCTCCTGACGCCATCTTTGCCACATTCCGACGACCCTCAGGTATATATTCCTTTGAAACGGAACACCTGCCTTGCTCTACTGCCCCAGCTCCCTTCGTGTGGATCTTTTTCTACTTCTGTCCGTTGTTCCGAAGCCACCTAGACTTTTACTATTATTAGAGGTAAAGCTAGTTCATACAGTCGACTCTAAGAGTTGGTTCAAACAGGGAAGAAAGTGGGAAAGCTGTAGCATGAATCTAGGACTTGGTTCTAAGAGGAAACGGGGGAAAGTAGTAGATACTGGCTACCCAACCGGTCTCTTGGTTGAAAAGACGAAGAAAGCATGGTGGATGGCGAAGGGTGGGGGGAAGTGGACCTATCTCTTGGTTGAAAAAGGAAAGAAAGTGATGGGTGTTGGGGGACAACGCAAATGAGAATGAGCAGGTCTAGATTTCCTGTGCTCACATAGTAAAATGTCGCCGAGGAGATAAAAAATGGGACAAATGCAGATATGATGACTGAGTGTTTGCCGCTCTCGGCAGCCTCATCTGCCTCACCACTTTATGCCCCTCCCGTCCCTATGCCCATATCGCTACCGTCAATGTAAAATCACATGAAGCATTAAGCAATGCCACCTAATGTCACTATAAGTAATGGTCTAGTGCCGTCGATAAATTGAAGCAATGCCACAAAAATTTTATGAAGTGCTTCCGTCTGTCTTTATTTCCCATGAATTGTGTTTTTGCAGTTACACTTAAATCTCACACCGCTAACATTTCTTCATCCCAGTGGTGCTGCACAAATTTGGTTGCACATTTATTGACCATGTGCTACTCTCATGACGGTAATACTAATGCTATTGTTCTGCATGTTAATCTAGTGGCATTGTTGATGTGATGTGATGCTACTTACTTAAGGACTCTTCATACTGTCAATCTAGTGCCAATTATAACACAATAGATGCTGTTGTTAATCATACGCCACTGCAAATATCTGTCACTGTTTAAATAACAGTATTTCGTATTTGCGCAAATAGGGATGTCTGTCTCCATATCATTTCGGGATGTCTGTCTCCGTATCATTTCTATCCGCGCAATCAAAAGCACACACCTCAGTTTTAGTACAACTGCGCAAAATGAGATGGCTATCCCTCGCTGTGCCGTCTAACCTCCAGTCTTCAAGGTATTCCTACATTTGTAGTAACTAAGGTAGAATGACCAACGCAATCTAAAAGAAGCTGATTCGTACGTTTTACTTCCTGATTGCAGTGCAGGGATGAGCGAAAACAACTGCATCCTAGTCCGGAATGCACTTTCTACCAGTTCATCCATGGACCAAGGACTAGCTGGCACGGCTGCACAACGTTTTTTTGGACAGGTGCGTGAACTAGAGGCATTGTGGTCTGCTTATTTCTGCAAATAGCGGTGCTAAAATTTAGTGGAATGCACAAGAATTTCACATAGTCAGTACACTGCATGGTTCAGTTCAGCATTCCAACTGAGACCACAATTATAATTGGTTATTCTGGAATGAGAGAACCTAACCCTGGATGGTGGCAACAAGAAAAAACTAGAGTGAACTCCAAGAAATTTAAGCCTGCCGGGAGGCCGTTTGCTCAGAGAAGCCTTGCTTGGTTTTTCCTGATTTGTAAACCTTCTCACAACTTTGTCTTTTGCTGTGAACTAGTATATGTTTGTTCTGTTCTATGAATCATTGAGATGTATAAAATTGCTTAACTTATGCTTTTCAAATTTTTTATGAAGACGAGTTTAATGTGAGTGTTCCACATGAGCGCTGGACTAGCGTGTGAACGTTTGGAATTCACATTATGGCCTCAGTTAACTACATGAACCATTGTAACAAGATACATAGTTGCTTATATGTCAGACAACAGATTGTTGATTGTTAGCTGGTCGATAGACTAGTGTTGAAGCGAGCTGAGCCAATGTGTCGTGTTTTGCACAACTGCTTACAAGTGGGTGTCAGGACCGGATTTCGGGATATTAATTTCCTAGAAAATGTCCCTTATGCTCACCAGCCCTAGGATTACTATTAGCTGGCGAGACACAAACTTGATACAACAACTCCAAGCAAAATACATAGTATGTAGTACAAGACCATTCTGGCCTATGAGTACGACACAAGGTATCTAGTGGTTGATGGCGGAAGCGGTTTGTGGATCATTAGTGTCTATGGGACTCCATTTTCCACAGGAACAGCTGAGCAGGTTAACTCCTATCTTCGAGAGGCTGCTATCACCATTGCTTAGGTTCTGGGGCTGTCATCTCATCGCTCCTCTCCGTGCAAGAAATATGGCCAAGACAATAGCCAGGGACAAGCCAGTGAGTACTTTGAATGTACTCGCAAACATTATGAACACGGGTATAATATAACAAATGATAATCATGCTCTGAAATATTCTATGATCGCAATGTCAGTCACAGAAATAAAATCCATGATGCATGCAAGGAAGTTAATCACATAGCACATGAACAATGCAATTAGAGAGTAGAAATAGAATGCCTCAGTCGGGCGTCTGAGCGACACCACAGAAAGGGCTCATAAGTGAAATAAGTAACAAACGTGCCTCAGTCGGGCGTCTGAGCGACGCCACATAAAGGGCTTATAAAGTAAATAAGTAACAAACGGGTCGCCGTCGGGCGTCTGTGCGACGCCACATAAAGGGCTTATAAAGTAAATAAACAACAAGCATGCCACAGTCGGGCGTCTCAGCGACGCCACATAAAGGGCTTATAAAGTGACGTATAATGAGCATGCCACAGTCGGGCGTCTGTGCGACACCACATAAAGGGCTTATAACAGAATAATCACAATGAATATCCTGGAGGTACAACCGTCCCAGGGGTACTCAATAAATCAAATAATGAAGATAGTTAGTCAACAATAATAATAATCATAATCATCATATGTCACCAGTCATAGTCAATGATCTGACTTAGTAGTCTTTCTTCCGAAGACCGACACTTGACCCAACCCAGACTGTAGTCCTTAACCATGGACACGGCTATTCGAATAGATATAATCTCTGCAGAGGGTGTACTCTTTACCCACGAGTAACGGATTCCGTTATTCCATCCGGACTAATTCCGCCTACGGTCTTTTAATTGAAAACACACCTAACCGCACACATCAGCTTGACTTATCGGTGCCTAGAATCACCCATGACACCTGTTTAAGTAAAACTCTAAGTGGGGAGGCTACAACCACGTTTAGCATGGGATCACAAAATTTATATCGCGCGCAAACTGGGGGAGCTACCCCCTTCAGCTACAACCGGAACACCCATGCCCCCGGACTAGGTGGCATGCCTACCGGATGCAGCCGGTATCTTCCACCATGGCCTCTCTGTATGGTGTGTGCTAGAAAGGGGTTGAAAACTTACTGAACCGTAGCCTACCTACATCAGGTACGAGTGGTAGCACGAAACAAGTATGGTGGTTACTGGAACAACACTCGATCTACGGTCGACTCAGGAGGTTTAGGTGTTACCTGCATGATTAGCACAACAAATATGTTTCAACCAACAGCCACACTCATCACTCATCATGTCTCACTATGCCGTACCGGACACAATCGTCTGGAAGAAGGCCGGAGACAAGCTCGTGTCTACCCAAGACAGAGGCTTTCCCGGGTTCCTCCCGGAATGCATGAGAGGCATATGATGGTGACGACTACAAAACATATCAAACTCCAACAACATGAATCATCAAAATGCACTCATGAGTTTGAACGTATCATCACATAAAATAACGGATACTCCGTGTCGAGGTGGTATTGCAACCGTATCAGACAACACACACAAAATTATGCCAGGGTTCAGAATGCTTGCCTTCAAGTTGTGGGGAGGTAGGGTGCACTCCAAAACTTTTGAAAGCTTTCTCCTCTCTCCAAAAATCCTATTTAAAAATATTTTTGAATCAATATATAGTTTCAAAAACAGTACCAAAAAGTTGTCTTAAATTTTTTCAAATAAATTTGAGAATAAACTAGACAATATTTGAGAGAGGTAGGAAAAGGAATCATCTCATTTGGAGTTATATTTAAAAAGTTATAGCCAGTCAAAGTTTTTAAAATAAAAACAGAAAAAAGGAAAAAGGGGCCCCGAGGGCGGGGATGGATCAGCTGGTCCAGGGCGATCCTCCCGGTGGTCGCTAGGCAGGTGGTGACAGAGGGAGTCGCCGGCGGTGAGCTCTGCGGTGGAAGGCAGCTTCGGGTGAATTGGGGGTTCGTGCCACGGTGGTTCCCGAGCGAGATTGAGAGGTTGGGCAGCTCCGCGCGGTCGAAGGGAGTCGGGTGGTGGTGTTGGTTGGTCGGCGGAGGGCCTGGTTGCGATGAACGGCACCGGAGGGCGGTGGCGGCCGAGATGGCCGGAGACTGAGAAGGTGGCCTTCCCAGGTCGGTCGCAGGCTAGGGAAGCACTAGGAGGGTGGTGTGAGGTCACCTGAGGGATTGGACGCGCTTGGGGCTCCTTTTATAGATGGCCGAGGTCGGTTCCCGCGGCGGCCGGAGATAAGATCGGCGAACCGCCTTGCTGTAGCTTGCAGGGCATCATGGCGGCGACAGGTGCTAGCGGACGAGCTCGTGGATGAGCTCGGGCTGTTCCATGAGTGAGTCAAGGCGCTGGTGTGGTTTTCGGCGGCGCCGTCTGGCAGGAGCCCACCGCTGGCCGCTAGCCGCCGTGGCCGACCTGACGCCGGCGCTGTGCGGCCCCAGGGACAAGCTGGCGGGTGTTGGGGAGTGGATGAGGTCGGGATGTGGCTCTGCAGGCGAGCAAAGGTCAGGGGTGCGGGGTGGCGAACGCGGCGGCTCGGTTGCGCGTGCGCGTGCAAAACATGCGCTCTGGGCGCGCCCAGAGCACGCATGCGACATGCTCGATAGAATGCCAGGGTGGTCTAGAGTGCTCGAGTGAGGCTGGCAATTAACAGGACTAGGCAAGAGTTTGCAAGGAAGTTAATGGACAAAGGGGTTAGGCCAGCGGACCAAGCTTGCAATGTTGCCAAAACTGGCCATGCACACAAGGTGTTTGACAAAATGCTAGAGGCATCTAGGCAGTTCTTGGAGTGGCCAAAATCTCCAGAATGGTGTCTCTTTAGGTGTAGGTGATTGTGGCCAGGTTAGTTTGCCAAAATAAGAAACTTGTTAGTGCAAATATTTGAGAAAATCAATTCTGGACAGAACCTAAAGGCTATCATTACATGTACCAAAAACACGCCAATGGGTTCATGCTCCTGGACTTAAGGGTCTTGTAGGAAGGACTACAAGCAGGAAAAAGAACCATGGGTAAAAGAGCAAGAAAAAATATGGTTGCAGTACAAATCCTCAAGTTGGACCAGAATGAAAATGAGGTTGATTCACTCAAAATTTTCAAATGACATAACTGGGTTTTTGCATAAAGATGGATAATATACTCCTACTGACCTCCCCTAATTTTGGTGGAAGTTTTAAAGAAATATTTATATAGGTTGTAGTGCAAAATTGCCCACTGGACCAGATATGAAAACTTGGTGTAGAGCTCAAAATCTCCTATGAACAGAGGATATTTTTGCATAAAAGTGATTTAGGGACATCATATGTCATCCCCAAATTTTGGTGAAAATATTAGATGCATTTATCAGATGGTTGCTGTGCAAAAGAGACTCCAAAACTTATGAAAAATCATTTTAAAAGAATAAAGCTCAGGAAAAACAATTATGCAAATAAAACCACTAATTAAGAATTGTTTTATTGAGTGAGTATACAAGTCCAATAATATTCTTGGCAAGTTTCCACTTGTGGTAAAAACTCCTCAATATTCAAGAACAGGGTTCTGAAATCAAAAGAAAATCCAGAAAGAAAATTTTTTAAACTCCTAGAATTTTTTTAATAATTCAAAACATGGTTAAATTTTTGGGGTGTTATAGTGGGGTATCAACAACAGTGTTTACAAGTACTTATGTATACGTCAGTGCACAGTTCTCGGACGAGTGCTCTATTTCATCAAAACACACACTGCTCGTATCATAAACCATGAAAACTTATGTCTTACCATGCCATATTCATGAAAAAACTAGCATCTGTTTCGGCAACAATTACGATGGTTCTCACATGATTCACGAGCACGCAAAAGTAGCAGCAGTTCCCATAGACGGATTCAAACAGAGTACTAGCCCCAGAGGGGTCGATAACAGGCAAGGTTCGGATAATTAGACACAATCCAAACTACTATTAAACACTAGCTGGGGCAACTATTTCATGCCTTGATCTAATTTGGGCTGGACACAAGACGGACCTTGCCATGAACATCATCGAGGACGTCCCGCAGCAGCTCAATCCTGTGAAACTTCATGAAGACAACCGTGTGGCCTTGCCACTGATAAACTTGTTTGTGGAGGCATGCTGCTACCTCTTGAGCACTGCGTTGGATTTCCCCGAAGACGAGAGGATGATGCAGTAAAGTAGCGCAAGTATTTCCCTCGGTTTTTGAGAATCAAGGTATCAATCCAGTAGGAGACCACGCACAAGTCCCTCGTACCTACACAAAACGATAGCTACTCACCACCAATGCGATTAGGGGTTGTCAATCCCTTCACGGTCACTTACGAGGGTGAGATCTGATAGAGATGATAAATAATATTTTTGGTATATTTTATAGATACATGCAAAGTGAAAAGTAAAACGTAAAGTAAAAACAAAGCAAGTAAATAAAGCTATTGATATGATGAGAATAGACCCGGGGGCCATAGGTTTCACTAGTGGCTTCTCTCAAGAGCATAAGTATTCTACGGTGGATGAACAAATTACTATTGAGCAATTGACAGAATTGAGCATAGTTATGAGCATATCTAGGAAATGATCATGTATATAGGCATCATGTTCGAGACAAGTAGATCGAAACGATTCTGCATCTACTACTATTACTCCACTCATCAATCGTTATCCAGCATGCATCTAGAGTATTAAGTTAAAAGCAGAGTAACGCCTTAAGCAAGATGACATGATTAGGGATAAATTCATGCAATATGATAGAAACCCCATCTTGTTATCCTTGATTGCAACAATACAATACGTGCCTTGCAACCCTTTCTGTCACTTGGTAAGGACACCGCAAGATTGAACCCAAAGCTAAGCACTTCTCCCATTGCAAGAACTACCAATCTAGTTGGCCAAACATAACGGATAATTCGAAGATACTTGCAAAGATAACTCAATCATACATAAAAGAATTCAGAGAAGATTCAAATATTTTCCATAGATAATACTGGATCATAAACCCACGACTCATCGGTCTCAACAAAACACACCACAAAAAGGATTACATCGAATAGTTCTCCACAAGAGAGAGGGAGAACATTGTATTGAGATCCAAAAAGAGAGAAGAAGCCATCTAGCTACTAGCTATGGACCCGAAGGTCTGAAGTAAACTACTCACACTTCATCGGAGAGGCTATGGTATTGATGTAGAAGCCCTCCGTGGTAGATGCCCCCACCGGCGGAACTCCGAAACAGGCCCCAAGATGGGATCTCGTGGATATAGAAAGTTACGGCGGTGGAATTAGGTTTTTGGCTCCTGTTCTGATCTGTCGGAGGTACGTAGGTATATATAGGAGGAAGGAGTACGTCGGTGGAGCAACAGGGGGCCCACGAGGTAGGGGGCGCGCCCAGGGGGGCGCCCTCCACCCTCGTGACCGCCTCTGGCACTTCTTGGAGTAGGGTCCAAGCCTCCTGGATCACGTTCGGTGAGAAAATCATGTTCCCGAAGGTTTCATTCCCTTTGGACTCCGTTTGATATTCCGTTTCTTCGAAACACTGAAATAGGCAAAAAAACAGCAATTCTGGGCTGGGCCTCCGGTTAATAGGTTAGTCCCAAGAATAATATAAAAGTGGAAAATAATGCCCAATATAGTCCAAAACAGTAGATAAAGTAGCATGGAGCAATAAAAAATTATAGATACGTTGGAGACGTATCAGGCATCCCCAAGCTTAATTCCTGCTTGTCCTCGAGTAGGTAAATGATAAAAAAGAATTTTTGATGCGGAGTGATACTTTGGCATAATTTCAATATAAATCTTATTAATTGTGATATGAATATTCAGATCCGAAAGATTCAAGACAAATGTTCATATTGACACAAAAATAATAATACTTCAAGCATACTAATCAAAGCAATCATGTCTTCTCAAAATAGCAAGACAAAAGAAAGTTCATCCCTACAAAATCATATAGTTAGCCTATGCTTCATTTTCGTCACACAAAGATGTTCCCAACTTCTATACCCCCGATGACAAGCCAAGCAATTGTTTCATACTCAAATAATCTCAAACTTTTTCAACCTTCACACAATACATGAGCGTGAGCCATGGATATAGCACTATGGGTGGAATAGAATATGATGATGCGGATTGTGTGGAGAAGACAAAAAAGGAGAAAGTCTCACATTGACGAGGATAATCAACGGGCTACGGAGATGCCCATCAATTGATGTCAACATGAGGAGTAGGGATTGCCATGCAACAGATGCACTAGAGCTATGAATGCTCAACAAAATAAAACTAGTGGGTGTGCATCCAACTCGCTTGCTCACGAAGACCTAGGGCATTTGAGGAAGCCAATCATAGGAATATACAAGACAAGTTCTATAATGAAAAATTCCCACTAGTATAAAACAGACAACTTATGAGACTCACTACATGAAGAACAAGGTGCTACTTTGAAGCACAATAAATGAGACTCACTACATGAAGAATAAGGTGCTACTTTGAAGCACAAGTGTGGTAAAAGGATAGTAACATTGCCCCTTCTCTCTTTTCTCTCGTTTTTTTGGGCCTTCTCTTTTTTTTGGGCCTTTCTCTTTTTTTGATGTATTTTTTTTCGTCCGGAGTCTCATCCCGACTTGTGGGGGAATCATAGTCTCCATCATCCTTTCCTCACTGGGGCAATGCTCTAATAATGATGATCATCACACTTCTATTGATTACAACAAAAGGATTAAAACTCGAAACTTAGAACAAGATATGACTCTATATGAATGCCTCCGACAATGTAACGGGATGGTGCAATGAATCAAGAGTGACATGTATGAAAAATAATGCATGGTGGCTTTGCCACAAATACGATGTCAACTACATGATCATGCAATGGCAATATGACAAAAGTAATGTATGTCATGATGATGATGGAAGTTGCATGGCAATATATCTCGGAATGGCTATGGAAATGCCATGATAGGTAGGTATGGTGGCTGTTTTGAGGAAGATATAAGGAGGTTTATGTGTGATAGAGCGTATCGTATCACGGGGTTTGGATGCACTGGCGAAGTTTGCACCAACTCTCAAGGTGAGAAAGGGCAATGCACGGCATCAAGAGGCTAGCAAAGGTGGAAAGGTGAGAGTGCGTATAATCCATGGACTCAACATTAGTCAAAAGAACTCATATACTTATTGCAAAAATTTAGAAGCCATCAAAAATCAAGTACTACACGCATGCTCCTAGGGGGGTAGATTGGTAGGAAAAGACCATCGCTCGTCCCCGACCGCCACTCATAAGGATGCACAAGCCAGGTACACTTCATGCTTCAAATTTGTTACACAACTTTAACCATACGTGCATGCTACGGGACTTACAAACTTCAACACAAGCATTTCTCAAATTCACAATCACCCAACTAGCACGACTATGATATTATCACCTCCATATCTCAAAACAATTATCAAGCATCAAACTTATCTTAGTATTCAACTTACTCAAAAGAAAGTTTCACATATCGTTGAACACTAAGTATATTAACATTAAGCAAACTACCATGCTATTAATGACTCTCAAAATAATCTAAGTGAAGCATGAGAGATCAATAGTTTATTTAAAAAAAATCCACCACCGTGCTCTAAAGGATATAAGTGAAGCACTAGAGCAAAAATTATCAAGCTCAAAAGATATAAGTGAAGCACTATGAGCAAAACTATCAACCTCAAAAGATATAAGTGAAGCACATAGAGTATTCTAAAAAATTCTAAATCATGTATAGCTCTCTCGAAAGGTGTGTACAGCAAGGATGATTGTGGTAGACTAACAAGCAAAGACACAAATAATACAAGACGCTCCAAGCAAAACACATGACATGTGGTGAATAAAAATATAGCTCCAAGTAAATTACCGATGGAAGTGGACGAAAGAGGGGATGCCTTCCGGGGCATCCCCAAGCTTTGAATTTTTTGTGTCGTTGGATTATCTTGGAGGTTCCATGGGCATCCCCAAGCTTAGGCTCTTGCCACTCCTTGTTCCATAATCCATCAAAATAATTCACCCAAAACGTGAAAACTTCACAGCACAAAACTCAACAGAAATCTCGTGAGCTTCGTTAGAGAAAGAAAACAAAAGACTACTTCAAGGTACTGTAACGAACTCATTCTTTATTTATATTGGTGTTAAACCTACTGTATTCCAACTTATCTATGGATTATAAACTATTTTACTAGCCATAGATTCATCAAAATAAGCAAACAACACACGCAAAACAGAATCTGTCAAAAACAGAACAGTCTGTAGAAATCTGTAACTAACGCAAACTTCTGGAACTCTAAAAATTCTACCAAAATAGGAACTCCTGGAAAATTTGTCTATTTAACAGCAGCAAAAAGAATCAACGCAAAAGCACGTTCCTGTAATTTATCAAAATTATATTCGTGCGTGCAAAGTTTCTGTTTTTCAGCAGAATCAAATCAACTATCATCGTAGGTTATCCTATAAGTTCTACTTGGCACAAACACTAATTAAAAGACAAAACCACATCTAAACAGAAGCTAGATGGGTTATTTATTCCTAAACAGAAGAAAAAACAAAAAAAACTCAAAATAAAATTTTGTTGCCTCCCAACAAGCGCTATCGTTTAACGCCCCTAGATAGGCATAAAAGCAAGGATAGATCTAGGTATTGCCATCTTTGGTAGGCAATTCTTCAATGAGGCATCTTCCTCATTTAGAATTTTCTTTATTTCTAGTGATTATCAAACACTTAGGCACAAGATCGAAAAATTCATTCATAGAAAATGGTTCCTTAATGATGGCAAAAAGATTGGGATGAACACTTATAGATTTAAGATCCGCGGCTTCCTTACTAGACGATTCACCCTTATTCTTAGGAACATAAGTAAGCTTAGGTTTTTTTGTAGACGAACTTGGAGTATTTTGTTTGGAAGAAAAAGCGGTACCCAAGTTGGTAATGATACCCTCAAGTTTATCGATTCTTGTGGAATCTAGATTTATTTTTTAATTAACTATGGGTTCTTTTTCTTTAATATTTTTCAAAGTTGTTCCTACCTTAGATCCATATTGGGTAATTTGATTGTGGATCTTTTTATCAAGATTTTCAATTGATTCAATGGTAGCAACTTTATTCTCAATAATGTCAAGTCTTTGCATAACAGGCTCCAAAGTTAACATAGTTCCATTAATCAAAGGAGGTGGTGAGCCAAATAAATCTATTAAAGCATTATAAGAATCAAAAGTATGGCTACCCAAGAAATTCCCTCCGGCAATGGTATCAAGGATATATCTAAACCAAGGATTAGCACCTAAATAAAAATAAAGAAGAAGGACTGAAGTAGATTGCTTCCTGGTAGATTTATTTTGAGCATTGCAAATTCTATACCAAGCGTCTTTTAGGTTTTCTCCCTCCCTTTGCTTAAAATTTAAAACCTCATTCTCGGGAGATAACGGAGAAGATAAGAGACTAGTCATGATGACAAGGTGAACAAACTAACACACGACCAAACAGACGGGCGAGGAAAAAGGCAAACATGAAAGAGAGGAGGAGATTGGGAAAAGAGAGGGCGAATAAAACGGCAAGGGTGAAGTGGGGGAGAGAAAAACGAGAGGCAAATAATGTAATGCGGGAGATAGGGATTGTGCTGGGTACTTGGTATTGTTGACTTGCTTGCGTGAGCCTCCCCGGCAACGGCGCCAGAAATTCTTCTTGCTACCTCTTGAGCACTGCGTTGGATTTCCCCGAAGAGGAGAGGATGATGCGGTAAAGTAGCGTAAGTATTTCCCTCAGTTTGAGAACCAAGGTATTAATCCAGTAGGAGACCACGCACAAGTCCCTCGTACCTACACAAAACGATAGCTACTCGCAACCAATGCGATTAGGGGTTGTCAATCCCTTCACGGTCACTTACGAGGGTGTGATCTGATAGAGATGATAAATAATATTTTTGGTATTTTTGATAGATAGATGCAAAGTGAAAAGGAAAAGGTAAAGTAAAAACAAAGCAAGTAAATAAAGCGATTGATATGATGAGAATAGACCCGGGGGGCATAGGTTTCACTAGTGGCTTCTCTCAAGAGCATAAGTATTCTACGGTGGGTGAACAAATTACTGTTGAGCAATTGACAGAATTGAGCATAGTTATGAGCATATCTAGGCAATGATCATGTATATAGGCATCACGTCCCGAGACAAGTAGATCGAAACGATTCTGCATCTACTACTATTACTCCACTCATCGACCGCTATCCAGCATGCATCTAGAGTATTAAGTTAAAAACAGAGTAACACCTTAAGCAAGATGACATGATGTAGAGGGATAAATTCATGCAATATGATAAAAAACCCATCTTGTTATCCTCGATGGCAACAATACAATACGTGCCTTGCAACCCTTTCTCACATCGGTAAGGACACCGCAAGATTGAACCCAAAGCTAAGCACTTCTCCCATTGCAAGAACTACCAATCTAGTTGGCCAAACCAAACGGATAATTCGAAGAGACTTGCAAAGATAACTCAATCATACATAAAATAATTCAGAGAAGATTCAAATATTTTCCATAGATAATACTGGATCATAAACCCACAATTCATCGGTCTCAACAAACACACTGCAAAAAGAAGCTTACATCGAATAGTTCTCCACAAGAGAGGGGGAGAACATTGTATTGAGATCCAAAAATAGAGGAGAAGCCATATAGCTAATAGCTATGGACCCGAAGGTCTCAAGTAAACTACTCACACTTCATCGGAGAGGCTATGGTGTTGATGTAGAAGCCCTCCGTGGTAGATGCCCCCTCCGGCAGAGCTCTAGAACAGGCCCCAAGATGGGATCTCATGGATACAGAAAGTTACGGCGGTGGAATTAGGTTTTTGGCTCCTGTTCTGATCTGTCGGGGGTACGTAGGTATATATAGGAGGAAGGAGTACGTCGGTGGAGCAACAGGGGCCCACGAGGTAGGGGGGCGCCCTCCACCCTCGTGACCGCCTCTGGCACTTCTTGGAGTAGGGTTCAAGCCTCCTGGATCATTTTCGGTGAGAAAATAACGTTCCCGAAGGTTTCATTCCGTTTGGACTCCGTTTGATATTCCGTTTCTTCGAAACACTTAAATATGCAAAAAACAGCAATTCTGGGCTGGGCCTCCGGTTAATAGGTTAGTCTGAAAAATAATATAAAAGTGGAAAATAAAGCCCAATATAGTCCAAAATAGTAGATAAAGTAGCATGGAGCAATAAAAAATGATAGATACGTTTGAGACGTATCACATGCCATGTCATCTTCCTACGTAAGCTTGACAAGAACAGTATGCCTCACAAACGAAGGACTAGCTTTGAACTTCTTGTGCTTCAGTACACCCTGGACAACACGCCTGACAACAGTGAGGATGGAATACAAATCTTCATTGGTATAACCGCACATGGCTTCCATGATCCAACAGCCTAAGAACTCTGTTTTCCCGGTGCATATATTCAGGTCTCCGCCTCATAGCGAGTGACATGTACAACCACACAATCCTTGTCTGCATCAGCGCTCTAATTGGAACAGAAACAAATTCTGAATTACTTTTCAGTATAAGAAACACAAGTTATTTAAACCACTATGTATAGCATGGCATCGAAGCTAATAAAATTTTGCATTATTAATCACCACATACTTAGATGAAAAACCACAATCGAGATCAGCAAAGAAGGAAATCACCTTGGGCAGCTCGGGGGGCACACCCTCGACGGGGGAAAACTGCTCCTGTAGTGCCACGGGGGTTGTAACCTCAAACGGGGCGTTGACCATCTCAGTAGTGGCCCTGAGCGTATCTGGGGTCGGCTCGGTGGCTACCTCCATCTTCTTGGAGATCTCGATCTCGTGCGGATCAGCCTCCCGCGTCTGCTCCAATATCTGCAGATCTTTGCCTGGTTCTCCTTGGTCCATCATGAAACCGACGAATACTAGGAGACCACTAAAAGGAAAACACAATCGCAATGACAATGAAACAAAAAAGAGAGTGAGGATCGGTTACTGCTTTGCAAAAGTTCGTTTTCTTCTCTGAACGAAAATATACCAACATCAAGGATTCGCTTACCTTCCCTTCGTTGGGAGAGAAGAACATTGCCAGATGCGAGTGTTGCCTTTCTTGAAGACGGTGAGGGAGAAGGGGATTCCGCAAAGAGTGAAATGATGGTTGCTTCGTCCATCAAACTTAGAATGCGGGGAGGTGGGGTTTTGTGATACGACGGCTCGTTACTGCCGCGCTACGACCGGGGTGACTCTCCGCCTGCATACTGCCTTCTAATTTGGTGGATGGCATTTGGGCCCACGCGCTGCATGGCCCGCATGTCGGTGAACAAAAGTATAACGGCATTCAGTAGAGGGAGACGTTTCAATGACCTAGGAGGAGCCAGAAGCGGTAGAGTGTATCCATTGTACTAGTAGTAATTGTTTTTTGGGTAGCTGTAGAGTGTCTCCACTGTACTATTAGTAATTATTTCTCTGGGCTCAAGACAAAACAGCCCATCCACACTAGTAAATAGTAAAATCAATTCAAAAGCCCATATATTTACTAAATGATAGGCGCTACCCACACCCAGCACACCCACCCCCCAAACCTGGGTTCTCTTCTTCCTCCTCGCACCCACCAACCTCACGTCAGCTCGCTCCCACTAGTAGAAAAAGGGCCTATAGTCCCGGTTCATCAGGGCCTTTAGTCCCGGTTCGTGAACCGGGACTAAAGGGTCGATACTAATACCCTCACCCTTTAGTCCCGGTTCTATCCAGAACTGGGACAGATGGGCCTCCACGTGGCCTGTCCACGAGCTCAGTAGAGGGCCTTTGGTCCCGGTTGGTGGCACCAACCGGGACCAATAGGCATCCACGCCAAGCATTTCTTTGGCTCTGGTTTTTGTTTTTTTTCAAAAGAGGGGGGGTTTGGGGGTTTTGGGGGTTAATTTAGGTGTTTCATATATTGTGCTATAGCTAGCTAATTAATAGAGAAAAGTGTCCTTTCTTTTGTCCGTGCTTGGTCGACGCTACGTACTATACATACGTATAGAGAGGACTAACTAGACATGCTAGCTAGGTAGTAATTAAGCAAACAGAAGATCGTCATGAACATATATATGCATACAGAGAGAAGTGATATCGACCACCTCTCCTTCTCCGAGAGATTGGTCGAACAACAAGTTCTCAGATATCTATCCGACGCTACCGGCTACATATATACAATAATTATCTTTTAAAATACGGACGCTGGTCCACATGGTATTCCCTGCCTTCAGCGATCACATAGTCAACAAAGAATGCCGCCACTTCCTCTTGAATTGCTCGCATGCGATCTGGTGCTAGGAGTTCATCCCGCTGCCGAAACATCTAATTTTAAGAAAGGGGTCAATACATATATATATATATATATATATATATATATATATATATATATATATATATGAATGAATTAAACTCAAAACAAATGATAGTAATAAAATAAAATTGTGAATATTTTTATTTACGCACTTCAAATTGTTTGTCGGAGTAGCCCCTCTCACAGGTCGTGTGGCGGATGGACTGCAAAGCGTAGTATCCACAAAAATCATTCCCTTGTTCCTGCCACAACCACTTTAAAAGAAACAGAGGTCAATCAAACTGATAATTATATATAGCAAGCACATGCTAAATGGTATTGATGAAACTAGCGCTTGAATCACTAGGAGATGCGCGTGGAATATGCTACTATATAGTACTTACTTTGGTGTCTAAATTGCAGCTTCTTCGGTAGTCCCGGAGCTTTTTGGTGAATTTTCCCCAAGCCCTGCCATACAAAGAAAACAATTACTTGATATCAGAAATGAACAAAGTTGCTGATATGGTGGATAATGATCGATTTAACTTACTTCTCGAGCATTTCAGTCATTTCCGCATACTCCTTGGGATCTTTTCGTCTCGAGTCTAAGACAGTTACTACTCCCTGCTCAAGCTTAATCTCTAGGAGAATATAGTGGAACCTGCGCACGCATGCATAACTCATCAATATTACATTTCTATAACCTGGACTAAATAAGGGAAACCGAATATGCCACAAGACAGTAATACTCACGTGTAGTTGTAAGGAAAGAGTATTGTATTTTTGTGTTCATTTATTTCCAACGATCGTAGAAAGTTGGCCTCGGTTTCCTTGGCACGATATTTAACCTCATTTGCATCGATGAGATATGTGTTAATGAACCCAATATCACCCACTTGTTTTTTCTTCATTTCTGCAATCTTCAATCTGCATAATATAGTGAGGATATTTATAAATACATGCAATGAAAGAGCTGAGTTATATAGAGATACTTAATGACAGAAGTAGTACTACTTACAGACAGTAGCAGGTGACCGTTGCTTTATCGATGGTCAATTGATTGAAAAACTGATAGAACTCCTCAAATGGAATAGGCAACAATTCAATTCCAAGGAGGTCATGCTCCTTTTTAACCCTCAAATACAAAGTATTCCTCCCGTCAGACTCTTTGCAGGTTTTCATGTACCAATCATGCAATCTTCGTGATCATCGTTGTTAGAGAGCTTTCATCTTTGACGAGAGGCTTCCCGTACTCGTATCTTTGTATCTGCACCTCCAAGAAATCAAATTGTACATCGTCGGCAAGTAATCTTCAGGATTGCCATAACCGGGCACCATCCTCGGATCGACGATGTCGCTAGCGAGCACCTTGAGCGGGGGCACGATTCGCCCGCTTGTTCGCCGAGCTGGGCAATTTGTTTCCCAGCTCGTCGTTCTTTCATCCTTTGATCACCGATGATTTCCCGATCTCTCCGCCTCAGCAAATGCCTTTCCAATAATGCGCTCATAGTTGCCTTTCGCGGAGACTTGGTTGGTTTTGTCGGGGCAGCGAAATGCGCTTCGCTTTGACCGGATCTACCTTCTCCTCCGGAGGTGGATGTCTCTTTGCTTTCAACCCTTGAAACCAGTCATCCACTTCCGTCTGCTGATCTTCGCTTTCCTCCTCGCTTCTCAGACGGTAACTTCTCCGAGTCTTGAAGGACCGAATCAGTATCTCCTCCCGCCTTTGGCAAGATCGCTAGACGCCCGGCAGAGCGAGCGGAGCGGATGTCTTCTTTCCTTGCTTACGAGGCGGAGGAGAAGGACTACGACGCGCCGGAGCAGCCGGAGCGGGCGGCGGGTCTCTTCCGCCTTGCCGACGAGGCGGAGAAGGAGGAGGCTGGCTGCCGGACGCGCCGGTGCAAGCGGAGAAGGAGACGGAGTGCCGCCACGCCGGAGACGGAGCCGGCCTAGTGCCCTTATCGTCACTCGCCGGAAGTGGAGGCGTTGGAGGAGGCGGAGTGCCCTGACCCGCAGGAGGAGGAGGAGGAGGCGGTGGAGGAGGCGGAGTGCCCTGACTCGCCGGAGGAGGAGGAGGAGGCGAAGGCGTCCAGTTCGGAAGGTTGATGAGACCCTTCCGCCATAGGCATGGAGTCTTCAGAGCAGAACCCATCCGATACTCCCCTTCACCGATAGGGTGGTCAAGCCGGAGCTCCTCAAATCCCTCCGTTATTTCATCGACCATCACCTTAGCATATCCTTCTGGAATCGGCGGCGGTGAAAAGTTGAGTCGGGTTTAGTGGGATAAACAGAGCCAACAGCCGCCTTGACCTTTAAATTGCTCCATTGCGCCATAAGGTGGCAACTTTTAGCATCCATGATAGCATCCACGGGATAGCTGGCAGGAGCCGTCAAGGCATGCTGCTCTGGCTGAAGCATCTCGGTGGAAGCCACGCTGCTTCTCCGCTGAGATGGCGGGTAGCTTCGGGAAGCTTCGGCAGGTCGTTTGTTGTGATCGGCTGCTTCTCGTTCCTCTTCTCGTTCCTCTAGCCCCATTACCCTTTCGTGCAGCGCCTGCATTAGGCTCTGCTCCAGTTTTTTTGCTTTATATTTTATTTCTTTTTGCTTTTAGTTTTAGAAAAAATATAAACTTGCTATTAGTGCCATTAGTTTTAAAATTTGAAAACACTTTTTTTGTTTTCTTTGTTGCTTTATTTATTTTATTTTGTTTCTACTTACAACAAAATACTTATTGTTGCTATTTTTATTTTTTTCAAGTTTTTTTGTTTTGTTTTCTGCATTATTGATTTTCTTTTGATTTTTTGTTTTATTTTTTAATTCTTTTTGCTTTTAGGTCAGCAAAATTATAAACTTTCTGTTAGTGCTTTTAGTTTTAGAAAAAATATAAACTTTCTGTTTGTGCCATTAGTTTTAAAATTCAAAAACAGTTTTTTTGTTTTCTTCGTTGCTTTATTTATTTTATTTTGTTTCTACTTACAACAAAATGCTTATTGTTTCTATTATTATTATTTTTTTCAAGTTTTTTTGTTTTGTTTCCTGCCTTATTTATTTTCTTTTGGTTTTTTGCTTTATTTTTTAATTCTTTTTGCTTTTAGGTCAGCAAAATTATAAACTTTCTGTTAGTGCCATTTGTTTTAGAACAATTATAAACTTTCTGTTTGTGCCATTAGTTTTATAAAATTTGAATTCTTTGAAATTTGTGTGAATCACAAGTTTGTGAGCTCAACAAGGCGAGAGGGACGGGCTTATAAACCGGTGTGAGCGCCCTTCGTTGGCGAGGTTCTCAAAGTTGGCATAGTATGTTCATGAACAAAACGGACAATGGTATCATACTCGTGTGTTACAAAGTTGGCATGGTATCATCATAATAGTTATGGAGAAAGTCTTCACTTTTTCTTCGCTTGTGTCGCTTTGCTTATTGCGCCGTAACCATGGATAATCTTCATCATTTATCAGGATGCTTGGGTCAGCCTTGACTTTGAAGGGGGGAATTTCATGAAACTTTTCATACTCTTCAGACATGTCTGTCTTGCCCTCCACTCCCAGAATTTCATGAAGACGGGGACGGGGCGTGACGGACCGCTAAACCTAGACAAATATTGAGGAAAATGGAGGTTAGAGGTCGAGCTTGGAGAGGAGAAAGCTTAAGTAGTGTGGCTCGGGCATTCCATAGAACACCTTGTGTGCATAGGAGGTGAGCTAGAGCACCACCAAGCCCCTCCCCTCGGCTGTAAAAAAAACAGAGCAAAGTGTGCTCTGCTCTTGTGAGGGGCTATATATAGGCAGCACCATTAGCCCCGGTTGGTGGCATGAACCGACTAAAGGGAAGCCTTTGGTCCCGGTTCATGCCACCAACCGACCAATAGTGGTGGGCCAGAGCCAGGACCATTGTTCCTGGTTCGTCCCACCAACTGGACCAAAAGGTCCCACGAACCGGGACCAATGGCCCACGTGGCCCGGCCGGCCCCCTGGGCTCACGAACCGGGATAAATGCTCGCATTAGTCCCGGTTCTGGATTGAACCGGGACTAATGGGCAAAACAGGCCTCAACGATAGCCCCTTTTTCTACTAGTGTCCACTCGTACCCCCAAATTCCTTAACTCACTCCTACAGAAAACCCCAGCTCCCCTTCTTCCTCACTCCTACAGAAAACCCCCAGCTCCCCTTCTTCTTCACTCGCACTACAACTAGGCTCGTCATTCGTTACCCTGCTCAAATCTGTGAGCGCAACGCGACGCCCTCGAGGAAAATGGAGTCAGCTAACCCCAGCGCCAAGAAGATGAGGCTCCCGCCAGTGGCGACGCCTGTTGTAGATCCCGCACTCGGCAGCGCGGGGAGAAGCGGTGACCCCGCCCCCACCGGATCCCAGGAACCCGTAGAATCTCGGATGGACCGCATCAGCGATCTCCCGGACGCCGTCCTTGGGGAGATCATCAAGGATTGCTACCGCATCCAAGTCCTCTCAATTCGGTGGCCCCCTCTATGGCGCGCCGTGCCCCTTAATCTCGACTGTCTTCAGCTATCTCTCTTCAATGATTTTGAAATCCCCAGAGCCATCATCTCCTCCCACCAGGGCTCCGTTCAAAGCCTCTGCATCCCGTCATGCTACCTGAGCAATCATACAATACCCTACATGGTGGAAGCCTGGCTGAAATCCCCTTAATTCACAGAACTACAACTGCTTGAGTTCTAGTATTCCACTGGAAATCACATACCACATACCGAACGCCATGAACTTGTGCCCTCAGCACCGATGTCCATATCGCGATTTTCCTCCTCTCTTCACACCGCCACCATTGCGCTGTGCTACCTACCAGACAATCTGGTACTAAACCTTCGACTCCCATTTCTCAAGAAACTTTCACTTGTGCAGGTTCGTATATTGGAGGCCTCATTGCACAGCATCATCCATTCCATTTGCCCTGCCCTGGAGTGCTTGGTGCTTGTTTTCACAGTTAGAATTGGTTGTCTCCAAATAAAGTTGCCTAACCTTGTAAGAATTTGGAATTTCTTTTGACGGAAGGCAGCTCATCATCCAAGATGCCCCTTCACTTCAAAGGTTGATCCTTGATTCTAGTTATTCACCGTTGCAAAGAACCGTCCTCTCCACGCCTAGACTGGAGACCTTGGGTGTAATACATGATCTCTGTGCTCATTTCAATATGGTGTTTGGCTCCACAGTTCTTCAGGTACTTTATATTATCATCTACACTTGTAACCAAGCTGCATTTTAAATTTCTGCGCATAAGTTATATGTCATCTTTGAGTACACATTTTGTACTAATATTATGTTCTATGCTCAATGAAGAGTTCTCCAAGGATGGCCTATCAATGGTGCTGGATTCTGTCAAGATCTTATATATCCAAATGAATAGTTTTGATGTGAACAAGATTATTGGCTTGCTGCAATGCTTTCCATGTCTGGAGAAGTTGTATATAAAGGTGATAATTTCACGCACATTGGAAGCCCCCATATAGTGTAATAGAATTAATCTTTCAGCTGTTGCACTTTCGACACTCTTTTTTTAGACCTTAACTGTTTTCAATCTTCATGTCTATTTAGGCAACATGACGGGGTAAGAAAGTTATAACCAATCGGTGGATTCGTAAGCATCGGGATTTTCTCTTCTCCTGAGATTTGATTGAAGACAATAACGCTATAACAATATGTAGCCAACCGTGCAAACACTAGATTTGTCACATTCTGCCTGCTGAATGCGAGGTTAATATTGTCCATCAGGCTTAAGTTTATCAGCAGAATGGTTTTGACGGATGGGTATGTCAAAGAGCAAAAACATGAGTTTTAGGTGGGCAAAAGAGCTTCTGAACATGTCGGGCTTCTATTTACAATATATTGTGGTCATAATCCAGTAAATTTTACGACCCAGGATGTTCATTGTATGGACCTGACCAATCCATTTGACTGTGACTGCCGAAAATAGTGCTGGAGTTAGATGTTGTTGCCCTTTTCAACCTGGTTTTTTTGTAAACCTGATGAACAATTAACTCTCGTGCTTTTGTACAATTTGTATGCTGGAGTTAGATGTTCCTGCCCTTTTCAACTCGGTTGTGACTGTCATATTTTCTTTGAAACAAGGCAAATGGCTTGCCATTCATTTAATTTAGAGTGAAATATTGTAATAAATCCCAACCAAGGGAAATAACATCACTCTCGCCGGCTGCTTGAGCTCACTGTGCATTACAGAAGCCAAGTGATTAGCCCCCACCAGCACCCACAAATTTATTTCGAACTAGCACATAAAATGGGCTGTAAATTTTCATAGGAAAGGCTGCATGACCGTGACAGATTTGGATTCTGACATTTGGGACCCGTGAGGAAATAGCCTATCCAAGGTGGTGTTGACTTACTAGCCACCAACAAACGATTCTGTTTACCAGCCGTTGGATTGACATCCAACATCTGTCGTGTATCTTCTATCTCTTGTCTTCTTCCTCCAGCCGCCCAAACCAAACCACCCCGTCGGCTCCGCCTGCTCCCGCCTCCCATGGCTGGCTGCGCCTCCGCCGCCCGACCGTGCATACCCTCCAACGTTGGCCAGTCCCTCCCTCTATTCTCCCACACGTCCTGTTATTCTCCGGCGATGTCAGCCCCATCACGCAGCCGTGCCCGAACCAGTCAACCCTCGTATTCCCCTCCGCCTGTGACAGGACCGGTGCATCTTCCACGGCTTCTGTTCGTTCCGTCCGAGGCCTTGTCGTCGTCCTCCTCCTTGCGTCCTTGGTTCGATCGCCGTGCGTGGTGCGCCGCCCTCTTGCGTTTTCAATTCGTCAACAACCGAGAGGAACAAGGAGATGACTGTACATGGAGAGGATGACAGTCGGGACCCACCAGCGTCATGGTAGTACGCAAGCAAGTGCCTCTATATTACAAGCCCAAAAATATGGTTCCTCCTAATGGTTGGACATATGGGGCTCATGTCATTGTCAACGTAGTCAATAAACAAGAGAATTACACTACGAGCGGCTCGCTGACACTAGGGACCCAGCAGGTCGCGCAATTTTTTTGAGGAACAAGCAGTTGTTATTTATACTAGTTTTAGCGACGGATCAGGGTAACAATGGGGCTGTGTGGGGGCTGTGGCCCGTCTAGCCAGGGTTTTATTTATGTTTACCAGATCATGAGCCCAGTTGTGTTTCTTCTTGCTGCAAATGGCTAGCCCAGTTCTATTTTTTTAAAGAAATACCCAAAGAAGGCCTACTTGCTTTATCGGCCATGCTGGTCTACAAATCTTTCAAGATGAGGAGAGTTTCATTCGGTTTGCCCAGAAATGGTTGTAAATTTTTAAAACACACCAAACCGGGAATTAGTTTCAATTTTTTTTCATTACAAGATTTTAAATTCAATTGATTTTTATGCGTGGACAATTATTTGGATTTTATATTTACATAAATTATTTTTCAAAATAGTTTGAATGTGAATCGATATTTCTGGATTAAAAACAGTTGACCGCATCGAAATATGCAAAATTTCGTATATTTTTTAACCGTGGCCACAATATGGGGTGTAATGCTAACAAAAAGAAGATGGTCTCAAAAAAAATTCTTAAGAATTAGCAAATGGGTTGTACATTATTAGAAATAATGGAAGATGGGCTGTATGCTGTTTTCCACAGATTTGAGGCTGACTTGTGCGCCTACTACAGGTTGACGCGTATGCTTTCATAAAAATAGGTTAACGCACACACAACGCCCTGTCAACTTAGTCAACACACGAGAGCAGTGACTGTTGGATGTCCATACAACGGCTGTCGTGCTTCTTCAATCTCTGCTCTTCATACTCCAGCCGCTCAAACAAGCGCCGGCAGGACTGCCTGCTCCCTCCTCCTGCGGCCGGCTATGCTGCCGTGCAGGCCTCACGGCCCCACCGTACTCCCATTGCTGGCCTAGCCATCCCTCTACACGCACACACCTGTTGTTATTCTCCGGGGACGGCAGACGAACCAGTAAACCCTCGTACTCCTCCGCGTGGGAAAAAATTGTCGAGTATTCCCTGGCTCCGTGTCGTTCCCTTCCTAGTCCTCGCCGTCGTCCACCGCCCTGGTGCTCTCGGCGCGGCCTGGTCAACGTGGTCAATGAACAACATCCATCGGTGGATCAGACGTGGAGAGGCTGACAGCTGGGTCCACGGCCGCACGCAAGGAAATGCCTCCTTATTACGCGCAAAATAATGATTCCTACACCTGACAGCCAGGACCCACAGGAAGGGCCTCTGTATTTCGCGAAAAAAGTTCCCCCGCTGACAGGTCGGACCCACCAGCTATATCTTCGCACGCAAGGAACTGCCTCCTTATTACGCCAAAAAAATGAATACCCCCTGCTAGCTGGGACCCACCATATTGTTGTGCTAACTTGTGGTCCTACTAAGTTGACGACGACGGATGGCTTTGTCAACTTAATCAATACTCCAGTGACCGTATGATGTCCATCCAGTGACCATAGTGCTTCTTCAACCTCTGGTCTTCTTGCTCCGGCCGCCAAAGCAAAGACCGGTCGTGCCGCTTCGCTTCCGCCTCCCGTGGCCGGGTCAGGCTACATGAGGCCTCACCGCCCCCATACTACTCCCACCACTGGCCGGGCCATCCCTCCACTCACCCACTCCCCCTGTTATTCTACGGCGATTGCAGCCTCACACTGCAGCTGAACCAGTGAACCCTCATACTCCTCTCCGTGTGGGCATCCACTGCCGCGTCTTCCCCGGCTCCGCATCGTCCCCTTCCTAGGCCTCGTCATCGTCCACCGCCGTGGTACTCTCGGCGCGGCGTGGTCAATGTGGTCAAGGACCGACTTCCATCGGAAGAGTACTGTACGTGGAGAGGCTGACAGCTGGGTCCATTACAGCCGCAAGGAAGTGCCTCCTTATTACGCGGAAAATAATTATTCCTCCACCTGACAGTAGGGACCCACCGGACGGGCCACCAGTATTTTGCGAAAAAAACGTTTCCCCTTGACAGCCAGGACCCACCACACGTGCCATCGTATTTCGCGAAAAAATGTCCTCCCCCGCCGTTTTCAGCTCGGACCCACCGGAAGTGCCTCCTTATTATGCACAAAAAATGAATACTCCCGTTGCTAGCTGGGACCCACCTTGGTGTGAGGCTGACTTGTGGGCCTACTAAGTTGACGGGGACGGAGGGCTTTGTCAACTTAGTCAATATGAATGATTCTAGCTCCAGTGACCGTACGATGTCCACCCAACGGCCGTAGTGCTTCTTCAGCAACTGGTCTTCTTGCTCCAGCCACCCAAAGCAGCGCCGGTCATGCCGCATGCTCCTGCCTCCCATGGCCGGCTGTGCTGCCGCGGAGGCCTCACCGCCCCCTACTATTCCCACCGTTGGCCAGGCCCTGCGACGACGGCAACCTCACACCGCAGCCGAACTAGTAAACCCTCGTACTCCTCTCTGCGCGGGCTTCTACTGCCGTGTCTTCCCTAGCTCTGCGTCGTCCCCTTCCTTGGCCTCGCCGTCATCCACCATCGTGGTGCTCTCCACGTGACGTGGTCAACATGGTCAAGGAATGACTTCCATCGGAAGAGTACTATACGTGGAGAGGCTGACAGTTCGGTCCATGACGGCCGCAAGGAAGTGCCTCCTTATTACGCGCAAAGTAATAATTCCTCCACCTGACAGCAGGGACCCACCGGACGGGCCACCATATTTCGCGAAAAAAAGTTCCCCCCTGACTGCTGGGACCCACCAGCTACACCTTCGCACGCAAGGAAGTGCGTCCGGGCAAAAAAATGATTCGCCCCCTGACTTCTGGGACCCACCAGCTACATCTTCGCACGCAAGGAAGTGCCTGTCAGTCAGGACCCACCTGGTCGAAGCATATGTAGCGTTGTCATTCTGGTCGCGAACGTGTACGTACATATATACTGGTCAATGTAGAGGCGCGCATGTGTCGTACACTAGTAAAAAAGGGCCTGTTGTCCCGGTTGGTGAACCGGGACTAAAGGGTCGGTACTAATACCTCCCCCCTTTAGTCCCGGTTCAATCCAGAACCGGGACTAAAGGCCGCGGCCACGTGGGGCTCCACCTTTAGTCCCGGTTGGAAATTTTATGATTTTTTTTTTTGAAATTTTTTTTTGAAATTTTTTTTGAAATTTTTTTTGAATAATTTTTATTTTCAAATTTCTGAATTATTTTAATCCCTAATCACTAATCAGACCCTCATCACCGCTCAATTTATACTCTTCTCTAAACACCCTCAACATTACAAAAAACCAAACATCCCCAACGGTCACCCAACCACCCACTCCACCAGCCAGAGCACGCATAACATCCGGGTTCAATTCTCCTCGCTTCCAAGTCTGCACTTGGTGTTTTCCGACAATAGTAAGATGTCAATCCTATTAACCCTCGTGAATTTTGCTTGAGCATGAATTGACACATTTCACTGTTTGAGTTTCAAACTATTGTTTTCAAAAACAATAATTATTTAGAAAACAATAGTTATTTTAAATAATTAGTTTGACCATGGTTTGACCATAGTTTGACCATAGTTTGACCACAGTTTGACCACAGTTTGACGAGATTTGACCAAAATTCAAAATAATCGAACAAATTATTTAGTAACACTAATATTCTAGAATAATTAGTTTGACCATGGTTTGACCATGTTTTAACCATGTTTTGACCATAGTTTGACCATAGTTTGGCCACAGTTGACCAGATTTGACCAAATTCAAAATAACCTGAATAAATTATTTAGTAACAATAATATTCTAGAATAATCAGTTTGACCATGGTTTGACCATTGTTTGACCACAGTTTGAAATTTTTTCGATTTTTCCACTCTAGTTATTAAAAGCCCCGTAACTTTTTTTCTGTTAGGTTTTTGAGGATTTTGAAAATGTTTAACGCGGTTCCCCCGTTAAATTTGGATGTAACTTTTTGAGTAGATGATTTTTCATATAAAAAACTTTTTCATCCGAGTTAGTATGCAAAAGTTATGCCCATATTTACAACTTTCGTAGAGATTTTGCAAATAAAGTCGAAATTCACATTTGCAAATTTTCCCAACAACTAGACCACATATCACATGGGAAACTTATTTTCTTTTATTTTTTGACATTTCCACCATTTTCTTTTATTTTTTAAAATTGAAAAGGCGATCCACGGGGGGTTCAGAGTTTGAAAATGGGACCTTTAGTACCGGTTCGTGGCACCGAACCGACTAAAGGTCTCAACCATTAGTCCCGGTTATGTCCTCTAACCGACTAAAGGTCTACTCTTTAGTCCCGGTTTGAGGCATGAACCGACTAATCGGTATCGCAAGATTTTTAGTCCCGGTTTGAGGCACAAACCGGGACTAAAGGGCACAGTGAACCGGGACTAATGCCTTAGCCGCACGAACCGGGATAAATGCTCACATTAGTCCCGGTTCTGGATTGAACCGGGACTAATGGGCTAAACCGGGGTGGACGATAGCCCCTTTTTCTACTAGTGGTAGTAGAGGCGTGCACGTAGCATGTACACGTATGTACAGCGGCCAGTGTGCAAGAAAGAAAATACGACCACGTACGTACATACGGGCAGGGTCTCGAACGCCTACTACGCATACGCACGCACCGTGGCTCGTGTACATGGCTGGGTCGGAACGGAGAAACAACGTCGTCGTCGTGTTCATGGGGAGCCAACCGGCTGGGTCGGAACGGAATGTGTCGTCGTGTTCATCGGGAGGGCTTGGACGGAATAGGCGATGGAAACAAGGCCTAGCGTACCGCAGAATGGAGGAAACGACCGTGTGTTTGACCGGCAACGTTCAAAACGGGATCCTATTCATCGGGAGGGGTCTGACGTACCGCAAAACGGAAGAAACGGACCTCCTACGGTCGAAACGGCGGTCCTTTTGATCGGGAGGGGTGTGGCGTACCGCAAAATGCATTTAAACGGACTTGCATTGGAGCGCCACAACAAACGGGGTCCTGTTCATCGGGAGGGGTGTGGCGTACCGCAAAACGGGACTCCACGGGATACTGTTCATGTCCACCGTCGACCTCCTCCAGCCTCCACAGGCTACTGTTTCATCCACCGTCGACCTCCTCCAGCCTCCACCTGCGACTGTTCATCCACGGGCTCCTGTTCATCCAGCCTCCACCGCGCGCTAGTCCACCGGCTCCTGCTCAACCACTGATACGTCCATTTTGCATCATGCTTTTATGTCAATATTTATTGCATTATGGGATGTTATTTCACGTTATGTAACAATACTTATGGCTATTCTCTCTAATTTTACAAGGTTTACATGAAGAGGGCGAATGCCTGCAGCTGGAATTCTGGGCTGGAAAAGGAGCAAATATTGAAGGACTATTCTGCGCAACTCCAAAAGTCTTGAAACTCCACGGAATACCTTAGAATAAATACAGAAAAAACGTCACCAAACATGAAGGCCAGGGGACCCACACCCTGCTCACAAGGGTGGGGGGCGTCCCCCCTGGGCGCGCCCCCCACCTCGTGGGCCCCCTGGTGGCTCTCCGACGTCCATCTTCTCCCATATGAAGTATTACGATGAGAAAAAAATAGGGGCGAACCTTTCGGTACGAGACTCCACCGCCATGAGGCGGAACCTTGGCGGAACCAATCTAGGGCTCCGGCAGAGCTGTTCTGCCGGGGACACTTCCCTCCGGGAGGGGGAAATCATCACCATTGTCATCACCAACGCTCCTCTCATCGGGAGAGGGCAATCTCCATCAACATCTGCACCAGCACCATCTCATCTCCAAACCCTAGTTCATCTCTTGTATCCAATTCTTGTCTCCAAGTCCGGGATTGGTGCTAGTAGGTTGCTAGTAGTGTTGATTACTCCTTGTAGTTGATGCTAGTTGGTTTATTTGGTGGAAGATCATATGTTCAGATCCTTTATGCACAATATTACCCCTCTGATTATGAACATGAATATGCTTTGTGAGTAGTTACTTTTTTCTTGAGGACAAGGGGGAAGTCTTGCTATTAGTAGTCATGTGAATTTGGTATTCGTTCAATATTTTGATAAGATGTATGTTGTCTAACATCTAGTGGTGTTATGTGAACATAGACTACATAACACTTCACCATTATTTGGGCCTAGAGGAAGGCATTGTGAAGTAATAAGTAGATGATGGGTTGCTAGAGTGACAGAAGCTTAAACCCTAGTTTATGCGTTGCTTCGTAAGGGGCTGATTTGGATCCATATGTTTCATGCTATGGTTAGGTTTACCTTAATACTTTTGTTGTAGTTGCAGATGCTTGCAATAGAGGTTAATCATAAGTGGGATGCTTGTCCAAGTAAGGGCAGTACCCAAGCACCGGTCCACCCACATATCAAATTATCAAAGTACCGAGCGCGATTCATATGAGCATGATGAAAACTAGCTTGACGATATTCCCATGTGTCCCCGGGAGTTCTTTTCCTATAATAAGAGTTTGTCCAGGTTTTTTGACGGTGTCCTGGACTAGGGGGTACTCAACGCGTCGTCTCCCGATCAGTTGGATTGGGCCGAGGACCCCCATGGTCGTATACTCATGGGCCAGTCCGGACAGTTGCCGCATACAAGGAAGAATCCACAAGACATAGCGATCAAGACAAGGACTCCTCCCCCACCGGCTTATTCGGCTAGGACTCTTGTTATCCTAGGCCTCTGGTGCATTATATAAACCGAGGCCAGGCTAGTCGATAGAGATATATACAACAACAATCATACCATAGGCTAGCTTCTAGGGTTTAGCCTCTCTGATCTCGTGGTAGATCAACTCTTGTACTACCCATATCATCAATATTAATCAAGCAGGAGTAGGGTTTTACCTCCATCGAGAGGGCTTTGATTATATGAGACCTTTTCCTGCCTCTAATGGTTACACTCATATTCTAGTTGCTGATGATTACATTACTAAGTGGGTAGAAGCTATTCCGACTAGTATTGCTGATCATAACACTTCTATTAAAATGCTTAAGGAAGTTATTTTTTCGAGGTTTGGAGTCCCTAGATACTTAATGACTGATGGTGGTTCACACTTTATTCATGGTGCTTTCCGTAAGATGCTTGCTAAATACGACGTTAATCATAGGATTTCATCTCCATATCACCCGCAGTCTAGTGGTCAAGTAGAATTGAGCAATAGAGAGCTCAAATTAATTTTGCAAAATACTGTCAATAGGTCTAGAAAGAATTGGTCCAAAAAACTTGATGACACATTATGGGCCTATAGAACTGCATATAAAAATCCTATGGGTATGTCTCCGTATAAAATGGTTTATGGAAAAGCATGTCATTTACCTCTCGAACTAGAACATAAGGCATATTGGGCTATTAAGGAGCTCAACTATGATTTCAAACTTGCCGGTGAGAAGAGGTTATTTGACATTAGCTCACTTGGTGAATGGAGAACCCAAGCTTATGAAAATGCCAAGTTGTTTAAGGAAAAAGTTAAAAGGTGGCATGACAAAAGGATACAAAAGCGTGAGTTTAATGTAGGTGATTATGTATTGCTATACAACTCTCGTTTAAGATTTTTTGCAGGAAAACTTCTCTCCAAATGGGATGGTCCTTACGTTATCGAGGAGGTCTATCGTTCCGGTGCCATAAAAATTAACAAATTCGCGGGCACAAATCCGAAGGTGGTGAACGGTCAAAGGATCAAACACTATATCTCAGGTAATCCTATAAATGTTGAAACTAATATTATTGAAACCGTAACCCCGGAGGAATACATAAAGGACACTTTCCGAGCGTTCGAGACTTGAAATGGAATAGGTATGTGGTACGGTAAGTAAACCGACTCCAAAACAATTTTTAAGGCAATATTTCTCCGTTTTGGAATATTTAGAAAAATAGAAAAATAAGTAGCAGTCCGGGGAGGACACGAGGCCTCCACGAGGGTGGAGGGCGCGCCCTACCCCCCTGGGCGCGCCCCCTACCTCGTGAGCACCTCGTGTGCCCTCCGGACTCCGTTTCCTTGCACGATACGTATTTTGGTCGGTAAAAATTCATTATATATACTCCCGAAGGTTTTGACTCTCGTATCACGCAAATCTCCCCTGTTTTTGTTCCGAGCCATTGCTGCTGCAGACTAGAGCAAGATGTCTTCCCAAGATTCGGAGGGAGAGAGCTACATGGCTGATTATATTGCAAATCCCAAGGTATATGGGGACGTGGAGCATTATGGCTGGACCACGGAGGAAGAAGAAGACTATGATCCAAAGAGGAAGGAAGAAACGAGTTCCGACAAAGAGGACTATCCCCTACCTCAACATGGTGACATGCATGTGGAGTTCAAAAACTCAAGCCTCCATAAGGTCCAATCTATCCCACCTTGTTTTTTGCAGGACAGCAAGGCAGCACTATGCAAAAATATAATGAAACTTGAGCTCGAGAATGAGGATCTGAGGTATGAAAATTTTGGCCTCCGACGCAAGCTAGAGAAGAAAAATGCGACAACTCCATCATCATCAACGCCTCCACCGCCAACAAGGAAGGAGACATAATCACATGGGTATGGGCACTCCCCTTGGCAACTGCCAAGTTTGGGGGAGGTGCCCTGGTATCGTATCACCATCACAACTCCTATCTTTACCGTTTTCTTAGTTCGATCCTATTAGTAGTATCTTGATTTAGTAGGATAAAGTCATGGCATGATCTAGTTTTGAGTTTTTCTTTATGATCCTTCTTTGCAATCGAGTCCGTGAGCTATATAATAAAGGTTAGTATTGAGTCAAGGGCTTCAATTTTGCCATGATCTTGGGTGATTAGAAGAAAAAGAATAAAAAGAATCAAGAGTTCACATTGATCTTATTGAAAGTAATGACTTCACATAGAAACAGTATGATGATTTAAAGTTGTTGGGAGTTGGCAAATATAGCTTTGGTCATCGTTGCAAATAATAGGAAGTAATAAGGAAAGAGATGTTTCACATATAGATATATTATCATTGACATCTTTTATGATTGGGAGCACTCATTAAAATATGACATGCTAAAGAGTTGATGTTGGACAAGGAAGACAACATGATGAGTTATGTTCTCTTACATCTGAGATAAAGTATGTTGTCATGGTTCCTCTACCGTGTTGAGTTTGCCTTTCCCCCTCATGCTAGCCAAATTCTCAGCACTAAGTAGAAATACTACTTGTGCTTCCAAATACCCTTAAACCAGTTTTGCCATGAGAGTCCACCATATCTACCTATGGATTGAGTAAGATCCTTCAAGTAAGTTGTCATCGGTGCAAGCAATAAAAAATTTGTCTCTAAATATGAATGCTTTATTAGTGCGGAGAAAATAAACTTTGCACGAACTTGTTGTGGACGCAATAAAAGCGACGGACTGCATAATAAAGGTTCACATACAAGGGGCAATGTAAAGTGACGTTCTTTTGCATTAAGATTTTGTGCATCAACACTAAACGCGCATGACAACCTCTGCTTCCCTCTGCGAAGGGCCTATCTTTTATTATTATCCTCTACCTTATGCAAGAGTCACGGTTCACCCTTCCTTTTTCATTTTATCCTTTGGCAAGCTCAGCATGTTGGAAAGAACATGATATATATATATAATTGGATGTGGGGGAGCGTGAATTATTACTGTTGACATTACCCTTGAGGTAAAAGGTTGTGGGGCAAAAACTATAAGCCCCTATCTTTCTCTGTGTCCGATTGAAACTCTGTAACCACAAGTATCGCGTAAGTGTTAGCAATTATGAAGGACTAAGTGATAGTTGAGTATGTGGACTTGCTTTTAAGCTCTAACATAGACTCTTTCCGATGTTATGATAAATTGCAATTGCTTCAATGACTGAGATTATAATTGTTGGTGCCCAATAAAGTTTCTGATTCATATTTTGGCTTTGTGAAAAGATCATCACTAGAACATAAGTAATCATATGACAAAAAATTTATATGTTGCTGTTATGAAGTAATCATGATGCCTCCATGTCCGTATTTTATTTTTATCGACGCCTCTACCTCTAAACATAAGGACATATTTATTGTTATCGGCTTTTCGCTTGAGGACAAGCGAGGTCTAAGCTTCGGGGAGTTGATACGTCCATTTTGCATCATGCTTTTATGTCAATATTTATTGCATTATGGACTGTTATTTCACGTTATGTCACAATACTTATGGCTATTCTATCTTATTTTACAAGGTTTACATGAAGAGGGAGAATGCCGGCAGCTGGAATTCTGTGCTGGAAAAGGAGCAAATATTGAAGGACTATTCTGCGCAACTCGAAAAGTCCTGAAACTCCACGGAATACCTTAGAATAAATAAAGAAAAATCATCGCCAAAGATCAAGGCCAGGGGGCCCACACCCTGCTCACGAGGGTGGGGGCGCCCCCAGGCGCGTCCCCTACCTCGTGGGCCCCCGGTGGCTCTCCGGCGTCCATCTTCTCCCATATGAAGTCTTTCGATGAGAAAAAATAGGGAGAACCTTTCGATTTGAGACTACCGCCACGATGCGGAACCATGGCAGAACCAGTCTAGGGCTCCGGCAGAGTTGTTCTGCCGGGGACAATTCCCTCCGGGAGGGGGAAATCATCACCATCGTCATCGCCAACGCTCCTCTCATCGGGAGAGGGCAATCTTCATCAACATCTTCACCAGCACCATCTCATCTCCAAACCCTAGTTCATCTCTTGTATCCAATTCTTGTCTCCAAGTCCGGGATTGGTGCTAGTAGGTTGCTAGTAGTGTTGATTACTCCTTGTAGTTGATGCTAGTTGGTTTATTTGGTGGAAGATCATATGTTCAGACCCTTTATGCACAATATTACCCCTCTGATTATGAACATGAATGTGCTTTGTGAGTAGTTACGTTTGCTCCTGAGGACAAGGGAGGAGTCTTGCTATTAGTAGTCATGTGAATTTGGTATTCGTTCGATATTTTGTTAAGATGTATGTTGTCTAACCTCTAGTGGTGTTATGTGAACATCGACTACATAACACTTCACCATTATTTGGCCTAGAGGAAGGCATTGGGAAGTAATAAGTAGATGATGGGTTGCTAGAGTGATGTAAGATTAAACCCTAGTTTATGCGTTGCTTCGTGAAGGGCTGATTTGGATCCATATGTTTCATGCTATGGTTAGGTTTACCTTAATACTTTTGTTGTAGTTGCGGATGCTTGCAATAGAGGTTAATCATAAGTGGGATGCTTGTCCAAGTAAGGGCAGTACCCAAGTACCGAACGCGAATCATATGAGCATGATGAAAACTAGCTTGACGATATTCCCATGTGTCCTCGGGAGTGCTTTTCCTATTATAAGAGTTTGTCCAGGCTTGTCCTTTGCTACAAAAAGGATTGGGCCACCTTTTTGCACTTTATTTACTTTTGTTACTTGTTGCTCGTTACAATTTATCCTATCAGAAAACTATCTGTTACCACTTATTTCAGTACTTGCAGAGAATACCTTGGTGAAAACCACTTACCATTTCCTTCTGCTCCTCGTTGGGTTCGACACTCTTACTTATGGAAAGGACTACGATAGATCCCCTATACTTGTCGGTCATCAACCACCCCTCTCCACGGGCTCCTGTTCAACCACCCCTCCACGGTCTACTGTTCATCCACCCCTCCACCATCTAGTGTTCATCCAGCCCTCCACGGGGTCATCCTGTTCATCCAGCCCTCCACGGGGTCCTGTTCATCCAGCCTCAACCGGCTCGATCGACCGGGGCCCTGTTCATCCAGAGGCAACGCCACGGGGTCCTGTTCATCCACCCCCATCGCTCACTGTTCATCCAACCCTCCTCCCCCCCCCCCCCCGCAACGCTCACTGTTCATCCTGAGGCAGCATCGATCGGCATCAGTTAGCAGCAGTAGCGAAGGAATCGTTCGATCGGGTTCAGTTAACAGCCATCGATCGATCGCTCGACTTCCGTAACGCGTAGCCTGCAGTGCAATCGCTCGGGTTCAGTTAGATCCCAACACCTCGCTCGGATTCAGTTAGAGCCAACGCCTCGCACACACGCGCATAGGTGTACGAGAGAAACGCGCATCGCTCGGCCCCCGACCACCCACCATAACCGGGAACTCCCTGAAATTTTCCTCGCCCTCGCTTCTACCACGATTTTTTCCGTCATGGACGGCCCAAAGAATGTCATGCAGCTGTGTCTCCGGTCCGCCCAGGACGAAAAGCCCATTTTCTGTCATGAATTTTTGTCATAGAAGTAGGAGCCCACCACATCTATGGTGATACCGGGTTTTGTCACAATTATCGTCATAGAAGTGTCATAAGTATGACAGAATTTTTTTTCGTTCGGCCCAAAATGTCACGGATGTGTCTTTTTTTTGTAGTGGTAGACGCACATACACCACGCGGCTGATGGATCGATCGATCCTCAATGCGCAATTAGTTTACATGGCAAACCATGGCGCGAGGCTCGAGAAACCCAGCGCGACAATGACCAACGCACTACTAGGAAAAGGGCTATAGATGGGATGGACACTAATGGCGCACTGTACATGTGGTGCGCACCATGTGTTGGTGCGCCATTAGTATGCAAATACTAATGGCGCACCACACCCCACAGTGCGCCATTAGTAATTTTTTTAAATATTTTCAAAACTACTAATGGCGCACCGTGGGAGTGGTGCGCCATTACTAGTTTCAACTAGTAATGGCACACCACTCCCACGGTGCGCCATTAGTATTTTGGCCCAAACATTCCCCCGAATGCACACACCCCTGGATCGCCTTTTCAGTTTTAAAAAAAATAAAAGAAAATGATGAAAATGTCAAAAAAATAAAAGAAAATAATATTACCATGTGATATGTGGTCTAGTTGTTAGCAAAATTTACAAACATGAATTTTCGACATTTTTGCAAAATCTCTCGAGAATTTGTAAAAATGGGCATAACTTTTGCATACTAACTCGGATGAAAAAGTTTTTTATATGAAAAATCATCTACTCGAAAAGTTACATCCAAATTTAACGCGGAGAACCCCGTTAAACATTTTCAAAATCCTCAAAAACCTAACAGAAAAAAAGTTACGGGCCTTTTAAGATTTGGAGAGGCAAATAAATTCAAAAAAATTCAAAGTTACTAATGGCGCACCTGCCCGTGGTGCGCCATTACTATCTTCACGCCTTCAAAATTCAAAATAAATCAAAAAACTAAAAAAAAGTTACTAATGGCGCACCTGCCCGTGGTGCGCCATTAGTATTTTCCCGCCTTGAAAATTCAAAAAAAAAATAAAAAAATAAAAAAAGTTACTAATGGCGCACCTGCCCGCGGTGCGCCATTAGTATGCCGTATATATGGCTGGGCTTGTCCTCTCCTCCTTACCTCTTCATTCTTCTCCTCCACTCCACCTCTCCTCCACTCCACCTCTCCTCGACTCCTCCACTCCTCCACCATACTACCCTCCTCTTCTCCAGCGATCTCCTCCTCCTCTTCTCCGGCGACCTCCTCCTCCTCCTCTCCGGCGACCTCCTCCTCCTCCTCTCCGGCGACCTCCTCCTCCTCCTCTCTGGCGACCTCCTCCTCCTCCTCCTCTCTGGCGACCTCCTCCTCCTCCTCTCCGGCGACCTCCTCCTCCTTCTCTCCGGCGACCTCCTCCTCCTCCTCTCCGGCGACCTCCTCCTCCTTCTCTCCGGCGACCTCCTCCTCCGCCTCGCCGGTGACCGCCTCCTCCTCTCCGCGACCTCCTCCTCCCTCCTCTCCTCTCCTCCCTCCCTCCCCTCACGGTTTCTCCTCCCTCCTCTCCGGTGAGCTCCTCCTCCCCTCATCTCCGTGAGCTCCTCCTCCCTCATCTCCGGTGAGCTCCTCCTCCCTCCTCTCATGTGAGCTCCTCCTCCCTCCTCTCCGGTGAGCACCTCCTCCCTCCTCTCCTCCCATCCCCTCATGGTTTCTCCTTCCTCCTCTCCAATGCTCCGGTGAACTCGTCTCCGGCGACCTCGTCCTCCTCTCCGGCGATGCTGCGGTCACCTCGTCCTCCTCCTCTCCGGCGAACTCCTCTCCGGCAAAAGAACACGACAAAAGAACGTACAAGATCCAAAAACGGGAACAAAATTTGAAATAATATCGTGCAAAAAAATGAGCAAAAAAACGAGCAAAAAATGGGCAAAAAAATCGCGATCCAGATCCAAATTCAAAATTCAAAAATAGCAATGGCGCACGGTGGGGGTTAGACGGTGCGCCACTACTATTTTCCGGCCTTCAAAATTAAAAAATACTAATGGCGCACCGTGACCTACACTAATGGCACACTACATGGTCGCCATTAGAACACCAGATACTAATGGCGCACCAGTGGTGCGCCATTAGAATTTAATTCTAATGGCGTGATGCTAGTGGCGCACCAATAGTGCGCCATTAGAAGGCAAAACTGGTGCGCCACTAGCATGCCTTTTCCTAGTAGTGACGCGTGTCCGCGACCAGATCGATTAGAGGAAGGAGAAGCGCCGCCATCAGAGGCACCGGCAACGGTTGATCCCAAGAAGAAGTGTAGAGGAAGACAAACCTGCACTCTTGTCGCCGGGGAAAGGGCGTCAACAGTCGTCGTTGCCGGCGCTGGGGCAGTTAGGGCTCCCCCTCGACAAGAAAACGGCGGCGGCGGGCCGACCCATATGAGTTTTATCCCAAACAACAGCGGGCGGGCGCACGCGGACGGGCTACCGCAGCGGGCGGCCATACACGACCGCCACGTACGTCGATGCGGGCGGGTATGCAACCCGTACGTCTACGCGGGCGGGGGCGGGCGTACGTCGGGCGGTATGCATACGCGCTGTGAAATGACCCCCTGCCCTTTATAGGTTTTTTTTGGGGGGGGGGGGGGGGGGTCGTACCGAAGCACTTCTCTTGGAAAAATAACTCTCTGAAATATCACGTACAAATCTAACTCACAACGATTCTAAATTAAAACTGGTAGGAAAGAATTAGTGCAGTGCTAAGACAACTCCATTCCCATGAATGGAGCAATAATTAAAAAGCATGGAAAAAATGTGAAGTCGATGGAAAAAGAAGCAATAGTATAGTACAACGGTTGGATGAAGACTGCACTAAAAACTGTTTTTGCAGTTAAGAAAGGTCAAACAGATCATAGATTAGGAATTTTCATTGAACATTTTATTTTATCAAACAAATTTAGTACACCATTAGTTTTATTTGAGAGAACCAAATATCAGTAGACAATTCGTATATAAATGAAAGAACACAAAATTAGCTGAAATAGCTACTGCGTAATAGAAGACCAGCATACCTAATATGAGTATTTGAGTAAGTCATAGCCAACAATTTAAGAAAAAACAGGATATACCAATAATAATATAGGATGAAAATGGCACACCAATAGGCAGGCCACAGCATATGCCGGTTTAAATGTTCTTTCTCATTCCTGCGTCCAAGTACATGACGTGTATGGTACTATGGTTAGAGGTTGTTGTCAAGTTTTGGCTTGATGTAGTCGTTTAGTAGTTCAATAATAATTCTCAGAACTATACCGAGGTGGATATGATCCTACCTATTTGTCTTATCAGTTTCATTGAGAGATGAAATGTGGGCAACCCCTTACTTTGAGAATGGAACACGTAAATTTAATTTCAAATATGAGTTCACCATCATTGGGTGTATAACGTGCTAAGCATATTTTTTACTAATACAATATGGTGTAATGCAGAATAAGTTATTGTATCATCGCATTGAGATATAAGAATAATGTTTTGAATTTTCTATTGGGTCGTATGGTTGTTAAACTGAGCTAATGATAGTTAGAATTGCTTCTTTGATAGGAAAACAATCGGCAGACCATCTTACCCTTGACCCACCATCCCAGTTTTCCTAAACACTAGAACATGAAGGCGCGCGTTGCCGCGCTCGTCCATTTTAATAAAACTGATAGAAATATCTGTCAATAGTATATCTAAGAAGTGTGTTCGAAACTACAACGCCTCGAATATGAAGATGATTATTTTCTATAGTACCTTTGGAGAAATTTACTGAATTAAATCAAGAATAGTTTGGAATAAGAAAATAATTGAATGTAAAGCATCTTAGCACGACTAACGGTTACTATTCTTCTATATAATTACGTGCCTTGTCAAAGATATGTTTCCTAGAGTTATTTGAAAAGCAACAACTTCCAACATAATGACACCATCAAGGAACCTCTCGAAGCACAAACATGAAAATCCTGCAAATTGTAACATCAAGCGCATAAGCGTGGCTAACAAGAGATGAATACATGACCGACAAGAGTTGAATACGGATAAAAGAAGATTGCCTCTCAGAGTTGAGCATAACATTGTTGTCAACGACGACCTCATAAAATGGCTTGCACCACCTAATTAATGGCCTCTAAAGTGTGTTGTCCATGGCCTCCTTGTCAAGCATATCAAGAATTTAAGTGTACTAAAACATGCAATGCACCAGAACAAAAATGCAGACGTGCGGTAAATCTTTAAAGTACATGAGCATTTGTTCAAATAACTAACAAAAAGTAGCACCACACTGAACTATAATAGTCACATAGAGCTAAAGTATCAAAGTTACTCAAAGAACAATTTAAAAATGAAAATTGTCCCGCATAATCTGTTAGTAAATTCATATATAACCAATAAAGCTAATGCATGTATACAACTACATGTACATAATACGCTTTGACAAAAACTATGCATAATACATGAATTTCAATGTTCCAAGTTAAGCTTGTCATCTGATCCAATTACTGAAAGCCCGCTTTCCAGGATTGAGAAACAAAGTCAAGGAATCTGTCATACATACAAAATTGTACACCTACTGTTCCAATTACATCCTTCCGAGATGCCCATCACGCAACAGCACAACATATCAACAACATCATCCTACTTGGAGATTATGAAGCCAGCTAAAATTATAATTAAATCAACCATAAAATCAGATGTTGTAGATCCGAATCTAATTTGTAAAGCCTGTTGGCAGGGACCCATTGTTCGCGTACCTTGTTGGTCAGGCACAAAAGAAGAGGGGACGCTGATCTTGCGGAATATAGGAGGATGAGGTGTTGGCGACTCACTACGAGTTCTCTCTCCTTCGCTCTGTCGAATCTCCTTCGCTGTCATCCCGTTACCACAGCCGCCGCCTGAGGGGAAGGGAGGCTCGAACGAAGAGGCGTCTCAGGTACGGAATTGGGAGAGACGTGCATTACAGATGCAAGGGCATGGAGGCGGGCGCAGGAGGAAGACAGCCGGCGATGGACGCCGACACCGCGTGCGGCCGCTGCAGCTAGCCGCCAAGGCAGAGCGCTGCAGGAGACGACATTAAGAAAAAAAGTAAAGAAGAGAGCCACCATGGGGCCTGTGGAGGAATAATAGATGGGTAGTGGAGGGCGCCGACGCCGAAGCAGACCTAGTGCTGAAGCTCACATGGGTGCAGCGGCTGTACAGCATCGACGAACATAAGATCTCGGGATGGGGATAAGCGCCGCCGCTCGGAGATAGACGAAGAGACTTTTTCTTTTCTTTGAGAAGAATAGACGAAGAGACCTGGACCTGGGCGAATGATATGATTTGCAAGTTAGGCTAGACCTGGGCTTGTATCTTACGGCCTGATTATTGACGGGAACCACAACTAATTCCGCGGAGCAGCGGCCCGCAAAATGATGCTTCTTACGTGCGTAAGGACCGAGCAAATCTAGCGCGTTCGTAGGTATGATCGGACGGTTAGGGAGCTCAAAATGCTGTGGTGGCTGGTAACTGGCTCCATTTTACTGTTTCTTAATATACATGGTTCTTAATAGGATTTAACATGTTTGCTAAGTTATAATAAGCTCTCACTATCCTTTACACCTTTGGATCTTCTTTATTATTTTCGTAAATAAGAAACAACGTAGCGTATTGTTTCAGTTGGATAAACAATTTATTGGTAACATTGACATTTACTTGTGGTTTCGAACTTTAGTCCTGATCAAACTTTAGCGCAATAGGTCTCTTACTGAACCTGATATACGCAATGAAAACTTTGGTAATGAATTGCAGCTCAGAAGCTAGGTGGCATCATACCCGACCCTTTAGGCTCTTAACCATGGCGCTTGGCGCTGCACCTTGCATGCACTGAAGGTGCATATCAGGACGAAAATGGACATCTTTGTATGTTATTGAGAAGAAGGAATACCCGAACTGTCTGAAATACATGAAATTAGATTCAGTTCTTCGGGATTAAGGCAATAGTGCGTTGGAATAGAAAGGAGTTTCAGCCGCTTTATGCTTAGCTGCACCACAGGATCACTACTAACTGAATTAATCATGTCACATTTGCAAAAAACAAATTGAGTAGAGCCTTTGGTTTTTCTTGGAACAATAATACCACCAGAATCACCATTGATGTGACCGTCGCCTCTCTACGCTTGCTGCCCAGTAATTACTGATTCTCTTCTGTCGATTTCACCAATATAGGATTCAATCTACGAGTCACCTTTCACAATCTTGATTTCTTGCATAATACCACCAGAATCACCGTTGATGTGATCGTGCAAGTAGAGAAAAAAAAAAAGAAATCTAGCCACTTCTTACTGGAACGTACTGAGGAACTGACGTTAATAGATCTGTTTTTGATACTGAGAGATGCATGTGAACGTGAGAGATCGTACCAAATTCTACCTTCCGTCTTGCCACCCATCATCGTAATAATTCGGTTGGGCCCTATTAGTTTTTTTGTTGAGTATTATATGAGTTAATCTACACCGTAATAATTCGGTCCCACAGAAAGAACGGTTATTATTTTCTTGGGAGTCTCTAATTGTATCTGTGTAGATTGCTTCCTAATCCTGTAATTACTGAACATATTGTGCTGAGAATTTTATTTATGGATTGGTTGTTGAACCATTGTGCTAAGAATTTGAACTCCACGTTTCATATTTCAAAATTTCTAATTCAAATATAGATTACAGGGAAAAATAAATTAAACATGAGCAAATAAAATAATGTACACACAGTTAGAAAAAAAACAACGTGTGTGATGAAAAAATAAAGAACAGACAGTTCTTTGACATGAAACATTTGCGATGCCCAACGGACGCACACACGATTTCGTCTCATATGCGTGTGTGAGTCATGGTAATACGACAAACGTCAAACCTGTATGCGTGTGTGATAGGAATACCTATCACAAATATTTATGAAAATGGTACGTTGGCGATAGTAATGGCACCGCACACATTTTACATTTTTGAACTGTGTGTGATAATGTACCTATCGCAAACATATCGATAGATTAAATGTTTATAATATCCACCTTTTTCATATGACTATAGAGGTATAATTGTTTCGGATGTCTCTCGGATCGGAAACGTAATGTCGAGACGTAACATGAGGGACTAGCACGACTTCTCATATGTTTATTCAATGGCGATCGTCAATAGCCGCTCGCCTATCCCCGATGCTTTTTGGGCCGTGTGGGAAGGACACCCTATCACCCACACTCAGTAGGCGAAGGTTTAAAAATCCATCACGGAAAGGGCTTTAAACCCGTTTGTATAACACGTAACGGTACGAGTGAACGACTACGATAAGGGATATTCTATTGCTTGTTTCGTGATGGTGCGATACTTCCAACCTTGTTGATTAATTTTTCATTGTTTTACGTGATAATCATGATTTATTTTGGTGTCGATGATGATCAAATGATTTTGGGACACAACGAAAAACTATATAATAAATCAACAATTCTCAATGGTTTGTTGATTGTTTTGTATGAACTAAGTAAAGGTTCACCCAGACTATTTATTCATTCTCCTTCAGGCAATATTTCTAGCAAATATATAAACTCATTTCATGGCACTTCTCAGTCCTTTACACAGCAGCAGGAGCTACTACTGCCTTGACAACAACTGCTCTTATCCTTGTCATAACCTTGGGCAGCGCAGCAAGCCTTGCACAGAATGTTACCAGTAGCTCGTTCTGGTGGCGAACAGTGGTCGTCAGCTCCAGCTGCACACATGTCAGTTGTACCTATGCACAAAACACAATAGAGATACCTCAATAAAAAATATATCCCACCAGGAAAACAAATGTTTGTGTATCCAACTACGAGTGAGAGATCATGAAAGAACGAAGAAAACCAATACCTATGTAACTCCTTGTTGCATGGCCTGAGACGAAAGTGGTGGCCATGGCTACAAGAGCTACAAAACATAGGGCCCATGTGTAGTTCCTCATATGTGGCACGGGAGATAGTTAGCTATTCCTTTTCTTTTTTGTGTTGTTGGTTGCTGCGGAAGTCAGGTTCGTCCCCTGGGTGCTGGTATTTATATCGAAGGAAAGTAAGAAGCTCTAGAGATTAACACGGAAGGAAATCCCAAATCTCCACTATCTAAATATTGATGGCTTATCAAGTTGTCCCACTGCTCCAGTTATGTACCCGTGAGGAAATCCCACCAGCATCATTTTTTAATAAGCCGTGATTTTCGCATGCCAGCTTTGGCTGGTAATCGTAATTTTCTCATGCAAGTTTCCATATCTCCTCCTTTATTTTCTTTAAGATGAGATCACTTTCCCACCAAAAGACCCAATCAGTACAATATCTTTCCCAACAATATCTTTTCTAATAAATGATGATCAATCCATGCCTTCACCCTCCCGTTCATCGTTCCTCCCTTCCGAGCCAATCGGGCACAACTAGCACACCAAACAAACGGAGGTACACAAACAGCCACAAAGCGCGTCAGGTGGCGAGGCACGGTTTATTTTCGTCCCACCACTTTCATCTCTATTTCTAATGTCTGAGTTGGTTGAATAGTACCACGGTTTATTTTTGTCCCACCACTTTCAGCCGTTTTATTTTGCTGATTTTTTTCGTCCCCTCCCCCATCCCTCCAACTAGATTTTTCTCCTCTCATCAAAACCCCAAATCTCCACAATCTAAATATGGATGGCTTATCAAGTTGTCCCCCTGCTCCAGTTATGTACGTGAGGAAATCCCACCGGCATCGGTTTTTTAATAGGCCGTGATTTTTGCATGCCAGCTTTGGCTGGTAATCGTAATTTTCTCATGCAAGTTTCCATATCTCCTCCTTTATTTTCTTTGGGACGCCGATAACGCCCACACGTGTGGGCGTTAAAGGGTCCGGCCACACACCGTGTGTGGTGTGAGTAGGAGGCAGCCCACATGTGTTGTGTGTGGGCGAACATTAGAATTGCCCACACGTGTGGGCGCGGCTACTTCGTGCCATATGTCCAACAAGTACTACTCATCTCCATCCTCGCGTGTGGCATGAAGCAAAAATGCCCACACGTCCTAGTGCAGCTACGTTAGGTACCCGCGGGATGACGATTTAGTTGCCATCCTGGTTGGCAGATGTAGTTATCCGGGATGGCAAGTGTAGTCGTAAAAGCATGGCAACTCTATCTGTTTTGATTAACTATAGTTGCCATGTCTAATTTATGGTAGTTGCCGTGTGTAATCAAACCGTAGTTGCCGTGTGTGATTAGCTACTTGCCACACATAGTCAACCAGTAGTTTCCATGTGTGTTTACCTAGTTGCCATGTGTTGTCCAACTATAGTTGCCATGTATAGTTAATCACGTTGCCATGTGTGTTTATCTGGTTGCCACGTACGCGCAACTGCAATTGCCGTCTAGCAAAAGAATCACAGTTGCCATGTTTGTTTACCTAGTTGCCACGTTCGCGTAACTGTAGTTGCCACCCACAACGTCGGAGTGTAGTGTGGGCGAAAATTAGTTCGCCCACACGAGCATGGACTAGGTGGTGGCTGTGTGGACAGAAACTAGGTCGCCCACACAGCGCAGCTGGCAACAGCGTGATGCGGCTCGTGTGGACAAACTCTCTAACGCCCACACAACAGCCCCGTCCTACATGGCACACCAAATCCACCTTTTTGTGTCAAGATTCGTGCAAAAGACAATCAACGACCATCCAGGCGTGTGGGCGAGTTAGAGAACGCCCACGCGTGTGGGCTTTAGTGTTTCCATTTCTTTTCTAACAATATCTTTTCTAACAATATCTTTTCTAATAAAAGATAATCAATCCGTGCCTTCACCCTCCCAGCTCATTCATCGTACCTCTCTTCCGAGCCAATTGGGCACAACTAGCACATCAAACAACAAGAGGTACACAAACAGACACAAAGCGCGTGAGGTGGCGAGGCATGATTTATTTTCGTCCCACCACTTTTATCTCTACTCCTAATGTCTGAGTTGGTTGAATAGTACCACAATTTATTTTTGTCCCACCACTTTCAACCGTTTTATTTCGCTGGTTCTTTTTCGTCCCCTCCCCCATCCCTCCAACTAGATTTTTCTCCTCTCATTAAAACCCCAAATCTCCAATATCTAAATATTGATGGCTTATCAAGTTGTCCCCCTGCTCCAGTTATGTACCCGTGAGGAAATCCCACCGGCGTCAGTTTTAAATAGGTTGTGATTTTCGCATACCAGCTTTGGCTGGTAATTGTAATTTTGTCATGCAAGTTTCCATATCTCCTCCTTTATTTTCTTTGAGATGAGATCACCTTCCCACCAAAAGACCCAATCAGTACAATATCTTTCCTAACAATATCTTTCCTAATAAATGATAATCAACCCGTGCCTTCACCCTCCCTGCGCGTTCATCGTTCCTCTCTTTCGAGCCAATCGGGCACAACTAGCACACCAAACAACAGGAGGTACACAAACAGCCACAAAAAGCGCGGGAGGTGGCGAGGCATAGTTTATTTTCGTACCACAACTTTCATCTCTACTCCTAAAGTATGAGTTTGTTGAATAGTGATACGTCCATTTTGCATCATGCTTTTATATCAATATTTATTGCATTATTGATTGTTATTACACGTTATGTCACAATACTTATGGCTACTCTCTCTTATTTTACAAGGTTTACCATCAAGAGGGAGAATGCCGACAGCTAGAATTCTGGCTGGAAAAGGAGCAAATATTGGAAACCTATTTTGCACAGCTCCAAAACTCTTGAAACTCCACGGAAGTCACTTTTGGAATTAATAAGAATTATTGAGCGAAGAAAACACCAGAGGGGACTCACACCCTGGCCAGGAGGGTGGGGGCGCGCCCACCCCTACTGGGCGCGCCCCTGTCTCCTGGGCCCCCTGGTGGCCCTCCGGTGCCCATCTTCTGCTATATGAAGGCTTTTACCCTAAAAAAAATTCATAAGCAAGCTTACGGGACAAAACTCCACCGCCACGAGGCGGAACCTTGGCGGAACCAATCTAGGGCTTCGGCGGAGCTGTTCTGCCAGGGAAACTTACCTCCGGGAGGGGGAAATCATCACCATCAACATCACCAACGATCCTCTCGTCGGGAGGGGGTCAATCTCCATCAACATCTTCACCAGCACCATCTCCTCTCAAAACCCTAGTTCATCTCTTGTATCCAATCTTGTATCAAAACCACAAATTGGTACCTGTGGGTTGCTAGTAGTGTTGATTACTCCTTGTAGTTGATGCTAATTGGTTTACTTGGTGGAAGATCATATATTCAGATCCTTAATGCATATTAATACTCCTCTGATTATGAACGTGAATATGCTTTGTGAGTAGTTACGTTTGTTCCTGAGGACATGGGTGAAGTCTTGCTATTAGTAGTCATGTGAATTTGGTATTCGTTCGATATTTTGATGAGATGTATGTTGTCTCTCCTCTAGTGATGTTATGTGAACGTCGACTACATGACACTTCACCATTATTTGGGCCTAGAGGAAGGCATTGGGAAGTAATAAGTAGATGGAGGGTTGCTAGAGTGACAGAAGTTTAAACCCTAGTTTATGCGTTGCTTCATAAGGGGCTGATTTGGATCCATTAGTTTCATGCTATGGTTAGGTTTACCTTAATACTTCTTTTGTAGTTGCGGATGCACTACTAGAGAAAAGCTTACCGGTGGTGCTGGTTTTTTACATATCAGTAGCGCGGGCACCCGCGCTACTGCTAGGGCGCTACATCTATTATTTAACAGTAGCGCATTTCTGAACAAGCGCTGCAGCTAAAATACTTATTAGGAGCACTGTTTCCTCTACCAGCGCTACCACTATCATCACGTAGTAGTAGCGCCCTATTTTCTCCCCACGCTACAACTAGGAAAATAGAAATAAAAAATAAAAAAAGCAGTCAGGTGCAATATTCATGGAAATCAAGACAAGTCCAAAGGTAAATAAACTAAGTTCACAGAACCATCTCACAAACATTAACGACAGTACCACATTTAATATAACCACACAATCTCACAAACTCATATAGTAGTCAACAATGCATGGATAGATCATACTTGATAAGTCTACTAGGTAGTCATACTAGCATATATATGGTTCAACAGCCACACACATGCATATGAAGTTCTAGATGATGTCGATGACGACCATCATCCTCAAGCCTGGGCTGTGGGTGTTACTGATAGTAATTAGGATTGCCTGTCCAACATGAAGATTCTTGCCGACGAGGAAGCTCTTCCACCCAACCGAGTTGAAGTGTGTGCGACCGTCCGTGTCCACGCCGTACGCACAAGTGGTGACGGAGCCCCTTGCGGTAAGGCGTATTCCAGCAGAGCCTTCTTCATCAGGCTTGATACCACAACTCTCAGATAGGCTCTTTGGCAATTTCTGAATAAGAAAAACATATCAATTAATAAGTAGCCTCACACATTATACACGAAGCATATATATCATCGGACTCTACACTAAGCATATATATCATCAAACTCTACACTAAGTATATATATCATCGGACTCTACACTAAGTATAACAATAAAGCATATAAGATTCACTAAGCATATATATCATCGGACTCTACACTAAGTATAACAATAAAGCATATAAGATTCACTAAGCATAGATTCACTAAGCATATAAGATTCAGTAAGCATATAAGATTCACTAAGAATATATATGATCGGACTCTACACTAAAGTATAACAATAAAGCATATAAGATTCACTATGCATATATATCATCGGACTCTACACTAAGTATAACAATAAAGCATATCATCAAATTACTCTAAAAACTACAGTAAATGCAACATACCATCATATGCAGATCAACCATGGTACTTGTCAAGCGGGTCATGAATGGCACCCCGACAAAGTCAGCACGTGGCGGAATGATGTCCCATAGGTTGCACACCTCCTCGTGGCTCAACTACATTCTTTGAGCTACGGTGGCATCACCGAGTGGGTCGTCATCATCCTCATCATCCTCATAATCTTCTGCTTTCTTGATATAAATCACGGCAAGCTTGGGTCTTTCAGCTTTGAAGGAGAAGCTGATCAACTCACCGCCAGTGATACACATGTTGTCGATGAAACGGACCCATCCATCTCCTCCCACTGCCGTCATCTTTCGTCCTTTGTCGATCTCCATAGTGTAGGGGCCCCCAGGAGCCTCAAATGTCACAGAGTCTCTAGTCAGATTGTTGAATTCTGACCTCACATTGCATGGGACGATCTGTGTACAAAAGCAAAATGATATATACACGATGCGTTAATGCCAATAACACTAAAAACAAAATAGTAGTTACTAGTTTCATATAATTTATTACTGCCACATGAAGAAAACTAGAATCGAAGTAGATGCCAAACAGCGTGCCAGTTGCAAGGCTGCTGGTGCACCTTGACTTGCACCGTCGATATGGTGGTGGTGGTGGTGGTGGTGGCGCCATTTCCCTAAAGCAATATGATTAAAGGATTAACGATCCAAAAAGTAAACATAAAGTTTTCATAGCTAGAGTTCACATGGCAAGCAAAATAACAACTAAAAAGTAAACATAAAGTTCAGTCCAACAATCAAAAATTGCAAAAGTATTCTACACATGGCCCTAGAAGGCCCCTAGGCGCTAGTGAGTTGGGCAGCTAGGCCCCTCAGGCCTCTCCTAGGTACCCCCTTCAGGCCTAGTGTCTCTTCTAGTGCAGAACAATTTTTGTTTTATTTTTTTAGGGTTATAAAATACTTTCTTCACAAAGGTCCAACTTCCTCTCCTTGTAACATCCCTGTCAATTAATCAATGAATTATCTACATTATATGATAAACCACAATTAAATTGATGCAAAGATGACTGCAAAGGCACAAAAGTAGAGTGATTGTATGATTTCTGAGTATAGCACTTACAAATGAACTATTTTTCTATGATAGGAACATGAGCTTGTAGCTTTTTCTCTCACATGAACAACACCTAGTGGCCAAGCCCATACTTTTTTGGCCATGAACATCACCTCAAAAAAATCTACATTTGTTAACCAAACCGAACACTAACCCATCTGACCATCAATATTCATTAGGTTTAATTTGAGAAACAACAAGGAAAACACTTGATACAACCCGAACCGAGCACTTACACTCCTATAGAAGCAATATCCATAACATCACATCAGAAAAGTCGAAACCGCCCAACCACAACGCAAAAAATCAAACATGAGCCATACCAATCCAATGCCAAATCGGCAACACCCTGGTAACAATAAGCACACATCAAACAACCAACCCAAACCCCAACATGAAAACCACCAAAACTCCTCCCAGCCAGGCACAGAGCATAACCAAACCAACAATCATGTCAGCAACAAGTGGGAAATATGAAAAGAGAGGAAAATGAGCCAATCATATAGTAGGTCAAACGTAAACGATGCAAAGTGCAGACCGAAGGCGCACCCCACGTACCCCTTCTCGAAACGACCGAGATGTGGAGGCGTTCAGAAGGGGAGCCGATCCTACGACCACCATCGACAAACTTGAGCCTGTGGAGGCGTTCATGAAACGGCACACGGCAACCGACACCTCGGCCGTGGCTCCTCTCCGGAAAAGGCACGACATGGACGCCCCCTCTCTAAACCCTAGAACACTAGGCACCGCCGCCGCCACCACTCCTCCAGGGGCAGCAGCCAAGAATTGAAACCCAAGTTTCAATTATATGTGCTAAAAGCCTCTACTTCTCTAGCTACTTCTCTCTACTCTCTCCTAAGTTTCGGTGAGCAACAAAATCCTCTACTCTCTCCCCTATGTGATACTAATTAACAATAGGATCTAGAGATGCATATGTGATACTAATCCTATTAATCCATATGTGATACTAATCCTATTAATCCATATGTGATACTAATTAACAGAGAGGGCGGAGCGCCACGTAGGGGCGGCAAGGGGAGTGGCCAGCCGATGCGGCAAATCGATTGGAGCCATGCATCAAAGTGCGGAGCCACCGTGCAATCCCTAAATCCCAAAACATGGCGAGCCGCGGCGGCATATCGATTGAAGCCCCTATGACGAACCCTAACTGAGAGATCGAAAGGAGCTACTGTGGCGCGCGCAGGGAGGAGGAGATCGAGAGGGGGACATACGGGGCTGGAGCGTCGGAGGAGGCGAGAGGCGACCGCGCGTGGTGGCGGCGCACGGCACCGTCGATGTGGGTGAGGAGGCCGGGGACGAACCCTAACCGCGGCGGCATCATCCGGGCGGAGGGGATCAATTGTGAGAGTGAGGGGGGTGCGGGGGCGCTCGATCGGGCCGGTGTTCTTTAGCTATAGTAGTAGCGCTGGTTGGAGCACCACGCTACTGCTAAGCCCACCAGCTGTAGCGCCCTTTCAGAACAAACGCTACAGCTAAGTGGGCTACTGATTCTGCCCTGTGACCCATGTAATAGTAGCGTGGCCCAAGCAAACAAATGTTGCTGTTATATGTTAGTAGTAGCGTGTTTTCTACACAGCTCTACTGGTAATTACTAGTAGCGTTGGGTCACAAAAACGCGCTACTGGTAAACTTCTATCTATAAGCATTTTCCTAGTAGTGATGCTTGCAATAGGGGTCAATCATAAGTGGGATGGTTGTCCAAGAAAGTCCAGTACCCAAGCACCGCTCCACCCACATATCAAATTATCAAAGTACCGAACGCGGATCATATGAGCGTGATGAAAACCAGCTTGACGATAATTCCCATGTGTCCTTGGGAGCGCTTTTCTCATTATAAGAAATTGTCCAGGCTTGTTCTTTGCTACAAAAAGGATTGGGCCACCTTGCTTCACTTTATTTACTTTCATTGCTTGTTATCCGTTACAAATTATCTTATCACAATTCTATCTGTTACCTACAATTTCAGTGCTTGCAGAGAATACCTTACTGAAAACCGCTTGTCATTTCCTTCGCTTCCTCGTTGGGTTCGACACTCTTACTTATCGAAAGGACTACGATAGGTCCCCTATACTTGTGGGTCATCAAGACTCTTTTCTGGCGCCGTTACCAGGGAGTGAAGCGCCTTTGGTGAGCGGAACTTGGTAAGGAAACATTTATATAGTGTGCTGAAATTTTCTGTCACTATGGAAACTAATCCTTTGAGGGGCTTGTTTGGGGCATCTTCGCCCTGACCAGTAGAGCAAAGAGTTTCTCCTCAACCTACTGAACCTACAGAATTTTTTTACTTTGAGATTCCTTCGGGTATGATAGAGAAACTTCTAGCTAATCCCTTTGCAGGAGATGGAACATTGCATCCGGATTTACACCTTATCTTTGTGGATGAAGTTTGTGGATTATTTAAGCTTGCAGGTATTCTCAATGATGTTGTCAAAAGGAAGGTCTTCCCTTTATCTTTGAAAGGGGATGCATTGACATGGTATAGGCTATATGATGACACGGGATCTTGGAATTATAAACGATTGAAGTTGGAATTTCACAAGAAGTTCTATCCTATGCATCTTGTTCATCGTGATCGTAATTACATATATAATTTCTGGCCTTGCGAAGGAGAAAGCATCGCTCAAGCTTGGGGGAGGCTTAAGTCAATGATATATTCATGCCCCAATCAAGAGCTCTCAAGAGAAATGATTATTCAAAAAATTTATGCCCGGCTTTCTCTCAATGATCGCACCATGCTCGACACTTCCTGTGCTGGTTCTTATATGCTGAAGACTACTGAATTCAAGTGGGATTTATTGGAAATAATTAAACGCAACTCTGAAGATTGGGGTTCCGATGATGGTAAGGAGTCAGGTATAACACCTAAGTTTGTTTGTGTTAAATATTTTATGGATACCGATGCTTTTCGTGGATTTAGCACTAAATATGGACTTGATTATGAGATAGTAGGAGAGCGGCGCCTAGGAGCCAAAGGCAATTAACCAGAGCTGCTTTTTGTGAATCCTTTGCTACTCACGTTGATCTCCCTAAGGAGAAGTGGTTTAAATATAATCCTCCCATTGACGTAAAAGTAGTTGCACCTATTACAGTTGAAGAAAAGACTATCACTTATAATGATCCTATTGTCCCTACTAGTTATGTTGAGAAACCACCTTTTCCTGTTAGGATGAAGGATCATGCTAAAACCTCAACTGTTGTCCGCAAGAGTAATACTAGAACTTATACACCTCCTGAGCAAATCAAAGTTGAACCTAGTATTCCTATGGTTAAAGATCTCTTGCATGATAATTTAGATGGGCATGTTATTTACTTCTGTGAACAGGCTGCTACTATTGCTAGACTAGATGCTAATATACATAGACCTGTTGTAGGCATGCCTATTATTTCTGTTAGAATAGGAGATCATTGCTATCATGGCTTATGGGATATGGGTGCTAGTGCTAGTGCAATACCTTTTGACTTATATACAGAAACTATGCATGATATTGCACCTGCTGAAATAGAAGATATTGATGTTACCATTAAGCTTGCCAATAGGGACACCATTAAGCCAGTTGGGATTGTTAGAGCTGTTGAAGTCTTGTGTGGGAAGGTTAAATGTCCTGCTGATTTTCTTGTTCTTGGTTCCCCACAAGATGACTTTTGTCCCATTATTTTTGGTAGACCCTTCTTGAATACTGTTAATGCTAGGATTGATTGCAAAAAGGATGTTGTTACAATTGGCTCAGGGGATATGTCTCATGAGTTTAATTTTGCTAAGTTTCGTAGACAACCTCGTGATAAATAATCACCTAGTAAGGATGAGATTATCGGTCTTGCTTCGATTGTTGTGCCTCCTACTGATCCGTTAGAACAATATTTGCTAGACCATGAAAATGATATGTTTATGAATGAAAGAAGGGAAATAGATGAAGTGTTCCTTCAACAGGGTCCTATTCTGAAACACAACTTACCTGTTGAAATCCTAGGGGATCCCCCTCCACCCAAGGGTGATCACGTGTTTGAGCTCAAACCATTACCTGATAATCCTAAGTATGCTTATCTGGATGAAAAGAAAATATATCCTGTTATTATTAGTGCTAACCTTTCAGAGCAAGAAGAGGAAAGATTATTGAAAACTCTCAAGAAGCACCGTGCTGCTATTGGATATACTCTGGATGATCTTAAGGGCATTAGTCCCACTCTATGCCAACACAAAATTAAAGTGGATAAAGATGCCAAACCAGTTAGGGATCCTCAACAACGATTAAATCCTAAGATGAAAGAAGTGGTAAGAAAGGAGATACTAAAGCTCCTTGAGGCAGGTATAATTTATCCCGTTGCTGATAGTGAATGGGTAAGTCATGTCTATTGTGTTCCTAAAAAGGGAGGTATTACTGTCGTTCCTAATGAAAAAGATGAATTGACCCTGCAAAGAATTATTACAGGTTATAGGATGGTAATTGATTTCCGTAAATTAAATAGAGCTACTAAGAAAGATCATTACCCTTTACCTTTTATTGATCAAATGCTAGAAAGACTATCCAAACATACACATTTCTGCTTTCTAGATGGTTATTCTATTTTTTTCTCAAATACCTGTATCAGCGGAGGATCAATCAAAAACTACTTTTACTTGCCCTTTCGGTACTTTTTCTTATAGATGTATGCCTTTCGGTTTATGTAATGCACTTGCTACCTTTCAAAGATGCATGATGGCTATATTCTCTGACATTTGTGAAAAGACTTGTGAGGAATTCGTGGATGACTTCTCCGTTTATGGATCCTCTTTTGATGATTGCTTGAGCAACCTTGATCGAGTTTTGCAGAGATGTGAAGACACTAGTCTCGTCTTGAATTGGGAAAAGTGCCACTTTATGGTTAATGAAGGCATTGTCTTGGGGCATAAGATTTCTGAAAGAGGTATCGAAGTTGATAAAGCTAAAGTTGTTAAAGCTAAAGTTGATAAAGCTAAAGTTGATAAAGCTAAAGTTGTTATAAAGTTGATGCTATTGAAAAGATGACATGTCCCAAGGACATAAAAGGTATAATAAGTTTCCTTGGTCATGCCAGTTTTTATAGAAGGTTCATTAAGGACTTTTCTAAAATCTCTAGGCCTCTCACTAATTTATTGAAAAAAGACATTCCTTTTGTCTTTGATGATGATTGTGTAGAAGCATTTGAAATACTTAAGAAAGCTTTGATCACTGCACCTATTGTTCAGCCACCTGATTAGAATTTACCCTTTGAAATTATGTGTGATGCTAGTGATTATGCTGTAGGTGATGTTCTAGGGCAAAGAGTTGATAAGAAATTGAATGTTATCCAGTATGCTAGTAAAACTCTTGATACTGCCCAGAGAAATTATGCTACTACTGAAAAAGAGTTCTTAGCATTCGTATTTGCATGTGATAAGTTCATGAAGGAAATATGCCCTAGAGGCAATAATAAAGTTATTATTTATTTCCTTATATCATGATAAATGTTTATTATTCATGCTAGAATTGTATTAACCGGAAACATAATACATGTGTGAATACATAGACAAACAGAGTGTCACTAGTATGCCTCTACTTGACTAGCTCGTTAATCAAAGATGGTTATGTTTCCTAACCATAGACATGAGTTGTCATTTGATTAACGGGATCACATCATTAGGAGAATGATCTGATTGACATGACCCATTCCGTTAGCCTAGCACTTGATCGCTTAGTATGTTGCTATTGCTTTCTTCATGACTTATACATGTTCCTGTAACTATGAGATTATGCAACTCCGTTTACGGAGGAACACTTTGGTACTACCAAACGCCACAACGTAATCGGGTGATTATAAAGGAGTATTACAGGTGTCTCCAAAGGTACTTGTTGGGTTGGCGTATTTCGAGATTAGGTCTTGTCACTCCGATTGTCGGAGAGGTATCTCTGGGCCTTCTCGGTAATACACATCACATAAGCCTTGCAAGCATTGCAACTAATGAGTTAGTTGTGAGATGATGCATTACGGAACGAGTAAAGAGACTTACCGGTAACGAGATTGAACTAGGTATTGGATACCGACGATCAAATCTCGGGCAAGTAACATACCGATGACAAAGGGAACAACGTATGTTGTTATGCGGTCTGACCGATAAAGATCTTCAGAGAATATGTAGGAACCAATATGGGCATCCAGGTCCCGCTATTGGTTATTGACCGGAGATGTGTCTCGGTCATGTCTACATTGTTCTCGAACCGTAGGGTCCGCACGCTTAAGGTTTCGATGACGGTTATATTATGAGTTTGTGTATTTTGATGTACCTAAGGTTGTTCGGAGTCCCGGATATGATCACGGACATAACGAGGAGTCTCGAAATGGTCGAGACATAAAGATTAATATATTGGACGGATATATTTGGACACCGGAAAGGTTCCGGAGAAGTTTGGAGCTCCGGAGGTTACCGAACCACCTGGGAGGTATATGGGCCTTATTGGGCCCATGTAGGAGGAAGGAGAAGGAACAAGGGAGGGGGCGTGCCCCCAAGCCCAATCCGACTGGGGAGGGGCCCCCCTTCCTTTCTCCTTCCCCTCTTCCTATTCCTACTACTAGTACTACTTCCTAATACTAGTACTCCTTCCTTCCCCTCCAAATAAGATAAGGAAAGGAGGGAAACCTACTTGGAGTAGGTTTCCCCTCCCTTGGTGCGCCCCCATTGGGCCGGCCACCTCATCCCTCCCTCCTTTATATACGGGGTAGGGGGGCACCCTAGGACACACAAGTTGATCCTTGAGATCGTTCCTTAGCCGTGTGCGGTGCCCCCCTCCACCATATTCCACCTCGGTCATATTGTAGCGGTGCTTAGGCGAAGCCCTGCGTCGGTGAAACATCAAGATCATCACCACGCCGTCGTGCTGACGGAACTCCTTCTCCCCGGAGCTTTGCTGGATCGGAGCCCGTGGAGCGTCATCGAGCTGAACGTGTGCCAAGAACTGAGGCGCCGGAGTAACGGGCGCTGGGATCGGCTGGATCGTGAGGAGAACGTCTGACTACTTCCTCTACGCCATCGCCGACTCGGAGGTGCCGGAGTAACGGCGCTGGGATCGGCAGGATCGCGAGGAGAACGTCGACTACTTCCTCTACGTTGTGATCGCTTCGCTTCACGGTCACGAGGGTACGTGAGACAACACTCTCCCCTCTCGTTGCTATGCCATCACCATGGTCCTGTGTGCGTAGGAAATTTTTTGAAATTACTGCGTTCCCCAACAGTGGTATCCGAGCCTGGTTTTATGCGTTGATGTCATATGCACGAGTAGAACACAAGTGAGTTGTGGGCGATACAAGTCATACTACCTACCAGCATGTCATACTTTGGTTCAGCGGTATTGTGAGATGAAGCGGCCCGGACCGACATTACGCGTACGCTTACGCGAGACTGGTTTCACCGTTACGAGCATTCGTGCTTAAAGGTGGCTGGTGGGTGTCTGTCGCTCTCACTTTAGTTGAACCGAGTGTGGCTACGCCCGGTCCTTGAGAAGGTTAAAACGGAGTCTATTTGACGAAGTATCGTTGTGGTTTTGATGCGTAGGTAAGAACGGTTCTTGCTCAGCCCGTAGCAGCCACGTAAAACTTGCAACAACAAAGTAGAGGACGCCTAACTTGTTTTTGCAGGGCATGTTGTGATGTGATATGGTCAAGACGTGATGCTATATTTTATTGTATGAAATGATCATGTTTTGTAACCGAAGTTATCGGCAACTGGCAGGAGCCATATGGTTGTCGCTTTATTGTATGAAATGCAAACGCCTGTAATTGCTTTACTTTATCACTAAGCGGTAGCGATAGTCGTAGAAGCAATAGATGGCGTAAACGACAACGATGCTACGATGGAGATCAAGGTGTCGCGCCGGTGACGATGGTGATCACGACGGTGCTTCGGAGATGGAGATCACAAGCACAAGATGATGATGGCCATATCATATCACTTATATTGATTGCATGTGATGTTTATCCTTTATGCATCTTATTTTCCTTTGATTGACGGTAGCATTTTAAGATGATCTCTCACTAAATTTATCAAGTAGTGTTCTCCCTGAGTATGCACCGTTGCCAAAGTTCGTCGTGCCGAGACACCACGTGATGATCGGGTGTGATAAGCTCTACGTCCATCTACAACGGGTGCAAGCCAGTTTTGCACACGCAGAATACTCAGGTTATACTTGACGAGCCTAGCATATGCAGATATGGCCTCGGAACACGAAGACCGAAAGGTCGAGCGTGAATCATATAGTAGATATGATCAACATAAGATGTTCACCATTGAAAACTACTCCATCTCACGTGATAATCGGTTATGGTTTAGTTGATTTGAATCACGTGATCACTTAGATGACTAGAGAGATGTCTGTCTAAGTGGGAGTTCTTAAGTAATATGATTAACTGAACTTAAATTTATCATGAACTTAGTCCTGGTAATATTTTGCAAATTATGTTGTAGATCAATAGCTCGCGTTGTTGCTTTCATATGTTTATTTTCATATGTTCCTAGAGAAAATTGTGTTGAAAAATGTTAGTAGCAATGATGCGGATTGGATCCGCGATCTGAGGTTTATCCTCAATGCTGCCATGTAAGAATTATGTCCTTAATGCACCACTAGGTGACAGACCTATTGCAGGAGCAGATGCGGGCGTTATGAACGTTTGGCTAGCTCAATATGATGACTACTTGATAGTTTAGTGCACCATACTTAACGGCTTAGAATCGGGACTTCAAAGACGTTTTGAACGTCATGGACCATATGAGATGTTCCAGGAATTGAAGTTAATATTTCAAGCAAATACCCGAGTTGAGAGATATGAAGTCTCCAACAAGTTCTATAGCTAAAAGATGGAGGAGAATCGCTCAACTAGTGAGCATGTGCTCAGATTGTCTCAATACTTCAATCGCTTGAATCAAGTGGGAGTTAATCTTCCGGATAAGATAGTGATTGACAGAATTCTCTAGTCACCATCACTAAGTTACTAGAACTTCGTGATGAACTATAGTATGCGGGGATGACGAAAACGATTCCCGAGCTCTTCGTGATGTTGAAATCAACGAAGGTAGAAATCAAGAAAGAGCATCAAGTGTTGATGATTGACAAGACCACTAGTCTCAAGGAAAAGGGCAAAGGGAAGAAGGGGAACTTCAAAAGGAACGGCAAGCAAGTTGCTACTCGAGTGAAGAAGCCCAAGTCTGGACCTAAGCCTGAGACTAAGTACTTTTGCTGCAATGGAACTGGTCACTGGAACTACCCCTGAATATTTGGTGGATAAGAAGGATGGCAAAGTGAACAAAGGTATATTTGATATACAGATTATTGATGTGTATTTTACTAGTGTTCATAGCAACCCCTCGGTATTTGATCGGTATAGTTGCTAAGAGTAGTAACTTGAAACGGGAGTTCTGAGAATGAACAGAAACTAGTTGAAGGGGAAGTGACGATGAGTGTTGGAAGTAGTTCCAAGATTTATATGATCATCATCGCACACTCCCTATACTTTCGGGATTAGTGTGGAACCTAAATAAGTGTTATTTGGTGTTGAGCATAAATATGATTTGATCATGTTTATTGCAATACAGTTATTCATTTAGGTAAGAAAATAAATTGTTGTTCTGTTTACATGAATAAAACCTTATATGGTTACACACCCAATGAAAATGGTTCATTGGATCTCGATCATAGTGATACACATATTCATAATATTGAAACCAAAAGATGCAAAGTTAATAATGATAGTGCAACTTATTTGTGGCACCGCCGTTTAGGTCATATTGGTGTAAAGCGCTTGAAGAAAACTCCATGTCGATGGACTTTTGGAATCACTTGACTATGAATCATTTGATGCTTGCGAACCGTGCCTTTTGGGCAAGATGACTAAAACTCCGTTCTCCGGAACAATGGAACAAGCTACTGACTTATTGGAAATAATACATACCGATGTCTGTGATTCAATGAGTGTTGATGCTCGTGGCAAGTATTGTTATTTTCCGACCTTCACAAAATGATTTGACCAGATATGGGTATATCTACTTGATGAAACATAAGTCTGAAATAATTGAAAAGTTCAAAGAATTTCAGAGTGAAGTGGAAAATCATCGTAACAAGAAAATAAAGTTTCTGCGATCTGATCGTGGAGATAAATATTTGAGTTACGAGTTTGGTCTTCATTTGAAACAATGTGAAATAGTTTAGCAACTCACGCCATATGGAACAACACAACATAATGGTGTGTCCGAAAGTCGTAACCGCACTTTATTGGATATGGTGCGATCTATGATGTCTCTTATCAATTTACCACTATCGCTTTGGGGTTATGCATTAGAGACAGCTGCATTCACGCTTAATAGGGCACCGCCTAAATCCGTTGAGGCGACACCGTATGAACTATGGTTTAACAGTAAACCTAAGTTGTCGCTTTCTTAAAGTTTGGAAGTTGTGATGCTTATGTGAAAAAGTTTCATCCCGATAAGCTCAAACCCAAATCGAGAAGTGCGTCTTCATAGAATACCCAAAGGAAATTGTTGGGTATACCTTCTATCACAGATCCGAAGGCAAAAACATTCGTTGCTTATAAATGGATCCTTTCTAGAGAAGGAGTTTCTCTCGAAAGAAGTGAGTGGGAGGAAAGTGGAGCTTGATAAGGTAATTTGTACCTTCTCCCGAATTGGAAAGTATTTCATCACGGAAATCAGTTCCAGTGATTCCTACACCAATTAGTGAGGAAGCTAATGATGATGATCATGTAACTTCAGATCAAGTCACTACCGAATCCGTGAGGTAAACCAGAGTGAGATCCGCACCAAAGTGGTACGGCAATCCTGTTACGGAAGTCATGCTACTAGATCATGACGAACCTACAAACTATGAAGAAGCGATGGTGAGCCCAGATTCCGCTAAATGGCTAGAAGCCATGAAATCTGAGATGGGATCCATGTATGAAAACAAAGTGTGGACTTTGGTTGACTTGCCCGAGGGTCGGCAAGCAATAGAAAATAAATGGATCTTCAAGAGGAAGACGGACGTTGATAGTAGTGTTACTATCTACAAAGCTCGACTTATCGCACAAAGGTTTTGACAAGTTCAAGGTGTTAACTACAATGAGATTTTCTCAACTGTAGCGATGCTTAAGTCTGTCCGAATCATGTTCGCAATTGCCACAATTTATGAAATTTGGCAAATGGATGTAAAAACTGCATTCCCGAATGGGTTTACGGAGGAAGAGTTGTATATGATGCAACCAGAAGGTTTTATCGATACAAAGGGAGCTAACAAAGTGTGCAAGCTCCAGCGATCCATCTAAGGACTGGTGCAAGCATCTCGGAGTTGGAATATACGCTTTGATAAGTTGATCAAAGCATATATTTTATACATACTATCAGTGAAGCCTGTATTTACAAGAAAGTGAGTGGGAGCACTACAAGCATTTACGATAAGTATATGTGAATGACATATTGTAGATCGGAAATAATGTAGAATTATTCTGCAAAGCATAAAGGAGTGTTTGAAAGGAGTTTTTCAAACAAAGACCTTGGTGAAGCTGCTTACATATTGAGCATCAAGATCTATAGAGATAGATCAAGACGCTTGATAAGTTTTTTCAATGAGTACATACCTTGACAAGATTTTGAAGTAGTTCAAAATGGAACAGTCAAAGAAAGAGTTCTTGCCTGTGTTACAAGGTGTCAAATTGAGTAAGACTCAAAACCCGACCACGGCAGAAGATAGAAAGAGAATGAAAGTCATTCCCTATGCCTTGGCCATAGGTTCTACAAAGTATGCCATGCTGTGTACCAGATCTATTGTATACCCTACAATCGAAGTTTGGCAAGGAGTACAATAGTGATCTAGGAGTAGATCATCGGACAACGGTCAAAATTATCCTTAGTGGAATAAGGATATGTTTCTCGATTATGGAAGTGACAAAGGTTCGTCAGTAAAGGGTTACGTCGATGCAAGTTTTGACACCGATCTGGATGACTCTAAGTCTCGATCTAGATATATATTGAAAGTGGGAGCAATTAGCTAGAATAGCTCCTTGCGGAGCATTGTTGACATAGAAATTACAGAAATACTTACGGATCTGAATGTGACAGACCCGTTGACTAAAAATATCTCACAAGCAAAACATGACCACACCTTAGTACTCTTTGGGTGTTAGTCACATAGCGATGTGAACTAGATTACTGACTCTAGTAAACCCTTTGGGTGTTGATCACATATCGATGTGAACTATGGGTGTTAATCACATGGTCATGTGAACTATTGCTGTTAAATCACATGGCGATGTGAACTAGATTATTGACTCTAGTGCAAGTGGGAGACTGAAGGAAATATGCCCTAGAGGCAATAATAAAGTTATTATTTATTTCCTTATATCATGATAAATGTTTATTATTCATGCTAGAATTGTATTAACCGGAAACATAATACATGTGTGAATACATAGACAAACAGAGTGTCACTAGTATGCCTCTACTTGACTAGCTCGTTAATCAAAGATGGTTATGTTTCCTAACCATAGACATGAGTTGTCATTTGATTAACGGGATCACATCATTAGGAGAATGATCTGATTGACATGACCCATTCCGTTAGCCTAGCACTTGATTGTTTAGTATGTTGCTATTGCTTTCTTCATGACTTATACATGTTCTCGTAACTATGAGATTATGCAACTCCCGTTTACGGAGGAACACTTTGGGTACTACCAAACGTCCACAACGAATCGGGTGATTATAAAGGAGTATTACAGGTGTCTCCAAAGGTACTTGTTGGGTTGGCGATTTCGAGATTAGGTCTTGTCACTCCGATTGTCGGAGAGGTATCTCTGGGCCTTCTCGGTAATACACATCACATAAGCCTTGCAAGCATTGCAACTAATGAGTTAGTTGTGAGATGATGTATTACGGAATGAGTAAAGAGACTTACTGTAACGAGATTGAACTAGGTATTGGATACCGACGATCAAATCTTGGGCAAGTAACATACCGATGACAAAGGGAACAACGTATGTTGTTATGCGGTCTGACCGATAAAGATCTTCAGAGAATATGTAGGAACCAATATGGGCATCCAGGTCCCGCTTATTGGTTATTGACCGGAGATGTGTCTCGGTCATGTCTACATTGTTCTCGAACCGTAGGGTCCGCACGCTTAAGGTTTCGATGACGGTTATATTATGAGTTTGTGTATTTTGATGTACCAAGGTTGTTCGAGTCCCGGATATGATCACGGACATGACGAGGAGTCTCGAAATGGTCGAGACATAAAGATTAATATATTGGACGGATATATTTGGACACCGGAAAGGTTCCGGAGAAGTTTGGAGCTCCGGGAGGTTACCGAACCACCGGGAGGTATATGGGCCTTATTGGGCCCATGTAGGAGGAAGGAGAAGGAACAAGGGAGGCGCGCCCCAAGCCCAATCCGAATTGGGGAGGGGCGGCCCCTTTCCTTTCTCCTTCCCCTCTTCCTATTCCTACTACTAGTACTACTTCCTAATACTAGTACTCCTTCCTTCCCTCCAAATAAGATAAGGAAGGAGAGGAAACCTACTTGGAGTAGGTTTCCCTCCCTTGGTGCGCCCCTTTGGGCGGCCACCTCCTCCCTCCCTCCTTTATATACGGGGGAGGGGGGGCACTCTAGGACACACAAGTTGATCCTTGAGATCGTTCCTTAGCCGTGTGCGGTGCCCCCCTCCACCATATTCCACCTCGGTCATATTGTAGCGGTGCTTAGGCGAAGCCCTGCGTCGGTGAAACATCAAGATCATCACCACGCCGTCGTCTTGTGGAACTCCTTCTCCCGGAGCTTTGCTGGATCGGAGCCCGTGGAGCGTCATCGAGCTGAACGTGTGCCAAGAACTCGGAGGCGCTGGAGTAACGGCGCTGGGATCGGCTGGATCGTGAGGAGAACGTACGACTACTTCCTCTACGTCATCGTCGACTCGGAGGTGCCGGAGTAACGGCGCTGGGATCGGCAGGATCGCGCGGAGAACGTACGACTACTTCCTCTACGTTGTGATCGCTTCCGCTTACGGTCTACGAGGGTTCGTAGACAACACTCTCCCCTCTCGTTGCTATGCCATCACCATGGTCCTGTGTGTGCGTAGGAATTTTTTTGAAATTACTGCGTTCCCCAACAGTTCATACCTTATATTGTTGATTCCAAAGTTACTATTCACACTGATCATGCTGCTATTAAATATCTTATGGAAAAGAAAGATGCTAAGCCTAGACTTATTAAATGGGTTCTCTTGCTCCAAGAATTTGATTTGCATATTATTGATAGAAAGGGAGCTGAGAACCCCGTTGCAGATAACCTGTCTAGGTTAGAGGATGTTCTTGATGACCCACTACCTATTGATGATAGCTTTCCTGATGAACAATTAGCGGTCATTAATGCTTCTCGTACTGCTCCTTGGTATGCTGATTATGCTAATTACATTGTTGCTAAATTTATACCACCTAGTTTCACATACCAGCAAAAGAAAAAGTTCTTTTATGATTTAAGACATTACTTCTGGGATGACCCACACCTTTATAAAGAAGGAGTAGATGGTGTTATTAGACGTTGTGTATCTAAGCATGAACAAGAACAGATCCTACGCAAGTGTCACCCTGAATCATATGGAGGACACCACGCTGGAGATAGAACTGCACATAAGGTATTGCAATGCGGTTTTTATTGGCCGACTCTCTTCAAAGATGCTCGTAAGTTTGTCTTGTCTTGTGATGAATGTCAAAGAATTGGTAATATTAGTAGACGTCAAGAAATGCCTATGAACTATTCTCGTGTTATTGAACCATTTGATGTTTGGGGCTTTGATTATATGGGACCTTTTCCTGCCTCTAATGGTTACACACATATTTTAGTTGTTGTTGATTACGTTACTAAGTGGTTAGAAGCTATTCCAACTAGTAGTGTTGATCATAACACCTCTATTAAGATGCTTAAAGAAGTTATTTTTCCGAGGTTTGGAGTCCCTAGATATCTTATGACTGGCGGTGGTTCACATTTTATTCATGGTGCTTTCCGTAAGATGCTTGCTAAGTACGATGTTAATCATAGAATTGCATCTCCTTATCACCCGCAGTCTAGTGGTCAAGTAGAGTTGAGCAATAGAGATCTCAAATTAATTTTGCAAAAGACTATCAATAGATCTAGAAAGAACTGGCCCAAGAAACTTGATGATGCATTATGGGCCTATAGAACTACATATAAAAATCCTATGGGTATGTCTCCGTATAAGATGGTTTGTGGAAAAGCATGTCACTTACCTCTCGAACTTGAACATAAAGCATATTGGGCTATTAAAGAGCTCAACTATGACTTCAAACTTGCCGGTGAGAACATGTTGTTTGACATTAGCTCACTTGATGAATGGAGAACCCAAGCCTATGAGAATGCCAAACTGTTCAAAGAAAAAGTTAAAAGATGTCATGACAAAAGGATACAAAAGCGTGAGTTTAACGTAGGTGATTATGTGTTACTATTCAACTCTCGTTTAAGATTTTTTGTAGGAAAACTTCTCTCTAAATGGGAAGGTCCTTACGTTATCGAGGAGGTCTATCGTTCCGGTGCCATAAAAATCAACAACTTCAAAGGCACAAGTCCGAGGGTGGTGAACGGTCAAAGAATCAAACATTATATCTCAGGTAATCCTATCAATGTTGAAACTAATATTATCAAGACCGTAACCCCGGAGGAATACATAAGGGACACTTTCCAGAATGTTTCAGACTCCGAAAAGGAATAGGTATGTGGTACGGTAAGTAAACCGACTCCAAAATAGTTCTAATGGCAATTTTCCTCAGTTTTCGAATATTTAAGAATTTTGGAAAGAAAGAAGTAATTTGGGAAGGACATGAGGCATCCACGAGGGTGGAAGGCGCGCCCACCCTTACTGGGCGCGCCCCTTGTCTCGTGGGCACCTCGTGTGCCTCTCGGACTCCGTTTTCTTGCACATTACGTATTTTGGTCGGTAAAAATTCAATATATAATCTCCTGTAGGTTTTGACCACCGTATCACGCAAAACCCCTCTGTTTTTGTTTCAAGCTGTTTTTCTGACAGATCTAGAGCACCATGACGTCTCTAAGCGCTCCCAAGGACAAGTTTTTCGAGAGGGTTATCAACCCCTATCTTGCGGAGGTGTTGCAACACCCTCAAACCATTGAGATGCGTGAGGGGGTGCTGCACATCCGCGATGTGGAGGGACCAAGGCGTAACGGAAGCGTGGAGACAAAGCTCGAAGCCATGGAGCAACAAGTTTTCAAGTGCCAAGGGATGGTGGAGCGTGGACTCAACGCCAGTCAGATGATGATCACGGAGTTCACGAACAACCACAAGTTGGATGCCAAGATCATTGGGAAGACCATCTTTAAGCTTCAATAGAAAATCGAGCACCTCCAAGCCCAGATCTATGACCTGCAAAACCAAAACTGTGAGTATGAATATAGATTCAAAAGGATGAGTTTGGCTGCAGATTTGAGGATCCCGGAGACTCGGTCATCCTTCTATGATGGTGAGCCTATGCCTTGCAAGATGGATGACAAGCCTACATCATCAACAACTCATACTTCGCCACCTCCCAAGACATAATTCCATGGGTATGGGCACTCCCCTTGGCAACTGCCAAGCTTGGGGGAGGTGCCCCGGTATCGTACCACCATCACACTCCTATCTTTGTTGTTTTACTTAGTTCGATCGTTTTGGTAATATCTTGATCTAGTAGATTGAAGTTTTGGTATCAAGTAGTTTTGAGTTTTGCTTTGTGATCTCTTTATGTAATCGAGTCCGTGAGCTATCTATAATAAAGATTAGTGTTGAGTCAAGGGCTTTGCTTTCTTGTTATGATCTTGAGGAAGTAGAAAGAATAAAAAGAATAAAAGAGTTCATATTGATTTTATGGATAGTAATGACTTCACATATAAAGAGTATGAGGCTTAAAAGTTGTTGAGAGTTGACAAACATAGTTTTGGTCATCGTTTCAATTAATAGGAAGTAGTAAGGAAAGAGAGGTTTTCACATATAAATATACTATCTTGGACATCTTTTATGATTGTGAGCACTCATTAAGTATGACATGCTAAAAGAGTTGATGTTGGACAAGGAAGACAACGTAATGGTTTATGTTTTCTCACATCTCGCTTAAAGTATATTGTCATTGATCTTCCCAACATGTTGAGCTTGCCTTTCCCCCTCATGCTAGCCAAATTCCTTGCACCAAGTAGAGATACTACTTGTGCTTCCAAATATTCTTAAACCCAGTTTTACCATGAGAGTCCACCATACCTACCTATGGATTGAGTAAGATCCTTCAAGTAAGTTGTCATGTTGCAAACAATAAGAATTGCTCTTTAAATATGTATGACTTATTAGTGCGGAGAAAATAAGCTTTATACGATCGTGTGATATGGAAGTAATAAAAGCGATGGACTGCATAATAAAGGTTCATATCACAAGTGGCAATATAAAGTGACGTTCTTTTGCATTAAAATTTTGTGCATCCAACCCTAAAAGCACATGACAACCTCTGCTTCCCTCTCCGAAGGGCCTCATTTTATCCTTTGGCAAGCACCTCGTGTTGGAGAGATCCTGATATATATATCCAATTGGATGTAAGTTAGCATGAACTATTATTGTTGACATCACCCAGAGGTGAATACGTTGGGAGGCAACACAATAAGCTCCTATCTTTCTCAGTGTCCGATTAAAACTCCATAACCACAAGTATTGCGTGAGTGTTAGCAATTGTAGAAGACTATATGATAGTTGAGTACGTGGACTTCCTGAAAAGCTCTATTCTGGACTCTTTCTGATGTTATGATAAATTGCAATTGTTTCAATAATTGATATTATAGTTTGTTAGTTCCCAATGAAGTTTATGAACCATACTTGACATTGTGAATCGATCGTTACTTGAGCATAAGAAATCATATGACAAAATCTATATATGTTGATGTTATAAGAATGATCATGATGCCCTCATGTCTGTATTTTATTTTTATCGACACCTATATCTCTAAACATGTGGAAATATTTTTCGATTTCGGCTTCCGCTTGAGGACAAGCGAGGTCTAATCTTGGGGGAGTTGATACTTCCATTTTGCATCATGCTTTTATATCAATATGTATTGCATTATGGGCTGTTATTACACGTTATGTCACAATACTTATGGCTATTCTCTCTTATTTTACAAGGTTTACCACGAAGAGCGAGAATGCCAGCAGCTGGAATTCTGGCTGGAAAAGGAGCAAATATTGGAAACCTATTTTACACAGCTCCAAAAATCCAGAAACTCCACACACTGGTGGAAAAACAGGCTTCCGTCCAGCCCCATAAGTCGCGAAGCTGTAGGAACCGCGACTAATGGGACCTTTAGTCGCGGTTCTGGAGGTGAACCGCGACCAAAGGCCTGGGCCTGTGGCGCTCGGTGGTCAGTGGCGACGTGAGGGTCTTTAGTCGCGGTTTGCCAGACAACCGCGACTAAAGGCCTTCGGCACCTTTTAGTCACGGTTTGCCGTGCCAACCGCAACTAAAGCCCCTCCCTATATATACCCATCCAGCAGCCAACACTTAGCCATTTGGAGCCATTCTCTTCACAAGTGGGTGTAGGTTTGCTTTTGGTTCCTCTTATGCACATAAGGTGTTTGATGAAATGCCCCAAGAGCATGAAACAAACATGACATGAAGTGTTGGAGCCACACTCCTCGATCGCGGTTAGCAACTTGATGAACCTTTGATGTGTCATTGATAAAATATGCATGTGTGTAGTTCATTGTTTAATTTATATTGTTTGTAGCTAGTTAGTTTAACAAATGCATGATGGTTAATTATATATTTTATATTATAATAATGCAGATGAATCGGCAATGGATGTACGGTAACCGACTCTCCGGCGAAGTTCACTACGGGTTTGAAAGATTTCCTCGTAGTGGCTAATGCGAACAAGCGGGGGGGTTTGTTATCTGTCCATGTGTTATCTGTAAGAATCGGAAGGGTTACTCTTCCTCAAGAGATGTTCACATGCATCTGCTTCGCACGCGGTTTCATGCCAAGCTATAATTGTTGGACCAAGCATGGAGAAAGAGGGGTTATAATGGAAGAAGATGAAGAAGGGGATGATTTCATCGATGAAAGCTATCTTGCTCATTTCGGTGATACTTTCATGGAGGATGCGAAGGTGAAGGGGAAGGTGAAGAAGAGGCACGTGATGATCCCTGTTGATGATCTTGGTCGGACCATTGCTGATGCACGGAGACGCCGCGAAACTGAAAAGGAGAGGGAGAATTTGGATCGCATGTTAGAGGATCACGAAAGGCGCTGTACCGGATGCGATGATGGTCTGAAAAAGCTGGGCTGCACATCGGATTTGCTGAAATGGAAGGCAGAGGCAGGTGTAGCGGACTCGGCATTTGAAAACTTGCTGAAAATGTTGAAGAATATGTTTCCAAAGGATAACGAGTTGCCCGCCAAAGACGTCACGAAGCAAAGAAGGTTGTCCGCCCTCTAGGTTTAGAGGTTACGAAGATACATGCATGCATCAACGATCGCATCCTCTACATGATGAATACGAGAATTTGAATGAATGCCGGTATGCACCTTGCATTGCGTTATAAGATCGAGGCGATGACCCCGGTGACGATGTTGAGGGCCGTAAACCCAGGAAGAGGGTTCCCGCCAAGGTGATGTGGTATGCTCCTATAATACCACGGTTGAAACGTCTGCTCAGGAACAAAGAGCATGCCAAGTTGTTGCGATGGCACAAAGAGGACCGTAAGTCGGACGGGGAGTTGAGACACACCGCAGATGGAGCATAATGGAGAAAGATCGACAGATGGTTCAAAGATTTTGCAGCCGACGCAAGGAACATAAGATTTGCTCTAAGTACAGATGGCATGAATCCTTTTGGCGAGCGAGCTCCAGCCATAGCACCTGGCCCGTGACTCTATGCATCTACAACCTTCCTCCTTGGTTGTGCATGAAGCGGAAGTTCATTATGATGCCGGTGCTCATCCAAGGTCCGAGCAACCCGCAACGACATCGATGTGTACCTAAGGCCATTAGTTGATGAACTTTTACAGCTGTGGGGTGGTGTCCGTGTGTGGGATGAGCACAAACAAGAGGAATTTGACCTACGAGCGTTGCTTTTCGTAACCATCAACGATTGGCCTGCTCTTAGTAACCTTTCGGGACTGTCAAATAAGGGATACAATGCATGCACGCACTGCTTACATGAGACTGAAAGTGTACATTTGCCAAATTGTAAGAAGAACGTGTACCTTGGGCATCGTCGATTTCATCCCAAAATTCATCCAGTAAGAAACAAAGGCAAGAATAAAAACGGCAACGCAGATCAACGGCCGAATCCTGCGGAAAGCACTGGTGCAGATGTATTTGAAATGGTCAAGGATTTGAAAGTCATCTTTGGAAAGGGTCTGGCGGACAATCAGTTCGAAGGGAGCCGACGGGCACGCAGCCATGTGGAAGAAGAAATCTATATTCGGGAGCTAGAATATTGGAAAGTCCTAGATGTCCGCTCTGCAATCGACGTGATGCACGTTACGAAGAATATTTGCGTGAACCTCCTAAGCTTCTTGGGCGTGTATGGGAAGACAAATGATACAAAGGAAGCACGGCAGACCAGCAACGTTTGAAAGACCACGATGACCGCATCCGGAATGGTTTCAAGGTCGTGCTACGCCCGACCAAAGAAGAGAAGGTCATCTTTTGAATGCCCGAGCAGTATGAAGGTCCCGTCTGGATTCTCGCCCAATATAAAGGGAATAATAAACATGGCGGAGAAAAAGTTCCAAAACCTGAAGTCTCCACGACGCCACGTGATTATGACGCAATTGCTTCCGATTGCTTTGAGGGGCTCCTGCCGAAAATGTTCGAGTAGCCATTGTGAAGCTATGTGCATTCCTCAATGCAATCTCTCGTAAGGTAATCAATCCAAGTTCTACCACGGTTACGTAACGATGTGATCCAATGTCTTGTCAGTTTCGAGTTGGTGTTCCCGCCATCCTTCTTCAATATTATGACGCACCTCCTGGTTCACCTAGTCGAAGAGATTTTTGTTTTCGGTCCTGTATTTCTACACAATATGTTCCCTTGAGAGGTTCATGGGAGTATTAAAGAAATATGTTCGTAACCGTGCTAGGCCAGAAGGAAGCATCGCCAAGGGCTATGGAAATGAGGAGGTAATTGAGTTTTGTGTTGACTTTGTTCCTGACCTTAAGCCGATTGGTCTTCCTCGATCGCGACACGAGGGAGACTAAGTGGAAAAGGCACGATCGGAATGAAATCAACGATATGTATGGACGGCCATTCTCCTGATCAAGCACACCACACTGTCTTGACCAATTCCAGCTTGGTGGCTCCGCATTTTGAGAAACACAAGAATATTTTACGTTCGACAACCCGGGAAGCCCGAATCCTGGATTAGGAAGGCCCACATGGAGACTTTCGGCAGTTGGTTGAGAAAACATTTAATGAATGACAATGATGTTGTAGATCAGCTGTACATGTTGGCCAAGACACCATCTTCGACTATAACGACTTTCCAAGGGTACGAGATAAATGGGAATACATTTTACACGATCGCCCAAGATAAAAAGAGCACCAACCAAAACAGTGGTGTCCGCTTTGATGCAGCAACCGAGAATGGGCAAGAGGTCACATATTATGGTTACATAGAGGAGATATGGGAACTTGACTATGGACCCTCCTTTAAGGTCCCTTTGTTCCGGTGCAAATGGTTCAAGCTAACAGGAGGTGGGGTAAAGGTGGACCAGCAATACGGAATGACAATGGTGGATTTCAACAATCTTGGTTACCTTGACGAACCATTCGTCCTAGCGAAAGATGTCGCTCAGGTTTTCTATGTGAAGGACATGAGTAGCAAACCGAGGAAACGGAAAGATAAGAAAACGATCAGTACATCATGCGATGATCCAAAGCGCCACATTGTTCTTTCGGGAAAAGAAACATCGTGGGAGTGGAGGACAAGACAGACATGTCAAGATTATAATATGTTTGCTGAAATTCCGCCCTTCAAAGTGAACACCGACCCAAGCATTAAGTTAAATGATGAGGATGCTCCATGGATACGGCACAATCGTAAGCAAGCGAGGGACACAAGGGAAGAAAAATGATGTGTAATAATTTATTGTACCAAACTTTGTTGAATGGATCATGTGAATTATATTACCCGTGATGTGTTTGGTGTCCATTTTCAATGATTCGAGATACCACCGATGATACATGAAATTTGGAGTGATTTAGTCATACTCCTGCCTAGGCGATAATATGCATACCGTAGTCTTCATAGCCGCCGTCGTTGTAATCGGGTAGTCGCCGCTTTCTAAGTTGCCGCCGCTGCCGCCGCTGTCGTCGCCGTCATCGCCGTCGAGGCGGCGCCGTGGCTCGAATCGAGGGTAGCGCAGCGGGGATATCGCCGCCGTGATGTAGTCCATGACGCCTGCAGAGTCCGCCATACCACCATAGCCGACGGCCGCCTCGTGGAAGTTCCCAGGAGGCGAACCGTCCTCCTCATACCGGCGGCGCCCTCTCACGCCGATTGATGAAGAAGGCGCCCCAAGTATGCTGGTTATCGGGATGCCAGCGGGATTCATCCGCTGCTCGGCGTGAGGTCGAGGTAGTAGTGGTTCGTGATGGCCGCCCGTAGCGCAGTACCACGAGGGACGGAGGGACTGCACGCCGCCGGGCGCTTAGGCTCCAGCCGGTGGGGACGCCGTAGCCCGGTGGACAAGGGTAGTTCGAGGCGCAAAGCTCCTCCACCTGCTGGTAGGTTAGAGTGGGTGCGGTGGAAGCCATGAGAGAGTGATGAGAGATTGTAGAGATGTGATAATGCTGGCCAAGCCGGGCTACATATATGTAGTGAGAAATGGCGGGAAAAATGGGAGCGGGAAGACAGGAGGCGGGAAGAAAGAGGCGGGAAGACAGGGAAGAAATGGCGGGAAGAAGAGGAATCCAGAGCTGGTCATCTAACCTTTAGTCCCGGCTGGTTGGTGCAACCGGGACTAAAGGTTAGACAGACGCGGGTAGCGCATTTACGCCTGTCGGAGGAACAAGACAAAGCGAAGCGGCGCCGTGCCTATAAAAGGAGCATCGTCTGTACGCGAAGGATAGAGGCGTGAAGAAATGGCGGGAAGACATAGGCGGGAAAGAACAAAGGGAAGACTGGCCGGAAGAACTTGTGGGAAGACAGAGGCGGGAAGAACTTCTCTGAATTTTTTGATATATTATTTGTATTTTTAGAATTTTGAAATGAATTAGTTCTATTTTTCTAAATTTTTGATATATTATTTGTATTTTTAACATATTGAATTGAATTAGTTTTATTTTTGACATATTATTTGTATTTGCCTCGTAGGGTTTGGAGACGGTTCGTAGATACAAAGGACGTAGAACTTTATATGCAACTCAAAATACAGCAAAAACAACTCAAAAATAAATAAAACAAATAAAAAGCAAAAAATTAAGAAAAAAAAAAGCCCACCTACTAGGCCAAAGCGGCCTGCATACGACTAGAAACTCAACCTTTTGTTGGGCCAGGATGCAGGCCCGCAAAGGCCCAGTAGGCCCACATGGCAGCAATGAATTGGTAGGCCCAGTAGGCCTGCTTAGGAGAGGAGCTCGAGAGAGCTACCGCACTGGGGCTTATAAACCAGTGCGGTAGCCCTTCGACTAGCGAGGTGGGACTAAACTTCGCCAAAAACCCTTTAGTCGCGGTTGGGCAGGCGACCCGCGACTAAAGGGTACCTTTAGTCGCGGGTCTCGTCGCCAACCCCGGCTAAAGAAGCGGAGCATAAAAACCCGCCAAAACCCTTTAGTCGCGGTTGGGCAGGCGACCCATGACTAAAGGTACTGCTAATCATGAGTCTCGTCACCAACCGCGACTAAAGGGGGGCTATCATCTGGCGGGGATTCTCGTCTTCTCCGATTCCGCTTTGTTCGTCTCTACCGCGCCCTCGGCCAGCGCCATCGCCCTCGCCCTCGGCGCCGCCCGTCTTGCCGCCTCGCTTCGCCTCACCTCGCCTCTCTGTCCCCTCCCTTACGGCGCCCGGCACCTCCTCGATCCGTCTTTGGAACGAGGGCATGACCCCTTGGCGCTCCCGTCGCCGCCCGTTCAGTGCCGCCACCTGCCGCTGCAGCTCACGCCCTCGGCAACGCCGGCCTCGTCACCGTCGCCTCTCCGCCTCTCCTCGACACCCTTGGCGCCCGAGGCGATGCGCTTCATCGCCGCTCGCCGTCACCCCGCCGCTCGTCGGGCCTCGCCCGTTCAGCCGGCCGGCCTCTGCGCTTGCGCTCAGGCTGAACCTACGACCAGCAACCCCATGGCCATGCGCCTCGCCACACCTCCCGATGCGCTTTGCTCGCGCGCCCTTGCGCCCACACGACCGGCCTTGTCGCGGGCTTGGCTGGCCTCGCCCGGGCGCCCATGCCTGCAACGCCCTTGCGCCTGTTAACCAGTGGCCTCCTAGGCCACTTACCAAAGGCCCCTCTGTTAAAAAAAAGAACAAAAAGAAATATGTATAAATAAAAATTAAAAATGATAATAATTAAAAGTAATTAATTAATTAATTAACTTAATTAATCCTGTTAATTAACCTAATTTACTTATTAACTAATTAAACTGTTAATTAGTGTTAGTCGATGACAACCGGGACCCATGTGCTAGTTTGACCAGTCAAACAGGCGCTGATGCACCTTGACATCGCCGAGCGCACTGCATCGACACATCCATGTACATCACGTTGCTGTGCAAGTCTACTTTGCATCATCGCCGGCGCCCATGCATGCCATCCCGGCGTTGATCCAAAATCGGTGGACCAGCAAAATCTCGAATCGCCCTCGAGCAAAATCGGTGGACTTTGAGAAAACGCGATGAGCAACAACGGTCAACCGCCAGCTAGTAGGCACTAGTACTATAGATTCCAAAACAACTGTTGTCCTCGCCTCCCTCTCCGTGTGTGTTGTCTCGCCTCCCTCTCCGTGACGCCGTCTGGCCGCCCGTCTCGCGCTCTACCGCGACACCCTCTCCCACCCCTTCCTCGCCCCTCCTTTTGCCACCGCCTTTCGCCACCGCCACCGCCACCGCCCCCCTTCTTCACTTAATTAATTTGTTTTTACTACATGTTTTCAGGACTGACATAATGGCGGACGATAGAGCTGACCCGATTATGGACAACTATGATCCGGACGGTGAATCACATATGTTCGGCATCATAAACGGCGATATTCTATATGTGCCGACCGGAGAAGAAGAAGATGATATCTCTTCTTATCTGAACCTTGACGGTGAAGATGAAGGGCGCCACAAGAAGATGATGCCGAACAAACGTCGATAAACGCATTTATCTTCAAATGGAAGTAGCAACCACCTCCGCGCCGAGGTATATATATACATTGAGCCTCTGGTGATACAAACTAACTGATTTGAATAAATATGTGTGTACTAACGCTGCGACTCTCTTTCTTATTTTAGCCCTCGGCGGATCGTCGAAACAATCGAGTACGTCGTCAAAGCGTGGCGCAACCAAGACGATGAAACAAGGAGAAACATGCACCATCGAGGTTGTCGACAAAGGTGCAACCGCAGGCAGCTGGAGCCCCGCAAGAACGCCACCAAGTTTGTCAGCCAATGCGGAGCCATTGTTAGAGACAACGTCTCGATCACCGTCCGGGAGTGGACTGAGCCAAAGAAGGCACGAAGTGATGGTTTCACTTTTGTCGATAAGAGAACAAAAAAGATTGCTTCAAGAAGCTTATGGAACATTTCGTTCTACCTCCGGAATACAACAAATTCGATGAGGAGGGTAACAAGATTGAGGAAAACAAGGAGAGGAGGAGGCTAGTCAAACAGTTCGCTCTTCATAAGATGGCCGACGCATTCCGGAAATTCAAGCAAAATCTAGCCCATGACTTTGTCAAGCAGAACAAGACTCGGGATTTCAAAGGACAATATGAGAAACTGAAACATGATTGGCCAGAATTTGTGAAGCAAAAGAAATCGGAGCAGTTCATTCAAATATCGAAAAAAATAAGGAAAATGTGGCTAAGAAGGAGTACAATCATGTTATGGGGCCAGGAGGGTATCGCATTTGGGTGCCTAGGTTGGAGAAGATGGAGAACGAGCTGAGGGCGCGAGGACTCCGTCCAGTGCACGGAGGGATGGGACCAAAGGGCCAAAAGCTGGTGGTACGGGCATGGGGAACGCTGAACCCGGAGAGGGGAGTGTGTTTACCGGGCAAATTAATTAAACCCACCCAAGCCCTTATTGACGCAATGAAGGATGCTCAACAGGGAAGATCAAGTTCAACAGAGAGAACGACGCTGACAAAAGCCTCGGAAATCCCTGAACACGGAGGGCGTGTATACGAGGCATGGGGCACATTCCGTGGAAAATAGGGTTCCCCAGAGCGATGACCCGTGCGGTTCTGAAGCCGTAAGAGAAAGATGGATCGGGAATCAGATGTTGTGGCGCGGTTGGCATCGGAAATGGATGTGATGAAGAAAACCATGAGTGTACTAGTAGTCGAAGAGATGCAGCTCGGGTGCAGCATGAAGATCATCCAGCGGATCTCGGAAGCCAGCTGCGGAGAAGCAGCGTGGCTTCCACGGAGGCCCCACCGGCTGGTGCAGATGCACCGACGATCGAAATTACTGCACCAGAGCCTCTGGTGGTCAAAATTACTGCACCGGAGCCTCTGGTGGTCGAAATTACTGCACCGGAGCCTCCTCGCTACCCGTGGACGATATAAAGGAGATCAAAGAATGTCATCTGTATTATCCTATCGGGAACATGTCCATGAAGGTAGCCATCGGCAGTGCTTTACCATGTTTACCCGGAGCACTCCACCACAACAACCCCATTCAAGATGGCTATGCTCGTGTCACGGTGGAGGACATAGTCCAAGGGTTTGAGGACCTGGAGATTGACATTGCTACACCTGAAGGGGAGAAAAGACTTGGAGATGTCAAGCGCCATTTCATTCTATGGCAAAAGAAGTTTATCAAGTTTCCAGCGAGGCGCTAAGGACAACAAGTCCACCCCTACGGTGGTGGTGGTGGCGGTGGCGGTGGTGGTGGTGGTGGTGGTGGTGGCGGTTCACCTACACCTCCGTCATGTCACCGACGCCGCCCCGATCCACAACGTCCGGCGGGTGATCAGCCGCCCCAGTCCTCGTCCGGCGGGTGATCGACGCCGCCCCAATCCACCTCCGACAAAGAAGCGTATAGTCCTGGATTATTAACCCGGACCCTTATGTACCTAAGACCACAAAGGTACGGAGCCATCACCAAGCCTCTCCCCACAAGGCCTTGGGAACGTAGTGCCGAGGAAGTCGACGCGTGCTGCTGCTGATTTGGAGAAATGGAAGGCGGACTGCAAGAAGAAAAGAGAGCCCGAGCCCAAGCCAAGATATTCTCGATGAGCAAAAGAAGTGGGCTAAGTCATTTTTGAGCACACCGTCCCAAGCCGAAGAATCTGCTTAACGACTATGCACGTGAACTTCGCAGTGCAGGCACTCATGTTCAACGAGAACAAAAGAGCGGGAGAAGGCCGAAAGTAAAATAAGCGGGAAACAAGTTGCCCAGCTCGGGAACAAAGTAAACAATCGATTGCCCCGCTTATAGTGGAAGCCTTCGTCCGGATGCCCCGAGATCATACAAGCTGCGACAAGCACATGGATTGACTGTAACGAGTGCCCGAGAGAACAAGCGGCCAACTTAGGTATTACTCTTCGTGAACTGTTAGGCCTTGATGAGGCGCCAGTGAAGGAGGTAGTAATTACATATGTCAAGAATGGGTCTCTCGTCGAGCCTGCGCAGAAAATGATCTACCTCCACAAATGAAAGGTCTGCTGAAATGGTACAAGGGTTACATAAAAAATAAAAACGCCAAAGAATATATTTATGCGGAAGTTAGACATGAGCATCACTTCAAACATTACTATGTACAAATTGAACTGAGTGAATTGTTCCAGCTTTTCAATCTGCGCGAGCTCGACAAATCTATCATCGGTTGCTCGTTACGTAAGTGATTTATTAATTTCTACCCCATCTCGTTCATATTGCCTGCACTATATATATGTCCTAACTATATTGTTGTGTCCGCTATTATACATGCAGAATGAAGATTAAGGAATGCAGAGTAAGGAACATCCATGATGTTGGGTTCATTGACCCACACATCGTTAATGGACATGTGTTGGAGCGTCACCCGCCGACGTGGAGGCAGACACTGTGGCAGTTTCTTACAAAGCAGGAACTCAAAAGTGATATTCTATTTCCTTACCATTTTGGGTGAGTGTTTCTGTCTTGAGCACATTCTCTTTTGTTTACTCCATGCATGGTATGTGGCGGCTAATCGATGAGTTATGCATGACGTCTTTGTGCATGTATCGTGTCCGCAGTTCCACCGGATTCTGCTAGTAATTAAAGTTAACACCTCGTAATGTCTCGCCCACGACTCTCTGAATATGGATCCAAAGCTTTGGGGCGACATGAGAAGAATGCTGCAGAAGTAATTATTTTCATTCATTTGCGCTCTATATCGATCGGCCTATTTCGTTCATTTCCTAATATCAAGTAACTAATAACTCTCTTGTTCATTTAATTTTCTTTGCCTCATAGGGTTTGGAGACGGTTCAGAGATACAAAGGTCGGTGAATTCAAAAAGAGCTAGAATTCAAAAGGTCAAAGCCTAAGAATGCTGGGGATATTCAGCCACGGAGACCAATCTATGTGGATACTATGTTCAGGAGAAGATCCGAGATACACCTCTGAGCGGTTCCGAGTGATACCAATGCTCGGAGGAATAGCCTCCGGATGATGCTTAGTCCGAAGCTCGCTCCGACCACTTCAAGAGGAACTAGCTGGATGGTTCAACAGGAAGTCCTCCATCCTAAAGGAGAACACTATTACGAGGACGTAGAACTTTATATGCATTAAATCATGTATGGAAACTTGTTCAAAATTGTATATGGTCATCCGATGATATTGAATATATATTGTATATTCCTCTTGAATTCTTTTTGGTTCTAATTTCAAATTTATTTGAAATTGTACATTCATATGCATGTATGTAGTACCGTAGAATATATGAAACTCCTTCAAAATTAAAATAAAGCACAAAAGAAATAAAACAATACAAATTAAACAGAAAACAGGTTTAGGGGGCTAAAACCCTAAACCTGTGGCGGCCTTTTAGTCGCGGTTGGCGGAAGAACCGCGACTAAAGGTCCTCCGCCTGACGGTCGCTTTGGCGCCCACGTGACGGGCCGTTAGTCGCGGTTCTTAAGCAGCCGCGACTAAAGGTGGGGGGCTTTAGTCGCGCTTATTTGGTCGCGGTTGCGCAACCGCGACTAATGGCAGTTGCGAACCGCGACCAAAGGCCTTTTTTCCACCAGTGACAGAAGTCACTTTTGGAATTAATAAGAATTATTGAGCAAAGAAAACACCAGAGGGGGCCCACACCCTGGCCAGGGGGGGGGGCGCCCACCCCTACTGGGCGCCCCCTGTCTCTTGGGCCCACTGGTGGCCCTCCGGTGCCCATCCTCTGCTATATGAAGGCTTTGACCCTGAAAAAAATCATAAGCAAGCTTACGGGACGAAACTCCGCCGCCACGAGGCGGAACCTTGGTGGAGCTGTTCTGCCGGAGAAACTTCCCTCCAGGAGGGGGAAATCATCACCATCGTCATCACCAACGATCCTCTCATTGGGAGGGGGTCAATCTCCATCAACACATCACCAGCACCATCTCCTCTCAAAACCCTAGTTCATCTCTTGTATCCAATCTTGTATCAAAACCACAAATTGGTACCTGTGGGTTGCTAGTAGTCTTGATTACTCCTTGTAGTTGATTCTAATTGGTTTACTTGGTGGAAGATCATATGTTCAGATCCTTAATGCATATTAATACTCCTCTGATTATGAACATGAATATGCTTTGTGAGTAGTTACGTTTGTTCCTGAGGACATGGGAGAGGTCTTGCTATTAGTAGTCATGTGAATTTGGTATTCGTTCGATATTTTGATGAGATGTATGTTGTCTCTCCTCTAGTGTTGTTATGTGAACATCGACTACATGACACTTCACCATTATTTGGGCCTAGAGGAAGGCATTGGGAAGTAATAAGTATATGATGGGTTGCTAGAGTGACAAAAGCTTAAACCCTTGTTTATGTGTTGCTTCGTAAGGGGCTGATTTGGATCCATTAGTTTCATGCTATGGTTAGGTTTACCTTAATACTTCTTTTGTAGTTGCGGATGCTTGCAATAGGGGTTAATCATAAGGGGGATGCTTGTCCAAGATAGGGCAGTACCCAAGCACCGGTCCAACCACATATCAAATTATCAAAGTGCTGAACGTGAATCATATGAGCGTGATGAAAACTAGCTTGACGATAATTCCCATGTGTCCTCGGGAGCGCTTTTCTCATTATAAGAAACTGTCCAGGCTTGTCCTTTGCTACAAAAAGGATTGGGCCACCTTGCTGCACTTTTATTTACTTGCATTGCTTGTTATCCGTCACAAATTATCTTATCACAAAACTATCTGTTACCTACAATTTCAGTGCTTGCAGAGAATACCTTACTGAAAACCGCTTGTCATTTCCTTCTGCTCCTTGTTGGGTTCGACACTCTTACTTATCGAAAGTACTACGATAGATCCCCTATACTTCTGGGTCATCAAATAGTACCACGGTTTATTTTCGTCCCAACACTTTCAACTGTTTTATATCGTAGGTCTTTTTTCGTCCCCTCCCCCCATCCCTCGAACTAGATTTTTCTCCTCTCATTCAAACCCCAAATCTCCAATATCTAAATATTGATGGCTTATCAAGTTGTCCCCATGCTCTAGTTATGTACGTGTGGAAATCCCACCGGCATCGGTTTTTTAATAGGCCGTGATTTTCGCATGCCAGCTTTGGCTGGTAATCGTAATTTTCTCATGCAAGTTTCCATATCTCCTCCTTTATTTTCTTTGAGATGAGATCACCTTCCCAGAAAAAGACCCAATCAGTAAAATACCTTTCCTAATAAATGATAATCAATCCGTGCCTTCACCCTCCCTACGCGTTCATCATTCCTGTCTTCCGAGCCAATAAGGCACAACTAGCACACCAAAAACCACGAGGTACACCAACAGCCACAAAAAGCGCGGGAGGTGGCGAGGCACGGTTTATTTTCGTCCCACCACTTTCATCTCTACTCCTAATGTCTGAGTTTGTTGAATAGTACCACGGTTTATTTTCGTCCCAACACTTTCAACCGTTTTATTTCGTTGTTTTTTTTTCGTCCCCCCCCATCCCTCCAACTAGATATTTCTCCCTCATTAAAACGCCAAATCTCCAATATCTAAATATTGATGGCTTATCAAGTTGTCCCCCTGCTCCAGTTATGTACCCGTGAGGAAATCCCACCGGCGTCAGTTTTAAATAGGTTGTGATTTTCGCATACCAGCTTTGGTTGGTAATTGTAATTTTGTCATGCAAGTTTCCATATCTCCTCCTTTATTTTCTTTGAGATGAGATCACCTTCCCACCAAAAGACCCAATCAGTACAATATCTTTCCTAACAATATCTTTCCTAATAAATGATAATCAACCCGTGCCTTCACCCTCCCTGCGCGTTCATCGTTCCTCTCTTCTTCTTCTTCTTCTTCTTCTTCTTCTTCTTCTTCTTCTTCTTCTTCTTCTTCTTCTTCTTCTTCTAAATTGTCAATAGGAATCTACCACCGATTTAAGAACCGGCGAAGACTCCTATTGCAGCCATAGATCCTACACATAGAGTTCAATTAAGACCAAATGCTTGGGATGGTTTGAGAAGTAACATACTTAAGGTGGTCAAATTCTTGTTAGGGGAGCGAGGTGGGACTAAAAATAGCGCCTGCCACAACTTATTTAGTACCGGTTCGTGCCACGAACCGGTACTAAAGGTGCTGGTCGGGCACCAGCAAAATTAGTAACCGTTCGTGGCACGAACCGGTACTAAAGATTCCCAAAGAACCGGTACTAAAGGTCACCTCCTGCCAAGTCATTTGAACCGGCACTAATGGGAGCATTAGTGCCGGCTCATATGCCAACCGGTACTAATGTTTCACATATTAGGTCTGTTTTCTACTAGTGAAAGGTGAAGCCATGGGTCAGAAGCACATGTGAGGACCAGATCGATGATTATGTACAGATGAAACAATATGGTCTTCTACAAAGTGTGTTGAAACATTTGTCTTCTTCTTATTACATCTATCCAAATGGTCATGTTGTTTCTATGTGTTACAAAGAAGGCCAATAAACGTGTTATTATCAAGGAAACTGAACTAAAAAATGAAACAAAATTGGTCATCCTATTGTTTAATGTTTGTTGGTTGATTGTTTGTCAGTCTCGGCTGGCACAACCGTAGGTCTTCGGCTTTACTTGGTATTTTGAGTTCTATATGAGATGTACTACGACTTTTTATTCTTTTTATTTATCGAAGGAAGTTGGCATTTTTTGTAGGAGGAAATTCAATATTTATTGCTTTACAAACAAAAATCACATGGCATTGTGTTCGACACATATTTCTTAATTAGGACATTTTTTGCGTGGCCTTTTTTGCTTTTTCCATGGCAACACATGGGCATTATGGTAGCTGAGCTGGTTTCGTTTGGTGTTTATTCTAAAACCGATATATACCTGATTATATGTTATATCTGTCTGCACTGGTTTATCCTCTACAGTTTTTCAAAATAGTGTTCCACTATACATAAGGGAACCATCAGTGTCATATGAACATGCACAAACAAATTTTTTTAGTTCCCACACAAAATGAAAGTTTTTTTTATTTCATTTCAGAGCGCCGAAGGTGCCATATCTGCACCAACCACTTCTATGTGATATCTCTAATGTTGATCAACATTCACAAAAGATCCCAGAGTCAGGTAATTGCACATAATTTCTTACAGTTCAACACATTGGATATGCATATACTTAATCTAGTTTTTCCATGACAATTGTCTAAATAGTGATGTCCTCACAAGAATTTAACCCCATTTGGTAAAATATGCAGCACATCATGTTCATATCTTACCCTACAGAAATGTACATTGAGGGGAAAAAGGAAAGAGATCCGCTCGATACAGGAATATGCAATCTCATTGGAAAAAAAACAAAGCCTACGCTCCTGATCTCCGCCCATGGCCCTCCTATATATGCGAATCTCCTCCCCCTTGCCCATCACATATATCTTATACTGTAGCATAGTTAGTTCTGGAGGTAATACAGCGAGGAGCACTAGAAGTAACGAAGGAGCATCAAGAAGGCAAATTTCTATAGGTATGAATATCTTATGGATCCTGAGCCTTTCTAAAGGTGTAGTGATTATTTGATTAGTAACGACCAAATTCTTTTATCTTCTCCAAAGTTTTGAAAGTTTCTAAATGTTAGGTACTACAACAGAACATGATTTATGTTGGATCGTTGCAATTGCCCTGTAAAATTACTTGACATGATATATGTAGCAAAAAGCAAAAAAGCATTTCGCTAGGAATTTGTAAATTGGAATTGTAGAAAAAAATCATTAAATATATATACTGACAATATAAAGTCTTACCTGTCTGACAACAAAACGCCATTCTTATCCAGGTATAAAAAAACAAAGATAACATTGCATTTATTTTCCTTGCTAGAAGGGCAACCACTAAATCCTGATAATCATAACAATTGTGCTTATTAGACTACCATCCATAGCACTTAGGATGTGATTGACATGCCTGAGCCCTTATTATAACTGTCACACAGCCATGGTATTTTATGAAGTCAAAAGTATAATATGAAATATTACGAGATCAATGAGCTCCCAGAGTGTGTCATGTTTCCATGTGTAGATCTGAAGTTCATCTTTTGGCTCCTTTGGTCTCTCAGAAAATTGTTCGTGTAGGTAATGGCCACCAACATGGAAAGAAACAACTAGAATAAGTTTCCCGTATTACTGTGTATCTGTTCACAAATATGCAAGAGCTCTTATATCAGATCAGCTCATTTCAAAACTATGATAACCAGAGCTCCTAGAACGAATAAAGAGATGTGTAGATATGATGAATATATTAGATAGAAATACTAACTGTCGTGGAATTAACACGTCAGATGTCCTTATTGTGAGGACTTAGTCGCGAGGCCAACGCATCTATGTGGTAGCTTGAGAGGGGTTGAGCGGAATCAAGAGACGCAACACAAGACAAGGGTTTAGACAGCTTCGGGCCCCAGTAAACATCATCCGGTAACAACCATACATGCTGTTTGAGGCTAGATCTCATTATCATCACGAGCGAGTCACTGTAAACCGGCTCTCCTCTAGTTCTGTCTAGCCCTAGAAATTGTTTCTTTCTTGTCCCTCTTTGGGGAGCCCTGCCCCTCCTTACATAAGTTAAAGGGGCGGGTTACATGTAGAGTCCATCTCGGACTAAGACTTAAACTATTTTGACTTCCCTTCCTGGGCTTCTTAACGTCTATCGGTTTAACATTGTCTGCCGGTTTAACATTGTCTGCCGGTTTAACATGGTTTGCCGGTTTAATATTGTCTGCCGGTTTAACATGGTCTGCCGGTTTAACATTGTCTGTCGGGTTATGATTGACTTAACACCTGCTGGTGCTACCATTTGTCTTAACTCTGCCGGTTTAACACTCGTCGGTTTACCGTCTGTCTTAGCCATCTATCTTAATTGTTTGCCGGTTTAACATTGCCCCGGTTTACCAAGTCCCAGCCGGATTATGACTCCGGCCGGGTCATACCGCGGGGTATATCCCTAACATTAGCCCCCAGTTTAATTTGGATTTATCCATGTTAAACTGATCATGATCATCCTTATGTCCTTGTCACTTCCTTCTTTTGGAAAATCTGGTTTAATAGGCCAGCTTCATAGTCAATTTGCTGACATTGATTTCTCATAGAAAATATATTGTGAAGAATAACTCCTTTGGTTCAGCTCCCAATGCTCAAAAACAATATTGGTCCTTGAAATACTCATCTGATCTTCAGCCGGTTTAAGGACGTAGAACTTGTCGGTTTATCATTACCAAGATCACCGGTTTATAAATATTGATAGCACCGGGTCATACTTGTAGTTAACATCCAGGTTGAAAATATACCTCTTATATGCCTATCACTTGTAGCCCCCAAGTCTTAAGAAGGTAGCATAGCAACATCTTAAGACTTGCTTCAATATAAATATCACAATCTTGAAGAAATCCAGGTTGTTCATCTCAATCACTAGTCAGAATTGAGTATTCCACATATGTAGCCCTCAAGTGCCGGGTTGTCATGCTTGCAGCAACCTGGGACTTGTAATTTCCTGATGCTCATAAAAACTTCAACCAGTGTAGCCCCCAAGGGCCGTGTCGTTATGCAATAATGAGCAGGGACTTTGTAAATATAATCATGTAAACTTTGAACAGCAACGGTGTAGCCCCCAAGGGCCGGCTCAGTAAGATAATATTGAGCTGGGACTTGATATATACTTCAATGAAAATAACATCATATGATGTAACCCCCATCATGGGGCTTGAATCCATGTCCACAAGGTTAAGAGCCTTGTGCTTTACCAACTGGGCAGTGGACCCTTCAATGATAAATGAAAATTTGTGTACCTTGAATTGTTGACAGGAGCAATTGGTAGCCTCCAATGGCCGGCTCATTATGATGTGATGAGTCGGGTCTTCAATGAGGTGAGCAAAAAATGACTTTGCACTAGCCCCCAAGTGTCATGGTGCATGCTTGCAATTACATGAGACTTGCATATTTGATATAATCTCAACTTAAATAATGTAGCCCCCAAGTGCCGGGTCGTAAGCCTGCAACGACTCGGGACTACTTCCTGCATTGTAGAATAAATCATATGCATTGATAAAATAATAACCATTGCGCTAAAAGCTACTTTGAAAACCTCAATCATAATGTCGGTTATTCATAACCATAATAAAAATCCAGCTATGTTGGCTATTAAAGATTTGAATAATATAATCCAATGATTTATGAGCATATGATTCCAATGGCACAATCCAAATATATACAGGCGACTTATTGTCCAAAGCCAGGCCGGGTTAACAAACACCGGATCATAAGTGATTATGTACTGACAACTCGTAGTTGAAAGTCGAGCAGGGTTAATGGACACCGGGTTAATTTGATGATTGATAGTCATGCCGGGTCAAATAGACGCCGGTTCAACATAAAATTTATCAAAAGAGAAAAATCTTGACAAAGGCAAATAAAACCGTGTAGTCGAGGCTTTTCAAGGGTTGTCGGGCCCAAATTCGAGGCTTTTCATGGGCTGCCAGGCCGCTGAGTTAAACCATTTTTGCAAAGCCTTTTAAGATGGGCCTCCAACTAACCAATCGTTGTTTTAACTTTGACAAGTTCAGGGTCTGTATAAGAGTAACATATCAAACGTTCGGCGGGTCATGCCAGGATTACCTGGATAGGAGTGGCTTACTTGATGAAGGCAAGTTAACCCGGGGTTTTAGGTGAATACAACAGGCTCCCAAGCCGTGGGTCGATACCCAATTACAAGGGTCCTTTCAAACTCTTTGTTGTGTGGCACAAAGAGCCCCCAAGTAACTTTGTGAGCTGTGCTCAATGGGTGCCTATGTTTGAGCTGTGCTTAGCAACAACACTCTCTTTGGCCCCTTGGGTGTGAAGCTCCCAACCTTTGTTGTGGCGTGATAGCCGGATTAATGACAGGACTCCGCTTTGTCAGTTGAAGCCCCCATGTGCTATATTTTTGAGCCATGCTCGCCGGGTGCCTATGTTTGAGTTGTGCTATGCAACAAACTCTCTTTGGCCCCTTATGATAATATTGGCTTAATAGCCGCATCAAGAGGGTAGTAATGTGTAACATCCCAAATTTTGGAATGTTAATATAATTAATTGAATTGTTTGTTTGTTTGCTTGAGTGAATTAAACTTGAGTGAAATTTGAACCTTTTCAAAAACTTTTGAATGAGAGGGAATAAAATGACTTTCCCTTCTCCGGTAAATTCAAATTCATCCTATTAAAATCAATGAGAGAAGATGACATGACTTCTTCAACTATAAAGAATTTGAACGGAGTTTTGCAATTTAATTCTTTCAAATATTTGCACTTGCTTCTCTATTTTTCTTCCCCGAGAAATACCTCGAAAATAAATTCTTGCAAGCAAGAAAGAGCGGAGGAAAATGACCCTCCAAAATCAGGGGCATTTTTGAAAATATTTGAGCCAAGAAAAACCAAAGTTTTTATTTAAAATTATTTGCAAAAAGAAATAAAGCCTTTAGGGATTTTCTGAAAAACATTTTTTTAAGTTTTTATTTTGGCCGTGGAATAATGCTCATCATCTACATTTTATTTTTCTGATAATTTTAGTATATAAAAACCCTTTATTCCGAATTGATTTGATTTCCTTTTTATTGTTTTAGTTTCCTAATTTTAAAAATAGGAATGGAAACGTTTTTATTTGGAAAAACCTGCTGGCCCATTAAGCACTTTACTATTCTAGCCCAACAAGAGATCATCTCCTTCCTCTGTTTCCTCTCACGTTCTGAAGCTTTCCATATCCATGGAGACAGGAATCTCCACCTTCCCGATCTCCCTCGTCTTTCCATCCCAGCGCCTCCCGAGACCGCCTATAAAACCCCTCCCTCTCCTCGCTCCATTTTTCCCATCACCACGCCTCCCTGCCCGTAGCCACCTCGCCACCGTCCTCCTTTTCCTACCTAGAACGCTCACCAGGAGCTCTCCTGGAACCTCCCAAGCGCCGACCCCTCCTCCGCCACCCCCACCTCGCCGGGCGACCTCGCCTCGCCGGAGCAGCCCTCCACATCGCCGTCTCCTTCCTGCCATCTCTGCCTCACGTACAGGTAACTCCGTTCTCGTTTTTCAGATTTATTTCCGTAACAGATTTAGTTCCGTTCTTGTTTAGCTTATAAATTTTGATCTAGAAGACCAATGATGCTGATTCTTTTTGCGTTAGATCACAATTTTCTTGTAGTATTCCAAAATATATTATTTGTCTATGTTTGGATTTAAAAAAATTGAGTTAGATCAGATTTGAATTAAAGCTTGTTTTGCTTATTCCGGGAGTTTAAAAATAGGTTTTTAATTAATTCTTTTTGCTCCTGGTCTCTAGGACCTTTGTTTATCCAGTAGTATTTAGTATTTTATTTTCAGGTTAATTTAAATTAGGTTTTTAGCAAAACAGTACTGTTTTAATATTAGTTCTGTTTTAGCTTTTTATTTATTGTTTTTATTAGTTTTAAATTATTTCTTTTTGTCACTTTTGACAAAATTAGTTGTGTTTCTGTTAGACAACAGGAGAAAATTTATTTTTACTTTAAAAAAAATTATTTTCCTTAGTTTTGTATGAAACCTTCTATAGGTCATAGTTAGAGTTTTATAAAAGCTTTTTATTTGTTTCTTTTTGCAAATAAAATTTTATAGAAAATAAATACTTTCTGTTAAATTAGTTATTTTACATTTTATTTTCTGTTAATTTATTAGTTTAGTATTTTAATTGTTGTTAAGTTTTTACTTACGGCAAAACTATATTAGATGTTTGTAGCAAAGTCATAGATCTTCGTTAGTAGTTTTTCTTTGTAGTTTTATTTGAAGTTTCTTTTGATTTTGTTTGAGTTTTATTATCGATTTTCCTTGCTGTTTTGATTGTTATTTCGAGTGCTAAAATTGTTTGCTAGGATGTTTGCTTATGTGAATGCTATGTTTGACTATATAGATTTTCAACGGAGTGACGATTAGTTCTACCAAGTCATTTTCCTGACAGCGTTGTTATCTTCATCAAGTATTACCATGCAAGTTCACTTTGACCATGCTTTCATACCTATGTTTTATTGCATTTAGTGACATCTTTGCAATCACCCCTCAGTAGTGTTATTGAATCCTTGTAGTTGAGTAGTATGCATGAGGTAGGAACCCATCACCCTGTTACCAAGCCCGGACGATATTTTATTTTGATGCTACGCTATAGTAGACGGGTTTGGTATGAGTGCACGAGAGTGGTGTGAAGAAGGAGGACTCTCGCCAATGACGACAACTCCATGATGGAATCTGCAAGGACTGCACCTTCAAGACCTCAAGACTTCAAGACTCGAGACAAGAATTCAATACACACTCTTTGGGTGAAGGATTTGCTGACGGGCACCACAGAGAACCCAAAGTGGTTGGCCGGGATGCATGGAGAAGCGCCATGACATCTTGCGGAAAGCTTCACCCAGACTCAAAGAGACGGAAGAATACTTCATGACCGGAAGCTTACCTGCAACCGCAAGTCATTATGGGCTCTGGCTTGGTTGACCTTAGTAGTGACTCTGGCTGGGACGGTACTAGCGGATGTAGAACTACGGTAGGATGGGATGAGTACCGGACAGTGGTCGAGGAACTCTTTGGAAGACCATGTTTCGGTCATCTTGTTCTCAAACACTCTGAAGTGCGAGAACGTAAAAGAGGGATCGAATCTTGCGGGTAAAGTGTACAAACCTCTGCAGAGGGTTATAACCTAATCGATTAGCCGTGTCCCGATTCACGGACAATTTGAGCATCTGGACTTGGATCTATCTCGGAACTCTCAACACCGGATTGATAACTTAATTGTGGGCAACTTATGATGATTTTGGGCTATGAGACATCGGTTGGTGGAACCATGTCATGATAGAAAACTCCTTAGTACAGACTTCGTTCTATTCCTTTGATGTAGGTAGAATAAAATCAGCATTTACGCAAACAAAATTCAGATACAGAGCCATAAAGCCATATTGCATATAGTATAGTTTTATCATCTGTTTATTCTTATTGTGATCTTGCCAGTACATTCAATGTACTGACCTACACGGCTGCAACGTATCATGTTGCAGATATTTCCTCGACGAGTAAGAGTTACGATACAGGGTTACGGTCTACACTCAACCTGCCGATGGCGTTGATGGGACTCCACACCCGTTTGATTGTTTCCGCTGAGTATTATGAGGTATATATCAGTTTTACGTTATTTATGCATGTGATTGCACTTTGATATATACATTGATGTACTGTGTGTGACAGAATACTGATCCAGGGATGGCACAGTAACACAGAGGCTTGACCGTCTGAGGTCGGGTCGCTACAGATATGGTATCAGAGCACATGTTGACTGTAGGACGTGACCCTAGAAATCGGAAAGCCCTAGGACAGGATATCTCTAAAACTTTATTTTCAAAAAGACTCTTACTTCTCATCTTTTCTGAATTTATCAAATAGACCCTCTCACCTCAAATAGTTAGAATATACCCCTTATCCTTTGATCACCCGGAGGATCAATCAAGACGCTCCAAGAAGGATTTGATATCGGAGAACTGATGACCCCTTCAGAGTTAAGAGGATTTCTCCATGTATTTGTATCTACAACAGTTGAAGACTCAGTATTTTTTAAGTTCCTGAAGAAATATTTGACCTTTAGAAGACCAAACCCCTGTTACACACTTACGTTAGATGCGACGATGTGTGAGCTGTCATTTGTTTGATGTTTTCCGACAGCCACAAAGTAAAACTTGTTTCTTCAAAAACTATTGTTTGTATTGTGTGTATATCCTCCCCACCTCTCTCTCATCTCACCCTAAAACCCTTGAACCCCATAGATGATGAATGAAGTTGGACTGATATTCTCTGGACCGAAGACTCAAATGGAGACAGAGCTATGGATGCGTAACATGGAGAATCACTTCGGGAACAATTTGGTTTCAAGGAAGTATGAGGTCCAATTCGCTCTTCAAGATTTTTACGTAAAGTGCTGCAACCTGGTGGAGAATGCATCAATCCATACAAGGATTTAAAGGAGCAAGAACTTGGGAGGAATTCAAGAAGACCCTGATGAGATCACGTCTTATCCGGAAGCACAATGATACACCAAGAAGTAAACCTTGTGCCTGCAAGATTTATGGAGAAATAGGACACACCAGGAGGAACACAAAGATGGATGCCCTCATTGTGAGGAGAAACACCCAGCCGAGGAATGCCCAACTAGCTGTGTGACTTGCTTCCTGTGTGAAGGAACCACCCACTACCCGTGCAAAGTGTCACATTTACTCCACGGTGCAACAAACTATTCCGAAGCAGGAAGATGGAATGAAAGAAGCCGTCAAGGAAGACCTAGAAGAACCAGTAATGAATGAAAGTGTTGAAGACCTGGATGGAGAAGGTCTCAACAGATTTTTCTCCAACGCCTGCTATTCATGTGGAGAAGAAGGACATTATTCACAGTATTGCCCCAAGGGAAGAAAAGAGTATCCAGGATATTTCCCGACAGCATAAGTGAAGTTTGACCCTCTGGAGATAGAAACTCTGATCATTACAGAGAATTCCAGGAAGAGAAAAAGAAGGCAACCCGAGAACAACGCAATTTTTGCAGAGAAGGACCTAAGTCATATCACTTGTTACAGGTGCAGGATTTAGGTCATTTCGCTAGTAAATGCCCAGTAAAAGAAGCCAAGAATCCAAGGAGCCCGCATAATCACAAAGAAGCCCCGAGACATGTCGGAAGTCATTTGTTTTCGCTGCAAGGAGGCAGGACATTATGCTATTAAATGTCCCGACAAGATGAAAGCTGAAGTTGAGTAGTTGGAATTTTGATATGGATAATAAGAGTAGTAGAAAGCAATTTCATTTTCATAAGCTCAATGAGTTGAGTTATGTAATAGATTACCCCGAGATTGTAATAGTTCATGACTCAATAAAGTTGAAATGTCACATGCTGAAAAGCTTTAAGGAGTTGTCATATTTTATCTTGGAAATTAATATTCTTGATGAACATGGAAGAAGGTGAGTTGTGATGCATAAACAGGAAATTGGAAATTGAGTTTGAAGTTTTGTTTGGATGATATGAATGTGTGCCCCAGGAGATAAGTACCTTACTCTGAGCATCATTTCTGTTTCACAAACTGCAGATGACGACACTTTACGAGTCTTTCCTTAAAGGTCCTGAAACGATCATGACCCTGACAAGTGATCATGATTACCCGAAGATCCTGAAGGACATGATGAAGCATATTCACCTTGAAGGAGATGCAGTCTACAAAGGCTACCCCTTCATGCAAAAGGGAGTGGAACTTTGGTATGTGGAGGTACACCTCCACCGTTTGAAAGGAGTTTGCCCAAAGAGGATGGGGCATTACTTTTTCATCTCACGTGTGCCACAAGCAACTTTCTTCGACGCTGTTCGTGAAGCAGCCATGGAAGCCATACGCTAGATCGGAGAAATACTTGAAGCAAGACTCCGTTATACTCAGGAATACCTAAGCGAAGTGCATGCAGAGATGATGTTGACGTAAGCTCAAGACCACCATGATGAAAAAGAAGATTGAAGATTTCAAGGCTCATGTCGCACAATTCCAGTGGGACTGAAGAATCCTCGAGGAGGATAAATAAATAAAGTTGGAAGTAATGTCTGACCATACCAAACCATGTGGGTGGCAGCATTTGTAACAAGTACTTTTTGGAATTTGGATTTACGAAAATGGTTAAGGATGTAATGAAAGATTGATATGAGATTAATGAGATTTTATGGATAAACTTGTGCACTTCTTTTGGTAATAGTACTCTATAAAGCCACAGGATCAATGAAGAAAGAAACGTGTTATTCATGACGGCCATAGAAGGAAGCTGGACAAAATAAGTTGGAGTTTTGTTTTGATATGATGGTATGAAGAAACAGAGTACTACTGGATTTAAGGAGGTGTAACAAGAGAGTTACTCCAAGGATGAGTTAAAGCTGCACTAGTGTTGAAGTGGGCCATAACCCACAGGCCCAGGATTTTGAGAAGGAACCGTTGTAACCTCGATAAAGGAATAAATTTGGAAGAATCGGTGATCCAATCAGCATAAGTTTCAGAGGGAGGTCACACAAAAACCCGAGAGTGGTGAAATAACGATAGATGTTTGTTCAGCTTGCGAAACCATGGATTTACTCGAAACCAGTTCGAGAACAAGAGAAATTCTGCAATGCTTGTGAGTATGCCCAAGTGTTAGAATACGTGATTCGATATTTACGTATGTGGTAATGATTCAAGCACGGGATGGATTGGCCCCATACCGAAGACTTCTATCATGAACTATCATATGTTGATGGAAAATCGAGAGCCTTGAAAACCTTAGAAGAGTGTCGACACGATAAGCCATAAAACCATAAAATGGTAGGACGATGGAACCCCATTACAGGCAACCGCTACAAACGTAGGTTATACGGTGAGGTTCGACCTGCACCGCTTTTCTGCAGGAGAAAACCATAAATTGTAGACCACCATGAGTGTTTCGATAGTTGTTTAGAATGGACATGCACCCATCAGCTAAGAAGATCCAGTCTGATTTAACTTCAACTTTGACGAACCGACCCAAGCTTTTGAGGAAAACTCTATGCTTCCGATGTAAGAGCTTTAATGAAGGAGCTATTGTAAGATATGTGAAGAGACATACATTGTCAGCCTCCAGAGGAAATATCTGAGTTTATTGGAACCATGACCTTGTTTTTAAGTGTGGTAGCACCCTTGACCTTTCGACCAAGACATTTGCTAGAAGACCCCAACCCCTAACCTTTTCTTGTTAGTTTCTTCAATCTCGAGGACTAGATTCATTTTAAGTGTGGTAGGTTTGTAACATCCCAAATTTTGGAATGTTAATATAATTAATTGAATTGTTTGTTTGTTTGCTTGAGTGAATTAAACTTGAGTGAAATTTGAACCTTTTCAAAAACTTTTGAATGAGAGGGAATAAAATGACTTTCCCTTCTCCGTAAATTCAAATTCATCCTATTAAAATCAATGAGAGAAGATGACATGACTTCTTCAACTATAAAGAATTTGAACGGAGTTTTGCAATTTAATTCTTTCAAATATTTGCACTTGCTTCTCTATTTTTCTTCCCAGAAATACCCGAAAAATAAATTCTTGCAAGCAAGAAAGAGCGGAGGAAAATGACCCTCCAAAATCAGGGGCATTTTTGAAAATATTTGAGCCAAGAAAACCAAAGTTTTATTTAAAAATTATTTGCAAAAAGAAATAAAGCCTTTAGGGATTTTCTGAAAACATTTTTTAAGTTTTTATTTTGGCCGTGGAATAATGCTCATCATCTACATTTTATTTTTCTGATAATTTTAGTATATAAAAACCCTTTATTCCGAATTGATTTGATTTCCTTTTATTGTTTTAGTTTCCTAATTTTAAAAATAGGAATGGAATCGTTTTTATTAGGAAAAACCTGCTGGCCCATTAAGCACTTTCCTATTCTAGCCCAACAAGTGGTCGTGGCCGTCCTCTGTTTCCTCTCCCGGGACAAAGGTTTCCATATCCATGGAGACCGGAAGCTCCACCTTCCCGATCTCCCTCGTCTTTCCATCCCAGCGCCTCCCGAGACCGCCTATAAAACCCCTCCCTCTCCTCGCTCCATTTTTCCCATCACCACGCCTCCCCTGCCTGTAGCCACCTCGGCCACCGTCCTCCTTTTCCTACCTAGAACGCCACCAGAGCTCTCCTGGAACCTCCCCAGCGCCTCGACCCCTCCTCCGCCACCCCCACCCTCGCCTTGGCCGACCTCGCCCCCTCGCCGAGCAGCCCTCCACATCGCTGCCTCCTTCCTGCCATCTCTGCCTCACGTCTGGTAACTCCGTTCTCGTTTTTCAGATTTATTTCCGTAACAGATTTAGTTCCGTTCTTGTTTAGCTTATAAATTTTGATCTAGAAGACCAATGATGCTGATTCTTTTATGCGTTAGATCACAATTTTCTTGTAGTTTCCAAAAATATATTATTTGTCTATGTTTGGATTTAAAAAATTGAGTTAGATCAGATTTGAATTAAAGCTTGTTTTGCTTATTCCGGAGTTTAAAATAGGTTTTTAATTAATTCTTTTTGCTCCTGGTCTCTAGGACCTTTGTTTATCCAGTAGTATTTAGTATTTTATTTTCAGGTTAATTTAAATTAGGTTTTTAGCAAAACAGTACTGTTTTAATATTAGTTCTGTTTTAGCTTTTTATTTATTGTTTTTATTAGTTTTAAATTATTTCTTTTTGTCACTTTTGACAAAATTAGTTGTGTTTCTGTTAGACAACAGGAGAAAATTTATTTTACTTTAAAAAAAATTATTTTCCTTAGTTTTGTATGAAACCTTCTATAGGTCATAGTTAGAGTTTTATAAAAGCTTTTTATTTGTTTCTTTTGCAAATAAAATTTTATAGAAAATAAATACTTTCTGTTAAATTAGTTATTTTACATTTTATTTTCTGTTAATTTATTAGTTTAGTATTTTAATTGTTGTTAAGTTTTTACTTACGGCAAAACTATATTAGATGTTTGTAGCAAAGTCATAGATCTTCGTTAGTAGTTTTTCTTTGTAGTTTTATTTGAAGTTTCTTTTGATTTTGTTTGAGTTTTATTATCGATTTTCCTTGCTGTTTTGATTGTTATTTCGAGTGCTAAAATTGTTTGCTAGGATGTTTGCTTATGTGAATGCTATGTTTGACTATATAGATTTTCAACGGAGTGACGATTAGTTCTACCAAGTCATTTTCGACAGCGTTGTTATCTTCATCAAGTATTACCAGGCAAGTTCACTTTGACCATGCTTTCATACCTATGTTTTATTGCATTTAGTGACATCTTTGCAATCACCCCTCAAGAGTGTTATTGAATCCTTGTAGTTGAGTAGTATGCATGAGGTAGGAACCCATCACCCTGTTACCAAGCCCGGACGATATTTTATTTTGATGCTACGCTATAGTAGACGGGTTTGGTATGAGTGCACGAGAGTGGTGTGAAGAAGGAGGACTCTACGTCAATGACGACAACTCCATGATGGAATCTGCAAGGACTGCACCTTCAAGACCTCAAGACTTCAAGACTCGAGACAAGAATTCAATACACACTCTTTGGGTGAAGGACGGTTGACGGGCACCTGGAGAACCCAAAGTGGTTGGCCGGGATGCATGGAGAAGCGCCATGACATCTTGCGGAAAGCTTCACCCAGACTCAAAGAGACGGAAGAATACTTCATGACCGAAGCTTACCTGTGCAACCGCAAGTCATTATGGGCTCTGGCTTGGTTGACCTTAGTAGTGACTCTGGCTGGGACGGTACTGGCAGATGTAGAACTACGGTAGGATGGGATGAGTACCGGACAGTGGTCAGCGGAACTCTTTGGAAGACCATGTTTCGGTCATCTTGTTCTCAAACACTCTGAAGTGCGAGAACGTAAAAAGAGGGATCGAATCTTGCGGGTAAAGTGTACAAACCTCTGCAGAGGGTTATAACCTAATCGATTAGCCGTGTCCCGATTCACGGACAATTTGAGCATCTGGACTTGGATCTATCTCTAACTCTCAACACCGGATTGATAACTTAATTGTGGGCAACTTATGATGATTTTGGGCTATGAGACATCGGTTGGTGGAACCATGTCATGATAGAAAACTCCTTAGTACAGACTTCGTTCTATTCCTTTGATGTAGGTAGAATAAAATCAGCATTTACGCAAACAAAATTCAGATACAGAGCCATAAAGCCATATTGCATATAGTATAGTTTTATCATCTGTTTATTCTTATTGTGATCTTGCCAGTACATTCAATGTAATTGACCTACACGGCTGCAACGTATCATGTTGCAGATATTTCCTCGACGAGTAAGAGTTACGATACAGGTTACGGTCTACACTCAACCTGCCGATGGCGTTGATGGGACTCCACACCCGTTTGATTGTTTCCGCTGAGTATTATGAGGTATATATCAGTTTTACGTTATTTATGCATGTGATTGCACTTTGATATATACATTGATGTACTGTGTGTGCCAGCATACTGATCCAGGGATGGCACAGCAACACAGAGGCTTGACCGTCCGAGGTCGGGTCGCTACATAATGCTATGTTCTCTTTGGTGAATACACCTATGTTTGAACAGGAAGCCACCAAGTGATCATATGAAGATGAGCCCATAAGGTAGGATACCCATGTTTGAACCGCGCGTCAGGGCAGCAGGTCCTCTTTGACAACCTTTAACTTTTTGCAAGAGATAAATTCTTCTTGAACCGGAAATTCTTAAACCGGATATTGAGAGCTTCAAAGCTTTCTGGGAGATATCTTCCCCTTGAGCCGGATTTTAAACCGGAATCCTTCTTTGTAAGCCGGAAATTTTCTGACGGCCTTTAAATTTGCACCAATATGGCGGTATAGGGTCCTGCATTAGACAACCTTGCAGGCCGAAGTAATTGCTCTGTTAAAGAAAGCAATATAATATAAAATATATTGGATGAATTTCACCTGATATATCATGCCAGGGGTTATCCACCGCGGGGTTAAAAGCCAGAGAGTCTGCCGCGACATTGTGAGCCGGCGCGGACGGGCGAGTCAATCATAGACGCGATAAGCCGTGCAGACGGCTAGTCAATCGCAAGCGCGACCGTAGCAAGTTGATGTAGATCGAACTGCACGAGCGGCGGCTTTCGCACACCCGTCCAACAGCAAACAATGAATCATTATCCTGCATATATAAAAATATATAGACAAAGTAATTGTTCTTTTTACAGAAACAATATGTGCTAAAAATAACAAGAAAAGATAACACCTGGCGTTTGTTGGATGAATGAGTATTGTAGTACTTGCAGTACTGTGCCAGGCTTCCGCCGGGTCTCCACATGACGGTAATACAGCAGCTAGCTAGCCACTGGCTTTTGTAGCCTTAGCCTAAGGACCTAGCCACTTGACTATTTGTCCAGGAAATCTCCACTTATCTCTTTTTTTTACAAGGAAAACGCAGAGAGTAAAGGCATGTGTGGATCACGGCTATAGCCCATAGCAGTGGGGTGCTAGACGCGGCAGCTCAGACAGAACCAACCAGGCCGCGGCGGTTTAGGCCAGGTGGTGTTTGATTTGTCGGAGCCGCCACCACAGTCTTGCAAGAGAGTCCAGCGGAGAAGCTTGAGGCGGAGGCATATTGGCGATGACGGTTTGACAAAGGAATACTGCGGAAGGCAGGGACCCGGCGGATCAAGACCGCAGCCACGCACGGCAGACAACTGTCAGTTCACCGAGATGCACGCGAAGCAACGGAATCAGGCGCTTCGAAACAACTGCCGGTTCACGGAGACGAGGCTAGGTCGCACGGCGACCGGCTTGGCCCGCCGGCGGATTATGCGCACAGGCGAAGACCGCAGCGGTGACTCGGATCAAAGGCCCACGGGCGTGCGGATGGCAATTTCACAAGTTGAGAGTGCGATGACCCACGGTGACCTCTCAGAGAGAGGTTGAGGCAGCGCTTTATCCCGCGGCGGTTTAACCAGCAGCGGCTCGGACGCGGAGAAGCGTCGCGGGCGCGGACGACGCGACAGTGTGGCCGGGATACAGGATGACGGATGGGCTGAGCCGTCGAGCGGGCGCAGGGACGAGCCGGCGGGAGGCCGGAGTCAGCCAAACCGGCGCGGCGAGCAGAGCCGACAGGCAGCCCGAACATGCGGAGTGGACGCCGGCTTACGGGCGGAGGCGGCCCGGCGCGACGAGGAGGGGAGCACGATGTGGCGCTAGAAGGAGGGCAGGGCCGCGGAAACAATTCGGCGATCCGCCCGGCCCTCAAGTGGACGCAACTTGGGGGCGCCGGTTTTAAAGCAGCGAGGCCGAAATCCGAATCAGCAAGGTGACCAGTGTTGACTTGGTGATTTGGCGGAGACGACGATGAAGCGGCGGGGCCGGGGGTGATCTGGATGGCTAGGGGCCGGCGATTCAACGGCGGCTGGCTGCGGCTTGAACCGACAGCGAGGGTCGGAGGCCGTGGCACGGCCGACACGGAGTAGCTTGACTTGGGCGCTTGGTGGCGGAAAAGAGCCCGGAGTCCTCCTCTAAGTCGTGCTTGTACATGGCAGCGGCTTGACGGCACCGGCGGCTTGCTGGCCACGGCGAGTGGAAGTAGCGCCGGGTCGGTTTGACCCGGAGGCAGCGGAGCGACTTGTGGCACGGCCCAGCCGGGTCAAGACTATTTAGCCGGGGCGGCGCAACACGGCTGTGACTGCGGCTCGGCAAGGCGGCGACTCGGCGAGTCCGCAGTGGCGGTGGCGATGAGGACCAGGCCGATTTTATGTGGGTGCGGATGTAGACTACTCATCCGATGGCGGCAGGTGGCGACTTGACGATGACGGATCATTGAGGCAGTCCAGCAAGGAGAGGCCGAAGGCCAGCGGCGGCTCGGGGGCGGCCTAGGAGGAACGAGACCAAGGCGATGGAGGCCGTGGTGGCTTGATCTCTACGGGCCAAAACACAAGTGGCAGAAATCCGAGTCAACGTCCATAGCCAGCTCCAAGGCGGGGTGATTCAATGCGAGGGCGACTCGATAGCAGGAACCGAGCATATATTCTAATCCGGTTCAAGGTCGCGTTTGATATTCTCTGCTAGTCTGGTTTGCCTTGATTGATGCATAGTACAAACGTGGATCTCCCTTCTGCAAGATTCGGCCGCTGTTTGTTGCCTTACCCGTACACATAGCAGTGGGTAATAAATACTGTAGCTTGACGTGACGAGTATTAGTTTAGTTACTAGTACTTTGAACCGATGTAATTAAGTAGCTTGTAGTTGAAATCGGTCTTCGATTAAAAAGATACGGACAGTCGTGGCGTATGGACCAAAGCAAAACGGCGGCCGGCTTTGGCGAGTTCTTGATGGAAACTTGACACGCCAAGGGCAAAATAGGTCGTAGAAGAAGATGGTATTGGCGACTTGTCACTTCTTTCTTGTTAATCTCGGCGGTTTAAGGTAGCGCACAGCCGCACCCCTAATTCCTTTGGACTTTAAGTCTCACAGACCTTGAACTCTGGACTGATGCACTTGAAATTGATGCAAATCCTTCTAAACCGGTTTCTCTTCATCCGGTAAATTATGAACTTCTCGATCCCTGAGAAAAGATACCTCCAAGAACTCATCAACATCGTGCGCAGGCCCCATGGTGGACGCCAACTGTCGTGGAATTAACACTTGAGATGTCCTTAGTGTGAGGACTTAGTCGCGAGGCCAACGCATCTATGTGGTAGCTTGAGAGGGGTTGAGCGGAATCGAGAGACGCAACACAAGACAAGGGTTTAGACAGCTTCGGGCCCCGTGAAACATCATCCGATAACAACCCTACATGCTGTTTGAGGCTAGATCTCATTATCATCACGAGTGAGTGGCCGTAAACGGGTTCTCCTCTAGTTGTGTCTAGCCCTAGAGATTGTTTCTTGCTTATCCCTCTTTGGGGAGCCCTGCCCCTCCTTATATAAGTTAAAGGGGCGGGTTACATGTAGAGTCCATCTCGGACTAAGACTTAAACTATTTTGACTTCCCTTCCTGGGCTTCTTAACGTCTGCCGGTTTAACATTATCTGCCGGTTTAACATTGTCTGCCGGTTTAACATGGTCTGCCGGTTTAACATTGTCTGCCGGTTTAACATGGTCTGCCAGTTTAACATTCTCTGCCGGGTTATGATTGACTTAACACCTGCCGGTGCTACCATCTGTCTTAACTCTGCTGGTTTAACACTCGCCGGTTTACCGTCTATCTTAGCCATCTGTCTTAATTTTCTGCCGGTTTAACATTGCCCCGGTTTACCAAGTCCCAGCCGGATTATGACTCCGGCCAGGTCATACCGCGGGGTATAACCCCGACACTAAAAATACATTTCTAACAAATGAAGTGCATCATTCTAAATAAGATACTTGCTATCTTCAGGATGGAAATGCAAGCAGTCCACCCCCATGTACGAGCCCCGTCTCGAACGGACCGACGATGCCGCCGGAATGGAAGCACTGCAGCAGTAACGCCATAGGGACTGCTGGAGCCGCCTCTGCGACCGAACCACCGCTGCCGCGTGCTTATCCGACTCCCACCTCATTGCCAGGCAGGCAGGCTCCATCGGTACGGCAAGCTTTGCCTCTGCAGCACCGCCGCAATACCTTGACGGGTGTGGATGTCAGCTGATCGAACCAATCGACCCACCACGGTGTCACGGATATGGACCACATCGTCCAGTATAGAAGCAGGCCGGCAGGAATGAGACGAGCCCAAGATGTGCCCAAGTGAAGTCACGTGTGGTGCGCGTGCATGAGCTGGCTGCGTCCAGATTCCAGCAGCTTGGCTATGTATTAGGAAAACGAGAAATCTAACCACCAGTCGGCTGGTGGTTTGCAACAGGCGCGTACGAAGCGATAGCCGTTCGATCCGCATCCAACGCCCCGCGTCGTCCCTGTTGCGCCCAGCGCGCGTGGCGCTAGCCGTTACGTCTACTCTCCGTCGTTGACATGTGGGTCCCTCCGAAACCGCCCGTCTCGCCCATTGTGCATGATCCCCACTCGCCCCCTCTCCCTCTTCGCCCGCATTATTTCTTCCTCCTCTGCTGCTGCGGTTTCCATTCGAATCTCCTCTCTCTCCCCCTCCCCCTCGTCCGCGACGGTTCCTGGTGGTGGCGCATTCCGGTTCGCGGCGGACGGCGTCTGAATCTGCGGTGAGGAACGCATTCCCCACCCCTGTTTCCTTCCTGTTTTGCTCTGCCGCCGGTCCGCCATTGATTTAGGCTGCACGGAGCCTTCGAATCCGATGGTTTGTTGTTCCCATTAGGTTAGATTAAGGCCGACTTCTAGTTTCTGAGTCGGCGTTGAGCAGCGCATCCCCCCTTCCCCCACCCACCCACCCGCCCTGCTTTGTATTTCCTGTTGCTCCACCTTCATGCTTCGCCGTTGATTTTTGGTGCTCGGACCCTTCGATTCTGGCCGTTGTTGTTGCTATTAGGTTAGATTAGGTCGCCTTCTAATTACAGATGTATATGGTTCGGACATCTGGTTTAATTTGTGGTAAGCGTGGGTGTGGATAGGTCTTAGTGGTGGTAAGTGTTGTCGGTTCTAATAAGGATTTTGGTCTGGTGTTAGTGTTGTGGATGTGGATGTTTAGGACATCCAATAGTGTTTGGTGTTTATGGATTTCAAGCTGTGCATCAGTGGCTAAGGATTTGAAAAGTAACCCTAAGTTGAATGTTGTTTTATGTTGGTTTTGTTTGATGCGGTGTGTCTATTGATTAGGCTTTGTGGTGCTCCAATTAGCATGTTTACAATGCTTGATTTGCTTGTGATGTCTTGTTCTGTTCAAATATCATGATGTTTATATTGAACTTGCCAATGACATTGCACTAAAATTACCAGATGCTGAAACACTGTTATTTATCGGTGTTGTCTTGTTATGGTTAAATTATCATGATGATGGTATAACACTTACCACTGTCATCTTACTGTAGTTACCAGTAGTTTTTCTAGTCTAACTACATGCAGCACAATGCTCATTTCTCATTCATTTGTCTGGTTGGTTTATTAATAAACATGTGTGAATGCTATTTTTTATCACTGGTAATTTGGTTGTAATTTACCAATTGCATTGTGCCTCAATTATCAGTCACACATGCTTTTATATACATGTGCCATCTATTTTACTTTTTTTAGCAGGTGTGATGAACCAAGTGCAGTTTGCTTGTTTCCTTTTATCAGGTGTATTATTGCTTTGTCAAACACCAGTTTTATAAATGTTGCAGTTAATTGTGATATCTGTTTTTCAAAGTCATCTAATGGTTTCATTCGCTTTCCTTTTTTCCTACGTGTCAGGAAGACAATGCCGAGGAAGCGCAAAGGAGGTGGTGATGGAATCGATAAGGTTCCTTCGAAAAAGGCGAAAAGCCCTCCTTCGCGGAACAGAGCCTCACCCAGTTCGCTTTTTCTAGCATGCAAGGACATGAATGATGACAGGAAGACTGCCATTGATGATATGGATTTAACTAGCCTTCGGAATATCCAATGTGACCATCTATTCAGCAATCTCAGTGTGTGGCTTGCTGATCTCTACGAACCCAATTCGCGTGAGGTGGTCATACCAGGCTAAGGCAGGCTTCCGGTCAATGAGGAATACGTGCATCGTGTTATGGGCGTGCCATGTGGAGGGAAGGATGTCCCTTACAACCTCCCTTCTGAAGCTGATATTGAGTTAGGGCTTGAGTTGTTTGGCGAGCTTGGATATGCCCCTAAAATGACTGATCTCATTGATCTCATAAAGGGTTCTCAAAATTCTGATGATACTTTCAAGCGTATGTAGCTTCTGCTTGCGGGGAATACAGTCATTGCCCCGACCACCTCCAACAAAGTTAGCCCCCGATGGTATGCTGTGCTGGTAAGTTTTTTTGTAATTATGTCATTTTCTTTCTTGTGTGCCTGATAACTTTACTATATGTCAGTGTGGTAACTTTCATATTTTTTTGTGGTGCATTCGGTGAACTTCAGTTTCTTTTTGTTTTTTTAACTTGCAGCGTGACAACGATGGTATTAAAAATCTCAATTGGTCCAAATTTATTGCTGATGCACTACACAAGGCGCTGCTGAAACGCAAGCCTACCAGGGGTTGCCTTCTCTTCTACAATGTAAGTGACGATGCTTTCCTCTTACCTTCTCTTTTGTCATTTGTCATTTCTTTGTCATTTTGTGTCTGATTTTTGTTTGTGTTTACCATGACGCTTGTGTTTTTCTTATCAGCTACTGTACATTCATGCGATTGATCTTTCTGGACTTGGCATCGTATTGCCTGATGGTCCTTTTCCCATCAATGTCTGGACAAAGAAGCTGATAACTCTTGTCCTCAAAAAGGATGTTCAGGCTGACAAAGTTTCTTTCGGGAAAACCGGTAATCTATATCTATGTTTTTAAGTTCACAGACTTCTTTGCAACTGCATTTTCTTTTCATTGTTTTTTGTTGTTACTTATTTGTCATGTCGCTACATATTTTTCCAGTTGAAGCCTGAGTTTGGCATGAATTTCTGTCTGTTCGGTGGTCTGGAAGGTCTTGACAAGTTTATGCGTGTTCATACTGCCCCAAGCTGCAGTCAAGAGGTGAGCATGTAACCTAGTTTCTTGATTTTTTTAGCTATTTTATGTTCTTTCATTGGCTGATAACTTATTTGTTGCACTCAGTGTGGTGAACCTCATTTGATGCCAACTTGACACTCTTTACTAATTTGTTTGTTTCCAATGTGTCATATCCTCTATAAAAGATAATAATTATGATGCAACCATGTGATAATTCTTAGTGCAATGCCTTGATAACTTTGTAGCATTCCTGTGATAACTTGATATCATGATAACTTTGGTTGCATTTATTGTGATGATTCTTAGATAACTTAAGTTTTTTGCTGATATCTAACTGTGCTGTTTTAGCTTGCTCGTATATTGATCTTCATTTTCATGGTGACTGAATGTTTGTTAAATCATGAATACATTCATTTGTTTACTGCAACGACACCACACATTTGTTTTTGGTATTGTTCTTTTGTGTGTGCTTTTTTGTTAACTCATGATAACTTTTGTTGCATTTTGGTGATAACTTACTAGTTATTTCTAATTTTTTTTGCATTTTTATGTTGAACAGAAATTTGCCAAATCAACTCAGATAGTTGCTCGGTTCACGTCCGCCATGGCTGGCATCCTAGGCAATCTTGTGCAATCATTCACCGCTTTAGATGATGAGGGCCATTCAGATGCATCCCGTCAGCTAGACGCTGGATTGAACGTTCTCTCCTCTGCCGCCTGTATGACATCAAGGACTATGCGCTCATCGCAAGGAAGGCGGCCAGAAAGCGCTGGAAAGAATGTTGCTGAAGATTCTGACACTGATGACGAGTATCACGGAGGCAATGATTCTGATTGTGATGCTGACTCCAATGATGATGACGATTTTAATGATATGGACTATCGAGTTGTTCGTCGTCGATGTAAAGATCCTTTTGTTGCTTCAGGCAGTGGTACCGTGGATGTAGATATAGGCAGCGGTCCAGCTGATGATGACACCACACATCTTGATGGTGCAACTGTCAAAGCTCATGATGGAAAAGGACCAGATGTTGAAGACACTCATGTCCGCCCTGTCGATGATAACCTCAATGAGTCTCAGATCTTACTCACTGGCACATCTCATGCAGCATCCGTCGAATCAGGTGATGGAGGGCTTAGCCAGCAAGGTCTGACAGACACGCAAGCTGAGGCGGCCACTGAATCTTCTGTCAAGCGGTGCGGTACTCAGCTTCTAAAAAAATTGGCTTACCAGAGGTGCAAGAAACTAAGGCTACCATCACCCTCCCGTTCAGCTTCACCAACTGTGCCATCACCTCCCCGTCCAACTTCACCAGTTGTGCCTCCCAGCCCATCGCAAAGGCCGTCTTCACCAATTGCACTGTCAGCATCTGAGATTCATTTAGCTATGAAAAAAGTTGTGGTCCAGGAGCTTGGTATACGTGTGGCTGAAAAGGGAAACGGTGTCTCCGTCCCACTATCCACCGTGCGGAAGGAGGCCCCACGCAGGTGAATGATTATTTCCATGGTCCTTTTTATCAATTATGTGCCTGAAACAACATGGTAAATACAGTTGTTTGAGTAAGGTAGTTTGGGTAATTTCGTGCTGGTAATCAACTTGCTCATTTTTACTTTGCAGGGTACCCGACAAACAATCTGTTGCTGCTAAGGATTCAGGGATTGCACCAGTGAAAAGGTATTCACATTCTTACTTTCATTTATGTTCAGTAGTTATTTTGTTCTAGTTGTCTGATAACTTATTTTGATGAACATTGATAACTCAACTTTGCCCACACCTGATAATTTAGAGTTACCAATCTTGATAGTTGTATGTGCTTATAACATTTGGTTATTTTTTTCATTCAGTGCACCTATGAAACAAGTTCCTGCTGCTAAGGGTTCACCAAGTGTATCAGGAAAAAGGTGTTCACATACCTTTCTAGTTTGCAGTTATCAAAACTAATTGCTAGTTTTTTTGTTCATATCATTTGATAACTTTATATTTCTAGTCCTTGATAACTCTGTAATTTTTTCCCTGGATGCTACTTATACCTGAAGTATGTGACATCTTTTTTTGATTGAAACATGTGGTAACTTAGGTTTAACAACATGTGTAATCTCACTACTACCCTTGTGTACCAATTTTTCAGTCGTTCAAAAGATAAAACTGTTGTGAAAAAGGTGAAATTCGCCAAGACCAGATCCTCTCCATGACTAAGGGCAACATTGTCGCACACAACGTCATCGGAGACAACAGAAGTTATCCATCTTGATGAATCTCCCACGGCGACATCTCCGTCTGAAAAAGCAGCAGCATCTAGCAAGGGCGCATATGATGCTATTGCGGCGACATCGGTTGGTGTTTCTGATGACGCTGTTTTTCAGCTTGCTGCAGTGGCAACTGTTACTGCTGTTGTTGAAGATATCGCCAGCGTGGCTATGGCTGTTGAATGTGAAAATGAAGTCGTCCCAAATAGAGTGCATGATGGAAGTGAATGTATTTCTGTTCGCCATCACCTTTGTTTTTGTTTCTTCTATGTTATGATGTTTTATGTTGACGATGTGTTGAATCTTTTTCCGTTGTAGCCGTTCGTGTCACTGAGAAAGTTGTGGGAGGTACCCGAGTCAATATGCCTATTTATACGGCTACAGCTGGAGGTCAAGAGAATGATACCCATAATCCTGTTGGCACAGGTTGGTAAGTTAACTTTCTTATGTTGATAACTTGTCTGTTTAATCCATGATAACTCAAGTTAATGTTCTGGCACTAACAAATACAATGTCCTCTACATGTTTTCCTGATGCATTTTTTCCTTATTTGTGTGTTACTTGTGATGTTTGAAGCAGTAGTTGACCCTACATTAGAGTCGAGCACCCCTGGAGCTGGAGAATACGATGGTAATTTTACGCCACCCAGCTACTCTCTTGGGCTTGACACCATCTTTGGTGCGAGTCCACAAGTGCTACCATCTACTGAAGCAACTGCAACGGCTCAAGCTGCACCAGCATTGGCTCAAGTACCACTTGCAGCACCACAAGCATCGGCAGCGGTGCCATCTGTTCAAGTACCATCTGCAGCAGCAGAAGCACCTGCGGCGGCGCCATCTGCTCAAGTACCACCTGCAGCACGAGAAGCACCTGCGGCGTCGCCATCTGCTCAAGTACCACCTGCAGCACCAGAAGCACCTGCGGCGGCGCCATCTGCTCAAGTACCACCTGCAGCACCAGCTACTGGCCCTGTCGCCGTTCTAGGGCTCGCAGCTCCTGTTGATGCTGGCTAGAAAGGCAAGGCAGTGATGAAAGTTACCAAGGCGCAACCGGTTGCTTGGGCTCCGCCACCCAACTCTGGTAAGTGAAGACTGTTGGGGAACGTAGCAGAAATTCAAAATTTTCCTACGTGTCACCAAGATCTATCTATGGAGATTCTAGCAACAAGAGAAGGAGAGTGCATCTACATACCCTTGTAGATCGCTAAGCGGAAGCGTTCAAGAGAACGGGGTTGAAGGAGTCGTACTCGTCGTGATCCAAATCACCGGAGATCCGAGTGCCGAACGGACGGCACCTCCGCGTTCAACACACGCGTACAGCCCGGTGACGCCTCCCATGCCTTGATCCAGCAAGGAGAGAGGAGAGGTTGAGGAAGACTCCATCCAACAGCAGCACAACGGCGTGGTGGTGGTGGAGGAGCATGGCAATCCCGCAGGGCTTCGCCAAGCACCAAGGGAGAGGAGGAGGAGGAGAGGCAGGGCTGCGCCTGGAGAGGGAGAGGCTCTCTTGTGTTATGGGCAGCCCAGTGCCTCTATTTATATAGGGAGAGGGAGGAGGGTGCGCCCCTCTGGGGTTCCCACCACTAGAGGGGCGGCAGCCCCAAACCCATCTATTGGGTGGCGGCCACAAGGGGAGGAGAGGGAGGCGCAGAGTATGGGCCTTAGGGCCCATCTGCCCTTAGGGTTTGCCCTCTCCCTTCTAGCCGCATGGGCCATGGTGGAGGCGCCCTAGCCCACCTAGGGGCTGGTGCCCTCTCATACTTGGCCCATGTATGCCTCTGGAGCATGTGGCCCCACTTGGTGGACCCCATGGACCCTCCGGTGGTCCCAGATGCGTTACCGATAAACCCGAAACTTTTCCGGTGACCAAAACAGGACTTCCCATATATAAATCTTTACCTCCGGACCATTCCGAAACTCCTCGTGACGTCCGGGATCTCATCAAGGACTCCGAACAACATTCGGTAACCACATACAAACTTCCTTTATAACCCTATCGTCATCGAACCTTAAGTGTGTAGACCCTACGGGTTCGGGAGACATGTAGACATGACCGAGACGTTCTCCGGTCAATAACCAATAGCGGGATCTGGATACCCATATTGGCTCCCACATGTTCCACGATGATCTCATCGGATGAACCACGATGTCAAGGACTCAATCGATCCCGTATACAATTCCCTTTGTCTAGCGGTATTGTACTTGCCCGAGATTCGATCGTCGGTATCTTATACCTTGTTCAATCTCGTTACCGGCAAGTCTCTTTACTCGTTCCGTAACACATCATCCCGTGATCAACCCCTTGGTCACATTGTGCACATTATGATGATGTCCTACCGAGTGGGCCCAGAGATACCTCTCCGTCACACACGGAGTGACAAATCCCGATCTCGATTCGTGCCAACCCAACAGACACTTTCGGAGATACCTGTAATGCACCTTTATAGTCACCCAGATTACGTTGTGACGTTTGGTACACCCAAAGCATTCCTACGGTATCCGGGAGTTGCACAATCTCATGGTCTAAGGAAAAGATACTTGACATTAGAAAAGCTTTAGCGTACGAACTACGATCTTTGTGCTAGGCTTAGGATTGGGTCTTGTCCATCACATCATTCTCCTAATGATGTGATCTCATTATCAATGACATCCAATGTCCATGGTTAGGAAACCGTAACCATCTATTGATCAACGAGCTAGCCAATAGAGGCTTGCTAGGGACATGGTGTTGTCTATGTATCCACACATGTATTTGAGTTTCCTATCAATACAATTATAGCATGGATAATAAACGATTATCATGAACAAGGAAATATAATAATAATAACTAATTTATTATTGCCTCTAGGGCATATTTCCAACAGTCTCCCACTTGCACTAGAGTCAATAATCTAGTTCACATCGCCATGTGATTAACACTCACAGGTCACATCACCATGTGACCAACATCCAAAGAGTTTACTAGTGTCATTAAACTAGTTCACATCATCATGTGATTAAGACTCAATGAGTTCTGGGGTTTGATCATGTTTTGCTTGTGAGAGAGGTTTTTTAGTCAACGGGTTTTAGTCAACGGGTCTGAACCTTTCAGATCCATGTGTGCTTTGCAATTCTCTATGTCATATTGTAAATGCTGCTTCCACGCTCCACTTGGATCTATTCCAAATGGTTGTTCCACTATACGTATCCGGTTTGCTATTCAGAGTCACTTGGATAGGTGTTTAAAGCTTGCATCGACGTAACCCTTTACGCCGAACTCTTTATCACCTCCATAATCGAGAAACATGTCCTTATTTACTCCAAGGACAATTTTGACCGCTGTCCAATGATCCATTCCTGGATCATTCTTGTACCCCTTGATCGACTCATGGATGGCACACTTCCGGTGCGGTACACAAGATAGCATACTGTAGAGCCTATGTCTAAGGCATAGGGGACGGTCTTCGCCCTTTCTCTCTCTGTTCTGCCGTGGTCGAGCTTTAAGTCTTAACTTCATACCTTACATCTCAGGCAAGAACTCCTTCTTTGACAGATCCATCTTGAACACCTTCAAGATCATGTCAAGGTACATGCTCATTTGAAAGTATTATTAAACATTTTGATCTATCTTATAGATCTTGATGCTTATTGTTCAAGTAGCCTAATCCAGGTTTTCTATTGAAAATCATCTTTCAAATAACCCTATATGCTTTCCAGAATTCTACATCATTTCGATCATCAATATGTCAACAACATATACTCATCAGAAATTCTATAGTGCTCCCACTCACTTCTTTGGAAATACAAGTTTCTCATAAACTTTGTATAAACCCAAAATCTTTGATCATCTCATCAAAGCGCACATTCCAACTCCGAGATGCTTACTCCAGTCCTTAGAAAGGATCGCTGGAGCTAGCATACCTTTTAGCATCCTTAGGATCGACAAAACTTTTCTGATTGTATCACATACAACCTTTCCTTACGTAAACTAATAAGGAAACTCGTTTTGACATCCATCTGCCAGATTTCATAAATGCAGCTTATGCTAACATGATTCCGACGGACTTAAGCATCGCTACGGATGAGAAAATCTCATCGTAGTCAACTCCTTGAACTTGTGAAAAACTCTTCGCCACAAGTCGAGCTTCATAGAAGGTGACATTACCGTCCATGTCCGTCTTCTTCTTAAAGATGCATTTATTTCAATAGCTTGCCGATCATCGGGCAAGTCCACCAAAGTCCATGCTTTGTTATGATACATGGATCCTATCTCGGATTTCATGGCTTCTAACCATTTGTCGGAATTTGGGCCCACCATCGCTTCTCCATAGCTCGTAGGTTCATTGTTGTCTAGCAACATGACCTTGAAGACAGGATCACCGTACCACTCTGAAGCAGTACGCGTCCTTGTCGTCCTACGAGGTTCGATAGTGACTTGATCCGGAACTTCATGATTACTATCATAAGCTTCTACTTCAATTGGTGTAGGTGCCACGGGAACAACTTCCTGTGCCCTGCTACACACTAGTTGAAGTGACGGTTCAATAACCTCATCAAGTCTCCACCATCCTCCCACTCAGCTTTTCGAGACGAACTTTTCCTCGAGAAAGGACCCGATTCAAGAAACTATCCCTATTGCTTTCGGATCTGAATTAGGAGGTATACCCAACTGTTTTTGGGTGTCCTATGAAGATGCATTTTATCCGCTTTGGGTTCGAGCTTATCAACCTGAAACTTTTCCACATAAGCGTCGCAGCCCCAAACTTTCAAGAAATGACAACTTATGTTTCTCCAAACGGTGTCGTCTCAACGGAATTACGTGGTGCCCCATTAAAGTGAGTGCGGTTGTCTCTAATGCCTAACCCATGAACGATAGTGGTAATTCGATAAGAGACATCATGGTACGCACCATATCCAATAGAGTGCAACTATGATGTTCGGACACACCATCACACTACGGTGTTCGCGGTATTAATTGTGAAACAATTTGCACAATGTCTTAATTGTGTGCCAAAACTCGTAACTCAGATATTCATCTCTATGATCATATCATAGACATTCAATCCTCTTGTCACGATGATCTTCAACTTCACTCTGAAATTACTTGAACCATTCAATAATTCAGACTTGTGTTTCATCAAGTAAATACACTCAAGATCTACTCAAATCATCCGTGAAGTAAGAACATAACGATATTCATCGCATGCCTCGGCACTCATTGGACTGCACACATCAAAATGTGTTACTTCCAAGAAGTTGCTATCTTGTTCCATCTTATCAAACCGAGGCTTTTCACCATCTTGTCCATGTGGTATGTTTTGCATATCTCAAGTGATTCAAAATCAAGTGAGTCTAAACGATCCATCTGCATGGAGTTTCTTCATGCGTATACACCAATAGACATGGTTTGCATGTCTCAAACTTTTCAAAAGGAGTGAGTCCAAAGATCCATCAACATGGAGCTTCTTCATGCGTTTTACACCAATATGACTTACATTGCAGTGCCACAAGTAAGTGGTACTATCATTACTATTTTATACTTTTGGCATGAAAATGTGTATCACTACGATCGAGATTCAATAAACCATTTATTTAGGTGCAAGACCATCAAGGTATTATTCAAATAAATAGAGTAACCATTATTCTCCTTAAATGAATAATCAGATTGCGATAGACATAATCCAATCATGTCTATGCTCAACGCAAACACCAAATGATAATTATTCTGGTTTAATACTAATCTTGATGGTAGAGGGAGCGTATGCGATGTTTGATCATATCAACCTTGGAAACAATTCCAACACATATCGTCAGCTCACCTTTAGCTAGTCTCCTTTTATTCCGTAGCTTTTATTTCGAGTTACTAACATTTAGCAACCGAACCGGTATCTAATACCCTGGTGCTACAAGGAGTACTAGTAAAGTACACATTAACATAATGTATATCAAATATACTTCTATTGACCTTGCCAGCCTTCTCATCTACCAAGTATCTAGGGTGGTTCCGCTCCAGTGGCTGTTCCCCTTATTACAGAAGCACTTAGTCTCGGGTTTGGGTTCAACCTTGGGTTTCTTCACTGGAGTAGCAACTAATTTGCCGTTTCATGAAGTGCCCCTTCATGCCCTTGCCCTTCTTGAAACTAGTGGTTTCATCAACCATCAACAATTGATGCTCCTTCTAGATTTCTACTTTCATGTGTCAAACATCATGAATACCTCAAGGATCATCATATCTATCCCTGATATGTTATAGTTCATCACGAGGCTCTAGTAGCTTGGTGGCAATGACTTTGGAGAAACATCACTATCTCATCTGGAAGATCAACTCCCACTCGATTCAAGTGATTGTTGTACTCAGACAATCTGAGCACAAGCTCAATGATTGAGCTTTTCTCCCTTAGTTTGCAGGCTAAGAAATCGTCGGAGGTCTTATACCTCTTGACGTGGGCACGAGCTTGAAATCCCAATTTCAGCCCTCGAAACATCTCATATGTTCTGCGACGTTTTGAAAACGTCTTTGGTGCCTCAACTCTAAACCGTTTAACTGAACTATCATGTAGTTATCAAAAACGTGTATGTCCGATGCTCGCAACATCCACAGCATCGACGTTTGGGGTTCAGACACCGAGCGGTGCATTAAGGACATAAGCTTTCTATTGTCCGCATAATCGCTACTTTCAACTTTCAACTATATTTTCTCTAGGAACATATCTAAACAGAGGAACTAAAGCGCGAGCTTACGACATAATTTGCAAAAGGTCTTTTGACTATGTTCAAGATAATTAAGTTCATCTTATGAACTCCCACTCAGATAGACATCCCTCTGGTCATCTAAGTGATTACATGATCCGAGTCAACTAAGCCGTGTCCGATCATCACGTGAGACGGACTAGTCATCATCGGTGAACATCTTCATGTTGATCGTATCTACTATACGACTCATGCTCGACCTTTCGATCTCTGTGTTCCCGAGGCCATGTCTGTACATGCTAGGCTCGTCAAGTTAACCCCAAGTGTTTTTGCTGTGTAAATCTGTCTTACACCCGTTGTATGTGAACGTAAGAATCCATCACACCCGATCATCACGTGGTGCTTAGAAGCGACGAACTGTAGCAACGGTGCAGTCGGGAGAACACTTCTTGAAATTTGTGTAAGGGATCATCTTATTTACTACCGTCGTTCTAAGTAAACAAGATGCATAAACATAATAAACATCACATGCAATTATATAGTAGTGACATGATATGGCCAATATCATATTGCTCCTTTTGATCTCCATCTTCGGGCTCCATGATCATCATTGTCACCGGCATGACACCATGATCTCCATCATCATGATCTCCATCATCGTGTTTCCATGAAGTTGTCTCGCCAACTTATTACTTCTACTACTATGGCTACCGTTAGCAATAAAGTAAAAGTAATTACATGGCGTTGTTCAATGACACGCAGGTCATACAATAAATAAAGACAACTCCTATGGCTCCTGCCGGTTGTCATACTCATCGACTTGCAAGTCGTGAATCCTATTACAAGAACATGATCAATCTCATACATCACATATCATTCATCACATTCTTCTTGGCCATATCACATCACATAGCATACCCTGCAAAAACAAGTTAGACGTCCTCTAATTGTTGTTTGCATGTTTTACGTGGCTGCTTTGGGTTTCTAGCAAGAACGCTTTCTTACCTACGCAAAACCACAACGTGATATGCCAATTGCTATTTACCCTTCATAAGGACCCTTTTCATCGAATCCGTTCGACTAAAGTGGGAGAGACTGGCACCCGCTAGCCACCTTATGCACCAAGTGCATGTCGATCGGTGGAACCTGTCTCACGTGAAGAGTACGTGTAAGGTCGGTCCGGGCCGCTTCATCCCACAATACCGTCGAAACAAGATTGGACTAGTAACGGTAAGCATATTGAACAAAATCAACGCCCACAACTACTTTGTGTTCTACTCGTTCAAAGAATCTACGCTATAGACCTAGCTCTGATACCACTGTTGGGGAACGTAGCAGAAATTCAAAATTTTCCTACGTGTCACCAAGATCTATCTATGGAGGTTCTAGCAACAAGAGAAGGAGAGTGCATCTACATACCCTTGTAGATCGCTAAGCGGAAGCGTTCAAGAGAACGGGGTTGAAGGAGTCGTACTCGTCATGATCCATTCAAGTGATCACAACGGTTAGCAACTTTGTCCTTTCATCTCTCCTTGCTAGCTTAGCTCTTGCAATGCTTTATATAGTGATTAATTTGTTGGTTTTAGTAATTTGGGAGGAATTATATGTGGTAGTTTATTTGATTTATATGCAATTTGAGCTCAAAATAACTCTTAGTTTGCATATGTGGCTGTGGTTTACTTAGTGCCTTCCCGTCTCAGTCGTAACCACCGTCGATCATCCACACCGACCCGTCGCCGGCACACCTTTGTGGTGAGCCTCTAGTTCTTATCTTTTTTATATAAAAAATCATATTTGTGTGATTTAGATATATAGTTACTTGTATAATTATCTTACCCGTACGTTGTTTGTTATACATAGTGCCATGGTTTTGATATCCGTCCGCGTCCGCCCTCATCCATTTTATCATTTGGATGTGGTATATTCTCTTTCAAAACTATTTTTTGCATTTCGTGTTTATGACAAATTATGCCCATCAAGTTGACATAGATATTTTTATCTAGGAGGTATGTGAACCGGAAATTCCAACCGACCCTATTGTCGAGAGGTTAAATTTTGTTGAAAGAGAAAACGAGTATTTGAAAGAAAAATTGAAAAGAATTGAGGGGGGGAAGATGGAATTGGAGGTGCATGTTGCTGATGTCGTCGATGATCACAAGATCAAGATGGAGAAAATGCGCTTGAAGATTAGAAAGATTAGAAAATATGCCATTAATAGTGAGGCTTGGTATCATTAAGTTGTTGGATCAATTATGACCTTAGTTGCGATCTTGAGTCGCATTTGTTGTTGCATTTAAATGCTTTAGCTAGAGAGTTATTTGTATGTAGAATTTAAGTGTTGTATGAACTTGTATTAATTTGGTCTTTTCGGTGTTGTGTAATGAAGATGAGCCGACAATGGATGTTTGATGACCAATGTTCTCCCAAGTTCATTAATGGCATGCATAATTTTTTGATTGCGGCAGAGGCAAACAAGTGGGCAGATGGTTTTATGCCTTATCCATGTGCTGGCTCTAAGAATGATCGGAATTGCTCTAAGTTAAAAACCGTTCACATCCACCTGTTTGAGTCCGGTTTCATGCCCCACTATAATGTTTGGACCAAACACGGAGAAAGAGCGTTTATGATGGAAGACAATGAAGAAGAACAGGAAGACGACAGCTATCCTGGCCATGGGTTCCCTGAATAAGATGGTACAACAATGGGGGAAGAAGCTGAGCCGGCAATGCGGGAAGAAGCTGAAGAAGAGGCATTAGATGATCCCGCTGATGATCTAGGTCGGGCCATTGCCGATGCAAAGAGAAACTGCACAAGTGAAAAGGAGAAGAAGAAGTTACAGCGCATGTTAGAGGATCACAAGAAATTGTTGTACCTGAATTGCGAAGCTGACAAGAGAAAGCTGGGCACCACACTGGAATTGCTACAATGGAAGGCAGAGAATAGTGTATCTGACAAGGGATTTGGAAAGTTGTTGGTAATGATAAATAATATGCTTCCAAAGGACAACGAATTGCCCGAGAGTACGACTGTTAAAGAAGGTTGTTCCGCCTCTAGGGTTAGAGGTGCAGAAGATACATGCATGCCCTAATGAGTGCATCCTCTACCATGATGAGTACGAGGATTTGAACGCATGCCCGGTATGCGGTGCATTGCGCTATAAGATCAGCCGTGATGACCCTGGTGATGTTGAGGGCGAGCGCCCCAGGAAAAAGATTCCTTCCATGGTGATGTGTGATACGTCTCCAACGTATATATAATTTTTGATTGTTCCATGCTATTATATTACCCCTTTTGGATGTTTATGGGCTTTATTTTACACATTTATATCATTTTTGGGACTACCCTACTAACCGGAGGCCTAGCCTGCATTACTGTTTTTTTGCCCATTTCAGTATTTCGAAGAAAAGGAATATCAAACGGAGTCCAAACAGAATGAAAACTTCGGGAGCGTGATTTTTGGAACGAACGTGATCCAGAGAACTTGGAGTGCAAGTCAAGAAGCTTGTGACGCCGCCAGAGATGTGAGGGCGCCCACCCCATCCGGCACGCCCTATCCCCGGGCCCCACAGTGACCACCGACGTACTTCTTCCTCCTATATATACCTACTTACCCCGAAAACATACAGGGAGCAGACGAAAAACAATTTCCACCATCGTACCCTTCTGTATCCTCGAGATCCCATCTTGGAGCCTTCGCCGGCATTCCGCCGGAGGGGGAATCGACCACAGAGGGCTTCTACATTGACACCATAGCCCCTTCGATGAGTTGTGAATAGCTTACCACAGACCTTCGGGTCCATAGTTATTAGCTAGATGGCTTCTTCTCTCTTTTTGGATCTCAATACAATGTTCTCCCCCTCTCTTGTGGAGATCTATTCGATGTAAACTCTTTTTGCGCTGTGTTTGTCGAGATCCGATGAATCGTGGGTTTATGGTCAAGCTTTTTATGAGAAATATTAGAATCTCCGCTGAATTCTTTTATGTATGATTGAGTTATCTTTGCAAGTCTCTTCGAATTATCAGTTTGGTTTGGCCTACTAGATTGATCTTTCTTGCCATGGGAGAAGTGCTTAGCTTTGGGTTCAATCTTGCGGTGTCCTTTCCCAAAGGATGTACAGAGGCAGCAAGGCATGTATTGTATTGTTGCCATCGAGGATAAAAAGATGCGGTTTATATCATATTGCTTGAGTTTATCCCTCTACATCATGTCATCTTTCTTAATGCGTTACTCTGTTCTTTATGAACTTAATACTCTAGATGCAAGCAGGAGTCAGTCGATGTGTGGAGTAATAGTAGTAGATGCAGGCAGGAGTCGGTCTACTTGTTGCGGACGTGATGCCTATATACATGATCATGCCTAGATAATCTCATAATTATTCGCTTTTCTATCAATTGCTCGACAGTAAATTGTTCACCCACCGTAATACTTATGCTATCTTGAGAGAAGCCACTAGTGAAACCTATGGCCCCGGGGTCTTTCTTTTATCTTATAAGCTTTCAAACTACTTTTATTTGCATCTTTACTTTTTGCATGTATATTATAAAATACCAAAAATATAGTTATCGTATCATACTACCTCTATCAGATCTCACTTTCGCAAGTGGTCGTGAAGGGATTGACAACCCCTTTATTGTGTTGGTTGCGAGTTCTTTGTTTGTTTGTGTAGGTGCGTGGGGCTTTTGAGGAGCCTCCTACTGGATTGATACCTTGGTTCTAAAAAACGGAGGGAAATACTTATGCTACTATTGCTGCATTACGCTTTCCTCTTCAAGGAAAACCAACGCAAGCTCAAGACATAGCAAGAAGGATTTCTGGCGCCGTTCCCGGGGAGGTCTTCGCTCCAGTCAAGACGTACCAAGTACTCATCTCCCTCACATTTACATTATTTGCCATTTGCCTCTCGTTTTCCTCTCCCCCACTTCACCCTTGCCGTTTTATTCGCCCTCTCTTTCCCAATCTTCCTCTCTCTCTCGCTTGCTTTCTTCCTCCTTGCTTTTGTTTGCCGTTATGTCTTAAATTGGGGAGATTATCGTCGATATGGACAATAATGATAACATGGAAAATTCTGAGGCTCTGGCTGAAGAACCCCCTATCTTGCATACTAAAAAGTTTCGAATCGGTAGTGGTAACATCATTGGAAAAGGTGTTATTCAAGATTTCTTTACTTGTGCCGGTGCTTTACCTTCCATGGGTGGTTCTATTCTTCATAGAACTAGTAGTCTTGTGGATGCTATCGCTATGCTTGTAGTTGAACTTGAAAGACAATTTATGCATATGCTTCCTTGCATACAAAGAATTTTCCTAGAATTTTCCAATATTGAGCAATCTTCTGTTAAGTGCGCTGTTACTATGTTTTTGGCTCATGAGTTTAGATTTATTATAAGAGAGGCCAAAGAAATCTTTGCACACTATAGGGTGGACGCCGGTCGTCCTCCCATAGAGGCGATCCTCTTTGATCAAGAGGAAATTAGGCGTTTTCAATCTTCGGACTATGTTGCTTTCAATGAATACCTTAGAAAAAAGGTTCCTACCAATGTCTTGGTTGATAGAATTTCCGAATTTAATAATGATTTTGCTCTTCGAAATAATGAGCTAGGATACTCTCTTGATTATAGGCTCACGAGATTTTGCCAAAAGAATGCTTTTAGTCATGAATTAGTTGTGCATTATGAAGGGCCAAAGGAGGAACCCGTTCCTCCTGAGAATGATCTTGGGGACTTTTGTCCCGCTAAATTTAACCCTTTTGATTACTTCTGCTTGCCTCAAAGAAAACTTACTGCCAAACGTAGAGAATATGAGATGATTTTTCAAGATCTATCTTATTATTATGGCACTACTTAGATCTATCTTCGCTTTTATGCCTAGCTAGGGGCGTTAAACGATAGCGCTAGTTGGGAGGCAACCCAATTTTATTTGTGCTTTTTGTTTTTGTTCCTGTTTAGTAATAACTTTTGTATCTACCTTCTGTTTAGATGTGTTTTTATCTTTTAGTTAGTGTTTGTGCCAAGTAGAACCTATAGGATAACCTATTTTGATAGTTGATTTGATTCTGCTGAAAAACAGAAACTTTGCGCTCCCGAATTTAGTTTTGTTATATCACATAAACGTGCTTTTTCGTTGATTCTTTTTGCTACTGATCTATAGACAAATTTTCCAGGACTTCCTATTTTTTAGGATTTTTAGAGTTCCAGAAGTTTGCGTTAGTTACAGATTTCTACAGACTGTCCTGTTTTTGACAGATTCTGTTTTTCGTGTGTTGTTTGCTTATTTTGATGCATCTATGGCTACTAAAGTAGTTTCTAAACCATATAGAATTTGGAATACAGTAGGTTTAACACCAAAATAAATAAATAATGAGTTCGTTACAGTACCTTATGTGGTAGTTTTGTTTTCTTTCACTAACGGAGCTTATAAGATTTCCTGTTGAGTTTTGTGTTGTGAAGTTTTCAAGTTTTGGGTAAAGCTTTGATGGACTATGGAATAAGGAGTGGCAAGAGCCTAAGCTTGGGGATGCCCAAGGCACCCCAAGATATTCAAGAATAGCCAAAAGCCTAAGCTTTGGGATGCCACGGGAAGGCATCCCTCTTTCGCCTTCGTTCATTGGTAACTTTACTTGGAGCTATATTTTTATTCGCCACATGATATGTGTTTTGCTTGGAGCGTCATGTATTATATTAGTCTTTGATTTTTAGTTCACCACAATCATCCTTGCTGTACACACCTTTTGGGAGAAGCCCACTTGATTAGAATTTGCTAGAATACTCTATGTGCTTCACTTATATCTTCTGAGCATGATAGTTTTTTGCTCTAGTGCTTCACTTATATCTTTTAGAGCACGGCGGTGGGTTAATTTTGAAGAAATTTCTAGTCTCTCATGCTTCACTTATGTTATTTTGTGTGTCTTTTAGAACAGCATGGTATTTTCTATGGTTACAAATTTGCTCCTAGAATGATGAGCATCCACGTTGGGTATAATAAAAACTATCATAGAAAGTGCATAAAACACTGGGATCAATTTGATGCTTGATAATTGTTTTGAGATATAGATGTAGTAATGTTAGAGTCATGCTAGTGGGTAATTATGAAATTGAGAAATACTTGTGTTGAAGTTGGCAAGTCCCGTAGCATGCACATATGGTAAAAGTTGTGTGAAATATTTGTTGCATGAGGTGCTCTTTTGGTTGTCTTCCTTATGAGTGGAGGTCGGGATCGTGGGATGATTAACTCCTACTAACCCTTCCCCTAGGAGCATGCGTAGTAGTACTTTGCTTCGAGGGCAAGTAGACTTGCAATAAGTATATGAGTTCTTTATGACTAATGTGAGTCCATGGATATACGCACACTCATCCTTCCACTTTCTAGCGTCTATTATACCGCGCAACTTTCGCCGGTATCATGCACCCATTATTTGCCTTCCTCAAAACAGCCACCATACCTACCTATTATGGCATTTCCATAGCCATTCTGAGATATATTGCCATGAAACTTTCCACTGTTCCGTTTATTATGACACACTTCATCATTGTCATATTGCTCTTTGCATGATCATGTAGTTGACATCGTATTTGTGGCAAGGCCACCTTCGTAATTTTCATACATGTCGCTCTTGATTCATTGCATATCCTGGTACACCGCCGGAGGCATTCATATAGAGTCATATCTTGTTCTAGCTTTGAGTTGTAATTCTTAGGTTGTATATCAATAAAAGTGTGATGATCTTCATTATTAGAGCATTGTCTCAGTGAAGAAATGATGATGAAGACTATGATTCCCCCACAAGTCGGGATGAGACTTCAGACTTTCCAGAAAGAAAAAAAAAGGAAAGGCCAAAAATAAAAAAATGAAGAAAGAAAGAAAAATGAGAGAAAAAGAGAGAAGGGACAATGCTACTATCTCTTTTTCCACACTTGTGCTTCAAAGTAGCACCATGATCTTCATGATAGAGAGTCTCCTATGTTGTCACTTTCATATACTAAGTGGGAATTTTTTATTATAGAACTTGGCTTGTATATTCCAATGATGGGCTTCCTCAAAATGCCCTAGGTCTTCGTGAGCAAGCGAGTTGGATGCACACCCACTTAGTTTCTTTTGTTGAGCTTTCATATATTGATAGCTCTAGTGCATCCGTTGCATGGCAATCCCTACTCACTCACATTGATATCTATTGATGGGCATCTTCATATCCCGTTGATACACCTAGTTGATGTGAGACTATCTTCTCCCTCTTTTTGTCCTCACAACCACCACCTTATACCACAATAGTGCAATGTCCATGGCTTGCGCTCATGTAATGCGTAAGAGTTGAAAAAGCTGAAGCGCGTAAAAAAGTATGAACCAATTGCTTAGCTGAAATCGGGGTTGTGCATGATGGGAGTATTTTGTGTAATGAAAATGAAGCATGGCCTAACTATATGATTTTGTAGAGATAAGCTTCCTTTGGCTATGCTATTTTGATAGGACATGATTATTTGTTAGTATGCTTCGAAGCATTATTATTTTTATGTTTTATAAGCTTTTATCTTGAATCATTTGGATCTGAACAATCATGCCACAATAAAGAAAATTACATTGAGAATTATGCTAGGTAGCATTCCACATCAATAATTCTGTTTTTATCATTTACCTACTCGAGGACGAGCAGGAATTAAGCTTGGCGATGCTTGATACGTCTCCAACGTATCCATAATTTTTTATTGTTCCTTGCTATTATATTACCCCTTTTGGATGTTTATGGGCTTTATTTTACACATTTATATCATTTTTGGGACTAACCTACTAACCGGAGGCCCAGCCCGTATTGCTGTTTTTTGCCTATTTCAGTATTTCGAAGAAAAGGAATATCAAACGGAGTCCAAACGGAATGAAACCTTCGGGAGCGTGATTTTTGGAACGAACGTGATCCGGAGAACTTGGAGTGCAAGTCAAGAAGCTTGCGAGGCGGCCAGGAGACAGGAGGGTGCACCCACCCCCTCTAGGCGCGCCCCCTATCTCCTGGGCCCCACAGGCGGCCACCGACGTACTTCTTCCTCCTATATATACCTACGTACCCCGAAAACATACAGGGAGCCAACGAAAAACAATTTCCATCGCCGTAATCTTCTGTACTCGCGAGATCCCATTTTGGAGCCTTCGTCGGCGCTCCGCCGGGGGGGAATCGACCACCGAGGGCTCTTACATCAACACCATAGCCCCTCCGATGAGTTGTGAGTAGCTTATCACAGACCTTCGGGTCCATAGTTATTAGATAGATGGCTTCTTCTCTCTTTTTGGATCTCAATACAATGTTCGCCCCCTCTCTTGTGGAGATCTATTCGATGTAAACTCTTTTTGCGGTGTGTTTGTCGAGATCCGATGAATTGTGGGTTTATGATCAAGTTTATCTATGAGAAATATTTGAATCTCCTCTGAATTCTTTTATGTATGATTGAGTTATCTTTGCAAGTCTCTTCGAATTATCAGTTTGGTTTGGCCTACTAGATTGATCTTTCTTGCCATGGGAGAAGTGTTTAGCTTTGGGTTCAATCTTGCAGTGTCCTTTCCCTGTGACAGCAGGGGCTGCAAGACACGTATTGTATTGTTGCCATCGAGGATAAAAAGATGGGGTTTATATCATATTACTTGAGTTTATCCATCTACATCATGTCATCTTTCTTAATGCGTTACTCTGTTCTTTATGAACTTAATACTCTAGATGCAGACAGGAGTCGGTCGATGTGTGGAGTAATAGTAGTAGATGCAGGCAGGAGTCGGTCTACTTGTTGCGGACGTGATGCCTATATACATGATCATGCCTAGATAATCTCATAATTATTCGCTTTTCTATCAATTTCTCGACAGTAATTTGTTCACCCACCATAATACTTATGCTATCTTGAGAGAAGACACTAGTGAAACCTATGGCCCCCGGGTCTATCTTTTATCTTATAAGCTTTCAAACTACTTTTATTTGCATCTTTACTTTTTCCATCTATATTATTAAATACCAAAAATATATTTATCTTATCATACTATCTATATCAGATCTCACTTTCGCAAGTGGCCGTGAAGGGATTGACAACCACTTTATTGCGTTGGTTGCGAGTTCTTTGTTTGTTTGTGTAGGTGCGTGGGACTTTTGAGGAGCCTCCTACTGGATTGATACCTTGGTTCTCAAAAACTGAGGGAAATATTTACGCTACTATTGCTGCATCACCCTTCCCTCTTCAACGAAAATCAACGCAAGCTCAAGACGTAGCAATGTGGTATGATCCTATAATACCACGGTTGAAACGTTTGTTCCAAAACAAAGAGCATGCCAAGGCGATGCAACGGCACAGAGAAGACCGTAAGAAAGACGGAAAGTTGAGAGTACCCGCTGACGAGTCGAAGTGGAGAAAAATCAAGAGAAAGTATAAGGAGGAGTTTGCAGGTGATGCAAGGAACGTATGGTTTGGTCTAAGCGCAGATGGCATTAATCCTTTTGGGGAGCAGAGCAGCAACCATAGCACCTGGCCTGTGACTCTATGTTTGTATAACCTTCCTCCTTGGTGTGCATGAAGCGGAATTTCATTATGATGCCAATGCTCATCCAAGGCCCTAAGCAACCTATCAACGACAATTATGTGTACCTAAGGCCATTAGTTGAAGAACTCTTACAGCTGTGGAATGGAAAATGTGTACGTGCGTGGGATGAGCACAAACAGGAAGAATTTGACCTAAAGGCGTTGCTATTCGTGACCATCAATGATTGTCCTGCTCTCTATAACCTTTCAGGAGAGACAAACAAGGGATACCGCGCATGCACGCACTGTTTGGATGATACCAACAGTATGTATTTGGATAACTGTAGGAAGAATGTGTACCTGGGACATCGCGATTTCATCCGAGCAGGCATCCCGTAAGAAAGAAAGGCAAGCATTTCAAAGGTGAGGCGGATCACCGGACGAAGCCTTGCCACTGTACTGGTGCTTATGTACATGATATGGTCAAGGATTTGAAGGTAATCTTTGGAAAGGGTCCTGGTAGACAACCTGTTCCGAATGACCCTGACGGACGCGCACCCATGTGGAAGAAGAAATCTATATTTTGGGACCTGCCCTATTGGAAAGACCTAGAGGTCCGCTCCGCAATCGACGTGATGCACGAGACGAATAATCGTTGCATGACCCTGCTTGGCTTCTTGGGCGTGTATGGGAAGACAAAAGATACACCGGAGGCACGGGAGGACCAGCAACGTATGCATGGAAAATACGGCATACATCAGGGTCATGCCAGCTATGCTCTTACCAAAGAAGAGAAGGAAATCTTCTTTGAATGCCTGCTCAGTATGACGGTGCCGTCTGGCTTCTCGTCGAATATAAAGGGAATAATAAATATGACAGAGAAACATTTTCAGAACCTAAAGTCTTATGACTGCCACGTGATTATGACGCAACTGCTTCTGGTTGCATTGAGGGGGCTTCTACCGGATAACATTTGATTAGCCATTGTGAAGCTATGTGCATTCTTCAATGCAATCTCTCAGAAGGTAATCGATCTAGAAATCATACCAAGGTTAGAGAATGATTTGGTGCAATGTCTTGTCAGTTTCGAGTTGGTGTTCCCACCATCCTTCTTCAATATCATGACGCACATCCTAGTTCACCTATGCGAAGAGACTAACGTTTTTTGGGTCCTGTATTTCTACACAATATGTTCCCCTTTGAGAGGTTCATGGGAGTCTTAAAGAAATATGTTCATAACCGTGCTAGGCCAGAAGGAAGCATCCCGAAGGACCATGAAAATGATGAGGTCATTGAGTTTTGTATTGACTTTATTCCTGACCTTAAGCCAATTGGTGTTCCTGTATCGCGGCATAAGGGCAGACTGGATGGAAAAGGCACGCTAGGAGCGGATCAAATAATATGTTTGGACGGGCATTCTCTCACTCAAGCACACTACACAGTTCTACATAATTCCGTCTTGGTGGCTCCATATATGGAGGAACACAAGAATTTTCTACGCTCCAAACACCAGGAGCAGTCTGACGACTGGATTACACATGAACAAACGGGGACTTCCGCCGGTTGGTTGCAGACACATGCCATGCATGACGCCGGTATTGAAGATGACCTACTTGCTGTCCCAGTTACCATATTCAAATATAATGACTTTCAAGGGGTACGAGATAAATGAGAATACATTTTACACGATCGCCCAAGATAAGAAGAGCACCAACCAAAACAATGGTGTCCGCTTTGATGCAGCAGCGAAGACGGGAAAGGAAACATATGATGGTTACATACAGGACATATGGGAACTTGACTATGGATGTGGTTTGAAGGTCCCTTTGTTAAGGTGCAAATGGGTCAATATGACACGAGTGGCTGGATAACGGAAGACCCGCAATACGGAATTAAAACAGCGGATCTTAACAATCTTGCGTATGCAGACGAACCATTCGTCCTAGCCAATGATGTGGCGCAGGTTTTTTATGTGAAGGACATGTCTACCAAACCGAGAAAACGAAAAGATAAGGAAGCGAATGCATCATACGATGATCCAAAGCGCCACATAGTTCTTTCAGGGAAAAGAAACATCGCGGATATTGCTCCATTCATAGTGAATAATGACCCGAGCATCCCGTTAAATGATGAAGATTGTCCATGGTTACGGCGCAAAAGGACACACGCGAAGAAAAAGTTTCACACCCAAAGATACCACTCTGGGACGTGATCGGCTTCACTGTCATCACTTTTTTCTCTAATGAGTTTCCGTACTTATATATCTGGAAAGTCCCACTTCGAACAAACCGGAGGGAATCTTTGTAATTAATAGTTAGGGTACTTATGTGTTTTGGCATTTGAAACGCGAAGAAATTTTATGTGCAAACAAATTCTTTCATGGATTTACTAATTTTTTCAGCTAAATGATCCCGAAATTGAAAAACACTTCAAATGAACTCTGAAAAAGTTGAAAGTTAGCATGGTATCATCATTTCACCCATATAGCATGTGCAAAAAAGTTGAGACGGTTACGGCAAAAAATGGATGCACTTCGTGTATGTCGTGGTGGGCGCACGACTGATGCCATTGGATGGCTAAAGAGAGGAGGAGGCTCGAGGGCACTGGTGGGCTCCAGAGGCGGGTTGGCATGAGCGAGCGCGGGACGCAAGAGATACCCAGGTTCGGGGCTCTCCGGAGAGATAACACCCCTACTCCTGCAGAGTGTGGTTGATATGCAACTAGTCATAAACCCGTGCATCTGCACGGCCTGGTTACTATAGGGACACATAAGTATTATCAGTGTATTAACATGTATAATATTGGAGTATAAATTTGAAATATCACACACTGAACAAATACTAAGTTATACATATCGATAAGAAAATTAATGATATTCCTTCAACTGATGTTTATTAACAGGTTTATGTTCATATATGGTTTTCAATGCACGACAACATATGCATATTTTCCTACTTGCCTTGCAATTAGGTGATTTCACATATAAAACTAATGACCTTGTTAGCGGTGATATTTGTGATGCGCTGGGGATATTTCAGTATGTGGGATGGGATTTTATTTTTCCGATATTAATAGGCATATTTTCCTCAACGCGAGGCTTAAGGACTCCTTATTTGTACGTTTCTATTTTCTTAAATCAAGCTGACGGTACATAGTTTATGTTTTCATGCGAATTGGGATGTGTAATCCTTTTTTATATGGAAATTCAGAATGTATCCATCTAGAATGAAATCAACGATATAGTATCTCATAAAACTAGGGGAATTTTTTTAGCCCTAAACATTTAGAATTTAAATGGATCTGGTTGTGAAGTGTCACTATTTGAAATATTGGACGTTCTGCTTTTCCAACCAAAAACATTGATATTCCAACCCCTACAGAAAAGCACTGATATTTTTTTAATTATTTTTCATATCTGGATTAAGTTCATATATAAATAATAAAAAATATTTTTTACATGCCACAATTTATGCATATTTCCTTCTTATTTAAAAATTAGCTGATTTCACATATTAAATCAATGACCTTTCTATTGATAATATCTGGGAGGCACATGGAGAGATTTATTTATGTTTGTGTTTGATTTATTTTATTTTGATTGGATCCTTTTTTTGTATGTGGGTATTGAAATTTCTTTTTCAATTATTAGGCATAATCTTTTTTGTAATTTCTAGACTCTTTATTTGTACGTGTCCTTTTTTCGTTCTTTCAGAGTACATGCACGTGGTGTTTGTTTTGGTGGGAATTAGGATATGCGCACACTTGTAGCGTGAGCAGAATATTTTTTATTTTGCACATATCTTTTTTTTTCTTTTTTCAGAAAGGGGAAGGCACGTGCTTTCTTTAAGTTGGACCATAGCTCTCTTTTATAGCATGAGGACTCCTGTTTTCCCACGTGACATCACCCATTTATAATTAGAATGGTCTCATTTGGGTAAGTGTGGGTTCAAATGATTTTTTTATCGTGGTGGCTCTATTTGATAGCGTGAGGACCCCTTTTTTCCACATGATGTCTTATTTTATAATAGGAAGTGTCGCTTATCTTTGTACGTGTGTGTTTTTATAAGGAAAAAGTTTTCTAATAGATCTTGGCCATAACATTTTTAATCTAATGGCTAAATTAATTTTGATGATGTGGATTAACGTGGAAACTCGTATGGTGCCTCCAGGGGAAGGCACGTGCTTTCTTTAAGTTGGACCATAGCTCTCTTTTATAGCATGAGGACTCCTTTTTTCCCACGTGACATCACCCATTTATAATTAGAATGGTCTCATTTGGGTAAGTGTGGGTTCAAATGATTTTTTTTATCGTGGTGGCTCTATTTGATAGCGTGAGGACCCCTTTTTTCCACGTGATGTCTTATTTTATAATAGGAAATGTCTCTTATCTTTGTACGTGTGTGTTTTTATAAGGAAAAACTTTTCTAATAGATCTTGGCCATCAAATTTTCAATCTAATGGCTAAATTAATCTTGATGATGTGGATTAACGTGGAAACTCGTATGGTGCCTCCAATTAGTAAATATATACTAGTCGTCAACCCGTGCATTCGCACTGGCTAGCCTACAAAAGTCAGTGCTAATTATTACTTTATGTCCCTAATCAATTTAAATTCATCAGGTGGCCTTCTTGAACCACTGTTTGTTATTTCACACTTCTTTGGTAAATTATGCTAACAATGGTACACAAATATAATTTGTTGGCAATGTTACAAATTCTACAAACGAATTAGCATCCAAAAATTGAATATAAAAATGTCATACTTGTTAAATTATACACCATATTATTCAGTCTCCAACACCAAGCAATTTACCTTTCTAGATTGTTTTCAATTACCAAATATTTTTTGCTGATCCAACACTATTGAAGTGTCGGTACATATCACTTCTCTCTAGTTTGTAGTGTTTGTGTAATAAACTGTGTGATAACATCATCAACAGTTTGTTTTATCTAATCTTGTCCGGCCATATATCTTGGCAGTATATGGCAACAGTAAATTAAAGTCATGAGCAACTATAGGTTATACCCACCAGTTGTGTTGGGACACCCGATTCATAACCCAATGTCTAAAATCTTGTATATTACATGACTTGCATGTGTTCCGTCGACCTGTCTTACATAAGTAGCTAAATACAAAAATATCTTATTATAACTGAAGCTTGGTTAATATATTACTAAAGTTGTAAATCATGTTGACAATTACCATGTGCAGATTTTCACCATTTGAATAACCATTGATGCTTATCTGAAACTTTGCTCGTGAGAAAAATATTTAGTATTCTTTCACTATTTCTCCAAGAATGAAAGTAATTGCCTACAAAATCCGAGTATTTGCAATCATGGTTGTCATCATTCTTGGATCTAGGGCATAAACTTCTCGTGCTTTTTACAACACCATATCATGGTGTCCGGTATTCTCGCGACAGCCATGCGATAATCAGAGAATATATAATTCTTGGCAAGTCGTGTTCATAGATACCTTGTATAGGTTTCCCCCATGTTTTTTTTCTTCTGAAAACCAGGTGCCACGGTATCCTTCAACAATCATGATGAAGACTATATATGTGTCCACTATTAAAACTTCTAATAGTTGACTGATGATGAGAAACGGTTGTTCATGTTCTTCAATAAGAAAATAATGGCACTTTAATAACAAACAAAATAACACACAACTTCAACTGTTCTATTCTATTGGTATCTAGTATCCATGCGGTTAAAAAATCCAGGACAAAGAATAGTCAACATGAAACATTCCCCAGATCAAACCTATTCGTGCCAATTGGACATGCTCCTTCTGGACTCTGAACCATCACTTGATGCATCTTGACTACGACCCAGGCGGACATCGGGACGGTTGAAAATAACTGCTTGTATGCCTTTTCATGTAACTTTTTCTCCATGTATGTCAAGGTTAGGTCATGATGTTGGTTAGAATTTGACTGTATAGGTTAGTAATCATAGAAGAATATCAATAAGAATTCTTGGTTCAAACCTTCGATGTGAGAAGAATGAATCTAACCTCCGACAAAGTTCGGAAGGATAATATATCATATGCTTTTACTACTTTTCATATTCCGATTTTTTTTCATGTTAGATTTTATATCATGCATGTACGCAGCAACAAATCCATCCCCTACATGACTTATTTCAGTATCATCATGGCCACAAAGATTTTACATGGATTCCACTTCCATGTGGTCAAAGATAAATGGCAGGGTGGAAGATATACAGATCAGTACAAATATATGATTGCACCAACCAATAAAAATCTATCGGCGTCAGGCGTCCTAGCCTGCTCATCACGTTTCATCTCTATACACATATAGGCATGCATCAATGACGTGCATGATGTTTATGATATGGAGATGGATGTGAGCCCATCGCGGCAATTGAAGCTGTAGACAATGAAGCTACTCCTGCTTGAACACACAGCAACCGCTAGTCCGCTACAACCCAAGAGAAACAGAGATTTGACAACTCACATATATTTGACAGAGCTTTAAGGAATCTGATTTTCTAATTGGTAGGGAACAAAATTTATAATTTAAAGGACATATTTTGATAATATAAGGCATTAGTACTATGGGTAGAGAACAAAATTTGTAATTTAAAGGGCATATTGTGATAATATATGCTTTAAATTGTACTACATATTATATTTTAATAAATTTATATAGTGTACCCTCCATGGGGCAAACAACACATGCTTCCGTTCATGCTTATATATGCGTCTGCATCTGTGCTGGTATTACACAATCTAAATTGCTATGTACATTATGAATATCATTTGTGTATAAGAGAATATTACATACCTCAACATGTATCTATGAAGCTCCTGATTTTCCTGATCAATTGAATTGGACGGAAGCAGCCGTGCCTTGCCAAACAACGCGTCCGGCAGCGCTGCTTTGAACAATCCATGGTTGTCTGATGCCTCCATGCATTATGGTGTCCAGAGCGCTAGGCCGACAGCGTTATTGCTTTTTCAGGCTATGAATTGTATTATATAGTGTACATACTATTCTGTAAAAAAAGAATGACATATAGTACGGCACTAAGTTATAACAAAACTCCGAAAAGAGAATAAAACAATAAGAAGTGAAACATCTCGTACCCTCTTGAGCGCTCTCAATATTCAAAGCAGTTTTTTTCCTGCAATGAGACAATAGCATAGGCTGCACTTGCAGTTATTTTTGGGATTTTTTTTGGGACTGCATCATAGGCTACTTCTGTCCATCGCTGATGTGCATGATGCAGAACCAGAAAACATGCAGGTAGGTCTGCTAATTTGGAGTTGGACGCCATAACATGCTCTGCTCTCATAACGGTAAAAACAAATGCTCTGCTCTCCCACCATTACGGAGAATTTTCTCATGGAGTGCCATGCAGCGGCATACAGGGTATATTCTCATCATGCCTTCCCAAAGCCTTCTTCTATGTCGCAACAGTCTGCCCTGAAGACACTGCGATGTGGGTTGATTTATTTGACCGTATGATGCTTCTCTGTTTGTGTGCTTGATTGGTTGGTATTGTCGATGCAATTTTTCTGTAGGCTCCAAGCCTCAATCTGATATGTCATTGCTACAATGGCGTCGACACACACAAACCCTATGATGATGAGAGGCCATGAGGATGCAGAGACCGCTAGTACTCCTTGAGCGGAAGCAACACAGAACAATTGGAGGCTTAGAGAGCGGGATGGCAGCCAGATCGAAGCTTCAGTGTTCTCTTACAACTCTGTGGCTGGCCTTGAGGTTAGTGAACAGAAATAATCAACAAACATCAATTGCTTAAGCAGGAATTATAATGTAATGAAGGGTTCATCTTGCCTGAACCTGTTGGCGCATGTTCCAAGCAACCCCATCGACTCGGGAAGAACTCTGGGCGGGGTTGAACCTGACTTGAGACACACACACACACACACACACATACAGCAACAGCAAGAAGTTTAACGCTGGCTGCAAATGCATACAACGCACATGAGGGAATTCGGCGAATTGTTGGGATACAACAGAACCAATCTGGAGCTGGCCATGACGACGGCGCTGCTGAAGACCTTGGTAGGGGGTGGAGCTCGGGGGGACATCCCTGGCATGTACCTGGAGGTGGCTGGTCGCTGCCGGGGCTTCCGATTTTTAATAAACTGGACATTACCAATAGAACTTTGATGTTCGGGACGCCATGGAGGAGAGATCCAGTAGCGGGAGACTTCGAAAAGTACGGCTGATGCTCCAACTATGTGGAGGAGGATTGGGGAAGACGCGTCGGCAGATCGGGCAAAGGGGCAACAATCGTAATTTGCTCCTTCGTGTGAAGGAGAAGAGAGGGCGTTTGGATTATCTGGCTGAGAGAAACGTGAGTTATCACTTTTCTTATAAAATAGTAAATCATGGCCTGGAGGAAGGAGAGAAAGAGAGAGTCGTTTTGATTGTGCGTGCAATCTGCTGTTTCATCCCATGGTTATAGATGGATCTGTAGACGGCGGTTAGTTTGAGGACCCAAACATTAGACGTGACACAATTACATGGGTTGATCTACAACATAATAATGCGGTCCCACCAGATTAACGGCTCCTAGTTAGGTCCCACAAGATTAACGGCTCCTAATTACTAATTAACGTGGGAATTTCTTGGGAGTCCAAAAATTAGTATAAGTATAGATAGATAGATAGATAGATAGATAGATAGATAGATAGATAAGATATAAGATAGTACAGGTTGCTCCTAGAGCTGTATGGAGGAAGAAGGAAGACTGGCCAAGGCTTAGGCTGCTCCTTCTCCCTAGGTGTGTTCTACTGATCGGTTGGCTATTTTCATGGTGCTTGACCGTATGCATGAGGGCTCCTGGGAGTTTTATAGGCCAACCCCCAGGGGTACAATGGTAATGCTACAAGGCCGTAGGGTCGGGTCATCAGCGTCTGGGGACCCGGTGCTGGGACACGCCGGGTGCCTGTGGTTCGCCGGGTTTCTCTAGGTGCAAGCCCCGCTTGCCTAGGGGAACTGTTCGCCGTCTTGTCGATCGTCAGGGAGTGGCCGAGTCGAGTCGGGTACAGTGGCGCTCCGTCAGGTCGCCGCTTGCTGGCGTCGGTGGTGACGATGGGGGCACTGTTGCCACATCGGCCCTGGTTAGCGGGTAGGTGAGGGGCATTGTTGCCACGCTCCGGCTGACCAGAGGCATGGGCGGGGCACTGTTGCCTCGGTCATCGGTGAATCGAGACTCGTCCAATCATACGACCTGGATGGGACAGGAGCTGACCCGTGGCAGGGTTGAGGAACACGCCAAGGGTGGAGCTGGCTTGTTGGGGAAGCCTTGGTGTGCCGGGTTCGGCCGCCTTGAGCTGGTCGTCGGGGCCGAGTCGAGGAGCTTTGGCCGGGTAAAAGAGTTCGACCGGGTCGAGGGGCTTGGCCGGGTTGGGCGACCCGGCCAAGCGCGGGTCGGCTTGAGGGGCGATGCTGGCCCCATTGTTTTTGAAAAGGATCCGGGTTTCGTTGCCTGCCCGGCGTTCATCCCCCGACAGTAGTCCCCGAAGCTATGAAGGTCCGGCGTCTTCGGATGGGAGGGCCTTTGCGGTTTCCCCCCTTGAAGAGGCCAATCTTGCGTCCGCCGGGTCCGGCAACACCCACTGTGTGCCGGTTTCTGGAAACCGGATCGCGGCATCCCGGCAGCGCCGGGAAACCGGAGGGTCTGTCGAATCTTGGGGCAATCCCTCGGACTTTGCGCCGGCGCCACGAGGCGCCTGGAAGTGCGAAAGGCGAGCGCAGACGATCTCACTCCCCCATGTTCGAACCGGGGCTTTTAAATTGGGGCGAGGAGGCGGCGGACATCATTCTCACTCTTGCTCACCTGCCTCTTCGTCCTCCCTCTGCTTCCTGCGACTGCTGCACTGCGACGCTCGCCGCTTCGAGCAGAACTCCATCACTATCCATCCTCCCTCTCCGTCGATGTCGCTGCCGTCGAGCTCGTGGATGGGCTCGACCGTCACCGCCGATGATATCGTCTACCTCCGCACCACCCGGCGGTTGCCGGGGGCGATGGAGGTTGTCGTGCGCCGGCCGCAGGGCAAGCAAAGGCCGCTGCCCGTGGGCACGGAGCGCGTGGTCTTGTTCCCACACTTCAAGCGCGGGTTCGGCCTTCCTGCGAGCGCCTTCTTCCGTGACTTCCTGGAGTTCTTCAGGCTCCAGCCCCATCATCTTGGCGCCGGCGCCATCATGCTGCTCTCGGGCTTCCTCACCCTCTGCGAGGGGTACTTGTGGGTCGAGCCCACGATCGACCTTTGGGCGCGCTTCTTCTCCTTGAAGCAGCAGGGGCCGACGGCCGGGGAGTTTTCTGACTGCGGAGCCGCCGTCATCTCGAAGTGGTCAGGCGTTGATTGCCCCAAGATACCGCTGGAGGATTCTGCCAAGAAATGGCAGAATTCTTTCTTCTACGTCCGCAATCCCGGCGCAAACCGCATTAACCTGTTGGCCTTCGTCAACGCGCTGCCGCGGGCGAAGATGAACTGGGGTTATTACCCCAGGCACCCGTCGCGGGATATACTCAACCTCTGCGAGCGGGTGTCGGTGATGAAGGCGCGGGAGGGGCTCAGCGGCACCGACCTCATCGTCGCCTTCATTATGCGCCGGGTTCTGCTGCTGCAGCGACGCAGCTGCCTCATCAGCCAGATGATCGGCCTTCAGGACCCCAACCGCCTGGCGACAACGCGCCTGGGGGCGGTCCAGATTGTGTGCCGGGTCAACGACATTTCCAAAGCCGCGATGAGGGACGACTGGCAGTTCGGTAAGCCGCCGTACAGCCGCACGAATCTGCCACCCATGGTGAGTCTCTGGTCTCCATATTTTGTTGCTGCGCATCTTCTTATCCGTCCCGACGCGACGCGGGAGGTGCTTCTGAATGACATCCGGCACCCTTACGCCCGGGCACCGTCGCAGGTGGTGCGGGCAGCGTCGGAGGAGCCCGCGGTCCACGGTGGAGGGGAGGAGGAAGCCGCCGACGTTGGCGCTGGGCACCACGCGGGTAAGTCTTGCTTCTTCTTTTCTTTTTCATATTCCTTCAGTTCACGGGCGTGACGTGGCACGGGCGATGCTGACGCAGACCGCCGATGCAGTGGCGTTGGGCGGAGGAAGCGGCGGCGCAGGCGATGCCAGGTCGTCGCGGGTGGCACCGGCGGTGAAGCGCACGGCGAACCCGGCCGGGGGTGTGAGGCCGGACGCCAAGAGGAGGCGCGGCGCTCCACAGGAGAGGCCAGCGAGGCCTGCCGTTCTGGTGCTGTCGGGGTGAGTTTTCCTTTTACTCGCATCTGAGTGACCGAGTCGGCCCTGCTCATTATTTATCTTGTCCCGGACTTCAGGTCGGCCGATGCCGCGGCCGCCGAGGGCGCCGCATTCCATAGGATCCGGTCCGATGCCGTCGACCGGGATGAGGAGGAGGAGCCGACAGATCGGGATCTCGGCCTGGACCCGGCCGACCCCGAAGGCTTGTCCTGGCGGGACCGGAATAGGGTCGAGGCGGAGCTAGAGGCGGCATCGGTCCGGGCCTGGACCGACGCCGCGGTGAGGTGGGCGCGAGCCTACGTGGCCGGAGATGCCGTAGGGAACGGTGGTGGCAGCGACGGTCTTCGAGCCATCATCGGTGAGGGAGCGCGGCCAAGGAGGCTGTGCCGAGGTGGTGGACCTCGATCGGGAGGTCGTGGAGGTTGAGGACGACACCCCGCGTGGATCGATGCCGTTGAGCGGGCGGGGGTCGACGGAGGCGGTGGTGATGTCGTCTTGGAGGAGGCGCCACGGATGGCACCACAGGGGACGTTGGAGGCGTCGGCTAGCGTGATGCCGCTGGTGGTGGCGGCGCTGTCCACCCCGGCTGTTGAACCGGCGGCGGCGCCGGAGAGGGTGTCGGAGGAGGCGCCGGCCGCGGGGGAACGGCCGGCGGAGAGCATGCCCTAGTGCCCAGGCCAGGGGGATGCCGGCCCGCCGTGTCGCTACCGGCACGGGGCGGGGCCGGCATAGTTTTCCGGCCTCAGACCCAGGAGGAGGCGGCGATGGACGCCATCAGCCGCCGTCTGTTTGGGCGGACGGACCGGCTCGAGGCCTTCGCCCGGACCGAGGTGGAGCGGACGCGGGAGCTGGAGCGCGTCGTGCTGGTAAGCTCCCTTTCCGCCTTTTGATATTTCTTCCTTTGTAGCTTCTTCATTGTGGGGGCGCACTAGCGCACCCACTGGGTGTAGCCCCCGAGGTTCGGGCCAACTATGTAGTAGTTGGGTCGAATCTTTAGAATGTCGTCTTTGTGCTGATCGTTGATTTTTACATCATCTGGACGCCTTCAACCGCCTCCTGGGCAAGCATCGGGTGCTCAAGGTGATGGGGAACGTTGCAGAAAATTAAAATTTTCGTACGGTTTCACCAAGATCTATCTATGAGTTCATCTAAGCAACGAGTCAAGAGAGAGAGTTTGCATCTACATACCACTTGTAGATCGAGTACGGAAGCGTTCGAGGGAGTGGTGATGATGAAGACGCTCCCAACGTGATTCCGATCACCGATGACCAAGTGCTGAACGGACAGCACCTCCGCGTTCAACACACGTACGGGACGATGGCGTCTCCTCCGTCTTGATCCAGCAAGGATGAAGGAGAGGTTGAGGAAGACAACTCCAATGGCAGCACGACGGTGTGGTGCAGTTAGTGCCGCAGTTCTCCGGCAGGGCTTCGCCAAGCTTGCGTGGAGAAAGAGAGGTGTTGGGGAGGGGAGGGGCTGCGCCTTCAATGGTGTGTGCAGCCCTCCCCCCCACCCCTCTATTTATAGGAGGAGAGGGCAAGGGGGGGCCGGCCATCTAGGGGAAACCCTAGATGGGGCGGCGGCCCAAGGGGAGGAGGGGAGGGTGGCTTGCCCCCCAAGCTAGGGGGGCGCCCCCTTTAGGGTTTCCCCTCCCCATGCCCTAGCCGCATGGGCCTAGGTGGGGAGGTGCGCCCAGCCCACCAGGGGCTGGCTCCCTCTCCCACTTAGCCCATGTGGCCCCCGAGGGGTGGCCCTTCCAGTGGACCTCCGGAACTCTCCCGTGGCCCCAGACATTACCAGTATACCCCGAAACTTTCCGGAGTCCGTTTAACCACTTTCCATATATAAATCTTTACCTCTGGACCATTCCGGAACTCCTCGTGACGTCCGGGATCTCATCCGACTCGAACAACATTCGGTAATCACATACTTGTCTTCCTATTAACCCTAGCGCCATCGAACCTTAAGTGTGTAGACCCTACGGGTTCGGGAGACATGCGTACATGACCGAGACGCTCTCCGGTCAATAACCAACAGCGGATCTGGATACCCATGTTGGTTCCCACACGCCTCGATGTTGTCATCGGAGGAACCACGATGTCGAGGGTTCAAGCAACCCCGTATGCTATTCCCTTTGTCGACGGTATGTTACTTGCCCGAGACTTCGATCGTCGGTATCCCAATACCTCGCTTAGTCTCGTTACCGCAAGTCACTTTACTCGTGCATCAGAATGCATGATCCCGTGACCAGATACTTGGTCACTTTGAGCTCATTATGATGATGCACTACCGAGTGGGCCCAGTGATACCTCTCCGTCATACGGAGTGACAAATCCCTGTCTCGATCCGTGTCAACCCATCAGACACTTTCGGAGATACCTGTAATACATCTTTATAGTTACCCAGTTACGTTGTGACGTTTGGTACACCCAAAGCATTCTTACGGTATCCGGGAGTTACACGATCTCACGGTCTAAGGAAGAGATACTTGACATTGGAAAAGCTCTAGCAAAACGAACTACACGATCTTTGTGCTATGCTTAGAATTGTCTTGTCCATCACGTCATTCTCCTAATGACGTGATCCCGTTGTCAATGACATCGATGTCCATAGTCAGGAAACCATGACTATCTCGTCGACCAACGAGCTAGTCAACTAGAGGCTCACTAGGGACGATTGTGGTCTATGTATTCACACGTGTATTACGATTTCCGGATAATACAGTTATAGCATGAATAAAAGACAATTATCATGAACAAGGAAATATAATAATGCTTTTATTATTGCCTCTAGGGCATATTTCCAACAGTCTCCCACTTGCACTAGAGTCAATAATCTAGTTACATTGTGATGAATCGAACACCCATAGAGTTCTCGTGTTGATCATGTTTTGCCCATGAAGAGGTTTAGTCAACGGATCTGCGACATTCAGATCCGTATGCACTTTACAAATTTCTATGTCTCCATCCTGAACATTTTCACGGATGGAGTTGAAGTGACGCTTGATGTGCCTGGTCTTCTTGTGAAACCTGGGCTCCTTGGCAAGGGCAATAGCTCCAGTGTTGTCATAGAAGAGTTTGATCGGCCCCGACGCATTGGGTATGACTCCTAGGTCGGTGATGAACTCCTTCACCCAAATTGCTTCATGCGCTGCCTCCGAGGCTGCCATGTACTCCGCTTCACATGTAGATCCCGCCACGACGCTCGCTTGCAGCTGCACCAGCTTATCGCTCCACCATTCAACATATACACGTATCCGGTTTGTGACTTAGAGTCATCAGATCTGTGTCGAAGCTAAGCGCCGACGTAACCCGTTCTGACGAGCTCTTCGTCACCTCCATAAACGAGAAACATGTCCTTTGTCCTTTTCGTGTACTTCAGGATATTCTTGACCGCTGTTCAGTTGTTCCTTGCCGGGATTACTTTGGTACCTTCCTACCAAACTTACGGCAAGGTTTACATCAGGTCTGGTACACAGCATGGCATACATAATAGATCCTATGGCTGAGGCATAGGGGATGACACTCATCTCTTCTTTATCTTTTGCCATGGTCGGGCATTGAGCTGAGCTCAATTTCACACCTTGCAATACAGGCAAGAACCCTTTCTTGGACTGATCCATTTTGAACTTCTTCAAAATCTTATCAAGGTATGTGCTTTGTGAAAGACCTATGAGGCGTCTCGATCTATCTCTATAGATCTTGATGCCTAATATGTAAGCAGCTTCTCCTAGGTCCTTCATTGAAAAACACTTATTCAAGTAGGCCTTAATGCTGTCCAAGAATTCTATATCATTTCCCATCAAAAGTATGTCATCTACATATAATATGAGAAATGCTACAGAGCTCCCACTCACTCCCTTTCCTGTAAACGCAGGCTTCTCCATAAGTCTGCATAAACCCAAACGCTTTGATCATCTCATCAAAGCGAATGTTCCAACTCCGAGATGCTTGCACCAGCCCATAAATGGATCGCTGGAGCTTGCATACTTTGTTAGCGGCCTTAGGATCGACAAAACCTTCCGGCTGCATCATATACAGCTCTTCCTTAAGATAACCGTTAAGGAATGCTGTTTTGACGATCCATCTGCCATATCTCATAATCATAGTATGCGGCAATTGCTAACATGATTCGGACGGACTTAAGCTTCGCTACGGAGAGAAAGTCTCATCGTAGTCAATCCCTTGAACTTGCCGATAACCCTTAGCGACAAGTCGAGCTTTATAGATGGTGACATTACCATCCGCGTCCGTCTTCTTCTTAAAGATCCATTTGTTTTCTATCGCCGCCTATCATCGGGCAAGTCACCAAAGTCCACACTTTGTTTTCATACATGGATTCTATCTCGGATTTCATGGCTTCTAGCCATTTGTTGGAATCTGGCCCGCCATCGCTTCTTCATAGTTCGAAGGTTCACCGTTGTCTAACAACATGATTTCCAGGACAGGGTTGCCGTACCACTCTGGTGCGGAACGTGTCCTTGAGGACCCACGGGTTCAAGAGCAACTTGATCCAAGTACCTTGATCATCATTAATTTCCTCTTCTGTTGGTGTAGGCATCACAGAACATTTTCCCTGAGCTGCACCACTATCCTGTTCAAGAGGTAGTACTTCATCGAAGTTCTACTTTCCTCCCACTTACTTCTTTCGAGAGAAACTCCTTTCCGTAAAGGTTCCGTTCTTGGCAACAAAAATCTTGCCCTCAGATCTTAAGTAGAAGGTATACCCAATGGTTTCTTTAGGGTATCCTATGAAGACGCATTTTTCCGACTTGGGTTCGAGCTTTTCAGGTTGAAGTTTCTTGACATAAGCATCGCATCCCCAAACTTTTAGAAACAACAGCTTAGGTTTCTTCCCAAACCATAATTCATACGGTGTCGTCTCAACGGACTTAGACGGTGCCCTATTTAAAGTGAATGTAGCTGTCTCTAGAGCGTATCCCCAAAATGATAGCGGTAAATTGGTAAGAGACATCATAGATCGTACCATATCCAATAGAGTGCGACACGACGCTCGGACACACCGTTACGCTGAGGTGTTCCAGCGGCGTGAGTTGTGAAACGATTCCACATTTTCTTAAGTGTGTACCAAATTCGTGACTTAAATATTCTCCTCCACGATCTGATCAGAGGAATTTTATTTTTTCGGTCACGTTGATTCTCTACCTCATTCTGAAATTCTTTGAACTTTTCAAAGGTCTCAGACTTGTGTTTCATTAAGTAGACATACCCATATCTACTCAAGTCATCAGTGAGAGTGAGAACATAACGATATCCTCCATGAGCCTCAACACTCATTGGACCGCACACATCGGTATGTATGATTTCCAATAAGTTGGTTGCTCGCTCCATTGTTCCGGAGAACGGAGTCTTGGTCATCTTGCCCATAAGGCATGGTTCGCATGTGTCAAATGATTCATAATCTAGAGACTCCAAAAGTCCATCAGCATGGAGCTTCTTCATGCGCTTGACACCAATGTGACCAAAGGCGGCAGTGCCACAAATATGTGGGACTATCGTTATCAACTTTACATCTTTTGGTATTCACGCTATAAACATGTGTAATACTACGCCGAGATTCATTAAGAATAAACCATTGACCATCGGAGCATGACCATAAAACATATCTCTCATATAAATAGAACAACCATTATTCTCGGATTTAAATGAGTAGCCATCTCGCATTAAACGAGATCCAGATACAATATTCATGCTCAAACTTGGCACCAAATAACAATTATTAAGGTTCATAACTAATCCCGTAGGTAAATGAAGAGGTAGCGTGCCGACGGCGATCACATCGACTCTGGAACCATTCCCGACGCGCATCGTCACCTCGTCCTTTGCCAGCTTTTGCTTATTCCGCAGCTCCTGCTGTGAGTTACAAATATGAGCAACGACACCGGTATCAAATACCCAAGAGTTACTACGAGTACTGGCAAAGTACACATCAATTACATGTATATCAGATATACCTTTGGTGTTGCCGGCCTTCTTGTCCGCTAAGTATTTGGGGCAGTTCCGCTTCCAAAGGACCCTCCCTTGCAATAAAAGCACTCGGTCTCGGGTTTGGGTCCATTCTTTGACTTCTTCCCGGCAACTTGCTTACCGGGCGCGGCAACCTCCTTGCCGTCCTTCTTGAAGTTCTTCTTACCCTTGCCCTTCTTGAACTTAGTGGTCTTATTGACCATCAACACTTGATGTTCTTTCTTGATTTCAACCTCGGCTGACTTCAAAGATAGAGAACACTTCAGAATGGTCTTTACCATCCCCTGCATGTTGTAGTTCATCACAAAGCTCTTGTAGCTTGGTGGGAGCGATCGGAGGATTCTGTCAATGACCGCCTCATCGTGGAGGTTAATATTTAGTCGGGTCATACGGTTGTGCAACCCGGACATCTTCAAGATGTGCTCACCGATGTAACTGTTTTCCTCCATCTTACAACTATAGAACTTGTCGGAGATGTCATATCTCTCGACCAAGCGTGAGCTTGGAAAACAAGTTTCAGCTCCTCGAACATCTCATATGCTCCGTGATGCTCAAAACGCTTTTGGAGCCCCGGTTCTAAGTCAGAAGCATGCCGCACCGAACGAGGGAGTAATCATCAGCCTTGAAGTTTGCCAAGCATTCATAATGTCCGGGTTCTTCTGGGACGGGAGCGTCACCTAGCGGTCCTTCTAAGACATATTGTTTCGGCAGCTATGAGGATGATCTCGTGTTTCGGACCCAGTCCGTATAGTTGCTGCCGTCATCTTTCAGCTTGGTTTTCTCTAGGAACGCGTTCAAGTTCAAGTTGACATGAGCGTTGGCCATTTGATCTACAAGACATATTATGCAAAAGTTTTAGACTAAGTTCATGATAATTAAGTTCATCTAATCAAATTATTTCAATGAACTCCCACTCAGATTAGACATCCCTCTAGTCATCTAAGTGTTACACGATCCGAGTCGACTAGGCCGTGTCCGATCATCACGTGAGACGGACTAGTCATCATCGGTGAACATTCTCATGTTGATCGTATCTTCTATACGACTCGTGTTCGACCTTTCGGTCTCCGTGTTCCGAGGCCATGTTTGTACATGCTAGGCTCGTCAAGTAAACCCTAAGTGTTTTCGCGTATGTAAATCTGTCTTACACCCGTTGTATGTGAACGTAAGAATCCATCACACCCGATCATCACGTGGTGCTTAGAAGCGACTAACTTTAGCAACGGTGCACAGTTAGGGGAAACACTTCTTGAAATTGTTGTAAGGGATCATCTTATTTACTACCGTCGTTCTAAGTAAACAAGATGTATAAACATAATAAACATCACATGCAATTATATATAGTAGTGACATGATATGGCCAATATCATAAAGCTCCATTCATCTCCATCTTCGAGGCTCCATGATCATCTTGTCACCGGCATGACACCATGATCTCTATCATCATGATCTCCATCATTGTGCCTCCATGAAGTTGTCACGCCAACGACTACTTCTACTTCTATGGCTAACGCGTTTAGCAATAAAGTAAAGTAAGTTACATGGCGTTCTTCAATGACACGCAGGTCATACAAAATAAAGACAACTCCTATGGCTCCTGCCGTTGTCATACTCATCGACATGCAAGTCGTGATTCCTATTACAAGAACATGATCTCATACATCACAATGTGTCATTCATCATTCATCACAACTTGGCCATATCACATCACATGACAATTGCTGCAAAAACAAGTTAGACGTCCTCTAATTGTTGTTGCATCTTTTACGTGGCTGCAATTGGGTTCTAGCAAGAACGTTTTCTTACCTACGAATAACCACAACGTGATCTTGTCAACTTCTATTTACCCTTCATAAGAACCCTTTTCATCGAATCCGCTCCAACTAAAGTAGGAGAGACAGACACCCGCCAGCCACCTTATGCAACTAGTGCATGTTAGTCGGTGGAACCGGTCTCACGTAAGCGTCGTGTAAGGTTGGTCCGGCCGCTTCATCCCACAATACCGCGGAAGCAAGATAAGACTAGTAGCGGCAAGTAAATTGACAAGATCCACGCCCACAACTAAATTGTGTTCTACTGCGTGCAATAGAGAACTACGATAGACCTAGCTCGATACCACCACTGATGGGGAACGTTGCAGAAAATTAAAATTTTCCTACGGTTTCACCAAGATCTATCTATGAGTTCATCTAAGCAACGAGTCAAGAGAGAGAGTTTGCATCTACATACCACTTGTAGATCGAGTACGGAAGCGTTCGAGGGAGTGGTGATGATGAAGACGTTCCCAACGTGATTCCGATCACCGATGACCAAGTGCTGAACGGACAGCACCTCCGCGTTCAACACACGTACGGGACGATGGCGTCTCCTCCGACTTGATCCAGCAAGGATGAAGGAGAGGTTGAGGAAGACAACTCCAATGGCAGCACGACGGCGTGGTGCAGTTAGTCTGGCAGTTCTCGGCAGGCTTCGCCAAGCTTGCGTGGAGAAAGAGAGGTGTTGGGAGGGAGGGCTGCGCCTTCAATGGTGTGTGCAGCCTCCCCCACCCCTCTATTTATAGGAGGAGAGGGCAAGGGGGCGGCCATCTAGGGAAACCCTAGATGGGGCGGCGCCCAAGGGGAGGAGGGAGGTGGCTTGCCCCCAAGCTGAGGGGCGCCTTTAGGTTTCCCTCCCCATGCCCTAGCCAAGCATGGGCCTAGGTGGGAGGTGCGCCCAGCCCACCAGGGCTGGCTCCCTCCCACTTAGCCCATGTGGCCCCCGAGGGGTCGCCTTCCGTGGCCCCTGCACATTACCGTATACCCTCAAACTTTCCGGAGTCCGCTTAACCACTTTCCATATATAAATCTTTACCTCCGGACCATTCCGAACTCCTCGTGACGTCCGGGATCTCATCCGGACTCAACAACATTCGTAATCACATACTTGTCTTCCTATTAACCCTAAGCGTCATCGAACCTTAAGTGTGTAGACCCTACGGGTTCGGGAGACATGCGTACATGACCGAGACGCTCTCCGTCAATAACCAACAGCGGGATCTGGATACCCATGTTGGTTCCCACACGCTCCTCGATGTTGTCATCGGATGAACCACGATGTCGAGGGTTCAAGCAACCCCGTATGCTATTCCCTTTGTCGACGGTATGTTACTTGCCCGAGACTTCGATCGTCGGTATCCCAATACCTCGCTTAGTCTCTGCATCGCAAGTCACTTTACTCGTACCGTAATGCATGATCCCGTGACCAGACACTTGGTCACTTTGAGCTCATTATGATGATGCACTACAAAGTGGGCCCAGTGATACCTCTCCGTTAAACGGAGTGACAAATCCCAGTCTCGATCCGTGTCAACCCAACAGACACTTTCGGAGATACCTGTAATGCACCTTTATAGTTACCCAGTTACGTTGTGACGTTTGGTACACCCAAAGAATTCTTACGGTATCCGGGAGTTACACGATCTCACGGTCTAAGGAAGAGATACTTGACATTGGAAAAGCTCTAGCAAAACGAACTACACGATCTTTGTGCTATGCTTAGAATTGGGTCTTGTCCATCACGTCATTCTCCTAATGACGTGATCCCGTTGTCAATGACATCTGATGTCCATAGTCAGGAAACCATGACTATCTGTCGACCAACGAGCTAGTCAACTAGAGGCTCACTAGGGACGTATTGTGGTCTATGTATTCACACGTGTATTACAATTTCCGGATAATACAGTTATAGCATGAATAAAAGACAATTATCATGAACAAGGAAATATAATAATGCTTTTATTATTGCCTCTAGGGCATATTTCCAACACAAGGAGCAGCTTGCCGCCAAAGAGGAGGAGCTCCGCATCGCCGCAGGTATCTTCGTGCTCTTTTTTAGGGGGGGCGGGCGCTAGCGCACTCACTGAGTGTAGCACCCGAGATTCGGGCCAACTATGTAACAGTTGGGTCGAATCTTAAAACTGGCTCTTCGTTTCTGAATCTTTTTTTTGTAGTCGAGGTGCTGTCTCGACAGACCCGGCTGCTTCAGGCCGGCCATTACTACGACCGGCTTGTCGCTGATGCTGGTCATCTTGGAGCCGAGGTGGCGCAGGCGAAGGCGGAGGCGATGGCGGCCCGGCGGTCACTTGAAGAAGCCAATTGGCTGCAGGAGCAGTTGGCTGGCGACAAGAGCCACCTCGAGGCCGAGGTGGAGCACCTCAAGGCGGAAGCCGCCAAGGTGGTGGAGACGCAGTGGGCCCTGGCCAAGGTGGACCAGCAACACGGCAAGCTGGCCGATGACAAGGGCCAGCTCCAGGTAGAGGTGGAGGCCCGCCAGGAGGAGAACCGCTACCGCAAAGCATAGAAGGCAGCCGAGGACAAGGATGTCGAGCTGAAGGCGTCCCTTGCCAAGGCGGCCGACTTGGAGAAGGCACTCCAGGAGCGTGACCGCACCATTGATCGGGAGCGGCGCGGTATGTTGCTTGAAGCGCAGCACCTGGAAGAATCCTTCTCCCATAAGTGCTTTTCTTGAATTCTGCCGGGTTGGGATCCCGCCTTCTTGTCCTTGGTGCCTTTTTTCTGACTTGCTTCGTTTTCTGACAGGGGCCTTCCCGGAGACGCATCAGCTGGCCGAGGAGGCCGTCCGCTTCCAGCGCGACCCACTGGGGGTCGCTGGCTCCGGGACCAACCTGCAGGTAGCGTGGACATTCCCGGAGATCATGACCACCGCCGAGGCTCATCTGCGGGTCTTGGGCGATCAAATGTGGTGGCTCTCCCAAGCCGGCACGGCGATGACGGCGGCCCTGTGGCCGGGCTCCGTTGCACCGAGTAGCTTCACGCGGCTGGCGCGCTGGTTGGAGATGGGGCCAGACCGGCTCCATGAGTGGCGCGTCTCCGCCGCTCGAGCTGGTTCCGAGATGGCACTCAGGTTCGTGCTGTCCTGGCATCCAGACATGCAGCTGGACGTGTTGATGGGCTAGTGGGTCGGCTCGGAGGAGCATCTGCTGGAGCAGGCCGGACAGATTGCTTCCCGGGCCAGCTACATCGCTGGGTTCGCCTTCCATGACGAGTTCCACCCGGAGCAGGCGGAAGATGGCGGAGTCGTGGCTGGTGACGACTACGGCCTGCTTCTGCATGACCTGGAGGGCAGCTCCGAGGATACGGACGTCTACCGCGACGGTGGTGCTGAGGATGAAGACACCGGTACCTCGCCGGACCTGGAGGCCGCCGCGGGGGAGCCGTCAACTACGCGACTCGGCGCTGGAGACGCCTGAGGCTATCCTATTTAGACTTTGCGAAAATTTCTGTTAGGTAGCAGGTCCACCCACCCATTGGGGGTTTCTGGGTGTAATGAACTCTGGCCGTGGGCTAATACGTCTCCAACGTATCTAGTTTTCCAAACACTTTTGCCCTTGTTTTCGACTATAACTTGCATGATTTGAATGAAACTAACCCGGACTGACGCTGTTTTCAGCAGAACTGCCATGATGTTGTTTATTGTGCAGAAAACAAAATTTCTCGGAATGACCTGAAAATCCACGAAGATAAGTTTTGGAAAATTTAAAAAATACTGGCGAAAGAATCAAGGCCAGGGGGCCCACACCCTGTCCACGAGGGTGGGGGCCATGCCCTCCCCCCTGGGCGCGCCCCCCTGTCTCGTGGACCCCCTGACGCTCCACCGACGTCAACTCCAACTCCATATATTCCATTTTACGGAGAAAAAAATCAGAGAGAAAGTTTCATTGCGTTTTATGATACGGAGCCGCCGCCAAGCCCTAATCTCTCTCGGGACGGCTGATCTGGAGTCCATTCGGGGCTCCGGAGAGGGGGATTCATGATAAACCACAACTTTAGGGGATCGCAACAGCTTTTGAGGGTAAAGTATTCAACCCAAATTTATTGATTCGACACAAGGGGAGCCAAAGAATATTCTTGAGTATTAGCAGTTGAGTTGTCAATTCAACCACACCTGGATAACTTAGTATCTGCAGCAAAGTATTTAGTAGCAAAGTAGTATGATAATAAAGGTCACGGTAGCGAAAGTAATGATTTTGGGTTTTGTAGTGATTGTAACAATAGCAACGAAAAAGTAAATAAGTGAAGAACAATATGTGAAAAGCTCGTAGGCAATGGATCAGTGATTGATAATTATGCCAGATGCGATTCCTCATGTAATAGTTATAACATAGGGTGACACAGAACTAGCTCCAGTTCATCAATGTAATGTAGGCATGTATTCCGTAAATAGTAATACGTGCTTATGGAAAAGAACTTGCATGACATCTTTTGTCCTACCCTCCCGTGACGGCGGGGTCCTAGCAGAAACTAAGGGATATTAAGGCCTCCTTTTAATAGAGAACCAGAACAAAGCATTAGCACATAATGAATACATGAACTCCTCAAACTACAGTCATCACCGAGAAGTATCCCGATTATTCTCACTTCGGAGTTGTCGGATCATCACATAATAGGTGACTATAGACTTGCAAGATAGGATCAAGAACACACATATATTCATGAAAACATAATAGGTTCAGTTCTGAAATCATGGCACTCGGGCCCTAGTGACAAGCATTAAGCATAGCAAAGTCATAGCAACATCAATCTCAGAACATAGTGGATACTAGGGATCAAACGCTAACAAAACTAACTTGATTACATGGTACTCATCCAACCCATCACCGTCCAGCAAGCCTACGATGGAATTACTCACGCACGGTGGTGAGCATCATGAAATTGGTGATGGAGGATGGTTGATGATGACGACGGTGACGAATCCCCCTCTCCGGAGCCCCGAACGGACTCCAGATCAGCCCTCCCGAGAGAGATTTGGGCTTGGCGGCGGCTCCATATCGTAAAACGCGATGAAACATTCTCTCTGATTTTTTTCTCCCTGAACATAAATATATGGAGTTGGAGTTGAGGTCGGTGGAGGTCCAGGGGGCCCACGAGACAGGGGGCGCGCCCAGGGGGAGGGGGCGCGTGCCCAACCCTCGTGGACAGGGTGTGGGCCCCCCGGTCTTGATTCTTTCGATAGTATGTCACGACCGGTTTTTCAATAAAATGCTTATTGAGAAACCGATCATTTTATTTCCAGTATGAGGAAAATCATCCTTACTGGTAGACAAAATCTTGATACAGAAAGCCAGTAGCATTAAAACATGTTACAGGGTCGAGCTGAGGGTGATCAACATCTCATTACAAGCACGCCAATAAATATACCTAATGGCGGATATGACACAATGGTGTGGGGTGGCATACTATTGACTCAGAGAATAAAGTGGTAGTGGAATAACACAGTGGAGTGGGTAATATGACTCCTAAACTGGCAGCTCATCGAGCGTCGAGGTGAGGCTCGATGAATTTATTTGGGTAGCGGAAGCGGATATAATACAGTGACCAAATCCAGGGTCGCACGAGACTGACCTGGACTACTCTAGGCGTCGGACTCGCTATCGAACTCTTCATCCATGAGATCGCCTTCATCAACATCTGGCCAAATCAATAAGCCAGGTGAGTACTTGGAAAGTACTCGCAAGACAGTTCGGACATAAGATATAACAAATGCATCCATGAATGCGCCAAGAGTAAAATAACAATGCACATTCAAATAATAAATATTGCACAACATGGTATGTAAAAAAGGAAATCGGGCGGTAGTCCTCCAGAAATCCCAAAAAAAAAACCGATCGGGTGTCTGGAGCGACGCCTCGAAGGGTAAACGAATAAATAAACATGTCGTAGTCGGGCGTCCAAGCGACACCACGTAAAGGGCTTATATTGAAAGTAAATGACATACATGCCACAGTCGGACGTCTGAGCGACATCGCAGAAAGGGCTTATATCGAAAGTAAAATAACAAGCGTGCCCGCGATGGACGCGGAGCGACATTGCGTAAAGGGCTTATATCGAAAGTAAATAACAAGCGTGCCACGATCCGGACGTCGGAGCGACATCGCAGAAAGGACTTATATCGAAAGTAAATAACAAGCATGCCACAGTCGGACGTCTGAGCGACATCGCAGAAAGGGCTTATATCGAAAGTAAATGACAAGCGTGCCACAGTCGGACGTCGGAGCGACATCGCAGAAAGGGCTTATATCGAAAGTAAATAACAAGCGTGCCACAGTCGGACGTAGGAGCGACATCGCAGAAAGGGCTTATATCGAAAGTAAATAACAAGCGTGCCACAGTCGGACATCTGAGCGACATCGCAGAAAGGGCTTATATCGGAAGTAAATAACAAGCATGCCACAGTCGGACGTCTGAGCAACATCGCCGAAAGGGCTTATATTCCATCATTCACGTCTGATAAATTCACAAGGATATAATACTCATAAGAAATAATCCGCACACAAAAATAAATGGGTTAGTCCATCCACAGGAATGAACATTTTAACCGGACTTAACACTTATGTAATTTACCGGAGTTTTGTCACTGAGACTGATGCTGACAAGATAAGTTGAACATAATACTCGGACATGCACTACTAGGGAAAACCCTATACACAGAACTTTAGCAGTAGCGTGGGTCAGAAAAGCACGCTGGTGCTAATTAGCAGTAGCACGCCTGAGGAAACCGCGCTGCAGATAAAGATCTAGAAGTAGCGCGTCTTGCTGTACACATGTTACTAATAAAATTCCCACGGCTTAGCCCATAGGCTACACATAGTAGTAGCGATCTATGACGAACCGCGCTACCGCTACGTTGTTTGTAGCAGCGCGTTTTAATATAAACTCGTTGCTTCTAAAGGTTATAAAATTAAATGGAAAGAGAATGGAAAGGTAATTGAAAATGAAAGAAATAGAATAAGGTGAAAGGAAACAAATAAAATGTGAAGAAAACTAAATGGAAAAGGGAAAGAAGAGAAAGGAGTAGCAGTAGCGTGTATCAGAGAACGCGCTGTAGCTAAGATAGCAGCAGCGCTTTTCCCGGAACGCGCTACTACTACTTCTGACTTAACCACGGGGTTCGTCCTTCCCCACGCAACTTTCCCCCAAATCCAACTCTCTCCACTCTCGCCGCCGCCCTAGCCCGTCGGGCGGTCACCCACGCACCCCCACGCCGCCTCGACCTCGACCTCAACGCCTCCGCCTCGACCTCAACGCCGCCCAGACGCCGCCTCGACCCAGATTCAACGCCTCGCCTCGACCTCAATGCCTCGACGCCGCCACGACCTCGACGCCGCCCTGCCCCTCCTCGTCAGTAGCCACCCGAGGTGAGCACGCCTGGCCTCCCTCTCCCCTACCTCTGCCTAGGGATTCTTTATATTTTAGTTGCATATTAAGTTTATTTTTATTTATATTAGTTTATTTTAGTTGCATGTTAAGAACTAGGTACTAATTAGGTAGTAGAATATTTTTATTTATATTAAGTTTATTTTTAGTAAGAACTAGTTGAATTAATAGAACTAGTTAGTAAGAACTTGTTTCTATTTTTTAGTTAAAGCAATTTTTCCCGCCTCGACGTGGACGATGCCTATCCCGCATCCTCGTCGTCGAATCGGCGGAGGACGACACCTGCTTGACCAGATCGTCCATGTCCGGGACTGGGCTCCGCCGGGGTGGTACTAGGAGGCGCTACCTACCGGGGGGCGCAGGTTGGTGAGGAGCCAGCCTGTCGTTGACCCGAACCTTCTTTGGTGGCGGTCAGTGGGCCAGTGACGATCGAGAGGCTCGAGGACTCCATGAGGTGGTGCGCCACCGTGTCAAGGAGGAGGACGCGACGTCCGTCGCTACTTGTTTGCGTTGGAGCACAGGCCGCTTCTCCAATACCTGGCAGGTTCTCCAGGGATCTCACTGGAGCTATGATCCCGTGATGGTTCCTTCTCTGTGGGTGTCCACCACCCGCGCCGATACCCGTCGTGTGCTAGGGTTTTAGTTGTATTAGTGATGTTATATGTATGACACTATTCGTGATGTATTAGTGATAATATTTGACGATGTACGAACGTATGAGATGATTTACTTTTGCTTATTGAATGCATGCTAATTTGAGTCCTATAAGATATTTTGAAATGTATATCTTGTGTTGCTCAATATCCAAGTGGCCCGTCATGTTTGCAGGTTACACCTCTGAGTGGCCTATGTTTTGCCGGAGTGTTGATTCATTTCCGTTCCGGCAAATTTCAGGCGCTCGTTATGTCCTATTTTAGCAAAGGTCACGCCGGATTTTTCCGCGAATTTTGGCATGACTTGTGCCAGAATATGTAGTAAATATCGAGTGCCCCGGATTTGTGTGTTGAGTATCTTGGTAGTTGTCTCCGATCGATTTTCAATTAATGTTTTAACTATGAACATAGGAAATGTCTGACGACGAAAAGGATTTCGGTATTTGCAAATACTGCGAAGACGGCGCTGCAAGGCCGGAATCTTCCTAGATGATGATAGGCGCTTCAGCATCAAGCTGGACGAGAACTTCGAAGTGGATATAGTAAGTCACAACGACAAGTCTTTTTTCGTAATGAAGCATGACATCTGCTTCATTTGCTTCCACTTATATTTTTTTTACTATTCTGCTAGCGTATCCCCTGCCATGCAAGAGTTTTTGTATTGGATAAGATAGGTTTCAGTCATAGTATGGACGAAAAGAAAGTTTACTTGAAGACCGAGCATGGTTATATTTTCCATGCAAAATTGTACAATTCAGACGACTACACCTATTTTGGATGCAAAACATGGCGAGCACTATGCAAGACTTATGCATTTGAGCCTGATATGGTTATCACCTTTGATATTCGTCCGGAAGATGATATTGAAGGTAATACCGACATCTGGGTCGATGTGTAGACGCCTCCAGTTATACCATTATGTAAGTTTCTCAACCATATTTATGTCTTTGATCGATATTGTTTATTCAAAAATAGTTGACAACTAATTTGTATTGTCAGCTTATTTCGGTGCAAGCAAACATGTCCAGCGCTTGGTAGACAGGACCGTATACTGTCCTGGGCTGAACTCAATCATGAGGATATCAATCATTATGTTTCATGGCTTGAGGATCTTGATACTGTCAAGACAAATTTTCTTCCTGCATTTAGAAATGTTAGTACTGAAAATGTGCGACCAATAGTGTTCGTAATGAACTACGGTCACATATATTTAGGAAGGATGGTAAGATTTTTACTATTTGTCATCAGTGCATCTTTTCCATACATTATTGTTGAAACTAAACTTCATTGCTAAGTATGTTAACATACGATGTTCTTCAACATGGACTCCCGATGAATGTTGTGCCTTATGGGATCGAGACTAAAGGTACCATGAGTATTATCACCACGGCCAAGATATCCTACAGATTACTTTAGTGCATTCAAGATTAGCGACGGATGCTTAATAGTGCAAGACTGGACCAAATATGTGATGGGGGAGCGCAGAGAAGTACTAGGGGGGGGGGGGCAAACAGATGTGCTACCCACGATTAGGAGACAGGTTCATCTGCATGCTCCAGCTTGATCAAGGAGGAGAGCTATACATGTTTTATGTTATTTTACCTAAGAGAGAGCAGCAGGAGTGATTAGCTAGCTAGAAATGAGTTTCAGGATGATGATGTGCTACACTATATTACTATGATGATAAAATAGCTAGTGTTGGTGGTAATGACTATGATGATTAGCTAGTGTTAGTGGTGATTAAATAAATACTGTTTTTTTAGACAGAAATAAATACTGTTGGTGGTAATGACTATGAGGATGATTAAATAGCTTGTGCTAGCGGATTAGATTCAAGTGGAGGCAACATGTGTTGCACATCAAAAGTACTACTAGTCCAAACTAGATCAAGTTTGGATTAGTAGTATACTTTTGACATGCACCACATATTGCCTCCAGTTGAACCTAATCCACCTTCATTTGACACACTGTTATGGACATAATGATGTAAACCTCATAACTGGTATTGTATCAATATTTTTACGATGGCGCATAAATACACTAGAAATAAAAAAATAAAAAAAGGTACTAGAAGCGATGGAAAGAAAACACGCTGCAAGTAGTTACCTTAGCAGCAGCGTGGTATCAAACAGATTTCCGTAGAGTTTGTACTAATTATCCACAGCAAACGGATTTCCGTAGTCACGAGGACTAGTTCCGTTTACGGTATTTTGGAAGAAACACATCTAACCAGTACACACCCATTCCACCTCACGATGCCAGGAATCACCCTAGACAACGTCCAAGAAAAACCTTGAGACGGGGAGGTCACAACCTCGAATAGCATGGGATCAAATTTATATACGCGCGCTCTAAGAGGTGCCCCCCTCTCGGTCCCAACCGGAGACACCCATGCCCCCTGACCGGATGACGGGCTTTAATCCAGGGCCATGGAACCCTCATCCCGGCCTCTCTATTTGGTGTGTACCAGGAAAGCGGTTTGCAACTTACTAGGCCATATCCCTTGCGGAAAACATGTGGTAGTACGGGAAGGGAAATGGATGGAAACTGGACTGATTCATGTCGACACTGGAGTCAAATAGTCTGGCAAAAGACTAGTATACTACAACACTGCCATCTTACCCATCCTCATGCCATCACATGGCCATGCCAACTCACATCCAACAACTTATGGGTTATCAAAACTCACTTGCCTCAACTTTGCATGAAATATGACATTCATCGAGATGCTCATAAACATGCCATGAACTAATTAATGCAAACATGCCAAAGACACTCATCATATCAAAAGTTCAAACATGCTTGCCTGGTTCGGAGTAGTCGGAGTCTAGCTTGGCGAAGTTCGCGGTTCCGTCACCTCCTCCGGTATCTACGGTATAAGAAAATAGGTACTTATCGTAAATATCGTGAGTGCACAGACAAATGTTCCAAATATTTTTTTCAAATAAATATGATAAACAACTAGACAAAATTTTAAAGAGGACAGAAAAAGAATCAATCAAAAATCCTTTTCTATTTAAAAGTTATAAGGGTTTTAATCCAGGGACCTCTCTGTAATGAAACATAAACTTCCCAGGGGGCTGAACAGAAAAGGCCAGAAAAACGCTTCAGACTGAAAGCGTATTTGCCCGAATACGTTTTCAGAAAATGGTTCGTTTAAAAGAAAGGAGAGGCTGACAGGCGGGTCCCACCCGTTAGGTTTAAAAATTTAAACGGGGAAGAACAGAGCCCGCCGGTGCCCGAGAGCTGCGGTGGTCGCCGGCGGCGATCCATGGCGAGGCAGGGGGATCCGGCGGTACCTATGTGTTCGGCGTGTCCTTCCGTAGCGGTGGGTGGTGGTGGCGAGCACCACGTCGACGGCGGCCCTTGCTCCGGCGGACGGCGGCTCGGGTGGAGTTGGATCTCGTCGGGGAGGGCTGCGAAGGTCAAATCAAAGCTTTGGTTAGCTCACTGGGTGCTCGAGGTGGCTACTGACGAGGTTTGGGCCTCCGGGATGGCGTCACCGGAGTGATTCGAGCTGGTGGCCGAGGCGGATCGGGGCGGTCGGAGTTGGGGGAGGAGACCTCTTCGAGGTCCTCCTAGTGGCTTGGCGGGGTGTTGGTGGGGTGCAGTGGTGGTGCGTGCTCGAGAGCGAGCTTGGGGCCCCTTTTTATAGGCGATCCGAGGCGGTGGCTGTGAACGGGGATCTTCGGCGATGGATACGGTGGCGCAGTGCTTGGTCGGGGGTTTTAGGGAGTTGGGCGTCAACCTGGAGGTTCACCGGTTCCAATTAGGTGCTAACCAAGTTTGGATTAGGCTCCCTGGGTGGCTGCGACGGAACGGGGCGGCGCGGGCCCATCGGCTGCAGAGGGCGCGCCCTGTGCTTGCCTTGCCACGGCGACGGTGCTGCGGGGGTGCGCTGGCATGCATGAGGCCATGCGGAGGGCTAGGGGGCGTTGGGCGGCGCAGAACGGCGTAACGAGCCGGTGCTGGCTCCGTTGGCCGCCACGGGTGGCTCTGCCACCGCAGAGGCTGCCGGCGTTGGAGATGCTCGCCGCCACTGACGCCTGCGCCCGTCCAAGAGGGCGTGCGGTGCTTTGGTCAAGGAGAAGGGGCCGTGCGCAACACGCCAGGGCGCATGGGTGATCGGTGACAACTCTCTGACGAAAAACGACACTTCAAACTCTGAGTTTCCTGAACTTTCTGAAAGTGCACAGGAACAGTGCCGGCCAAGTGTTCGACGAAATGATTTTGGCATGTGGGGGATTTTCCTTGGGCTGATTTTTGGCGGGGTGGCCTCTCATTGCATCTGGGGGCTGCCTGAATTTTGGTAGAATTTTTGGGGAAGAGGAGATGTGAATTTCACCAAATTTGAGAAATCTGGTCCAAACTTGTAGAGGATGAAACTTGAAAATTTTGAAAAGAGGAATAGTGGATCTTGATGGGTCCAGGTTATGGTTGCTAAGGACTATCCAGAGGAGTTGGTTTGAGATCAAAACTCAAAGGAAATCAGGCACTTCCTTTGTAAAGCATCTAGGCTTAGAATAAATGACAGAATTGTTTTGGGGAGAAAAATAAATGGAATAAAATCCAAAAATGGATTTAACTTGTTGGGTCAGTATGTTTGGATTGCCCCAAAGTGGAGGGAGGGGTTTTGGGAGGATTTACCACATGAGGCATGGTAAAACCAAGGATGGTTCAAAACAAAAGAGTAGCTCCAAAATCCTTAGGGTTTCTTTTTTAAAAGAAAATAAATTCCAAGAAATGTTTTTGAGAAGGGAAACTCAGAAGAAAGGTTTTTAATAACCAATTACCAGGGGTACAGAAGATACAAAAATCAAAGTCCTTGCCAAGGGGAAAAGTTTTGAGAGAGAGAGGTTTTAGGAAGGATTTTAAATAACCTTCTTCAAACCAGGCAAGGTTTTTGGTGAAAACTTTAAAAAAAAATTGAGTGTCACTACAGCTACCCCCTTAGGAAAAATCTCATCCCCGAGATTTCAGCTGATCCTCAAACAAGCGTGGGTGCTTTGTCCGAAGAAAATCCTCTCTTTCCGAAGTTGCTTCATTTTTGGTGTGATTGCTCCACTGAACTCTGAAAAACTTGATGGTTTTCTGTCCGGTTCTCCTTTCATACTCCTCTAATATTTTTATTGGACGTTCCCTGTAGGTGAGGTCTGGATGCACGTCAATGTTTACATGGGATACTTGCTTCTCTAGATTGCTTACGTACTTCCTCAACTGCGAGACGTAGAACACGTCGTGGACATCGGATAATTCTTCAGGTAAGTCTAGCTGGTAGGCTACCGTGCCTCTTCGGGCCACTATACAGAATGGTCGGATGAATCTTGGTGCTAGCTTTCCTTAACCTTGAACCGTTGCAGGCCCCTCATAGGAGATACTCGTAGGTACACAAACTCTCCGGGTTCAAAACTGATTCCCCGATGCTTTCGATCGTAATAACTCTTTTGTCGACTTTGAGCGGTCTTGAGTCGATCCCCAATCATCTTAACTTTTTCCTCAGCCTCCTTGAGCATATCTGGGCCGAAGATATGGCTGTCTCCGGTTTCTGACCAATTTAGCGGTGTACGACATCTTCACCCGTACAGAGCTTCAAATGGTGCCATTTGCAGGCTGGCCTGGTAGCTGTTGTTGTATGCGAACTCTGCGTCTGGCAAGCTTTCTTCCCAACTGGTCCCATAGGCGAGGACATATGCTCTTAGCATGTTTTCTAGAATTTGGTTTACGCGTTCAGTTTGTCCATCAGTCTGCGGGTGGTATGCGGTACTAAACGCCAGTTGAGTTCCCAGCGCTTGTTGTAAGTGATCCCAAAATCGGGAGATGAGTTGAGTGCCTCTGTTTGATATTATTGTCTTTGGGACTCCATGTAAGCAGACGATATGGGAAAGATAAAGCCTGGCAAGCTTCTGAGTGGTATGGGTTGTCTTTACGGGGATGAAGTGTGGTACCTTAGTCAGTCTAGCAGTGATGACCCATATGGCATCATTCCCGTGTCATGAACGAGGTAGTCCAATAATAAAATCCATTCCAATTTCATCCCATTTCCACTCGGGTATCTTATTTGGCTGTAAAAGTCCGGCTGGTTTCTGGTGCTCGGCCTTGATGCGTTGAAAAGAATCAGACATGCAATGAATGTGGCTATGTCCCTTTTCATACCGTGCCACCAAAAAATTTCCTGAAGGTCCTTGTACATTTTTGTTCCTCCAGGATGGATTGAATACGAAGCGGAGTGGCCTTCAGCTAGAATTTGCTGTTTGAGGTCCTCGACATTTGGAACGCAAAGCCTATCTCCGTACCACAATATTCCTTGCTCGTCTATGAAGAATTCTGAGGACCTACCCAAACTCGCTTTTCTTTTTATGCCTTCAATGCTGGGGTGTCCATGCTGAGCCTCCTTAATCTTTTCAATCAGAGTAGGTTGTATTTCCAAATTCGACACACTGCCTTCGATGACCTTTATTAAGTTGAGTTTGGCAAATTCCTGCTGAAATTCTGGTCTTAATTTTGGTATACTGTCGTTGCCCGAGCTGGGGTTCCGACTAAGGGCATCTGCCACTACATTTGCTTTTCCTGGATGATAGTGGATTCCAACATCATAATCCTTCACTAATTCCAACCAGCGTCGTTGCCGTAAATTGAGTTCCTGCTGTGTGAAAATATACTTGAGGCTCTTATGGTCTGTGTATATTTCAGAATGATTTCCAAGTAGAAAGTGTCTCCATTCTTTGAGTGCATGGATGACTACTGCCAACTCCAGGTCATGAGTAGGATAATTTTCTTCATGTTTGCGAAGCTGTCTGGAGACATACGCGACTACCTTGCCTTCTTGCATCAATACGCATCCGAGGCCCTTCCGGGATGCGTCACAATACACCTCAAAAATTTTGTGTATGTCCGCACAATTAATACCGGTGCCGTTGTTAATTTTATTTTAGTTCTTGGAAGCTTTTCTGAAGCTTCCATCCATTCAAACTTCTTGTCTTTCTTGAGTAATCGCGTCATTGGCTTTGCTATGGTGGAGAATCCTTCAATAAATCTTCGGTAGTATCCTGCCATTCCCAAGAAACTTCAGACGTCGATTCTGTTGGCTGGTGGTTTCCAGCCAAGCACGGCCTTGAACTTTTCCGGGTCTACGGCAATACCTTCTTGGGTCAGTACGTGGCCCAGAAAACCTACCTGTCTTAGCCCAAATTCACACTTGCTGAATTTGGCGTACAATTGATGTTTCCTTAGTTCTCCTAGTACGATTCGGAGATGTTCAAAGATGCTCTTCTCGGTGTCTTGGAGTATATCGAATATCATCGATGAATACCACAACAAACTTGTCCATAAACTTCATAAATACTTTGTTCATGAGGTGAACAAAATATGCCGGGGCGTTTGTTAGTCCAAACGGCATTACTGTGAACTCATACAATCCGTATCTGGAGGTGAAGGCTGTCTTGGGGATATCCTCTGTTCGTACTTTTAATTGATGGTTTCCCGGCCTCAAGTCAATTTTTGAGAAGACCTTGGCCTGAGCGAGCTGATCAAATAAATCATTTATCCTTGGCATGGGGTATTTATTCTTGATTGTGACCATGTTAAGTGCTCGATAGTCTATACACAATCTCAGTGTCCCATCCTTTTTCTTGGCAAATAAAATTGATGAACCCCAAAGTGAGGAGCTGGCTCGAATATATCCTTTGTCCAGTAATTCTTTTATTTGCTTCTTCAATTCTACAAATTCGGATGGAGCCATTCTGTATGGTTTCTTGTAAATGGGAGCGGTTCCGGGTGCTAGCTCAATGCTGAATTCTATCTCTCTGTAGCGACCCGACCCGAATGGATCAAGTCTCTGTGCTTAAGTGTCATCCCTGGATCGGTATGCTGACACACACAGTACTCGAGGATTTATAACAGAGGTAAATCACATGTATAAAGTAACGTAAATACTATTACCTCAATCCAAATAGCGGAAGTAACAAGGTTGTGGATTCCCATCAACACCAATGGCAAAGTTGAGTGTAGAAATCGTAACCCTAACGTATCACTTACTCGTCGTCTGAAAAGTCTGCAACATAAAATGTTGCAGCCCGAGAACGGGTCAGCACATGGAATATGCTGGCAAAGTAACACATAGAGAGTAATGAAAGAATAAGCTATACTACATGCATATATGGCTGGTGGAATAGCTCTATGGTTACAGTGTTGCAAAAAAGCCAATTTTTCCCTACAACAAAGGAATAAATTTTAATTTAACTATCATGGTGGTTGAAACATCATTGAGAAGGTATAACCCCAACTCAATCCCAATTAAAGTAATTAACAACCCAACAATAATAATTTAGAGTGATGAGATACATGTGAATACTCAAGTACTAGATACTAAGAATTGTCCATAACCGGGGACACGGCTAACCATGATTAGATTGTACACTCTGCAGAGGTTTGCGCACTTTTCCCCACAAGGCTCAATCACCTCCGTTGGTTTCTCGCACTGCATGGTGTTTGAGAAACGGATGACCGAGACACGCTCTTCGTAAACATTAACTCTCTACTCCGAATAGATCATACCAAACCTATAAAACCCACTACCTGTTGATCTACCTCTTCGAGACCTTCACGTAACTTACTCAACTATGCTAGAGCCCATAATAGCTTGTGGCTGCACACGGAAGTTTCTAGCATGAATAGTCTCAGTTACCTTTGAGCCTGGGTGGCGGTCCTTAGGTAGATCACACGGGTACCCCGGGATTTCCAAAATAAAGCAGACAACACTGGGTTCCCAGTGCCTCAATCCACCCGTATGTGTATTTAAGTTACAACCTTAAAGTAAACCATTAATTAACAATCTCACATCCGTCGTGAATATCTCTCAAACCCAAACCACGCCTCTGAGCATAGCATAGCAATATAAGCAACACATAGAAGTAACTCCCAAGGTTTTGATAGTAACAGGGCAATAGGTTCCTACCTCATCATCTACTTCCCAACCCACAAATTAATGACATCCTAACCATGCAATGTTTCAGGGTTGAACTAATGCATAAAAACTGGGTATGAAAGGGAATGTGATCAAGTGTTACTTGCCTGCAATGTTGATGAAGATGATTCGCACTCAAAACTCTTGATAGTTCTACTCGTCACACTCCGGTCAATCTATCATAAGCAAGCAATAGTAACCACCCATAAGCAATCAATCAAAACATCGGACCGAACGGAGGAAACGATTCGGAAAACATCAAAACCAAGAAAATAACTCTTGCAACATAGAACAATTTCTAACAGTACCAAAATTATGTGAATTTGGCCTTATCAGAAAGTTTATGTCAAGAGCTTCGATTTGCAAAAAGAATCAACTCAAACGGAGTTATAAAACTCAAGTTATGATCGAACGAAGTTTGAACATAAATCTGGTCTAATTCAAATTTTAAACTTTCAAAAACATGTTTGAGTTGGATTACTGGATAGAGCGGATCATAATGAAGAAGTGGGCGTTGGTTTCGTTGAATTTGGTCTAACGAGTAAAAAGTTATGAGGGTTTGAAAATTGGGGACTAATCTGTGAAGAAAATTATCACGAATAGGTCCCTGGCGTATTTAAACAGAAAAGGAAAAATCTAAATAGCGAACGTTCGCTACCGAACACTAACGAACGAAAATTGTTCGCTAATGAACCTAATCTGATGGACGTTCGTTAAATAGCTGAACTAAATAAAAAAACCGGGTTTTAAAAGAAAACCAAAAAAACCGATCTAGGGTTCGGCGGTTTTACCGGTCGGCGTCGGTCTGGCGGTTTTCGTTGAGAAAACCGGCGGCGGCGGCGAGGTCGAACTCCGGCGAGACGGGACAGTGGCGACGGCGAGCTCCGGAGAGGGGCGAGGCAAGACGGCGGCTCCGGCGCGTAACGGCGGCGGGGCGAGGGCAGCGCGGGGAGCGAGGGCGGCGAGGTGGCGCGGCGGTGGTGCAGAGCAGCGGCGGCGGATGCGGGCTCCGGCGAGGGGCGGGAGGAGGCGGCGGCGCGAGAGGAGAGAGAGGGGGATCCGGGGCGGCCCTCCGTTATTTATGGAGGGGCGGAGAGTCGGCGCGGGGTTGCGTGGGGAAGGGGAAGGAGGAGGCCGGGCGGCGCACGGCGACCATGGCGGTGCGGCGGCGGAGTCCCGCGTCGGGGACGAGGCGGTCGGGGCGCTGGGCTGGGCCGTGGCTTGGCCGGTTGGCTGGGCCGGCCCAGTTCGGCAGGAGTCTTTTTTTTAAACAAACAGAGAGAAAAAAATAAAACAAAATAAAATGAAAATATTATATAGGCATATAATATATCAAAATTTTCAGAAAAAGATTTCCTACAACATGGACATTTCTATAGCATTAAATAAAATTCACACAAATTCATATAATTCAAATAGTGCTCCTACTCTAATAAAATCCAACAAAAATCATTTTAAAAATACTAAATTTAATTCAAATTTATTTCTCTCCAATTTTCTGATGTAGGGAATCATGTTACCCTATTTTCCATATATTTTATTTTTGGAGAAAAATAATTTGAATAAAACTCAAATAACTCCAAATTGAAAATAAATTCAAAAGAACTTTGAATTTAATACTTTGAAACTCCCAACTCATATTTCATATGTTTTGAAGAAGTCATTTTATCTTCGCTCGTGAAAATCATTGAGTTGCATAAAGTTTCAGAATTAGAAATATTCTCAAATGAAATTCAAATATTTATAACACCCCTTGTCATTTAAATAAATGGAAGAAGTCATGTCATCTTCTCTCCAGGGTTTTGTGATGAGAAGAATTTGAATTCATGGAGAGCATAAAAGCAAAATGAAAGTTTGGGAAAGTCCTTTTATTCCCTCTCATTTAACTTTCAAAAAGTTTCGAATTCACTCATTCAATCAAACAATCAATCAAATCTATCTATTTATTATAACATTCCAAAATTTAGAATTTTGGGATGTTACAAAACTACCACCCTTAAAATGAATCTCGTCCTCGAGATTCGGAGAGGCTAGAAAGAAATAGGTTAGGTTTGGGGTCTTCTCCATCGATCGTCTCCGGGGGTCTCGGGTGCTACCACCCTTAAAATGAATCTCGTCCTCGAGATTCGGAGATGCTAGAAAGAAATAGGTTAGGTTTGGGGTCTTCTCCATCGATCGTCTCCAGGGGTCTCGGGTGCTACCACCCTTAGAAGCATGGTTACGGTTCCATCAAAACTCATATACTCCATCCTTATTGTTGACAGTGTCGGTCTTCCCAGATCTCGGGAAATTCCATCTCTGGGCTCTTCCGGTAGCGGCATAACCTTTTCCTCAATTCTTCTGTCCTTTCCTCTTGGTAAGGTTATTCTGAGATTGGGTCTTCTTAGCTGGTGGGTCTGGCGCCAATACTAAACAACTATCGATATCTTATGGTGGTCAACAATTTATGGTTTCTCCTACAGGAAATGGGTCTGGTTGATCCTCACCGTATAAACTACGGTTGGCAAAAGCTGCCTTGTACAAGGGAAAAAAATTCTTATACCATTCTAAGGTTTAAACAGGGTTTGGATCGTCGTCTCTCTACTATAGGTAAGTCACTCGGATTTACCATCCCATATAGCAAGGCGAACAATAAGAGTAAGTCGGTATGGTGATCAATCCATCCCGCACCCAAATCATTACCGTGTACATGGTTTAGCGAATCTCGCATTCTAACACTCGGTCGTCCTCACAAGCATTGCAGAATTTCTCTTGTCGACGAACCAAGTTCGGATAAATCCATTGATTCTGCAAGCCAAACAAACATCTATCGTTCCTTAACAACTCTCAGGTTTTGCGTAAACTCCTATAGAATCGTCGGTTGATAAAATCGTAACTTCTTCCAGGGTTTTTCCTTCGGCAAGAGTGTGCTTGCTTCTTGGCAGGTCCTGGGGACTGTGGGTTATGGCCCATCTCATCACTTGTAAACCTTGAACTCATCATCGCGGGCAACTGATCGTTATTCCAACATTCAAATTCCAGCTTCCTAGCATACTTAAAATCCATCCAATTGTAATGTCTTTCTTCCTTCTATTTGTACCAAACTAAGATGTAATTACTCAGAATCATCATGGAATTTCCATTGATCCATATTTCCAACATCATACCTCCTTTATATCCAATAGTAATTCATCTCTTCATCCTCGTGGGATATCCCACATACCGAGATAAAAACTTATACTTATGAAATCCATACTCCACTTTGTGGAACATCATTATCCTTTCCAGGGTCAAGCGTCCTTCTGAGGGAATATTGGCCATCTCTGCATGGCACTTCTTCAACTGGGAAACGTGAAACACATCATGAACTCCTGGCAGTCCTTCAGGTGACTCCAACTTGTTGGCCACTTTTCCCATACGCTCCAAAACTCGGTATGGTCCTACAAATCTCGGGGCTAACTTTCCCTTAACTCCCAATCTTTTAACTCCTCGCAGAGGGGCCACACGAAGACATGCTCTGTCTCCAATTTCATAGACTACCTCCTTGCGTTTTTTAGTCTGCATAACTCTTCTGCCTGGACTGAGCTACCTTCAGTCTATCTCGAATCCACTTAACATTCTCTTTTGACTCCTTGATCACATTTGGTCCAAACAACTAACGGTCTCCAACTTCATCCCACATCAATGGTGTCTGGCCCCTTCTCCCATACAAAGCTTAAAAAGGGGCCATTTTCAAACTGGCTGGGTAACTATTGTTGTATGAGAACTCCACGTAATGTAGATTATCATCACTACTAGATCTATAATCTAGCGCACATGCTCTCAACATGTCCTCCAGAATCTGATTGACTCTCTCGGTCTATCCATCTGTCTGTGGATGAAAGGTTGTACTGAACTCTAGCCTAGTACCCAAAGTCTGGTGCAGCTGATTCCAAAACTTTGAGGTAAACTGTGTTCCTCTATCTGATACGATGGTCCTCGGAACTCCATGCAGACATACGATCCTGGTCAAATATATCTTGGCCAACTTTGCACTTGTATAGGTGGTTTTCACAGGGATAAAGTGAGCCACTTTGGTCAAGCGAATCAACTACTACCCAGATAGAATCATATCCCGTTCGGGTTCTGGGAAATCCGGTAATGAAATCCATGCCAAGCTTATCCTACTTCCATTCGGTTATCAGCATAGGTTGTAGTAATCTTGCTGGCTTCTGAAGCTCTGCTCTTACTCTCTCTGGCATACATCACCTACGACTACATACTCCGCAATATCCTTCTTCATACCAGTCCACCAGAAACGCTCCTTCAAATCCAAATACATCTTGGTGTTTCCAGGTCGAATCGAGTATGGTGAGTCATGAGCCTCCTGAAGTATTAACTTCATGATCTTTGCATTATTGGGCACATATACACGGTCCTCAAACCATAAGGTGTCGTTCTTATCCTTGCGAAAACCTTTGGCCTTTCCTTTGCTCATCCTTTTTTTACCTCATCAATCTCTTTCTCACCCTTCTGAGCTTCATGGATCTTTCCCAACAATGTAGACTAAACTTCCATTGCTGCAACAAAACCTTTGGAACAATCTCCAACCAAACTTCCCTGAGATCCTCGGGTAACTCCTTTGGTAATCCTCCACTTATGAGGGTATTCGTCATTGTTTTCTTTATGGTTGTGTCCTATTTCTCCACAAAGCTTGTATGCACAAGGTTTCTTCATATCCTTTCCATAAGGCCTCAATTTACGGGACACAAGACGAGATCTTTGCAGAGTCAACTTAAATTCTTCCCAAGTGGTTACTCTTTGCCATCCATTGATGGTTTGGTACATCCTCTACCAGGTAGTGGAACCTCTTTCAAAGCACTCAAGAGCATGCTGGGTCATATACTTTCCAGCTATAGGGTTATTCTCCATATAATCCTCCATGTTCTGAATCCATCGGTCTGTCTCCAATTGACTCAATGGTCCAGAAAATACAAGCTCATCTCCATTCATCATCTATTGGGTCCATGGGTTATGGGGTGAGATAAGAGAGATCGAGAGGGATGCACACAAAGCAAACAAAAGTTTTGAAAGACAGGTTTTATTGTGGCTGTCGGAAAAACATCAAACAAATGACAGCTCACAATCGTCGCATCTAACATAAGTATATACAGGGTTTGGCCTTCTAAAGGTAAATAGATCTCAACGTCATCAAACTCCTCAAGTCTTGGTCATGTCTCCGATGGCTTCTTCCGATCATGCTTGTCCTACTCAAGTTCTTTTGCCAGATCATCTCTGTTGTCGTAAAGTCTATCAGGGCGTCCTTCAATATTTCTGGAGTTACGTTCCAAACATCTGGGTTTCAACATCCTTGACATGAACCATGGTCCTACTGTCCTTCAGTTCCTGACGAATCTCCGGTATCTCGATGTTTTTCTCCTTCAGCTTGTCTACTTTCAGTTTCAGGTTCCTGAATTCTTCATGAATTGCCTCCTTGTCAACACGGCTTCTCGCAGATCCATCTTAAACTCCTTGATGTAATACTCCGGATCCTCGGCGATACGCCAACTAAGGTTAAATCAGCATCTTTTGGTCGATAGGTGCTCCATCAGCCTTCTACCATCCAATCATTGCATGCATATGCATGCTTAACTCAGCACGGTGACAATAGCATAAGCGGGCGATAACATCATGGATAGCGTGTTTCTGCTCTTGTCATTTCCATGAGCTATCATTCCATAGTTGATATCTCCTGCCTTAGGGTTTTCCTAACAAAACTTTGAATTCTTAACTCTCCATGTTCCGGTCTTTCTTCGATACACCTTGATCTTGGGTATTGACAACTTCCTTAGTCTGTCAAATTCCATAAGAGTAACCTTCCTAGGTCATAAAAATATGGGAATTCTTCAGAGCCTTCAAAATCTCATCGTCTTCGGAGTCTTCAACAGTTGTAGTTTCCATTTACACGGTAAAATCCTCTTCATTCCAAATGGTCTTCGTTGTCCGATATCTTGTCTCCTTGGAGTGGTCTCATCAGTCGAATCTTCAAGTGGTCAAAAGGGGAAGAGGGGTATGGTATCACTAAATGGGAATATTTGAATAAGCTCAGAAGAGAAGAGAGGTAAAAGATCTTTTGAAAATGAAGTTGTAGAGAAAAATCTTTCCTATGGGCTTGTCGGGTTTCTAGGTTCATGTCCCTACAACAACATGTGCTCTGATACCATCTTGTAGCGACCCGACCCGAATGGATCAAGTCTATGTGCTTAAGTGTCATCCCTGGATCGGTATGCTGACACACACAGTACTCGAGGATTTATAACAGAGGTAAATCACATGTATAACGTAACGTAAATACTATTACCTCAATCCAAATAGCGTAAGTAACAAGGTTGTGGATTCCCATCAACACCAATGACAAAGTTGAGTGTAGAAATCGTAACCCTAACGTATCACTTACTCGTCGTCAGAAAAGTCTGCAACATAAAATGTTGCAGCCCGAGAACGGGTCAGCACATGGAATATGCTGGCAAAGTAACACATAGAGAGTAATGAAAGAATAAGCTACACTACATGCATATATGGCTGGTGGAAATAGCTCTATGGTAACAGTTTTGCAAAAAAGCCAATTTTTCCCTACATCAAGGGAATAAATTTTAATTTAACTATCATGGTGGTTGAAACATCATTGAGAAGGTATAACCCCAACTCAATCCCAATTAGAGTAATTAACAACCCAACAATATTAATTTAGAGTGATGAGATACATGTGAATACTCAAGTACTAGATACTCAGAATTGTCCATAACCGGGGACACGGCTAACCATGATTAGATTGTACACTCTGCAGAGGTTTGCGCACTTTTCCCCACAAGACTCGATCGCCTCCGTTGGTTTCTCGCACTACATGGTGTTTGAGAAACGGGTGACCGAGACACAGTCTTTCAGAAACATTAACTCTCTACTCCGAATAGATCATACCAAACCTATAAAACCCACTACCTGCTGATCTACCTCTTCGAGAGCTTCACGTAACTTACTCAACTATGCTAGAGCCCATAATAGCTTGTGGCTGCACACGGAAGTTTCTAGCATGAATAGTCTCAGGTCCCTTTGAGCCTAGGTGGCGGTCCTTAGGAAGATCACACGGGTACCCGGATTTCAAAATAAAACAGACAACACCGGGTTCCCCAGTGCCTCAATCCACCCGGATGTGTATTTAAGTTGCCACCTTAAAGTAAACCATTAATTAACAATCTCACATCTGTCGTGAATATCTCTCAAACCCAAACCACGTCTACGAGCATAGCATAGCAATATAAGCAACACGTAGAAGTAACTCCCAAGGTCTTGATAGTAACAGGGCAATAGGTTCCTAACCATGCAATGTTTGAGGGTTGAACTAATGCATAAAAACTGGGTATGAAAGGGAATATGATCAAGTGTTACTTGCCTGCAATGTTGATGAAGATGATTCACACTCAAAACTCTTGATAGTTCTAGGAGTCACACTCCGGTCAATCTATCGTAAGCAAGCAATAGTAACCACACATAAGCAATCAATCAAAACATCGGACCGAACGAAGGAAATGATTCGGAAAACAGCAAAACCAAGCAAATAACTCTTGCAACATAGAACAATTTCTAACAGTACCAAAATTATGTGAATTTGGCCTTATCATAAAGTTTATTTCAAGAGCTTCGATTTGCAAAAAGAATCAACTCAAACGGAGTTATAAAACTCAAGTTATGATCGAACGAAGTTTGAATATAAATCTGGTCTAATTCAAATTTTAAACTTTCCAAAACATGTTTGAGTTGGATTACTGGATAGAGGAGATCATAACGAAGAAGTGGGTGTTGGTTTCGTTGAATTTGGACTGACGAGTAAAAAGTTATGAGGGTTTGAAAATTGGGGACTAATCAGTGAAGAAAATTATCACGAATAGGTCCCTGGCGTATTTAAACAGAAAAGGAAAAATATAAATAGCGAACGCTTGCTACCGAACACTAACGAACGAAAATTGTTCGCTAATGAACCTAATCTGATGGACGTTTGTTAGATAGCTAAACTAAATAAAAAAACGGGTTTTAAAAGAAAACCAAAAAAACAGATCTATGGTTCGGCGGTTTTACCAGTCGGCGTCGGTCTGGCGGTTTTCGTTGAGAAAACCGGCGGCGGCGGCGAGGTCGAACTCCGGCGAGACGAGACAGTGGCGACGGCGAGCTCGGAGAGGTGAGGCAAGACGGCGGCTCGCCAGAACGGCGGGGTGAGGGAAGCGCGGGGAGCGAGGGCGGCGAGGTGGCGCAGCGGTGGTGCAGAGCAGCGGCGGCGGATGCGGGCTCCGGCGAGGGGCGGGAGGAGGCGGCGGCGCGAGAGGAGAGAGAGGGGGATCCGGGGCGGCGCTCCGGTATTTATGGAGGGGCGGAGAGGCGGCGCGGGGTTGCGTGGGGAAGGGGGCAGGAGGAGGCCGGGCGGCGCACGGCGACCATGGCGGTGCGGCGGCGGAGTCCCGCGTCGGGGACGAGGCGGTCGGGGCGCTGGGCTGGGCCGTGGCCTGGCCGGTTGGCTGGGCCGGCCCAGTTCGGCGGGAGTCTCTTTTTTAAAACAAACAGAGAGAAAAAAATAATAATAAAACAAAATAAAATGAAAATATTATATAGGCATATAATATATCAAAATTTTCAGAAAAAGATTTCCTACAACATGCAAATATCTATAGCTTTAAATAAAATTCACACAAATTCATATAATTCAAATAGTGCTCCTACTCTAATAAAATCCAACAAAATTGATTTTATAAATACTAAATTTAATTCAAATTTATTTCTCTCCAATTTTCTGATGTAGGGAATCATGTTACCCTATTTTCCATATATTTTATTTTTGGAGAAAAATAATTTGAATAAAACTCAAATAACTCCAAATTGAAAATAAATTCAAAAGAACTTTGAATTTAATACTTTGAAACTCCCAACTCATATTTCATATGTTTTGAAGAAGTCATTTTATCTTCGCTTGTGAAAATCATTGAGTTGCATAAATTTTCAGAATTGGAAATATTCTCAAATGAAATTCAAATATTTTCAACACCCCTTGTCATTTAAATAAATGGAAGAAGTCATGTCATCTTCTCTCCAGGGTTTTGTGATGAGAAGAATTTGAATTCATGGAGAGCATAAAAGCAAAATGAAAGTTTGGGAAAGTCCTTTTATTCCCTCTCATTTAACTTTCAAAAAGTTTCGAATTCACTCATTCAATCAAACAATCTCAAATCTATCTATTTATTATAACATTCCAAATTTTAGAATTTTGGGATGTTACACTCTTGGTCTGGTGGCAATCCTGGTAGTTCTTCGGGAAATACGTCTGGAAATTCACACACTACTGGAACCTTGCTTAACTCAAAAACGTCCACTTTGTTCAACCTCGGTTGCCGAGATATTTTTCTCTCCTTGGCTGAATCTCTTATTGTCTTCCCGTGGTGGTGGGTGAGAATTAAGGTCCGGTTGAAGCAGTCAATAAAACCTTTGTTGGTGATTAACCAATCCATCCCTAAGATGACATCCAGTCCTTTATTCTCCAACAGAATAAGGTTGGCGTCGAACTTCAATCCTTCAAATTCAATAACCACACATTGGCAGTAACTCTGAGTCACTTGCTTAATCCCAGGGGACTTGATGATCATGGATTTTTCCAAGGGAAGCATCGAAAAATTATTTTGCAAAGCAAAACTCTTCGAAATGAATGAGTGAGAAGCTCCAGAATCAAACAAAACCATGGAAGGTATTGTGTTGATAGGGAACGTACTGAGTACGATATCTGGGGCGTTCTGTGCTTCCTCTTTGGTCACGTGGTTCAGATGACCCTTCCTGTGGTTGTTATTGGGGTTGAAATTGTTCCGCTTGGGTGCTGAATTATTGCCACCGTTGTTCGGTTTTGGGGTCGAGTTCCTTGGCTTGGGGCACTGTTTGGCATAGTGCCCTTCTTCTCCAGAAGCGTAGCAAGTAACGCCTGGGCGATATGTGAACTCCTTGTCCCTTGCATGGAAATTCTTGATTGGGCGTGAGACGTTTGTCGTGGGTTTGTGTGTCCCACATTTCTGAAAATCCGTCTTGCTTCGGTGGTTGCGAGCAAGAGTAGTCTGGTCCCTTTTTCGCTTGCGAAAATCCTCCAAGTTGCGTCTCTCATTTTCCAAGGTAATTGCCTTATCCACCAGCGTCTTGAAATCTGGAAAGGTGTGCACAACCAGCTGGCATTTAAGTGCGGGTGATAGCCCTTCCAAGAATTTTTCCATCTTCTTACTTTCAGTCATACGCTCTTCGTTGGCGTAGCGAGACAACAGAGTAAACTGGCTGTTGTATTCTGACACCGTCAAATTCTCTCTTCTTGATCTTCATAACACTTTTAGGAATGTGCGCCCCACGAAAACCTTCTTTGAATTCCTCCCATGTTATTTCATTTTCGTTGGGGTGCATGTGTAGGAAATTTTCCCACCATGATGCAGCTGCTCCAGTGAGATAGTGCGGTGCATATAGTACTCTCTCACGGTCTGAACACTGTGCAATAATTAATTTTCTTTCCATATCTCGAAGCCAGTCGTCGGCCTCATGAGGTTTGTCAGTATGAGAAAATGTTGGGGGACGCGTCTTCTGTAGCTCAGACAACTTGGATTGCTGCTGGTACTGTCCATGGTGATTTCCCATATTGATGACTTTGTTCATCATTTCCTGATGTGGTTGCTGACTCTGTTCGTAAAGGCGGCATACTTGGGTAAATGATGTTTCACTGTCCTGTTGGCTTGAATGCCCCTGTGTGAAATTGTTGTTTGGTGGTGTGCCATAATTTTCCTATGGCTGATTTGGCATGGAGCGCGTCCAAGGACGAGACATTTTTCACTCTGGGGATATATTTTTAAAAATCATAAGAAAAGAAATTGAGTCGCAAAAGTCAATAAATTCATAAAGACAGGAAAATTTAAATGCTCCAAGATTTTTCAAAAGAATAAACGTTTGCGCACGGAGAAGGACTGCTCATTACATATCTTATACGCAAGCAGTAATTATACAATACATCACTCAGGATATGCGTACATATTCCTGACATGTTATTTAGGCTAGTGCACTTCTCCCAGTTCCTACATGATGCGCAAACAAGCTACTTCTCACTTCCTATGTACATATAAACATATCGTACAAGTCGGTACATTGCATGGCGGCTAAGCGTACTCAGTCGGAGATGGTAAGGATCTCCCTTGGCCTGCCGAGGGTGAGGCGCAGTGAGGCGGGGGACTCAACTTCCTCCTTACTAATAGGCTCCAGACATGAAGCGCTGCGCTGAGCTGGTGGAGCGGGTGCCATAGGCGGAGTAACACAAATAGGAGTGGGCGCAATAGGTGGTGCAGAACGAACTGGAGTGGGTGCAATGACTTGGTTGAACTCCTCGGTGCTAGGTAGGTGATGAGCAGTGGCGAGAATGGCAGGTGAATGAGATGCCGAGGACGAGATGAAAGTCAGCGGTGGAGCGGTGTGCAGGAGCTCCCTCCTGTTGGCGGCACAGCCATGGACTGAGTCGATGCGGGCAGCTACAAGGTCGTCCACCATGCTGTCGAAGGCTGCCTCCAGAGCTCGGAGGTACTCGACAAGCATCTCAAAGGCCTCGTCTCGCTCTCCTCTGGGGCAAGCGAATGAGTAATGACAGGTGTATGGCACGTGGCAGGGAAGGTAGCAGTAGCGACGAGTCTTCATTGAAGGAAGAACATCCCGGAGACGAGCTATCGCCTCACGGGCAGCCATCTGCATAGCATGCCTCTCCGTAGGCATGGCTCTCCCCAAGAACCGGAAGCGGCGTAACTCAACACGCCCTCCCTTGAATTGCACCGCGGCCTGGTGCATGGTCAGACTGTCGTTGATCTTGTGCGGGTAGAGTGTGAAGACTGGGCGCACTGATGGCCCCATCGCGACCTGGACGATGAAGGAGAGGAGTTTGACGAACCCCTCAGGCACGTTGGCGAACACCTGTGACTCACAGTCGTTTCCAGCCATCTACAAAGTAGGCAAAAATTCTGACTGGTCAGATCATAAATTTATGCTGACTGTCAGAAAAAAAAAGACTACATTTGCAAAAATATGAATAAACTCTATTATGCTAATAACCGATTAGCGATCGCACCTAGTGGCTTCCTACAGTCAGCCTGGCTCTGGTACCAAGCTTGTCACGACCGGTTTTTCAATAAAATGCTTATTGAGAAACTGATCATTTTATTTCCAGTATGAGGAAAATCCTCCTTACTGGTAGACAAAATCTTGTTAAAGAAAGCCAGTAGCATTAAAACATATTACAGGGTCGAGCTGAGGGTGCTCAACATCTCATTACAAGCACGCCAATAAATATACCTAATGGCGGATGTGACACAATGGTGTGGGGTGGCATACTACTGACTCGAGACTAAAGTGGTAGTGGAATAACACAGTTGAGTGGGTAATATGACTCCTAAACTGGCAGCTCATCGAGCGTCGAGGTGAGGCTCGATGAATTTATTTGGGTAGCGGAAGCGGATATAATACAGTGACCAAATCCAGGGTCGCACGAGATCGACCGACTCCTCCAGGCGTCGGACTCGCTATTGAACTCTTCATCCATGAGATCGCCTTCATCAACATCTGGCCAAATCAACAAGCCAGGTGAGTACTTTGAAAGTACTCGCAAGACAGTTCGGACATAAGATATAACAAATGCATGCATGAAATCGCCAAGAGTAAAATAACAATGCACATTCAAATAATAAATATTGCACAACATGGTATGTAAAAAGGAAGTCGGGCGGTAGTCCTACCAAAATCCCAAAAATAAAAGAAAAAGAAAAACCGATCGGGTGTCTGGAGCGACGGCTCAAAGGGTAAACGAATAAATAAACATGCCGCAGTCGGGCGTCCAAGCGACACCACATAAAGGGCTTATATTGAAAGTAAATGACATACATGCCACAGTCGGACGTCTGAGCGACATCGCAGAAAGGGCTTATATCGAAAGTAAAATAACAAGCGTGCCACAGTCGGACGTCGGAGCGACATCGCAGAAAGGGCTTATATCGAAAGTAAATAACAAGCGTGCCACAGTCGGACATCGGAGCGACATCACAGAAAGGGCTTATATGGAAAGTAAATAACAAGCGTGCCACAGTCCGACGTCTGAGCGACATCGCAGAAAGGGCTTATATCGAAAGTAAATAACAAGCGTGCCATAGTCGGACGTCGGAGCGACATCGCAGAAAGGGCTTATATCGAAAGTAAATAACAAGCATGCCACAGTCGGACGTCGGAGAGACATCGCAGAAAGGGCTTATATCGAAAGTAAATAACAAGCGTGCCACAGTCGGACATCTGGGCGACATCGCAGAAAGGGCTTATATCGAAAGTAAATAACAAGCGTGCCACAGTCGGACGTCTGAGCGACATCGTAGAAAAGGCTTATATTCCATCATTCACATCTGATAAATTCACAAGGATATAATACTCATAAGAAATAATACGCACACAAAAATAAACGGGTTAGTCCATCCACAGGAATAAACATTTTAACCGGACTTAACACTTATGTAATTTCGGAGTTTTGTCACTGAGACTGATGCTGACTAGATAAGTTGAACATAATACTCGGACATGGTTGAGATTGTTTCAAAGGATTTTTACTCTGCAGAGTTTGTACTAATTATCCACAGCCAACGGATTTTCGTAGTCACGAGGACTAGTTCCGTTTATGGTATTTCAGAAGAAACACATCTAACCAGTACACACCCATTCCACCTCACGATGCCAGGAATCACCCTAGACAACATCCAAGAAAAACCTTGAGACGGGGAGGTCACAACCTCGAATAGCATGGGTTCAAATTTATATACGCGCGCTCTAAGGGGTGCCCCCCTCTCGGTCCCAACCGAAAACACCCATGCCCCCTGACCGGATGACGGGCTGTAATCCAGGGACATGGAACCCTTATCCCGGCCTCTCTATTTGGTGTGTACCAGGAAAGCGGTTTGCAACTTACTAGGCCATATCCCTTGTGGAAAACATGTGGTAGTACGGGAAGGGAAATGGATGGAAACTGGACTGATTCATGTCGACACTGGAGTCAAATAGTCTGGCATAAGACTAGCATGCTACAACACTGCCATCTTACCCATCCTCATGCCATCACATGGCCATGCCAACTCACATCCAACAACTTATGGGTTATCGAAACTCACTTGCCTCAACTTTGCATGAAATATGACATTCATCGAGATGCTCATAAACATGCCATGAACTACTTAATGCAAACATGCCAAAGACAATCATCATATCAAAAGTTCAAACATGCTTTCCTGGTTCGGAGTAGTCGGAGTCTAGCTTGGCGAAGTTCGCGGTTCCGTCACCTCCTCCGGTATCTACGGTATAAGAAAATACGTACTTATCGTAAATCCTGTGAGTGCACAGAAAAATGTTCCAAATATTTTTTCAAATAAATCTGATAAAAAACTAGACAAAATTTTAGAGAGGACAGAAAAAGAATCAATCAAAAAATCCTTTTCTGTTTAAAAGTTATAAGGGTTTTAATCTAGGGACCTCTCTGTAATGAAACAGAAACTTCCCAGGGGGCTGAACAGAAAAGGCCAGAAAAACGCTTCAGACTGAAAGCGTATTTGCCCGAATACGTTTTCAGAAAACGGTTCGTTTAGAAGAAAAGAGAGGCTGACAGGCGGGTCCCACCCGTCCGGTTTAAAAATTTAAACGGGGAAGAACAGAGCCCACCGGCGCCCGAGAGCTGCGGTGGTCGCTGGCGGCGATCCATGGTGAGGCAGGGGGACCGGGCGGTACCTATGTGTTCAGCATGTCCTTCCGCGTCGGTGGGTGGTGGTGGTGGTCGCCGGCGAGCACCACGTCGACGGCGGCCCTTGCTCCGGCGGACGGCGGCTCGGGTGGAGTTGGATCTCGTCAGGGAGGGCTGCGAAGGTCAAATCGAAGCTTGGGTTAGCTCACTGGGTGCTTGAGGTGGCTACTGACGAGGTTTGGGCGTCGGGGATGGCCTCACCGGAGTGATTCGAGCTGGTGGCCGAGGCAGATCGGGGCGGCCGGAGTTGGGGGAGGAGACCTCCTCGAGGTCCTCCTAGTGGCTTGGCGGGGTGTTGGTGGGGTGCAGTGGTGGTGCGTGCTCGAGAGCGAGCTCGGGGCCCCTTTTTATAGGCGATCCGAGGCGGTGGCCGTGAACGGGGATCTCCGGCGATGGTTACGGCGGCGCAGTGCTTCGTCGGGGGTTTTAGGGAGTTGGGCGTCAACGTGGAGGTTCACCGGTTCCAATTAGGTGCTAACCAAGTTTGGATTAGGCTCCCTGGGTGGCTGCGACGGAACGGGTGGCGCGGGCCCGTCGGCGGCAGAGGGCGCGCCCTGTGCTTGCCGGGCCACGGCGACGGTGCTGCGGGGGTGCGCTGGCTTGCATGAGGCCACACGGAGGGCTAGGGGGCGTTGGGCGGTGCAGAACGGCGTAACGAACCGGTGATGGCTCCATTGGCCGCCACGGGTGGCTCTGCCACCGCAGAGGCTGCCGACATTGGAGATGCTCCCCGCCACCGACGTCTGTGCCCGTCCAAGAGGGCGTGCGGTGCTCTGGTCAAGGAGAAGGGGCCGTGCGCAACGCGCCAGGGCGCACGGGTGATCGGTGACAACTCTCTGATGAAAAACGACACTACAAACTCTACGTTTTCTGAACTTTCTGAAAGTGCACAGGAACAGTGCTGACCAAGTGTTCGATGAAATGATTTTGGCATGTGGGGAATTTTCCTTGGGCTGATTTTTGGTGGGGTGGACTCTCATTGCATCTGGGGGCTGCTTGAATTTTGGTAGAATTTTTGGGGAAGAGGAGATATGAATTTCACCAAATTTGACAAATCTAGTCCAAACTTGCAGAGGATGAAACTTGAAATTTTTTAAAAGAGGAATAGTGGATCTTGATGGGTCCAGGTTATGGGTGCTAAGGACTATCCAGAGGAGTTGGTTTGAGATCAAAACTCAAAGGAAATCAGGCACCTCCTTTGTAAAGCATCTAGGCTTAGAATAAATGACAGAATTGTTTTGGGGAGAAAAATAAATGGAATAAAATCCAAAAATGGATTTAACTTGTTGGGAGAGAATGTTTGGATTGCCCCAAAGTGGAGGGAGGGATTTTGGGAGGATTTACCACATGAGGCATGGTAAAACCAAGGATGGTTCAAAACAAAAGAGTAGCTCCAAAATCCTTAGGGTTTCTTTTTTAAAAGAAAATAAATTCCAAGAAATGTTTTTGAGAAGGAAACTTCAGAAGAAAGGTTTTAATAACCAATTACCGGGGTGCAGAAGATACAAAAATCAAAGTCCTTGCCAAGGGGAAAAGTTTCGAGAGAGAGAGAGAGGTTTTAGGAAGGATTTTAAATAACCTTCTTCAAACCAAGCAAGGTTTTTGTTGAAAACTTTAAAAAAAAATTGGAGTGTCACATAGTATTTTTTATATTTTCCAAAAAGTGCCTCCGTGGATTTTCAGGACATTCCGTGAACTTCTCTTTTCTACACATAAAACAACATCATGGAAGTTCTGCTGAAAACAGCGTCAGTCCGGGTTTGTTTCATTCAAATCATGCAAGTTAGAGTCGAAAACAAGGGCAAAAGTGTTTGGAAAAGTAGATACGTTGGAGACGTATCAACTCCCCCAAGCTTAAACCTTGGCTTGTCCTCAAGCAATTCGGTTGATAAAGTGAAAGTGATAAAGAACACTTTTACAAACTCTGTTTGTTGTTGTTGTTGTAAACATGCAAAGCCAGCATTCAGGTTTCAGCAAATATTATGAACTAACCATACTCACAATAACACTCAGGTCTCACAATTACTCATATCAATAACAAAATCAGCTAGCGAGGCATAATAATAAAACTCGGATGACAACACTATCTCAAAACAATCATAACATGGTATAAGAAAATGGTATCTCGCTAGCCCTTTCTGAGACCGCAAAACATAAATGCAGAGCACCTTTAAAGATCAAGGACTGACTAAACATTGTAATTCCTGGTAAAAGAGATCCAGTCAAGTTATACCCAATATAACCAATAATAATGAATGCAAATAACAGTGTCCTCTCCAGCGGGTGCTCTTTAATAAGAGGATGATGACTCAACATAAAAGTAAATCGATAGGCCCTTCGCAGAGGGAAGCAGGGATTTGTAAAGGTGCCAGAGCTCGATTTTAAAATAGAGATGAATAACATTTTGAGCGGCATACTTTCACTGTCAACGCAACAACTATGAGATGGCGATATCTTCCATACTACATGCATTATAGGCAGCTCCCAAACAGAATGGTAAAAGTTTATACTCCCCCAACTACCAACAAGCATCAATCCATGGCTTGCTCGAAACAACGAGTGCCTCAAACTAACAATAGCCCTGGGGGAGTTTTGTTTAATTATATTGATTTGCTTTGATCTTTTTGGATCATGGGACTGGGCAACCCGGTTACCGGACCTTTCTCGTGAATGAGGAGCGGAGTCCACTCCTCTTGAGAATAACCCACCTAGCATGGAAGATATAGGCAGCCCTAGTTGTCACATGAGCTGCTCGAGCATACAAAACAGAATTTCATTTGAAGGTTTGGAGTTTGGCACATACAAATTTACTTGGAACGGTAGGTAAATACCGCATATAGGTAGGTATGGTGGACTCATATGGAACAACTTTGGGGTTTAAGGAGTTTGGATGCACAAGCAGTATTCCCGCTTAGTACAGGTGAAGGCTAGCAAAAGACTGGGAAGCGACCAACTGAGAGAGCGACAACAGTCATAAACATGCATTAAAATTAATTCACACCGAGTACTAGCATGAGTAGGATTTAATCTACCATGAACATAAATATCAAGAAGGCTATGTTGATTTGTTTCAACTACATGCGTGAACATGTGCCAAGTCGAGTCACTCAATTTATTCAAAGGAGGATACCATCCCATCATACCACATCATAATCATTCTAATAGCATGTTGGCACGCAAGGTAAACCATTATAACTCATAACTAATCAAGCATGGCACAAGCAATTATAATCTCTAAATGTCATTGCAAATATGTTTACTTCATAATAAGCTGAATCAGGAACGATGAACTCATCATATTTACAAAAACAAGAGAGGTTGAGTTCATAACAACTTTTCCAATCTCATTAAGTCCATCATATATCGTCATTATTGCCTTTCACTTGAACGATCGAATGATGTGTATAATAATAATAGTGCACGTGCATTGTACTAAGATGGAATCTGCAAGCATTCATCTCAAGAGAGAAGACAGGGCAATATGGGCTCTAAATTAAATAAACAATTAGGCATATGGGAGCCACTAAACATTTTCAATATAGTCTTCCCGACCCCCAAAGGAAAGAAAAGAAAAAACTATTTACACGGGAAAGCTCCCAACAAGTAAGAAGAAGAACGAGAAATCTTTTTGGGTTTTAATTTTAATTACTACTACAAGCATGGAAATTAAACTAACTAATTTTTTGGTTTTTCTTAAGGTTTATCAAACACACAAGAAGAAAACTAGAAAAAGAAAATTAACCTAACATGGATAATACAATGAAGGAGTATGAGCACCGACGACTATAATAGTGTGTGAACATGAATGTAAAGTCGGTGAGAAATACGTACTCCCCCAAGCTTAGGATTTTGGCCTAAGTTGGTCTAATACCAAGGACCGCCGCTACTCTCCCTGGTGTACTGGGAGGTGTAATCAGGATACCATTGGCCGGTCACCTCTGGATCCCACTGGAAAGATGATGCACGATAAGGGTCTAGTGCAGGTTCCGACTCAGGTTTAGGTTCGGGTGTGGATGCTTGGGCTCGATGAGCATACACCGCCTCCGGCGTGACAAGAATTTTTTTTGCAAGCAAATCAAACAACAGAGGCGCGGGTAAAATAATAGTCTCACTGTGTTTCTTATTAAATCTAAGGTTATACAAGAGCATCTTCTCTTTGTTGTCCACAATAAACATGTGGGCTACCATGCTCTTGTAATCTAAAATATGAGGAGGCAACTTTGTCTCCTCTTTCTCATAGTGCCTAATAGGTATCTGAAAATGTCTAGCAAGACGTGAAGCATAGATACCTCAAATATGGGGCGTTTTGTACGATTCAGGCCTAGCCGTTTAGCAATGACGGCACCCATACAAAAACTATTATCTCCAAGCAAGGCATGTTGAAGAAGGATAATATCAGAAAAACTAAAGTTTCCACTATTTCCACGACCAATCAAGCATCTACTAGCAAATATGGCAAAGTAGCGTAAAACAGGAAATGTATGCTAGAGATTTTCGCCTCGGAACCCTTCTTTGGCTCCTCTACAGCTATAGTGTTAACAAAGCCATCCACATATTTATGATGGGGTTCCTCTAATTCTGAAATTTTAGGAACTTCAAAATAAAAGTGAATAAAACTAAACAAGATTGATAGCAACTACTCCTACAAGTGCCTAGAGCCTATATCATCCATTAGAATTTCTTGGGACCTCATAAATTTAACATGCAAGCTCAAGAACATGGTCACCTATGCAGCAAAAAATTGCAATGAATGAAGCACTAGAACAAAAACTAATTGGACCAATCGAGGAGTCACATACCAAGCAACAATCTTCCAAAGCAGTTTTGTGAATGAAGCTTTGAACAAGGAGATCGAAAATCGCAGCAAAATGAGCTAGAACTCGTGCTTGAGCTAGATGGGGATTTTTTTGGGTAGAAGATGAAGTGTGTGGGTGCTGGCATAATTGGAGGGGGGCCACCAGGGGCCCACGAGACAGGGGGGCGCGCCCAGGTTGGGTGGGCGCGCCCTCCACTCTCGTGGCCTGGTGCTTGCCCCTCCTGCAGTGATTTCAATGCCTAAAATCCTCAAATATTCCATAAAAAATCATACTAAATTTGCAGGGCATTTGGAGCACTTTCATTTTCGGGATATTTTTTTAATGCACGGATAATTCAGAAAACGGACAGATAATACTATTTTTGCTTTATTTATTCTAAACAACAGAAAGTAAAAAGAGGGTACAGAAGGTTGTGCCTTCTAGTTTCATCCATCTCATGATCATCAAAATGAATCCACTAACAAGGTTGATCAAGTCTTGTTAACAAACTCATTCCGAATAACACGGGACCGGAGAAATTTCGAATAACACTAAGTTACCTCAAATGGGATACGAAAATCCACGACAATAATAATATCATACTTTTTCTTGACAGTAGGGAGAGGAAATTCAAAACCTCCAATGATAATAGTTGGAACTTTTCCAATAGAATTGATGCTATGAACTTGAGATTGTTTCCTCGGAAAGTGTATCATATTCTCATTACCATTAACATGAAAAGTGACATTGCCTTTGTTGCAATCAATAACAGCCCTGCAGTATTCAAAAAAGGTCTACCAAGGATAATAGACATACTATCGTCCTCGGGAATATCAAGAATGACAAAGTCCGTTAAGATAGTGACATTTGCCACCACAACAGGTACATCCTCACAAATACCGACAGGTATAGCAGTTGATTTATCAGCCATTTGCAAAGATATTTCAGTAGGTGTCAACTTATTCAATTCAAATCTACGATATAAAGAGAGAGGCATAACACTAACACCAGCTCCAAGATCACATAAAGCAGTTCTAACATAATTTCTTTTAATGGAGAATGGTATAGTAGGTACCCCTGGATCTCCAAGTTTCTTTGGTATTCCACCCTTAAAAGTGTAATTAGCAAGCATGGTGGAAATTTCAGCTTCCGGTATCTTTCTTTTTTTTGTAATGACATCCTTTATATATATAGCATAAGGATTCACTTTAAGCATATCAGTTAAGCGCATACGTAAGAAAATAGGTCTAATCATTTCAGCAAAGCGCTCAAAATCCTCATCATCCTTTGTCTTGGATGGTTCAGGAGGAAAGGGCATGGGTTTCTGAACCCATGGTTCTCTTTCTCTACCGAGCTTCCTAGCAACAAAATCTCTCTTATCATAACGTTGATTCTTTGATTGTGGGTTATCAAGATCAACAGCAGGTTCAATCTCTACATCATTGTTTTTTCTAGGTTGAGCATCAACATGAACATTATCATTAACATTATCACTAGGTTCATGTTCATCACCTGATTCTGTTTCAGCATCAGAGATAGAAATATCATTGAGATTCTCAGGTGTGTCTACATTAGGTTCCCTAGAAGCATGCAATGTCCTATCATTTTTCTTTTTCTTCTCTTTGGAAGAACTAGGTGCCTCTAAATTATTTCTCTGAGAATCTTGCTCGATTCTCTTACGGTGTCCTTCAGGATACAAAGGTTCCTGAGTCATTCTACCAGTTCTAGTAACCACTCTAACGGCAAAGTCATTTTTATTATTTAATTCATCAAGCAAATCATTTTGAGCTTTAAGTACTTGCTCAGCTTGAGTAGCAACCATAGAAGTATATTTGCTAATGAGTTTGAGTTCACCTTTAACTCTAGCCATATTATTGCTCACGCGTCCTATCTCGAAAGCATTATTCTTTAACTCTCTACCAACATAAGCATTAAAACTTTCTTGTCTAGCCATAAAGTCATCAAATTCATCTAAGCACGGGCTATGAAATTTAGTAGAGGGGATTTCAACTTTATCATATCTATAGAGAGAATTTACCTTTACTACCTGTGTCGGGTTATCAAGACAATGTGGTTCTTCAACAGGCGGTATATTAAGACCATGTATTTATTCAATAGGAGGTAAATTCTTAACAACTTCAGCTTTAATACCTTTTTCTTTCATTGATTTCTTTGCCTCTTGCATATCTTCAGGACTGAGAAATAAAACACCTCTCTTCTTCGAAGTGGGTTTAGGAATAGGCTCAGGAGTTGGCTCAATTGGTTCAGGAATTGCCTCAGGAATTGGCTCAGTAAGAGTCCAATTATTTTCGTTAGTCAACAAATTATTCAATAGTAATTCAGCTTCATCAACTGTTCTTTCCCTAAAAACACAACCAACACAACTATCCAAGTAGTCCTTTCAAGCATCGGTAAGTCCATTATAAAAGATATAAAGTATTTCATTTTTCTTAAGAGGATGATCGGGCAAAGCATTAAGTAATCGGAGAAGCCTCCCCCAAGCTAGTGGGAGACTCTCTTCTTTGATTTGCACAAAATTATATATTTCCCGCAAGGCAGCTTGTTACTTATGATCTGGGAAATATTTAGCAGAGAAGGAATAATTCATATCCTGGGGACTACGCACACAACCAGAGCAAGAGAATTATACCAAGTCTTAGCATCACCCTTTAACGAGAACAGAAATATCTTAAGGATATAAAAATGCGAGATCTATCATCATGAGTAAATAGGGTAGCTATATCATTCAACTTGGTAAGATGTGCCACAACAGTTTCCGATTCAAGGCCATAAAAAGGATCACATTCAACTAAAGTAATAATTTCAGGATCAACGCAGAATTCATAATCCTCATCAGTAACACAGATAGGTGAAGTAGCAAAAGCAGGGTCAGGTTTCATTCTAGCATTAAGAGACTGCTGCTTCCATTTAGCTAATAATTTCTTAAGATCATATCTATCATTGGAAGCAAAGATAGCTCTAGCAACTTCTTCATTCATAACATAACCCTCAGGAAAAACAGGCAATTCATAATCATTGGGAGAATTTTCATCATCACTATCATCAATAATAGCATCTTCAATAATTTCATTGCCCCTAACTCTAGCAAGTTCTTCATCAAGAAATTCACCTAATGGCAAAGTAGTATCACGCACAGAAGTAGTTTCATCATAAATATCATGCATAGCAGAAGTGGCATCATCAATAACATGTGACATATCAGAATTCATAGCAGTAGCAGGTTTAGGTGTCGCAAGCTTACTAATAACGGTAGGAGAATCTAGTGCAGAGCTAGATGGCAGTTCCTTACCTCCCCTCGTAGTTGAGGGAAAAATCTTGGTTCTGTCGTCTTTCAAGTTCTTCACAGTGATCAACAGATATAAATCCCAAGTGACTCAGAGAATAGAGCTATGTTCCCTGGCAATGGCGCCAAAAATTAGTCTTGATAACCCACAAGTGTAGGGGATCGCAATAGCTTTCAAGGGTAAAGTATTCAACCCAAATTTATTGATTCGACAGAAGGGGAGCCAAAGAATATTCTTGAGTATTAGCAGTTGAGTTGTCAATTCAACCACACCTGGATAACTTAGTATCTGCAGCAAAGTAGTAAGATAATAAAGGTAACGGTAGCAAAAGTAATGTTTTTGGGTTTTGTAGTGATTGTAACAATAGCAACGGAAAAGTAAATAAACGAAGAACAATATGTGAAAAGCTCGTAGGCAATGGATCAGTGATGGATAATTATGCCGGATGCGATTCCTCATGTAATAGTTATAACATAGGGTGACACGTAACTAGCTCCAGTTCATCAATGTAATGTAGGCATGTATTTACGTAAATAGTCATACGTGCTTATGGAAAAGAACTTGCATGACATCTTTTGTCCTACCCTCCCGTGGCAGCGGGGTCCTAGCGGAAACTAAGGGATATTAAGGCCTCCTTTTAATAGAGAACTGTAACAAAGCATTAGCACATAATGAATACATGAACTCCTCAAACTACGGTCATCACCGAGAAGTATCCCGATTATTGTCACTTCGGGGTTGTCGGATATAGACTTGCAAGATAGGATCAATAACACACATATATTCATGAAAAAAAATAGGTTCAGATCTAAAATCATGGCACTCGGGCCCTAGTGACAAGCATTAAGTATAGCAAAGTCATAGCAACATCAATCTCAGAACATAGTGGATACTAGGGATCAAACCCTAACAAAACTAACTTGATTACATGGTAAATCTCATCCAACCCATCACTGTCCAGCAAGCCTACGAAGGAATTACTCATGCACGGCGGTGAGCATCATGAGATTGGTGATGGGGGATGGTTGATGATGACGACGAAAACGAATCCCCCTCTCCGGAGCCTCGAACGGACTCCAGATCAGCCCTCCCGGGAGAGATTAAGGCTTGGCGGCGGCTCCTGATACGTCTCCAATGTATCTATAATTTTTTATTGTTCCATGCTATTATATTACCCCTTTTGGATGTTGGGTTTTATTATACACATTTATATCATTTTCGGGACTAACCTACTAACCGGAGGCCCAGCCCGTATTGATGTTTTATTGCCTGTTTCAGTATTTCGAAGAAAAGGAATATCAAACGGAGTCCAAACGGAATGAAACCTTCGGCATCGTGATTTTTTTGGAAGAATATGATCTTGGAGACTTGGAGTTCACGTCAGAAGATCCTCGAGGCAGCCACGAGATAGGAGGGGCCCCCCTGTAGGGCGCGCCCCCTGTTTCGTGGGCCCCTCGAGCACCTCCCGTCCGACTTCTTTCGCCTATATAGTCCTACGTACCCTAAAAACCTCGAATATCAAGATAGATCGGGAGTTCTGCCGCCGCAAGCCTCGGTAGCCACCAAAAACCTCTCGGGAGCCCGTTCCGGCACACTGCCGGAGGGGGAACCCATCACCGGTGGCCATCTTCATCATCCCGACACTATCCATGAGGAGGAGGGAGTAGTTCACCCTCGGGGCTGAGGGTATGTACCAGTAGCTATGTGTTTGATCTCTCTTTCTCGTGTTCTCGACTTCACACGATCTTGATGTATCGCGAACTTTGCTATTATGGCTGGATCTTATGATGTTTCTCCCCCTCTACTCTCTTGTGATGAATTGAGTTTCCCTCTTGAAGTTATCTTATTGGATTGAGTCTTTATTTGAGAACACTTGATGTATGTCTTGCCGTGTTTATCTGTGGTGACAATGGGATACCACGTACCACTTGATGTATGTTTTGGTGACCAACTTGCGGGTTCTTCCCATAAATCTATGCATAGGGGTTGGCACACGTTTTCTTCACACTCCGGTAGAAACTTTGGGGCACTCTTTGAAGTACTTTGTGTTGGTTGGATGAATTTGAGATTGTGTGATGCATATCGTATAATCATGCCCACGGATACTTGAGGTGACAATGGAGTATCTAGGTGACATTAGGGTTTTGGTTGATTTGTGTCTTAAGGTGTTATTCTAGTACGAACTCTTGAATAGATCGATCCAAAAACTTTGAGGTGGTTTCATACCCTACCATAATCTCTACGTTTGTTCTCCGCTATTAGTGGCTTTGGAGTGACTCTTTGTTGCATGTTGAGGGATTGTTATATGATCTATCTATGTTATTATTGTTGAGAGAACTTGCACTAGTGAAAGTATCAACCATAGGCCTTGTTTCCTATCATTGCAATACCGTTTACGCTCACTTTTATCATTAGTTACCTTGCTGTTTTTATTATTTCAGATTACGAAAACCTATATCACTACAAAAAAAACACATCCGTGACATTTTGGGCCGAACGAATTTTTTTTCTGTCATACATATGACACCTCTATGACGATAATTGTGACAAAACACGGTATCATCATAGATGTGGTGGGCTCCTACTTCTATGACAAAAAATCATGACAGAAAATGGGCTTTTCGTCCTGGGCGGGCCGGAGACGCAGCTGCATGACATTCTTTGGGCCGTCCATGATGGAAAATACCGTGGTAGAAGTGAGGGGGAGGAAAATTTCGGGGAGTTGCCGGTTACGATGGGAGGTCGGGGCCCGAGCGATGCGCGTTTCTCTCGTACACGTGCGCGCGTGTTTGCGAGGCGTTGGATCTAACTGAACCCGAGCGAGGCGTTGGGCTCTAACTAAACCCGAGCGATTGCACTGCAGGCTACGCGTTACAGAACCCGAGCTATCGATCGATGGCTGTTAACTGAACCCGGTGGAGCGATTCCTTCGCTAATGATGCTAACTGAAGCCGGTCGATTGGATGAACAGTGAGCGTTGCGGGGGGTTTGGATGAACAGTGAGCGGTAGCGTTTCCTCTGGATGAACAGGACCCGTTGGTGTGGAGGGCTGGATGAACAGAAGACGGTGGAGGGGTTGTTTGAACAGGACCCCGTGGTGTGGAGGGCTGGATGAACAGTAGATGGTGGAGGGGTTCCCGTGGAGGGGTGGTTGAACAGTAGCCGGTGGGGTAGCGTGCGGTGGAGGCTGGATGAACAGGAGCCCGTGGAGGCTGGAGGAGGTCGACGGTAGCCCGAGGAGGCTGGAGGAGGTCGACGGTGGAGATGAACAGTATCCCGTGGAGTCCTGCTTTGCGGCACGCCACACCCTCCCGATGAACAGGACCCTGTTTCACCGTGAAGCGCCCAACACAAGTCCGTTTAAATGCATTTTGCGATGCGCCACACCCCTCCCGATCAACAGGACCCCCGTTTCGACCGTAGGAGGTCCGTTTCCTCCGTTTTGCAGTACACCACACTCCTCCCGATCAACAGGACCCTGTTCAACGTAGGGAGGTCCGCTTCTCCGCTTCTGCAGACGCCAGCCTCGTTCCATCGCCTGTTCCGTCCAAGCGGTTGGCTCCACGCTGCGTTCCGTTGCCTCCCGATGAACATGACGCATTCCGTTGCCTCCCCCTGAACACGACGCAGTCTGTTGCCTCCCCATGAACACGACGACGACGCTGTTTCTCCGTTCTGACCCAGCCATGTACACGAGCCCTCGCCGTATGTATCTTGTGACGGCGTTGAGACCCGCTGTATGTACACATATGTGGCCGTATTTTCTTTCTTGCACCCTGGCCGCTGTACGTACGTGTACATGCTACGTACGTGCCTCTACTACGACAAGTGCACGCCTCTACATCCACCAGTATATATGTACGTACGTACACGTTCGCGACCAGAATGACAACGCTACGTATGCTTCGACCAGGTGGGTCCCGACTGTCAGGTACTTCCTTGCATGCAAAGATGTAGTTGGTAGGTCCCAGCAGTCTGGGGGGCGAATCAATTTGTTTTGCCCGGACGCACTTCCTTGCATGCGAAGATGTAGCCGGTGGATCCCACCAGTCAGGGGGAAATGTTTTTTTCGCAAAATACGGTGGCCCGTCCGGTGGGTCCCTGTTGTTAGGTGGAGGAATAATTATTTTGCACGTAATAAGGAGGCACTTCCTTGCTGCGGCCGTGGACCCAGCTGTCAGCCTCTCCATGTACAGTCCACGTCCGATGTAAGCCGTTCCTTGACCACGTTGACCACGCCGCACCGAGAGCACCAGGGCGGTGGACAACGGCGGGGCCTAGGAAGGGGACGACGTGGAGCCGGGGAAGACGCGGCAGTGGATGCCCACGCGTAGAGGATTATGAGGGTTCACTGGTTCACTGCGGTTTGAGGCTGCCGTCGCCACAGAATAACAGGGGGTGTGGGTGAGTAGAGGGATGGCCTGGCCAGCGGTGGGAGTAGTAGGGGGCAGTGATGCCTCCGCCGCATCGCAGACGGCCACGTGAGGCAGGAGCACGAGGCACGACCGGCGCTGTTTTGGGCGGCTGGAGCAACAAGACCAGAGGTTGAAGAAGCACTACGGCCATTGGATAGACATCGTACGGTCACTGGAGCTAGAATCGTGCATATTGACTAAGTTGACAAAGCCCTCCGTCCCCGTCAACTTAGTAGGCCCACAAGTCAGCTTGCCACTATACTGGGTCCCAACTAACAGGGGGAGTATTCATTTTGTTGTGCGTAATAAGGAGGCACTTCCTTGCGTGCGAAGATATAGCTGGTGGGTCCGAGCTGTCAGCGGCGGTAACGTTTTTTTCGCGAAATACAGAGGCCCTTTCGGTGGATCCCCGATATCAGGTGGAGTAATCATTATTTTGCGCGTAATAAGGAGGCATTTCCTTGCGTGCGACCGTGGACCCAGCTGTCAGCCTCTCCACGTACAGTCCACTTCAGATGCATGTCGGTTGTTGACCACATTGACCAGGCCGCGCCGAGAGCACCAGGGCGGTGGACGATGGCGAGGCCTAGGAAGGGAACGACACGGAGGCAGGGAAGACTCGGCAGTTGTTTCCCCACGCCGGAGGGGAGTACGACCGCATTTAGGGTTTACCGTTCGTCTGCCGCTGCCGGAGAATAACAGCAGTGTGGGTGAGTAGAGGGATGGCTAGGCCAGTGATGGGAGTACGTGGGCGGTGAGGTTCTGCGTGGCAGCACAGCCGACCATGAGGAGGAGGAGCAGGCAGTCCACGGCGCTTGTTTCAGCCGGGCCGGAGCAGGAAGAGCAGAGATTGAAGAAGCACGACGGCCGTTGGATGGACATCGTATGGTCACTGGAGCTAGAATCGTTCATATTGACTAAGTTGACAAAGCCCTCCGTCCCCGTCAACTTAGTATGCCCACAAGTCAACCTCCCACCATGGTTGGTCCCAGCTAGCAGGGGGAGTATTCATTTTTCTGTGCGTCATAAGGAGGCACTTCCGGTGGGTCCGAGCTGACAGCGGGGGGAATGTTTTTTTCACGAAATACGGTGGTCCGTCCAGTGGGTCCCAGCAGTCAGGGGCAAACATTTTTTTCGTGAAATACGGTGGACCGTCCGGTGGGTCCCAGCAGTCAGGGGGGAAATGTTTTTTCCGAGAAATACTGGTGGCCCGTGTGGTGGGTCCCTGCTGTCAGGTGGAGGAATAATTATTTTGCGCGTAATAAGGAGGCACTTCATTGCGGCTGCTGTGGACCCAGCTATCAGCCTCTCCACGTACAGTACTCTTCCGATGGAAGTCGGTCATTGACCACATTAACCACGCCGCGCCGAGAGCACCACGGCGGTGGACGACGGCGAGGCCTAGGAAGGGAACGACGTGGAGCCGGGGACGACGCGGCAGTGGATGCCCACGCAGAGAGGAGTACAAGGGTTCACTGGTTTGGCTGCGGTGTGAGGCTGCCGTCGCCGCAGAATAACAGGGGGAGTGGATGAGTGGAGGGATGGCCTGGCCAGCGGTGGGAGTAGTATGGGGCTGGTGAGTCCTCCGCGGCAGCACAGCCGGCCACGGGAGGCAGGAGCATGCGGCACGACCGGCGCTGCTTTGGGCGGCTGGGGCAAGAAGACCAGAGGTTGGAGAAGCACTACGGCCGTTGGATGGACATCGTTGACCAAGCCACGCCGAGAGCACCAGGGCGGTGGACGACGGAGAGGCCTACGAAGGGAACGACACGGAGCCGGGGAAGACACGGCAGTGGCTGCCCATGCGGTGGAGAGTATGAGGGTTGACCGGTTCGGCTGCCGTCGCCGGAAAATAATAGAAGGTGTGGGTGAGTAGAGGGATAGACATGCCAGGGATGCGAGTATGATGGGGCCGTGAGGCCTGCCCGGTAGCACTGCCGGCGACGGGAGGCGGGAGCACGCGGTTCCGACGGTGCTGGTTTGGGCGGCTGGGGCAGGAAGATCAGAGACTAAAGAAGCACAATTGTCATTAGATTGACATCTAACGGTCTGACGCTGGTAGAGTTGTTTGTTGACTAAGTTTCTTTTTTGAGAAACCTTGTGTACGCATGAACTTAGTAGGTCCACAAGTCAGCCTCCAAATCTGTGGCAGACAACATAAAGCCCATTTGCTATTTTTTATAATTTGCAGCCCATTTGCTAATTCTTAAGTAATTTATTACAGCCCATTTTCTGCCCAGGACCACGGTCAAAAATTTCAACCTTATTTTGCATATTTCGGTGGAGTCCGAACTGTTGTAATCCCGAAATGATAAACATTTTTTAAGAACTTATTGATTTGCCAAAAAATCATTTTGTTTTTGTAAGCAAATAAGACGTGGGACAATTGAGTTGGTTTAAGGGAAAACCAGTGGTAAAAAAATCAGCGCTGGGTGGGAAAAAACAACAAAAATAAGGATGTAAATATGAAAATGAAATTTCACGTGTTTTCAATATAATGATACGTGTATATGAACTAGTAAAACTATAGGTAGAGATTAGAAAACGGATGTAGGACATGCGTTTCAAGAGGAAAATAGAACTGGGTTGTGTGTTTGATTCAGTAAAAAAACTGCATGCGGATGTTGTAAGACAAAATATAACTAACGCTGGCGGGCCAGAGGCCAGTAGATACCTGTTGGATCTTTGTGCCCCGTTGTCGTCATGGGTTGGGCCTGTTAAAAACAAAACCAACCCTGGGCAGTCTGCAGCCCAGTTGAAACTTGCTCGACCTGAAAAAACAATATACGTGCTCAATAAACGAGAGAATTCTGCAAGTACAGACTGATAACTGGGATGCAGCACGGATATTGTTTTTTTATCGTGATAATAAGTGCATGCACTTGTTTCGAAAAAATTGGAGAACTGGGAATTCGAACGGCGGGTGCTTATGCTACCCATAAAATAAAAATCAGGTGCCTGAAAATTCGTTTCGAAACAAATGATTCAGCTTTATATCCACGCCGACCCTCGGCATGATGGTTGGAAGCAAATGCAAGTTCATACAAAAATATCGTTAACAACAATACGAACTTGCGGACGACAAGGTAGTACAACTACTAATACCTAACTAACTTATAATCTTTTTACTCCTGGCCCTAGTGTTCGTCTGGTAGAAAATCTTGCAGAGGACCAGTTCCCGCTCCTTCTCTTTTCTCCAGGTCCCCGAGGTGGTACTGGTGCATCACCCAGTTGGTCCTCTGCTGGTCGAAGTTCTTGTTGGTGTGCAGCACCAGAACCTTTTTTGTTGCCCGTCTGCTGGCCATTGACCATCACCGGCAAGGTATTGCCGGTCTTGTGCCACATCGCGTGCATGCCTCACTCCGACTGTTTCTTGCAACGCGTCCACGTGCCCCTTTTGAACGCCCTTGAATTGCGCTGGAAGAAATGCTTCCTTAGGTCACTCAGCGTGATACCTGCAATATTGTGGAATACGGGTTTTAGTGTACCTAGTTGGCATTTTTATAACATCTTTGGCATGTTGCATTCACTTGTTTCACTTTTTGTTAACTGTCAAATTTTAATTGCTTCACCAGGTCCACGTCTAAAAAGAGAAATAGAGCTATAAACAAAGGAATATGTTTGTGCAAGTAGACGGCCAACCGGTGTCTTACCTGGAAGTTTCTCAGGTTGGGTGTAGCATATGCCGTGCTCGCTGTCGATGGTTGGTATGAACAAATTGATGAGAGACTGAAATCTCGCGCTGTCAGCACTCACTTTGGCCTCAAGGTGCTCGATCAGCTCCTGATCCGTGGGATCGAACTTGACGCAGCCGGCAGCATCGGCCAATCCTTCTTCGACTTGCATTGGTAATTCTAGTTATATGGTACTCAATGTATGATCAATTGACTGTTTTAAGTGAATGATGAAAGATTTCGACAGATAAGTGGTACTCCAAATCTGAAGTCCAGAATACCCGAACACGGCGCCGCGATTCTTGTGTCACCTCACGCGGAGCGTGTTGTCACGTCAATTCATGTGTGGACATGATGAATAATTTGACCGACGTATACTAGTACTGCTACTCTACTACTTACTAGTCGTATTTAGTGTCACAATTTATACATAGGTTTAACTAACAAGTATGCACTTGAAGCCTAACTGATATATATATATGGCTTCTGCACAGCATCTCCATATTGTCAGTACATCCTACGCAGGTGAGTTAGGATGCACTTGATCCCACAATACTAGAAAAAAGGCTATAGATGGGATGGACACTAACGGCGCATTGTACATGTGGTGCGCCATTACTAAATACTAATGGCGCACCATGTGTTGGTGCGCAATTAGTGTGCAAATACTAATGGCGCACCACATCCCATGGTGCGCCATTAGTAAAAAAAAATATTATTTTAATTTTCCAAAACTACTAATGGCGCACAGTGGAAGTGGTGCGCCATTACTAGTTGACATAGTAATGGCGCACCACACCCACCATGCGTCATTAGTAGTTTTGAAAAAAAAATTGTTAGTAATGGCGCACCTGTGGACAGTGCGCCATTACTAGTTTTAACTAGTAATGGCGCACTATCCACTGGTGCGCCATTACTAAGTTTTTTTTTAAAAAATAATTAAAAAAATGATAAAAACTAGTAATGGCGCACCGTGGGTGTGGTGCGCCATTAGTAGTTTAACTACTAATGGCGCACCACCCCTCGGTGTGCCATTACTAGTTTGCCCAGCTTCCACCGAATACACCCCCCCTGGACCGCCTTTTCAGTTTTAAAAAAATAAATAAAATGATAAAAATGTCAAAAAAATAAAAGAAAATAAGTTTACCATGTGATATGTGATCTAGTTGTTGGGAAAATTTACAAATATAAATTTCGATTTTATTTGCAAAATCTCTCTGGAAATTTGTAAAATGGGCATAACTTTTGCATACGAACTCGGATTAAAAAGTTTTATATATGAAAAATCATCTACTCAAAAAGTTACGGGGCTTTCAAGATCTAGAGGCAAAAAAATTCAAAAAAATTGATTTTGAATTTTTTTTGAATTGTTTTTCAAAAAATGATACGTAATATGACCGGGAAGTGTGAAATATTTTTCAAAATTTCATCATAGTCATGAACATGAACAAAGTCCTAGACATCAACAAGGTATAATAGGATTGATATGCTAGATATATCAACAAGTGCCTGTGAAGTGAGCTGTTGCTGGGGTTGGATAGAAATTTGAAGTTAAGCGTGCTTGGGCTGGAGTAGTGTGAGGATGGGTGACCTTTCGGGAAGTTTGACCACAGAGTGAGATTTGACCTGAGTTTAAGCATATTGACCCGAGATTAAGTCATAGTGACTTGAGATTAATAAAAAAATTGAAAAAAAAAGTATACCAGATACTAATGGCACACCGTGGGCTATACTAATGGCGCACTGCGTGGTGCGTCATTAGTATCTGGTGCGCCATTAGTAAAAAATACAAGTGGCGTGATAGTAATGGCGCACCGGTAGTGCGCCATTAGTAGGCAAAACCGGTGCGCCATTAGTAGGCCTTTTCCTAGTAGTGCCAGGAAGGTATCTATCCTTCAAACCAGAGGAGTGCTTCAAACTAACAACAGTACATAATATCCAACAAAAGAGGGTCGTGCTACAGCAGCAGAAAAAATGGCTCAGTCTGATATCAGCACATATCAAGTTGTGCATATTTGCTGTTGGCATGAACCACATCGCCGCATGTCGGGTTTGAAAAAGCCATCCATCGCATGGAAGCTTGATGCCTTTCACACACTGAAGATTACCTGGCAACAAGCTGTGTCGACGAATCTCTGGATATGGTGATTCACGAAACCCATGGTATGATGTGTAAACACAGCCCCCCCTCGCGAATGGAAGTTGCATAGCACAGTAATCATCGCCGGTGATATGATCGATGATTTGTTGGATGATCGGATAATTGAGCCCGAGGAACAAGGAGTGGTTGCCGAGGCTGTAAACCCGCCTCCAGTTGAATACGCCTGGCCGAACGGAGCCGGGATCTTTCTCAAACATGAAGCAGCCATAGCCATCAATGTCACGAACGCCCCCCACATTGTACTGCTTGTTGTCTGATGTAATGGTTTGGTCAATTTGGTACGTGCGAATGAGCATCAAATGACCGCCGTCAGCTGAACGAGCGATAAACCATGAAGGTCCTGGAATCATGAAGGCCAGCGCATTTGTGTCTGCTGCAACAATTCAAATTGGAGACCAAAAGGACAAAAATAAACAATCATGTTAAGAGTATGTGTGGAATTAAGATTATTATAACAGTGACACATATCATAGACAGAGAATTGCAATGTCGTGGTCATAATCATACCCCAAGTTAAAAAACTAAGCCAATGGCTTTCATATTCTAGCAATATGTCATGGTTCAAACATCATGTAACAATGAGAGGAAAACAGCTATGACAGCGCCTACTCATATTCTACCATAGCACTTACTACTACTGTTCTCATATCAACTCTAACCAATAACATGCGTTGTTATAAAAATCTTGTAAACGAGAGTAACATATAGCAATCATGATGTTATGATCATAATATGTATTCTAACAATCTTTAGATGACAATTGTTCTCATATCAACTCTAACAATAACATGTGTGGTCATAAAAATCTAGGAAATGAGAGGAACACATAGCAATGATGTGGTTATAGACATGCTATGCATTCTAAAATTGTAACGAATGAACAGGCAGTCGTATTCATAAGGTAAAGATGAGATGAGATAGAACAATTACACGACGATAGATTCCACCAGTATAGGCAGCCAATCTATGCGGCGGCTACGAGGCTCGATGTCGGCGGTATCCAACGATGTAAGGGTGATCTATCGCTGGGTGTAGATATCCACGAGACGCCACGGACTACGGGTGTGGTGGATGAGGACGATCCAGTTGGCCTTCATGCCCGCCCAGTAGTGGCCGCGCATGAAGGACATGTGGATGGGTAGTGGTAGCATGTCGAGGGGCACCACGACAACCTCCGTAGGATCGTCAAGTCGGTGTCCGCCACCTGCGAGGATCGGGCATCGCAAGCAAGGTGTCTTGAAAAGAGCCGGCGGTTGCAGGACGGGTAGACGGGTACAAAGACACCGAGCATGCGGCCAGACGGACGGTCCTGTGTAGGTCCATACGACTATAGATCTGCTCCAAGAGAACATCGGGGAGGGAATTCCAATCGCGGCTCTGCGTGTCAGTCGGTTCTGCCATTGGGGTTTTTGGTGCCTGTGAGCCAGCGGGGAAGTGGATTCGGGCGGGCGAGCGAAGAAGCTTTTCCTCGTGTGGCTGAGCAGTGAGCGGGGGGATATGGTACGCGCGAGCTACCAAGGAAGATGGCGCGGGTGGGCGAGTAGTGAGCAGGGGTAAATGGTGTGCGACCGACGATGGGGAAGAGAGGAGGAAGAAGAAGAGACGAGGAAGAAGAGTGGAAGACGGGGAAGAAAGTGCATTAAATCTCAATTGTACTAGTACTACTACCAGGATATACCGTCCTTCGGAGTGTAAATAGTTACACCGATGACATGTGGGTCTACCACAAGAGGGCCCATATGTCAGTTAATGGAGGACAGAGGTGCATAGGCGTATTTGCGGAAGCGTGCTCTACTGGCAAACATGATGGCAGTACTGGGTAAGGCTGATTTAGTAACAACAACACGCTGGTTCAGCTTATTAATTACGTGTCCCATCTGCTGCGGCGTGTATTGTCACTTCACTGCGAAGACTAGTTGAATAGTTCTCTCTGACCGAGATGGGGAATAATGGATCACGAGGACTTCCTTTCTACAGTATCCCTATGCCTCTACGCTCACTTCACTCATTTTGCTCCGTACCTAGTCACTTGTTGAAATCTGTAGAAAGACAAATACTCCGTATTTGGGAACAGAGGGAGGCTTTTACTCCGTACTATTTGGGAACAGAGGGAGTATCACCATATGGAGAGAACAGAGGAAGCTTGAAATATTAACATGTCAATGGCAGGGAGTAAGCCCCATGCATGCATGCATGCATGCAACATGCAACACTCACACGTACACATGGACGCACGCAACACTCACGCACCCATGCGGCACACAGCACACGACGCAACACACACGCTCACGCTCAAGTGCTCAACCTACTCCCTACGTCCGTGAAAGACTGTACATTTAGAGATTTACACATTGACCAGGGCATAATTAACGCCCAAAAGTAGCAGACTTATGTGTGCATGCGACCATTGAGATAAGAAGATTAAATGAAGGCCGTTGCATGCTGTAATTAAGGATAGGCATGTAGCCTATACCTACAGCACAAGTTGTTGCATTAGTCAATCAATATCAATTTAGATTAAAGGCTAAATGCATTGGAATTGTAGATGTACATTATGTACCACACTCTTTGTTTTGTAGCCGATGTGCACTCTTTGTTGGAAGACCGAGGGAGGACACGTGCATGCACTCACATACACAGCCTGTATGCGGTTCGCAAGCAAGGGTTGGACTCGTGTCGCGCCTGCGTAAAGTTTTGCTTAACTGATTTCTTTGCTCTGCCAACTGGCAGGTGGGACCCAGAAACCAGGTGACAATTTAACCAGTCAACAAAGTGCCACGTCGACTATGTGGCCGGTCAGTAGGGTGCAATACGGTGCTCTACGATGAGCTAGTGATCGTATAATCGCCGCAAAATTATATAGTGACTGTAAAGAGCGTATTGTTACATACATTGACCGCCAGTATATTTTTCTTGTTTCAAATTAAGCCATGTTAGTCGGAAAGGACGCAGTATGGACTACTACTAGTACTAGTACTCCTTTGATGTGTCCCGTCAACTCGCCGAACGAGGAGAAGCTTGCTTGCTACGCCTCTCCCTCGCCCACGCGCGCGGTGGTTCGCAGGACGAGGAGAGGGTTTTGACTATAGCGCCATCTTCCTCTCCCTCTCCCTCTCCCTCTCCCTCGCCCTCGCCCTCGCCCTTGCCCTCGCCCTCGCCCTCCCGGTGGATGTGCAGCAGTTCAATCGGTGTCAGATTGCCAGAAGCATATTGTACTGTAGTATCATCATTATTGGACCTTCCCAAGAGGTGAAGAGCCAAGTGCCAGGTTCGCACGAGTACGAACTGTTGAACCTCCCGAAGAGGCAAAGAGCCAAGCGCAAGGTTTTATAGGAGTTGTGGTTCTAGTAGGAGTGTACTACAACTATAGCGAACGATGCTACTGTATGATGCTGCCACGTCACGTATATAAAAAGTTGTGCCACCTTTTTTTCTCAAAGAGCGTGTTGGAGCCCGTGCAACAACCACACAAGTTGCACGTACACATAACACATTTACTAGTAATAAATTCTAAAGGACAAATGCCAGTATGCAACACAAGTTCATCTCCAATTCATGTGATAAATTTGTGCACGACTAGTCACCGTATATTCACAACGCTACCGTTTACAATTACCGTACTCCACTTACACATTATAGATGGGCTACATGCATGTCCTCCTCCAGGTTCCAGTCCCAGGTGTTCTTCATGGATGGCATGATCCATAGCGGTGGGCAACGGGAATCATTGCCGCAGCTTTCTAGTCCGGTTCCACATGATGGAGACTCATCCAAGCTGAAGCGGCATAAATCAGGGATAGCGTGTCCCAGCATATCGTTCATTCGGCGGTGCGCAATGAAGACACAACCATGCTTCATGAACGGCAGGCCTTCCGTGTCGTGCACGGAAGGTGGCATCCGCTTCACAATGGGGTAGTTGTCCCCGATGAAAAGCGAGTATTCTCCAAGAGTGTTCCTCGGCACCCACGTAGCATCACGGGGGTCGAACTCGGCGCCGTTCATCTGGTACACGCGGCATCCCAGATCTGGACACATGGTGACGTACATAGTCAAGGTCCATGCATAATAATGTTGTGCTCAAATATGGCGGTCAGTAATACTGTGCAACAAATAGTACTACTCCGGTATAGAGGAAGTAAAATAACCGGCTTATTATATATAGCCACTCTTGGATACATGGATGAGATAGTAAGACATGGAAAAACAAAAATGGTGGCAGCTAGTTGGTTCAAGTCTTCAAGGGCCTAGCTAGCTATACGCGTCCTCCAAGGTAAATAGTACTCCTACTAGTACTACTAAGTATACTACTAGTACAACAATGAAAGAGAAGGCGAGAGGGTTAAAAAATGGAATACATGGGTAGATGGTGACGGTCCGATCGTGGTAGATTGTGTGACCATGTTGCACATAAGTGGTACCATGAGTAAAGACTGCTAAGATAGTTGATCCCAATATGCCAAAGTCAGCTACAAGGTTCCAGGTTAGATTGAATCGCGGATGCAAATGCACATCCAGGATCGGCGATCTTATTTTGATCGGGGGATGACTGGTCCCTGCAAAATAATGGAGTACCGATAGAGATGCAAATGATGGTTTGTGCATTCCGTTTGTAATCTCCCGTACCGTAGGATGGCAACCAGATGAATCAAGTCCCCTGGCTTGTCACCGCGAAGATGCGGCCTAGATGGCGCACGGCGTCTTCGAACTTCTAGGGGTACAAATCTGTCGCCGCAAACATGCGCCAGCCTCTGCCGTTACTGCGTCTTGCATTGATGGCAATCCTTATGTCAAACACCGTGATGAGATAGTAATCGCCGTAGCCGCGTCGCTTTGTCGACGGGTCCGCAATTGCTATCTTCTTCAATCTCATTTAGGCATCATCATACGTATTCAAGCCCAGCTGTCCGGAAAGCCGATCCCAATGGTGGAGAAGGGGTCTACCAGGACGGCCGCACTAATGTGGATGTTGTGCAAAATGATGGTGGTATCCGGCCGGAGGTATGCAAGCCAATCTTCATTGGCACCGACCCAGACCTATATATAAGACGGTGGGTAGCGGAGAAATTACGGGATGGAAATGGAATAACTAAGTACAACATGATCAAACTCCATTACTGACCTGCTCATCGGACAAAATCCGACTACCTCTCAACGTCGGCAACTCTAGCGGAGTCAACGTGCAACCATGGCCAGGGAGCGGTGGACTGTTCGAAGGATTGTCCCATAGAAGAACCTTCTCCTCGAGGATGCATGGAAGACCAACAAGCATGGCCTTTTCCCAAGCTTGTTTAAGCAGCGTCTTGAAAAAGTTGGTGCAGGAAGCAATGAGTCTTGCGGCGGTGAGGACGTCGGAGCGGCGTGCGATTTCTCCCAGAGGATCGTCGTCCAAGGTCTCCCAGTCCCGACGAGGAGGAGAACCGCCTGGAGAATCCATGGGAACATCGACAAACTGCCTTCTCTTCGGGGGGAGGGGAACTGGCGAGGAGGAGATAAGAGCGTAGTAACCGCAGGGCCTCGTCCCTTCCAACTGTAGATCGTTCCTTAGCGAAGGGGTGAAGCTATTATATACTACTAGTACTAGCATTATGGAACGTTATGGGATTGCATTATACTGTAAATAATAGCACTAGTAAGAAATTTTTGGCACTAGGTAGTAGTTTTTACGTGGATTAAGAAATTTTGGGTATGTTTTTGCCATTTTGTGACAGAGGAGTATGTACTCGTACTGTAGCAGTACCAGTACTACTTTTCTCAACTAGTAGTGCGATGTACTGTACTTCTAGTCTAGTCTAGTATAGTGCACCAGTTTTGAACTCTTGAATCTCAGGGCCAAGGAGCTACAGTTGGAAGTGGAGCGTACTACTGTTCTCTGGAACCATCGCTGTACTACCAATGCAGGGGAAGTACACCTGCGTAGTGGCCTAGTGGGTACTCTCGATGCTATATTCAGCCGCTCCTCTCACGTAGGAGTAGCTGGCCTACTCAGCCGCTCCTCTCACGCACACACTAGCAGCCTGTTTATCAGCGACGGTTACTGCGGGGGCAGAACATTTGAGTTATTTGATACAGCGAGACTAGGCTTTTCGCTTCCATTTGTGGAGGTGTAATGGATCTCGTCGAACTTTGTTAGTAGTTCCTTCTTTATGAATGAGATGAAGCAAAGCTTTTGCCTCCGTTTAAAAAACACGTCAAGAGGAATTTCATTTATAGTAGAGCCGACAATGGAGTGAAGTCCATGCGTGCAACGCCACGAGCTCTGAGTAGTAGTAGATCACTTTACGTCTGAGCCATATTGCACGATTCCCAATGCCCGGCCAGGCTTTTCCGGCTCCTCGGGCTTAATTGGGAGGCGCTAGTTTAAATATGCTACTAGTTGATGAGGAAGCTGCAAGCGAGGGCTAGGGCGAGCACACGAGCCACGGGATGCTGGGAAGGAAAACCCGTTCACGTGGCAAGGCTGTCCAATGCACCCAGATTGTGGGATCGCACGTCCGTTTGACTTCAAAACTCAAACTACCCGTGTAAAATATTGGCTCGCAGCGAAGTGTAGTAGTACTATTTTATAAAAAAGGCCGCCGTGCGTTCGGCCGGGATCGAACCCACAAAACGAGGTATACACTCCCGCGACCACTAGTAGTACTCGTTGGAGTACAACGCAACCTAGAATCGCCTTTTGTCGCTAGTAGTATGTACATTGTTCCTTACAAGAAACCCCTAATAATGCAAGAAACCACTAAAATGCCAAGAAACTACTACCACTTGCATACGTGGCAGACTTAAGATAAGACTACCTTATCAACCATTGTACATGCTCTTACCAACAAAAATCCTCGAGTAACCTCCTACCTCCAGCCCGTCCACCTAGTCATCCTCGGCCATGGGACGCAGCTACCACCACTGGCAGAAGGTGAGGTCAAAACCGCCAGCGGTGCGGAGCTCATGTTGCGGCAGCCCGGATGCCAGCTCCGTCCGGCGCTCGCGGCCACTAGCTAGCCAAGATAGCTCCGTCCAGCTGCTTGTCTGCAAGGTTTGCTAGCTAGATTGGCACAGCAGCACGACGGCTTGCTCGCACGCGCCGCACTCAGGCCAGCCATCTGGCTCGAGCGAAGGCCAGCGCGGTGGCCTGCTCGCTCGTGAGTCACACTCGGGCCAGCCTGCCAACCCGTGCGGAGGCCAGCGTGGCGTCCTGCCCGTCCGGCGGAGCGGTGGCCAAGTCGCTCATCGCCGGCGCCACCGACGAACACGCATCAGTACTGTTTGAAGTAATGTTTAGGAAAAATAATGATTTGAGGGGGAATAACAGGATAGAAGGTCAGATGTGGGTCCCTCATGTCAACGGTCAAACAAAATGTTTGGGTTTAAGCTGCCTTGTCAGCACGGACGTGTGGGCCAACCCTGTCATAAATGGGTTTAAACGAACCTAATCGGTAGGAGTACTAGGTAGTAGTTTTTGGCGTGGATTAAGAAATTTTGGGTGTGTTTTTGCTATTTTTTGTACAATAGATTCTTCCTAGGGATGGTTGAAAGTGGTAGTTTTTTGTTAAATACTCTACATATTGTAAGTAGGAGCGAAAGTTAAGCTTTGGAAGCCAATAAGCGAGGCTAGTTACATAATGCATATGTGTACATGATTGAAAGTAAATATCAACCATGAGTGACTAATATCTTGATGGAAAACTCGAAACTATGGAATACTAGGAAAAAAATGCATGGTTGAAAATACTAGCAATGTTCATGTTCGTTGCAACGAATCATAATTAGAATAATACTTATTCACAAACTTGGTACAAAACACTCTAATTTTGATATACATATGTCACTAGAGATATATTATGTTTCAATTAGAATATATTCCTTGGGCTGTTTTGGTGAGGTCAGGGAGGGATGTGGTTGGTTTTAAGATACAAATTATGGGTTTTTCTGCAAATTGGTAGAAAAGTGGGATGTTGGTGAGAAAAGGCAACAACTTACCTCACAATCGTTAGATGTAGATCTAATGGTTAGAAAGGACGGATGGCAGACACACCAGCATCACCAACTTAGTCTTGTGTAGGAGTACTAGCAAGATCCGTGCATTGCACAAAACATCAAGATGCATTTTTTTATAAAACACTTGTTGTGATTGACCCTTGCGGGAGTATTCCCATGTGTAAAAACTAATGATATCTCGATAAATATGAGATAAGGTGAAGAGGAGTGGGGTGTGGTGGTGGTTGGTGGTCGGATTGAGCGGAGGCATGGGGATTGACGACGCCGGTAGCGGCCATCAGGCCAGTTTGTTCAGGAGGCTTCCTTCTTAATTGCTCAACAATGAGGTTTGTTGGAGATAGGGATGAACGAGGTAAGGCCTTGTCTGCAAATGTGGAGAGGGGTGCGGGTATCTTTTATTTTAACTTCCATCCGTCAGATATAGATCGGATGGTCTATATTGCAAGATGGCACACGTACCATCATCACCAACTCGGTTTTTTATAAGAGAAGAAATATAAGTATGGAGATACAAACGTATTATCGATACTTGCTTCCGTAAACTAGCATCTACATTCTATTCAATGCCTCGGCATGTGGGGCCTTAGCACAATGACTTCTTGGCTGTGTAAAACAATGATTTTCCCGTCGCAGACAAGGAGGGGGTGACGGCGGCGCGCTTTTTGGCTTGTTCTAGTCCTAATAGTCATACTAGGTGGCCTAAGCACGTGTAGATTTATTATTTTTCACGTCTCGTGTTCGCCGTACTGCCACGACTGTTCATGAATAGACGGTAAGTTATTCACGGGGAAACCCTTGATGAGCGTGTTCGCGAGAGAGAGAGAGAGAGAGACAGTCTGCGTGTATGATATGTTAGAGACCGAGGCAATGATAACAGATTCTTTGTGTCTATGTGTGTGGAAGATAGAGAGAGACAAGTACATGGGGCTTTGTGTTGTGTAATGTGGAGACACATATACATAATTAGAGAGTGAGTGTGTGAGATAGACATGCGGATATGGGGAGAGATGAGGATCCAGATAAATGGGAGTTTGTGCGTGTTTGTGCACCCGTTTGTGTATGAGAGGGAGATAGTGTACGTGGAGTAGAGAGACCACTGATGATGTAAACCTAGTATAAGGGAAGGGGGAATGGTGTGACATGTGTAGTAGCGGGATAGCACGGGTGCGGGCTGGAGGAGCAGACTATTTGGAAGAGACATCGAGTGTGTATGTGGGAGAGGGGTGTGAGAGCGAGAGAAAAAGAGAGCTAGCGACGGGGAGAGAGAGAGAGAGAGAGAGAGAGAGAGAGAGAGGAAGAGAGGGGGCGAGAGGGGTCGTTTGTGTCCATAAATGGAGTATAGATAGGGATGCAATGTTGATGTTGTCCGAAATTGGCCTATGAACGGAAATGCAAGGGAAGCGAGTCATTGTGTGTGTGATAGGGACTTCATGAGAGATCTAGAATAGATGGTGTAGAGAACAATGTGCGAAATCGAGAACGATTATACATTAGGGAGCTATGCAAAGAGTCACGACATATATGTATGCAGGGAAGGAGCTGGGGCGGGTTCGCATGTGGGAGAGATAGAAACAGGAGAGTGGTGCACAAGGAGACAAAGTGTGCTTGTTCGCAGTGAGGGTGGCGTGTGAGGTGAGTCTTGTGAGAACCACATAACTAGGAGATAGACTTTTGGGGGCGACGTTTTGTGTGTATGGGAAATATACACTCTACATAGTGCGTGTGCTTGGGTAAGAGAGATAGCGGGATACCTAGAGAGTGAGGGAAGAGATGTGTGCATGTCCGAGAGACAAAGTGATAGAGACCTATGTTGGGGTCCGGACTTTACAAGAGAGAGGGGTGTTAATGTGCTCGTGTGTTGGTGTTTGGGGGAGAGAACGACTTCTCTATGTGTGTGTGTGTGTGTGTGTGTGTGTGTGTGGTGGTTGGGGGGGGGTTGACTTCATATAAAGAGTGAGGTGTCTATATTTGAGAGACTTTAGCGTAATTGAGATATTGTGCACTCATGGTTGATCCACTTGTTTCACAGTTTGTACTATGAGATAACGATACTTTTGAACATGCGTGATATACCTTGATGTACCAGAATTACAAACCTAAGATTGGAATTTTGGAATTCGACTCCATCATTAGCTTTTGTAATTCATTTAAACGGAGGTACATTTTTTATGCCGGGATTTCGTGATTTCAAATTCATATATCAAACCTAGAGATATACACATACGGGCATGTTTAAACTTTATAATCATCCACTTTATTCATACACATACACATTTTTGCTTTTGTCATCATATTTAGGATAAACACATTTGGAATTTCATTTGAATTGGACCGTATGATGGTATTTGCTTCTAGTAGCTCAATGATCCATATTTGAATTGAATGGACAATCTAAGTTTCGATTTGGAGACATTGATTTTCAAAACTTGCACATTTTTTTGTGTGCAAAAAAACAAATTGTCGGCCATGATATCATAGTCGGCCGTACAAGAGCAGAATACTTATAATTTTAGGCGCCAAAAGCTTTCAAACTTCCCGCTCACATCGAAATATCACGCGCCCGAAAGTTTAGCCCTGCGATATTCATGTTTTACCCCTGCCACATGAACGGAATAGGGCTGCTTTGGTAACTCCATTGTTTTCCCCTCTTTGCCCCCAACATTCTTCCCCAGAGCCCCTCCCCTTCCCCTCCCCGACCCCGCAACCACGGCAAGCCGCCGAATCTAGTCCTCCACCGCTGCGGTGGACCTCACACCCCACCGGATCTACCTTCCGCACCTTGGAACCCCCAACTGCCAACTCACCACTTCACCGGAGCCGCTTCAGCGACTGGCTTGTCCACCGCTCCAAATCTCCTTGACCGCCATCATGGTCCACCGCACCGGATCTGCTTAACCGGCGCCCTCCACCACAGCGTAGGCCCTTCACTGACTCCCTCATCCGCCCCTTCGCTGGCCCTTCATACAAGCCCTCGTACGGCGCAAAAGATCCGCCTCACTGAAAGCACTATAAAACGCGCCCGCCGAAGCCTTCGTCCACTGCACCGGACCCGCTCCACAGACACCATATTCAACTCTACCAGCCCTGCTTTACCGATGCCGTAGCCTCATCAGGTTATTTCGATTTGTACTCCTGCGGTTTTTCTCTTAATCGTGCAACTGTTCACTTACCACAGATGAGCTTTCTTGTATGTCGACAGGCGCCGCAACCGTAGCACCAGAGCCGCTTCAGCTACGGCGACAGCTGACCAAACTCAACCGCAACACGAGCACCATCGACGATCCTTAGCTATCAAGTATGCCAACGATACCCATACGCCGCTGAGAATCAGGTACTATTATCCAACGGCCGGCGCCTACGTTCACTTTCTTAGCATAAGCACCGCACCTTTGAATTTCTTCAGGGCATCATTCAGTTTTTCATGAGACGCGTTATTCTGCTTGCACCTGTAGGGCCAAACTTACAGCAAAGTGAACATGTTACATGTGTTAAATTACATACCAAAGGCACATATAGTTAATATGCTTTAGTTTTGTTCTGATGCCACCTGTTGGTTCCATCAGACTGCTTAATGTTCTCTATGCTTAATTACACATCAGCAAACTAGCATGTGGTTCCGTTGCTTTTTTGTTCATTTTACCCTACATTTTCTGATGCTAGCTATTACATCACTGCTCTGAGCCTCTGTTCATTACTTGTTTGTGTGTTCTTGATCTTCCCAAGTTGCATGACTAATTTGATGCTTCTATTAATTATGGAGCTGCCAACCCCATCAAGCAAAATATTTGTTCTTTTGGGGCTGGAACCTCGAACAAGCATAAAAATAGAGGGAAGCAGATATATTGTCGTGTATGCACACACCCTTCTTTCATTAGTTTAAATGAACCATTGATGATCAATTCGGATCAGTGCATGCGATTAAAATTAATTTTACCTAAATAGATGTTGCAGAATAAACTATAACAACTAGATTTGCAACCACGGGATGCTGACGATATCTTCAAAGAACATTGCAACAGCAGCTAGGCTTCACAGCAACATATGGTAAGCTAGTGTGTTTTAGTACATGTTAAATGTAATGCGAGTGGGCTGCTTTCTTGGCTTGTGCCCTCAACGTGTAATCCTTCCGAATTACAAATAGTTCAGTTGTCTATTTTGCTATATTGCTTGATTCGAATGCTTGTTTGTTGTTACGTTATACCTGAGTTGGCCAATATGTCAGCAATTCTTGCTGTACTATCGTAAAGAAATGCATGCCTATTTCATTTGAGTCCTTAACTTTTCCTCTCAACTTCATCACAAGACTGTCTTCATAGTTTATATGAGGCCACACTGTTAAGTGCTTTCTCAGATTATTTCAACTGCTTAGATGCCTTGGCAACTTAAATATAGCGGTTGTACACTCCCTTTCAACTTTCATCTTACCATTTTAATTTCTTTCCGGCTGATGCTGCTTCAAACCATTTAAATATAGTTTGCCATGCTCGGCAATAATTCGTCCGTCGTTTACCATGTAAGCTTACTGCCTGGATCATATGATAACTATCTCTTACTTATGTCCAGCGGAAACCTTTCAGGATGCCGTTCACACTAGGACACAATGTACAACCCCAGAATCTATTTGTGGAAGCAGTGCGCCATCCATGTTACCAGATGGTAGCGGTTCAGAGGAAACACCGCCGGAGAGCAGTCTGAGCACATATATTATAGTGCTTGAGGCTCTACTAGAGGCAGAAAGAGATGGTGTGGCTGCCATGAATGAGGTAATCTTTATCTTGAGGCTGGAAATTACGGAATTAGCGGCACGCATTATGCAAGCAACCCAAGAATTGGAGGAAGTAAGAATGTTGCATTTGAATATGGAGGAGGTCCTGCTGTTTCTGCTATTTGAAGCCCAAGGTAATCCCGGTTCTTCTTTAGATACTAGTTGAAATTGTCATTAGATTATTGTACTTGCATGTTGTGTCATGTCTCTGAAAGGATTATGTTGCAATACCCCCTATGTTGTCCGGAATTCCATGTTGTCCATGTGTTGTAATGATCCGAATTTTTTAGGCGAGGTAATCCTCAGTACTTGTATGATGGACATAAGGTGAACTATTTTTCGTGTGACCATATTGTATTGGATTAAATAACTGTTTGAATCAGAGTGTATCCAACCTACTGAATTCGAAGATCACAGCATTTCTAAATCATAATCATATATAAAGGAGGAATAAATCTTTGTTGTGGTTTTGAAGAAATAAATAACAAAACGTATAATGATGTGTCGATATTCATAATCGAATACAAATTGGATTTGAATTTAGTTTGCCATGTCCCAGGGCAAACGTGAATGCTAATTCTCCCAAGTTTTGAACGAAGCGGCTAAACACCCACTATAATTTGTGGGCTGCCCGAAGCAAGTGTTTGCGAGATGGAAATTATTGTCTACCCCTGACACTTGACATCCTTATCGACCGGATTTCCACTGTTGTCGATAGGGGTAGACTAGTAACTTCAATCAGACGTGACACAAATGGCCTCTGAGCCCATTTAGACACGGTGGGCGCCAAACGTGGGCGGCAAAACACATTTGATTCAAGCTCGTCCGAAAGACATGTGTCTGTTCCTCCATTTCCCCATTCATACACGGTGGGCGGCAAAACAAACTCTCCTCGTCCGAAATCGATGTAGGCTAATATTTTAAATCGGGGCAGATGTGTAACTTCCATCCGACGTGACACAACCGCCCTACCTGCCAGCCTCGTTCATACACCGTGGGCGCCAACTGTGGGCGGCAAAACACCCTCTCCTCGCCCAAAATAGTTACCGGCAAATATTTGGGAGATGCGAGATTACCGTCCTATCCCCAACCGATGCGATGTCCGAAATTTTAAACGAGGGATAAGTTCGTAACTTTCCCCCATTTCAGAGAAGCGCGTCCCAAAGTTTGAGATCCCCCCTCCCCTCCATTTCCCCATTCATACACCGTCGGCGGCACGACAACCTCCGCACTGCGGCCAGCCTCCTCTGTCCGCCACCCCATCCTCCACCTTGCCAGAGCCATTACCCCTACCCCGTTGTCCTCTGCAAGAGATGGACGTCTCTCATCCACGGTGCTGGACCAGGATCCTTTCATCGCCTCCTCTCGCTTCATCGGCGCCATCGTCCACCTTGCCTTTGCTGCTCCTACGACCGCCTCGTCCACGGCAACAGGATATATCCCCCGACCCGGCCGTCTGCCGTCTAAAGTCTTCTTCCCCGCCGCCGACAGCCATCGCACCCGCAGCACCCTCAACATATCAGCATAGGCCTACACGGCGTCGCAAGAGAGGTGGTACTCTTCCATATGTGCTTAAGTTATTGATCTCACCCGGAAAATAGATCGTAATTTGTTTACTGTACTTTTCTTGTCCGTACCAAATCGTACTGGCTAGTTGAAAGCAAACATTGGTTGCGAAGTAGCTTTGTCTTGTTTGGACCTTCAGATCCGCCATGGCACGGGCACTATACTCGTAAAGCTTATGTTTTCCCCCCTTTATATTCACTACCATCATCGTAGGTGCTTCATGTCGTGCTAGCACTGCTCCTCAAGACCTCAACCCAAAGCTTACGTGTTGAAATATGAACCTGATATGATGCTCATATCACTAAAACAGAGAACGTTTAATTGGTCACCTAATGTTCCTATATTCGTTTCGAAAAGCATGTGCGCCACCCACTGGTCCAGCTAGTTCCACTTTTCCTGATTTTTCTCTTGATGCTTAGGGTTTTCCCCTTTTATCTACTCTACTATGATCTCCGTAGGTGCTTTCTGTCGTACTAGCATTACTCCACCCTTCAAGCTAAACAACACAACAATCAGAATTCGAAACCTTAGTTGTTCAAATATGATTGTGATATGATACTGATATTAGTTAACCGACACATTTAATTGGTTAGCTAAAGGTCCCACTTGAGTTTCCAAATGCATGTTGCGACATATAGAGAGACAGCATAATTGCATTTCTTTGTCACTTGTTGACCGTACTTTCTTTTCCATACCAGATCTTAGTGGTTATTTCAAAGCAAACATCGGTTGCTAACTACCCTTTGCGCGGTTTGCAGCTTCAGATCTGCCATCCCACTGCCACGGTCAACACTGTACTCTTCATGCTTATGGTTTCCCCATTTTATGATGACCACAATCAGCCTACGTGGTTCGTGTCGTAATAGCACTGCTCCATCCGTCGAGCTAAACAAGCTTAGTTGTAGAAATTCATATCTGATATTATTGCTGATATTAGTAAAACTGAGAGATTTTAATTGGTTAGCTAAATGTTCCTACTTTAGTTTCGAAATGCATGTGAGCCACATATGGAGAGATCGGAAAGAATAGTATTTCTCTGTGTGCTCTGGTTCATCATGGGTGGCCAACCGACATTGTATTAAAACACTTGTAATATCTTCAATCCGCTTGCTCTTCTGCTCTTCTTTAAGATGATACTCTTCTCGTGCGGTCGACTGGTCAGGTCGAGTTGTTCTCCCTTAGTATATTTTGAATCTATCAGGTCAGGTCGACTTGTTCTTCTTTACTATATGTTGAAGCTATCATCTGCGAAGTGTCATCACTTATGGAGCTCTCATATTTTGAGTAGTAGGCCACATTATATTAATGCACACAACAAATTACAGCATGCATGGCATCTTTTAAAAGAATTGCAGAGATAGCACAAATGGGTTTACAGGGAGGCAGTATTGGATTAGAATCACTTATGCATTACAAAGAAAATCTCACTTGTTTTTATGTTTTTATGCATGTCAGATATTGAACATTATCAAAATGGATATGAGAATGGGCGCACGAGAGGAATATTACAGAACGATCCACGGGCTAACAAACTTGGCATGTTGGAGGATGGCCTATCTTATGCACCCATCAAGGTGCTTGCTCTCACTTTGCAAATTGTATTGGTCACACATATTTTGCATCTGACCTCTTGCATTTCTTCTACTTTGTTACACCATCTGCTTAGTTTAAGCATCATATATGAGTATATGCCATAACTATCCATTTTCTGTACATATTCCATGTGTCGTCACACTATGTTTTTCCAGTCAAATGTTGTTCTTTCGTGATAGATGTCCAAAAGGAAGAGGGTGAGTGCAGATCCTCAAGGAGTACAAACTAGGTATTTGGAAAAGGTAGTGGTACCTGTTAAATCAAATAGATCAACAGCAACAGAAAACAGAGGCCCAACTGTACCACACTTTACCCCTACTCCAGTGGCCAAACCCCTATTAGAACTGCTGGGAACCCAGCGTCAGGTACTGTCTATGATATCAATTCAAAATTTGAACTCCTAAATTTCTGCTTGTGACTTACCTTCTCTCTTGTATGAAAACTAATTTCAGATGAATCTCCTTGCTCAAAGTATCATACGATCTCAAAACAATAATGGGCTCTGCATTGCTCTTGTCAGTACCTCTCTCCCTTTTGCCTTGTAACGCTATACTTAATTAATTGCTATTTGATTATGTATCATTAGTCTGCACCTGAGCTTGATTATCCTCTATTTCCTCCAATATTATTTGATCTATATTTACTCTTTGCAAAATGTAGAATAATGGCAACGCTTATAAAGAATTTTCTTTGGGGAATTTATTGAATTATCCTTCCATCAACATGGAGAAGGGCTTTGTCTAGCCTGTGTTAACATGTAATGTAAGTTCATCCTTCTCAAGCCCTCAAACTTTGTTATAGTATAGATTTGGATAGGCATCATTGCCTCCACTGTTGTTTGCTTTGCTATTTACATCTGATTGGATGTTTGCAACAACTACCAGTTTCAAATTGTAGTTGTAACAACATGTTCCTTATGCAGAACAGATCCAGTTATTTGCTTATATAATTGTGAAACCTGTTACGTGTCTCCTTGTTTCTCTTTCAGAGTCGTATCTCTTACGCCGGGCAGAACTTTAGGAAAGATAGTGAGCCAAACCATCTTGAGGACAGCGAGATGACCCCAAGGTCCTGTCTTGATGAAGACAGTGAGTTGAAGCTAATCAGTTCGACTTCTTCAATCTCAACTTAAAGCGGAAAGGCTTGCTTCAGCTCAGCTCCGACTTGAAGTCAAAGATGCAATGAAGATGTCAGAGGACTGCCGTGTGCACCATCATGCCTTAAATCTAGTGTTGATGCATCTATCGTTGACACAACTGAGGTCTACTCAGCTTCTTCAGCTGTTTGGGGGCCCCGACCTGGCCAGGCCTAGTGCCTTCTGAAGTGCTCTCGGTTTTGTATATTCTTTTGTCGGCGCGTTTATTTGCACTGGTAGCGAACTTTGATGCCCAATGGATGTAATATGTGTGATAGCCGTGATAGCCTAGCATAAGTTGCTTTCTTATTTATTTCCTTGTTGTCTTGTTTATTTGTTTGCTTGTAGTCATTGCAGTTCTTTCCCCGCGGTTTGCTAGTGACTGCAATAACCTATTTTTTAAAACTAGGCCACAATAACCATGGGATAATATTTACTGCGGTGACACTGGGCCTCCTACGGGCCGTAGAAACAGTGGGCCTTCTACGGGCCATAGAAACAGTGGGCCTTCTACGGGCCGTAGAAACAATGGGCCTTCTACGGGTTGTATCCTCAATAGGCCTTATACGGGCAGTATGATCGATTGGCCAAACATGGGCCAATAACTGGCCGCATTATGGCCGTAAACGGGCTAGAGTTGGAATCGTCCGTTCATGGGCCGACCATAACGGGCCATCGTTAATAGGCCGTATTTCATGACGCTATGAAAACGACCCAACATGTTAACGGACCACAAACGGGCCGATCAGAACCATCGGCTGAATTTGGCCCATAAGCGTAAAAATGACAAAGTAGCCGTAAGTAAATGGCGAATCGCCGGAAATTAGCCCAAGAATAAATGGGCTCTGAGAAGGCCGAAAGATAACATGGGTTGGAAACGGCCCAACAGAATAACGGGCCCTTAATGGGTATAAAGTGATACACTGTTCATTACGGGCCAGTTTCACCACGGGCCGTTAATGAGTGTAAAGTGATCACTATTCATTGCGGGCCAGTTTCACCACGGGCCGTTAATAGGCCAAGAGTTACATAATGCCTCATATGGGCCGAAAGACGTCATGGGCCATATATGGGCCAGAAGTGAAAACGGGCTGGAATCATATTGGGTGGCCCAGATGACGCTACTGGGCCTAATTCGGATAGGGCATAACGGGCCTTGGGGTAGCGGGTTGTAAATGGGCTATATGCGAACATGCCGTTAACAGGCTTTACATGGGCCGGCACGCCACCTTTTGACCAAGTCAAACGGGCCGGCCTTTTCACAGGAATGGGCCTCTGTTGGGCTGTGCCACGTGTCGACGTATCATAGGCGCCTTCTGTCCAATGAGTGGATGACATCTGTCCCAACGGTGAGCCGACACGTGTTTCCTCCAGCCAATGATGATTTTACACGTGGAAAATCCCCATTGGTCGGGGCTCTTAACGGGTTATCGGATCCAAAACCCGACCCGATAGCTTAACGGCGTTCCGTTACGGTGGATTCCATGTGTCGGTCACCCTTGACGAAAGCACTTCTGTGATGCACGATTTATCATCGTGGAAGTGGAAACTCCCGTGATGATAATTTTGGTAATGTCATGGAACACTTCTATGACAGCACATGTATGACTATCTTGATTCTGTCATAAATTTGTCATGGATGTACATGCATGACAAAAATTGCGACCTACTGTGGCAAACACGTATCATCACGGAAGTGTATTTTTTTTGTAGTGTATCTACTATCCATATTGCACTTGTATCACCATCTCTTCGCCGAACTAGTGCACCTATACAATCTACCATTGTATTGGGTGTGTTGGGGACACAAGAGACTTTTTGTTATTTGGTTGGAGGGTTGTTTGAGAGAGACCATCTTCATCCTACGCCTCCTACAGATTGATAAACCTTAGGTCATCCACTTGAGGGAAATTTTCTACTGTCCTACAAACCTATGCACTTGCAGGGCCAACAACGTCTACAAGAAGAAGGTTGTGTAGTAGACATCAAGCTCTTTTCTGGCGCCGTTGCCGGGGAGGTGAGTGCTTGAAGGTATATCTTTAGATCTTGCTATTGAATATTTTTGTTTCTTGTTTTATCACTAGTTTAGTTTATAAAAGAAAACTACAAAAAAATGGAGTTAAGTTTGTCTCCTACGCTTCGTCTTTTTAATATCTTTCGTGAGTATGATTGAAAGGAAAATTGTGCTCTAGTGCTAGAAGAAGAATGCTTTAAAATGCTTGGTACTAAATCTATGAATGATGAGCATGATTGCAATGTTGTTAGTATAAACTCCTTGAATATTCATAGTACTAATGATGATTGCTCTAGTCATGATGAAAATATATCTTATGAGCATGTCAACTTTTGTGGAGTGCATGTTTGCATGAACACGCCAAATAGAGAAGATATATATTGCAAGAGGCATAATCATTTAGAAACTAAATGGTTGCAAGAAAGGATAAATCACTAGTAGAAAAGGGGGCATTAGTCCCGGTTCGTAAGGGCCTTTAGTCCCGGTTCTTGAACCGGGACTAAAGGGTCGTTACTAAGGCCTCCCCCATTTAGTCCTGGTTCAAACTGGAACCGGGACTAAAGGTCGCCGCCACATGGAGCTCCACCTTTAGTCCCGGTTGGTAACATCAACCGGGACTAAAGGAAATTTTATGATTTTTTTTTTGAATTTTTTCTAAAATTTTTTTGAATTTTTTTTATTTTCAAATTTCTGAATTATTTTAACCTCTAATCTCTAATCACCACCCCTCATCACTGGTCAATTTATCCTCTAAACTCTAATCACCCCTCATCATTCCTAATCATCTAACTTCCCGAACGGTCACCCATCCTCCCACTCCCCCAGCCTGAGCACGCGTAACTTTCGGGGTCTATTCTCACTCGTATCCAAGTATGCACTTGTTGTTTTGCTGACAAGAGTAAGATGTCAATCCTATTAACCCACAGGAATTTTGCGTGAGCATGAAGTGACACATTTCACTGTTTGAGTTTGAAACTATTGTTTTAAAAAACAATAATTATTTAGTAACACTAATATTTCTTGAATAATTAGTTTGACCATTGTTTGACCATTATTTGACCATAGTTTGACCACAGTTTGACCAGATTTGACCAAAATTCAAAATAACTGAAATAATTATTTAGTAACACTAATATTCTAGAATAATTAGTTTGACCATTGTTTGACCATTGTTTGACCATAGTTTGAAATTTTCTCGATTTTTTCCACTCTAGATTTTAAATGCCCCGTAACTTTTTTCTGTTAGGTTTTTGAGGATTCTAAAAATGTTTAACGGGGTTCCCCTAGTTATATTTGGATGTAACTTTTCGAGTAGATGATTATTCATATAAAAAACTTTTTCATCCGAGTCAGTATGCAAAAGTTATGCCCATTTTACTAAATTCTAGAGAGATTTTGCAAATAAAGTCGAAATTCATATTTGTAAATTTTCCCAACAACTAGACCACATATCACATGGGAAACTTATTTTCTTTTATTTTTTTGACATTTTCATCATTTTCTTTTACTTTTTTAAAACTGAAAAGGCGATCCACAAGGGGTGGAGTTTGTAAATGGGACCTTTAGTACCGGTTCGTGCCATGAACCGGGACTAATTGCGCAAACCCCATTAGTAACGGTTGGTGTCCCGAACCGGGACTAAAGGGCTAACCGTTTAGTCCCAGTTAGTGCCACGAACCGACTAATGGGCATCACACCTTTAGTCCCGGTTCGTGGCACCAACCGGGACTAAAAGGTCCAGACGAACCGGGACAAATGGCCCACGTGGCCCCTGGGCGCACGAACCGGGACTAATGCCCCCATTAGTCCCGGTTCTAGACTGAACCGGGACTAATAGGCTAACCCGGGGTGGACCAAAGCCCTCTTTTCTACTAGTGAATGTGAGTGCTGAAAATTTGAATTTCCTTTGCTGTACTTGTGAACTTTGCAATGAATGTGGTCATTTACATCTCCTATGCAAATTGTTTCTTGATCGAATCGTGTCCAAAAATTGTGATGATTTGATCTCCCTTGCTCATTACAATGAACTTAGTTTGCTTTTGGGTTATGAAGAATTGAAATGTTTACTCAAGGACCTTCCAGAATTTGCCCATAAGAAATTCCTTGATATTGATCTAGAGAAGATTTATTTGTATTGTGCAGTGAATTGCATTGAAAATCCTTATATTGCCAATTACATAAAGAAAAGAAAGCAAATAGAAGATGAAGAGAATAATAATGAAAGGGAAGAGACTTCCCAATCTCCTCCTATTATTTCTTATGATGAATCAGGTAACGAGGAGGAGCTTGTTATTCAACCAATCTCATCAATAAGGAGCTCAAAGAGGAAGGTTGAACCCACACATAATGTGAAGAAGAAAACGAAAAGAAGGGGCAACAAAGGTAAAAAGGTATCCCTTCCAAATGATGTTGCTCCTACTACTCATTGTGATGATGATACTTGCTATACTATTGGTGCTATCCATACTATTAACGATGAGAGTGATTATGCTTATGATATGAAAAGGACCAAGCTTGGGGAAGCTATTTTTGATGAGAATGAAATATTTGAGAATATATTTGTTGGAAATATGCCCTAAAGGCAATAATAAAAGGATTATTATTATATTTCCTTGTTCATGATAATTATCTTTTATTCATGCTATAATTGTATCTATCTATCTATCTATCTAAGTCAAATAAGCTACCACGTTCATCCACATAGATTAAATTATGTCAACCATTAATTTAAAAGATTAACGGCTAAGATTTAAAGATGTCAACGTTACGTAAAAATATTGTCAACTATAAACAGATGAACGTGTCATGTACAATAGTTTTTTTAACTGTCACGTACAATAGACGACAGGCATGAGGCATGAGGCATCAGTGTCCGATCCGGTTCTTACGGGGATATACAAAAGTCAGGAAAATTAATGGTAAAAACCGAGCCGTGTACAGGGAAAATACAGGAGGCGTACACTCCTAGGACATGCACGCATGCCTGAAGGCTACTCAACCACACGTTTGATGTTCAAAAAAAAAAAAACCACGCGTTTGCATGCATGTTAATAATTATAAGCGCACTCCAATATGGCCTACCACTATCAATATTTTCCAAGTGCAAAACGCATGCATGCATGAGGCTATGGTGCTAAACCACAAGTTTGCATTCACGTCAATATTATAAACGGATTCACCCTGGCCTATTAAGATTTTGAGCTGCAGAAAATGGTTCAGATTATACTAGCAAAAGTTATGACGAAAGGAAGAAAATCTAGGAGTAACATTGATCAAACCGTGCATGAAAATCCATCGGGGCTGGGAGATTCAAACTCAACGTGGATTGGTGGACTAGGAAATTTATCTATCTATCTATCTACATTATTAAAACCATAGAAAACCAACGGTGGAGATTAAGCACTCTATAGTTAAAGATGATTGAACGGCATAGATTGATTAGCATGTTGGCAGCAATCTACATGCACGAGGCAATTGAAGACGTGCGTACGCCAAGTTGGTTCCGTATACTCCAAGGCAGTATGTTAGTTTAGAAAAAAGGGGCAATTATAGAGACCGCATTGTGCACTACTCCGTGTAAAAGTAGGAAAAATCACGGGTTGTTGTTTGGTCAGCACTTAGCCGTGTATAAGTAGATGTACATCCCCGTAATTTATTATACATGTGTCTTTCGCCATTGATTGTTTTCGTATGCGCGTTTGTGGCTAGAAGATCGATTCCATCAAGCAAGCTAGCTTTGTACAGCTGCCTTAATTAATTAGTACAAAGCGAGGTTTTCATTATGAAGCAATGTAAACCAATAGGGATGCAAGGATGTGCCTCAACAACCAGAGATGCGCAAATCTCGCCGGAAAAAATAACAAACATGCACAAAGCTCACAAGTTGACCTGGAGATGGCAACAACCCCTCTACAGCCAACCATCTGGAGCGAACAGATAAAGGTTCTACACAAGGTTGCCCAAGAATCCATATGGTATATCAATCTAGAGAGTCTGCGGCAAGATCTTGACAGTCTATATAGTGAGATACTGAGATTGATCTAGCAAGCAGTGATGGGTTTATAAGTCCAAGGCATGTATATTCGAGTCTGGTATCTCATATGGCCAGAAACGACATCGTCAGAAGGCCATGAAGCTGTTAAAATAGAGAGTGACCTATATCCTCCATGCCACCACAGTTTGCATTGGTTTGGCTATGATTATTTCCTAATCAATCACATGCGCCAACTTAAAGTTTAGAGTTCAGTGGCATAAAAAAGTTTTTTTTTAACTGGAGCGCACAATAACCCATCAAAATAGATTCAAATATATTTCGTCAACTCCCATTTGATGAAGCCATGCACGTAAAATATGTTGTAGATGCAATGGACGAACACATAGTAATTAGTTTAAAGTAAGAAGTCATAATATAGATGATTTAAATGATAGGTGCACCATGTTAGAATTTATGGATCTCTGAATCTGTAACAATAGTAAAACTCGGGAACCCCACAAAACATAGTAAAATGCATTGACAACAAAAATTAAAATACACACCCAGCATGGTGCATTTCGTGGTTAAAGAAAGAAAGAAGCGTTCATAATTAACGACCCATCATGCACGCTCAATCCATAATCAAATATGTGAATCTAATCATCAGATGATTTTTTAGTTTAATATATATGCTAGTTCTTATAATAAAGCAACATTAGGTTGAAATATATATCTACAGTATATGAATTGTCACGGCTCTCAATAGAAACTATTACTGTGGCGATAAATCTGTTCTTTAAATTTTACATTAAAGCCAGAGAATATAAGTACTTACAATTCATCGACACAGGACGATATATTTGCACTGGTGATTGATTACAATGGAGTAGAACTGTAGAATAGCCAATATGTTGAGAAAAGTCCATAGCATATACAACTATATAGCATAATAAACTGTGCGTTAATAACTTAAAAAATGAAATTCAGATGAAGAACCTAAGCATAATTTTAGTATGAAATTTGGATTCGGAATTAAAACAAAATGGAGTTTGCAAATAATATTTTCATTCCTTTTGAATTTCATATAAAGATACATCTAAATATATTTGGTGTATAATTAGCTTTTCATGACTCATATAATTAATGAAAATATGAAAATACAAGATAATACGAAACAACACATGCATGATCATCATGAATATAAGCTTTGAAGGGGGCAACTCATATATTGGTATGCAGAGGTAATTAAGAAAGGTAACTAAAAATGCGGCCATTGATTCAGATGTGTGCGACTAGAGAATTTTACATACATGCCTTTCATGTTTAGATTTAATTCTTGGTAGGGAATTACTCAAAAACTAATTGAGCAATGATACAAATTGAGGGGCAAGGAAGATTGAATCAAAGAGGAAAACCCACCAAGATTTGCATCGGTCTTCCAACCTCACATACCAAGGAATTTATTTAACAACCTAATGCCCTTGGATGTTTCATTGGGATGTTTCATTGGGATTTTGAGGGAGTCCTGGATTAGGGGGTGTCCGGATGGCCGGACTATGACCTTTGGCCGGACACCCGGACTATAAATATACAAGATTGAAGACCTCGTCCCGTGTCCGGATGGGACTTTCCTTGGCGTGGAAGGCAAGCTTGGCGATACGATATGAACCGGAGAGTTTTAGTCCGTAGGACGAACAACAATCATACCATAGGCTAGCTTCTAGGGTTTAGCCTCTCTGATCTCGTGGTAGATCAACTCTTGTAATACCCAGACCATCAATATTAATCAAGAAGGAGTAGGGTTTTACCTCCATCGAGAGGGCCCGAACCTGGGTAAAAACATCGTGTCCCTTGTCTCCTGTTACCATCCGCCTAGACGCACAGTTCGGGAGCCCCTACCCGAGATCCGCCGGTTTTGAAACCGACATTGGTGCTTTCATTGAGAGTTCCTCTGTGTCGTCGCCTTTAGGCCCGATGGCTTCTTCGATCATCAACCACGACGCGGTCCAGGGTGAGACTTTTCTCCCCGGACAGATCTTCGTATTCAGCAGCTTCGCACTGCGGGCCAACTCGCTTGGCCATCTGGAGCAGATCGAATGCTACGCCCCTGGCCATCAGGTCAGGTTTGGAAGCTTAAACTACACGGCCGACATCCGCGAGGACTTGATCTTCGACGGATTCGAGCCACAGCCGAGCGTGCCGCACTGTCTCGATGGGCATGATCTAGCTCTGCCGCCGGACAGCGCCCAGAGTGCCGCTCAGGTGTCCGCTCCGACCATTAGCTCGGAGCCGACTGCGCTAACCAGGGACGGACGGTTGGACGCCGCCCCAGGAGCCGCAATCTCTACGGTGATAGAGCCGAATACCAGCCTAGTCCTTTGCAAGGCCCGTGACTCCAAGGTGCCGGACTCCGTTCCGGACTCCGAATCTTCCGCACCCCTTCCGATCGAACCCAATTGGGCTCCGATCATGGAGTTCACCGCCGCGGACGTCTTTCAGCACTCGCCCTTTGGTGATATCCTGAACTACCTAAAGTCTCTCGCTTTGTCAGGAGAGCCCTGGCCGGACTATGGTCAGCAGGGTTGGGATGCGGACGACGAAGAAATTCGAAACCCACCCACCACCCACTTTGTAGCCACAGTCGACGATCTAACCGAGATGCTCGACTTCGACTCCGAAGACATCGACGGTATGGACTTCGATGAGGGAGACGACCAAGAACCAGCACCTATAGGGCACTGGAAGGCCACCTCGTCATACGACATATACATGGTGGACACTCCCAAAGCAGGGGACGGCGACGACAAAGCGGAGGACGACCCCTCCAAGAAGCAACCCAAGCGCCACGTCAGCGGCACCGCTCGAAATCCCGCCAAAGCAAGAACGGCGAATCCGGCACGGGAGACGTCAACACCCCGGACAACGCCGAAGACATCCCCCTCCAGCAGGACTCAGCGCAGGAGGGCGAAGGAGCCAACCCTCATGAGAGAGCGGCCGACAGAGAGGTCGAGGACGACAATTATATGCCTCCCTCCGAAGACGAGGCAAGCCTCGACAACGACGAATTCGTCGTGCCAGAGGATCCCGTCGAACAAGAGCGTTTGAAACGCAGGCTTATGGCCACGGCAAGCAGCCTCAAGAAAAAACAGCAGCAGCTTAGAGCTGACCAAGACCTGCTATCCGACAGATGGACTGAAGTCCTGGTGGACGAAGAGTATAAACTCGAACGCCCCTCCAAAAGTTACCCAAAGCACAGGCTGCTACCCCAACTAGAGGAGGAAGCAACTAAACCTACATCACCAGCGTACGATGCGCCCGATCGGCCACCCCGTGGCCGCGATAGAGAGGCCCCCCGGCCCTCAATCCAAGCCGCACCCCGGCGCCGCTCTAGGAGTGCCAGAGCACGGGGAAACGCAACAGACCTGCGAAAACTATTGGAAGATAAGGCAAGGCAAACAAGATCGATCTACGGATCGCGTGGGCACCCCACATCACGTGATCATAACCGTCACACCGGATATGATAAATACGACCATGCCGGATACAACAGACCAAGCTCATTCAAGCTGCGTCGCGATATAGCCCAGTACAGGGGCGCCGCACACCCACTATGCTTCACAGACGAAGTAATGGATCATCAAATCCCCGAGGGTTTTAAGCCCGTAAACATCAAATCATACGATGGCACAACTGATCCCGCGGTATGGATCGAGGATTATCTCCTTCATATCCACATGGCCCGTGGTGATGATCTACACGCCATCAAATACCTCCCGCTCAAGCTTAAAGGACCAGCTCGACATTGGCTTAACAGCCTGCCAGCAGAGTCAATTAGTTGCTGGGAGGACCTGGAATCCGCATTCCTGGACAACTTCCAGGGCACTTATGTGCGACCACCAGACGTCGATGACCTAAGCCTCATAATCCAGCAGCCAGAGGAATCGGCCAGGCAATTCTGGACACGCTTCCTAACCAAGAAAAATCAAATAGTTGACTGTCCAGACACCGAGGCCCTTCCAGCCTTCAGGCACAACATCCGAGATGAATGGCTTGCCCGGCACCTAGGACAGGAAAAGCCAAAATCTATGGCAGCCCTCACGACACTCATGACCCGCTTCTGCGTGGGCGAAGACAGCTGGCTAGCTCGCAGCAATAACATAACCAAGAGCCCTGGCAATTCGGATACCAAGGACAACAATGGCAGGTCACGTCGCAACAAGCACAAGTGCCGCATTAACGGCGACAATACTGAGGATACGGCAGTCAATGCCGGATTCAGAGGCTCTAAACCCGGTCAGCGGAAGAAGCCATTCAAAAGAAAACCTCAGGGCCCATCCAACTTAGACCGGATACTCGATCGCTCGTGCCAGATACACGACACCCGCGAACAACCAGCCAACCACACCAACAAGGATTGTTGGGTGTTCAAGCAGGAAGGCAAGTTAAGTGCCGAAACCAGAGACAAGGGGCTGCGCAGCGATGACGAGGAGGAGCCCCGGCCGCCGAACAACAGAGGACAGAAGGCATTCCCCCCGCAAGTGCGGACGGTGAACATGATATACGCAACCCACATCCCCAAAAGGGAGCGGAAGCGTGTTCTCAAGGAAGTCAATGCGCTGGAGCCAGTCGCCCCAAAGTTCAACCCATGGTCCTCCTGCCCGATCACCTTTGATCGACGGGACCACCCCACTAGCATCCGTCACGGCGGATTCGCCGCATTGGTCCTAGACCCAATCATTGACGGATTTCATCTCACCAGAGTCCTGATGGACGGCGGCAGCAGCCTGAACCTGCTTTATCAGGATACAGTGCAAAAAATGGGTATAGATCCCTCAAGGATTAAACCCACAAAGACAACCTTTAAAAGCGTCATACCAAGTGTAGAAGCCAGCTGTACAGGCTCGGTTACACTCGAAGTGGTCTTCGGATCCCTAGACAATTTCCGAAGCGAGGAGTTAATCTTCGACATAGTCCCATTCCGCAGTGGCTATCACGCCCTGCTCGGACGAACCGCATTTGCAAAATTCAATGTGGTGCCGCACTACGCATATCTCAAGCTCAAGATGCCAGGCCCTCGCGGAGTCATCACGGTAAATGGAAACACCGAACGCTCTCTCCAAACGGAGGAGCACAGAGCAGCCCTGGCGGCGGAAGTACAGAGCAGCCTCTCAAGGCAACTCTCCAATCCGGGCATTAAACGTCCGGACAACGTCAAGCGCGCCCGGAGCAACCTACAACAAAGCAGGCCGGCACGATCCGAGCAAGCATAGCAGTGCGGCCCCAACCCCAGCCCTCGCCAGATGGTGATATCGGTACCATGCGTACATAATTACGCTTTGAAAATACCATGGGCATAAGGGGAGGGGCACAACTACGGCACGCCCAGAATGCGGCTCAACCGCCCTTAGGGGCTCCTTATTCCGCCGTTTTCCTTTTTTAGTTTTTACACTTTCAGGACCCACCTATTCGGAAGGCTTGTCCGGCACTCGCCGAACACATGATGCAACAGCCAGGGCCAGAACAAGCCGCGTCGAATGTCCAGGTGGCCTCTATAACGAGTTAAATACCTGTTTTTACTTAAAGACCCGCAGCTTGCCCCTGGAGGGGGACATGTCAAATAATCCCATCTCATGCTTATCGCACTATTTGTATCGTTCTGCTTTCATAGCAGCCTGTCGGTGTCAAAACCGGCGGATCTCAGGTAGGGGGTCCCGAACTGTGCGTCTAGGCGGATAGTAACAGGAGACAAGGGACACGATGTTTTACCTGTGTTCGGGCCTCTCGGTGGAGGTAAAACCCTACTCCTTCTTGATTAATATTGATGGTATGGGTATTACAAGAGTTGATCTACCACGAGATCAGAGAGGCTAAACCCTAGAAGCTAGCCTATGGTATGATTGTTGTTCGTCATACGGACTAAAACTCTCCAGTTTATATAGACACCGGAGAGAGCTAGGGTTACACAGAGTCGGTTACAATGGGAGGAGATCTTCATATCATATCGCCAAGCTTGCCTTCCACGTCAAGGAAAGTCCCATCCGGACACGGGACGAGGTCTTCAATCTTGTATCTTCATAGTCCGGGAGTCCGGCCAAAGGTCATAGTCCGGCCATTCGGAGACCCCCTAATCCAGGACTCCCTCAGTAGCCCCTGAACCAGGCTTCAATGACGACGAGTCCAGCGTGCAAGTTATCTTCGGCATTGCAAGGCGGGTTCCTCCTCCGAATACTTCATAGAAGATGTTGAACACAAGGATAGTGTTCGGCTCTGTGAAAATAAGTTCCACATACCGCCGTAGAGGGAATAATTTCCACACAAATCTAATCTGCTGACGTATTCCGCAGCGTGACATCACGCCACGGCCAAGCCTTTATTCGAATCGTTTTACTGCTCCACCTCAGCGTGTTTAGCGAGGCGGTTTCCTTGGCACGTTTCGTCAAAGCAGAGATCGTGTCCCCTTATTCCGGGATTCTCATCAATACGGGCGTGGGTAACCCAACCGTGCCTTTTGGTATGACTCTCTAATTGAAAGCGAGTCCCAAACGGTTACGGGGAGGGCTCTTGGTATTCAACTCCTTTATAAAGAGACCAAGGCTCGACTCCCTTTTCTTTCAATCCAATCGAATCCGCCCCTGGCCTCGAGTTCCAACACTCAAGGCTTCTAGTTTTAGGCGCTTCGGACCTTCGACGATGTCCAGCCCTGACCTTCAAGGCCGGTGGGTGCCTTCCTCCATTACGGAAGAAGACGTGCGAAAGGTGAGAGATGCCAGGTATCTAACCGGCGAAATCTCGCATAGGCTGCCTGCTCAAGGGCAGGCCATCCCCTCTCCCCAGCCCGGTGAAAGCGTGGTGTTCATATCTCACTTCATTCGGGGGTTAGGCTTCCCGATTGATCCCTTCGTGAGGGGGCTGATGTTCTATTACGGGTTGGAATTCCACGATTTAGCTCCGGAGTCCATCCTCCAAATTTTGTCATTCATTGTCGTGTGTGAGGCCTTCCTCCATATCAGCCCTCACTTCGGATTGTGGCTTAGAACCTTCAAGGTGGAGCCGAAGATGATCGAAGGGCAGCACGCTGAGTGCGGTGGAGCTATCATAAGGAAGATAGCCGGCGCTGCATGTCCCGAGGGCACTTTTCAAGAAGAGTTCGGCCTATGGCAACGGGACTAGTTTTACATCATAGCCCCGAGGGGCACCATGTGGGTGGCACCACCCGCTTTTCGATCGGGTCCCCCACCACGGCGAGCTTCATGGGTCAATGAAGGGCTTATCTGGGGGCTGTCCATAGACGTGCCCCTACTGCAGGACCGCATTCGAGATCTCCTAGAAAGAGATATTAACTTGACCGTAGTGGCGCAAGTTATGCTGATTCGCAGCACGCTGCCCTGCAAACGTCGCCCTCTCCGCCTGTGGGAATTTAATCCGGAGGGACCGCGAGTCCTCCAACATTTTATGGGCACGACGCCCATGGAGATGTACAAATTGTTCTTCGGACCACAAGCAAGGTGTCCGGACTTATCCGAGGATGCAGGTCTGAGCTGCAATCGTTAGGACGCTAAGGTAAGTAGCCCCATATATAGACACACCATCCGCATTTTCATCATAAAGTGGCCCTTTAACAGAGCTATCCTTTGAACAGGAGTGGATAGAGAAGGCAAATCTTATCAGGTGTCCAGCCCCCCTGCCCGAGACCGCGCCGGATCCCGTGTTAACCAGGATGCTGCAGATTATGCTTTCGGCAGAGGGCGAAGAGGGGAACCAAGGAGCTACCGCCTCCACGAAGGAGACTGTCAGGAAGGGAGGAATCGATAATTCCCCCAACCTGGGAAAGAAAAGGAGTACCTCTGAAGACCCAGAGGGGATGACCTCGAAACGGGGGAAGAAATCTTTGTCAGAGGATCCGGCGCCGGAGACTGCCCCGGCCGCATTGCGCCCTCAAAGGGACCAGCTTTCCTCCGAGCCATAAGTAAAGAGAGGGGTTCAAAAATTAGTGGCATCCTTGTTTTATTTCTGAGGAAGATAACCGAAATATTACCTTGCAGTTCGGATCTCAACCCTTCTCAGCAGAGCTCGTCTTCAGGGATCTTCGTCCGGATATGATGGAGAGCGAAACGCCTCCCCTAGCTGCACCGACTTACGAGGCAGGCGACTCCGACGTGTCGTCCCGGCGGGTTTCTCCAAGTCCGTATCCTGAAAAAGGTCGCCGGGCTAGTCCGGTGCCCTCTGGTGCACGGTCGGAGAGGCTGAGGGATATGCTCGGGCGAGCATCCGTCTCAGAAGAACACCGTATGTTGGTGAACACGGTGATTGGAAGGATTGCATCCGCGGAAAGCGGATTGTACGAGGCCGCCAGGAGTTTACTGACAGGCTTTGAGGTATGTGAAAAGGTGTACCTTTTGGTAGAGCCGCATAAAATGCGCCCTGTATAAATAGTAGCCCTTGAGACGCTGTGTGTCGTCAAGAGTGATGGCGCACAGAGGATCAAAACCCGAGGTATAAAATGTTACCTTTTTATGAAGGTGGCGAGGCGTTCGGTGGCTAGCCGGACTGATGAATCTGCCGAGCTAAAGCGGCAACTGGACGTGGCAGATGCCGACATCACGCTTGTAAATAAGCGGCTAGACGAGGCCCAAGGTATGCTCCACAGATATCTGATAAGAGGAGTTCGATGCTCGTGCCTTACAATATATATGCTTATTGCAGATAGTGCTGCTGCCGTGGAGAACCTTCGGGCGGAACTTGCCCGAGCCAAAGAGCAAGCAAGAAAGAGTGATGCGGCTGCCGTTAAGGCGGCTGAAGAGCTGAAAGCCGAACAGGCTGCTCACTGCCAGAGTAAGGAGGTAATAACCGAGATGGCTATAAAATTGAAGGATGCTGCTGACCGCTGTAAGTTTCTTGAACAAGAAGAAAGGGCGCCTCAGAAGGATCTTGAGAAGATCACTACCGAGGCCAAGGAAACTCGCTCTGCAATGAGAGCTATGAAGGAGGAGTTGCGTCAGGCCGGAGATATCACGGCTGGAAAGCCCTATATGCTGCGGATGAAGTTCGGGAATCCTAGGTATGCTCCGTTAGACCGGCAGTGGAGTCCGGAAAATACTTATCTGGATTTGGCAGCGAGTGCGGCGGACGCAACCGAACACTTCCGAGGTCGAGGTGACCATAAATTGGAAGAACTGTTTTGGTCGCAATTCTATAATCCAGAACGCCCACTTTCGGTACCCGACCGTTTGGCCGCCTTTGCAGAGCTGAATAGGTTATCCGGACTCGCCATGCAGTATGTTGCGAGTCGTTTGTGGCCGGGGGAGCCAGAGCCGAAAAGTTATTTTGGATTGGTGCAGCAGTTCCTTGGTTCCATGGCGCATGTTGATGCAATGAAGAGGTCGGCGTGTATAGAGGGTGCACAAATGGCTCTTGCCCATGTCAAGACATACTGGGCGGATATGAAGGCCAGTGTTGTTGCATCCTAGGATTCGGACGGAGGCCGGGTACCTGCCAGGCACTACTTTGAGGAAGGTCTTCCGGGTGCTCGTTTAATAGAAGCGCAGTGCTCGAAGGATGTTGTGTTCGAATAGCAGGTGCTATTGTAAAAGAAATAGTTTGATAGAATATAAAAGCTTTTTATACTTGTGCTTGCAAGAGTTATAATACCTCCTGTGCGGCCGTTAATGTATATGTGTATATAACCTGAAAGATGGCAGTCGTTGGCTTCAGCCCCCACGCATATAATGCGGGGGTGTTCGCAAAAAATGCGCCTTTTCACACTTAATCCATGCGAACGAGGCAACCGGACTATAATGCTTTATCACTTTCACTTAGCCATAGGAGTTTGATATTGGGGCTACTCAATAGCCCCTAAAGGCACCGCACTCTCCCGAATTCAGGGCGCGTGTGTGCCTGACCGGGAAGCGGTCCTTCGTTAATGTGGAGGAATCCTAGAGATTCCTAGAGTCATCGAGTGGTTAACCAGTCTCTCGCTATATCATGACAAGCCGTTTTGGCTTTCATCGAGGTGCTCGCCTGGCCGAACCGGGGCACAATCGCAGTAGTTCTCCTGGTGCCGCGTTAGCCAATATAACGGAACGTAAGGCAGCAAAACACAGGAGCCGGGAAAACCCAACATTTGACCAAAGACATGATTAGAAGCTGATGCATATAGGGCCAAACTCGCGACGCCGAACACTCCCTAAGGTATTCGGTCTTTATGAAGACGGGCCGAAACAGAGCCCTTGGTAAAAAAGCCCCTCGTGTCCAGGTACGCGCAAAATTCTGGCGTGGCCACATGCCAAAACGCCAGCCTCCTCCTCGGTTATGGCAAAAACCGGGGGATGTTGTCAACAAGAGACAGTAAAAAAGGTTTACGCAGGGTCTTAATCTGAAAAGAATCCTTGGAACGGGTCCCTACTGCACGTCTGCGCCTGTGTCTCCGTTGTGCCGTATCCTGGACGGGCGTAGCGCGGTGTTCGTCTGTGAAAAATAGGAACTTTAGTAAAAAAAATAAGCGTGCGAGAAATCTGTATTAGAATAAACGAAATACAGTTGGAGCGAGAAGTGAGCTGTATTGTCTCCTGGCGTGAACACGCGGAGCCCCTTGTACAGTGTTTATGCGGCAATTAAGCCCATGTATGTTGACAACGGACTCGTCTAGCCGTGTCCGGGATAGTAGGGCTGGATTGGTGTGCGGCTGTCCAGGCGGCCGCACCATTACCCGTACTTTGGGGGTCAATTGACATTCCCCTGTAATGAGATGATGCCTCGTGGGCCGGGCATTTTAAGTGTAAGTGATGCATAATGCGGTATTGCGTTAAAGCGGGCGAAAGCTTCACGTCCCAGTAGCGCTTGATAGCGACTTATGAATGGGGCGATGTGGAAGGTTAGCTTTTCGCTTCGAAATTTGTCGGGTGAGCCGAACGTGACTTCTAACAAAAGGGAACCCAAAATCTGGGTGTCTGGACCCGGCGTGACTCCTTGAAAGGAAGTGTTGCCATGGCGGATTATAGCTGGGTTTACCCCTAGTTTGCGAATTGTGTCCTGATATAACAGGTTTAAGTCACTGCCGCCGTCCATAAGGGCTCGAGTAAATTGTAGTCCGTCAATAACCGGATTCAAGACCAAGGCAGTCCAGCCTGCGTTCCGGGCCCCTCTGGAGTAATCCTGATAATCAAAGGTGATTGGTTGTAACAACCAGTGGCGGTGCTCCTTTAGGGCTGGCCGTATGGCGCGTGTTTTCATAGGCGCCGTTCTGTTTTTCCCTTTTGTCATGTGAAGTGAATTTACTGTTTTGACTTCTTGTGGGAACTTCTTTTGCTCTCCGGTGTTCTGCTTGTGGGGTGCGTCGTCATCCTCGCTTGGTGTGTCGAGCCCCTTGTGGTCGGCGTTGAGTTTGCCGGACTGCTTGAAGACCCAGCAATCTCTGTGGGTATGGTTTGCAGGTCTCCCGGGAGTACTGTGGATTTGACATATTTTGTCCAGGATTTTGTTGAGGTTAGACAGCTCGTCCCTGTCATCTTTGGGTGGCGGCTTTTTCTGATTTTGCCGAGAGCTTTTGAATCCGGCGTTTACTGCCGTGCTCATCGGGCTGTTATCCTTGACATGGCGTTGTTCTTTGTTACGGCGCGGTTTCCCGTTTCCGTCTCTGAGTTCGGATGTGCTCGGGTCGCTGGTGCTGCTTCTTGCCAACCAGCTGTCCTCTCCTGCGCAAAAGCGGGTCATGAGGCTTGTTAATGCGGCCATTGTTCTTGGCTTTTCTTAGCCGAGGTGTCTGGTGAGCCATTCGTCTCGGACGCTATGTTTGAAAGCTGCTAGGGCCTCGGCGTCCGGACAGTCGACGATCTGATTATTTTTAGTAAGGAATCTGTTCCAGAGTTTCCGGGCTGACTCTCCAGGCTGCTGAGTTATCTGACTCAGATCATCAGCATCCGGAGGTCGGACATAGGTCCCTTGAAAATTTGCCCGAAAAGCATCCTCGAGTGCTTCCCAACTTCCCATGGTGTTTTCGGGAAGGCTTTTAAGCCAATGCCGGGCTAGCCCTTTGAGCTTAAGGGGTAAGTATTTTATGGCGTGGAGGTCATCTCCTCTGGCCATGTGTATGTGGAGGATATAATCCTCGATCCAGACTCCAGGGTCTGTTGTTCCGTCGTATGCTTCTATATTCACGGGCTTTAATCCCGCTAGGAATTCATGATCCAGCACCTCATCGGTAAAACATAGGGGATGTGCGGCGCCCCTGTATGTAGGTGTGCCCCGATGTTCGGATATGTTTTGCATTGCATTGCTCACTGGAGCTTGCTTTCTTGGCCCATAGATGGATCTGGTTGGGCTAGTTTTTTTATGCGAATCCTTGGGCGGATCGTGCGCCGTATTGAGCGTGGCGCCCTTTGTCGCTTGATATCGATCGTGGGGTCGTCTATCCGACCTTGTGGCTTCCTTATTTTTTGACTGTGGGGGCTCTATGGCCTCTTCGTCAAATTCCGGTAGTAGTTTCCTCTTCGGATAGCTCTTTGTGTGACGACTGTTGCCGTACTTGTGTGTGGTATTAAGTACTTTGCCCCATATGATCCTGAGTGCATCTTCCGCTGTTTTGAGCCTCCGCTTCTGCTTTTTCAGGCTACGTGCAGTGGCAACGAGCCTTTGGTGGAGGTTCTGATGTTCCAGCAATTTGTCCGGCGTGAGGTCGTCCGGACTATTATCTTTCCCGGGGATGGTTTGTTCGGACTGTCCGCCCTGTTTGGACGGTTGCTCGATGGCATGTTCGTCTTCCGTTGATTCGCCCTGCTCTAGGGCTGGGTCTTTGTCAAGGTGGGGCTTGGCGTGGCGCTTACGATGCCGCTTTGATTGTTTTTCGAGGGAGCGATCCCTGGTTGCGCCCTTTTGATCCTCGTTGTCATTCCTTTTAGGTGTGTCCACCATGTATACATCATATGACGAGGTGGCTTCCAGTGCCCTATAGGTGCTGGTTCTTGGTCGTCTCCTCCATCGGCGTCCATACCATCGATGTCTTCGGAGTCGAAGTCGAGCGTGTCGGTTAGATCGTCGACAGTGGCTACAAAGTGGGTGGTGGGTGGGTTTCGAATTTCTTCGTCATCCGCATCCTAGCCCTGCTGACCATAGTCCGGCCAGGGCTCTCCTAACAAAGAGAGAGACTTTAGGGAGTTCAGGATATCACCAAAGGGCGAGTGCTGAAAGACGTCTGCGGTGAACTCCATGATCGGAGCCCAATCGGGTTCGATCGGAAGGGGTGCGGAAGATTAGCGCAGTCGGCTCCGAGCTAATGGTCGGAGCGGACACCTGAGCGGCACTCTGGACACTGTCCGGCGGCAGAGCTAGATCATGCCCATCGAGACAGTGCGGCACGCTCGGCCGTGGCTCGAATCCGTCGAAGATCAAGTCCCCGCGGATATCGGCCGTGTAGTTTAAGCTTCCAAACCTGACCTGATGGCCAGGGGCGTAGCTTTCGATCTGCTCCAGATGGCCAAGCGAGTTGGCCCGCGGTCTTAGCCGCCGAATCTGAGGATCTGTCCGGGAGAAAAGTCTCACCTGGACCGCGTCGTGGTTGATGATCGAAGAAGCCATCGGGCCTAAAGGCGACGACACAGAGGAACTCTCAATGAAAGCACCAATGTCGGTGTCAAAACCGGCGGATCTCAGGTAGGGGGTCCCGAACTATGCATCTAGGCGGATGGTAATAGGAGACAAGGGACACGATGTTTTTAGCCAGGTTCGGGCCCTCTCGGTGGAGGTAAAACCCTACTCCTGCTTGATTAATATTGATGGTATGAGTATTACAAGAGTTGATCAACCACGAGATCAGAGAGGCTAAACCCTAGAAGCTGGCCTATGGTATGATTGTTGTTCGTCCTACGGACTAAAACTCTCCGGTTTATATTGACACCGGAGAGGGCTAGGGTTACACAGAGTCGGTTACAATGGGAGGAGATCTTCATATCGTATCGCCAAGCTTGCCTTCCACGCCAAGGAAAGTCCCATCCGGACACGGGACGAGGTCTTCAATCTTGTATCTTCATAGTCCGGGAGTCCGGCCAAAGGTCATAGTCCGGCCATCCGGACACCCCCTAATCCAGGACTCCCTCACAGCCCTTTTTTCATAAATAAGACATAGCTCTTATCCTTTATTGTATTCATCTATCTTTCTACATATATGTTCAGTCATGACATTACGCAACCGTACACTTTGGTACGGCCAATACACCAGGGGCTTAAGTACCCCATAACATGGTGTGAGAAGACCGAACACTCTCCCGAGTGCGGCACCCCAAACTTATAGCATTATTTGCATCGGCTCCGAATCATGTCTTCGGTCAATATTTGGGTTTGCCCGGCTCCCATGTTTTGGTACCTTACGTTCCGCAATGCTGGCTAAGGTAGCGCTGGGAGAACTACTGCGATTGTGCCCCAGTTGAGCTGGGTTAACACCTCAGTAGAGAAAGCTAAAACTGACTGTCATGATAGTGCAAGAGACCGGTCGCTGTTCGCGAGGTTTTTCGAGTCCTTAAAGACTTATGCCGCTTAGAACGAGGAGCCAGATTTATCTGGCCAAGGCGTGGATAGCGCCCCGAACTCGGTCTTCTTAATACTAGGGGCTTCGCCAAAATTTAAAATTATAGAATTCTATGGCTAAGTGAGAGGGATAAAGCATTATAAGTCCGATGGCCTGGTTCGTTGTGCTAAGCGCCTCCCTAGATGGACCCAAGAATGGGAACAAGAGCGCTCAGGTTTATCCCGAACACCCCAGCACTCATGGCATGGGGGTAGAAGCCGACGACTTGCATCTCTCAGATTTGATAAATGGCCGCACAGAAGGCAATATTTTAAATTAACAAGCGTTGCTTAACGCACATGAACAAAGTTTTCAGCGCACAGGATAACAAATGTGAGTCTACTCAGAAATTACATCTTTGGAGCACTCATCCACTATACGGCGGGCACCCTTCAGGACGCCCTTATAATACATCTCGGGCGTGCGATACTCCTTGCCCGGCGGTGGCACGTCCGTCAAAAGCTTCTCCGCGTCCAGCTTGCCCCCGTGCACTTTACCACGGGCAAGGGCCCGACGGGCACCTTCAATGCAGACGGAGCGCTTGATGACCTCAATCCACGGACAAGCGTCCACCAGCCGTCGCACCAGACTGAAGTAGCTCCCAGGCACGGCTTCCCTAGGCCATAGTCGAACTATGAGGCCCTTCATGGCCTGTTCGGCCACCTTGTGGAGCTCGACCAGCTGCTTCAGCTGGTCGCTCGAGCACTGGATGTTCGGCCTCGATACTGAGACCAGAACACCTTTTCCGTCGAGCTCCCCTCCTCGGCTCGGTAGAACGCGGCAGCATCAGACACACTACGGGGGAGATCGGCGAACGCTCCTGGAGAGCTCCGGATTCGGGTAAGTAACAGATAATTTACTTTTACGTTCTTGCTTTGCATAAAGAATGCCTTACCCGCAGCTATCTTCTTTATCGCCTCGATCTCCTGGAGGGCCTTCTGGGCTTCGGCCTTAGCGGTTTTGGCACTCTCAAGAGCCAAGGCGAGCTCGGACCCCCGAGTCTTTGAGTCACGCTCCAAACTCTCGTGTTTTTCCACGAGAGCCTGGAGCTCTTGCCGCACCTCCGCCACCCGCGCCTCCTGCTTCTCTCGCGGGAGGCTTTCCTTCAATGCATTGACCTCCGCAGTCAGTGTGGCAGAGGTCAGCAGCGCAGCGTGCATTCCCATATTGACATATTTTGATTAGACTCCTGCGTGTATCTTCTTAGATCCTCAGCTTGGCTTTTCTTTCCGAACGCCGAACTGAGCATCAGGGGCTACTGTCTATGCGGTAATATTTTTTATGTGTTTTGAACACGTACCTCAAAGCCTGTTAACAGACTTGTACAGGCTTCTGTCAGCCCGCTCTTGGCGGACTGAACCTTCTGAATCACCGCACTCATAACAGTGCGGTGTTCCTCGTTGATGGAGGAGCCATTAAGCACCTCCAACAAATTGTCCGGCGCCTCCGGATGGACGGGGGTCACCGGCGTCGTGGGCTTGCCCTTCTTATGAAGGCGCCGCCTGACGGACTCTGGAACCGTTGATGGTTCCGGAGCAGTGTCCAGCCTGGGGCCGGACTTAGATCCCTCTGGGGCTTTACCCCCTTTGGGCCTGGAGTCCGGGAGGTCACCTTGAGGCGCCTCCAGGACCACCTCCTCCTGGTTCGGTCCATTTTGGGACTCCACCTTGTAAGTGCATCTAGTGCCACCCCTAGTTGGTTTTGGAGTATTGACGACAAAGTTGGTTGAGGGACTAATGTGTTTGTGAGAATTGCAGGATAACGCAGGTAGTGTCCCTCATTGATTCGGTTTATCTACCGGAGATGACCCCTAAAAATGTATGAAGACATTGAAGACAATGGTGGTGTGTGAAGAGGTTCACATTGAAGACTATGACATGAGAAGACATTGAGTGAAGACTATGGAGCGCGAAGACTGAGTTGTTTCGTTGTTTCCTTTTCTTCTGTGTTGAGTCATAGGAACCACCTTACTGTTAAGTGGGGTCCAAGTGAACTAAGTCGAGTGGATCAAGTGATGCTCAACCCAAATCCTATGTCTTCGAGCGAAGACAATGAGAGCAAATCTTATCCAGAGCTGGATGAGTCAGCTTTGCTTGTAGCCCAAGTAAAGTTGCCGTGTGTGTTTGAAATCTGACCGTTGGAACACATGTCAGTTCCTTAGTGACCCAGGGTCATTTCGAACATATCAGGTCGGGTTGCCTTGTGGCTATAATAGCCCACCCCCTACACCATAAATTGGTGGCTACTCAGAGTTAGTTTACGACTTTTGTTGTTTTGAGAGCAACCCACCTCGAAGCCTTTGAGAGAGAAATCCTTGCGAGGAAAAAGCCTAAACACCCAGAGCCAAAGAGTGTTAGGCATCACTGAAGTCTTTCTGTCTGTGTGACCTGAAGACTTATTACACTTGAGGACTGTGTATCCTCCAGCTGGTTAGGCGTCGCGTTCTGAGCATCCAAGAGTCATTGTGGATTGCCGGTGAACGAAGTCTCTGAAGGTTCGGAAGTCTACCTTGAAGACTTACCAGAGTGATTGAGCGAGGACTGTGTGTCCTTAGCTCAAGGGGAATAAGGTGAAGACACGGTCTTCTGAGTTGAATCTCAGCCTCCCTAACCAGACGTACAGTTGTCACAGCAACTCGAACTGGTCCAACAAATCCTGTGTCTTCAACAAGTGACTGGTTCTATCCCTTCCCTCCTTTACTTTTAGTTTGTCTTCGTGAAGTCATTGCTTATCTGTCTTATCTGTTTGACTTCATTGCTTGACTACTATTGTTGATTGGCTACATACTATCTTCCATCCTGATCCTTACTACCTAGCCGCTATTAGTCTTCGTACGTTAACACTATTGCATACTTGACTATGGCTTTCTTAGTGTAGTTTATCTTCCGCTGCATATCAATTAGGTCATTTCTATTGTTTGTCTTCGAAACTTCCACGTTTCGAAGACTTTGATAAAAATCGCCTATTCACCCCCCCCCCTCTAGTCGATAACTAGCACTTTCACACCTCCACGTCGTCCGCGCGGAGCAGGGAGGAGGTCGTCGGAAGTGAAGCGCTATTCACATCCGACGAATTCAGGGAGCCGCTCGACGAATCACCGAGCTGAGCTCTGGGCGGACTGCATAATTAAATTCGGCGTCAGAAGCTATCGAATAATAGAGGAGCGCCATAAGTCATTCGGGTAGCCGGACACATACGATTTTGCCAGGGGCTTGACCCTGGATGGCCATTCCACCCCGCCGTCTTCGGCATCGGAGGCGTAGTCCGGCAGAAGGGTATTCCCCTTCTTGGACCCTCCGGCCTCCCCAGTTGGGGCGGCCTTTCTTTTCTTTCCTCCCCTCGTTGGAGGGGGAGAGGCTTCTTCTTCTTCCTCCTCCTCCTCGTCTTCGGAGGCGGAGGGTGCGTCGGGGTTATCGGGCGATGAATCCGACACCACCAGGCGCCGGGAGCTCTTTCGAGTCCCCGTGGCCTTCTTCTCCGGCACCACGTGAGGTGCCGGAACCAGCAGCCCCGTCAATCGGGCGTCCGCTGGGTCTTCTGGTAGGGGAGCCGGACAGATAACCTGGCCGGACTTCTCCAGCCAGTCCTGTCAAAGGTAAGGGAGTTTAGATCCCGCATAGAGTCAATCTATGAAAGACAAGTACCCCGTAATGGGAAAATTAAGCTCACTGCGTTAGCTTGGCGCTTGGCGCAGAATCCGCGATCCTCGGTGATGGGAGGGGAGACCTCGGAGCTCTTGAATAGCACCTTCCAGGCGTCCTCGTGCTTTGTGTCGAAGAGCCGGGACAGAGTCTAGTGCTGGGCTAGGTTGAACTCCCATAAGTTGAAAGCCCGATGTTGACACGGGAGAATTCGGCGAAAGAGCATGACCTAGACCACGGTGACAAGTTTAACCCTCCGGCCAATCAGGTCCTTGATGCAGGTTTGAAGTCCGGTCACTTCTGCCGAACTACCCCACAACAGGCCTGTCTCTTTCCAAGATGTGAGCCGTGTGGGGATGCCGGATCAGAATTCGGGGAACGCCGCCCACTCAGGGTCACACGGCTCGGTGATATAGAACCACCCCGATTGCCACCCTTTGATGGTCTCTACGAAGGCGCCCTCGAGCCATGTAACGTTGGCTATCTTGCCCACCATGGCACCTCCGCACTCCGCTTGGCGGCCACCCACAACCTTCGGCTTGACGCTGAAGATCTTCAGCCATAGGCCAAAATGAGGCTGGATACGGAGGAAGGCCTCGCACACGACAATAAACGTCGAGATGTTAAGGATGAAGTTCGGGGCCAGATCATGGAAGTCCGGGCCGTAGTAGAACATGAGCCCCCGGACGAACGGGTGAAGAGGAAAACCCAGTCCGCGGAGGAAATGAGGGAGAAGAACAACCCTCTCATGGGGACTGGGGGTGGGGATGAGTTGCCCCGCATCTGGAAGCCGGTGCGCGATGTCGTCAGACAAGTATCCAGCCGTCCTCAACTTTTTGATTTGCCCCTCCGTGACGGAGGAGGCCATCCATCTACCTCCCTCTCCGCACATGATTGGAGAAGGTTGAGGTGGGAAGTGCGGGCTTGGGCGTTGGAGCTCGAGCGCGCAGGGACAGATAAGCAAAGGAGGAAGAAGGTGTAAATGGAAAGGGTAGATCCTTATCCCCCTATATGGGCGGCCGATACTACGAGCCCCCACCGGCCTAATAAAACTCGCTTATCTCCCAAGCGCCGCGGTTAATGGCGCAGTTGGGTTACCCACGCCCGTATTGATGAGAATCCCGGAATAAGGGGACACGATCTCTGCTTTGACGAGACGTGCCAAGGAAACCGCCTCGCTAAACACGCTGAGGTGGAGCAGTAAAACGATTCGAATAAAGGCTTGGTCGTGGTGTGATGTCACGCTGCGGAATACGTCAGCAGATTAGATTTGTGTGGAAATTATTCTCTCTACGGCGGTATGTGGAACTTATTCTTGCAGAGCCGGACACTATCCTTGTGTTCAACATATTCTACGAAGTATTCGGAGGAGGAACCCGCCTTGCAACGCCGAACACAACTTGCATGCCGGACTCGTCGTCATTGAAGCCTGGTTCAGGGGCTACTGAGGGAGTCCTGGATTAGGGGGTGTCCGGATGGCCGGACTATGACCTTTGGCCGGACTCCCGGACTATAAAGATACAAGATTGAAGACTTCGTCTCGTGTCTGGATGGGACTTACCTTGGCGTGGAAGGCAAGCTTGGCGATACGATATGAAGATCTCCTCCCATTGTAACCGACTCTGTGTAACCCTAGCCCTCTCCGGTGTCTATATAAACCGGAGAGTTTTAGTCCGTAGGACGAACAAAAATCATACCATAGGATAGCTTCTAGGGTTTAGCCTCTCTGATCTCATGGTAGATCAATTCTTGTAATACTCATACCATCAATATTAATCAAGCAGGAGTAGGGTTTTACCTCCATCGAGTGGGCCCAAACCTGGGTAAAAACATCGTGTCCCTTGTCTCCTGTTACCATCCGCCTAGACGCACAGTTCGGGACCCCCTACCCGAGATCCGCCGGTTTTGACACCGACACTCACATACCAAGGAATTTCTTGTCACAGCCCTAGAGCTTGCTTGTAGCTAGTGGCATTGCATCCATGCATCATGTTTAAATTTCTAAGAAAATGGAAATGGGGATTGCCTAAACCCCTAGCACCAAAATAATGCAAATAGGTTCAACTCAAAATATCTTCAGTAACCCAAATGGCCTTAAAAATGTTCACCATTTTTGGAAAAATGCTGAAACAAGTAACTCAGAGATGTTGCACATTTTTCCATGACATTTGGATCTTTGAATTAAATCATAAGTATTTGAATTTGGACATTTAAATTCTATAAAATATTTTAAATGTCCAAATACTCCTAAACTGAAATGTTCCATGTTAGATATATTCTATACATTGGGCATGCACAGTTTGGTGATTTTTAAAAGTGCCTGGATATTTTTAATAAAGCCGCAGAGTTTTCAGAATAATAGAAAACGGAAATAAAGAGAAAGAGAGAGAAACTTACCTGGACTTACCTGGCGCCCACCAACCGGCCCAGCTCCAGCGGCCCAGCCCACCACCGCCTGGCTCCCTGTCGCCTTCCTCCTCGCGCCAGTAGGCAGGGGCGCGTGGTCGCCGCGTGCCTCGCCACCTCCTCCTTCCGCCGCTTCTGGAACCGGCCCCGAGTGCCACGCACTCCCCCTCGCCCCCCTGCACCTCTCCTCTCTCCCCCTGGACCCCATTCCCTCCTCTGCTCCCCTCTCGCGCACCACAGGCGCAGCCGTCACACCGGCTGCCGTTCGCCAATGCAACAGCCACCTCCCCGCCTCGCCGAGCAGCCCAGAGGATCCGCCACTCCGTCCTCGACCCCCTCACTGAGCCACGCCCCGCCGGAAGCCCCGAAGCGCCGCCCCGACGCTTTTCCCCTCCTCGGCCACCGAGGATCACCGCCGTCGATTCGCCGCCGACAGGACGTCCCCGAGCCCACTTACCCTCCCTACGAACTTGCGGTGAACTCCTCTTCCTCTCCCCCTGGCTCCCGTGTTTGTTTGGCCTCTGTAGCCGCCGTTTCCACCTCACCCGATTGCTCCTCGCCGCCGGCCATGGCGCCGCCGTGGCCAGGGCCACCCCAGCTTGCGCCCGAGCACGTTACCAAGTTCGCCGCCCTCCCAGGAGCCCGCAGCGCCCTTTCGTTTCCCCTCTAGTGCACCGCAGCGTCGAGCCCGAGCTCGCCCGAGCTCCGGTGGCCGCCTAGGTCGTCGCCGGCGCCGATTCCGACCACCCCGAGCTCAACCGACTCCACCAAGAGCTTCGGCTCGTCCTCAGCTCCTCCTATATGCCCTCCGCGGGCCATTTGGTCGCCGGAGTGGCCAAAACCACTCTCGCCACCGCGTCAGGCTCGCCGGCGGCTAGACGCCAGCAGCCGACTTTGACTTGACCCGGGGTGGGCCCTGGTTGACTCTCCTGAGTCAATGACAGGTGGGGCCCAGCCCTGTTAACTATTTAGGTTTAGTTTTAATTAATTTTTAGTTAGGCTAGTTATGCTGACACGCGGGACCCACCGTCAGGTTTGACCCGGACCATGTCTCGTTGACCACTGACGTCACACTGACGTCAGGCTGACGCAGTAATCTATTTTCTGGATTTAATTTAATTCAGGAAATTTCAGAAAATACCCCAAACTTCAAATATTCATAACTTTTAATCTGTAACTCCAAATTAAATAATTTATACATGAAAAATGACCAGAAAAATATTAAGAATCTGTTTATGGCACTTTCATGCATGATTAAACAAGTTAACCTCACTGAATAGGATGAATCATGATTAGGGCAATTTATGAAATAACATTTGGAGTTGGAATTTGTTCTTGTTTGAATTCCACTTCAATTAACTTGGCTAGATTTTGCATTAGGTTAATTCAGTACCTTAACATGACATGTCATTCACGTGAATGTGCATTGCATTGATTGTGTTCTCTCTTGTTTGCCGATAATTGTCCCCTCTCAGTAGACGATGTTCCGACGATTGTTCGATGACACCGATGAAGAACTATATTATCTTCAGAAGTGCCAGGCAAGAAAAACCCCCCTTGTCCATTCCGATATAATCCCACTCTCTCACTCCTGCTCTATTTTACTGCATTAGAACAACAACGACTCATGTGTTACTTGCTGCGGTAGCTGAACCTCTTTATCCTCCTCGTGCATGACCTGTCATTCCACAAAGAATTAGATGAAACCCACTAGCATGAGTAGGAGTTGTTTGAGCCATGTTGTGCCTACTCATTCATGCTTGCTGTCATGCCTGCTATCGCTTAGAGTTGAGTCAGGTATGATTCATCGGGAATGAATTGGAATGGTTGTGTGAACATGTCCCACTCAAGTGTGAGCTAAGTGTGTGAACACGATTTGGTAAAGGTAGCGGTGAGAGGCCATGTAGGAGTACATGGTGGGTTGTCTCATTGCAGCCGTCCTCAGAACTGAAGTTCTGTGTTTGTGATCCATGAAACCGTTACTACCACGCATTGGGATCCTTAATTGACCCTCTCGGCTTCTTAACCACCCTTGTCCTCATCCGGAGTTGCAAGTAGTTTCGTGTTTGTAGTATGCTAGGGGCCGCATTTAACGCTGACCGTAGGGTGGGGTTGTGTTATGGTAGGCACCGTGGTCTGATGTACCGATTCGCCCGTTTGGTGTCTCGGGAACCCTGCACACATCGTTCGGGGCTGTATGGGAAACCTCGGCCGGACTCCCTGTGGATGGAACCCGAATAGGCGATAAACCTAGACTAGGGACTTAAGTGTTTAGGTAGGCCGTGACCGACACCCACGTTGGGCTTCCGCTTGAAGGTTGCCGAGTACATGTCGTGTAAACGGCGGTAAGTGGTGAGAGCGTGTGTGAAGAAGTACACCCCTGCAGGGTTAATATGATCTATTCGAATAGCCGTGTCCACGGAGAAGGACTTCCGGTTGCCTATACCAGTTCATAGACAAGTGACAGTGGATACTCTAAAATGCGCAAGATAAGCGTGAGTGCTATGGATGGCGTTCGTAGAGAGATGGGAGCGGGTCCATAGTGGTGTATTGATATGGTGAATATGTGGACTCGTGTGCGCCACCTCAAAAGAGTTACTTGCAGATGTAGTTCAGGATAGCCACCGAGTCAAAGCTGGCTTGCTGCAGTCAAACTCCACCACCCCCTTTTGATAATGATGCATATGTAGTTAGTTCTGATGTAAGTCTTGCTGAGTACGTTTGTACTCACGTTTGCTTATTTTATGTTTTGCAGAGAGACCTCGGTCTCGCTAGTAGTTCCGCCTGGACTTCGACGGTTAGCTTGTTACCTCAGCTACGATCTTGTGCCCTCGGCAGGATCTGGTAGATAGTCAGGCTTCTCAGCCTTCTTCATTTATAGTTGTCTGTACTCGAGACATGTTTAGCTTCCGCTTGTGCTTTGACTTGTATGTTTCGAGTGTTGGGTCATGAGACCCATGTTTGTAATATCTCGCTCCTCGGAGCCTATTGAATAAATATTTGAGTCGTAGAGTTATGTTGTGATGCCATGTTGTATCTACACATATTGAGCATATTGTGTGTATGTTTGAAATGCTTGGTATGTGTGGGATCCGACAAACTAGTTGTTTATCCTTGGCAGCCTCTCATATGGGGAAATGTAGTCCCGTGCTTCTGAGCGATAGTAGTCCGCTACAGCCCGGTTCACCGGATTCCTGCTAGCCCAGCACTACTGCTTGGACACTTGACTGGCCGGCATGTGTTTCACTTCGTTCCTATGTCTGTCCCTTCGGGGAAATGTCACGCGGTGTTATTCGGAGTCCTGCCTAGCGTGCTACAGCCCGGGATACCGGAGTCCTGTTAGCCCAGTGCTACAACCCGAATTTATACGTTGATGACCGACATGCTCGATGTGATTCATGTATGCCTGTCCCCATGTGTTAGCGCCGCTTTGGGTTCACGACTAGCCTTGTCGGCCCGGGTTCTTTGTCATATGGATGCTAGCGACACTATCATATACGTGAGCCAAGAGGCACAAACGGTCCCGGGCCATGGTAAGGCAACACCCGTGGGAATACCGTGCGTGAGGCCGCAAAGTGATATGATGTGTTACATGCTAGATCGGTGTGACTTAGGATCGGGGTCCTGACATTTCTTTAACAACCTAATGCCCTTGGATGTTTCATTGGGATTTTGAATATTTATTTCTATAATGACATACAATCGAAGGAGAATTTAACCAAGAATGGTTGAGTGAGAGGCCATATAGTTAGCAGAGGAAACAAATCCTAAGGGGTTATTCTAGCCACGCAAATGCGCGGGTAACTGGGCTAGTTATACGGAAATCTAATACACGTGTGAATACATAGACCACAACATGTCCCTAGTGAGCCTCTAGTTGACTAGCTCGTTAATCAACAGATAGTCGTGGTTTCCTGAATATGGACATTGGATGTCATTAATGAGATCACATCACTAGGAGAATGATGTGATGGACAAGACCCAATCCTAAGCATAGCACAAGATCATGTAGTTCGTTTGCTAGAGCTTTTCCAATGTCAAGTATCTTTTCCTTAGACCATGAGATCATGTAACTCCCGGATACCGTAGGAGTTCTTTGGGTGTACCAAACATCACAACGTAACTAGGTGACTATAAAGGTATACTGTGGGTATCTCCAAAAGTGTCTGTTGGGTTGACACGGATCGAGACTGGGATTTGTCACTCCGTATGACGGAGAGGTATCTCTGGGCCCACTCGGTAATGCATCATCATAATGAGCTCAAAGTGACTAAGTGTCTAGTCACAGGATCATGCATTACGGTACGAGTAAAGTGACTTTCCGGTAACGAGATTGAATGAGGTATTGGGATACCGACGATCAAGGGCAAGTAACATACCGATTGACAAAGGGATTTGTATACGGGGTTGCTTGAATCCTCGACATCGTGGTTCATTTGATGAGATCATCGAGGAGCATGCGGGAGCCAACATGGGTATCCATATCCCGCTGTTGGTTATTGACCGGAGAGTCGTCTCGGTCATGTCTACGTGTCTCCCGAACCCGTAGGGTCTACACACTTAAGGTTCGGTGACGCTAGGGTTGTAGAGATATAAGTAATGCAGCAAACCGAAAGTTGTTCGGAGTCCCGGATGAGATCTCGGATGTCACGAGGAGTTCCGGAATGGTCCGGAGGTAAAGAATTATATATGGGAAGTCGAGTTTCGGCCATTGGGAAAGTTTCGGGGGTCACCGGTATTGTACCAGGACCAACGGAAGGGTCCCGGGGGTCCACCGGGTGGGGCCACCTATCCCGGAGGGCCCCGTGGGCTGAAGTGGGGAGGGGAACCAGCCCCTGTTGGGCTGGTGCGCCCCCCTTGGTCCCCCCTGCGCTTAGGGTTGGAAACCCTAGGGTGGGGGGCGCCTCCACTTGCCTTGGGGGGCAAGCCACCCCCTGGCCGCCGCCCCGCCCCCCCTAGGAGATCCCATCTCCTAGGGCCGGCGCCCCCCCTGGGGTCCCTATATAAAGAGGGGGGAGGGAGGGCAGCCGAAACGCATGCTCTTGGCGCCTCCCTTCCCCCTTGCTACACCTCTTCCTTCGGCAGACGCTTGGCGAAGCCCTGCCGGGATCCCTGCTACATCCACCACCACGCCGTGGTGCTGCTAGATCTTCATCAACCTCTCCTTCCCCCTTGCTGGATCAAGAAGGAGGAGACGTCACGCTGACCATATGTCTGATGAACGCGGAGGTGCCGTCCGTTCGGTGCTAGGATCTCCGATGATTTGGATCACGACGAGTATGACTCCCTGAATCTCGTTCTCTTGAGTGCTTCCGCTCGCGGTCTACAAGGGTATGTAGATGAACTTACCTCTCTCATTACTAGATGAACTCATAGATTGATCTTGGTGAACGTAAGAATTTTTTTATTTTATGCAACATTCACCAACAGTGGTCATGAGCTACGTCTATGCGTAGTTCTCTTTGCACGAGTAGAACACAAATCTGTTGTGGGCGTAGATGTTGTCAACTTTCTTGCCACTACTAGTCTTATTTTGCTTCAGCAATATTGTGGGATGAAGCGGCCCATACCGACGTTACACGTACGCTTACGTGGGACAGGTTCCACCGACTGACATGCACCAGTTGCATAAGCTGGCTAGCGGGTGTCTGTCTCTCCCACTTTAGTTGTAGCGGATTCGATGAAAAGGGTCCTTATGAAGGGTAAATAGAAGTTGACAAATCACGTTGTGGCTTTTTCTTAGGTAAGAAAACGTTCTTGCTAGAACCCTATTGCAGCCACGTAAATGATGCAACAACAATTAGAGGACGTCTAACTTGTTTTTGCAGCAATTGCTTTGGGATGTGATATGGCCAAAAGTTGTGACGAATAATTAATGATATATTGTGATGTATGAGATCATGTTCTTGTAATAGGAATCATGACTTGCATGTCTATGAGTATGACAACCGGCAGGAGCCGTAGGAGTTGTCTTAATTGTTGTATGACCAGCATGTCAATGATTTAACGCCATGTAATTACTTTACTTTATTGCTAAACCGTTAGCTATAGTAGTAGAAGTAATAGTTGGCGAGCAACTTCTTGGAGACACAATGATGGAGATCATGATGATGGAGATCATGGTGTCATGCCGGTGACGAAGATGATCATGGAGCCCGGAAGATGGAGATCAAAGGAGCTATATGATATTGGCCATATCTTGTCACTACTATTTGATTGCATGTGATGTTTATCATGTTTTTGCATCTTTTTTACTTAGAACGACGGTAATAAATAAGATGATCCCTCATAATAATTTCAAGAAAGTGTTCCCCCTAACTGTGCGCCATTGCGACAGTTCGTTGTTTCGAAGCACCACGTGATGATCGGGTGTGATAGATTCTAATGTTCACATACAACGGGTGTAAGACAGATTTACACATGCAATACACTTAGGTTAACTTGACGAGCCTAACATGTACAGACATGGCCTCGTAACACAAGAGACCGAAAGGTCGAACATGAGTCATATGAAAGATACGATCAACATGGAGATGTTCACCGATGATGACTAGTACGTCTCACGTGATGTTCGGACACGGCCTAGTCGACTCGGATCATGTAACACTTAGATGACTAGAGGGATGTCGAATCTGAGTGGGAGTTCATTAAATAACTTGATTAGATGAACTTAATTATCATGAACTTAGTCTAAAATCTTTGCAAAAATATCTTGTAGATCAAATGGCCAACGGTCATGTCAACGTGAACTTCAACGCTTTCCTAGAGAAAACCAAGCTGAAAGATGATGGCAGCAACTATACGGACTGGGTCCGGCACCTGAGGATCATCCTCATAGCTGCCAAGAAAGCATATGTCCTAGAAGCACCGCTAGGTGACCCACCTGCTCTCCTAGCACTGCAAGACGATTTGAACGTTTGGCAGAGACGTGCTGATGATTACTCCCTCGTTCAGTGCGGCATGCTTTACGGCTTAGAACCGAGGCTCCAAAAGCGTTTTGAGCAACACGGAGCATATGAGATGTTCGAGGAGCTGAAAATGGTTTTCCAAGCTCACACCTGGGTCGAGAGATATGAAGTCTCCGACAAGTTCTATAGTTGTAAGATGGAGGAAAATAGTTCTGTCAGTGAGCACATACTCAAAATGTCTGGGTTGCACAACCGCCTGTCCCAGCTGGACATTAACCTCCCGGACGAGGCGGTCATTGACAGAATCCTTCAGTCGCTCCCACCGAGCTACAAGAACTTTGTGATGAACTACAATATGCAGGGGATGGTGAAAACTATTCCTGAAGTATTTTCAATGCTGAAGTCAGCAGCGGTAGAAATCAGAAAGGAACATCAAGTGTTGATGGTCAATAAAACCACCAAGTTCAAGAAAGGCAAGGGTAAGAAGAACTTCAAAAAGGACGGCAAGGATGTTGCCGCGCCCGGTAAGCCAGTTGCCGGGAAGAAGTCAAAGAATGGACCCAAGCCTGAAACTGAGTGCTTTTATTGCAAAGGGAAGGGTCACTGGAAGCGGAACCGCCCCAAATACTTAGCGGACAAGAAGGCCGGAAACACTTAAGGTATTTGTGATATACATGTAATTGATGTGTACCTTACTAGTGCTCGTAGTAGCTCGTGGGTATTTGATACCAGTGCCGTTGCTCATATTTGTAACTCAAAGCAGGAGCTGCGGAATAAGCGGAGACTGGCGAAGGACGAGGTGACGATGTGCATCGGGAATGGTTCCAAGGTCGATGTGATCGCCGTCGGCACGCTACCTCTGCATTTACCTACGGGATTAGTTTTAAACCTCAATAATTGTTATTTAGTGCCAAGTTTGAGCATGAACATTGTATCTGGATCTCGTTTAATACAAGATGGCTACTCATTTAAATCCGAGAATAATGGTTGTCCTATTTATATGAGAGATATGTTTTATGGTCATGCCCCAATGGTCAATGGTTTATTCTTAATGAATCTCGAACGCAATGTTACACATATTCATAGTGTGAATACCAAAAGATGTAAAGTTGATAACGATAGTCCCACATACTTGTGGTAATCGCCGCCTTGGTCACATTGGTGTCAAGCGCATGAAGAAGCTCCATGATGATGGACTTTTAGAGTCTCTCGATTATGAATCATTTGACACATGCGAACCATGCCTCATGGGCAAAATGACCAAGACTCCATTCTCCAGAACAATGGAGCGAGCGACATACTTATTGGAAATCATACATACCGATGCGTGCGGTCCAATGAGTGTTGAGGCTCGCGGAGGATATCGTTATGTTCTCACACTCACTGATGACTTGAGTAGATATGGGTATGTCTACTTGATGAAACACAAGTCTGAGATCTTTGAAAAGTTCTAGGAATTTCAGAATGAGGTAGAAAATCAACGTGACCGAAAGATAAAGTTCTTACGATCAGATCGTGGAGGAGAATATTTAAGTCACGAATTTGGTACGCAATTAAGGAAATGTGGAATGGTTTCACAACTCACGCCGCCTGGTACACCTCAGCGTAACGGTGTGTCCGAACGTCGTAATCGCACTCTATTGGATATGGTGCGATCTATGATGTCTCTTACCGATTTACCGCTATCATTTTGGGGATACGCTCTAGAGACAGCTACATTCACTTTAAATAGGGCTCCGTCTAAATCCTTTGAGACGACACCGTATGAATTATGGTTTGGGAAGAAACCTAAGTTGTCGTTTCTAAAAGTTTGGGGATGCGATGCTTATGTCAAGAAACTTCAACCTGAAAAGCTCGAACCCAAGTCGGAAAAATGCGTCTTCATAGGATACCCTAAGGAAACCATTGGGTATACCTTCTACCTTAGATCCGAAGGAAAGATCTTTGTTGCCAAGAACGGATCCTTTCCAGAAAAGGAGTTTCTCTCGGAAGGAGTAAGTGGGAGGAAAGTAGAACTCGATGAAGTACTACCTCTTGAACTGGAAAGTAGTGCATCTCAGGAAAATGTTCCTGTGGTGCCTACACCGACTGGAGAGGAAATTAATGATGATGATCAAGGTACTTCGGATCAAGTTGCTACTGAACTTCGTAGGTCCACGAGGACACGTTCCACACCAGAGTGGTATGGCAACCCTGTCCTGGAAATCATGTTGTTAGACAACGCTGAACCATCGAACTAGGAAGAAGCGATGGCGGGCCCAGATTCCAACAAATGGCTTGAAGCCATGCAATCCGAGATAGGATCCATGTATGAAAACGAAGTATGGACTTTGACAGACTTGCCCGATGATCGACGAGCGATAGAAAACAAATGGATCTTTAAGAAGAAGACGGACGCGGATGGTAATGTTACCATCTATAAAGATCGACTTGTCGCTAAGGGTTATCGACAAGTTCAAGGGGTTGACTATGATGAGACTTTCTCTCCCATAGCGAAGCTGAAGTCCGTTCGAATCATGTTAGCAATTGCCGCATACTATGATTATGAGATATGGCAGATGGACGTCAAAACGGCATTCCTTAACGGACATCTTAAGGAAGAACTGTATATGATGCAGCCGGAAGGTTTTATCGATCCTAAGAATGCTAACAAGGTGTGCAAGCTCCAGTGATCCATTTATGGTCTGGTGCAAGCATCTCGGAGTTGGAACATTCGCTTTGATGGGATGATCAAAGCGATTGGGTTTATGCAGACTTATGGAGAAGCCTGCTTTTACAAGAAAGTGAGTGGGAGCTCTGTAGCATTTCTCATGTTTTATGTAGATGACATACTTTTGATGGGAAATGATGTAGAACTATTGGATAGCATTAAGGCCTACTTGACTAAGTGTTTTTCAATGAAGGACCTTGGAGAAGCTGCTTACATATTAGGCATCAAGATCTATAGGGATAGATCGAGACGCCTCATAGGTCTTTCACAAAGCACATACCTTGATAAGATATTGAAGAAGTTCAATATGGATCAGTCCAAGAAAGGGTTCTTGCCTGTATTGCAAGGTGTGAGATTCAGCTCGGCTCAATGCCCGACCACGGCAGAAGATAAAGAAGAGATGAGTGTCATCCCCTATGCCTCAGCCATAGGATCTATTAAGTATGCCATGCTGTGTACCAGACCTGATGTAAACCTTGCTGTAAGTTTGGCAGGGAGGTACCAAAGTAATCCCGGCAAGGAACACTGGACAGCGGTCAAGAATATCCTGAAGTACCTGAAAAGGACAAAGGACATGTTTCTCTTCTATGGAGGTGACGAAGAGCTCGTCGTAATGTGTTACGTCGACGCTAGCTTCGACACAGATCTGGATGACTCTAAGTCACGAACTGGATACGTGTATATGTTGAATCGTGGAGCGATGGCTGAATGCGATTGCAAGCGAGGCGTCGTGGCGGGATCTACATGTGAAGCGGAGTACATGGCAGCCTCGGTGGCAGCGCATGAAGCAATATGGATGAAGGAGTTCATCACCGACCTAGGAGTCATACCCAATGCGTCGGGGCCGATCACTCTCTTTTGTGACAACACTGGAGCTATTGCCCTTGCCAAGGAGCCCAGGTTTCACAAGAAGACCAGGCACATCAAGCGTTGTTTCAAGTCCATCCGTGAAAATGTTCAAGATGGAGACATAGATATTTGCAAAGTACATACGAATCTGAATGTCGTAGATCCGTTGACTAAACCTCTTCCGCGAGCAAAACAAGATCATCACCTGAACTCTATGGGTGTTCGATTCATCACAATATAACTAGATTATTGACTCTAGTGCAAGTGGGAGACTGTTGGAAATATGCCCTAGAGGCAATAATAAAAGGATTATTATTATATTTCCTTGTTCATGATAATTGTCTTTTATTCATGCTATAATTGTATTATCCGGAAATCGTAATACACATGTGAATACATAGACCACAACATGTCCCTAGTGAGCCTTTAGTTGACTAGCTCGTTAATCAACAGATAGTCGTGGTTTCCTGACTATGGACATTGGATGTCATTGATAACGAGATCACATCATTAGGAGAATGATGTGATGGACAAGACCCAATCCTAAGCATAGCACAAGATCGTGTAGTTCGTTTGCTAGAGCTTTTCCCATGTCAAGTATCTTTTCCTTAGACCATGAGATCGTGTAACTCCCGGATACCGAAGGAGTGCTTTGGGTGTACCAAACGTCACAACGTAACTGGGTGACTATAAAGGTATATTGCGGGTATCTCCGAAAGTGTCTGTTGGGTTGACACGGATCGAGACTGGGATTTGTCACTCCGTATGACGGAGAGGTATCTCTGGGCCCACTCGATAATGCATCATCATAATGAGCTCAAAGTGACCAAGTGTCTGGTCACGGGATCATGCATTACGGTACGAGTAAAGTGACTTGCCGGTAACGAGATTGAACGAGGTATTGGGATACCGACGATCAAATCTCGGGCAAGTAACATACCGATTGACAAAGGGAATTGTATACGGGGTTGCTTGCATCCTCGACATCGTGGTTCATTCGATGAGATCATTGAGGAGCATGTGGGAGCCAACATGGGTATCCAGATCCCGTTGTTGGTTATTGACCGGAGAGCCCTGTCGGTCATGTCTACGTATCTCCCGAACCCGTAGGGTCTACACACTTAAGGTTCGGTGACGCTAGGGTTGTAGAGATATAAGATTGCAGCAAACCGAAAGTTGTTCGGAGTCCCGGATGAGATCCCGGACGTCACGAGGAGTTCCGGAATGGTCCGGAGGTGAAGAATTGTATATGGTAAGTCGAGTTTCGGCCATCGGGAAAGTTTGAGGGGTCACCGGTATTGTACCGGGACCACCGGAAGGCCCCGTTGGCTGAAGTGGGGAGGGGAACCAACCCCTGGTGGGCTGGTGCGCCCCCCTTGGGCCCCTCCTACGCCTAGGGTTGGAAACCCTAGGGTGGGGGGGGGCCTCCACTTGCCTTGGGGGCAAGCCACCCCCTGGCCGCCGCCCCCCCAGGAGATCCCATCTCCTAGGGCCGGCGCCCCCCCCCGCCCCCGGGGTCCCTATATAAAGAGGGGGGGGGAGGGCAGCCGAACCCCATGCTCTTCGCGCCTCCTTCCCCCTTGCTACACCTCTCCCTTCCGCCGACGCTTGGCGAAGCCCTGCCGGGATCCCTGCTGCATCCACCACCAAGCGGTCATGCTGCTGGATCTTCATGAACCTCTCCCTCCCCCTTACTGGATCAAGAAGGAGGAGACGTCACGCTGACCGTACGTGTGTTGAACGCGGAGGTGCCGTCCGTTCGGCGCTAGGATCTCCGGTGATTTGGATCACGACGAGTATGACTCCCTCAACCTCGTTCTCTTGAACGCTTCCGCTCGCGATCTACAAGAGTATGTAGATGCACTCCCCTCTCTCGTTGCAAGATGAACTCATAGATTGATCTTGGTGAACGTAGGAAATTTTTTATTTTATGCAACGTTCACCAACAGTGGCATCATGAGCTAGGTCTATGAGTAGTTATCTTTGCACGAGTAGAACACAAATCTGTTGTGGGTGTAGATGTTGTCAACTTTCTTGCCACTACTAGTCTTATTTTGCTTCAGCGGTATTGTGGGATGAAGCGGCCCGGACCGACCTTACACGTACGCTTACGTGAGACAGGTTCCACCGACTGACATGCACCAGTTGCATAAGGTGGCTAGCGGGTGTCTGTCTCTCCCACTTTAGTTGGAGCGGATTCGATGAAAAGGGTCCTTATGAAGGGTAAATAGAAGTTGACAAATCACGTTGTGGCTTTTTCGTAGGTAAGAAAACGTTCTTGCTAGAACCCTATTGCAGCCACGTAAAAGATGCAACAACAATTAGAGGACGTCTAACTTTTTTTTGCAGCAATTGCTTTGCGATGTGATATGGCCAAAAGTTGTGATGAATGATGAATGATATATTGTGATGTATGAGATCATGTTCTTGTAATAGGAATCACGACTTGCATGTCGATGAGTATGACAACCGGCATGAGCCATAGGAGTTTTCTTATTTATTGTATGACCTGCGTGTCAATGATTTAACGCCATGTAATTACTTTACTTTATTGCTAAACCGTTAGCTATAGTAGTAGAAGTAATAGTTGGCGAGAAACTTCATGGTGACACGATGATGGAGATCATGGTGTCATGCCGGTGACGAAGATGATCATGGAGCCCCGAAGATGGAGATCAAAGGAGCTATATGATATTGGCCATATCATGTCACTACTATTTGATTGCATGTGATGTTTATCATGTTTTTGCATCTTGTTTACTTAGAACGGCGGTAGTAAATAAGATGATCCCTCATAATAATTTCAAGAAAGTGTTCACCCTAAGCATGCGCCGTTATGGCAGTTCGTTGTTTCGAAGCACCACGTGATGATCGGGTGTGATAGATTCTAACGTTCACATACAACGGGTATAAGACAGATTTACACATGCAAAACACTTAGGTTAACTTGACGAGCCTAGCATGTACAGACATGGCCTCGGAACACAAGAGACCGAAAGGTCAAACATGAGTTGTTTGAAAGATACGATCAACATGGAGATGTTCACCGATGATGACTAGTCCGTCTCACGTGATGATCAGACACGGCCTAGTCGACTCGGATCATGTAACACTTAGATGACTAGAGGGATGTCTAATCTAAGTGGGAGTTCATTAAATAACTTGATTAGATGAACTTAATTATCATGAACTTAGTCTAAAATCTTTGCAAAAATGTCTTATAGATCAAATGGCCAACGCTCATGTCAACATGAACTTCAACGCGTTCCTAGAGAAAACCAAGCTGAAAGATGATGGCAGCAACTATACGGACTGGGTCCGGAACCTGAGGATCATCCTCATAGCTGCCAAGAAAGCATATGTCCTAGAAGCACCGCTAGGTGACCCACCTGCTCTCCCAGCACTGCAAGACGATTTGAATGTTTGGCAGACACGTGTTGATGATTACTCCCTCGTTCAGTGCGGCATGCTTTACAGCTTAGAACCGGGGCTCCAAAAGCGTTTGAAGCAACACGGAGCATATGAGATGTTCGAGGAGCTGAAAATGGTTTTCCAAGCTCATGCCCGGGTCGAGAGATATGAAGTCTCCGACAAGTTCTATAGTTGTAAGATGGAGGAAAATAGTTACGTAGTGAGCACATACTCAAAATGTGGGTTGCACAACCGCTTTGTCGACTGGACATTAACCTCCCGGACGAGGCGGTCATTGACAGAATCCTTCAGTCGCTCCCACCGAGCTACAAGAGGGAAATTTGCTACTATCCTACAAACCTGTGCACTTGCAGACCAACAACGTCTACAAGAAGAAGGTTGTGTAGTAGACATCAGCTCCGTATCGTAAAACGCGATGAAACTTTCTCTCTGATTTTTTTTCTCCCCGAACGTAAATATATGGAGTTGGAGTTGAGGTCAGTGGAGGTCTAGGGGGCCGACGAGACAGGGGGCGCGCCAAGGGGGAGGGGGCGCGCCCCCACCCTCGTGGACAGGGTGTGGGCCCCCTGGTATTGATTCTTTCGCCAGTATTTTTAATATTTTCCAAAAAGCGCCTCCGTGGATTTTCAGGACATTCCAAGAACTTTTCTTTTCTACACATAAAACAACATCATGGCAGTTCTGCTGAAAACAGCGTCAGTCCGGGTTAGTTTCATTCAAATCATGCAAGCTAGAGTCCAAAACAAGGGCAAAAGTGTTTGGAAAAGTAGATACGTTGGAGACGTATCAATTCGTCGTCGTCGTCATCAGCAACCATCCTCCATCACCAATTTCATGATGCTCACCGCCGTGCGTGAGTAATTCCATCATAGGCTTTCTGGACGGTGATGGGTTGGATGAGATTTACCATGTAATCAAGTTAGTTTTGTTAGGGTTTGATCCCTAGTATTCACTATGTGTTAATGCTTTGTTTCGGTTCTCTATTAAAAGGAGGCCTTAATATCCCTCAGTTTCCACTAGGACCCCGCTGCCACGGGAGGGTAGGACAAAAGATGTCTTGCAAGTTCTTTTCCATAAGCATGTATGACTATATTCGGAATACATGCCTACATTACGTTGCTGAACTGGAGCTAGTTCTGTCTCACCCTATGTTATAGCTATTACATTAGGAATCGCATCCGACATAATTATCCATCACTGATCCAATGCCTACGAGCTTTTCACATATTGTGCTTCGCTTATTTACTTTTCCGTTGCTATTGTTACAATTACTACAAAACTATTATCTTTACTTTTGCCACTGTTACCTTTATTATGATACTACTTTGCTACTAAATACTTTGTTGCAGATACTAAGTTATCTCGACGTGGTTGAATTGACAACTCAACTGCTAATACTTAAGAATATTCTTTGGCTCCCCTTGTGTCGAATCAATGAATTTGTGTTGAATACTCTACCCTCGAAAGATGTTGCGATCCCCTACACTTGTGGGTTATCAAGACTAAATTCTGGTGCCGTTGCCGGCTAGCATAGCTCTATTCTTTGAGTCACTTGGGATTTATATCTGTTGATCACTATGAGGAACTTGAAAGACAAAAGAACCAAGATTTTTCCCTCAACTATGAGGGGAGGTAAGGAACTGCCATCTAGCTCTGCACTAGATTCTCCTTCCGTTATTAGTAAGCTTGCGACACGTAAACCTGCTACTGCTATGAATTCTGATATGTCGCATGTTATTGATGATGCCACTTCTGCTATGCATGATACTTATGGTGAAACTACTTCTGTGCGTGATACTACTTTGCCATCAGTTGAATTTCTTGATGAACAACTTGCTAGGGTTAGAGAGAATGAAATTATGGAAGAAGCTATTATTGATGATAGTGATGATGAAAGTTCTCCCCCTGATTATGAATTACCTGTTGTTCCTGAGGGTTATGTTATGAATGAGGAAGCTGCTAGAGCTATCTTTGCTTGCAAAGATAGATATGATCTTTAAATGTTATTAGCTAAATGGAAGCAGCAATCCCTTAATGCTAGAATGAAACCTGACCCTGCTTTTGCTACTTCACCTATCTGTGTTACTGATAAGGATTATGAATTCTCTGTTGATCCTGAAATAATTACTTTGATTGAATCTGATCATTTTTATGGCTATGAATCTGAATCTGTTCTGGCACATCTTACCAAGTTGAATGATATAGCCACCCTATTTACTAATGATGAGAAGTCTTGCTATTATTATATCCTTAAGATATTTCCGTTCTCATTAAAGGGTGATGCTAAGACTTGGTTTAATTCTCTTGATCCTAGTTGTGTGCGTAGTCCCCACGATATGATTTATTACTTCTCTGCTAAATATTTCCCTGCTCATAAGAAGCAAGCTGCCTTGCGGGAAATATATAATTTTGTGCAAATAGAAGAAGAGAGTCTCCCACAAGCTTGGGGGAGGCTTCTCCGGTAACTTAATGCTTTGCCTGATCATCCTCTTAAGAAAAATGAAATACTTGATATCTTTTATAATGGACTAACCGATGCTTCCAAGGACTACTTGGATAGTTGTGCTGGTTGTGTTTTCAGGGAAAGAACAGTCGACCAAGATAAATTGCTATTGAATAATATGTTGACTAATGAAAATAATTGGACTCTCCCTCATCCAATTCCTGAGGCAATTCCTGAACCAATTGAGCCAACACCTGAGCTTATTCCTAAACCTACTCCGAAGAAGAGGGGTGTTCTATTTCTCAGTCCTGAAGATATGCAAGAGGAAAAGAAATCAATGAAAGAAAAAGGTATTAAAGCTGAAGATGTTAAGAATTTACCACCTATTGAAGAAATACATGGTATTAATATAACGCCTGTTGAAGAAACACATTGTCTTGATAACCCGACATAGGTAGTAAATGTAAATTCTCTATATATATATATGATAAAGTTGAAATTCCGTCTACTAAATTTCATAGCCCATGCTTAGAAGAATTTGATGACTTTATGTCTAGACAAGAAAGTTTTAATGCTTATGTTGGTAGAGAATTAAAGAATAATGCTTCCGAAATAGGACGCTTGAGTTATTATATAGCTAGAGTTAAAGGTGAACTTAAACTCATTAGCAAATATGCTTCTGTGGTTCCCAATCAAGCTGAGCAAGTACTTAAATCTCAAAGTGATTTGCTCGATGAATTAAATAATAAACATGATTTTGCTGTTAGAGTGGCTACTAGAACTGGTAGAATGAGTCAGGAACCTTTGTATCCTGAGGGCCACCCTAAGACAATCGAGCAAGATTCTCAGAGAAATAATTTAGAGGGACCTAGTTCTTCTAAAAAGAAGAAAAATAAAAACGATAGGACTTTGCATGCTTCTCGTGAACCTGTTGTAGACACATCTGAGAACCACAATGATATTTCTATTTCCGATGCTGAAACACAATCAGGTGATGAACATGAACCTAGTGGTAATGTTAATGATAATGTTCATGTTGATGCTCAACCTAGCAATAATAATGATGTAGAGATTGAACCTGTTGTTGATCTTGATAACCCACAATCAAAGAATCAACGTTATGATAAAAGAGACTTTGTTGCAAGGAAGCACGGTAGAGAAAGAGAACCATGGGTTCAGAAACCCATGCCCTTTCCTCCTAAACCATCCAAGACAAAGGATGATGAGGATTTTGAGCACTTTGCTGAAATGATTAGACCTATCTTCTTACGTATGCGCTTGACTGATATGCTTAATGTAAATCCTTATGCTAAGTATATGAAGGATATCATTACAAATAAAAGGAAAATACCGGAAGCTACAATTTCCACCATGTTTGCTAATTATACTTTTAAGGGTGGAATACCAAAGAAACTCGGAGATCCAGGGGTGCCAACCATACCATGCTCCATTAAAAGAAATTATGTTAAAACTAATTTATGTGATCTTGGAGCTGGTGTTAGTGTTATGCCTCTCTTTATATCATAGACTTGAATTGAATAAGTTGACATCTACTGACATGTCTTTGGAAATGGCTGATAAGTCAACTACTATACCTGTCGGTATTTGCAAGGATGTGCCTGTTGTGGTTGCAAATGCCACTATCTTAACGGACTTTGTTATCCTTGATATTCCCGAGGACGATGGTATGTCGATTATCCTTGGTAGACCCTTTTTGAATACTGCAGGGGCTGTTATCGATTGCAACAAAGGCAATGTCACTTTTCATGTTAATGGTAATGAGCATACGGTATGCTTTCCGAGGAAACAATCTCAAGTTCATAGCATCAATTCTATTGCAAAAGTTCCAACTATCATTATTGGAGGTTTTGAATTTCCTCTTCCTACTATCAAGAAAAAGTATGATATTCTTATTGTTGGGGATGTTCATATCCCCGTTGAGGTAACTTAGTGTTATTCAAAATTTCTCTGCTTCCGTGTTATTCGGAATGAGCTTGTTAACAAGACTTTATCAACCTTGTTAATGGATTCATTTTGATGATCATGAGATGGATGAAACTAGAAGGCACAACCTTCTATACCATTTTTTTACTTTCTACTATTTAGAATAAATAAAGAAAAAATAGTATTATCTGTCTGTTTCTGAATTATTCGTGCAATAAAAAATATCCCGAAAATAAAAGTGCTCCAAATGCCCTGCAAAGTTAGTATGATTTTTTACGGAATATTTGAGGATTTTAGGTACTGAAAACACTGCAGGAGGGGCAAGCACCAGGCCACCAGGGTGGAGGGTGCGCCCACACCCCCTGGGCGCGCCCCCTGTCTCGTGGGCCCACGGTGGCCCCCCTCCACTTATTCCTGCACCCACACACTCCATCTTCTTCCCCAAAAAAATCCTCATCCATCTCAAGCACGAGTTCTAGCTCATTTTGCTGCGATTTTTGATCTCCTTGCTCAAAGCTCCATTCACAAAACTGCTTTGGGAGATTGCTGCTTGGTATGTGACTCCTCCATTGGATCAATTATTTTTTGTTCTAGTGCTTTATTCATTGCAAATTTTTGCTGCATAGGTGCCCCTGTTCTTGAGCTTGCATGTCAAATTTATGAGGTTCCAAGTAATTCTAATGCATGATATAGGCTCTAGGCACTTGTAGGAGTAGTTGCTACCAATCTTGTTTAGTTTTATTCACTTTTATTTTGAAGTTACTAAAATTTCAGAAATTTTCAGAAAATGTTAAGGAGATTTTGAGGGGCTCTTCTAGCCAAGGTTCCCAGGAAAAACAAGCTAAAGAGAAGGAAAAGGCCAAGTATAATCTTCCTCGCATAGCAGAAGTACGGCTGTGTGAATGGCCATGCGATAATTTTTTGAGAGAAGCCGAGATTTATGAAGACTTTTATTCCTTGATTGAAAATGTTGGCCTCACCAACTTCCTCCACGACCGGATCGATAACGGTGTACACTCATCGAGGCCAAGCATCCACTCCAGAGCCTGAGCTTGAGCCTGAGCCGGAACCTGCACTAGACCCTTATCGTGCATCATCTTACCAGTGGGATCCGGAGGAGATGGCCAGCCAGTGGTATCCTGATTACACCCCTCAGTACACCGGGGAGAGTAGCCTGGTCCTTGGTAGTAAACCAACTTAGGCCAAAAGCCTAAGCTTGGGGGAGTACGCATTTCTCACCGACTATACATTCATGTTCACACACTATTGTAGTTGTCGATGCTCATACTCTTTCATTGTATTATCCATGCTAGTTTAATTTTCTTTTTCTAGCTTTCTTCTTGTGTGTTTGATAAACCTTAAGAAAAACCAAAAAAATTAATTAGTTCAATTTCCATGCTTGTAGTAGAAATTAAAATGAAAACCCAAAAAGATTTCTCGTTCTTCTTCTTGCTTGTTGGGAGCTTTCCCGTGTAAATAGTTTTATTTTCTTTTATTTCCTTCGGGGGTCGAGAGTAGAAGACCATATTGAAAATGTTTAGTAGCTCTCATATGCATGATTGTTTATTTAACTTAGAGCCCATATTACTTTATCTTCTCTCTTGAGTTGAATGCTTGCAGATTCCAGCTTAGTCCAATGCACGTGCACTATTATTATTATACACACCGTTCGGTCGTGCAAGTGAAAGGCAATAATGACGATATATGATGGACTGATTGAGATGAGAAAAGCTGGTATGAACTCGACCTCTCTTGTTTTTGTAAATATGATGAGTTCATGGTTCCTGATTTAGCTTATTATGAAGTAAACATATTTGCAATGACATTTAGAGATTATAGTTGCTTGTGACATGCTTGATTAGCTATGAGTTATTATGGTTTACCTTGCGTGCCAACATGCTATTAAATTGATTGTGATGTGGTATGATGGGATGGTATCCTCCTTTGAATGAATTGAGTGACTCGACTTGGCACATGTTCACGCATGTAGTTGAAACAAATCAACATAGCCTTCATGATATTTATGTTCATGGTAGATTATATCCTACTCATGCTTGTCATCGGTGTGAATTAACTTTAATGCATGTTCATGACTGTTGTCGCTCTCTCAGTTGGTCGCTTCCCAGTCTTTTGCTAGCCTTCACCTGTACTAAGCAGGAATACTACTTGTGCATCCAAACTCCTTAAACCCCAAATTTGTTCCATATGAGTCCACCATACCTTCCTATATGCGGTATCTACCTGCCGTTCCAAGTAAATTTGTATGAGCTAAACTCCAAACCTTCAAATGAAATTCTGTTTTGTATGCTAGAGCAGCTCATGTTTCATCTAGGGCTGCCTGTATCTTCCATGCTAGGTGGGTTATTCTCAAGAGGAGTGGACTCCGATCCTCATTCACGAGAAAGGGCCGGTAACCGGGATGCCCAGTCCCATGATCCAAAAAGATCAAAGCAAATCAATATAATTAAAAAAACTCCCCCAGGGCTGTTGTAAGTTGGAGGCACTCGTTGTTTCGAGCAAGCCATGGATTAATGCTTGTTGGTGGTGGGGCGGGGAGTATAAACTTTTACCATTCTGTTTGGGAACCGCCTATAATGCATGTAGTATGGAAGATATAGCCATCTCATAGTTGTTGCGTTGACAGTGAAAGTATGCCGCTCAAAATGTTATTCAGTCTCTATTTTAAAATCGAGCTCTCGCACCTCTACGAATCCCTGCTTCCGTCTGCGAAGGGCCTATCTATTTACTTTTATGTTGAGTCATCATCCCTCTTATTAAAAAGCACCCGCTAGAGAGCACACTGTCATTTGCATTCATTACTATTGGTTTATATTGGGTATGACTTGACTGGATCTCTTTTACCATGAATTACAATGTTTAGTCAGTCCTTGATCTTTAAAGGTGCTCTGCATTTTTGTTTTGTAGTCTCAGAAAGGGCTAGCGAGATACCATTTTGTTATATCATATTATGATTGTTTTGAGAAAGTGTTGTCATCCGAGTTTTATTATTATTGCTCGCTAGCTGATTATGCCACTGATATGAGTAATTGTGAGACCTAGGTGTTATTGTGAGTACGGTTAGTTCATAATATTTGTTGAAAACTTGAATGCTGGCTTTACATGTTTACAACAACAAGAGAAAACAGAGTTTGTAAAAGTTTTTCTTTATCACTTTCAGTTTATCAACTGAATTGCTTGAGGACAAGCAAAGGTTTAAGCTAGGGGGAGTTGATACGTCTCCAACGTATCTACTTTTCCAAACACATTTGCCCTTGTTTTGGACTCTAACTTGCATGATTTGAATGAAACTAACTCGGGCTGACGGTGTTTTCAGCAGAACTGCCATGATGTTGTTTATTGTGCAGAAAACAAATGTTCTTGCAATGACATGAAAATCCACGGAGGTAAGTTTTGGAAAATATAAAAAATACAGGCGAAAGAATCAAGGCCAGGGGGCCCACACCCTGTGCACGAGGGTGGGGGCGCGCCCTCCCCCTGGGTGCGCCCCCTATCTCGTGGGCCCCTTGACGCTCCACTGACCTCAACTCCAACTCCATATATTCCATTTCACGGAGACCAAAATCAGAGAGAATGTTTCATCGCGTTTTACGATACGGAGCCGCCGCCAAGCCCTAATCTCTCTCGGGAGGGCTGATCTGGAGTCCGTTCAGGGCTTCGGAGAGGGGGATTCGTCGCCATCGTCATCATCAACCATCCTCCATCACCTATTTCATGATGCTCACCGCCGTGCGTGAGTAATTCCATCGTAGGCTTTCTGCACGATGATGGGTTGGATGAGATTTACCATGTAATCAAGTTAGTTTTGTTAGGGTTTGATCCCTAGTATTCACTATGTGTTAATTCTTTGTTCCGGTTCTCTATTAAAAGGAGGCCTTAATATCCCTTAGTTTCCACTAGGACCCCGCTGCCATGGGAGGGTAGGACAAAAGATGTCATGCAAGTTCTTTTCCATAAGCACGTATGACTATATTCGGAATACATGCCTACATTACGTTGCTGAACTGGAGCTAGTTTTGTGTCACCCTATGTTATAGCTATTACATGAGGAATCGCATCCGACATAATTATCCATCACTGATCCAATGCCTACGAGCTTTTCACATATTGTGCTTCGATTATTTACTTTTTCGTAGCTACTGTTACAATCACTACAAAACTATTATCTTTAATTTTGCCACTGTTACCTTTATTATCATACTACTTTGCTACTAAATACTTTGCTGCAGATACTAAGTTATCTAGGTGTGGTTGAATTGACAACTCAACTGCTAATACTTAAGAATATTCGTTGGCTCCCCTTGTGACGAATCAATAAATTTGGGTTCAATACTCTACCCTCGAAATCTGTTGCAATCCCCTACAGTTGTGGGTTATCATGGGCCCTATCCTTAAATATTTTGTGATGTGTATATTTCGTGGATGCCCGTGCTCTTGCTTTTCGTTTTTGAGCCTTTTTCTTGCGTTTTTCCTCTCTCGAACCCCCCCCCCCCCCACGCGAGTCTGACGGCCGAGGCTCCGGTCCGTGACAAGGAGTTCGGTTTTTGAGAGGAGCGCGCAGTACTTAGACTTCCAAAACATTGAGCGCGAGCGAAACACCCACTGTGTCGGCTGGCGGCAATCCGGCAGAGCCGGTTGGCGAGCAGCCGGTCGTGCAGCTATTCTAAAGTGACGGACCGGGTTGGTCGACCCGGCGGTCTTTGACTTAGTGTTTGAGGCGTGCTGGAGCTTTGACCCGTTGTGCTTGCCAGCCAATAGCCGAAGTCGGTTCTGTGGCCTATGGCAAAGTGGGGGGTCGCGGTGTCCTTAGCGTGTCAGGAACACCAAGGAAGGCGGCGGGTGGCGACCAAGCCGGCCAGCCCCTGAGCCCCCGGGTCGAGCGAGTCGGACCGGTGGCCGGGTTCAGGAGCAAAGTGATGCACAAATGTAGGAGACACAATAATTTGGTCGAAAAGGGCAGCCCCCGAGCATCGTTCGGGGAATCCATAGTTTCATGTGTTTACAAAAGGCAGCGATACATACATTCGTACGACTAACTGTAAAATGGGCGGAGGAGTTCCGCATTCCATTGTCGGGATGTTTCTTCACTGGCGGTGTATCTCTTGCGCTTGTTTGACTTGCGTGCGTCGACGAGGTAGTAGGCATTGCAATCGCACAGGGCCCTGCTGACGATGAACGGGCCCTCCCATGGAGGGGACAGCTTGTGTTGGCCGGCTTGCTTTTCGATGAGTCAGTGGACGGGTCGCCCTCACGGAACGTGAGGGGCTTGATCTTCTTGTTGTGGTAGTGTCTCAGCCCTTGCTGGTAGATGGCCGAGCGGCTGAGTGCTAGGAGGCGAGCTTCTTGGAGTAGGTCGTCGCCGTCTTCGCGGGCTTCCTTGGCTTCGGCTTCTGTGTACATCGCGACACGCGGCAAGTCAAACTCGACATCGGTCGTCATGACAGTTTCGGCTCCATAAACGAGGAGGAACGGGGTGAACCCGGTCGACCGGTTTGGCATGGTTGGGAGACTCCAGAGGACGGCCAGCAACTCATTGAGCCAGCTGCCGGGTGAGCGGATGAGCGGCTCGACGAGCCGCGGCTTGATGCCGGAAAGGATGAGGCCATTAGCCCGCTCGACCTGCCCGTTGGACTCCGGGTGTGCAACGGAGGCCAGGTCGAGGCGGATGACGGAGACGGAGCAGTATTACGCGAGTGCGCCCTTGGCGAAGTTGGTGACGTTGTCCGTGATGATGCTGTTCGGCATGCCGTAGCGTACTGCGATGTCTTTGATTAACCAGACGGCTTTTGGTCCGTCCATTTACTTGATTGGTCGTGCTTCGATCCACTTGGTGAACTTGGCCACCGCCACCAGCAAGTGCGTCATGCCGCCTCTGGCGGTTTTGAAGGGTCCCACAATGTTGAGTCCCTAGACCGCGAAGGGTCAGGCAATCGGGATGGTGCGGAGCGCTGACGCCGGCTGGTGGCTGCACTTGCTGAAGCGCTGGCATCCCTCGCACTTGAGGACGAGTGAATCGGCGTCTTCAAGGGCCATAGGCCAGTAGAAACCATGGCGGAAAGCCTTGGCTACCAGGGACCGCGACGTGGCGTGCTGCCCGCATTCACCCTGTTGTATGTCAAGGAGGATGTCAATGCCTTGGTCCTGCTCGACACAGCGCTGGAATACGTCGGTGGAGCTGTGTTTGACGAGCTCATTATTGATGATGTTGTAGACGGACGCCCGGCGTTGCACCTGCCGAGCTTCGGTCTCGTCCATTGAGAGGACCCTGTTCTCCAGGAACTCTGAGATGGGTAGGGACCAAGACGGGGCCTCCACCACGGCGAAGACGGCCACAAGGGTGGGTTCTGGGTCTGCAGCCCCCGAGCCAGGCTGAGTAGCCCTCGGGTCGGGGACGGTGGCGGCCGGGTCAAGGGCGATGGTGGCCGGGTTGGTGGCTTCAGTCCCCGGGCCAGGTTCGGCAGCACCCGGGCTAGGTTCAGCAGTCCCCGGGCTGGGTTCTGAAGTCCCCGGGCCGGGTTGAGGTGCGGCCGGGTCGTCCGTGACATGGATGGACTTGGAGTCTAGAGACAGCTTGACGGACGGCTTGTGTAGGTGCTCGAGGGAGACACTGGACAGGATGGACTGTCGGGACGAGGCGATCTTGGCGAGCGTGTCGGCTGCTTCATTCTTCACGCGCGAGAGGTGGAGGAACTCGCGGCCCTCAAAGGATCCGGTCAGCTTCTTGTCGAGGAAGCGATAGCTTGCCATGTTGGAGTCACGGGCGTCCCACTCACCGGAGCACTATTACACCACCAGATCCGAGTCTCCGTAGCACAAGATACGCCAGATGCCGAGTTCCTTGGCAAGCCGGTGGCCATGCACAAGGGCTTCATACTCGGCGACGTTGTTGGAGGCGGTGAAGTGGATCTAGAGCGCGTAGAGAAGTCAGTCGCTCTTCGGGGAAGACAGCACAATGCCGGCGCCTAGGCCGAGACGCATCTTGGAGCCGTCGAAGTGCATGCGCCAGTGCGTCGAGTCTGGTGGTGGCAGGTATTGGGTCTCGGTCCAGTCGACGAGGAAGTCGGCCAGGGCCTGGGACTTGATCATGGTTCGGGGCTCGTAGAGGATGGTGTGGCCGGCTAGCTCAAGCGCCCACTTGGTGACCCGGCCAGAGGCGTCTCGGCACCCGATGATCTTGCCGAGGGGGGCCGTGCTGACCACGGTGATAACGTGCTCTTGGAAGTACTGCTTCAGTTTCTTGGCGGTGAAGTACACGCCGTAACACATCTTCTGGTAGTGCGGGTAGTTCTGCTTGGAGGCGGAGAGCACCTCGCTCAGGTAGTAGACCGGGCACTATACGGCTTGGACCTTGCCCTTCTCTGGTCGCTCGACCGCCAGCACCGTGCTGACCGATCGTGAGGTCGCGGCAATATAGAGGAACAGCGGCTCCATCTCGGCCAGCGCGGCCAGGACTGGTGCGGTGGAGAGCATGCGTTTGAGGTCCCGAAGGCTTCGTCCGCCTGGTCGTTCCATTCGAATGGCGTCGTCTTCTTCATCAGCTGGTACAGGGGCAAGGCCCTCTCCCCCAGCCGGCTGAGAAACCAGCTGACTGAGGCCAAGCTGCCGGTAAATTTCTGGACATCACGCAGCCGAGTCGGCTTGCGCATGCGCTCGATGGCCTTGATCTTCTCCGGGTTCGCCTCAATGCCGCACTCCAAGACGACGAAGCCGAGTAGCTTTCCGGCTTGGACGCCGAAAACGCACTTCTCCGGGTTGAGCTTGACTTTGTATTCGCGCTGGTTGGCGAATGTTTCCTTCAGATCGTCGAGGAGCGTGAGGTGCTGCTTGGTCTTCACCACGATGTCGTCCACGTAAACGTGGATGTTGCGGCCGAGTTGCGGCAGCAAGCATTTCTGCATGCAGCACAGGAAGGTGGCGCCGGCGTTCTTCAGGCCAAACGACATGGTGATGTAGCAATACGCCCCAAAGGGCATGATGAAGGATGTATTCAGGTCCTCGGTCGGGTCCAGCTTGATCTGATGGTAGCCGGAGTAAGCATCCAGGAAGGACAGGAGCTCGCACCCGGCGGTCGAGTCGATGACTTGGTTGATCCGCGGGAGGGTGAACGGATCCTTGGGACGGGCCTTGTTCAGTCTGGTGTAGTCGATGCACATGCGCCAGGTCTTGTTCTTCTACAGGATGAGGAATGGGTTGGCCAGCCACTTGGGGTGAAACACTTCCATGATGAAGCCAGCAGCCATGAGCTTGGCGACTTCTTCAATGATGGTTCTTCTCTTCTCTTCGGAGAAACGTCGTAGGGGTTGGCGGGCAGACTTGGCGTCCTTGCGGATGTGGAGTTTGTGCTTGGCGTACTTCCTTGGGATACCTGGCATGTCCTTGAGGGTCCATGCAAAAATATCCTGATTCTCATGGAGGAAGTCGACGAGCTCGCCTTCCTATTTGCTGTCAAGGCAGGTGCCTACGACAACGTACTTGCTGCAGCTGGGGTCTTCCGGGTTTAGCTTCACTTTCTTGGTCTCTTTGTAGGGCTTGAAGGCGGGCTCAGCAGCCGGCTCCTCGGCCAGGATCGGCGCGGCTGATGCCTTGATAGCCAGGGCGACGATCCGCTTGAGCTGGCGCCGCTCCTCGGCTATGACCGGCGACTCGGCCAGCTTGCAGCTCGGCACCATCTCGAGCGCACTCCAGGGACTTGCGGTAGTTGCCGGTGACGGTGATGAGGCCCTTCGGACCCGGCATCTTCATCTTCAAGTACGCGTAGTGGGGGACTGCCATGAACTTGGCGAGTGTGGGTAGGCCCAGCAACGCGTGGTACGCGCTGGACAGGTCCACCACTTCGAACCAGATTGGTTCACGCCAGAAATGATTGCTAACGCCGAACAGGACATCGAGTCGGACCCGGCCGATGGGAGAGCAGGAGAGGCCGGGAACGATGTTGTGGAAGATCATCCAGGTTGGATCCAGGTCATTGGCCTCGAGGCCGAGCTTGGTCATGGTGTCAGGGTAGAGGATGTTGATGCTGCTGCCGCCGTCAATGAGGACTCGGGAAAACTTGCACATGCACCAAGCAATGATGGTGGGGTTGAGGACGAGGGTGTAGCCACCCGGATTTGGCATGACAGCCGGGTGGTCTTCCAGGGTCCATGTGACCGGGCGGTCCGACCAGTGCATGTACTACGCCTTGGCCGGGATGACAGTGTTCACCTCCTACCGAAGGAGGCGCTCGCTGCGTTTGTCATTGCTGAGACTGGTGAAGACGTTGTAGGCCGCGTTTTGGTCCGGGTACATGGCGTCGCGCATCACGCCACCGGCTAGGGGCAGTAGTGGAGGCGAAGGCGGCTGACCCGAGCCCGCAGCCGGAGCCGGAGGAGGCGGGATGTCGCCCCTCATTGTGCGCTTGGTGATGCAGCATTGTCGGAGCGTGTGCGTAGATGGCCTTGCGCCGCTGTGGTGCTTCGGCGTCGAGCATATCCTCGAAGCTCATGGCGGGTTACCATGCCGTCTTGCCGGTCTACTGGCGCTTGGCTCCCGGGTCGGCCGCGGGCTCGGTGGCCGTGACGCGCTGATTATTGTAGCGCTGAGCCGGCTGGTCGGCCTTTTGCTTGTTGTTCTGCTGGTTGTGCTGCTGTCGGCTGCCTTCGCCGGCCTGCTGAGGGGAACCGACTTCGTTTTGCCGTCTTCATCCAGCGCCACCTGGATCTTCATGGAGGAGTCGGTGTTGGCGTACTTGTCCACCGTCTCCATGAGCGTGGCCATGCTGGCCGGCTCGGAGCGCAAGATCTTGTGCTTGAGGAGGGTGCCGTCTCGGCACCTGTTGATGAAGTACTGGATTGCTTGAACCTCGTGGACGCCCTCGCAGCTGTTTCGGAGCTCGGTCCAGCGTGCAAGGTACTCGCGGCCGGTTTCCGCCGGCCCCTGCACACACATGGCGAGTTGGCTGGGGCGGCCGGGTCGCCGGTAAGTCCCCGTGCAGTTGCGGACGAAGTCCTGCTCGAAGTCAACCCACGTGTTGACGCTACTCACCGGCAGACTGTTCAACCAGGCGTGGACCGACCCTTGGAGCACGAGCAGTGCGTAGCTCACGGCGAGTCGGTGATTGCCGCCGGTGATGCCGATGGTGGTGGTGTAGTCCTTGAGCCAATCCTCCGGCTTCACGGTCCCGTTGTACTTGGGGGTTTTGCGCGGGAGCGTGAACCCTTTCAGAAAGGGCTCCTCCCGAATGTGTGGGCCGAAGCACGCTGGCCCTACGGTGCCGCTCTCCTCCACCTCCATGGAGAAGGCAAGCCGATTGAGGCGGTGGCGAGCGTCGGTGTCGTTGATGGCGCGTGCGCCGAGCCGGCTGGTGACCAGGCCACGGGGGGGCGGGTCGGTTGGAGCCGGACGCCGACCGGGCTGGTCGGGCCGCGCCGGTTTTCCGGGGCCGGCTTGTCATCTAAGCCACCGCCTGCCGTCGGGGCCGGGTCGCGCCGATTTCTGGTGCGGCCAGAGTGCGCCTCGCCGGGTGGTGAGGACGCTGTGTGATCATGGTCGTCGGGTCCGGCAGCGCGGGCGGAGCCGGATCCGGCTGGCTTGGCGAGTAGGTTGAGGCGGTCTTACTGCATGTTGGCCACGTCGAGGAGGTCATTAATCCGCTTGATGCGCTCCTGAGGCTCCTCGCCTGTGAGCTGGTCCATGCCGATTGCGGCCGCCTGGGCAGCGCGCATGTTCTTCGCGGGAGTCTCGTAGACGGGCGGGATGGCGCCAAGGGAGGGGCCGATCGCGCTACCCCGGGCTCGCATGTCGTCGACCCTGCTTGGCTAGGCCGCGGCAGGCGTGAATCCGTAGGTGGCGTTGCGCTCCAGCTGAGCGGAATCTAGGCGACGTTGCGTGGCGGCGAGCGTATCGGTCAGATCTAGCAGGTGCTGGCGGTTCTCAACGAGCCGGGCTCGGGCCTCGGTGACGTTGGAGGCGTCGATGTTGGTGCCGATGGGGATGCGAAGGCTCTGCATTGCGGTGCGCAACGGGTTGGGCGAGGCAGCCCGCTCCGCTGCGGCCTTGGCTTTGGCGGCTTTCCTCGTTGCACTCGACGAGGAGGAGGCATCGGTGCCGGTGACGAAGACCTCCATGCGGACGTCCATTGCCCCGGCGGGAATGCTGCCGCCGAGGGAGAGGGAGAAGTGATAACCCACAAGTATAGGGGATCAATTGTAGCCTCTTTTGATAAGTAAGAGTGTCCAACGCAACGAGGAGCTAAAGGTAGAATAAATATTCCCTCAAGTTCTATCGACCACCGATACAACTCTACGCATGCTTAACGTCTGCTTTACCTAGAACAAGTATGAAACAAGAAGTACTTTGTAGGTGTTGTTGGATAGGTTTGAAACAATATAAAGAGCACGTAAATAAAATCTAGGGGCTGTTTAGAAAAATAAGCAATAAAGTTAGTATAGCAAGTGTGGAAAAGTGGTGGTAGCAGTTGTGAAATTGTCCCTAAGCAATTGACTACTTTACTGGACGGATAGGACAATGAAAATCTACTCAGACATCATAGGATGGAAACACATCATTGGATAATAATATGAAGCATAAAGCACCATGTTCAAGTAGAGGGTACAGCGGGTTGTGGGAGAGTGGACCGCTGAATATAGATGGGGGAAGGTGATGACGATGTTGGTGAAGATCGCGGAGGTGTTGGTGTAGATTGCGGTGACGATGATGGCCCCGGCTGCATTCCGGCGCCACCGGAAGCGAGGGGGAGAGAGCCCCCATTCTTCTTCTTCTTCTTCCTTGGCATTCTCCATAGATGGGAGAAGGGTTTCCCCTCTGGTCCATGGTCTCCATGGCGTGGGAGGGCCGAGAGCCCCTCCGAGATAGGATCTGTCTCTCTGTCTCTCTCTATTTCCGCGTTCCAGATTCTTCCCTTTCACCGTTTCTTATATTCCCGGAGATCCGTAACTGCGATTGGATTGAAACTTTGAACACGATTTTTTTCCGGATATTAGCCTTCTTGCGGCGAAAGAAGGGCAACAACCGCCTTACGGGGTGTCCACGAGGGTCAGGGGCGCGCCCACCCCCCGGGGCGCGCCCCCTGCCTCTTGGGCCCCTCGAGCATTGTCTCGTGTTGATTCCACTTCTCAAAATTCAAATATATTCCAAAAAAATCTCCATCCGTTTTATCCCGTTTGGACTCCGTTTGATATGGATTTTCTGCGAAACTAAAAATGCAACAAATAGGAACTAGAACTGGGCACAAGATCAATATGTTAGTCCCAAAAATAGTATAAAAAGTTGCCAAAAGTATATGAAAGTTGTGTAATATTGTCATGGAACAATCAAAAATTATAGATACGACGGAGACGTATCAGCATCCCCAAGCTTAATTCGTGCTCATCCTCGAGTAGGTAAATGATAAAAAAATTAATTTTTGATGTGGAATGCTACCTAGCATAATCTTGATCATGTAATCTAATCATGGCATGAATATTAAGACACGAGTGATTCAAAGGAATAGTCTATCATTGAACATTAAGACAGTAATACTTCAAGCATACTAATAAAGCAATCATGTCTTTTCAAAATAACATGGCCAAAGAAAGTTTTCCCTACAAAATCATATGGTCTCGCTATGCTCCATCTTCACCACACAAAGTATTTAAATCATGCACAACCCCGGTTTGAGCCAAGCAATTGTTTCATACTTTAGTATTCTCAAACTTTTTCAACTTTCACGCAATACATGAGCGTGAGCCATGGCTATAGCACTCTAGGTGGAATAGAATTCGATGGTGGAGGTTGTGTGGAGAAGACAAAAAGGATAAATTCTCACATCGACGCGGCTAATCAACGGGCTATGGAGATGTCCATCAATTGATGTCAATGTGAGGAGTAGGGATTGCCATGCAACGGATGCACTAAGAGCTATAAGTGTATGAAAGCTCAAACTGGAAACAAAGTAGGTGTGCATCCAACTTGCTTGCTCATGAAGACCTCGGGCATTTGAGAAAGCCCATCATCGGAATATACAAGCCAAGTTCTATAATGAAAATTCCCACTAGTATATGAAAGTGACAAAATAAGAGACTCTCTATCATAAAGATCATGGTGCTACTCTGAAGCACAAGTGTGGTAAAAGGATAGTAACATTGCCCCTTCTCTCTTTTTCTCTCTTTTTTTATTTTCTCTTTTTTTGGTGGGCTTCTTTGGCCTCCTTTTTTTTATTTGGGCTTCTTTGGCCTCTTCTATTTTTCATAAAGTCCGAAGACTCATCCCAACTTGTGAGGGAATCATTGCTTCCATCATCCTTTCCTCACATGGGACAATGCTCTAGTAATGATGATCATCACACTTTATTTACTTACAACTCAATATTACAACTTGATATCTAGAACAAAAATATGACTCTATATGAATGCCTCCGGTGGTGTACCAGGATGTGAAATGATCTAGCATAGCAATGACATCAAAAAATGGACAAGCCATGAAAAATCATGCTAGCTATCTTACGATCATCCAAACTAATTTAATAATGAATGCTCAAGTCATGTATATGATGATGATGGAAGTTGCATGGCAATATATCTCGGAATGGCTATGGAAATGCCATAATAGGTAGGTATGGTGGCTGTTTTGAGGAAGATATAAGGAGGCTTATGTGTGACAGAGCGTATCATATCACGGGGTTTGGATGCACCGGCAAAGTTTGCACCGACTCTCGAGGTGAGAAAGGGCAATGCACGGTATCAAAGAAGCTAGCAATGATGGAACGGTGAGAGTGCGTATAATCCATGGACTGAACATTAGTCATAAAGAACTCACATACTTATTGCAAAAATTTATTAGCCATCGAAACAAAGTAATACACGCATGCTCCTAGGGGAAGGGTTGGTAGGAGTTAACCATCGCGCGATCCTGACCTCCACACAAAGGATGACAATCAAAAAATAAATCATGCTCCGATTTCATCACATAATGGTTCACCTTATGTTCATGCTTCGGGAATCACAAACCTCAAGACAAGTATTTCTACTAGTCCACAATTACTCACTAGCATGACTCAAATATCACCAACCTTATATCGTAAAACTATTGCAAGGAATCAAACGTATCATATTCAGTGATCTACAAGTTTTATGTAGGATTTTATGACTAACCATGTGAATGACCAATTCCTGTCATCTCTCTAAATAGATATAAGTGAAGCAAGAGAGTTTAGTTCTTTCTACAAAAGATATGCCCACGCTCTAACAAATATAAGTGAAGCAAAAGAGCATTCTACAAATGGCGGTTTTCTATGTGAAGAGAAACAGGCAATCCAAACTTCAAATGATATAAGTGAAACACATGAAGCATTCTATAAAGCCATACTCAAAAGATTTAAGTGAAGTGCATAGAGCATTCTATAAATAAACCATGGACTATCTCATACCAGCATGGTGCATCAAAGAAAAATGAAAACTAAATGCAAAAGACGCTCCAAGATTTGCACATATCGCATGAACGAAACGAATCCGAAAACATACCGGTACTTGTTGAAGAAAGATGGGATGCCTTCCGGGGCAACCCCAAGCTTAGACGCTTGAGTCTCCTTGAATATTTACTTGGAGTGCCTTGGGCATCCCCAATCTTGAGCTCTTGTCTCTCCTCCTTCTCCTCACATCGAGACCTCCGCGATCTTCGAACACTTCATCCACACAAAACTTAACCGAACTTTTAGTGGTGGGGTTAGTGAATATGGCAAAGAAATCCCATCATGTACTGCTGTAACATTATTGTATAATTATAAACAAACATTACCCATTGTATGCTATCACAATTCTATGGCCCCAAGTCAAGGAGGCTTCAACAAGAATTCAAACATATGCAAATAATGAAGGTATAACAGCAATCTGTGAAAACATGGCAGTCTGTAAAGATTCGAACAGCCACCATACTTCTGTTACTCCTACAACTCTGTCAAAATTATACAAAATAAACAATTTGTATAGAAAGACAGTGAAAAAAATTCAGAACCGTTTCACGTTCCAGTAAGAAATGAAAAATCGCGCACTACAGCTATAGTTTCTGTCCTGCACCACACAAACCAACAAGCAATGTAAACATCCTAAAGGCAAATCTTGGCAAATTGTTTTTATAATACAATGGTATTTTACAAGGGGATAATTATTTTTGTTTTAAAGTTTCTATAATTAAGATTCACAAAGTTTCTGTGAGCATGAACAAAGTTCAAGGCTAGCTCCCACTTTAACAATGCTCGTGTTTCTCACTTTCGCTTTTCTTTTCAAAAAAGTTTTAGTTCCCCTCTTTATTTTTTGTTTTTAATTTTTATGAAAGCACTCAACAGAAATAAATGAATCTCTAAAACTTCCGGGTTGTCTCCCTGGCAGCACTTTCTTTAAAGCCATTAAGCTAGGCATATAGTGCTCAAGTAATAGATCCACCCGGATCCCAAGGTATATCAAAGCCAATTTTAATTAACAATGATTTGTGATTTAATAGTGAACACAAATTAACATATATCATGTAATGACGAAGTTTAACTCTCTTCCTATGCATTGGCATGTCATAAAAGAACAATTCATGCACACAAAGTAAAGGCCAATGCATAGTATAAATAGTTTCTTGCAATTTTACCATATTGGAAACATAGAGAGTGGAGATATAGTTCCTCTCTCATAATAATTGCAAGTAGGAGCAGAAAGCACATGCATATTATATCTATCAAAATCATCATTTGTAGTAGTAAAACGCAACCCATCAATATAATCCTTAATAAGCACAAACTTCTCCGATATAGTGTAGTTTGGAGAATTCAAAAAGATAATGGGACTATCATGCGTGGGTTCAATAGAAACAATTTCATGTTTAACATAAGGAACGATAGCAAGTTCATCTCCATAAGCATAATTCATATTGGCATCTTGGCCACAAGCATAGCAAGCATCGTCAAAAAGGGGTATTTCAAAAGAATCAACGGGATCATAACAATCATCATAGCATTCATCCTTCGGTAAGCACAAAGGGAAATTAAACAATGTATGAGTTGAAGAGTTACTCTCATTAGAAGGTGGGCACGGGTAGCTAATCCGCTCTTCCTCCTTTTGTTCTTCGCTCTCCTCATCATCTTTTTCATCCAATGAGCTCACAGTTTCATCAATTTTTTCTTCCATAGACTCCTACAAAATATTAGTCTCTTGGACAGCGGAGGTGTCCTCAATATATGGTTTAACAAAGGCATTAGAAGCATAATTATCATAACAATATTTAAGTATGGCAAAATTTTCAGATTTGTAAAGTGTAGCATCATATTTTTGAATCAAAGAAGCAATTTCATAAGCACCCTTGAAAGCAAGAAATTCTTCAATTTGTTGAACATTATAGTAATTATAAACACACTTAGCATACGAAGATATGATTCCATTATCACTAAGCTTACATTGGTAGGGAAGGTGTTTCTTAGGGTTTTCAGAACAACAAGTAACGTCATATATTTCACATAAATTCCAAGCATAGCATTGCAAACGATGAATTTGATCCAGTAAAAGTTTCCCTTTTTCAGATATGCGGTGTCGCACATAACAAGCATGCTCATCTAAAGATTTGCCCTCAACTAAGCTTGTTGGGGTTTCAGCACGAGCACATAGGGATAGAAGATGATCCAACTAAAAAGCTTTAGGAGTGTGATAGATTTTGACTGGTTCTTCAACCATTGGTGTAGTAGGTACAAATAATTTTTTTGGTATTTTGCGTTTCCTACCCATAACTAAAGATAGAAAACAACTAAGAACAGCAAATAAAATTTCTTAGTGATAAAGCAAACAAGCACACACGAGAATATTCACCCCATGCTATAACTCCCTGGCAACGGCGCCAGAAAAAGGTCTTTATAACCCACAAGTATAGGGGATCAATTGTAGCCTCTTTCGATAAGTAAGAGTTTTGAACCCAACGAGGATCTAAAGGTAGAACAAATATTCCCTTAAGTTCTATCGACCACCGATACAACTCTACGCACGCTTAACATTTGCTTTACCTAGAACAAGTATGAAACTATAAGTACTTTGTAGGTGTTGTTGGATAGGTTTGCATGAATATAAAGAGCACGTAAATAAAAGCTAGGGGCTGTTTAGATAAAGAAGCAATAACGTTAGTATAGCGAGTGTGGAAAAGTGGTGGTAGGAGTTGTGAAATTGTCCCTAAGTGACTACTTTACTAGACCGATAGGACAACGAAAATCTACTCAGACATCATAGGATGGCAACACATCATTGGATAATAATATGAAGCATAAAGCACCATGTTCAAGTAGAGTGTACAGAGGGTTGCGGGAGAGTCGAATGCTGAATATAGATGGGGGAAGGTGATGATGATATTGGTGAAGATGACGGAGGTGTTAGTGTAGATTGCGGTGACGATGATGGCCCCGGCAGCGTTCCGGCGCCACCAGAAGCGAGGGGGAGAGAGCCCCCCTTCTTCTTTTTCTTCTTCCATGAACTTCTCCCTAGATGGGAGAAGGGTTTCCCCTCTGGTCCATGGTCTCCATGGCATGGGAGGGGCGAGAGCCCCTCCGAGATTGGATCTGTCTCTCTATCTCTCTCTGTTTCTGCGTCCCAGATTCTGCCCTTTCACTGTTTCTTATATTCCTAGAGATCCATAACTCCGATTGGATTGAAACTTTGAAAACAATTTTTTTCCGGATATTAGCTTTCTTGCGGCGAAAGAAGGGTATCAACCACCTTACGGGGTGTCCACGAGGGTTAGGGGCGCGCCCACCCCCCTGGGGCACGCCCCCTACCTCGTGGGCCCCTCGAGCATTGTCTCGCGTTGATTCCACTTGTCAAAATTCAGATATATTCCAAAAAAATTCTCCGTCCATTTTTATCCCGTTTGGATTCCGTTTGATATGGATTTTATGCAAAACAAAAAACTTGCAACAAACAGGAACTGGCACTGGGCACTGGATCAATATGTTAGTTCCAAAAATAGTATAAAAAGTTGCCAAAAGTATATGAAAGCTGTATAATATTGGCATGGAACAATCAAAAATTATAGATACGACGGAGACCTATCAGGGGGTCGGAGAAGTCAAGTACCTCGCTGGGGTACTCATCTGCCACGCCCAATATGCGACCCTATCCTAAAGGAACTCGAAGGTCCCACCAAGGATAGAAGCGCATATTGGAGACGCTTTTGGAAGGTGGATATCATTACATCGTACCATTACATAATAGTTGGGGATACATACAAAAGGAATACAATGCTACCTGAATACAACAACATCATACATAAGAGCAACATCCGACTACGGATGAAACACAAATAGAAACTCAAACGACATCCACCCTGCTAGCCAGGCTGCCGACCATGAACCTATCCCCTGATCAAAGAAGAAGCAGAAGAAGAACTCCAAAAACAAGAAAACATCGCTCTTGCGTCATGATCATCGCATTACCTGTACCTGCCACTATTTTTGTAGTAATCTGTGAGCCACAAGGACTCAGCAATCCCATTACCATGGGTATCAAGACTAGCAAACTTTAATGGGTAAGGAAAGGATAGTGGTGAGGTTGCAGCAGCGACTAAGCATGATATGGTGGCTAACTTACGAATACAAGAAAAATATGAGAAGCTACACAAACGGTCGCAAACTAGTAATGATCAAGAAGTGATCCTGAACTACTTACGTCCAAGCATAACCCAAACCGTGTTCACTTTCCAGACTCCGCCGAGAAGAGACCATCACGGCTACACACACGGTTGTTGCATTTTAGTTAAGTCAAGTGTCAAGTTCTCTACAACCAGATATTAACAAATTCCCATCTGCCACATAACCGCGGGCACGGCTCTTGAAAGTTTGTATCCTGCAGGGGTGTCCCAACTTAGCCCATTATAAGCTCTCACGACCAACGAAGGATATTCCTTCTCCTAGGAAGACCCGGTCAGTCCCGGAATCCCGGTTACAAGACATTTCGGCAATGGTAAAACAAGACCAGCAAGACCTCCCGAATGTGCCGACAAATCCCGATAGGAGCTGCACATATCTCGTTATCAGGGCACAACGGATGAGACAAGCTACGAGTAAAACTAGCCCTCAAGTTTCCCCGAGGTGGCCCCGCAGGCTGCTCGGTTCGGACCAAAACTTAGAGAAGCACTGGCCCGGGGGGGTTTAAAATAAAGATGACCCTCGGGTTAATTACTCCCAAGGGAAAGGTTATAGGTTGTTAGGAAAATGTAAAACCAAGGTTGGGCCTTGCTGGAGGAGTTTTATTCAAAGCAAACTGTCAAGGGGTTCACATAAACCCAGCCGCGTAAGGAATGCGAAATCAAGGAACATATCACCGGTATGACAGAAACTAAGGCGGCAAGAGTGGAACAAAACACCAGGTATAAGGCCAAGCCTTCCACCCTTTAACAATTATATAGATGCATTAATTAAATAAGAGATATTGTGATATCCCAATATAATCTTGTTCCAACATGGAGCAATCTTCAACTTCACCTGCAACTAACAACGCTATAAGAGGGGTTGAGCAAAAGCGGCAACATAGCCAAACAACGGTTTGCTAGGAAGGGTGAAAATGTTAGAGGCTAACATGGCAACTTGGGGGGCTTCATAAACAAGTGATAGGTAGCGCAGCATAGCGATAGAACGAAGCAACTAGCATGGCAATGATAGTAGTGAGGTCCAGGGTAAGGGTCATCTTGCCTGTAATCCTGCTAGGAAGAAGAACGGGTCCATGAAGAAGACGAACGGGCGAAGACGAACCAAGCGTAGTCGAACGAATACTCACGATCGAAACGAAACATGAACTATTGAGAAGAAGCAAACAACATGGTAAACACACAACACATAAACATTACATGATGCTCAACCAAGTATGATACATTACAAAGGCTATATGATGCTACTCATGGCAAGAGATGACGTATACAAGAACAACACATCAAAGCAAGTTTAAATGAGGCCGGAACAACATATAACTATTCCGGTAAGCCCTCATATGCAAATTTCGAAATTGGTCCATATCTGAAAAAAACCATATGTTCAAGTAGTTAAACAGCAAGTTAAAATTCAGCATGATGATCTACACGAAATTCTAGTCAAGTTACATATAAAGTTCATTTAGTTCGGAGCTACGGCCTAGAAGATATGAGCAAAACAAGTCAAACATGGCATTGATGAAAATGCATTCCAACCTCAAGAAAATAGTCTCAAAACATGGATGCAACATGATAAGATGAAACTACATGCAAAATCAATCAAGTTCCATATAGAGCATGCTCAAAACGGAGCAACGGTGCAACACATAAACTCCAAACAAGTTTAAAGAACAAACTGACCAAAAACAGCAAGTAGGCACTTTGCAAACATCAAAACAATATGCTACAGGATTCATATGGGCACAAACTTGACAAGAACTTCATGTACAGATAATATACTTCAAATATTATTAAGGTTCAGGTTCATGGGCATCAAGATTAAACCAATATGATCAATGCAAAAGCAACTTTATAACACAGGAGCATATGCATGAGCAAAGTTAATATCCCCGGCCACATCTTGGAGAAGATATTCATCCGGCTGCCCACCCCAGAAGACCTCGCTCGCACCTCCGCTGCCTGTGTCATGTTCCACAGAGTCATCGCCGATGGCTCCTTCCTCCACCTCTTCCTCCTCCTCTTCCGCCACCTCCACGCACCACCAGTCCTCAGCTTCTTCGCAGATCGCAAGTACCATCCCGCTCCGCCGCCTCACCCAACTTAAACAAACAATACATATCTACATAAGGGTAATTTAAGAAACACTAAATATCCTTCAAGTGAATCGACAACATACAATGGTGCATCTCAAAAAGGATTTAGAACTATCCCATCTGAGGTATTAATCCATATCCTCTCCATCCTGATAAGGACATGAAGTATCGAATATATTCATGTCACCTCCATGAAACCAACCGAGGGATTGTTTCATCATCGCAACACCTCAAGACTTCAAAAGGTTGCGTAGCGTTGTTGCCGTCGCAATTTCATGAAATCCCTATTGGGAGACTGGAAAACCGGACCGAGAAGTAGCCTGTCCACATAAGTTATGTCCAACTCCAGCCAAGCCTTGGTCAGGTAATGCTCGAAGAAGCATGTCCGTTGGCTACGGTTGTGCCGAATCTAGGTGGTGGTGATGACGGACTCATGGTATCGACGGTCGGTGCGAGGCTTGTAATCTTGTTGAAAATTACCTTGCAAACATGCCGAACAAAATCAAAATGGCAAATGAAGAAGTAATATATACATATAAAATTCCTGTTTACATGAAAAATAAACCAGTTTTTTTAGTATGGGTAATATAATGTCAACTCCAAAATTTGTGAGATACAATCTGACTTCTAGGGGCTCCATTGTCGAACTGAGCAAAGATATCTATGCTCATGGGTGTAGCAACCAATACGACAGCAAGGTATGAAGAAACAGTAGTTGGAGGATCAACGAAGTGTCAGTAATATGCAGGCTAGGATCTATTAATCATGCATTATCTTGCACCCGCAAGCTGTTTTTATGAAGCACAATGAGTTGTCAACACTGTATCGGAAGAGATAAAAGGTCCATAACTTGGAAAGATGCAAAGCATGTTTCGAAAATACCTAAGTTTAGTGACGCAAGATATGATATGATAGCAAAAAACTAGCGGGGTCACCCGCACATTTACGCGGCTGGATTATTAGTTGAAAGTATACTTATTTGAATGCTCATGACAGATATTACAAATTACAATGATATTTTAGGTGAAACTTTCTATCATCGTTTTAGAATATTTCTGATGTTGTGCTGAAAAGTATATTCCACTTTTGAGACTTTAAAATTAAAGTTCTACTTCAAATAATGTGCACAGAAATATTCATCATTTAAGAGTTTGTGATGCTTTGGCACCTGGACTCTAATCCGCGTGCAACCGGCATGCCATCTAATTTCGTAGTAGCTGCACATTTGTTCGGCTGGATTTCTTGTGTGTTTTCATCCGTAAATTAGCATTAGGATATTGGTATGGGAAGGTGGACTTGAAAAATCACATAAAATATTACGGTAAAAGTACAGAATATGCACCCTCTTTTGTCAAAAGAAAACAATTGTAGCCATTATCTATATCATGAGTTAGTGTTAGTATACTCGAGTGAATTTTGTATCATGTGTAACTGAAAATCATATTGTGGTCCACTTATGTCATGCCTAACTATATATTAGCGGTGTCAGTCTTTTAACCACAATTTTCAAGAGATATTTAAGCAAAATGTAATATCCAACAGTAATGTCTAGTATAGGCCCCTTATTATTATTTTAGTGGCATTGTGCAATACAATGTTTTCCAACTAATGTCTAAGACAATATAAATGTTTGTGTGTTTTTCTAAAAGAAATCATAACCTCACCTACTAAATATCGCCTTATCTATGTAGCTAATACATATTTTGTCATGACACGTGTATATTCCTCTTGCAAGGTTCTTTATTTTTATCAAAGAATGTCATTAGCTTTTTCCTTAAGAATTTCATCGAAGAATTTTATTAGTACGTGTAGAATGTATCTCTTCACCCCGCAAAAAAAGTATCTCTTCACTCCTCAATCTGTTACTTGCACATCCAATTTACTTTTGTTAGGCTGCAGAGTGATATGGATCATTTAATCAGCTGACTAAGCCTGATTGTTTCTGTTTAGAGAGTAGATTCATCAGTCATGGATAAAAACTAACTTTTTTATCTGATGCAATGAAATAAGATTTTGTATCCCCACAAAAAAACAATTTTGTATAAATTTTGTCACGTAGAGTTTGAGTCGATATCACATTGCGATTCTGTGTTTTTTGATTTATACATTTTTATTAATGTTGCCAGTCAAAGAGACTCTAATTATCCGTATTGAAGTCTTGAATGTAGTCGACTTTTCAAAAAAATAAATGGTAAATATACTATGTGTGTGTGCTAGTGCATTTCATGTTTTTCGTTTGGAGAACCTGCTAGTAACTTTGATTAGCATCGTACTGTAGGACACATATACTAAATTTGATAAAGCTAGCGTCCTTGGTCCTGACTCCATCATGTGCTTCTGACTTACAACTACCGTGCACAGGAGTCCATACGTGTATGTGATTGTCCTCGCCAAGACAAATTCCGTCTGGTTCCTGCTAACACACAAACCTGAATTAGCCTGGAGGCGTGTGATTCACCTGAATTAGCTAGGTGACCGCGTGGAGGCGTCTGATTCCTTTTTTTTTTTAAATCTAGTACTTGCCCAATCCGGCAACGACCCAATCTGTGTTGTCCTTTGTCTGTACGTTGCCTATGTTGGCGCCGCCTCCTCGCAGCGCCGCTTCTTCTTCTTCCACCTCTCAGTTGTCTCACACAACTCTCTCATCTTCTGTGGTTGCTTCTCTCAAGAACACACAAGAAGGAGAAACCCACACATACACACACCTCACCGTGGAGAGAAAGACAACTTTGCTCTGTTTCTCCCGGTGAGCACATGCACGCTACATTGTTTTCTCTAGCCCTCTCGGCCTGAACTTTTCTCATTCATCAGTCCAACTTAAATACCAAGTACAATAGACTCACACACAACCAAGGCAACAACCTGCCCGGTTCTCATGCCATGCACCACACGACTTGATCCACTAATCAACTAACCCATGCACTAACTAATCTAGCTACATGCATGCGCACGCACCGGCGCAAACTCTCCACAACGGCCACATGACATGGCCGTCTAACAAACTCATGCAAGCAACACTATCTAATCTCCTAATTCCACTACTAACTTGCATGTACACACATTAACTCATCTTCACGTGAGTACAAACCCGCAGTCTAGTACCTGGACACGACTAAATGCATGACTCAACAAAAACAAATAATCTATCAACAAGATTAACCTAACAGCCTAACATACACAACTTCTACCGAAATCAATGTGTTTCAGTTTTTTTGCCTTGTATTACTTGCCTAATCTTAACCGTTGATACATCTTAGTTTTTAGAGCGTCAAATCAACACCATTCGTTTTCTATCATTTTAAGTATTACTTGCCTAATCTTAACCGTTGATACATCTTAGTTTTTAGAGCGTCAAATCAACACCGTTTGTTTTCTATCATTTTAAGTATATAATAGAAGATAGATAGAAGATAGATAGATAGAAGATTGTTGTGGTTCTTCTATCAGTGTACCTGCAGAAACATGGAGCTAATTATATCTTTAAGACAGAGCTAGTTCTACTTAGTGTTGCTTTAGTAAGAGCTAGTCATATTTACTACGGTGTTTCTTCTATCAGTGTACCTGCAGAAACATACAGAAACGTGAAGTCATCTGCCTGCTCATCTTACATATGTGACCTTCCCTCCAAATTTCTAAAACTTATGTTTTAGAAGATTAACCTGTTCGTGAAGTTACACGAAAGTACATGTAAAGATCGTGAACTGAACCGGAGTTCGAGAATTTGTAGAAATATATATATAAACAAAAAAATGTTTTTAAGGTCCACGCTTGAAAATATAAACATACAATTGATATCTAAAGACTACTAATTTGAAATCTAGCTCTAAGTATCAGATACAAATTATTGCAAGCGGCATATTACTTTGTAGCATTAGAAGCTACTATAAGCTACAACACCACTTATAGATGCTTTGCGGCAGTTTTTGGGTGACAAATAACTATTTTAGACTATGTAGAAGCTAACAAAAACGATGAATAAACTATCGCAAGGTTGTACTTTGCGAGCTGGGTAGCCAGCAGCACAATTCCTCGCAGTTTTGGCATGCAGAAAGATAGATACTGGCAATCAGATATTAGATCCCAACCGTACTCTTATTAAACTTCATCTGTAGTTACTTCCATGCATGTATACATTTAGTTTTTGCACGCGACATGGCTAAGCTTCATCTGTACTTATTTCCATGCATGTATATAAGAATAATAAAATCAAACCACACACTTTATTATTGGAATTATAACATACAAAAAATCATATAAAAAGTTGTAACTTAGATATTGAAAACAGATTTATGGATTTACGGCAATCCTTTACTGAAAGGTAGCAAAGAAATAAGATATCATCTTCATCAGCACCAAAAGAGACCATTGGGCACGGACTGACCAAATAATTTTCATTAGAACTGAAAGTCACGAACGTGACCGTTATGGCACCCACAAACTTGGTTGGAACCAATTAGAAAACCACCATATGCACATTCTTTCTCCTTGCTGTGCTGTGAATCACTGGTAGAAAACAGGGCATTTGTCCCAGTTCGTAAGGGCCTTTAGTCCCGGTTCATGAACCGGGACTAATGGGTCGTTACTAATACCTCCCCCCTTTAGTCCCGGTTCAAACACAAACCGGGACAGATGGTCCTCCACGTGGCCGGTGCGCCAAGCCCAGGCAGGGGGGCCTCTGGTCCCGGTTGGTGGCACCAACCGGGACCAAAAGGCATCCACGCGTCAGCATTCCAGTGGCTGGGGTTTTTGTTTTTTTTAAAGGAGGGGGGGTTGGGGGTTTTGGGGGGTTAATTTAGGTGTTTCATATATTGTGTTAGCTAGCTAATTAATAGAGAGAAGTGTCCTCTCTTATGTCCGTGCTTGGTCGATGCTACGTACTATATACATAAGTGATCGAGAGAACCATTGAGTACAGAAGTTCGTCATGCATACCGAGAGAAGTGATCGATCGACCTCTCCTTCTCCGAGAGATTGGTTGAATAACAAGTTTTCGTATCATGTATCCGACGCTACTGGCTACATACATGTACAATATGTAAGATCTCTTAATTACAATCCCTAGCAATTGAAATCGACTTCCACATGGTATTCTCCGGCTTTACTGATGACGTGGTCAAGAAAGAATCCCGCCAATTCCTCTTGAATTGCTTTCATGCGATCTGGTTCTAGGAGTTCATTCCGCATCTGCCACGTCTAATTTGAAGAAGGGGGTTAATTAATACATATATATGAATGAAACTCAACAGAAATGATGATTAATAAAATGAAATTGTGAATATTATTGCTTAAGCACTTCATATTGTCTTTGAGAGTAGCCCCGCTTGTTTTTCAAAGTCGCGTTGTGGATGAACTCGCACACGTAGTATCCAGAGAAATCATTCCCTTGTTCCTGCCACAAGCACTTTACGAGAAATAGAGGTCAATCAGTTTGATAATGAAGCATTATAAATGGTATTGATGAAAGTATAGCTATAGAATCAACGGGAGATGCGCGCAACTAGCTAGCCAATAGTACTTAATTTCGGGTATGTATATCGCAGCTCCTTCGGCAGTCCCGGAGCTTCTGCGGTTAAGTATTTCCAAACGATGCAAGACAAAGAAAATAATTATTATTACTTGAGATATCAGGAAATGAACAAAAAGTTGCCAATATGGTGCGATAATGGTCGATTGAACTTACTTGTTGAGCATTTCAGTCATGTCCGCATAGGTTTCGGGATCTTTCAGTCTCGAGTCTAAGACGGTTACTAGTCCCCGCTCAAACTTAATCTCCAGAAGAACATAGTGGTACCTGCGCAAGCATGCATAACTCATCAACTACATTACTATAACCTCGCTCGAGTAATAAGGGAAACCGAATATGCACAGGACAGTAACACTCACTTGCCGTTTTAAGGAAAGAGTATGGTATCTTTGTTTTGATTTTTGATCACCGATCATAGCAAGTTGTCCTCGGCCTCTTTGACGTGCTTTTTAACCAGAAATTCATCTATGATATTTGTGTTAATGAACCCAATATCATAAATTTCTTGTTTTTTGCACTCGACGATCTTCAATCTACATAATATATTGAGGATAATTAATTATAAATACATGCAGTAGAAAAAGACCGTTAATTTATCGAGGGCCTTTTGATTGAAGAACGCGAAGAACTCCTGAAATGGAACACACAATAGATCAGTTCCAACGAGGTCGTGCTCCTCTTTAATGTTCAGATACAACCTATTCGTCCCCCCAGACTCTCTGCAGGTTTTCATGTATCAAGTATGCAATCTTCGCATCATCGTTGTTAGAGATTTTTCATCTTTGACGAGAGGATTCCCGTACTCGTATTTGTGTTCGTCCACCTCCATGAAATCAGGAAGTTGATCGCCAGGCAGGTAATCTTGTAGATTGCCATAACCGGCCACCATCCCCGGAGCATTACCGACGATGTTGCCGCTAGACACATTGAGCGGGGTGAAGGAAATATGCCCTAGAGGCAATAATAAAGTTATTATTTATTTCCTTATATCATGATAAATGTTTATTATTCATGCTAGAATTGTATTAACCGGGAACATAATACATGTGTGAATACATAGACAAACAGAGTGTCACTAGTATGCCTCTACTTGACTAGCTCGTTAATCAAGATGGTTATGTTTCCTAACCATAGACATGAGTTGTCATTTGATTAACGGGATCACATCATTAGGAGAATGATGTGATTGACATGACCCATTCCGTTAGCCTAGCACCCGATCGTTTAGTATGTTGCTATTGCTTTCTTCATGACTTATACATGTTCCTGTAACTATGAGATTATGCAACTCCCGTTTCCCGGAGGACCACTTAGGGAGCTACCAAACGTCACAACGTAACGGGGTGATTATAAAGGAGTACTACAGGTGTCTCCAAAGGTACATGTTGGGTTGGCGTATTTCGAGATTAGGTTTTGTCACTCCGATTGTCGGAGAGGTATCTCTGGGCCTTCTCGGTAATACACATCACATAAGCCTTGCAAGCATTGCAACTAATGAGTTAGTTGTGAGATGATGTATTACGGAACGAGTAAAGAGACTTACCGTAACGAGATTGAACTAGGTATTGGATACCGACGATCGAATCTCGGGCAAGTAACATACCGATGACAAAGGGAACAACGTATGTTGTTATGCGGTCTGACCGATAAAGATCTTCGTAGAATATGTAGGAACCAATATGGGCATCCAGGTCCCGCTTATTGGTTATTGACCGGAGATGTGTCTCGGTCATGTCTACATTGTTCTCGAACCGTAGGGTCCGCACGCTTAAGGTTTCGATGACGGTTATATTATGAGTTTGTGTATTTTGATGTACCAAAGGTTGTTCGGAGTCCCGGATATGATCACGGACATGACGAGGAGTCTCGAAATGGTCGAGACATAAAGATTTATATATTGGACGGATATATTTGGACACCGGAAAGGTTCGGAGAAGTTTGGAGCTCCGGAGGTTACCGAACCCCCGGGAGGTATATGGGCCTTATTGGGCCCATGTAGGAGGAAGGAGAAGGAACAAGGGAGGCGCGCCCCCAAGCCCAATCCGAATTGGGGAGGGGCGGCCCCCCTTTCCTTTCTCCTTCCCCTCTTCCTATTCCTACTACTAGTACTACTTCCTAATACTAGTACTCCTTCCTTCCCCTCCAAATAAGATAAGGAAAGGAGAGGGAAACCTACTTGGAGTAGGTTTCCCCCTCCTGGTGCGCCTCCCCTTGTGGCGGCCACCTCCTCCCTCCCTCCTTTATATACGGGGAGGGGGCACCCTAGGACACACAAGTTGATCCTTGAGATCGCTCCTTAGCCGTGTGCGGTGCCCCCTCCACCATATTCCACCTCGGTCATATCGTAGCAGTGCTTAGGCGAAGCCTGCGTCGGTGAAACATCAAGATCGTCCACCACGCCGTCGTCTTGTAACTCCTTCTCTCCGAGCTCTGCTGGATCGGAGCCCGTGGAGCGTCATCGAGCTGAGCGTGTGCCAAGAACTCGAGGCGCCGGAGTAATGCGCTGGGATCGGCTGGATCGTGAGGAGAACGTATGACTACTTCCTCTACGTCATCATCGACTCGGAGGTGCCGGAGTAACGGCGCTGGGATCGGCAGGATCGCGAGGAGAACGTACGACTACTTCCTCTACGTTGTGATCGCTTCCGCTTACGGTCTACGAGGGTACGTAGACCAAGGTTGTCATAATCTCGATTCTGTTATACGATTCTACGACTTTACGATCCAAACTGACCCCTCTGATTCTACGATTTTACTTCATAGAATCTACGTTTCTACGATCCTGATAGTGAAGATTCTACGATTTGCGACCCTATCATCGCAGCTCCGATCCGATTCAAAATAGCGATTCTGACAACCTTGACGTAGACAACACTCTCCCCTCTCGTTGCTATGCCATCACCATGGTCCTGTGTGTGCGTAGGAAAATTTTTGAAATTACTGCGTTCCCCAACAGTGGTATCCGAGCCTGGTTTTATGCGTTGATGTCATATGCACGAGTAGAACACAAGTGAGTTGTGGGCGATACAAGTCATACTGCCTACCAGCATGTCATACTTTGGTTCAGCGGTATTGTGAGATGAAGCGGCCGGACCGACATTACGCCAGACGCTTACGCGAGACTGGTTTCACCGTTCTGAGCATTCGTGCTTAAAGGTGGCTGGCGGGTGTCTGTCTCTCTCACTTTAGTTGAACTGAGTGTGGCTACGCCGGTCCTTGAGAAGGTTAAACGGAGTCTATTTGACGAAGTATCGTTGTGGTTTTGATGCGTAGGTAAGAACGGTTCTTGCTCAGCCCGTAGCAGCCACGTAAAACTTGCAACAACAAAGTAGAGGACGTCTAACTTGTTTTTGCAGGGCATGTTGTGATGTGATATGGTCAAGACGTGATGCTATATTTTATTGTATGAAATGATCATGTTTTGTAACCGAAGTTATCGGCAACTGGCAGGAGCCATATGGTTGTCGCTTTATTGTATGAAATGCAACGCCTGTAATTGCTTTTACTTTATCACTAAGCGGTAGCGATAGTCGAGAAGCAATAGATGGCGTAACGACAACGATGCTACGATGGAGATCAAGGTGTCGCGCCCGGTGGCGATGGTGATCACGACGGTGCTTGAGATGGAGATCACAAGCACAAGATGATGATGGCCATATCATATCACTTATATTTGATTGCATGTGATGTTTATCCTTTATACATCTTATTTTGCTTTGATTGACGGTAGCATTTTAAGATGATCTCTCACTAAAATTATCAAGTAGTGTTCTCCCTGAGTATGCACCGTTGCCAAAGTTAAATGCGTCGAGACACCACGTGATGATCGGGTGTGATAAGCTCTCGTCCATCTACAACGGGTGCAAGCCAGTTTTGCACACGCAGAATACTCAGGTTAAACTTGACGAGCCTAGCATATGCAGATATGGCCTCGGAACACGGAGACCGAAAGGTCGGCGTGAATCATATAGTAGATATGATCAACATAGTGATGTTCACCATTGAAAACTACTCCATCTCACGTGATGATCGGTTATGGTTTAGTTGATTTGGATCACGTGATCACTTAGATGACTAGAGAGATGTTTGTCTAAGTGGGAGTTCTTAAGTAATATGATTAATTGAACTTTAATTTATCATGAACTTAGTCCTGGTAGTATTTTGCAAATTATGTTGTAGATCAATAGCTCGCGTTGTTGCTTCCCTATGTTTTTATATGTGTTCCTAGAGAAAATTGTATTGAAAAATGTTAGTAGCAATGATGCGGATTGGATCCGTGATCTGAGGTTTATCCTCATTGCTGCATAGAAGAATTATGTCCTTAATGCACCGCTAGGTGACAGACCTATTGCAGGAGCAAATGTAGACGTTATGAACGTTTGGCTAGCTCAATATGATGACTACTTGATAGTTTAGTGCACCATACTTAACAGCTTAGAATCGGGACTTCAAAGACGTTTTGAACGTCATGGACCATATGAGATGTTCCAGGAATTGAAGTTAATATTTCAAGCAAATACCCGAGTTGAGAGATATGAAATCTCCAACAAGTTCTATAGCTAAAAGATGGAAGAGAATCGCTCAACTAGTGAGCATGTTCTCAGATTGTCCGGTACTTCAATCGCTTGAATCAAGTGGGAGTTAATCTTCCAGATAAGATAGTGATTGACAGAATTCTCTAGTCACCAACACTAAGTTACTAGAACTTCGTGATGAACTATAGTATGCAAGGGATGACGAAAACAATTCCTGAGCTCTTCGTGATGTTGAAATCGTGAAGGTAGAAATCAAGAAAGAGCATCAAGTGTTGATGATTGACAAGACCACTAGTCTCAAGGAAAAGGGCAAAGGGAAGAAGGGGAACTTCAAGAAGAACGGCAAGCAAGTTGCTGCTCGAGTGAAGAAGCCCAAGTCTGGACCTAAGCCTAAGACTAAGTGCTTTTGCTGCAATGGAACTGGTCACTAGAAGCGGAACTACCCCAAGTATTTGGCGGATAAGAAGGATGGCAAAGTGAACAAAGGTATATTTGAGATACAGATTATTGATGTGTATTTTACTAGTGTTCGTAGCAACCCCTCGGTATTTGATACTGGTTCAGTTGCTAAGAGTAGTAACTTGAAACGGAGTTGCAGAATGAACAGAAACTAGTTGAAGGGGAAGTGAAGATGAGTGTTGGAAGTAGTTCCAAGATTGATATGATCATCATCGCACACTCCCTATACTTTCGGGATTAGTATGGAACCTAAATAAGTGTTATTTGGTGTTGAGCATAAGTATGATTTGATCATGTTTATTGCAATACGGTTATTCATTTAAGTAAGAGAATAAATTGTTGTTCTGTTTACATGAATAAAACCTTATATGGTTACACACCCAATGAAAATGATTCATTGGATCTCGATCATAGTGATACACATATTCATAATATTGAAACCAAAAGATGCAAAGTTAATAATGATAGTGCAACTTATTTGTGGCACTGCCGTTTAGGTCATATTGGTGTAAAGCGCATGAAGAAAACTCCATGATGATGGACTTTTGGAATCACTTGATTATGAATCATTTGATGCTTGCGAACCGTGCCGTTTGGGCAAGATGACTAAAACTCCGTTCTCCGGAACAATGGAACAAGCTACTGACTTATTGGAAATAATACATACCGATGTATGCGATCCAATGAGTGTTGATGCTCGTGGCAAGTATCGTTATTTTCTAACTTTCACAAGATGATTTGAGCAGATATGGGTATATCTACTTGATGAAACATAAGTCTGAAATAGTTGAAAGGTTCAAAGAATTTCAGAATGAAGTGGAAAAATCATCGTAACAAGAAAATAAAGTTTCTGCGATCTAATCGCAAAGACGAATAATTGAGTTACGAGTTTGGTCTTCAATTAAAATAATGTGGAATAGTTTCACAGCTCACGCCACAGAACACCACAATGTTATGGTGTGTCCGAACGTCAGAATCAAGCACTTTATTTGATATGGTGCGATCTATGATGTCTCTTATCGGTTTACCACTATCATTTTGGGGTTATGCATTAGAGACAGCTGCATTCACGTTTAATAGGGCACCATCTAAATCCGTTGAGACGACACCATATGAACTATGGTTTAACAGTAAACCTAAGCTGTCGTTTCTTAAAAGTTTGGAGTTGTGATGCTTATGTGAAAAAGTTTTCACCTGATAAGCTCAAACCCAAATCGGAGAAATGCGTCTTCATAGAATACCCAAAGGTAACTATTGGGTACACCTTCTATCACAGATCCGAAGGCAAGTTTTTCGTTGCTAAGATGGATCCTTTCTAGAGAAGAAGTTTCTCTCGAAAGAAGTGAGTGGGAGGAAAGTAGAACTTGATGAGGTAATTATACCTTCTCCCTTATTGGAAAGTAGTTCATCACGTAAATCAGTTCCAAGATTCCTACACCAATTAGTGAGGAAGTTAATGATGATGATCATGAAACTTCAGATCAAGTTGCTACCAAACCTCGTAGGTCTTCCAGAGTAAGATCCGCACTGTAGTAGTACGGTAATCATGTTCGGAAGTCATGTTACTAGACCATGATGAACCTACGAACTATGAGGAAGCGATGATGAGCCCAGATTCCGCAAAATGGCTTGAGGCCATGAAATCTGAGATGGGATCCATGTATGAGAACAAAGTATGGACTTTGGTTGACTTGCCCGATGATCGGCAAGCCATAGAAAATAAATGGATCTTCAAGAGGAAGACGGACACTGATAGTAGTGTTACTATCTACAAAGCTCGACTTGTCACAAAAGGTTTTCGACAAGTTCAAGGTGTTGACTACAATGAGATTTTCTCAACTGTAGCGATGCTTAAGTCTGTCCGAATCATGTTAGCAATTGCCACATTTTATGAAATCTGGCAAATGGATGTCAAAACTACATTCTTTAATGGATTTATTATAGAAGAGTTGTATATGATGCAACCAGAAGGTTGTGTCAATCCTAAAGGTGCTAACAAAATATGCAAGCTCCAGTGATCCATCTATGGACTGGTGCAAGCATCTCAGAGTTGGAATACATGCTTTGATAAGTTGATCATATCATAAAGATTTATACAGACTTGCGGTGTATCCTGTAATTACTAGAAAGTTAGTGGGAGCACTACAGCATTTCTGATAAGTATATGTGAATGACATATTGTAGATCGGAAATAATGTAGAATTATTCTGCAAAGCATAAAGGAGTGTTTGAAAGGAGTTTTTCAAAGAAAGACCTCGGTGAAGCTGCTTACATATTGAGCATCAAGATCTATAGAGATAGATCAAGACGCTTGATAAGTTTTTTCAATGAGTACATACCTTGACAAGATTTTGAAATAGTTCAAAATGGAACAGTCAAAGAAAGAGTTCTTGCCTGTGTTACAAGGTGTGAAATTGAGTAAGACTCAAAACCCGACCACGGCAGAAGATAGAAAGAGAATGAAAGTCATTCCCTATGCCTTGGCCATAGATTCTATAAAGTATGCCATGCTGTGTACCAGATCTATTGTATACCCTACACTGAGTTTGGCAAGGGAGTACAATAGTGATCTAGGAGTAGATCACTGGACAGCGGTCAAAAATTATCCTTAGTAAAATAAGGATATGTTTCTCGATTATGGAAGTGACAAAAAGGTTCGTCGTAAAGGGTTACGTCGATGCAAGTTTTGACACCGATCTGGATGACTCTAAGTCTCGATCTAGATACATATTGAAAGTGGGAGCAATTAGCTAGAGTAGCTCCGTGCAGAGCTTTGTAGACATAGAAAAATTGCAAAATACATTTCGGATCTGAATATGAAAGACCCGTTGACTAAGATTCTCTTACAAGCAAAACATGATCACACCTTAGTACTCTTTGGGTGTTAATCACATAGCGATGTGAACTAGATTACTGAATCTAGTAAACCCTTTGGGTGTTGGTCACATGGCGATGTGAACTATGGGTGTTAATCACATGATGATGTGAACTATCGATGTTAATCACATGGTGATGTGATCTAGATTATTGACTCTAGTGCAAGTGGGAGACTGAAGGAAATATGCCCTAGAGGCAATAATAAAGTTATTATTTATTTCCTTATATCATGATAAATGTTTATTATTCATGCTAGAATTGTATTAACCGGGAACATAATACATGTGTGAATACATAGACAAACAGAGTGTCACTAGTATGCCTCTACTTGACTAGCTCGTTAATCGAAGATGGTTATGTTTCCTAACCATAGACATGAGTTGTCATTTGATTAACGGGATCACATCATTAGGAGAATGATGTGATTGACATGACCCATTCCGTTAGCCTAGCACCCGATCGTTTAGTATGTTGCTATTGCTTTCTTCATGACTTATACATGTTCCTGTAACTATGAGATTATGCAACTCCGGTTTACCGGAGGAACACTTTGGTGCTACCAAACGTCACAACGTAATCGGGTGATTATAAAGGAGTACTACAGGTGTCTCCAAAGGTACATGTTGGGTTGGCGTATTTCGAGATTAGGTTTTGTCACTCCGATTGTCGGAGAGGTATCTCTGGGCCTTCTCGGTAATACACATCACATAAGCCTTGCAAGCATTGCAACTAATGAGTTAGTTGTGAGATGATGTATTACGGAACGAGTAAAGAGACTTACCGGTAACGAGATTGAACTAGGTATTGGATACCGACGATCGAATCTCGGGCAAGTAACATACCGATGACAAAGGGAACAACGTATGTTGTTATGCGGTCTGACCGATAAAGATCTTCTTAGAATATGTAGGAACCAATATGGGCATCCAGGTCCCGCTATTGGTTATTGACCGGAGATGTGTCTCGGTCATGTCTACATTGTTCTCGAACCGTAGGGTCCGCACGCTTAAGGTTTCGATGACGGTTATATTATGAGTTTGTGTATTTTGATGTACCAAGGTTGTTCGGAGTCCCGGATATGATCACGGACATGACGAGGAGTCTCGAAATGGTCGAGACATAAAGATTTATATATTGGACGGATATATTTGGACACGGAAAGGTTCCGGAGAAGTTTGGAGCTCGGGAGGTTACCGGAACCCCGGAGGTATATGGGCCTTATTGGGCCCATGTAGGAGGAAGGAGAAGGAACAAGGGGGGCGCCCCCAAGCCAAATCCGAATTGGGGAGGGGGGCAGGCACAACCTTTCCTTTCTCCTTCACCCTCTTCCTATTCCTACTACTAGTACTACTTCCTAATACTAGTACTCCTTCCTTCCCCCTCCAAATAAGATAAGGAAAAGAGAGGGAAACCTACTTGGAGTAGGTTTCCCCCTCCCTTGGTGCGCCTCCCCTTGTGGCGGCCACCTCCTCCCTCCCTCCTTTATATACGGGGGAGGGGCGCACCCTAGGACACACAAGTTGATCCTTGAGATCGTTCCTTAGCCGTGTGCGGTGCCCCCCTCCACCATATTCCACCTCGGTCATATCGTAGCAGTGCTTAGGCGAAGCCCTGCGTCGGTGAAACATCAAGATCGTCCTGCCACGCCGTCGTCGACAGAACTCCTTCTCTCCGGAGCTCTGCTGGATCGGAGCCCGTGGAGCGCCATCGAGCTGAACGTGTGCCAAGAACTCGGAGGCGCCCGGAGTAACGGCGCTGGGATCGGCTGGATCGTGAGGAGAACGTGACTACTTCCTCTACGTCATCATCGACTCGGAGGTGCCGGAGTAACGGGCGCTGGGATCGGCAGGATCGCGAGGAGAACGTCGACTACTTCCTCTACGTTGTGATCGCTTCCGCTTACGGTCTACGAGGGTACGTAGACAACACTCTCCCCTCTCGTTGCTATGCCATCACCATGGTCCTGTGTGTGCGTAGGAAATTTTTTGAAATTACTGCGTTCCCCAACACGGGGGGCATGATTGGTTTGCTTGTTCGTCGAGCTGGTCAATTTTTTTCGCAGCTGCTCGTTCTCTTGACCTTTGATGTCTGACAGTACTTCCCGACCGCTCCGCTTGGAGATATATCTGTTCAGTAATGCGCTCATAGTTGGTTCTCGGCGGAGACTTTGCCGGTTTCCTAAGGGCATCGAGAGTGCGCTTTGCTTTCACCAGATCTACCTTCCCCTCCGAAGTTGGATGTCTCTTTGCTTTCACCCCTTCAAAGAACTCCTTCACATGGGTCCGCACGATCGTATCGTTTTCCTCCTCGGTCCTCTCGTATGGTAACTTCTCTAGAGGCTTGAGAGGTGGACTTTATATGTATTGCCTCCCGCCTCTGGTTGTGCTGCTAGACGCCGGAGCAGACGGAGCGGCTGCGACGTCTGTCTTCTTTCGTGCTTGCTTACGAGGCGGAGGAGAAGGACTACGACGCGCCGGAGCAGCTGGGGCGGCGGCGGGTCTCTTCCACCCTTGCTGGCGAGGCGGAGAAGGAGGAGGTTGCTGGCTGCTCGGGAGCGCCGGCGCAGGCGGAGAAGGAGGCGGAGTGCCGCCATGTGCCGGAGAAGGAGGCGGAGTGCCGCCACGCGTGCCCTGATCTTCACTCACCGGAGGAGGAGGCGGTGGAGGAGGCGGAGTGCCCTGACTCGCCGTAGGAGGAGGAGGAGACGGAGGCGTCCAGTTCGGAAGGTTGATGAGCTCCTTCCGCCATAGGCATGGAGTCTTCAGAGCAGAACCCAGCCTAGTCTCCCCTTCACCGGTAGGGTGGTCAAGCAGGAGGTCCTCAAATCCCTCCGTTATTTCATCCACCATCACCCTAGCATATCCTTCTGGAATAGCCTGGTAGTGATAAGTTGCTCCGGGTCCAGTAGGATAAACATAGCCAACAGCCGCCTTGACCTTCAAATTCATCCATCGCGTCATAATGTGGCAATTTTGAGACTCCGTGATAGCATCCACGGGATAGCTAGCAGGAGCCGTCAAGACGTGCTCCAGCTGAAGCAGCTCGGTGGAAGCCACACTGCTTCTCTGCTGAGATGGCGGGGTAGTTTCGGGGGAAGCTTCGGCAGGTCGTTTGCTGCGATCTGCTGCTTCTCGTTCCTCTTCTCGTTCCTCTAGCCCCATTACCCTTTCGTGTAGCGCCTGCAGTTGGCCCTGCTCCATTATCTTCCTCCTCTCATGGATTTTGTAACCCCCTGCGTCCGGAAAACCAACCTTCCATGGAATGGAGCCTGGCGTGCCTCATGTCCGTCCAGGGTGCTCAGGATTCCCGAGGGCCATTGTGAGCTCGTCCTTCTCCCTGTCTGGAACGAACGTCCCTCACTGCGCTGCATCGATATAGTGCCGAAGGTGCTTGACTGGTATTTGCAGTTGCTCGTCCGTCCAATGGCACTTCCCTGATACAGGGTCCAAGGTTCCGCCAGCCCCGAAGAACCAAGTCCGGCAACGGTCTGGCCAGTACATTGTCTCTGGTTCGATCCCTTTTTCAAGCAGATCATTCTTAGCCTTGGACCACTTAGGCCGGGTTTTGAGGTAGCCACCTGACCCCGTGCGATGGTGACGCTTCTTCTTCGCAACATTTAGCTTGTTTGTCACCGACATCTTCTTACTATTTTTTGATGTCTTGTGGGCCACAAATGCGGGCCATGATCTTTGATCTTCTCATATTTGCCGATAAACTCTGGTGTCTCTTCTTTGTCGACAAACTTGTTCAGCTCTTTCCTCGACCTCCTAAATAGGGTTGCCATCTTCTTAAGAGCACAAGACTTGATTAATTGCTCTTTAACTGGCTTCTCCGGATCCTCCTCTGGCGGTAGGGTGAAATTTGCCTTCAATTGAGTCCAAAGATCATCTTTCTGCATATCATTGACATAAGACACCTCAGGGTCTTCCTCCTTAGGCTTATACCATTGCTGGATGCTGATCGGGATCTTGTCCCTAATAAGAACCCCGCACTGAGCAGAAAATGCGCGCTTTGTCCGGATGGGTTCAATCGGTTCGCCGTCGGGCGCGCTTTCTATGATCTCAAACTTTTCATCCGAGCTCAACTTTTTCTTCGGGCCTCGTCTCCATACCGAAGTTGTGCTCGATCCGGAGGGCTAGAAATTAAAAGGAAGAAAGACGAGAGTAATTAATATGTGTACATATACCAAAACAATGGATGCATCAATTAACTAGTCAGCACGGGCTTAACTAATATATATATATATATACCTGGACGGACTCGGTTCGGTCACCGGAGCAGTCAGCACGGTCTCCTTCTTGTACCTCCATTGTGTCACCGGAGCCATCATGAACATGGCCCTCTTCTTGTACCGGCATTAGTGGGCCGAAGCCATCATGAACATAGCCCTCTTCTTCACCCAGTCCTTCCTGACCATCGGTGTCGTTGAGAAATGACGCAACTTCATCACTTCCTTGTGCGATTATGTCCCCCAACATCGCTTCTGTTTCTTCGTCTCGGGATTGCTCCATAGTTTCTGCAAATATTTACAACATGTCAATTATTATTCAAACATGGTACAGATGGATATATATATATATAATATATATATATATATATATATATATATTAGTGTCCTCGACGACAACGCTCTTTTAACTTGGTAAATTTGGGTGGCCTCGAGAGTTTTGGTCGAGCGAGAGGGCCGAGGGGGGTGATGCCGTTGTATAGGTTATCACGGTCGAGAGGGGGGTATATATATCGACCGTCCCTCATTTCAAAGTTATCTCGAGGGGGTTATATCGACAACGACGCGACATACATATACATGGGAAAATAATGTTATCGGGGAGGGGGTATCGGTACCCCCCCCCCCTCGTGTTGAAGTTTCTTCTTTCTCCTCTATTTGGAAAATAATGTTATCGGGGAGGGGTATCGGGCAGGGGCGGCGGCGCGGTGGCCGCGCAGGGGTGCGGGAGCAGGCTGTGCTCACAGGGGGCGGCGGAGAGGGCGAAGGCGAGCAGCCTGACGGCGTCGGTGGCGGCGGCGACGGCAAGGTGGAGCAGGGGCGTCAGGCGGCGACGGCGACGAGGAGGAGCAGGGGCGTCGGGGGAGAAGTGGGCGATTTGGCCGGAAGCTGCTAAGTGCTGCTTATATATCGGGAGTTTATATCGACACGACATACGTACATGGAAAAATAATATTATCGAGGAGGGGGTATATCGGTCCGCCCCCCCCCCCCCCTCGTGTTGAAGTTATCGGGAGGGGTATATGGACGACGACAGACCCGATAAAACATAAGAAAACGAAGAAGAAATAAAAAGAGGAGAAGAAGAAAGGAATAGAGGAGAAGATTGAAGAAAAAAAGAAGAAAAAAAAGAGGAGAAGAAGAAAGGAATAGAGGAGAAGAAGAAAAAATAGAAAAAAAATCTATTTTTTCTTCTTCTCATCTATTCCTTTCTTCTTCTCCTCTTCCTTTTCTTCTTTGTTCTTCTTCTTATTTATTTATCCTCTATTCCTTTCTTTCTTCTTCTCCTCTTCTTTTTCTTCTTCTCCCTCGAGGAAGGAAAATAATTAAGGAAAAGGAAGAAAAGAGGAAGAAGGAAGAAGGAAGAAGAAGAAGAAAAAAAAGAAGAAGAAAAAAGAGGAGAAGAAGAAAGGAATAGAGGACAAGAAGAAAAAATAGAAAGAAGAAGACAGGAATAGAGGACAAGAAGAAAAAATAGAAAAAAATTCTATTTTTTCTTCTTCTCCTCTATTCCTTTCTTCTTCTCCTCTTCTTACTCTTCTTTTTTCTTCTTCTTATTTATTTCTCCTCTTCTTTTCCTCTCCTCTTCTTCTTTCTTTCCTCTTCTTATTTTCTTCTTTCATATCCTTCTTTTTCTAAAATTGTAACTTTTGCATATATAAAACTTTTCTAAAATTGTAACTTTCTATATATGAACAAAAACTTTCTATGAACAAAAAACATTTTTAACATATATATATTTAGCAAATTCTAGCCACATACATCACATACACATATACATTATAGCCACATACACATATACATCACATATGAACAAAAAAAAAAAATAACATATAGCAACATATGAACAAAAACATATAGCCACATACATACACATACATTATATATATATATATATATATAATTAAACTAATAAAAAAACAGAGCCGGGCAGAGGGGCATGGCGGCAGCAGTGGCGCCGGCGGGGCAGGGCAGGGGTGCAGGTGCGCGAGGCAGGGCAGGGGTGCAGGAGCGAGGCAAGGCAGGGGCGCGAGGCAGGTGCTCACAGGGGGTTGGCGGGGTACGGCGGGCGGCGTCGGGCGCTGGGAGCGGCGCCAAGGCCGGGGCAGATGGCGCCGAGGGCGGCAGCGACGGCAAAGTTGGGCAGTTCGACGGGCGCCGGAGGCGGCGACGACGGTGAGGTGGACCAACCTGACGGCGTTAGAGGCGGCGGCGACGACAACGTGGAGCAGCCTGACGGCTCGGCCGTGACGGAGACGAGGCAGAGCAGCGGGCGTCGGGCGGAGAAGAAAGGGGTGGATTTTGGAGAAACTGCTAAGTGCTAGTTATATATGAAGAGAATTGGTCCCGGTTCGTGAAACCAACCGACTAATGCCCCTTTAGTCCCGGTTGGTGCCACCAACCGGGACCAAAGGCCTCTTTTCAGCAGCCCAAAGGGCGGGAAGCGGCGGCCTTTGGTGCCGGTTGGTGGCACCAACTGAGACTAAAGGGTGGGCATTGGTACCGGTTCGTGGCACCACCTGGGACCAATGACCCCCCCCCCCCCTTTAGTCCCGGTTGGTGCCACCAACCGGGACCAAAGGACCATGTGCTGCCCGCATCGGGGCCAAAGTTTAGTCCCGCCTCGCTAGTTGAGAGGGGCGCGCAGTGGTTTATAAGCCCCACTGCCGCACCCCTCTCGAGCTCCTCTCCACCGTAGCACTAGTAGAAAAGGGGCCTATTGACCCGGTTGGTGAGGGCCTTTAGTCCCGGTTCATGAACCGGGACTAAAGGGTCGGTACTAATACCCTGGCCCTTTAGTCCCGGTTCAATCCAGAACCGGCACTGATGGGCCTCCACGTGGCCTGTCCGCAGAGCCCAGGAAGGAGGGCCTTTGGTGCCGGTTGGTGGTACCAACCGGGACTAATAGGCATCCACGCCACAAGATTTCTATGGCTGTGGTTTTGTTTTTTTTTTAAAGGGGGTTGGGGGGTTTTGGGGGTTAATTTAGGTGGTTCATATATTGGGCTATAGCTAGCTAATTAATTTAGGTGTTTCATATATTGTGCTATCGACGCTACGTACTATACATACGTATAGAGAGGACTAGATAGACACGCTTAGCTAGCTAGTAATTAAGCAAAATGTAAGATCGTCATGAACATATATGCATACAGAGAGAAGTGATATCGACCACCTCTCCTTCTCCGAGAGATTGGTCGAACAACAAGTTCTCGATATCTATCCGACACTACCGCTACATATATACAATAATTATCTTTTTACAATACGGACGCTGCGTGGTCCACATAGTATTCTCCGTCTTTAGCGATCACGTGGTCAAGAAAGAATGCCGCCAATTCCTCTTGAATTGCTCAGAGGCGATCCGGTGCTAGTAGTTCATCCCGCATCCGAAACATCTAATTTTAAGAAGGGGTCAATACATATATATATGAATGAATGAAACTCAACACAAATGATGGTAATAAAATAAAATTGTGAATATTTTTATTTACGCACTTCATATTGTTTGTCGGAGTAGCCCTCTCACAGGTCGTGTGGCGGATGGACTCGCAAATGTAGTATCCACGTAAATCATTCCCTTGTTCCTGCCACAACCACTTTACAAGAAACAGAGGTCAATCAAACTGATAATTAGCAAGCATTCTAAATGGTATTGATGAAACTAGCGCTTGAATCACTAGGAGATGCGCGTGGAATATGCTACTATATAGTACTTACTTTCGGTGTCTAAATTGCAGCTTCTTCGGTAGTCCCGAGCTTTTTGGTGAATTTTCCCCAAGCCCTGCCATACAAAGAAAACAATTACTTGATATCAGAAATGAACAAAGTTGCTGATATGGTGGATAATGATCGATTTAACTTACTTCTCGAGTATTTCAGTCATGTCCGCATACTCCTTGGGATCTTTTCGTCTCGATTCTAAGACAGTTACTACTACCTGCTCAAGCTTAATCTCTAGGAGAATATAGTGGTAGCTGCACACGCATGCATAACTCATCAATATTACATTACTATAACCTGGACTAATAAGGGAAACCGAATATGCCACAAGACAAGAACACTCACTTGTAGTTGTAAGGAAAGAGTATTATATTTTGTGTTCATTTATTTCCAACGATCGTAGCAAGTTGGCCTCGGTTTCGTCGGCACGATATTTAACCTCATTTGCATCTATGAGATATGTGTTAATGAACCCAATATCACCCACTTGTCTTTTCTTCATTTCGTCGATCTTCAATCTGCATAATATAGTGAGGATATTTATAAATACATGCAATGAAAGAGCTGAGTTATATAGAGATACTTAATGATGTAAGTAGTACTACTTACAGACAAGAGTGTGAGCGTTGCTTTATCGAGGGCCAATTGATTGAAAAACTGATAGAACTCCTCAAATGGAATAGGCAACAGCTCAATTCCAAGGAGGTCATGCTCCTTTTAACTCTCACATACAAAGTACTCCTCCCTCGGACTCTTTGCAGGTTTTCATGTACCAATCATGCAATCTTCGCATCATCGTTGATAGAGAGCTTTCATCTTTGACGAGAGGCTTCCCTGCATCGTATCTTTGTATCTGCACCTCCAAGAAATCATAATGTACATCGTCGGGCAGGTAATCTGCAGGATTGCCATAACCGGGCACCATCCTCGGATCGACGATGTCGCTTAGCAGGCACCTTGAGCTGGGGCACGATTGCTTAGCTTGTTCGCCGAGCTGGGCAATTTGTTTCAGCTCGTCATTCTTTCATCCTTTGATCACCGACAAGTACTTTCCCGACCTCTCCGCTTTGGCAAATGCCTTTCCAATAATGCGCTCATAGTTGCCTTCGGCGGAGACTTGGGTGGTTTTGTCGTGGCAGCGAGTGCGCTTCGCTTTGACCGGATCTACCTTCTCCTCCGGAGGTGGATGTCTCTTTGCTTTCAACCCTTGAAACCAGTCATCCACTTGATCTGCGCGATCTTCGCTTTCCTCCTCGCTCCTCTCAGACGGTAACTTCTCCGAGTCTTCAGACAAGGACCTTATCAGTATATACTCCCGCCTATGGTTGTACTGCTAGACGCCGGCAGAGCGAGCGGAGCGGATGTCTTCTTTCCTTTCTTACGAGGCGGAGGAGAAGGATTACGACGCCACGGAGCAACCGGAGCGGCGGCGGGTCTCTTCCGCCCTTGCCGACGAGGCGGAGAAGGAGGAGGCTGGCTGCTCGGGCGCCGGTGCAAAGGCGGAGAAGGAGGCGGAGTGCCGCCACGCCAGAGAAGGAGCCGCCGATTGCCCTGATCATCACTCACGGAGGAGGAGGCGGTGGAGGAGGCGGAGTGCCTGACTCGCCGGAGGAGGAGGAGGCGGAGGCGCCCAGTTCGGAAGGTTGATGAGATCCTTCCGCCATAGGCATGGAGTCTTGAGCGTAACCCAGCCGATACTCCCCTTCACCTGTAGGGTGGTAAAGCTGGATGTACTCAAATCCCTCCGTTATTTCATCGACCATCACCTTAGCATATCCTTCTGGAATCGGCCGGCAGTGAAAAGTTGAGTCGGGTTTAGTATGATAAACAGAGCCAACAGCCGCCTTGACCTTCAAATTGCTCCATTGCGCCATAAGGTGGGAATTTTCAGCATCCGTGATAGCATCCACGGGATAGCTGGCAGGAGCCGTCAAGGCATGCTGCTCTGGTCAAGCAGCTCGATGGAAGCCACGCTGCTTCTCCGCCGAGATGGTGGGGTAGCTTGGGAAGCTTCGCAGGTCGCTTGTTGTGATCTGCTGCTTCGCTCCTCTTCTCGCTCCTCTAGCCCCATTACCCTTTCGCAGCGCCTGCATTAGGATCTGCTCCAGCTTTCTTCCTCCTCTCATGGGTTTTGTAACCCCTGCGTCCGGAAATCCAGCCTTCCATGAAACGGAGCCTGGCGTGCCTCGTGTCCGTCCAGGGTGCTCAGGATTCCCGAGGGCCATGGTGAGCTCGTCCTGCTCCCTGGCTGGAACGAATTTCCCTTGCTGCGCTGCTTCGAGCTCATGCTTAAGCCTCTTGACTGGGCTGTCCAATTGTTCGTCCGTCCAAATGCACTTCCTGTTATAGGGTCCAAGGATCCGCCGCCCTCAAGAACCAAGTCCGCAACGGTCTGGCCAGTTCATTGTCTCTCGTTCGTTCCTTTATGAAGCAGATCAATCTCAGCCTTGGCCCACTTAGGTCGGGCTACGAGGTAGCCACCGACCCCGCATGCGATGGTGAAGCTTCTTCTTCGCAGCATTTCTCTTGTTTGTCGCCGACATATTTTTACTCTTTTCCGATGTCTTGTAGGCCACAAATGCGGGCCGTCATCTCTGATCTTCTCATATTTGCCCTTGAATTCTGGTGTCTCATTTTTTCGACATACATATTGAGTTCTTTCTTACAATTCCTGAATAGTTCTGCCATCTTCTTAAGAGCAAAAGACTTGATTAATGGCTCTATTACTGGCTTCTCCGGATCATCCTCTAGCGGTAGGGTAAAATTTGACTTCAGCTCAGTTCAAAGATCATTTTTCTGCATATCATTGACACAAGACACCTCAGGGTCTTCGTTCTTAGGCTTATACCATTGGTGGATGCTGATCGATCTTGTCCCTAACCGTAACCCCGTGACCGAGCAACAAATGCCTTCTTTGTCAGGTAGGGTTCAATCGGTTGGCCGTCGCGCGCGATTTCTATGATCTCAAAATTTTCATCCGAGCTCAACTTTTTCTTCGGGCCTCGTCTCTTTACCGAAGTTGTGCTCGATCCGGAGGGCTAGAAAAAGGAACAAAGACGAGAGTTAATTAATATGTGTACATACCAAAACAAAGACGAGAGCTAGTCAGCACAGGCTTAACTAATATATATACCTGGCCGGACTCGGTTTGGTGATCACCGGAGGCGTCCTCACGGTCTACTTCTTCACCCTCTCCTTCTTGCACCGGCATTGGGTCATCGGAGCCATGTCAATCATAGCCAGCTGCTTCTTCACCCTCTTCTTCCAGACCATCGTTGACGTTGAGAAACATCATCGAGGAGACGGCATCACTTCCTTGTACGATTATGTCCCTCAACAACGCTTGTTGTGCTTCGCCGTCTCGGTGGTGTCCATAGTTTCTACAAATTTTTTACAACATGGCAATTATTATTCAAACATGACAGATATGGATATATTAGTGGCAAACGAGAACTAGCTAGCTAATCACAATAAGGAATCATATTAGTGGCCTCGACGCTGCTTCTCTAGGGTTTGGGGTGGCCTCGACAACGCTTCAAGGGTTAGGTGGCCTCGAGAACGCTTCAAGCTAGGAGGGTACATCGCCCCCACGTGTTGAAGCTATCGGGAAGGGGTCGGCGTTGAACACTACATCTATGTCCCACAAGTGACGTGGGCATCGACGCCCGCGGTAGGGTACAGGGTCGTGGATCGCCGAGCGGTCGAGGGTCAAGGGGTGGAGGATCGCCGAGGGGTCGGGAGGTTGCCTAGTGTCAAAGGATTCAACAAAACCATGTCTTCATCATTAGGCGAAAGTTGAAGGAAATATGCCCTAGAGGCAATAATAAAGTTATTATTTATTTCCTTATTTCATGATAAATGTTTATTATTCATGCTAGAATTGTATTAACCGGAAACATGATGCATGTGTGAATACATAGACAAACATATAGTCACTAGTATGCCTCTACTTGACTAGCTCATTAATCAAAGATGGTTATGTTTCCTAACCATAGACATGTGTTGTTATTTGATTAATGGGATCACATCATTAGGAGAATAATGTGATTGACATGACCCATTCCGTTAGCCTAGCACTTGATCGTTTAGTATATTGCTATTGCTTTCTTCATGACTTATACATGTTCCTGTAACTATGAGATTATGCAACTCCCGTTTGCCAGAGGCACACTTTGGGTGCTACCAAACGTTACAACGTAACTGGGTGATTATAAAGGAGTACTACAGGTGTCTCCAAAGGTACATGTTGGGTTGGCGTATTTCGAGATCAGGTTTTGTCACTCCGATTATCGGAGAGGTATCTCTGGGCCCTCTCGGTAATGCACATCACTATAAGCCTTGCAAGCAATGTAACTAATGAGTTAGTTACGGAATGATGCATTACGTAACGAGTAAAGAGACTTGCCAGTAACGAGATTGAACTAGGTATTGGATACCCACGATCAAATCTCGAGCAAGTAACATACCGATGACAAAGGGAACAACGTATGTTGTTATGCGGTTTGACCGATAAAGATCTTCGTAGAATATGTAGGAGCCAATATGGGCATCCAGGTTCCGCTATTGGTTATTGACCGAGAATAGTTCTAGGTCATGTCTACATAGTTCTCGAACCCGTAGGGTCCGCACGCTTAAGGTTTCGGCGATGCTTATATTATGAGTTTATGAGTTTTCATGTACCGAAGGAGTTCGAGTCCCGGATGAGATCGGGGACATGACGAGGAGTCTCGAAATGGTCGAGACGTAAAGATCGATATATTGGACGACTATATTCGGACATCGGAAAGGTTTCGAGTGATTCGGTATTTTTCGAGTACCGGTAGTTACGGGAGAAGCAATGGGCCTTGATGGGCTTTAGTGGGAAGAGGAGAAAGGGCCAAGGGCTGCTGCGCCCCCCCTCCCCTCTAGTCCTAATTGGACTAGGGAAAAGGGGGCCGGCCACCTTTCCTTCTCCTCCACTTCCTTCTCCCTTCCTCCCCTCTTGGTGGACTCCTACTAGGACTTGGAGTCCTAGTAGGACTCCACATCTTGGCCGCACCAAGCCTTGGCCGGCCTCCTCCTCCTCCATCCTTTATATACTGAGGCAAGGGGCACCCCATAGACACACAAGTTGATCTACGGATCGTTCCTTAGCCGTGTGTGGTGCCCCCTTCCACCATATTCCAGCTCGGTCATATCGTCGCGGAGTTTAGACGAAGCCCTGCGCCGGTAGAGCATTATCATCGTCACCATGCCGTCGTCTTGTGACGGAACTCATCCCCGACACTTTGCTAGATCGAGTCCGGGATCGCCGTCGAGCTGAACGTGTGCTGAACTCGGAGGTGCCGTGCGTTCGGTACTTGGATCGGTCGGATCGTGAAGACGCGTCGACTACATCAACCGCGTTGTGATAACGCTTCCGCCACGGTCTACTAGGGTGCGTGGACATACACTCTCCCTCTCGTTGCTATGCCATCACCATGGTCTTGCGTGTGCGTAGGAAATTTTTTGAAATTACTACGTTACCCAACAGTGGCATCCGAGCCTGGTTTTATGCGTTGATGTCATATGCACGAGTAGAACACAAGTGAGTTGTGGGCGATATAAGTCATACTGGTTACCAGCATGTCATACTTTGGTTCGGCGGGATTGTGAGATGAAGCGGCCCGGACCGACATTACGCGTACGCTTACGCGAGACTGGTTTCACCGCTTCGAGCACTCGTTGCTTAAAGGTGACCGGCGGGTGTCTGTCTCTCTCACTTTAGTTGAACCGAGTGTGGCTACGCCCGGTCCTTGCGAAGGTTAAAACAGCACCAATTTGACAAACTGTCATTGTGGTTTTGATGCGTAGGTAAAGAATGGTTCTCGCTCAGCCCGTAGCAGCCACGTAAAATTTGCAACAACAAAGTAGAGGACGTCTAACTTGTTTTTGCAGGGCATGTTGTGATGTGATATGGTCAAGACGTGATGCTATATTTTATTGTATGAGATGATCATTTTTTGTAACCGAAGTTATCGGCAACTGGCTGGAGCCATATGGTTGTCGCTTTATTGTATGAAATGCAACGCCATGTAATTGCTTTACTTTATCACTAAGCGGTAGCGATAGTCGAGAAGCAATAGTTGGCGAGACGACAACGATGCTACGATGGAGATCAAGGTGTCGCGCCCGGTGACGATGGTGATCACGACGGTGCTTCGGAGATGGAGATCACAAGCACAAGATGATGATGGCCATATCATATCACTTATATTGATTGCATGTGATGTTTATCCTTTATGCATCTTATTTTGCTTTGATTGACGGTAGCATTATAAGATGATCTCTCACTAAATATCAAGAAGTGTTCTCCCGAGTATGCACCGCTATGCGAAAGTTCTTCGTGCTGAGACACCACGTGATGATCGGGTGTGATAGGCTCTACGTTCAAATACAACGGGTGCAAAACAGTTGCACGCGCGGGATACTCAGGTCAAACTTGACGAGCCTAGCATATACAGATATGGCCTCGGAGTACGGAGACCGAAAGGTCGAACGTGAATCATATAGTAGATATGATCAACATAGTGATGTTCACCATTGAAACTACTCCATCTCACGTGATGATCGGACATGGTTTGGTTGATATGGATCACGTAATCACTTAGAGGATTAGAGGGATGTCTATCTAAGTGGGAGTTCTTAAGTAATATGATTAATTGAACTTAAATTTATCATGAACTTAGTCCTGGTAGTATTTTGCAAATTATGTTGTAGATCAATAGCTCGCGTTGTTGCTTCCCTATGCTTTTATATGTTTGTTTTGATATGTTCCTAGAGAAAATTGTATTGAAAAATGTTAGTAGCAATGATGCGGATTGGATCCGTGATCTGAGGTTTATCCTCATTGCTGCACGTAAGAACTATGTCCTTAATGCACCGCTAGGTGACGGACCTATTGCAGGAGCAAATGCGGGCGTTATGAACGTTTGGCTGGCTCAATATGATGACTACTTGATAGTTTAGTGCACCATACTTAACGGCTTAGAATCGGGACTTCAAAGACGTTTTGAACGTCATGGACCATATGAGATGTTCCAGGAGTTGAAGTTAATATTTCAAGCAAATACCCGAGTTGAGAGATATGAAGTCTCCAACAAGTTCTATAGCTAAAAGATGGAGGAGAATCGCTCAACTAGTGAGCATGTGCTCAGATTGTCTGAGTACTTCAATCGCTTGAATCAAGTGGGAGTTAATCTTCCAGATAAGATAGTGATTGACAGAATTCTCTAGTCACCATCACCAAGTTAGTAGAACTTCGTGGTGAACTATAATATGCAAGGGATGAAAAAAGTAATTCCCAAGCTCTTCGTGATGCTGAAATCGACGAAGGTAGAAATCAAGAAAAGAGCATCAAGTGTTGATGATTGACAAGACCACTAGTTTCAAGAAAAGGGCAAAGGGAAAAGAAAGGAACTTCAAGTAGAATGACAAGCAAGTTGTCGCTCCTTGAAGAAGCCCAAAGCTAAACCAAAGCCTGAAACTGAGTGCTTACACTGCAAAGGAAATGGTCACTGGAAACGGAAATACCCTGAATATTTGGTGGATAAGAAGGATGGAAAAGTGAACAAGGTTATATTTGATATACAGGTTATTGATGTGTGCCTTACTAGTGTTTATAGTAGCCCCTGAGTATTTGATACTTGTTCGGTTGCTAAGATTAGCAAACTCGAAACAGGAGTTACAAAATAAACAGAGACTAGTTGAAAGGGAAGTGACGATGAGTGTTGGAAGTAGTTCCAAGATTGATATGATCATCATCGCACACTCCCTATACTTTCGGGATTAGTGTTGAACCTAAATAAATGTTATTTGGTGTTTGCGTTGAGCATGAATATGATTTGATCATGTTTATTTCAAAACGGTTATTCATTTAAAATCAGAGAATAATTGTTGTTCTGTTTAAATGAATAAAACCTTCAATGGTCATACACCCAATGAAAATAGTTTGTTGGATCTCGATAGTAGTGATACACATATTCATAATATTGATGCCAAAAGATGCTAAGTTAATAATGATAGTGCAACTTATTTGTGGCACTGTCGTTTGGGTCATATCGGTGTAAAGCGCATGAAGAAACTCCATGCTGATGGGTTTTTGGAATCACTTGATTATGAATCATTTGATGCTTGCGAACCGTGCCTTTTGGGCAAGATGACTGAAACTCCGTTGTTCGGAACAATGGAACGAGATATTGACTTATTGGAAATAATACATACCGATGTATGCGATCCAATGAGTGTTGATGCTCGTGGCAAGTATCGTTATTTTCTGGCCTTCACAAGATGATTTGAGCAGATATGGGTATCTCTTCTTGATGAAACATAAGTCTGAAATAGTTGAAAAGTTCAAAGAATTTCAGAGTGAAGTAGAAAATCATCGTAACAAGAAAATAAAGTTTCTGCGATCTGATCGTGGAGATGAATATTTGAGTTACGAAGTTTGGTCTTCAATTAAAACAAAGTGGAATAGTTTCACAGCTCACGCCACCGAACACCACAACGTTATGGTGTGTCCGAACATCGTAACCGTACTTTATTTTGATATGATGCGATCAATGATGTCTCTTACCGATTTACCAATATCGTTTTGGGGTTATACATTAGAGACAGCTGCATTCACGTTAAAAAGGGCACCATATAAATCCGTTGAGACGACACAGTATGAACTATGGTTTAGCAAGAAACCAAAGTTGTCGTTTCTTAAAGTTTGGAGTTGTGATGCTTATGTGAAAAAGTTCACCTGATAAGCTCGAACCCAAATCGGAGAAGTGCGTCTTCATAGAATACCCAAAGGTAACTATTGGGTACACCTTCTATCACAGATCTGAAGGCAAGTTATTCGTTGCTAAGATGGATCCTTTCTAGAGAAGAAGTTTCTCTCGAAAGAAGTGAGTGGGAGGAAAGTAGAACTTGATGAGGTAATTGTACCTTCTCCCTTATTGGAAAGTAGTTCATCACAGAAATCAGTTCTAGTGATTCCTACACCAATTAGTGAGGAAGTTAATGATGATGATCATGAAACTTCAGATCAAGTTACTACCAAACCTCGTAGGTCTTCCAGAATAAGATCCGGACCAAAGTGGTACGGTAATCCTATTCTAGAAGTCATGTTACTAGACCATGATGAACCTGCGAACTATGAGGAAGCGATGATGAACCCAGATTCCACGAAATGGCTTGAGGCCATAAAATCTGAGATAGGATCCATATATAAGAACAAAGTGTGGACTTTGGTTGACCTGCTCGATGATCAGCAAGTCAAGTTAAATAAATGGATCTTCAAGAGGAAGACGGACAATCGATAGTAGTGTTACTATCTACAAAGCTCGACTTGTTGCAAAAGGTTTTCGACAAGTTCAAGGTGTTGACTACAATGAGATTTTCTCAACTCTAGCGTTGCTTAAGCCTGTCCGAATCATGTTAGCAATTGCCACATTTTATGAAATCTGGCAAATGGATGTCAAAAACAACATTCTTTAATGGATTTATTAAAGAAGAGTTGTATATGATGCAACCAGAAGGTTTTGTCAATCCTAAAGGAGCTAACAAAATGTGCAAGCTCCAAATGATCCATCTATGGACTAGTGCAAGCATCTCAGAGTTGGAATATATGCTTGATGATTTGATCAAAGCATATGGTTTTATACAGACTTTTGGAGAACCCTGTATTTACAAGAAAGTGAGTGGGAGCACTACAAGATTTCTGATAAGTATATGTGAATGACATATTGTTGATCGGAAATAATGTAGAATTATTCTGCAAAGCATAAAGGAGTATTTGAAAGGAGTTTTTCAAAGAAGGACCTCAGTAAAGCTACTTACATATTGAGCATCAAGATCTATTGAGATAGATCAAGACGCTTGATAAGTTTTTCAATAAGTACATACCTTGTCAAGATTTTTAAAGTAGTTCAAAATGGAACAGTCAAAGAAAAGTTCTTGCCTGTGTTGCAAACGTGTGAAATTGAGTAAGACTCAAATCCCGACCACGACAGAAAATAGAAAAGAGAATGAAAGTCATTCCCTATGCCTCGATCATAGGTTCTATAAAGTATGCTATGCTATGTACCGGACCTATTGTATACCTTGCTCTGAATTTGGCAAGGGAGTACAATAGTGATCTAGGAGTAGATCACTGGACATTGGTCAAGAACATCCTTAGTGAGGACTAAGGAAATATTTCTCGATTATGGAGGTGATAAAAGATCCCGTTGTAAAGAGTTACATCAATGCAAGCTTTTTACACTGGTCCAGATGACTCTAAGTCTCAATCTGGATACATATTGAAAGTGGGAGCAATTAGCTAGAGTAGCTCCGTGCAGAGCATTGTAGACATAGAATATTTGCAAAATACATACGGCTCGAATGTGATGCATCCGTTGACTAAGCTTCTCTCACGAGCAAAACATGATCATACCTTAGTACTCTTTGGGTGTTAATCACATAGCGATGTGAACTAGATTATTGACTCTAGTAAACCCTTTGGGTGTTGGTCATATGACGATGTGAACTATGGGTGTTAATCACATACAGATGTGAATATTAGTGTTGAATCACATGATGATGTGAACTAGATTATTGACTCTAGTGCAAGTGGGAGACTGAAGGAAATATGCCCTAGAGGCAATAATAAAGTTATTATTTATTTCCTTATTTCATGATAAATGTTTATTATTCATGCTAGAATTCTATTAACCGGAAATATGATGCATGTGTGAATACATAGACAAACATATAGTCACTAGTATGCCTCTACTTGACTAGCTCATTAATCAAAGATGGTTATGTTTCCTAACCATAGACATGTGTTGTTATTTGATTAATGGGATCATATCATTAGGAGAATGATGTGATTGACATGACCCATTCCGTTAGCCTAGCACTTGATCGTTTAGTATATTGCTATTGCTTTCTTCATGACTTATACATGTTCCTGTAACTATGAGATTATGCAACTCCCGTTTGCCGGAGGAACACTTTGGGTGCTACCAAACGTCACAACGTAACTGGGTGATTATAAAGGAGTACTACAGGTGTCTCCAAAGGTAACTGGGTTGGCGTATTTCGAGATCAGGTTTTGTCACTCCGATTATCGGAGAGGTATCTCTGGGCCCTCTCGGTAATGCACATCACTATAAGCCTTGCAAGCAATGTAACTAATGAGTTAGTTACGGAATGATGCATTACGTAACGAGTAAAGAGACTTGCCAAGAACGAGATTGAACTAGGTATTGGATACCGACGATCAAATCTCGGGCAAGTAACATACCGATGACAAAGGGAACAACGTATGTTGTTATGCGGTTTGACCGATAAAGATCTTCGTAGAATATGTAGGAGCCAATATGGGCATCCAGGTTCCGCTATTGGTTATTGGCCGAGAATAGTTCTAGGTCATGTCTACATAGTTCTCGAACCCGTAGGGTCCGCACGCTAAGGTTTCGATGTGATTATATTATGAGTTTATGAGTTCTGATGTACCGAAGGAGTTTGGAGTCCCGGATGAGATCGGGGACATGACGAGGAGTCTCGAAATGGTCGAGACGTAAAGATCGATATATTGGACGACTATATTCGGACATCGGAAAGATTCCGAGTGATTCGGGTAGTTACGGGAGAAGCAATGGGCCTTGATGGGCTTTAGTGGGAAGAGGAGAAAAGGCCAAGGGGCTGCTGCGCCCCCCTCCCCTCTAGAAAAGGGGGCCGGCCACCTTTCCTTCTCCTCCACTTCCTTCTCCCTTCCTCCCCTCTTGGTGGACTCCTACTAGGACTTGGAGTCCTAGTAGGACTCCACATCCTGGCCGCACCAAGCCTTGGCCGGCCTCCTCCTCCTCCATCCTTTATATACTGAGGCAAGGGGCACCCCATAGACACACAAGTTGATCTACAGATCGTTCCTTAGCCGTGTGCGGTGCCCCCTTCCACCATATTCCACCTCGGTCATATCGTCGCGGAGCTTAGGCGAAGCCCTGCGCCGGTGAAGCATCATCATCGTCACCACGCCGTCATGCTGACGGAACTCATCCCCGACACTTTGCTGGATCGGAGTCCGGGGATCGTCATCGAGCTGAACGTGTGCTGAACTCGGAGGTGCCGTACGTTCGGTACTTGGATCGGTCGGATCGTGAAGACGTACGACTACATCAACCGCGTTGTGATAACGCTTCCGCCACGGTCTCACGAGGTAATGCGTGGACATACACTCTCCCCTCTCGTTGCTATGCCATCACCATGATCTTGCATGTGCGTAGGAAATTTTTTGAAATTACTACGTTACCCAACAAAAGTAACAGGTGCATGATGGTACGAAGCTCTCCAAAGTTGTTTTGGAACGGAGTCCCAGATAGGATAATTCACTTTCTGGTACAAAGTTCAGCAAGAAGCTTCCGAATATCATTATTTGAAAGCCCTTTGCTGAGATTCGTACAAAAAGGCAAATTATCCTATCTGGGACTCCATTCCGTAACAACTTTGGAGGACTTCGCACCATCATGCCATGATTACTTCCGCTAATGATGAAGCCATGGATTTCTTCAATACTTTGACACTATAGGAACCCTCGACCTGAAACCTTCGACCCTTGACCCCTTAACGACCCTCGACCCTCTACCCTAGTTCCCGACCCTCGACCCCTCGGCGATCCTCGACACCCTCGATACATATACAACGGCGCAATAAAAGAAGAAAAAAAGAGGAGAAGAAGAAAGGAATAGAAGAGAAGAAGAAAAATAGAAAATTTTATTTTTCTTCTTCTCTTCTATTCCTTTCTTCTTCTCCTCTTCTTCTTCTTTTTCCTCTTCTTATTTATTTCTCCTCTTCTTCCTCTTCTCTTCTTCTCCTTTCTTCCTCTTCTTATTTTCCTTTTTATATGAACATATCATCATATATATGAACATACATTTTCTTTGCATATGCATATGAACATACATACATACATTTTTCTTTCATATGAACATACATACATACATTTTCTTTGCATATGACCTTACATACATTTTTCTTTGCATATGACCATTCATACATTTTCTTTGCATATGCTTTGCATATAAACATACATACATATGAACATACATACATACATATAAACATAACATACATACACAAAAATTCTAAAATCTGCCTTAAAATCTAAAAATCTGCCTAAAAAATTATATGAAAAAAGCATGCATACATCATCCATCCATCCATATAATGAACATATAATCATCCATCCATCCATATAATCAACATATGCATATGAAAAAAATTATATGAAAAAAAATTATATGAAGAGGACGAGGGACAGGGAGGAAAGGGGTCGCGGAGCCGGACCGAACGGGAGGAGGGGCGGCGTCGAGGCAGGGCGGCAGAAGTGGCGCGATGCGGCAGCGACAATGGTGGGGCGGGCCGGGCGCAGGGCGCGCTGCGTGCGTGCTCGGGACGGGGCAGGAACGGGCGGCGGCGTGGGGGCGCAGGGCGCGGCCGCGTGCTCGGGGACGGGCAGGGGGCACGGGAGGCGGCCGTGGGCTCGGGCGCCAGGGGGCACGGGAGACGGGGATGGCCGGGCGGCGGCGACGGGCGACGAGGAGCGCCTTGAGCGATTTGGGCAGCCCTGGCGGCGGGGGCAATCGGGCTAGGGAGGCGAGGGAGATGTGAAATTTTCACAAGTCCTTTATATATAGAAAGTGCATTGGTCCCGGTTCGTGGCACAAACCGACTAATGCCTTTTTAGTCCCGGTTGGTGCCACCAACCGACCAAAGGCCAATTTTCAGCAGCCCAAAGGGCGGAAGCGGCGACCTTTGGTCCCGTTGGTGGCACCAACTGACTAAAGGGGGGCATTGGTCCCAGTTGGTGCCACGAACCGGGACCAATGCCACCTTTAGTCCCGATTGGTGCCACCAACCGGGACCAAAGGCCTTCTGCTGCCCCGCGCCCAAAGTTTAGTCCCACCTCGCTAGTTGAGAGGGAGCCGCACCTGTTTATAAGGTGCGGTGCGGCTTCCCTCTAGAGCTCCTCTCTAAAGCAGGCTTTGGCCTAACTCTGCAATCTGTGCACAGGCCCTCTTGGGCCTTCCGTGGGCCTGAATCACAGCCCATAGGGTTTCTAGTCGTATTCAGCCGTGGGGGCCCGATGGGTGGCACTTTTTTGTTTTTTTGTTTTATTTCTTGCTTTATTTAGTTTATTTTGGTTTTGGTTTTTTTTCTTTTGGTCTTTTGCTTTATTTTTTAATTCTGTTTTGCTTTTAGTTTTAGAAAAATTATAAACTTTCTGTTTGTGCCATTAGTTTTCAAATTTGAAAACTCTTTTTTTGATTTCTTTGTTGCTTTATTTATTTTATTTTGTTTCTACTTACAACAAAATACTTATTGTTGCTATTTTTATTTTTTTCAGTTTTTTGTTCTGTTTTCTGCATTATTTAGTTTTTGTTGTTTTTTGCTTTTTTTAAAATTCTTTTTGCTTTTAGTTTTAGAAAAATTATAAGTTTCTGTTAGTGCCATTAGTTTTCAAATTTGAAAACTCTTTTTTGTTTTCTTTGTTGCTTTATTTATTTTATTTTGTTTCTACTTACAACAAAATACTTATTGTTGCTATTTTTATTTTTTCAGTTTTTGTTATGTTTTCTGCATTATTTAGTTTTTGTTGTTTTTTGCTTTATTTTTTAATTCTTTTTGCTTTTAGTTTTAGAAAAATTATAAACTTTCTGTTAGTGCCATTAGTTTTCAAATTTGAAAACACTTTTTTGTTTTCTTTGTTGCTTTATTTATTTTATTTTGTTTCTGCTTACAACAAAACGGTGTGTAGAGGGACGGGCTTATAAACCGGTGTGAGCGCCCTTCGGTTTGCGAGGTTTTCAAATTCATAGTTTTCAAATGAACTCTGAAAAAGTTGGCATAGCATGTGCTTGTACAAAACGGACAATGGTATCATACTCGTCTGTTACAAAGTTGGCATGGTATCATCATAATAGTTGCGGGAAAAAGTCTTCACTTTTTCTTCGCTTGTGTCGTTTGCTTATTGCGCCGTAACCATGGATAATCTTCATCGCTTATCGTGATGCTTGGGTCAGCCTTGACTTTGAAGGGGAATTTCATGAAACTTTTCATACTCTTCGCATATGTCCTGTCTTGCCCTCCACTCCTGTGGATGTCCCTTTTTCCGAAAGAACTATGTGGCGCTTTGGCTCATTGTATGATGTATTCGCTTCATTATCTTTTCTTTTCCTCGGTCCGTAGACATGTCCTTCACATAGATAACCTGTGCCACATCATTGGCTAGGACGAACGGTTCGTCGGTGTACCCAAGATTTTTCAGATCCACTGTTGTCATTCCGTCATCGTGGGTCTACCTGCATTCTCGCCTCCTGACAGATTGACCCAGTTGCACTTAAACAAAGGGACCTTAAAATCTACTCCGTAGTCAAGTTCCCATATGTCTACTATGTAACCACAATATGTGTCATTTCCCTTGTCGGTTGCTGCATCAAAGCGGACACCGCTGTTTTGGTTGGTGCTCTTTTCATCTTGGTCAATCGTGTAAAATGTATTCCATTTATCTCAGATCCTTTCCAAATCATTACAGTCGAAGATGGTCCTGGACAACAAGTACAGCTCATCACAAACAGTGCTCTCACCTCTGAGACGTGTTTCCAACCAACTGCTGAAAGTCCCGATGTGTTCACATGTAATCCGATCGTCGCCTTTGCTCCGGGTGTTTGGAGCGCAGACCGTTTCTTGTGTTCATCGACATACGGGGTCACCAAGGTAGAGTTCAGAGAAGCTGTAGTGTGCTTGAGACCAAGAATATCCGTCCCTGCATATTATTGAGTCTCTTCCAAGCGTGCCTTTTCCATCAGTCTCCCCTCATTCCGAGATTTAGGGAGACCTATCTTCTTAAGGCCAGGAATGAAGTCAACACAAAACCCGATGACATCCTCTATTTGATGGCCCATGGAGATGCTTCCTTCTGGCCTAGCGCGGTTACGAACATATTTCTTTAGGACTCCCATGAACCTCTCAAAGGGGTACATATTGTGTAGAAATAGGGCTCCAGAATGACAATCTCGTCGACTAGATGAACTAGGACGTGCGTCATGATATTGAAGAAGGATGGTGGGAACACCAGCTCGAAACTGACAAGACATTGAGCCACATCGCTCCTTAGCGTTGGTACGATTTCTGGATCGATCACCTTCTGAGATATTGCATTGAGGAATGCACATAGCTTCACAATGGCTAATCGGACGTTTTCCGGTAGAAGCCCCCTCAATGCAACCGGAAGCGATTGCGTCATAATCACGTGGCAGTCATGAGACTTTAGGTTCTGGAACTTTTCTCCGCATATTTATTATTCCCTTTATATTCGACGAAGCCGGTCGGGACCTTCATATCGAGCAGGCATTGAAAGAATATTTCTTTCTCTTCTTTCGTAAGAGCGTAGCTGGCGGGACCTTCATACCGCTTCGGAGGCATGCCCTCTTTTTTCGTGCAAGCGTTGCAGGTCCTCTCGTGCCTCGTGTGTATCTTTTGTCTTCCCATACACGCCCAAGAAGCCTAGCAGGTTCACGCAAAGCGATCTTCGCCACGTGCATCACGCCGATCGAAGAGCGAACCTCTAGGTCTTTCCAAGAGGGTAGGTCCCAAAATATAGATTTCTTCTTCCACATGGGTGCGTGATTATCAACGTAATTCGGAACAGATAGTCCGCCGGGACCCTTTCCAAAGATTACGTGTAAATCTTTGACCATAGCAATTACGTGATCACCGCTACGCATGGCGGGCTTCTTCCGTGATCTGCCTCGCTTTTGAAATGCTTGCCTTTCTTTCGACATTGATGGTTGGTAGGAAGAAATCGATGGCCTGTGTACACATTCTTCCTGCAGCTTCCTGTATATACTATCGGTGTCAAGTAAACAGTGCGTGCATGCGTGGTATACCTTGTTTGTCTGTCCTGAAAGGTTACTGAGAGTGGGCCAATCGTTGATGGTCACGAATAGCAACGCCTTTAGGTCAAATTCCTCCTTTTTGTGCTCATCCCACGTACGTACACCGTTTCCATTCCACAGCTGTAAAATTTCTTCAACTAATGGCCTTAGGTACACATCAATGTCATTGCCGGGTTGCTTAGGGCCTTGGATGAGAACTGGCATCATAATGAACTTCCGCTTCATGCACATCCAAGGAGGAAGGTTATACATACATAGAGTCACGGGCCAGGTGCTGTGATTGCTGCTCTGCTCCCCGAAAGGATTAATGCCATCCGCGCTTAAAGCAAACCATACGTTCCTTGGGTCCTTTGCAAACTCATCCCAGTACTTTCTCTCGATTTTTCTCCACTGCGACCCGTCATCGGGTGCTCTCAACTTCCCGTCTTTCTTACGGTCCTCACTGTGCCATCGCATCAACTTGGCATGCTCTCCGTTTCTGAACAGACGTTTCAACCGTGGTATTATACGAGCATACCACATCACCTTCGCAGGAACCCTCTTCCTGGGAGGCTCGCCGTCACCATCACCAGGGTCATCTCGTCTGATCTTATATCAAGCAATGCACCGCATACCGGGCATGCGTTCAGATCCTTGTAGGCACCACGGTAGAGGATGCAGTCATTAGGGCATGCATGTATCTTCTCCACCTCCAATCCTAGAGGGCATACGACCTTCTTTGCTTCTCAAATCCTTTATCAGGCACAGCATTCTCTGCCTTCCACTGCAGCAATTCGAGTACGGTACCGAGCTTTGTGTTGCCATCTTCGCAATTGGGGTACAACCCTTTTTTGTGATCCTCTAACATGCGATCGAACTTCAGCTTCTCCTTTTGACTTTCGTATTGTGTCCTTGCATCGACAATGACCCGGCGGAGATCATCATCATCGGGCACATCGTCTGGTTCCTCTTGATCTTCAGCAGCTTCGCCCGTTCCAGCACCATCGTGCACATCGTCTGGTGCATCTTGATGTTCAGTAGCATCACCGTCTTCAGGGGGCACATAGTTGTCATCGTACTCTTCTTCCTCGTCGTCTTCCATCATAACCCCTATTTCTCCGTGCCTCATCCAAACATTATAGTGTGGCATGAAGCCCTTGTAAAGCAGGTGGGTGTGAAGGATTTTCGGTCGAGTAAGACTTCAGTATTCCCACATATAGGGCATGGACAACACATAAAACCATTCTGCTTGTTTGCCTCAGCCACTTCGAGAAAATCATGCACGCCCTTAATGTACTCGGAGGTGTGTCTGTCACCGTACATCCATTGCCGGTTCATCTGGGTGCATTATATGTAATTAAGTGTGTCAAAAATCATTACAGAACATCATGAATAGATAATTAAGTGACCAAATGAATAGAAGTTCATCATCACATAAAAACCAAAGTACATACATAGTTCTCATCTAACAACATAAAGCTCTGCAGAGCATCTAAATTAATTAAACCATACATTGAAACTATGTAATACATTTCAATGCGAAAACAAATGCGATCATAATCGCAACCAAGGTAACAACTGATCCAACGGCATAATGATACCAAGCCTCGGTATGAATGGCATATTTTCTAATCTTTCTCATCTTCAAGCGCATTGCATCCATCTTGATCTTGTGATCATCGACGACATCCGCAACATGCAACTCCAATATCATCTTCTCCTCCTCAAGCTTTTTATTTTTTCCTTCAAGAAATTGTTTTGTTTTTCAACTAAATTTAACCTCTCGACAATAGGGTCGGTTGGAATTTCCGGTTCAACAACCTCCTAGATAAATAAAATCTATGTCACGTTGGTCGGCATAATTTTCATAAACAATAAATGAACCAATAGTTATGAAAACATAATATATACCACATCCGAATCATAGACAGGACGAGGGCCGACGGGGGCGGATACCAAAACCATCGCACTATATAAGATGCAATAATAAAAGTAAGAAAATAATACAAGTATCTATCTAAACAAACAAGTAATAATATTTTTCCTTTCAGAAAGAAGATAAGAACAAGAGGCTCACCACGGTGGTGCCGGCGATGAGATCGGCGCGGGTGATCGATGGCGATGAAGACGGGGACGGGGCGTGACGGACCGCTAAACCTAGATAAATATTGAGGAAAATGGAGCTTGGCGTTCGAGCTTGGAGAGGAGAAAGCTTAAGTAGTGTGGCTCGGGCATTCCATCAAACACCTCGTGTGCATAGGAGGTGAGCTAGAGCACCACAAAGCTCTCCCTCGCCGGCCACGAAAAAACAGAGCAAAGGAGTGCTCTGCTTTCATGGCGAGGGGTATATATAGGCAATTAATTGGTCCCGGTTCGTGGCAAGAACCGGGACTAAAGGGCAGCCTTTGGACCCGGTTCCTCCCACCAACCGGGACCAACGGTGGTGGGCCAGGAGCGAGGCACATTGGTCCCGGTTCGTCCCACCAACCGGGACCACAAGGTCCAGACGAACCGGGACCAATGGCCCACGTGGCCCGGCCGGCCCCCGGGCTCACGAACCGGGTCCAATGCCCCCATTCGTCCCGGTTCTGGATTGAACCGGGACTAATGGGCTGACCTAGCCTGGACCATTGCCCCCTTTTCTACTAGTGAATATCGATCTATGAAGAGACAATGCAGATATTAGAGAAGCCATCGTGGAGAACAAAGAACGTTCCAATCAGCCAAATATAAGGATCGTAACCGTACTTCATTTTAGTGATGGGCAGAGGTACCAAGTGTACATATATAAAAATAATTAGCCTCAGCTAAAAAATATTGATCTTGAACACAAATTCAGAGGTTACAGCGTACACAGCACATGATTCACTTTTAATGAATTAAATTAACTCTTTAATCAAGCAATCAACTATACATCACTTATCATGGAGAGACAGAGAAGATCTACAGAGTTGCTACTATATTTAATGAAGTAGTACTCTAACTAACCAACAGATGTGCATGCATAAAGATTGGACATAGCTGTGATGCCTGCAGGTAATATGCTGGTCTCCAATTTCATCTCAAAACTACTGAGAAAAAATAGCACTTCAGGGGAAGAGGACCGTCCTGGAGTATCAACCACACCATGCACGTGCATGATGATGCCCATGTGTATTATATCATCGCTGCCAAAGCCGGTTATGAACACCTAATTAAGTATCAATATGTATTTAAGATTATTACATACCTCGACATGTACGTATTGAAATACTTATATGTGTGGCTTCTTAAACTGGACGGAAGCAGGCCTTGTCCTCTCGAAAGCTGTTGTGTGTGGAACAGCAGTCAAGGTTGCATCCATGGCCATGACATCGAGAGCGCTGGGCCACCTATGGTATTGCTTCTTGGTCCTCGGACTTCTCGCAACGGCCGGCTGCCTGGGAAATGTGATGTGGATTGGTGATAACTACCTCCTGATGCATCTGCGTGCGTTTTACGACCATCTGGATCGTCAACGGAGTCCAGCACGCATGCAAGGACAATCAGCACTTATGGGACACGGTGATGGCTGGATATGATCTCGTTGAAGATTGGATAACAGAGGGAACAAAAAAGATCTGGTTAAAATATATTAAAGAAGGTTCAAGCATCGGAGAAGACGTACCAATGTATCCTTGAACGGATGAAACTACTTCCGTTGCCTATTCCAGATCAGAGCATCAACAGATCTAACTCAAAAACGGAGATCACAACCGGAGATGGATCAAGAAAATGATTTCTGATTCAAACTTATGAAAGGACCTACCCCGTGTCTGAATCAACCATTATGTATTGCAAAGTGGTTGGGAGCACATAAGATTGAACAGTTTTTTTTAGAAGGGACTCACGAAGGCTTATTTGTAGCGTGGTCGTTTATAACAGCCTGGAGATGTGAGAGGAGGAGATAGAGAGGACACGTCCAATGTTTCCTTTGGTGGCCGGTGAAAGATATTTTTTCGTTGAGATGGCCCGTGAAAGAATTTTCTAAGGAGGCCTGCGTGTGGGACAAAAGGCATGGACTCTTTGTATACTTCATCTAACGGCTGTTAATAACTAACATGAAGATCAGATGGACCGTAATTATTTTTCTGAGAATTAATGTGGAGCTTCCGTTGGTGCTTCTAATTAGTAAATATAAGATATAAGATATAAGATGGTATAGGGTGCATGGTTGATATGATCCATTCGTACTAGTTCATGTTCTTTTCTGCTTTCTACGACTTTCCCATCGACAGGGGCTTGGTGTGCCTATTTAATGAGATGGGTCGTTAGAGATACATGGAGCAGAAAAGATTCAAGACAAATAATGAAAAACCCTAGTTGCGTACATGCCCACTGCAAATTAGGAAACATTGCCACACTCATAGTGGTTGCCACGTTACTCCTCTCATGAGACTGTAGTCATGATTTAATCTTGTCGAATGTGGTGGGAATATAGAACTGAGTAGGTGAAGCGGCGATCACGCACCTTGAAAATCAGAAGAGAGCGCATAGAATGGCGGCAAGACCGTTGAGAACCCGAATAGGTGGTCGTACGCAGATCAAAGTGTGACTATGACATAAACGTTGAGCACCAGAACTTGAGCTGGTCCGCTTTCCGAGTCTTTAGGAGCAATAACAGGAATGAAAGACGCACTCTAAGATTATGCTTCCATGAAAAAGGGCTTTGTGAGATTTTATCATTTCTTTGGGTCCAAATGCTTCAACATCCAAGGATAATTATACTCATACCAATATCTACCCTATTTATAAAGATTTGAGTTGGTGGTGAGTTCATATGTGGGTCCACCAACCTTCTAAAATAAACAAATACACACATCCCCACATGTGAAACTAGCAATGTTCCAAGAAAGATATATTCAAATGTAATTTACTCATATGTGGAATCTATCATAAATAAATAAATAAATAAATACATTATTTTCATGTAAGACCATTTTTCTAGAAGGCACAAATAATAAATACAAAAGTGTACTTAAACTCAAAATCCATCTTGGTTTTAGTTTCTCTTCCCAACCTACGGTGGTCATTTAAATTCTCTGATGTTATATTCCTCTCACCTTATTTTTGCTATCCTTACTAATTGTAAATTGTGCAACAACTGTCGGTGCTAAATCCGGTAGATCTCGAGTAGGGGGTCCCAAGCTTGATGATCAGAGCTAGATGGCAACAGGGAGAGTAGGGACACGATGTTTTACCTAGGTTTGGGCCCTCTTAATGAGGTAAAACCCTACGTCCTGCTTCTTATTATTGATAATGTTGGGTTACGGTGTATAGGTTGATCTACCTTGAGATCGTATGAGTATTGTCCAAGCTCTAAACCTTGCAAAGGTGAATGCTTATGCCTCTACATACTAAACTGCACGACCTATAAAGACGCTGGGGGTACCTAGCGTTTACACATGTCGGTTACAATGTAGGGATAAACATGCTAACTATTCAAAATACGCTTGAAATGTACACCAAGCCTCCACAAGATCTTCATCTTGATTACATTGAGGGAAAGGGCCAACATGGCCCATTATTTAGTCTTTGGTGGGTCCTCGGCCCGGCCCATAGCTGGCAGACCGACGTGGCAAACACCCTAATCCAGGACACCAACAACGGCCACAAGGATACTAATATTATTTCACCAACTCATAAGCCAATGGCTTTGTGGCAATGCACGGGCATCATCCTAGTCTACAGAGAAGTCCCAAGAGGGCTAAAAAATGCCTCTGAATTTGTTGGGAATAATCTGTTGCTAGGAACTCTGTGCAAAAGTACAGTCCCAGAAGATATGCATAAGAGTTTCCTCTTGGGCTTCAGCACATAATGCACAACAGTAATTAGGCATATAAAAAGATTTTATGTTCAACGAATTTCTGGTATTGGTTCTATCATATAAGGCCAACCAAAAAAGAGCTTATCACTACTAGGGAAAACTTTATACACAGCATCTTAGCAGTACGCTGAACAAAACAGGACGCTACTGCTGTTTAAATAAACCGCGCTACTGCTACTACTTTAGCAGTAGCGCGTGCTAGGAAAACGCGCTGCTGCTATGTTTGTACTGGGCGCAGATGGCTAGCCCCATTTAGCAGTAGCATGTATCCGTAACCAGCGCTACTGCTACGTCCCATAGCAGTAGCGCATATCTCGAAAACGCACTACTACTTACTTACCTTATCCTGAAGCGGTTGACCCTCTCACTCACTCTCCCTCTCACTACTCGCTTTTGCTCGCGCCGAACCCGTCGTCTGCCGCCGCCGCGCTGCTCCTCCACCAAGGTACTCCCTCCTCCCTCCTCCCCTCCCTCCTCCCCCCTCCTCCTCCGGCCGCCCTCCTCCCACCACCCTCCTCCCACCGCCCTCCCTCCTCCTTCTCTGGCCGCCCCCTCCCTCCTCCTCCTCCGGCCGCCCCCTCCCCCTCCACCCCCTACCTCCTCCTCCTCCTCCTCCAGCCACCTCCCCTCCTCCCCCGCCTCCCTCCTCCGATCCCACCGGCCTCCTCCCCTCCTCCTCTCTCCTTCCTCCTCCCTTCCCTCCTCCCTCCATCTCTTTTTCTGTTTTTTACTGTAGTTTTTACTATTGTATAATGTAGTTTTTTACTGTTTTTAGTAAGTGTTTAAAATAATTAGTAAGTAAATTAATAAAACTAGTTGAACTAGTTTATTTATAGTAAGAACTAGTTGAATTAATAGAACTAATGTATTTTTAGTAAGAAAATTAATAAAACTAGTTGAACTAGTTTATTTTTAGAAAGAACTAGTTTATTTTTATTTATAGTAAGTTTATTTTTAGTAAGAACTAGTTGAATTAATAGAGCTAGTTGAACATGTCACATTTGTTGTTATTTTTTTAGTTTAAGCAATTATTCTTGCATCGACGTCGACGATGCCTATCCCGCATCCTCGTCATCGATATCCGTCGTTCGCTAGGGATTTAGTTGTATTAGTGATGTTATATGTATGATACTATTCGGGATGTATTAGTGATAACTTTTTTGTTTTTGCAGAAATCAAGGAGCCCCTCCATCATCCCCGCCGTCGTCCCCGTCACCGACCCTCTCTGACCTCGAGGTGAGACCAGCCAAATCTCCATGTCAATATGAGTCCTATAAGATATGATGTAGATAAAAACATGTATATCCTTTGTTGCTCAAATAGGATATGTGGTTGCCCAAGAGGTCGATCATGTTTGCAGGTTACACCTCCGAGTGGTCTATGTTTTGCCGGAGTGTTGATTAATTTCCGTTCCGGCAAATTTCAGGCGCTCGATATATGTCCTGTTTTAGCAAAGGTCATGCCGGAATTTTCCGTGAATTTTGGCATGACTTGTGCTAGAATATGTAGGAAATATCGAGTGGCCTGGATTTTCTAGAAAGATAATTAAACAATATTTCGGGTTGACTTTAAGTCTGTGGAGGCCGAAGAATCCCGACTATTGTCGTGGGGGTCGTTTCTCCTTCTTCTCCAGGTGCTAGACCTTTGTTATGCACTAGGGAAAGGAGGAGTAACGACCATCACCGACGGTCGCAAATGTCAGAGAGGAATCAGTGATGGAGAGTCTCCACCATACATGAGAGGACGAAGAATCCCGACTGTTGTCATGGGGATAGCTTCTCCTTCGTTCACGTGTGCTAGACAATTTGGTGTAATGCACTCGGGAACGAAAGGAGGAGCTACCATCACCGACGGTCAAATATATACACCACGTGAGCTGAGAGTTTTCAAGAAAAGACTCCACAAACCGATAGTCAATTCGTGATGAATAATAATGATCTAATTTAGTTTTTGTAGTACATATATTTAATTGTACAAGTTTAATCTTTGAATTATGAACATAGGAAATGTCGTCGGACGAAGAAGGTCCCGGGGAGTGCTCCTAGTGCGGCGACAACCGGGGTTTCTACGACAGGCCTCACCTGGACGAAGGTCGGCGCTTCAGCATTAACCTCGAGGAGGCCTTCGATTGTGATACGGTAAGCTACGATGCAAAGTGTTTTTTTCGTAATTAAGCTCAACTTCTACTACTTCAACGTGCTATTTTCGTCTTTTACAATTCGACTAGCATATCCTATGCCATGCAAGACGCTATGTCTTGGAGAAGATGGGTTTTGAAGATCACGAGAGGAATGAAACAAAGAAAATTGACCTAAGGACCCATCATGGTATGGATTTTGAGGTAAATCTATACAATTCTGAGAGCATATCCCATTTTGGTTGCCCGGGTTAGGAAGCACTTTGCAAGATGTATGATTTTCAAGAGGGTATGTTTGTCACCATGGATCTTGGTGATCCTGACATCAACCAAGACAATTTGGACATTTGGGTCCTTGTTGATACGCTTCCAATTCTACCGCTATGTGAGTTTCTCAAACATAGTTATTAAGTAATTTATATTGTTTATTTCAAAATATTTGACAGCTTATTTCCATTGATAGCTTATTTTCATTCTTTAAAGAATGTGCGGAAGATGGTAGACAGAACCTACTACACCGATGGCTCTGAGTTAACTTATCAGGAGAAAAATCATCTGGTCGCATATTGTACTGAAATTGAGAATTACAATGCCTTTTATCGAACTCCTCCATATTATGGTCAATACGTGCCACTAGTGCACGTGTTGAACCACGATAACTTCCATGGAGATGCCCTGGTAAGATTTTTTACTATTATGACATCCGTGCATCTTTTGCATACTTCTAAAACTGAACTACATTGCTAATTACGAAGTTATTACTATGTTTTCAACAGAAAATCCCGATGGATTGTGTGCCTCATTTGATGTATCAAAATGGTCGCCTTGATATTTTGAACATACTGCCAGGTCGTCCTACGAATCTCACCTGTCCATACCGGATTTCTAAAACCGGTGAACACATGATAATCAAAGAATGGAAAAAATGTATGGACAGTCGTAAGGAGGTTCTTGCAAGCAACATTGTGCGAAAGGCAAGAATTGGAGACAGGATAATCTCCATTCTCCATAATGGAGAGTCAGGGGCTATCTTGTTTTATGTTATTTTACCTAAGAGAATATAGTAGGTCCTAAGAGAATGTAGTAGGTCCTATGAGGTACAATATGTTTATGAGAGTTGATGATGAGGAATAGTTGTGATTATGACTAGTGACCAACTTGTATGTGATGTCTCATTGATGAAAACGATGATCATGAGGAGGTGTTATATGACAATAATGTATTATGATGATAAGTTGTTAATGATATGATGATGATGATGATGATATTTATTATATCATTGGGTGAAAGAATCATGATTAGTTTCAAGTGTATGTCCATCCACTTGAAACTAGTCCACGGTTCTTTCTCCCAGTGATGTAATAACTCATTATGATGTAAAAACAATCTCTAAATTTCTGCGGTATGAAAACTTGTATAAAGGTGTATGAATACAACATGAAATAAAAAAGGACTAAAATACGGAATGATGTAATAACTCATTATTCAAGTAGCGTGTGCTCGGAGAAGCGCTACTACTAATTGCCAGTAGCGCTCAATGTATAAGGCGCTACCACTAAGTCGATATAGCAGTAGCGTTGTCCAACCCACGCTACTGCTAACCTTTAGCTATAGCGCCTTCCTAGTAGTGCGGTTCCCTGCGCTACTGATAAGCATTAAACACGTGCTACTGCTAGGGTTTTCCCTAGTAGTGTATATCTGGGCATCACAACACATTTCCAAAGTTGAGTGAACAGCTTGTGAGCCTTGTCAGATCCTCCGAGAAGCTTGTACATTTTACTGACAGAGTAGGAGAGGCCCAAAAGGTATTTCCAAATGTCATTCTGAGTCATACTTTGTCTTCCCTCTATTGTGGCTTCAAGTTGCAGGAATTGATTGTATGTTTGAGTGGAGAGGGCACTAAAAAAAAGACACATTCGTGACATTTTGGGCCGAACGAATTTTTTCTGTCATGTTTATGACACTTCTACGATGATAATTGTGACAAAAACACGTATCATCGTAGATGTGGTGGGCTCCTACTTCTATTACAAAAAATCATAATAGAAAATGGGCTTTTCATCCTGGGTGAGCCGGAGACGCAGTTGCATGACATTCTTTGGGCTATCAATGATGGAAAAAATCGTGGTAGAAGTGAGGGTAAGGAAAATATCGGGGAGTTCCCGGTTACGGTGGGTGGTCGGGGCCGAGCGATGCACGGAGGTTTGCGCGTTTCTCTCATAGACGTGCGCGCGTGTGTGCGAGGGCGTTGGGCTCTAACTGAACCCGAGTGAGGCGTCATGACCCACTAGTACCTGAGTAAATAGTACGGGCCTTTGACTGGGCCGGCCCTTTTAACCTATATGGGCCTCTGTTGGGCCCGGCCACGTGTCGACGTATCATAGGCACGTCTCCTCTATTGGATGGATGACATCTGCCCCACCGAGGAGCCGACACGTGTTTCCTTCGGCCAATGATGATTTTATACGTGAAAAATCCCCATTGATCCTAGCTATTAACGGGTTACCGGATCTAAACCGGAACAGGTAGCTTAACGGCGACCCGTTGCGGTGGATGCCACGTGTCAGTTATCCTTGATGAAAGCACTGCCATGATGCGCCATTTATCGTCATGGAAGTGGACACTTCCGTGATGATAATTTTGGTATTGTCATGGAACACTTCTACGATAGCACAAGTATGACTATCTTGATTATGTTATAAAATCATCATGGATGTACTCTCACAAACGCGACCTACTGTAACAAACACGTATCAATACGGAAGTGGTTTTTTTGTTGTAGTGGGGGTCTATGGAAAAGCTCTTCAAAGTAATCTTGGGCCATGCTTTGTGCACGTATCTTCTCATTGAGACTAAATGAGTGCAATTCTGGGTGTGTTATTGCTAGTTGTTGTGGTTCCCACTTGTCATCCCAGAACAGAACAGTGTTACCATTACCAGCATCACAAAAATGGCAAGTTGCTTGTAAAGAGGGAGGGCTTAAGTATGGATCTCCACCAAAAGGCGCCAACTTTTCTTTCAGTACGTACTCTATTGGAATAGTAAGTCTCCCATATCATGTTCAACCAAGGCAGAGCTTGCTTGTTCATGAATTTTATTTCCGCAGGAGTGCCTTATTATGTGTTAGGACACCCAGTCCTCCCTATTGTTTAGGTTTGCATACTTTTCCCCATGCAATAAGTGCACAACCCTTATCATCAATCCCATATTTCCTCCCGAAACAGTGTCTCAAATATTTGTTTAATTGTTCAATGATGGACATGGGAAAAACCAAAACATGGGTCCCTCAGCTAAGACCCACGCTGTCCACCGCAAAGCTACCAGCAAAACCAAACAGGTTCTGCAGGCCCTCAACTCGTTTTGCTGAAATTTTGGTCTCCATGAATTTTTTTTAACCTTCTAAAAAATGCGCGTCAAGAGGGGTATGAACTCGCAACCTCCTGGTGTACTTCCACAACAACCAACAAGGAAAGCAACCTTGTTGTCCCAAGCAACTTTCTTTTTTCTTCCTATTGTACATCTTTTATGTCTGGTTTCTTCAGTTTTATTCATTTTTTCTTTTCCTTTTTCTTTTCCTTTTTCTTTTTCTAATTACTTTTCCATCTGCTTAAATTTATGAATTTTTAAAATCATTAACTTTTTCAAGTTGATGAACATTTTCTTAAATTACTAACCTTCTTCAAATCCGTGAATTTCCCTTCAACTCGTTGAACTTTCTTCAAATTCAAGATCTTTATGCAAATAAATGAACATTTTTCAATTTCATATTTTTTAAATCGTGATTTTTTAAATCGATGAACTTTTCAATTTCATTAAAAAATTAAATTCATGAACATTTTATCAACTCGCTGAACTTGAAATGGCCCGAGTTGGTGAACCTTTTTTTTCATTTTCTTAAATTCGTGAATTTTCTCAAAAATTGTACAGATATTTCGTAATTTGTGTCCTTCAAAATTGTTCAGAAATATGAACATTCTTTAGATCTATGAATAATTTTTCAAACTTTGACAACGCGAATATTTTTTTGAATTTATGAACATTTTTTGAATTGTGAAAATTTCATAAGTTTTTGAAAATTGATTAATAAATACGAACAAGCACTGAAATTAGATTTTTTTTTGAAAATTCTGAACATTTTTGGCATTTCGAGAATAGATTAATAAAATATGAAAAATACAAAAGCTGAACTTTTTTTGAACATGAAATATTTCGAAATTCCAAACAGAATTTTGTAGTTCAGAATGTTTTAAATTTATTAAAAATTGAAACAGTAAACAGAAAAAAAGGAAAAAGTCAAAGTAAATTAAATTGAAAATAGTACTAGAGAAGATATAAAGAAAAAATGAAAAGAAAAAGAAAAAACTGCGGTTCGGGAACCGGCATGGAAACTGAGGATCCAAAAACCGAAAATTTTCAAATTCGTGAATATTGGTTTTTAAAAATCAATGAACTTTCTTCAAATCCGTGAACGATTCCGCCGGTCCGATAGGCATCCGACGGGAGCGATGTCGTAGCCTAGTTGGGCCAAGGCCTGAGTTTTTTCTTTTCTATGTTTCATTTTTCTTCTCTTCTTTTCTTAATTTATTTTTCTCCTTTTAGAATTTTATTGTTTAAAACCCTGTTTAAAGTTTGTAATATTTTTTGGAATACCAATATAACAGGTCTAAGTAACTAATTTAAATTATGAATTTATATTCTTTTTCCCTTCAAATATTTATTAGTTATGTTAAAAACTTAAAATAACTAATTTAAGGACTTGTTTAAATCATGATATTAAATATAATTTCATTCAATCCTTACATGGATGCCTATCATGGGCATGTCCCACCTGCTGGTAAAAGTTGGGGTCATTTCAAGAACGAACAAAAAAGACCATGAACATAGGGTGTCCAGTTATGTCAGAAGACTCTATCTAAGAGCACGTTGTTTCTCGACATCCTTGAAATGGAACCAATTTTAATTCAATGACCTTGCACGACTAATTCAAGACACCACGACAAGTTGTTTTGGTTTTTGAGCAATTTTACATTTTCTGGAGTTTTTTCGGTCAAAAAGGCTGATAAATGGCTGGACATGTCGCAACTTGCATACGGTGTCGAAAATCATTTTAACCTGGCATTGATTCCTACCATGGGCATGCCCGCATGCTTGCAAAAATTGGGTTTATCCCAAAGATGCCCAAAAATAGACCATGTTGAACCGAGGGTGTTCTGATAGCTAGCCAGAAGGCTCTATCTGAGAGCATGTTATTTCTCGACATCCTTGAAATGGCCTCACTTTTCTTCATGGCCTTGTATGACCAATTCAAAGCACCATGGCAAGTTGATTGAATTTTCGACAAGTTTGCATTTTTTGGAGTTTTCCTAGTGAAAAAAAGTCAATAAATGCACAGATATGTCGCAACGTGTAAGTGGTGTCGGCATTCTTTCAAACATGGCATATATGCCTATCATAGGCATGCCCACCTACTTGCAAAAGATGGGATCATTTATTCATAGTCCGAAAAAATCACCACTTAAGAGGAGTGTGTCAGACTAGGGTACACGAGTGAGCATGTAGTTTTTTCGAATTTGAATGCTTTTGTTAGTTGTAATTTCTGTCATTGTAAGTCAATATGGACATTTTTTTTGTCCTGACCATTTCTTAAAAAATTTCAAATTTTTTGGAATCTCAATTGTGTATGAAATTCTACAAATCTGAACAACTTTCCTGAAATTGTTAACAATTCCCAAATTGATGCAAATTTTGACCAGAAATTGCAAACCACATACTTGAAAAAAATCAACCTTCTTTGAAACGCAAATATTTCTTAAATTTATGACAAAAATAAAAATTGGAACATTTTATGAATTTCCAGATTGGTTTTAAAAATTGTAAATAATATTGGAAAATAAAAACATTTATCTGTATTCCATAAATTATTTTGAAATTTTTGAACAGCTTGAAAAAATAATAATAAAGTTCAAAAAGAAGGAAAATGAGTTACCAAAAAATAGAAGAAAAACAAGAAAATAGAAAACAAATGTTAGAAGTATGTCAACTGCTTATACACACTCCCGATGCATTATATCTAAAGGTATATCTTAATAATCAAACAAGTGTTCTTTTGTTGTCTATCTAGTATCTATTGTCCTTCTGCCGAGTGATATGCTCGGCTAGCTTCTTTTACCTCACCTGCTATGCTCTAGTGACACTGCCATTGCATCCACTACTCGTGAAAAATTGGTACCTACCATCTACAAGTACCCACCAAAAAAGAAGAAAAAATATCCTCGATTATCACGTTGTACAACTTTACATGCTTACTAATGCTCTAATTTCTTTCAAACTAGTACTAGAAACTTGCTCTTTGCTGACAAATCCAGGGAGGAGGCAAAGCTGCCCTTTAATTTCTCGCCGCACTTCGACCCTAGCTTCCTCTCCCTCCCAAACACTACAGGCTCGTCCACACAATGCTTTGCCAATTGCGACAATGACACGGCAGGCGAGCTGTTGCGACTTGGGACCACATATAGCGAGCTAACATGGCAACACCTTGGAGACCCCAAGTATGCCATGTCCGAGTTATTCTGCGGACCACCCTCGACACTTGAGATGTCGCTTTAAGAGTACATACATTGGGGACGGATAGCTGGACACTCATCCCTAATCTTTAGCCCCACCCCCGCGCGACTGCCGCACCATGCTGCCGCCGAAACCCGCTCGCCACACCTGACATCGTCGATTCATCCCTCCTACCCCAGCCGCCACACGATCTTGAATCCGCCGAATCAGCAGCCGCAAAGCAGCTCCGCCACCGCCGCAGTGCCGCCCGATTCGGCAACCCCACCATTCGATTCTTCAGTTGCACAACCTCCGTGACAGCCTGCCGCACTTCGTCCGGCCATCTCCCGTCTACACCGCTGCACATCGCACCCCTGATGTCGTTACTCTGCAAAGAAGCCATCAAAGGGAAAGTCCGACCGGACGGCAACTTCAGTATCGAGTTCCAGTGCGACGGCGTTGTTACTAGGTCGGCTCCTTAGCGTCTGATATGTCTCCAACGTATTTATAAGTTTTGATTGTTAAATAACATTATATTATCACTTTTATATACTTTTAATATAGTTTCTGGACTAACTTATTAGTTTGTGTCCACAGTTCCTGTTTTTTTGTTTGTTTTTTGTTTCACAAAAACTCCATATCTAGGAAGGTCCAAATTCCGATGCCAATTTCTGATGTTTGTTTTGGACACTGAAAGCAGCACCATTTAATTTTTCTTTAGATTTCCCTTCGATATATACGTCAGGTCAACAAGGTTTTTTTTTTAATTTACTCCCTCCTTCCATTTATATAGGGCCTAATACGTATTTTAAAACCGCCTTTAACTATTGACACGATTAATAGTACATAAGATGTATAATGTAAAAATTATATCATTGGAAGCTCCTTTAACATACGAATTGGATGGTATACTTTGTGTAAGTTGCATGTCATATATTATTGCTTTAACATTTGGTCAAAATTTGCCTTGAAAAACGCATTAAGCACTATATAGATAAAAGGAGGGAGTAGGTCAAGAAGACTATTAGTCTGACGACCCCGGGCTGTATTATATATTCGGACCTGTCAGCTATCACATGCATAAAGTTGTTGATTGTCATCATGTCTAATGCCTACGTTTGGACTTGATATAAATTTGAGACGGCACTGATCTAGAGCAGTTAAACGTCTCGATCTGCTGGCCCCACGACCCTCTCGCCTAGCTTTGTTAACCCGGCTGGACCTGTCGGCCATGATGCGCAACACGTTAATCCAACATTGTCAACTCTAAAGTCTCGTCCCCTTTGGTCTTCTTAACTAGTATAAATTCAAATTTGAAGCCCCAACCAGCTGGATCCAGGCTCATCTTCTTGGCACTCTCTTCTATTTGATGTGTGTGATGCAACGTCTTGAGTTCGAAACCTAGAGTGCTATTAACCTTCTGATTGTTGCACTTGGCTTCTACTCTCTCTCTTTTGCAGGAGCTCTGTACGCATTTTGTTTATCCATTTGGGTGAATATTTTTGTCATGTATATGTTTGTAGTTATAGTTATAAGAGCTGAATTTATTTGTTTAAGTTTCCAACATACAATAGAATAGTTTTCTGGTAGAAAGTTACACTGAATAATACTTCTAGAGCAATTTGAAAGAAGGTCAAACACATTTACATCAGAAGGTCATTTTACTACACATGTTCAAAGATGAAGCATATTTTGGACATTGCGACAAGTTTAAAAAGATTAAACCGATTTGCCCCCTTGAATTTTCTTGTTTTTCACAAAAAAATCAAATTAAAAAAACAGAGATGTTTGAGGTTTGTAACAAAAACATATTTTTCATATTTCTAAAACCCCAAAGAAGAGCAAATTAAATTATTGGAAATTTTTCAAAAGAAATAATAAGAAAACCGATTTTCACCGTTTAAAAAAACGTAGAAGTTCAAATTTAAAAGTGGAGCGGTTCGATGTTTATAAAAACTCAAATTTTCCAAGTTATTAAATAATAAATCCAAGAAAGTTCAAATTAAAAAGAGGGGGGAGCAGTTGGATGTTTATTTTTAAAAGTAATACAAATCATTTTCTCAAAATAAATTAAAATAACTAAGAAATTCGAAATTGGTAAAAATAGAAGATTTACAATTTCAAAAAGAAAAGATGTCATTTCTGGCATTTTTAAAAACAATTCATAAGCGGCGATGAATTTTGAAAAAACTATCTACATGCAAAAGTTTCGCCTATTCAAACACTTTCCAATAGGATATCAGATGATCTATTCCGTTAAACGGTTTAAGATTTTCATCTATATCATTCGATTCAAAAAATAAGTATTACCGCCTTAAAAAAACAACAACAACTAAAACCATGGCGAATTTGAAATAAAATGCTCAACAAGAAAATGTTGTGTCTTTTGCACAGCCATCCGAAGGTACATCATTTGTGCAAATCCTATGAACAGTTGAAGAATTATGAACAAAAAACATGACCGAAATTCGAAGTGACAATAGCGAGTAGTTGAACTATTGCCGAGATTATGCGTTTCATATTTAAATAAAAGAATACGATACTAAAATCAAGAAGTTCGCTTGCTTCTTCGGCACAGTTCACAAATTCTTATGCGAGAAGTTCACTGTTCATTTACATGTTCAAAAAACAAAAAGAAAGCGAAGTTGTTTCTGGCAATTTTAAAACTGCTCGCAAACGGCAACGGATTTTAAAACAATGCCTACATGAAAATTATGCTCCTATTCATAAGCTTTCCGACGGTGTATCACACGTGCTATTCCGATAAACGGTTTAAATTTTCATGTATACAGTTTTAAACTAGTTTTTACGTATTCATGAAAATCTCCTAAGCCATCATGAATTTGGGAAAATGCATAATGTGAAAAACTTACGCGTTTTGAACAACTTTCTATCTGTATATCATTTGCTCAATTCATTGACCAGTTCAGTGATTATTACATACTAGGATTTTTTTCATTACTTAAAGAAATAAAACCTACGAGTTTAAATTTAATAATGGAGTGGTTCAATGTTTATTATGAACTAGGCCCCCAAGTTCCCGGACTTCTCCTGACATGAGGTGCGCTTGATTCGGCCGGATGCTCGCCGCAGCTAGAAAATACGGTGGCAAGGGGAAGATGACTGCGGCAGAGGGGGTGGATCTATCCGAGACAGGAGTCGTAAGTGCCCCCCTCCCTGTACATACATATAGCGACTGGAGGGGGCAATTTGCAGGCCACCCATAAATTTTTTTACGGCCGGTGCAAATATGTCTCTTCTGTTCTGACCCGAAATAGCCCGGGTACGGTAAACTGCCCGCAGATATATGGTCCGACAGCAGGATAGCGCATCTGCTAGAGATGCTCTTAAGGTCATCGCCGTCAGCAACAGCCGAGACAATCCAGCAACTCTGCATCTCTTTACCTCATCAATCCACATACACCGATATAGTAGATCTGGTTGTACTAATTTGGCATCATAGATATCGATACTATTTTCTATAAAATTGGTCAAACTTCAAAATTTTGATTATAACAAGCTTTTGAATGCAAAGTATTGTGGAACAGGGAGAGTAGTACATAGTATGTAACTATACATCGACGATCTGACAACATTTTCTTAGCTAGGTGTGGTTCCTCTTACGTGAGTACTTCTTTGCCTTATTCATTTACTGCATCTCAATCCCGGAGACTGTGAGCGGCCTTTGCTCTTGATCCAGCATGTGTTTCAGTAGAACGCTTACGCGTCGGTCCTCGTGTGTAGTAGTGTGAGCGTGTGTGCTTGTAATCTGAAAAAAAAAAAGACTTACATAGACAGCTACTCCGTTATTTCTCCCCGACTGCATCCTGGCAGAGGCAAATACGGTACCCACATACACACACGCGCATTCGCATTTCTATACTAAACCAGCGCCTAGACACCCGCACACCGACGGAGACGATCGAGTGGCAGCCATGGAAGACGTGCCGGGGTGCCGTCAGCTTGCTGTTGGGCATCATCCGCGACGAGGCTAAGCGGCTGGGCGGTGTCAGTGGCGATGTGCAGTTCATCAAAGAAGAGATGGAGAGCATGAACAGCTTCCTCATGCACCTCGCGAGGAAGACGCCCCGCAGCGGGGAGCACGACGAGCAGGTCCGCACGTGGATGAAGCAGGTGCGCGACCTCGCTCACGACAGCAGCAACTGCATCGAGGTCTACCTACGGCGCGGTGATCCGGCTGTGTACCGCGCCAGAGGAATCCTGATGGGTTACGTGTGGTGGGTGCCTTGGTTCGTGAAGAAGACGGTCGCTCAGCACATGGCAGCCGCCCAGCTGAGCGACCTCAAGGCCCGGGCGCGTGACGTTGGCGAGCGGCGGCTCAGGTACGGCGTTGAGGTCCCGGCGAAGGCGGACTCCGACAAGCTGCTGACGGAGGGGGCGGCGTCATCGTCATTTCAAGCTGCTGCGGAGTTGTAGCTGAAGGAGACTATGACTTGGAAGAAGACTACTACCGGGCGATAAGCGATGATCCACGAAGGAGCTAGCCTTTTCCAAGCCTCGCATTTTTTACAAGTGCACCGAAAAGCTAGCGTACTGGCTCGAACACCCGTACGAGCGTGGTCAATTCCAAGCCATCGCCATTGCAGCACCAGATGAAGAGGATGGAAACCGAATTGTAAGTCAAGCATTGGTTCATGATTCCGTCAAGCAAAACTTCGATTGCACGCTTATTCTACGGGACACATCTTACTTTTGTCTGAAAGAACCATGGGATTATCTTGGCGACCTCCTTAAGCAGCTGCCTGGGGAATCGGTGGGGGAATTTGGGGAGAAACAAATCAACAAGAAGATTGTGAAGATCAAGGAGAAGATAGAAGAGCACCTGGAGCTGGAGAAAGCTGGTAATAAAGGTCACCGGGTTGAACCCTTAGGAGTACTCTGTCAAGCATCTTACGGGTGCTGCTCCAGGACACCACCGTCGGAGAGAATCAATATCAAACTGTGGAAGAGCTCCTTGAAGAGACAGCGGAGAAGATGAAGAAGTATCTGGAATCAGCGGGTGACAAGGGTTCATACACAATTGGTGTCAAGCATCCCCAATACGTAGCCATCCTGTGGGAGCTGCTTCCGAAGCAGGCCACCACACCTGCCAAGGCAGCCAAACCGTGCAAGGATCATATCGTGAAGAATATTAAAGATATCACGCTGAAGATTGAAGTGCAGATCACGCCGGAGCTACTGCTGCCAGTGTCAATCCACCAGCAAGATAAATCAGTGGAAGAATCAGGCGAAGACCAGTTGTCACCGCCAGGCCAGGAGGACTGCAGGGAGAGGATTGAACAAGTCCTGAAGAGGATCAAAGAGCACCTGTTGCGCCTGTTGATTCAAGAAACCGTGGGGAAGGTTAAAAAGCATCTGCAGGGTACAAGGACACTGGTCGTTCTCCTCAATGCCTCCGGCTACAAATGGGACGAGACCGCAAAGGCCTTGCAAGATTTGGGTTGCAGTTCAATGGCAGTGGTTGTTACCACAAATTACAAGCAGAGGGCTAACGAGTTTTGCTATGGGACGGAACCCATCGTATACTACCATGAAACAGCGCTCCAACTTACAAATCGGCGTGTGAACGACGACGAGAAGTATAGCGCCACAATCTTCCATGAGATCTTGCAGAAACTGAGGGTGGATCACTTCTTCGTAAAGATGTTCATCCATGCTCTGTTTGCCAATCCAATGAGGAGCAGAGAGGAGCTGGACAAGTTGAACAACAGCCTTGTGTTCGGAGAATTTGCCGAGACTAATGGCTACAAGATGATCAAATTCTCCTACAACGACCTGCCTAGGGAATACAAGGCTTGCTTGCTATATCTAGCCATCTTCCATAAACGCGAGAAGATTGACCGGACAAGGTTAATCGGGCGGTGGGTTGCAGAAGGACTGGTAACTAGACAAGACTGGCCCAGTTCAGTAAGTCAGGCAGAGCATTGTTTTGAGGTACTTGCCGCCCTATGGCTTGTCCTTCCTAGTGACGTTGATGCTGCAGGCAAGGTCAAGAGCATTACGTTGCATCCACTAGTGTACAACTTCATCACCAAGATGGCCAGGAAAGAACACATTCTGGACACACGCCTGTCTCTGCACCTGGCTCGCCATTTCTCCGTTCTCAGCAACATCCGGCTCCATCCCTCTGATAGCATGCTCGACTTCTTGAAGCAACCATCCCGTGCATCATCCCAGTTAAATCTCGTGAAGGTCCTGGATCTGGAAGGCTGTGCATCCCTGAGAGATAATCAACGCTGCCTCAGGAACGTGTGCACCTCGTTAATACTTCTCAAGTATCTGAGCCTAAGGAACACAGATGTCACTCAGCTGCCTAAGGAGATCAACAGGCTCCAGCAGCTGGAGGTGTTGGATATCCGGCAGACTCAATGAATGCCACCGCCATAAAACACCTCATGCTACTGAAGCTGAAGCGTCTGCTGGCTAGTCGCATTGGTCAATGTACAGGCACCGACACTGGTGGCGGTGCTGATGCTAACATACTTTCCACTGTCCAGATGCCTCACAAGGTGAGAAAAATGATGGACCTGGAAGTGATGTCCCATGTACAGGCTTCGGAACATCAAGCTACAGAGCTGAGAGAGATTGGCCAGCTATGGCAGCTAAGGGTGCTTGGTGTGGTCATTTATGACCGGAAAGCTCAGCTTGAGAACTTACTCCAAGGGATCAGTGATCTGAATGAGAGCCTTCGGTCTCTGTCCATCGAGATCAAGCCTCCGCCTGCCAGACAGACTGCTCCTCCTCCTGATGTAAGTGCTATCAGCGCAATCAGCGCACACTGTAAGAACACACCCAAGCTTCTTGAAAGCCTGAGAATCAGTGGAGTAACAATGTATGGGAGTCTTCATCGATTGTTCACCAGAGGCTGCAACAAACTTGCCAAGGTAACACTTCATAGCACCTTCTTGTACCAGGATGATATGGAATCCCTCGCACATTTGCACAATCTACGCGGCCTCAGGCTCCGCCATGTTACTCTACACACTGGGGGCAAGCTTATAATCAAGACCAATGGGTTCCAAAATCTCAAGTATCTTGCTGTTGAGGGGGGCGGCATCACCGACATCAACTTCAAACCTGGAAAAGCTCCTAAGCTTGAAAAGATAATTTGGCTTGTCAACGGGATAGAGTCTCTCTCGGGAATCAACTACCTTCCCAAATTGAAGGAAATAGTGTTCAATAATGGTGTCAGGCTACCACATCAGATCGAACAAGCCATAGAAGATCATCCAAACTACATTGATAGTAATTGCGAGTGGCAGGTAAGTGCATCTACAGTTCCTTGATTTCATTAAACCTTACAAAAGGTGGTCCATCTATTCAGCAGGATTGCTTTGTCCATTCACATATACTCCCTCTGTCCGGAAAAACTTGTCATCAAAATGGACAAAAAGGGGTGTATCTAGAACTAAAATACATCTAGATACATCCCCTTTTATTCATTTTGATGACAAGTATTTCCGGACGGAGGGAGTACTATTTTGCTTGTGTGCGAATAAGGTTATGCTCATATGTGTGTTTGTATTCAAATGTGAGTTCATTTGTCTGGAGCCAGCAGGGGTGTCTTAATGTAACGATAAGGTGTGTTATGAGTGAGGGTGCACAGTTTATTTGTCCTAAACTAGAATAGTGGTGCACGTGCAACTTCTTATAAAATTTAGACATATAAATTGAGGAGAATGTCAAGCCCTAATAAAGTATTACCTGAATGATATTAACTAGCACAATGGCCCACACAAGTGCGCGGGCAACATCAATGTTTGTTTTCGTTTTCTCTAGCAAAGGTATGGTCATCTTAACTGAGATGATATTATTCCTTCTAAACTATAAAAGAATTGTCCTTATAGACTGCATCATAACATCATAAGAAAAGTGTATGCCACAAAACGCCAGGTAAATTATCAAGCAGAAGCAACTTCTAATATACTTGAGAGCAACTCAATCTGGTTCAGACAAAAAAAAGAGGAAAATAGAAATGAACACTACCAGATAATAGAAAAAATCACTTTACATGCTGAAATTGTGTGCTATTAGTTTAAAAGCAATTGAGTTAGCATTTGAAACTTCACATGTTTATATGACAATATCTCATCTACATATGGAATTTACTCCCTCCTTCCATCTATATAGGGCCTAATACATGTTTTAAAACCGCCTTTGACTATTGACACGATTAATAGTACATAAGATGTATAATGTAAAAATTATATCATTGGAAGCTCCTTTCACATACGAATTTGATGGTATGCTTTGTGTAAGTTGCATGTCATATATTATTGCTTTAACATTTGGTCAAAAATTAACCTTGAAAACGCATTAAGCACTATATAGATGGAAGGAGGAAGTAGGTCAAGAAGACTATTAGTCTGACGACCCCGGGCTGTATTATATATTCGGACCTGTCAGCTATCACATGCATAAAGTTGTTGATTGTCATCATGTCTAATGCCTACGTTTGGACTTGATATAAATTTGAGACGACACTGATCTAGAGGAGTTAAACGTCTTGGTCTGCTGGCCCCTCGACCCTCTCGCCTGGCTTTGTTAACCCGGCTGGACCTGTCGGCCATGATGCGCATCATGTTAATCCAACATTGTCAACTCTAAAGTCTCGTCTCCTTTGGTCTTCTTAACTAGTATAAATTCAAATTTGAAGCCCCAACCAGCTGGATCCAGGCTCATCTTCTTGGCACCCTCTTCTATTTGACTTGTGCGATGCGACGTCTTGAGTTCGAAACCTAGAGTGCTATTAACCTTCTGATTGTTGCACTTGGCTTCTACTCTCTCTCTCACTCTTTTGCAGGAGCTCTGTATGCATTTTGTTTATCCATGTGGGTGAATATTTTTTGTCATGTATATGTTTGTAGTTATAGTTATAAGGGCTGAATTTATTTATTTAAGTTTCCAACATACAATAGAATAGTTTTCTGGTAGAAGAAAGTTACATTGAATAATACTTCCAGAGCAATTTGAAAGAAGGTCAAACACATTTACATCAGAAGATCAAAGATTAAGCATATTTTGGACACTGCGACAAGTTAAAAAAGAATAAACGGATTTCCCCCCTTGAAATTTCCTATTTTTCACAAAAAAGTCAAATTTAAAACACGGAGATGTTTGAGGTTTGTAAGAAAAATATATTTTTCACATTTCTAAAACCCCAAAGAAGAGCAAATTAAATTATTGGAAATTGTTCAAATGAAATAATAAGAAAACCGATTTTCACCGTTTAGAAAAACTTAGAAGTTCAAATTTAAAAAGTGGAGCGGTTCGATGTTTATAAAAACTCAAATTTTCCAAGTTATTAAATAATAAAACCAAGAAAGTTCAAATTAAAAAGAGGGGAGCAGTTGGATGTTTATTTAAAAGTAATAAAAATCATTTTCTCAAAATAAATTAAAATAACTAAGAAGGAAGGAGAGAAAATGGAAAGGATGGAGGCGTGGGGCCGAGAGGGGCGATTGGATGGGCCAGGGTTGTCGGAGCCCAACGTGTCTGTTGTCTGTACTCCCGCAAAGCCCTTCACGTTTGTCTCGGATTTACCGGAAAAAGTACATCTGAACTGCTCGGCGGACAGATAGAGGCCCGCGTTGGATGGTTTCCGCGGTCCGGACAGCACGATCCGGACGTATGCGGGCTATTCAAGGGTCCTCCTTTGAGATGCTCTAAGAAGTTAAAAGTTAATCAAATCACTATTTAATCAAATAACTGGCTCAAATCTATTATGAACTCTTACCCCTCAGTTGAAAAAGGGAGGTAAGAAGGATATGCTAAAATTTGCCACACTTCAAACCAGGCGTAAACCCTACGTCCGGGAAATTGAAAGAAATTATCATGCGAAATTGGAAGAATTAATTGTGGCCTCTAGGAAAGGCCAATCATCTTTCTTCTTGGAAGCTGATTAAGAAGCAGTCATAAGACAAAGAGTGGTGGCTTAAAGTACCGTTCAACTAGACTAGATGCCCTAAGAGTATTTGCAGCCAAGCACTCCAAAGCCGGCTCAAATACCTGGCCGGGCCACCTGGTCATTGACCGGTCACAGAATTTTGACCCAGAACGGTGCATCAAACAAGCTTCAAACGCCCGGGATAACCTGCACCTCTCACCCAAATATGGGGTGGATATGGGGGCACCCGAGTGCGTCCGCCACGTCGGACCCGGTCCACGCCGGCCCACCCGACCGTACATATATTCCTCTGCATCCGCTTGCCGGACAAAACCCTAGCCACTTCACAACACTCCCCTCCCCTCCCTCCGCAACCGAAGCTCACCTGCGACGATTTTCGGTTGTCTCCGGCGTGGCGAGCAGCAGATCTGACTCCGACCAATCCAGATCCATCGACTGGGGTGTCATCCCGTGCGGGTGGGAGGAGGCAATGGCGGTCCACATTGCACTCTGCCGCTCCCGGGAGGATAGCGCCCAGCCGTCCGGTGCGACTCCATAGTGTCGGCTAAATGGGCGGTCGGATCCTGTGGGGCTGATGTGACGGCGCGGGCAGCCGCAAACAAGGAAGCCATCCGCGCCCGCATTATGAAGAAGCGGCAACAAAGGAACAAGCGTGCCCTCGCCCAAGAGCAGAATCATGCGGTCTGGGCCATGGTCGAACTACCACAGAAGGAGGAGAAGGAGGACATGGACGGTGATGACAACTCCGGCGACGAGCAGATCCGGCTCGATCCCTACTGCGTCTTCGACATGTCCTTCCGCAACAAGGACGGCAAGGGCGCCAGGAAGGGCAATGGCAGCCGTGGATGATCTCCACTATAGCCAAACTTGCCAAATTTTGGTAATCTGATGGCATGCTAGTAGCGATGTAGTAGCCAGACGTAGTTGCATGAGTTTGTATAGATTTGAGATATGATAATTGAGATGTCCGGTTGTGAGAAAGAAAATTTAAGGCTTGACCCATCAGTGTCCACGGACGCGCCCGGGCTCGTCCGTGGGCGTTTAAGGGGTCGGATTTGCAAACTCCAACTCTAGATGCTCTAATGAGAGAGTGAGAGACAATGACTTGTGAGGTTTCTAAGAGCATCTTGGATAGAGGATGTAGATATAAAAATAACCGAATTTTACATGATGAAGGCAATACGACCATGTTTAAACACATGATGTAGATGTAAGAAAAATTACTCCAGATTTGCTCTAGATGTAAAATAGGGTGTTTGGTGATGCATATTTACATCACCAGCCGCGTGTGAGTAAAAATAAAAGCCACCAAACGAATGCCCAAAAGCCCACTAAACCTTCATTTCCCCACCCCCGCGCGACTGCCGCACCCCGCCGCCGCCGAAACCCGCTTGCCACACCTGACATCGTTGATTCATCCCTCCTACCCCAGCCGCCACACGATCTTGAATCCGCCGAATCGGCAGCCGCAAAGCAGCTCCGCCACCGCCGCAACGCCACCCGATTCGGCAACCCGACCGTTCGATTCTCCAGCTGCACAACCTCCACGACGGCCTGCCGCACTTCGTCCGGCCATCTCCCGTCTACACCGCCGCTCACGTCGAAGTCGCACCCGTGAGGCCGTTATTCCGCCAAAGAAACCATCAAAGGGAAAGTCCGGCCGGAGGGATGCAGCCGCGCCCCTCCGGCAACTTCGGTATCGAGTTCCAGTGCGACGACGTTGTTACTGGGTCGGCTCCTTAGCGTCCGATACGTCTCCAACGTATTAATAAGTTTTGGTTGTTAAATAATATTATATTATCACTTTTATATACTTTTAATATTATTTCCGGACTAACTTATTAGTTTACTGTCGAATGTCAGTACCTGTTTTTTTGTTTGTTTTTGGTTTCACAAAAACTCCATATCTAGGAAGGTCCAAATTCCGATGCCAATTTCTGATGATTTTTTTGGACACTGAAAGCAGCTGCATTTAGCTTTTCTTCAGATTTCCCTTCGATATATACGTCAGGTCAAGAAGGTCTTTTTTTAATTTACTCCCTCCTTCCATCTATATAGGGCCTAATACGTATTTTAAAACCGCCTTTGACTATTGACACGATTAATAGTACATAAGATGTATAATGTAAGAATTATATCATTGGAAGCTCCTTTCACATACGAATTTGATGGTATGCTTTGTGTAAGTTGCATGTCATATATTATTGCTTTAATATTTGGTCAAAATTAACCTTGAAAAACGCATTAAGCACTATATAGATGGAAGAAGGGAGTAGGTCAAGAAGATTATTAGTCTGACGACCCGGGCTGTATTATATATTCGGACCTGTCAGCTATCACATGCATCAAGTTGTTGATTGTCATCATGTCTAATGCCTACGTTTGGACGTGATATAAATTTGAGACAGCACACTAGTAGAAAAGGGGGCAATGGTCCAGGCCAGGTCAGCCCATTAGTCCCGGTTCAATCCAGAACCGGGACCAATGAAACATTGGACCAGTTCGTTAGCCGAATTCGGCCGGGCCACGTGGGCCATTGGTCCCGGTTCGTCTGGACCTATTGGTTCCGGTTGGTGGGACGAACCGGGACCAATGCGCCTCGCTCCTGGCCTACCACCATTGGTCCCGGTTGGTGGCTTGAACCGGAACCAAAGGCAGCCCTTTAGTCCCTGTTGGTGGCACGAACCGGGACTAAAGGGGTGGTCCTCATTGCGGCCAGAGTTTAGTCCCACCTCGCCAACCGAAGGGGGCTCACACCGGTTTATAAGCCCCTCCCTCTCTGCCTTGTTGAGCTGCTCTCAAAGTGAAAATAGATGCCCTTATATAGGAAATTTGACCTAAATTCATATTGAATTTCTCTGAAGTTAGTAGAAATTTGTTATGAATTTAGGTCTAATTTTCTCTATAAGCGCATCTATGCTCATTTCTGAGTAGTTTTTTATATAGTTTTTTTCTTTTCTGCTATATTTATTTTTTTCTTTTTATTTCTGAGTTGTAATAAGTCATTAAAAATAAACATCTATGCTCATTTTTTAGTTAAGTTAATCACAACTATTTTTTCTTCTATTTATTTCTGAATTGTAATAGGTCATTAAAAATAAGCATCTATGCTCATTTTTTTATTAAAGTTAATCACAACTATTTTTGCTTGTATTTATTTCTGAGTAGTTTTTTATATAGTTTTTCTTTCTTTTCTGCTATATTTATTTTTTTCTTTCTATTTCTGAGTTGTAATAAGTCATTAAAAATAAGCATCTATGCTCATTTTTTAGTTAAGTTAATCACAACTATTTTTTCTTCTATTTATTTCTGAATTGTAATAAGTCATTAAAAATAAGCATCTATGCTCATTTTTTAGTTAAGTTAATCACAACTATTAAAAATAATTCATTAAAAATAAAAAAGAGGCGCAATGCTCGTTAATTTGCTTCAAGCCTTTCGGAATAGTGTCAACTGCACTGCACATAGCTCTGTGCAGTCTACCCTATTCCTCAAGGCTTGAAGCTAACCAACGTGCAGGTGAGCATTGAGCCTCTTCTTCATCGTCTTTGCACTCAGGGCTTATAAACAGCTGCGAGTGCCTCTTGCTTGGCGAGGTGGGACTAAAAAACAGCTGCAGAAAGAATCCACTAAAAACAGTTGCGGAAAATAAACAATTAGACGGGTCCATTGGTACCGGTTAGTGGCGCCAACCGGTACCAATGCCCCTCTTTGGTACCGGTTGGTGCCACCAACCGGTACCAATGCCCGCCTTTTGTCCCGGTTGGAGCCACCAACCGGGACCAAAGGTCCTCGTTTCCCGCCCTTTGGGCTGCCGAAAAGAGGCCTTTGGTCCCGGTTGGTGGCTCAAACCGGGACAAAAGGCAAGCATTGGTACCGGTTTGCCGTACGAACCGGGACCAAAGCCTTTGCTATATAAGTAGCACCGCCCGCCCGAAGTTTGATCTCTCCGGCGCCGCATCCCTGCCGCCACCTACGCCGTCGCGCCCGCCCGCTTGCCGCCACGCCGACGCCGTCGCCGTAGCCACCCGCCCGATGTTCGCCGCCCGCCCGACGTCGTCCCTCGCAGCCCGGCGTCGTCATCCGCCCTTCTTCAGCCGCCCGCCCGACGCCGTCCCTGCAGCCCGACAGCAGCGTCGTCGCCGCCTTCGCTGCCGCCGCCCGCCTGCCCGACGCCGTCGCCGCCCAAGTCGCCGCCCGCCCTGCTGCACCTCGCCGTCGCCGTCGCCGGCCGTGAGCAACTTTATTTTATTTTTGTTAGATTTTTTTTCGATTTTTTTGTTAGTTCATAGATTTATTTGTTAGATTAGATTTGTAGTAATTTAGATATGTAGTTCATATTGTGTAATTTAGATTGTGTAATTAATTTGTTCATATTATGTTAGATTTTTTTTAGATTTTTTTGTTAGTTCATAGATTTATTTGTTAGATTAGATGTGGTGTAATTTAGATATGTAGTTCATATTGTGTAATTTAGATTGTGTAATTAATTTGTTCATATTATGTTAGATTTGTTTTAGATTTTTTTGTAGTTCATAGATTTTTTTGTTGGATGTGTAGTAATTTAGATGTGTAGTTCATAGTTTTCTTATCATATATATGCAAAGATCGAATATGTCAAATTTTTATGATTTTTTTCTGTTCATAGAATCTTTATGATTTTTTTTCTGTTGTAATTTTGTTAATAAATTTTTAATGATTTTTTTGTTCATAGTACGTATTTAGAAAAATGAAAAAAATAAGAAGAGAAAGTGTTTAATATAATTAGTTAGAAAAATACTAGTTTATTTTTAGTAAGTACTACTTTATTTTATTTATAGTAAGTGCTTCATATATAGTTGAATTAGCTAGTTTATTTAATAAACTACTTCATTTTACTATATATAGAAGTAGTTTGTTTTTAGTAAGTACTACTTTATTTATTTATAGTAAGTGTTTAGTAGTTGAACTAGCTATTTGATTTAATTAATAAAACTACTTTATTTAACTATATATATAAGTAGTTCCCGCATCGACGTCGGCGATGCCTATCCCCACATCCTCGAGTAAATCGACTCGGCGGTGGAGGCTTGCTTGATCAGGGCCATGTTAGGACCTGGGCTCCGCCGGGCTGGTATTGGGAGGTGCTACCTTCCGGGGACATAGGTTGGTGAGGAGGCAGCCCATTGTTGACCCGATCCTTGTTTGGTGGCGGTCGCGTGGGCGATGGCGGTGCCGAGGCTTCCGGACACCGCGGAGGTGGTATGCGTCACCGTGTCGGCGAGGAGGGCGAGCACGTCCGTCGCTACATGGTTGCATTGGAGGGCAGGTTCGACAATACCTGGCAGGTTCTTCAGGGATCTCACTTGAGCTATTATCCTGTGATGGTTCCTTATCTTTGGGTGTCCACCGCCCGCGTCGATACCACGTCGGTATAGCAGTTCTAGTTGTATTAGTGATGCTATATTAGTGATAATATTCGACGATGTACGGACACCAAGAGATGATGTACTTTTGCTTATAATTATTGAATGCATGCTAATTTGAATACTACTTTATTTTATGATTTGGTTTTGCTTATTTTATGATTTGGTTTTGCTTATTGAATGCTCATATTGGATAAGTTCTCCTTCATTCCCGTGTGCTAGACAATTTGATGTAATAATGCACTCGGGAATGAAAGGAGGAGCTACGTACATCACCGATAGTCAACCCGTGATTAATAATCTAGTTTAATATTTGAATTATGAACATAGACCGGAAATGTTGTACTCGGACGACGAAAACCGCCCGGGGGAGTGCGACTGGTGCCACGACGACTGAGGTATCTGCGACAGGTTCATTGAGCTGGACGAAGATCGTCGCTTCAGAATTAAGCTCGAGGAGACCTTCGATGTTCATACGGTACGCAACCGACGACAATAGTTTTTTTTCGTAATTACTCATGACTTCAACTATTTTAATCATGACAATATTTTTCATCTTTTCCAAAAGAGGATGGATTTTGAAGACCATGAAAGTTTTGAAACCAAAAAAATTATCCTAAGTACCCATCATGGTGTGGATTTTCAAGTAAAGTTGTACAATGCTCAGAGTGTAACCCATTTTGGTTGCAAAAATTGGGAAGCACTTTGCAAGATGTATGGTCTTGATGAGGGTATGCTTGTCACCATGGATCTTGGTGATCCTACAATCGAGCAAGAGAGACCTTCGATTTGGGTCCTTGTGGATACACCTCCAATTCTTCTCCCATGTGAGCTTAATATAGTTATTAAGTAATTTATATTGTTTATTTCAAAGTAGTTGACAACTTATCTCCATTGACAGCTTATTTTCATTCTTCAAAGAATGTGCGGAAGATGATAGACAGAACCTACTACACTGAAGGCTCCGAATTAACTTATCAGGAGAAAAATCATCTGGTCGCATTTTGTACTGATCTTGAGAATTACAATATCTACAATCAAACTCCTCAACATTATGGTCAATATGTGCTACTAGTGCACGTGTTGAACTACGGTAACTACCATGAAGATACCCTGGTAAGATTTTTTTACTATTACGACATCCGTGATCTTTTTGCACACTTCTAAAACTAGTACATCATTGCTAACTACGAAGTTATTACTATGTTTTTCAACAGATAATCCCGAATGATTGTGTGCCTCATCTGATGTATACGCATGGTAGCCTTCATGTTTTGAACATACAACCAGGTCGTCCTACGAATCTCAACTGTCCATACCGGGTTTCTAAAAGAAGTGGAGACATAACAATCAAAGAATGGAAAAAATGTATGGACAGTCGTAAGGAGCTTCTTGGAAGCAACAAGCAGCGAAGGGCAAGAATTGGAGACAGGATGATCGCCATTCTTCATAATGGAGAGTCAGGGTCTATATTGTTTTATGCTATTTTACCTTAAGGGTGTTTAGGTCCTACCTGATACTAATGATCATGTGCTAAGAACAATTATGTAAGGTTGGGTTCGATGACTATAAGGATGATGATCGTATGACTTATTACTAATAAGAGTAGAAGTTGTATGATGATGCATAGGACTTGTTATTATATATGATGATGTATGATGCGCATGCATGAGCATGTTATATCGGCGGGTGAAATGAACATAGCAGCAGCGTTGATAAACCAAGGACGAAGATATAAGATAGGACACTTCTCTCTATTAGCTAGCTAATAACAACCTAAAAATAACCCACAAAACCCCTAAAGCAGCCACATTTGTAAAAAAAAACATGAACTTTTGGTCCCGGTTGGAGCCACCAACCGGGACCAAAGGCCCCCCTGACTGGGCTCAGCGGACCGGCCACGTGGAGGCACATTTGTCCCGGTTCGTGTTTGAACCGGGACTAATGGGTGGAAGTATTAGTAACGCCCATTAGTCCCGGTTCTTGAACCGGGACTAAAGGCCCTTACGAACCGGAACTAATGGGTGTTTTTCTACTAGTGGCACTGAACTAGAGCAGTTAAACGTCTTGATCTGCTGGCCCCTCGACCCTCTCGCCTGGCTTTGTTAACCGGGCTGGACCTGTCGGCGATGATGCGCATCACGTTAATCCAACATTGTCAACTCTAAAGTCTCGTCTCCTTTGGTCTTCTTAACTAGTATAAATTCAAATTTGAAGCCCCAACCAGCTGGATCCAGGCTCATCTTCTTGGCACCCTCTTCTATTTGACTTGTGCGATGCAACGTCTTGAGTTCGAAACCTAGAGTGCTATTAACCTTCTGATTGTTGCACTTGGCTTCTACTCTCTCTCTCACTCTTTTGCAGGAGCTCTGTACGCATTTTGTTTATCCATGTGGGTGAATATTTTTTGTCATGTATATGTTTGTAGTTATAGTTATAAGGGCTGAATTTATTTATTTAAGTTTCCAACATACAATAGAATAGTTTTCTGGTAGAAGAAAGTTACACTGAATAATACTTCCAGAGCAATTTGAAAGAAGGTCAAACACATTTACATAAGATCAAAGATTAAGCCTATTTTGGACACTGCGACAAGTTAAAAGAGATTAAACGGATTTCCCCCCTTGAAATTTCCTATTTTTCACAAAAAAGTCAAATTGAAAACACAGAGATGTTTGAGGTTTGTAACAAAAACATATTTTTCACATTTCTAAAACCCCCAAAGAAGAGCAAATTAAATTATTGGAAATTGTTCAAATGAAATAATAAGAAAACCGATTTTCACCATTTAGAGAAACTTAGAAGTTCAAATTTAAAAAGTGGAGCGGTTCGATGTTTATAAAAACTCAAATTTTCCAAGTTATTAAATAATAAAAAACCAAGAAAGTTCAAATTAAAAAGAGGGGGAGCAGTTGGATGTTTATTTAAAAGTAATAAAAATCATTTTCTCAAAATAAATTAAAATAACTAAGAAGGAAGGAGAGAAAATGGAAAGAATGGAGGCGCGGGGCCGAGAGGGGCGATTGGATGGGTCAGGGTTGTCGGAGCCCTACATGTGTGCTGTGTGTACTCCCGCAAAGCCTTTCACGTTTGTCTCGGATTTGCCGGAAAAAGTACGTCTAAACTGCTCGGCAGACAGATACAGGCCCGCGTTGGATGGTTTCCACGGTCCGGACAGCACGGTCCGGACGTATGCGGACTATTCAAGGGTCCTATTTTGAGATGCTCTAAGAAGTTAAAAGTTAATCAGATCACTACTTAATCAAATAAATGGCTCAAATCTATTATGAACTCTTACCTCTCATTTGAAAAAGGGAGGTAAGAAGGATATGCTAAAATTTGTCACACTTCAAACCAGGTGTAAACCCTACGTCCGGGAAATTGAAAGAAATTATCATGCGAAATTGGAAGAATTAATTGTGGCCACTAGGATGATATATGAAGGCCAATCATCTTTCTTCTCAGAAGCTGATTAAGAAGCAGTCATAAGACAAAGAGTGGTGGCTTAAAGTACCGTTCAACTAGACTAGATGCCCTAAGAGTATTTGCAGCCAAGCACCCCAAAGCCGCCTCAAATACCTGGGCGGGCCGCCTGGTCACCACTACTAGGAAAAGGCAGGTTAGTGACGCACCAGTTTTGCCTTCTAATGGCGTACTACTGGTGCGCCACTAGCATCACGCCATTAGAATTAAATTCTAATGACGCACCACTGGTGCGCCATTAGTATTTGGTGTTCTAATGGCGCACCACGTAGTGCGCCATTAGTATTGCCCATAGTGCGCCATTAAAATTCCTTTCAGGGGGCCATATGTACCTATGTGCTTTGGCATACTAATGACGCACCAGTGGTTGTTGCGCCATTAGTGTGATTATCACAGTGCGCCATTAGTGTCTTGTGGGGTGCGCCACTAGTATGAATATTAGGGATTTTTTTTTCTTTTCTCATATTTTCACAGGTTACAAAATATATTATTGGATAGAATTTAGACAACACCACACAGCAACAGCAGATTCATCGAATACAACAGAAGATTAGTCTCCGAATACAATTCATCATATTAGTCTTCGAATTCAAAAGACCAAACAAAGATACAACATTACAAGTCTCAAGACCGCGAGTAGCGAGTTTGTCTTCACATTACAAGTCGATATCGATCATCTAAACTACCATCACATAGAAGAGAGTTGCGGTCATCACGATGAGCATCATCGTGATGAAACTGGTCTTCATCCGGTTCCTCCAACGCTCCCTCCTCACTCCCGCTAGATAGCGGGCATATCTAGATTCCGCCTCCGCCCTAGTGGTGTACCCTTTGTAACTGTTACCGCTGAAACGGTGAACCTGTCTCCGACACTCCTCCCAGTCGTCGAAGACTCCGGGAACCTTACCCTTGTACACGACATACGACGGCATCTCTATGCACAAGCCAAACAACAGACAATACATAAGCAATATATAAGTATGCAACAAAAGGATCGGAAGAGAAAAACAAGACATTAATAGCACGATTCATGGTCCTACTAATAAATAGCATCGACGACATCTAAGTTGAACGACTGTCCAAACCAAAGAGACATACAAGTTCATTAAAGTTTAATTACAACATGAGCCAATCAATGTTTCAAAACTACACATAGCATCACTACTTTCGACTCGACTCATGGGACCGGAGCGTGGATGAAGCCGCCGTCTGTCGTGATGGTCATGAAATCGCGGGCATTGTCAGCCTGCATTTGTAGCGTTGTGTCTATCTCACGGTTGGACGGTTGATATCTGAGGTAGAACTGCCCCGAGGTATGAAGGACATCTTGATGGATAATTTCCGCAAACTCCGACTGGATGCGAAAGAATTCTTGTCTGATGTCCGCGTCCTGGATTGCTGACAAGCTTGCGTCCTAATCTTTGAGATTATCTGGTAGCAGAAGGTGATGATGGACCCGTACGATCTCCCGCATGTGATGGAGGGCGTAGTAGGCATCCTTCTGACCGCCAGGCGGCTGCTTGATGCAGGAGAACTTTGTATTGTGGGCAAACATGTGCGTGCCGTACCGCCTACGAACTGGCTTGGCGAAGGTGCCTCCAGATTTGGCGTAGCCGGGGAGAACATCATCAAGAACTTTCTTGATATTTGTGTAGTCTATCTTGGAGTCACGGTCCGGGTCGAAATACGTGGCCATGGAATATTTCAGGCTTAAGAGGATGAGTGTGCAATGTGTGTCACTGCACAGAACACGGAATGTTAGAAAAAAAAGAACGATCGAAATCTAAGAAATCATATGTTACGGGGCGGTTAGGGATGACTTACTCGGGAAAGTAAGGCACGAGGAAGTTATCCTTATCTGGGTTTGCCAGAATGACGCCTTCGAGGTAAGAACTCGCGACATGCCGGTCCCCAGCGTTGCACAAGTTCTTGGCACGCATGTAGAAGGGGTCGACTATCACGATGTCCGGGGTCTTGTCTCTAATGATCTGCATCTCCATACTCAGCGTAAACAGCCGAACGAAGGTGTAGTGCAGCGGATGAAGGTTAAACATAGCAAAGATGTCATCAAACCGCAGGGCGATCGTACCCCCGATGGGGCCATCCACAAAGCCCTTGCCCTCTCGCACCTTGGCCATGAAAACCGGGTATGCCACATCATTCTCTCTGAGACGCCGCTTCTCCAAAGAAAGAACACTGTCATGCAGACTCCGCATAGCACCGGTTGCAGCATTGAGCATATTTGTTGGTAGCATCGCCCTACCCGCCACATGCACCCTCCTCGAGATATCCTTAGGTGAAGGTGGCCCGTCCTGAGCACGGATCGTACTCGGTGCCGGCTGGCTCGCACCCTTGTTACTCTTTCTTTTCCGTCCCTTCTTCTTCTGTTGTAATGGGACCGAGTTCTGCTCACAGACCGCCTTCTTGAGTGTGTTGGGGCTGATAATATTTGGCACCTCGGCTATCTGAGGCTCGGTGAAGTCGGCAGCTGGAGGCGTCTCCTGAGAACTGAACGCCAGACGACGCCTGTTGCAATTGGGTTTCTCCGCCGTACCAGCTAGACCGCGGTCGTCTTTTGTAGGGTTGGGTTCTTGAGAAAGAGGCCCGCAGAATTCGTCATCGTACCCATGTTCGTCAAAGTACTTATCAACGTTGCTAAATGTACGACCGTCGTCGTTGTCGTCGTCGTCCAGATCCTGTGCCATATGCATGTTCGAATCCTGTGCCATAGGGATGTCCGGCATGTCCGATAGCGTTGCGGCGGTCTTTCCATGGCTTGGCGCCGGCACGACTGGCGGTGTTGTCTTCGGGGTGGTGTCCCCCGCCCCCAAATGAATCTGGCTCTTCGGCCAAAGCAGGGGCTAGCTTAGGCAGGCGCTGAGCGTCATCAGATCATCTTCGTCGGCCCCGGCGGGTCAAATCGGAGGTAACAACTCATCGCAGCCTGGCAGCACCCGAACCAGTTGAACCCTATACACGGTGGGTGGCATCGGTTTACGGTGGAACACGGGGTTGCCCGGTTGAACGATTTGGCCCTTGGCGACATCGACCAACTCATCGGTCACGAAGTGCAGGAGAGTGCACGGAACGTCGGCGGCGCCCTGCGAAAACATGTAGGGCGTCAGGGATGCCCAGTCAAAGGCAAAAGGAGATGAAGTCCTCGGCCGAGAGGCTTAATTAGTTACCGTGATGATGGCGTTGAGCTCGGCTAATGTCGAGGCACCGCCAACGGCGGACGGGCAACTGACGGAGGGGCCGCTTGCTGCCGAGGTGCCGGCCGGCGTACACCCGGGTGCATTAAGCTCCAATGTCGGCCGTGCCAGCGTCGGAGACACCAATACCGCCGCTGCCGGAGACACCAATGGCGCCGCCGGAGACACCAATGGTGCCGCCTACGCGTTGTGCGTGTTGCTGGCCGTGAAGCTGGGAGTCGGGGGCGGCCCCTGTTGGCCACCCGCAATCCACGTCGTCAGCCCATGAATCAACGTAGGCACCATGGCGGTGAGCGTCGTTCCCAGTTGTTGTTGCACTTGCTCTTGGACAATCTCCGGAATCCACGCCACTTGTGCCCTGAGTACTTGAACCTCGCGCGACTGGCTTTCCGAGCTAGTCTTTTTCTCCTTTCGCCCACTAGCGATATAGTATGACGACAATTTTGTGGACAAGTCTTTGCCGGACACACGACCAGCTGACGACGGCTTACTGAGCTTATCCTTGTTTTTCATTACGTTCAACGCCCTATTTAGAGTGTTGTCCCAAGCATGGGTGCTCTGAGACGACCCCGCGCTACTGCTTTCAGTCTCCTTCGCGAGAACAAGCTCAAGCACCCTGGTCTTCGGATCCGTGGTAAGCTCCTTTGTTATCGGGTCCTCCTTGTACCGGGCCCTGACATAGTTCCTGGTCTGCTTGTCACTGCTGTATTTCTCGAAGCGGGGCGGTAGGCCTTGCTCGGCACGCTCCGCGTCCTCCTTGTCCCATATAGGCTCCGCCACTCTGTAACCGCCGGGACCGAGTTTGTGTTCCCCTAAGTTCAACTCCTGCATTTCTTTCCCCACCGACTTGATTCGGAGGTTGCCTTTGCTCGCACTTGATCTTGAACTCCTTGTAGTCATCTTCGTTGATCGAACGATTTTTCGCCTTGATCTTCTCATAACTATCACCTTTCTCAATCATTCTCTTCACCGCGCTTCTCCAAGTAGACAGGGCCGTGCTCATCCTCATGAGGGCGGCACTGTTCACTTTATTCCCTGAGAGGCATGTGTTTTCAAATTCAGCGGGGAATTTGTATCGTTCGTGTAGCTACGTGAAGAGGAGGTTGCGCAAATTCCCTCGGTCCTTATGCCTAAGGTTCTCGTTGTTGATCGAGACGGTGCTCTGGAGAATGAACCCGAGCTGAACCGTGTACCCCTTGACTATATGTTTGGGCTCCGTTGGATGCCCGTCGGAGTCCACTTGAGTAAATTCCTCCTTCACAGTGCGGAGCGCGTTCGGGCGCCGGTCCTTCGATTGGCTGCCATCTGTGCATGCGCCGCCATCATCAGTGGTGGCATCCTCGGCGGCACCATTAGTGGTGTCATCCCCGACGCCACTAGGGGTTGTGTAGTCAGGATCGGTGTCTTCCGTGGCGTCCTCATAGCGGTGAGGTTGTTCCTCCATCTCCTGGGACAGCTCCCAGAATTGCTTGCCGCCCGAACCGCCGGCCTCATCGTTGTTGGCCATGTTTCGCTCTAAATAGGAAAAAAGTTTGGTCAAAAAGTTGGTTATTGTCAAGGAACAACATCATGGTCTCATCATTTAGTGTTTGTCGACACCGAGGCATCCTAAAAGCTAAGCTTTTATCAGTTAGGGTTTGTCGACGCCGAGGCACCCTAAAAGCCTAAGCGTACATCATTTAGGTTCTCATCGTTTAGGTTCTCATCGACACCGAGGCACCCTATAGAAGCCAAGGTTTCATCATTTAGGGTTTGTCGACGCCGAGGCACCCTAAATGCTAAGTTAAGTTTTCATCATTTAGGGTTTATCGATGCCGAGGCACCCTAGGTTGGGCCTAATCACTTGGCACTAATCACTTGGCTTTATTGCCACCTATGTTGAGTTTATCATCTAGGGTTTATCGATGCTAAGGATAATTCTAAGTTGGGCCTAATCACTTGGCTCTATTGCCACCTATGGTTTAATGCAGCAAGAATGGCGGGGCAGTTGATCCTACTTAACTAAGTACTAAGATACCCCGGTCCATGCATTAGTCACAAGTACCCCATATGTCCTATTTTTAGCAAAGTCATGCTAAAATTCACGGAAAATTTCAGCATGACCTTTGCTGAAAATAGGACATATGGAGTACCCGAATTTGCCGGAACGGAAGTTAATCGACATTCCGGCAAACTCAAGGGCCTCTCGGGGTACCTGCAAATTCATCGCGACACAATGGTCGGAGACAAAACCCAGCAACTTTACAAGTCTTTCACAGATTTGTTTGCAAGTTCTGATATGTAATAAAGATGAGCCTCAAAGATGAGCCTCCAATGCTGATTTGTTTGCCTCAAGACAAGATGAACCTCCAATGCAACAAGTAATAAAATGTTTGCAAGTTCCGATATGTTTGCAAGATGAACCTCCAATGCAACAGTCTTAGACATTAGGACACTACAATGATCTACAACCTTATGTAAAGTGCCAACTCCACAGATTTCTTTTTCACAGCTTTTATATTATTTCTAGAAGCAACACAACAGGGTTAAACACCAGAATCTTGAGTTTAATTTGATTAAGCTGCATTGTCTTGAGGCCTGGCTTACTTGTCTTTGTCTGTCAGCCAGCTCATGCATGCATGGGCATCTAACTCACTGGTATCAGATTCGGCAACAGTTTAACATCTACTCCAGTAATTATACAACACCATGACCAACATTTCTCCTCTCCAGAAATTAGAAACAAAATAAAGGAACATTACATAGTAGCCATCAAATTAAAATAACATATACAGTACATACAGGTAGGTAATACTAAAGCATGTTCGTATTAGCTAGTGACCATTATATTGCTTTAGGTTAGGGCCCTTACATTATTCTCTCTCTCTATCCATTTCTTTAGCTGCACTGCATCACAAGGAAAATATGGTTCAAAAATAAAATACTACTGAATAAGCACCTAGCAGAATAGTAAAATAAGCTTAAAAATGCATACAGCTTGACATACAAACATAGACAGTTATGCAAGGACCATGGGAATGCATACAGCTTTACCAAAACATATATATATATATATATATATATATATATATATATATATATATATTAAGGTGACTGGCTGGGAATGGGATGCAAGGACCATGATGCCATGCCATCAATGATTGACCAAAACTGTGTCACTGATGAGAACCCTTTGCATCAAAAAATTCTAGTATTAAATTAATGGTTTTCACAATCCAGTATGCATGATACAAACTAGAATTATTAACTCTATATGGTGTCTGTCAGCCATATGACCTAGGCAGTTTCTTGGTTCCCTCTTTCTATGCTGCAACAGTAGAAGTGAGGCAGTTTTCTGAGATATGTAGACAGCACCACTGAATGATGCTCATTACTAGAGTTCAGTCCATGAATTAATTATGTGTTCGTGCTGGAAAGGTGCTCTAGAATAATGGCATGCAGCAAATTGTATAAAAAACAGCACCAGCAATTGAAGGATAATGGAAACTAATATACAAGGTAGGCAGTTTCTAAAATCATCTAGGAAGAACTGATGTACCATACACGCAAACAGAACTGTTGCTCTAGAGTCTGTAAGATGCCATGACCGCATAATTCTTTTTTCACAATTTACATGTTATTGCAATGCTATTTAAGTAAAGTTGTGTACATGCTTGTTCCCTAACATCTGCACTACAAATCCCTGTTTGTTAGACTATGGACTGATGGCAGTGAAGAATTCCGATAATTTCGTTACAATGATCTATATGGGGCCACTGAAATTCATGCACCTTCAGAAATTCTTAGGTTAGGCCATGCGGTCCTGGAATCTCAGAGGCTCTAAAGCAACAGTTTGTTTGGGGGTATGGCATCACAGAGCAGCAGCAATGGCATACAGAGCATGATGAAAAATGAAATACTAGCATAAAGCGGCGTCCAGTGCATTTTTATGTCCAGTATGCATTTTTCTTCAGTGTGTCCAGTGCATTTTTTCAGTGTGTCCAAATCTTGTAGGTACCAAGTACTCCAATGCACATGGAGTACTAATTATTCATGTTTGCTAGGCACTACTCCCACAATTTTTTTAACCTAATTTGACCTAAATTCGAGAGGGATTTGACCTAAACCTAGCAAAAGAGAGAAGAAGAGGGCATGGCCGGGAGGGAGGAGAGGAGGAAGACAGGAGAAGAGAGACAGAGGGAGGAGGGTTACCTGACCACGATGAGGTGGTGGACGGAGCGGAGATGACGGAGGGCGGAGACGGCGAGCTTGGGGGGGTGGGGCGGGGATAGACGGCGGGGAGGTCGCGGGCCTCCTCTCCTGGTGGACGTGGGGCCTCCTCTCCTGGTGGACGTGGGGCGCCTCTGAGGCTCCAAGTGGCTCCGAGGCTCCAAATCTCCGGCGCTTCATGAGGAGGCGGGGCCTGGGAGGCAGCGCTCGAGGGGGAGGAAGGGGAGAGGAGGTGGCGGGGGCGCGTGGGCGGCTGCGGCGCAGTGGGTCGGGGCAGCGGCGGCGCGGTGGAGGGAGGGACGAGGGAGGGAGCGGCGCGGTGGAGGGAGAGGGACGAAGTGTCTGGCGAGAGGGAGGGACGAAGTGTATGGATGGGGGAAGCTTTCTAATGGCGCACCCCGCAGCGGTGCGCCATTAGAATGTTTTTTTAGATAGCAATGGCGCACCCCCGGCAGGTGCGCCATTAGAATGTTTTTTTATATATAGCAATGGCACACCAGCCGTAGGGTGCGCCATAAGTAAAAAAAATTGTTGCATCTAACAATTTTTAAGAAAATGAATATGATCAATATGAAACAGTAATAATTTTATATAAAAACAGTAATAATTTTTTAAAAATATCATCAAATTTGTTATTTGAAAATATTTATGAATATGAAAAAATATTCAAATTTATTATTTGAAAATATCATCAAATTTGTTATTTGAAAATATAATCAAATTTGTTTTTTTTTCAATTTTAGTTGCATTCATTTGTGACGGTGGAGCGGGCCGGGAGGGTGCGGTGGGTCGGCAAGGGGGCAGGAGCGGGGAGGTGTCGGGGGGCGGTCGTGGCGGCCGGTGGAGCGGGGAGAGGGTGCGGGGGTGCTCGGCGGCGGTGGAAGCGGGGAGGTGCGGTGGGTCGTCGGGCGGTGGAGCGGGGAGGATCACGGTGGGTCGTCGGCAGCGGTGGAGCGGGAGAGGGTGCGGGGGTCTGGCGGCCGGTGGAGCGGGGAGGTCTTGAGGCCGGGGGATCAGCGGCCGGTGGAGTGGGGAGAGGTCTGGGGGTGCTTTCGGCGAGGGGGACCAGATCTGGCGAGGTGGGATAGCGATCGAGATGGAGGGGGATCGAGATCGAGTGTCCGTGAAATTTAAAAAATATTCATGGTTCAAAATTAAAGTGCCCATGAAATACAATCGAGAAATATGAAGGCTACAATTTAAATAAGATCGATCTTAGCTAGCTATCTGTTCACAATCTTCTTGCCCTTCTTTTTTGAAAATGGAGTTCTTCTGTGGAACAGACGTCCTTTAGGTAGGGTGGTCCTGCTTCTTCTTGTGGTGTATGTTGCTACTTCGTCCTCGTCGTCATGTTCGATCTTCGGGACGCCGTACTTGTCGAAGTCTTGCTCATTGGCTACTCCATCCATTCCGATGATCTTCCTTTTGCCTCTCCTCACGACAACACGACTGGGCTTTGACGGGTCGGTAATGAAGAAGCATTGGTCCACTTGGGAAGCCAGTACCCATGGCTCATTTTTCACGGTGACGTTTGCTCCCGCGGTCTTGGATTTGGCTTCGGGTATAACCATGGTGGTGAAATACCGGTCTTCTTTTAGGACGCTCTTGGCCCATCGACCACGGAACATCGGGACCTTCTCTCAGCGTAGCTCAGCTCCCAGATCTCCTCGATCCTTCCGTAGTATCTGTCCTTGTTGTTACCGTGTAGGATTCCATCGTTACCACTGGAGTTCTGATAACCATCGCTCTTCATGTCCTTGTCCTCGGTGTAGAATGTGTAGCCGTTGATATAAATGACGCCTCATAGGTCATCAGGTTGTGCTCGGCGCCTGTGACAAAGCGAATATGAGTTGTTCTTCCTCGGAAGAATCCTCATGTAAAGGGTACGACGAAGCTTCTGCTTGAACCAACGCGTGAAACATGAGTTGTGCTCTTTGATTATATCTCCGTCCATCCTCTGTTGGCCTCGGTCATTGTCGTCTTCTCAATAAAGGTTTTGTGCTCTACCACCCAAGGATCGACCACGTCTATGTGTTGTAGCGTGACTAGGTTTGCTCTTTCAAAGTCGGCGAGTCAACCCTCGAAGTCGACATGCATTTCGCGGTGACCTTCGCGGTGACCCCATCCAGCGAGCCTGCCGAGGTGCCTGTTGACGGGCAGACCAACGGGGTCCTCGATGCCTAGATAATTCGTGCAGTAGGAGATGCACTCTTGATTGAAAGCCCCGGCTATGCTTCCCTCTGGGCGTGACATGTTGCAAGCGTATCCTTTGATGACACCATTCATCCTTTCGAGCGGCATCATGTGTGCAGGAGCGTCGGCCCGAGTTGGATGATATCCTCCACGATATGGACCAGCAGATGCACCATAACGTCGAAGAATGCGGGCGGGAAGTACATCTCAAGCTCGCATAGTATCACCACGATCTCTTCCTGTAGCCTTTTGAGTTGCCTCACGCCAACCGACTTCCGAGAGATGACGTCGAAAAAGTTGCATAGGCCAAATAGCGTTTCACGGACATGCGCGTCCATGATCCCACGGATAGCAACTGGAAGTATCTGCGTCATCAGCACGTGACAGTCGTGAGACTTCATCCCGTTGAACTTCTGCTTCGCTAGGTCTAGGTATCTGCTTATCTTTCCCGCGTAACCGTAAGGAAGTTTTACTCCTACGAGGCAGGTGAAAAACTGCTCGATCTCCTCCTGACTTAGAGTGAAGCACGTGGGAGGGTAGTCATTTCCGGTCTTCTTGGCCTTTTTGCCTTTGCGACGACTTTCCGTATCCTGCTTCGCCTCATCATCATCATCATCATCATTAGCGTGAAGCTCCTCCCTGCAGATGCCCATTGATTTCAAGTCTGCCCTTGCTTTCGGCCCATCTTTGGTCCTCTCTGGCATGTTGAGCAGGGTACCAAGCAGACTCTCGCACACGTTCTTCGTTATATGCATGACATCAAGGCTGTGAGGCACACGGTGGATCTTCCAGTACAGATTGACTCCATCGGTGCTCGCGCCCAGCACGATGTTCCTTGGATCCTTCCCAAATTCTGGGTGTTTGAAGTTCAACGCTTGCCACTGGCTCGCATCCTTTGGGTGACTCAGCATCTTGTATTTTTTTATCTTCAGATCATTTGGGTCATCTTCTCGCTTCTTCTCCTCCCTATCCGCGTGCCAACGCAGGAGCTTTGCTACCTTAGGGTTCGCGAAATACCGCTGCAGACGAGGAGTGATCGGAAAGTACCACACCACTTTTCGAGGAGCTTTCTTCCTCTTCTTGTATCGAGTGACGCCGCGCACCGGACATATGGTAGACTCTGTGTGCTCGTCCCGATAAATGATGCAATTGTTCATGCACACATGGTATTTCACGTGCGGTAAATCTAGAGGACACACGATTTTCTTCGCCTCCTCGAAACTGGTCGGGCACTAGTTCCCCTTGGGAAGATGTTCGTGCCAGAATGTCATGTTCTCGTCGAAGCATGCATCGGTCATTTTGTGTTTTACCTTCATCTCCAGAGCCATGAGCGTTACTTTCAGGCGGGTATCCTCGGGCCTGCATCCTTCATACAATGGAGTAACCGCGTCTATCTCCAGTTGATCCAGCTTGGCTTTCTCTCAGGTGGCAGCTCTTGCGTTATCCATCTGCTTGAGAAGCAGCTCTTGAATATGAGGGTCCTGCACCCAGCCCATCGATGGTCCATCGTCGTCTGCTCCACCGACATCTTCATCTTCACGATCATGCCCTTCGTCTGCTCCGGCATCTTCCTCATCATCATGTCCGGCATCTTCTACATGATGACTATGTACAGCATCACCATCGTGATCATGTCCTGGAGATTCTTCGACTTCTCGCCCTTGAGCCGCGGTGGTTGTCTTGCTGCCCTTCCTCATTTCTTGCCCGGCCCGCATGGACGACTTCATAGTCATCTTCATCACCTTGCCACCAATAGCCATCCATAAAACCACGCAAGAGCGGGTGGTCCCGCACCTGCCCAGAATCCGGGTCCGCAATAAGGCTCTTCAGCTTGCATCTTCGACACGGACATCTTATCTCCGTCTCGTTCTTTTGAAGCATCTCGGCCTTCGCGGAGCTCAAAAACCTATTCACGATGCCCTCGGTCATCGTGCAGACCATGGTCGCCCGCGGGGTAGAGCAAAACGATATTTTAGAACCAAGAAAAAATTTGGCATGACTTTCCCAAAAAATAGGACCAAAAAGAATGCATAGTGCAAAAATTCTCGCCGAAACGGAAATGAATCAACATTCCGGCATAATATTGGCAGCTATCGCATTTCAAATACCGGTACCTGCAAACACAAACATATATGCAACACCACAAACATATGCAACACCACGAACATACATAGATCTAGCTAGGCCACAAAAAGTGCATGTGCACGTTGTTGGAGAGGGAGAACAACATAAAGATAGCTTCCCCCCTTACTTACCTATCAAAAAAAGGTAATTTAACCACTTAATTTGGATGAATCTATGGTGCAAATAAGGTGAGGAGGTGGAGGCAGTCGAGACAAGCTTGGAGGAGGAGGTGGAGAGAATGAAGTGGGGAAAGTGAGTGGGTAGGTGGGCTGTCCAAAATATCTTGTTGGTCCCAGGGTACTAATGGCGCACCACATGCAAATGCGCCATTAGTAACCCTGGTTACTAATGGCGCACCTGCTGCTGGTGCGCCATTAGAAGTTTTGCAAAAAAATAAAAAAAAAGTATATATTCTAATGGCGCACCATGGCACAGTGCGCCATTACTAGTTTAAACTAGTAATGGCGCACCATGCTACAGTGCGCCATTAGTAGTTTTGCAAAAAAAAATAAAAAAACAGTAGTGGCGCACTGTGTGGTCGGTGCGCCATTACTAGTGAGCACTAGTAATGGCGCACCGTGCCATGATGCGCCATTAGTATGTTTGAAAAAAAATTATTACTAGTGGCGCACCATGTGCCTGGTGCGCCATTAGTGTCTTCCACACTAATGGCGCACCTGCACATGGTGCACCACTGCTATATAATAGTGGCGCACCACATGACAGGTGCGCCATTAGTGTCCATTCCATCTATAACCCTTTTCCTAGTAGTGCACTGGCCGGTCACAGAATTTTGACCCAGAACGGTGCATCAAACAAGCTTCAAATGCCCGGGCTAACCGGCACCTCTCACCCAAATATGGGGTGGATATGGGGGCACCCGAGTGCATCCACCACGTCGGACCTGGTCCACGCCAGCCCACCCGACCCTACATATATTCCTCTGCATCCGCTTGCCGGACAAAACCCTAGCCACTTCACAACACTCCCCTCCCCTCCCTCCGCCACCGAAGCTCACCTCCGACGATTTTCGGTCGTCTCCAGCGTGGCGAGCAGCAGATCTGACTCGGACCAGTCCAGATCCATCAACTGGGGTGTCATCCCGTGCGGGTAGGAGGAGGCAATGGCGGTCCACATTGCACTCTGCCGCTCCTGGGAGGATAGCGCCCAGCCGTCCGGTGCGACTCCATAGCGTCGGCTTAATGGGCGCTCGGATCCTCTGGGGTTGATGCGGCGGCGTGGACAGCCGCAAACAAGGAAGCCCTCCGCGCCCGCATTATGAAAAAGCGGCAATGAAGGAACAAGCGTGCCCTCGCCTAAGAGCAGAATCATGCGGTCTGGGCCATGGCCGAACTGCCACAGAAGGAGGAGAAGGAGGACATGGACGGTGATGACAACTCCAGCGACGAGCAGATTCGGCTCGATCCCTACTGCGTCTTCAACTTGTACTTTCGCAACAAGGACGACAAGGGCGCCAGGAAGGGCAATGGCAGCCGTGGATGATCTCCACTATAGTCAAACTTGCCAAATTTTTGTAATCTGATGGCATGCTAGTATTGATGTAGTAGCCAGACGTAGTTGCATGAATTTGTATAGATTTAAGATATGATAATTGAGATGTCTGGTTGTGAGAAAGCAAATTTGAGGCTTGACCCGTCAGTGTCCACCGACGCGCCCGGACTCGTCCGCGGGCGTTCGAGGGATTGGATTTGCAAACTCCAACTCTAGATGCTCTAATGAGAGAGAAATAGAGAGAGAGAGAGACAATGACTTGTGAGGTTTCTAAGAGCATCTTAGATAGAGGATGTAGAGATAAAAATAACCGAATTTTACATTATGAAGGCGATATGACCATGTTTAAACACATGAATTATATGTAAGAAAAATTACTCCAGATTTGTTCTAGATGTAAAATAGGGCGTTTGGTGATGCATATTTACATCACCAGCCGCGCGCGAGTAAAAATAAAAGCCGCCAAACGAATGCCCAAAAGCCCGTTAAAACTTCATTTAGTTTACACTAGTAATGGCGCATCATGCTACGGTGCGCCATTAGCAGTTTTGCAAAAAAAAAGAATAAAAAAAATAACAGTAGTGGCGCACTGTGTGATCAGTGCGCCATTACTAGTGAGCACTAGTAATGGCGCACCATGCCATGATGCGCCATTAGTATGTTTGGAAAAAAATTGTTACTAGTGGCGCATCATGTGCCTGGTGCGCCATTAGTGTCTTCCACACTAATGGCGCACCTGCACATGGTGCGCCCTGCTATATAGTAGTGGCGCACCACATGACAGGTGCGTTATTAGTGTCCATTCCATCTATAGCCCTTTTCCTAATAGTGCACTGGCCGGTCACAGAATTTTGACCCAGAACGGTGCATCAAACAAGCTTCAAACGCTCGGGCTAACCGGCACCTCTCACCCAAATATGGGGTGGATATGGGGGCACCCGAGTGCATCCGCCACGTCGGACCTGGTTCTCGCCAGCCCACCCGACCCTACATATATTCCTCTGCATCCGCTTGCCGGACAAAACCCTAGCCACTTCACAACACTCCCCTCCCCTCCCTCCGCCACCGAAGCTCACCTCCGACGATTTTCGGCCGTCTCCGGCGTGGCGAGCAGATCTGACTCGGACCAGTCCAGATCCATCGATGAGTGTCATCCCGTCTTGGTAGGAGGAGGCAATGGCGGTCCACATTGCACTCTGCCGCTCCTGGGAGGATAGCGCCCAGCCGTCCGGTGCGACTCCATAGCGTCGGCTTAATGGGCGCTCGGATCCTCTGGGGCTGATGCGGCAGCGTGGGCAGCCGCAAACAAGGAAGCCCTCCGTGCCCGCATTATGAAAAAGCGGCAATGAAGGAACAAGCGTGCCCTTGCCCAAGAGCAGAATCATGCGGTCTGGGCCATGGCCGAACTGCCACAGAAGGAGGAGAAGGAGGACATGGACGGTGATGACAACTCCAGCGACGAGTAGATTCGGCTCGATCCCTACTGCGTCTTCAACTTGTACTTCCGCAACAAGGACGGCAAGGGCGCCAGGAAGGGCAATGGCAGCCGTGGATGATCTCCACTATAGTCAAACTTGCCAAATTTTGGTAATCTGATGGCATGCTAGTAGTGATGTAGTAGCCAGACGTAGTTGTATGAATTTGTATAGATTTAAGATATGATAATTGAGATGTCCGGTTGTGAGAAAGCAAATTTGAGGCTTGACCCGTCAGTGTCCACAGACGCGCCCGGACTCGTCCGCGGGCGTTCGAGGGATCGGATTTGCAAACTCCAACTCTAGATGCTCTAATGAGAGAGAAATAGAGAGAGAGAGAGACAATGACTTGTGAGGTTTCTAAGAGCATCTTAGATAGAGGATGTAGATATAAAAATAACCGAATTTTACATTATGAAGGCGATACGACCATGTTTAAACACATGAATTAGATGTAAGAAAAATTACTCCAGATTTGTTCTAGATGTAAAATAGGGCGTTTGGTGATGCATATTTACATCACCAGCCGCGCGCGAGTAAAAATAAAAGCCGCCAAACGAATGCCCAAAAGCCCACTAAACCTTCATTTCCCCACCCCGTGCGACTGCCGCACCCCGCCGCCGCCGAAACCCGCTCGCGACACCTGACATCGTTGATAAATCCCTCCTACCCCAGCCGCCACACGATCTTGAATCCGCTGAATCGGCAGCCGCAAACCAGCTCCGCCACCGCCGCAACGCCGCCCGATTCGGCAACCCCACCATTCGATTCTTCAACTGCACAACCTCCACGACGGCCTGCCGCACTTCGTCCGGCCATCTCCCGTCTACACGGCCGCTCACGTCGAAGTCGCACCCATAAGGCCGTTATTCCGCCAAAGAAGCCATCAAAGGGAAAGTCCGGCCGGAGGGATGCAGCCGCGCCCTTCCGGCAACTTCGGTATCGAGTTCCAGTGCGACGGCATTGTTACTGGGTCGGCTCCTTAGCGTCTGATATGTCTCCAACGTATTAATAAGTTTTGGTTGTTAAATAATATTATATTATCACTTTTATATACTTTTAATATTATTTCTGGACTAACTTATTAGTTTACTGTCGAATGTCAGTTCCTACTTTTTGGTTTGTTTTTGGTTTCACAAAAACTCCATATCTAGGAAGGTCCAAATTCCGATGCCAATTTCTGATGATCTTTTTGGACACTGAAAGCAGCTGCATTTAGCTTTTCTTCAGATTTCCCTTCGATATATACGTCAGGTCAACAAGGTTTTTTTTTAATTTACTCCCTCCTTCCATCTATATAGGGCCTAATACATGTTTTAAAACCGCCTTTGACTATTGACACGATTAATAGTACATAAGATGTATAATGTAAAAATTATATCATTGGAAGCTCCTTTCACATACGAATTTGATGGTATGCTTTGTGTAAGTTGCATGTCATATATTATTGCTTTAACATTTGGTCAAAAATTAACCTTGAAAAACGCATTAAGCACTATATAGATGGAAGGAGGAAGTAGGTCAGGAAGACTATTAGTCTGACGACCCCGGGCTGTATTATATATTCGGACCTGTCAGCTATCACATGCATAAAGTTGTTGATTGTCATCATGTCTAATGCCTACGTTTGGACTTGATATAAATTTGAGACGGCACTGATCTAGAGCAGTTAAACGTCTCGATCTGCTGGCCCCACGACCCTCTCGCCTGGCTTTGTTAACCCGGCTGGACCTGTCGGCCATGATGCGCAACACGTTAATCCAACATTGTCAACTCTAAAGTCTCGTCCCCTTTGGTCTTCTTAACTAGTATAAATTCAAATTTGAAGCCCCAACCAGCTGGATCCAGGCTCATCTTCTTGGCACTCTCTTCTATTTGATGTGTGTGATGCAACGTCTTGAGTTCGAAACCTAGAGTGCTATTAACCTTCTGATTGTTGCACTTGGCTTCTACTCTCTCTCTCTTTTGCAGGAGCTCTGTACGCATTTTGTTTATCCATTTGGGTGAATATTTTTTGTCATGTATATGTTTGTAGTTATAGTTATAAGAGCTGAATTTATTTGTTTAAGTTTCCAACATACAATAGAATAGTTTTCTGGTAGAAAGTTACACTGAATAATACTTCTAGAGCAATTTGAAAGAAGGTCAAACACATTTACATCAGAAGGTCATTTTTACTACACATGTTCAAAGATGAAGCATATTTTGGACATTGCGACAAGTTTAAAAAGATTAAACCGATTTGCCCCCTTGAATTTTCTTGTTTTTCACAAAAAAATCAAATTAAAAAAACAGAGATGTTTGAGGTTTGTAACAAAAACATATTTTTCATATTTCTAAAACCCCCAAAGAAGAGCAAATTAAATTATTGGAAATTTTTCAAAAGAAATAATAAGAAAACCGATTTTCACCGTTTAAAAAAACGTAGAAGTTCAAATTTAAAAGTGGAGCGGTTCGATGTTTATAAAAACTCAAATTTTCCAAGTTATTAAATAATAAATCCAAGAAAGTTCAAATTAAATAGAGGGGGGAGCAGTTGGATGTTTATTTTTAAAAGTAATACAAATCATTTTCTCAAAATAAATTAAAATAACTAAGAAATTCGAAATTGGTAAAAATAGAAGATTTACAATTTCAAAAAGAAAAGATGTCATTTCTGGCATTTTTAAAAACAATTCATAAGCGGCGATGAATTTTGAAAAACTATCTACATGCAAAAGTTTAGCCTATTCAAACACTTTCCAATAGGATATCAGATGATCTATTCCATTAAAGCGGTTTAAGATTTTCATCTATATCATTCGATTCAAAAATAAGTATTACCGCCTTAAAAAACAACAACAACTAAAACCATGGCGAATTTGAAATAAAATGCTCAACAAGAAAATGTTGTGTCTTTTGCACAGCCATCCGAAGGTACATCATTTGTGCAAATCCTATGAACAGTTGAAGAATTATGAACAAAAAACATGACCGAAATTCGAAGTGACAATAGCGAGTAGTTGAACTATTGCCGAGATTGCGTTTCATATTTAAATAAAAGAATACGATACTAAAATCAAGAAGTTCGCTTGCTCCTTCCGGCACAGTTCACAAATTCTTATGCGAGAAGTTCACTGTTCATTTACATGTTCAAAAAACAAAAAGAAAGCGAAGTTGTTTCTGGCAATTTTAAAACTGCTCGCAAACGGCAACGGATTTTAAAACAATGCCTACATGAAAATTATGCTCCTATTCATAAGCTTTCCGACGGTGTATCACACGTGCTATTCCGATAAACGGTTTAAAATTTTCATGTATACAATTTTAAACTAGTTTTTACGTATTCATGAAAATCTCCTAAGCCATCATGAATTTGGGAAAATGCATAATGTGAAAAACTTACGCGTTTTGAACAACTTTCTATCTGTATATCATTTGCTCAATTCCGCTGACCAGTTCAGTGATTATTACATACTAGGATTTTTTTTTCATTACTTAAAGAAATAAAACCTACGAGTTTAAATTTAATAATGGAGTGGTTCAATGTTTATTATGAACTAGGCCCCCAAGTTCCCGGACTTCTCCTGACATGAGGTGCGCTTGATTCGGCCGGATGCGCTCGCCGCAGCTAGAAAATACGGTGGCAAGGGGGAAGATGACTGCGGCAGAGGGGGCGGATCTATCCGAGACAGGAGTCGTAAGTGCCCCCCTCCCTGTACATACATATAGCGACTGGAGGGGGCAATTTGCAGGCCACCCATAAATTTTTTTTACGGCCGGTGCAAATATGTCTCTTCTGTTCTGACCCGAAATAGCCCGGGTACGGTAAACTGCCCGCAGATATATGGTCCGACAGCAGGATAGCGCATCTGCTAGAGATGCTCTTAAGGTCATCGCCGTCAGCAACAGCCGAGACAATCCAGCAACTCTGCATCTCTTTACCTCATCAATCCACATACACCGATATAGTAGATCTGGTTGTACTAATTTGGCATCATAGATATCGATACTATTTTCTATAAAATTGGTCAAACTTCAAAATTTTGATTATAACAAGCTTTTGAATGCAAAGTATTGTGGAACAGGGAGAGTAGTACATAGTATGTAACTATACATCGACGATCTGACAACATTTTCTTAGCTAGGTGTGGTTCCTCTTTTTTCGATAAAGAACTTTTCATTGAATAGATATATCGAGGTGATACAATCGTATTGAAAGAAAGCCCGGCCTCTGCATAGCTAGATGCACACAGCCAAAAAATTCAGAGCACCCTAAAACTAAAATAATTCGATACAATGCCAAGCAATAAAACGTGTCCATCCTAAGAAAAGGTAGATCCTATCCGTAAATCACACCGCCATCCATGTGGGTAGAAAACCTCCCTGGCCGAACGCTCAAGCCGTGTAGACGCCATCGTAAAAAGGTCCCTGTCCTCCGGCTTCTGCAGGATAGACCACGTACGGAGCCATCGTGTACAAACATGGATAACCTGCATAGGAGATGAGACACATTTATTGTTAAAAACCACATCATTCCTGGTAAGCCACATTGCCCAGCATAAGGCCGCCGCTCCCGCAAGAATATGTGCAGAAAATTGTTTATCAATACCCCGCAACCAGTTGCCGAACATATTTCGTGCACTACGTGGTGGGTATAAATTGGAAGCTACTTGGACCATGGCCCAAACTGCCCGAGCGAACTTGCACTCAAAAAATAAGTGTTTGATAGTCTCGTCATGTTGGCAAAAGACACATGTCTTGGACCCGTGCCAGTTTCGTCGTGTGAGATTATCTCTAGTTAGAATGACTCCTTTGTTTAGAAACCAAAGGAATATCTTCACTCTTAGAGGGATTTTTAGCTTCCACAATTTTCTATTATCAACTGGAACATCACAATGGACCATTGCATCATACATGGATTTGACCGAAAATTTGCCATTCTGATGCAAGTTCCATCGAAAAGTGTCCGGCTCATCGACAATTGAATGTCCTCCAAGCGAGTGAGTAATTCATTCCATGCCGTCGGTAGTGCCCAAAAGATCCCTCTGAAAAGAAATATCGGGTTTTCTTGTCCTAAGACTTGTTTGATCGTGACGAATTTATGTCTAACAATCCGGTACAAGCTCGGATATTGCACCATTAGTGAGTTGTTCCCTAGCCAGGTATCTTCCCAGAAACGAACCTGGGAACCGTCCCTAACCGAGAAGGTCCCAAATTGAAAGAAGAATTCCTTCGCCTTCATGACACCACTCCAAAAATGTGAATCCCCAGGTTTCCAATGTAGTTGAGAAATGGCATTGGATCCGACATACTTATTGCGAATGATTTCCTGCCATACTCCATTCTCAGTGAGTAATTTATAAACCCACTTGCCGAGAAGAGAGATATTTTTAATCTCAAGGTCTTGGATTCCAGGCCCCCGACTTTTAGGTCTGCATAATCGCTCCACCTAGCAAGTCGATATTTCTTTGTTTCGTTATCACACTGCCAAAAAATCTTGATCTAAAGTAATCTAGTCATTGTAGAACCCCTTTCGGCAGGTGGAAGAATGACAACATATATAAAACCATGTTGCTTAGGACGGAATTGATCAAGATCAGTCGGCCCCCATAAGACAAGAGTTTGGCCTTCCAACCGGCTAATCGTTTCTCAAGTCTCTCTTCCACATGCCTCCACTCAGCGATAGTTAACCGCCGATAGTGTATAGGAATACCCAGATACCGAATCGGAAACTGCCCAAGCTGGCATCCAAAAATCTCGGCATATTCGGGTGCTGATTCTGCGGCATTGCCAAAGCAAAAAAGTTCGCTTTTATGAAAATTAATTTTGAGGCCTGAAAGTTCCTCAAAAGCACATAAGAGCAGCTTTAGATTTTGTGCCTTATCTAAATCATGATCCAAGAATAGTATCGTGTCGTCCGCATATTGTAGAATGGATAGACCATCTTCTACCAAGTGTGGAATGACTCCACTAATTTGACCATCCAGCTTAGCCCGCTCAACAAGAGTAGCTAGCATGTCAGCGACTATGTTAAATAGAATGGGAGATGCGGGGTCACCTTGACGAAGCCCCTTACGTGTCTGAAAGTAGTTGCCAACGTCGTCGTTAACTTTTATGGCCACACTACCTCCAGAGACAAAGCTCTCTACCCAGCGACACCATTTTTGTGAAAACCCCTTCATGCGCAAGGTTTGCAATAGAAAGGGCCACTTAACTTTGTCGTAGGCTTTCTCAAAATCAATTTTAAGAATGACACCGTTCAACTTTTTCCGGTGCAGTTCATGTACAGTTTCGTGCAGGACGACCACACCATCTAATATGTTTCGTCCTTGCATAAATGCTGTTTGAGTGGGTTTTACGACATGATCAGCTACACCATTCAATCTATTAGTCGCTACCTTTGTAAAAATTTTAAAACTTACATTCAGGAGACAAATTGGTCGATATTGTTGAATACGACTAGCCTCCTTAATCTTAGGCAATAGGATAATTTCCCCAAAGTTTAAACGAGAAATATCAAGGTCCTCAGAATGCAGTTGGTTAAACAACTGAACCAAGTCTGCCTTAATCACATCCCAAAAACATTGATAGAACTCTGCGGGAAAGCCATCCGGTCCCGGTGCCTTGTTGTGTTCCATCTGAAACACAGCAGCTCGAATTTCCTCCTCAGAAAACGGAGAGGTTAGGAATTCATTTTCCGCTTCTGTTACTTGAGTAATGTCATGAGTAACAGATTCGTCCAACTGAAAATTAGTTTCAGCTGATGGCCCAAAAAGGTCTTTGTAAAACTTAGTAATAAAATTTCTAAGTGGTACTTCCCCCTCTATTCGGCCTTCCTCCTGGTCAAGGGAGAATATACGCTTCTTTCTATGCCTGCCATTGGCTAGCATTTGAAAGTATTTCGTATTATCATCGCCTTGCACCAGCGAGTCCGCCTTACTACGTTGGTACCATTTAATCTCTTCCTCGCGTAGTAAGCGGGCAACCTGCTCGTTAAGACTACTTTTTTGTTCAATCTCAACAGCAGACAGGGGCCTCACCTCCGCAATTTTATCGAGGGTATCAATTAAGGTAGACAATCGCATTTTTTCTTTTTTGTAAATACCAGCAGTATGTTTGGCCCATCCTCGAAGGAATCGACGCAAGGCGCGGATTCGATTATTCCATCGTTGAATGGGTGTGTTACCGCGAGGCTGGCGCGCCCACACCTTCTTAACCAGCTCAAGAAATCCCTCTCTAGTGAGCCATCACAGTTCAAATTAAAACTGATGACGATTAGAACATGTGATTGGTTTTCCAAAATCGGATAGCAATGGAGAGAGAACCGATAAGGCCTCAATTCTTTCTAGTGCCCGAACCGAGGCTAGGGGATATTTATATTCCCAATCAGTGGTAACTAGCACCCGGTCTAGTTTTTCAAAGGTTGGCACCGATCGGTTATTGGCCCAGGTATACTGACGACCAGACATCGTGATCTCCCTCAGATCCAGGCTGTCAATAATAGCATTAAAGAGGAAAGGCCACCTAGTGTCAAACCGATCATTGTTTTTTTCCTGTTGATATCGAAGGATATTAAAATCCCCCCCGATTAACATGGGATGGGGATTGTCTCGACAGGTGTTGACTAATTCTTTTAGAAATGTGGACTTAAATTCCTCTTGAGCGGCGCCATATACAGCCACCAGGCTCCAGATGAAGTTGTCGGACTTATTTCGAAGGTGGAATTTAATATGATACTCCCCCTTAGATGTGGACAATATTTGTAAGTATGTAGAGTTAATACCTAGCAAAATTCCCCCAGACCTCCCTGTCGGCGGTAAGACATGCCATTCGTAATCAAAACCACAGGAAAAGTGGTCCAGATCTCGTGTTGGAAAATCACGTTTACCCGACTCAGTGATAGCCACAAAGTCCAAGGAATGATCCTTTACACAATCGGCAATGTGTTTGTGTTTAGCCAAGTCGCCAAGACCTCTGCTATTCCAGAACATGCCTCTCATGCTGAACCAACTTTATGTTTAGAGACCTTTACTTTCTTAGAAGGGCGCCCTCTTTTCTTTGCTGAGTTAGACTTGTTCTTGCGCACCGTCGCGACAAGCTCAAAAAGCGTAGTGTCACGTACAGTGTCGTCAAGGTCTACTTCAGTCGTGTCTTTAATCAAATGAGAGAGGAGCTTGCCTTCATGACTGGCATCAGCATCCTCCACCTCCTCATCTGACACTAGAGGGTCGACAAAGCTCGATAACTTCGGAGCAACCGTAAGCCGGTCGAACTCCACTTGTTTTAGAGCCTTGACCGAAAAATCTATCTCATTGTCATTACGTCCTAGTGACACCCCAAGTCTAGTAATATTTGAAGATACTTTGGAATTATCAAAAGACATAAAAGATTTACGAGAGGGGGTACCTTCGAAGTCGAGGTTACGTGCAGCAGTCCTACGCATGGCCTTCACCATAGTGTCCTCGTCGGTGGCTGCTGATCCGTCAGCCCCTACCTGATGACGCCCGCTGCGCCTCAGCGGTGAAGGAGTGACATCGGTCTCGGAGCCCATCACCTCGACTCTGCAAGGCATGGTGGGCTGCTGCAGCGATGAAGAAGATAGAGAAGGCTGCTCCTCAGCCTCCTCAAGCCCGGGAGCCGGCACCCCTCCCTGTGATGAAGGAGTTGAAGATAACGCGCGAAGCACCGCCATGGCAGACTCCTGGCTAGCTCGCACGGATGGGGAGAATATCACACCACCACGTCGAGTCGGAGAAGCAGGAGTGGGTGATGGTGACGGCGAAGGAGCGGTTCCCTCCGGCACGGGGCGCCCGCAAGACCCCACATGGGGGTTAGGCGGTGGCGACCAGCAAGTCGAAGGTGGCGGCGTCGAGGGCCGTGGCTCTGACGTCGTAGGAGAAGCAGCCCTAGACGAAGTATCCGACCCTGAGGAAGAGGGCTCCCTTAATGGTGATGGAGCAGCCATGGCGGATAAGCCTCGATGAGAGCTCGTAGGTGTGGTTCCTCTTACGTGAGTACTTCTTTGCCTTATTCATTTACTGCATCTCAATCCCGGAGACTGTGAGCGGCCTTTGCTCTTGATCCAGCATGTGTTTCAGTAGAACGCTCACGCGTCGGTCCTCGTGTGTAGTAGTGTGAGCGTGTGTGCTTGTAATCTGAAAAAAAAAAAGACTTACATAGACAGCTACTCCGTTATTTCTCCCCGACTGCATCCTGGCAGAGGCAAATACGGTACCCACATACACACACGCGCATTCGCATTTCTATACTAAACCAGCGCCTAGACACCCGCACACCGACGGAGACGATCGAGTGGCAGCCATGGAAGACGTGCCGGGGGTGCCGTCAGCTTGCTGTTGGGCATCATCCGCGACGAGGCTAAGCGGCTGGGCGGTGTCAGTGGCGATGTGCAGTTCATCAAAGAAGAGATGGAGAGCATGAACAGCTTCCTCATGCACCTCGCGAGGAAGACGCCCCGCAGCGGGGAGCACGACGAGCAGGTCCGCACGTGGATGAAGCAGGTGCGCGACCTCGCTCACGACAGCAGCAACTGCATCGAGGTCTACCTACGGCGCGGTGATCCGGCTGTGTACCGCGCCAGAGGAATCCTGATGGGTTACGTGTGGTGGGTGCCTTGGTTCGTGAAGAAGACGGTCGCTCAGCACATGGCAGCCGCCCAGCTGAGCGACCTCAAGGCCCGGGCGCGTGACGTTGGCGAGCGGCGGCTCAGGTACGGCGTTGAGGTCCCGGCGAAGGCGGACTCCGACAAGCTGCTGACGGAGGGGGCGGCGTCATCGTCATTTCAAGCTGCTGCGGGAGTTGTAGCTGAAGGAGACTATGACTTGGAAGAAGACTACTACCGGGCGATAAGCGATGATCCACGAAGGGAGCTAGCCTTTTCCAAGCCTCGCATTTTTTACAAGTGCACCGAAAAGCTAGCGTACTGGCTCGAACACCCGTACGAGCGTGGTCAATTCCAAGCCATCGCCATTGCAGCACCAGATGAAGAGGATGGAAACCGAATTGTAAGTCAAGCATTGGTTCATGATTCCGTCAAGCAAAACTTCGATTGCACGCTTATTCTACGGGACACATCTTACTTTTGTCTGAAAGAACCATGGGATTATCTTGGCGACCTCCTTAAGCAGCTGCCTGGGGAATCGGTGGGGGAATTTGGGGAGAAACAAATCAACAAGAAGATTGTGAAGATCAAGGAGAAGATAGAAGAGCACCTGGAGCTGGAGAAAGCTGGTAATAAAGGTCACCGGGTTGAACCCTTAGGAGTACTCTGCCGCATCTTACGGGTGCTGCTCCAGGACACCACCGTCGGAGAGAATCAATATCAAACTGTGGAAGAGCTCCTTGAAGAGACAGCGGAGAAGATGAAGAAGTATCTGGAATCAGCGGGTGACAAGGGTTCATACACAATTGGTGTCAAGCATCCCCAATACGTAGCCATCCTGTGGGAGCTGCTTCCGAAGCAGGCCACCACACCTGCCAAGGCAGCCAAACCGTGCAAGGATCATATCGTGAAGAATATTAAAGATATCACGCTGAAGATTGAAGTGCAGATCACGCCGGAGCTACTGCTGCCAGTGTCAATCCACCAGCAAGATAAATCAGTGGAAGAATCAGGCGAAGACCAGTTGTCACCGCCAGGCCAGGAGGACTGCAGGGAGAGGATTGAACAAGTCCTGAAGAGGATCAAAGAGCACCTGTTGCGCCTGTTGATTCAAGAAACCGTGGGGAAGGTTAAAAGCATCTGCAGGGTACAAGGACACTGGTCGTTCTCCTCAATGCCTCCGGCTACAAATGGGACGAGACCGCAAAGGCCTTGCAAGATTTGGGTTGCAGTTCAATGGCAGTGGTTGTTACCACAAATTACAAGCAGAGGGCTAACGAGTTTTGCTATGGGACGGAACCCATCGTATACTACCATGAAACAGCGCTCCAACTTACAAATCGGCGTGTGAACGCATTTACGAGAAGTATAGCGCCACAATCTTCCATGAGATCTTGCAGAAACTGAGGGTGGATCACTTCTTCAGTAAAGATGTTCATCCATGCTCTGTTTGCCAATCCAATGAGGAGCAGAGAGGAGCTGGACAAGTTGAACAACAGCCTTGTGTTCGGAGAATTTGCCGAGACTAATGGCTACAAGATGATCAAATTCTCCTACAACGACCTGCCTAGGGAATACAAGGCTTGCTTGCTATATCTAGCCATCTTCCATAAACGCGAGAAGATTGACCGGACAAGGTTAATCGGGCGGTGGGTTGCAGAAGGACTGGTAACTAGACAAGACTGGCCCAGTTCAGTAAGTCAGGCAGAGCATTGTTTTGAGGTACTTGCCGCCCTATGGCTTGTCCTTCCTAGTGACGTTGATGCTGCAGGCAAGGTCAAGAGCATTACGTTGCATCCACTAGTGTACAACTTCATCACCAAGATGGCCAGGAAAGAACACATTCTGGACACACGCCTGTCTCTGCACCTGGCTCGCCATTTCTCCGTTCTCAGCAACATCCGGCTCCATCCCTCTGATAGCATGCTCGACTTCTTGAAGCAACCATCCCGTGCATCATCCCAGTTAAATCTCGTGAAGGTCCTGGATCTGGAAGGCTGTGCATCCCTGAGAGATAATCAACGCTGCCTCAGGAACGTGTGCACCTCGTTAATACTTCTCAAGTATCTGAGCCTAAGGAACACAGATGTCACTCAGCTGCCTAAGGAGATCAACAGGCTCCAGCAGCTGGAGGTGTTGGATATCCGGCAGACTCCAATGAATGCCACCGCCATAAAACACCTCATGCTACTGAAGCTGAAGCGTCTGCTGGCTAGTCGCATTGGTCAATGTACAGGCACCGACACTGGTGGCGGTGCTGATGCTAACATACTTTCCACTGTCCAGATGCCTCACAAGGTGAGAAAATGATGGACCTGGAAGTGATGTCCCATGTACAGGCTTCGAACATCAAGCTACAGAGCTGAGAGAGATTGGCCAGCTATGGCAGCTAAGGGTGCTTGGTGTGGTCATTTATGACCGGAAAGCTCAGCTTGAGAACTTACTCCAAGGGATCAGTGATCTGAATGAGAGCCTTCGGTCTCTGTCCATCGAGATCAAGCCTCCGCCTGCCAGACAGACCGCTCCTCCTCCTGATGTAAGTGCTATCAAGCGCAATCAGCGCACACTGTAAGAACACACCCAAGCTTCTTGAAAGCCTGAGAATCAGTGGAGTAACAATGTATGGGAGTCTTCATCGATTGTTCACCAGAGGCTGCAACAAACTTGCCAAGGTAACACTTCATAGCACCTTCTTGTACCAGGATGATATGGAATCCCTCGCACATTTGCACAATCTCTGGCCTCAGGCTCCGCCATGTTACTCTACACACTGGGGGCAAGCTTATAATCAAGACCAATGGGTTCCAAAATCTCAAGTATCTTGCTGTTGAGGGGCGGCATCACCGACATCAACTTCAAACCTGGAAAAGCTCCTAAGCTTGAAAAGATAATTTGGCTTGTCAACGGGATAGAGTCTCTCTCGAATCAACTACCTTCCCAAATTGAAGGAAATAGTGTTCAATAATGGTGTCAGGCTACCACATCAGATCGAACAAGCCATAGAAGATCATCCAAACTACATTGATAGTAATTGCGAGTGGCAGGTAAGTGCATCTACAGTTCCTTGATTTCATTAAACCTTACAAAAGGTGGTCCATCTATTCAGCAGGATTGCTTTGTCCATTCACATATACTCCCTCCGTCCAAAAAAACTTGTCATCAAAATGGACAAAAAGGGGTGTATCTAGAACTAAAATACATCTAGATACATCCCCTTTTATTCATTTTGATGACAAGTATTTCCGGACGGAGGGAGTACTATTTTGCTTGTGTGCGAATAAGGTTATGCTCATATGTGTGTTTGTATTCAAATGTGAGTTCATTTGTCTGGAGCCAGCAGGGGTGTCTTAATGTAACGATAAGGTGTGTTATGAGTGAGGGTGCACAGTTTATTTGTCCTAAACTAGAATAGTGGTGCACGTGCAACTTCTTATAAAATTTAGACATATAAATTGAGGAGAATGTCAAGCCCTAATAAAGTATTACCTGAATGATATTAACTAGCACAATGGCCCACACAAGTGCGCGGGCAACATCAATGTTTGTTTTCGTTTTCTCTAGCAAAGGTATGGTCATCTTAACTGAGATGATATTATTCCTTCTAAACTATAAAAGAATTGTCCTTATAGACTGCATCATAACATCATAAGAAAAGTGTATGCCACAAAACGCCAGGTAAATTATCAAGCAGAAGCAACTTCTAATATACTTGAGAGCAACTCAATCTGGTTCAGACAAAAAAAAGAGGAAAATAGAAATGAACACTACCAGATAATAGAAAAAATCACTTTACATGCTGAAATTGTGTGCTATTAGTTTAAAAGCAATTGAGTTAGCATTTGAAACTTCACATGTTTATATGACAATATCTCATCTACATATGGAATTTTAAAATTTCCCCCATAACTTTTACACATGGCTTTGATGAAGTTTTCACCGTAAAGGTGGTTTCTACTGGATAATATTATCACCATATAATTTGCTACCATATATAAGAAAGAAACTGAAGAAAGGAATGGGGCAGTACTTGCCTTCCTTGAGTAAGTGATTCATTGGGATAGTCATTAATCGGGTGAAACAACAACTCTTGTTGTAGCCTTGCGGGTGGAAGTTGTGTCAAATCCTAGAAAATCACCAATCATCACAATGTCTGTAAGTAAAATGCTATAGAGAACGTGTAGGCAACTGGTTATAAAAGTATATGATATGGCTAATACATAAAGTTAGGATAAACCAAGTCAAGCTGACTCAAGAAATTACTTTTTCTATGACTCTTTCTTCGAAACAAAAGGAAAACTTAATTAAATAAAATGTGCACTTAGAGCTAATATAGAGGATCAAAAGCTCCACCACCCCAACAATCGTAATGCTTGAGAAGAAAGCATGTAGTAAAGAGGTGTGCCTATGCAAGGTGATCGAGACCTTTCTGCCGTCTGACTATATATGCATACACATAGCCTACTTCTAGTTTTATGATCAAAAGGAGGTGAAAACTGTAGAAGTGCATGCTCTAGCCAATGCAATCAAAAGACCGATCTGATAGAAGAGACTAGACAACACATTATACGTCAACACTCCCCCTCACGTGTGGCTCCCTCAGGCCTAAACGTGGACCGAATACGGGCTGCAATTTTAATTGTGCCAGCCGAGTCTTGAACTCAAGACCTCTTGGCTCTGATACCATGTAGAAGTGCATGCTCTAGCCAATGCAACCAAAAAACCGATCTGATGGAAGAGACTAGGCAGCACATTATACGTTAACACTCCCTCTCATGCAGTCATTTATAAAAGCTTACCGCGAAAGCAAGGCTAAACAAAAGCTAAAAAGAGTCTGCTAGTTGTGAAAAGTTTATCTAGTGACTATATCTTTTACCAATGCAAACTTCTAATAGTAAAACATACCTCACAATTACCTTTTACCCATAAACCTGAATTTGCGGCCTCAGAAACCCACCCTAACCATCCCACACAATGGATAGAAAGAGTCTAATGTGAGGTACGTGCGTGCGTACGAGGGTCTTTAAAGCAATGAAAGCGTGGGTATCATGTATGTCGTATATATACATTTCATCCAGTAATTACGTGTCTTCCCAAAGACCAGTAACATTCTTCTAATTTCCTGCTTAATTGTTTTCTCAATTTCAGTCTGACGACGACGATGGTGATGACGACGACGACGATGAAGTCTCTGCAGACCAAGATGAAAAGGTATATGTATGCACACTAGCTGTTCCACATACTGTAATCCTCTAATAATTCCATAATAAACCATGTCGTATCAAGTATATGTATTCCTCTAATAATTCCATGCCCGATTGCTTTTTCTTAATTCTAGTATGAGGATGAAGATGGCGGATCCGAGGAGGTATCTGGTACTACCGACCAAGAGGTATAACTACAGCTGGCTACTCACACTAACTACTACCTCTGGTTACATACGTGTATGATGTACCTCCGTACATACTAGTTTATTTCACATTCCTGATTTTCTTGTTGCTCCAGTCGAACGATGATATGGCGGAAAAGATGTCTCATGTCACCATAGAGGAGAAGGCGATGGCAAGCAAAGCTTGAACCTTTTTCCCTTCCTTTAATCATGCTGGCCACCGAGTTTAACTATATGTATGTATACACCTTCTCTTTTCCATAAGTATGCCACTTCATTTATCCATTGTTACATTTAACAAAATTAAACTGCTGGTTTCCAATTGTTTTTGATATATTCTCTATAGCTTTACATTTCTCAAAGTTCAGTACCACATCAAGTTCAGACCTATTTTTCATTGGTTGCCAAATACCTACCTGAAGGGTTCATGGTTTATGTACACACATTGATGCATATGCCTTGCCGAGCTATTTACTAAACTAAGTCTTAAATTTTTTGCTGCCCACTGTCTACAGGCTGGTGGTACTCTTGATGCCTTCTACAATCTTGTTGCTGACTAAAAGGAGGTATTGTTGGGCTTAATTCGTCCATCAAGGGAAAAAAGCTAAGAAAATGGTTATTTGATTTCAGCATTAGAGAAGAAAATTAAAAAAAACAGTAGTAAGAAAAGACTCAAAAATGAAAAAAAAAACTGTTGCTATAATTTACTGCTTTTTCTTAGTCCTTTGATAAAATAACAAAAAAAAGTGTGTGTTTAACTTTATTGTATTTCTCTTTTTTATTTGGGGGGGGGGGGGGGGGGGGGGGGGGGTGCTGGTGGCGTTCACTTTTTTACTTCTTATTTTCTCTCTTTTTCTTGTTTGTGTTTATGTGGGATGGGGATGGGGGTGGAACTCCGCCTATGCCATTTTAAGGTAACACTTACAATTGCATAGCCGGTCCCAAGCCCGGAAAAAGGAGGAGGGACCAACCATGTGTTCATAGAATGTAATTTGTTGTGTTGACTCATCCATTAGAGAGTATTGTGTTGTATCGACTCATCCATTTTATTGAATAAATAAAGAAAAGTGTAGGAGAAACTGCATATTCTATTGATAAAGAAGGAAAGGAGACCTCCAAATTCAAGCCAAAGAGAATTTTTGCTTGGGGCCAAACTGGAAATAAAGTGAGTAGCGACGCAGACTCGTTTCATTCGGTGGTTACACGCACCAGCATTCTTGAATAGTTTCTTTTGGTCATTATTCAAGCCGTACGTTCTCCAAAATGTTCTGAATCTTTCTGCTCAATTGTCTGAAGCATTCATGTACAGTATTTTGTCCCGATTAGCCATTGTGATGCATCATTGCCTGCACTACACCTTCTCTTCGAAGGTATCATTTTAATTGATATATCATGTTATAGATTAGTTTTCCGAGATTCGACATGCCGGTGCAACATGGTTGGTAATGATTCAGAACAACATAGTTTATCTATGTGAAGTACTACTCTTTTCTAATTATATATCCATATATGGACGATGCGTTTGCAAACAGGAATGGTTCTGTTTCCCAGTGATGACAATGATGAGACTATTTCAAGCAGCTAGCAACAGAAATAACAGCAGTCTAGCCTGTTGCTTGGCAGTGCTGCCAAGTGATCCCACGACATTTCCAAAGAGAAGAAAGTACAGCAGCCACTGGAGGTAGTCTCTGTTGCTGATGCCCATGCCCAACTCGTCTCTTGTGCACTCCTCATCTGAAGCTTCTTCCATTCCATGTTCAGAATCGTTGATGCCAGCTTACCTTGCTTGCAGGGAACAACTACAGCTGGGAATCTGAATCCTTCGTTTTCATTCAGCCTCACCACCAACACCTCCAGGCAGCGGGTGCCGATGCAGTATCGGTGTCGCACCGACTTGTATGAGGTTTCCGGGCGTGACCGGGCACCCTCATATCGTCCCCAGATTTGGTCCCGATTTGAGATACGCCAGTCAATCCAGGCGTTTATAGGGAAGAAATGAGGGTCCGGATGGGTCTGCTTTTTTGACCGGACACTGACCGGGCGCACGTTTAGGGGGAAAATAGGGGGTCCGGCTGAAGATGCTCTTAAAGGTAGGGAATTGAAGAATGAGGCAGCCAAGAAATGTACCTCTTCATCGCGGCCAGGGAAGCCACTCCGATTGAAGTTCTGACGCCACCCCCTCTCATAAAGAAAGGAGATGAGCGGGCTCCTGAACAGTTTGGTTCTAGCAAGCTTGAGTCCACTGTATTCTTTCATTCCTGATTAGGCGACAGTGAGATCCAAGAAGACATTTCGCTGGTGAATGACTTGTTGCATTTTGAACACTTGAATCCAGACCTATAAATCGCTGGCCTGGGACACACGTAGAAGCCAAAACAACATAAATCCTAATCCAGCAACCAGATATGCATGAGAGATGAAGATAATTCATGGACTTTAGACATACAGGTTCATGCCTGGCAGCCCTTTCCTTATCAGCGGTTCATAGCAAACAGGGCATGCAAACACCTCGGTTTTGAAGCGTCATTCGGCTTGGTTTTGATCTCCTGAAACTATTTGCACAGTGAGCGTCAGTTTCACACGGTATGAATAAAGTCCAAACTTGACATAACATTAAACGCTTACACTTAAGGCGACTGTAAACTATGTTACTATTAATCATGCTGCTGCTTTGCCGAAGCATACACGATTGCTTGCTAGCAAAAATAGCTCTTCGGAGTTAAATACTGGAAGCTAGATTGCAGAGACCACTCATCCTATGCATGTAAGGCAACAGAAATACAGACATCAGCAGCCATATAACCATTTAGCTTAGTCACTACCCTACCATGCGAGGTTCAATCTTTGCATCTGATGGCCAAATATCAGCAGCGCAGGCCATGACCCACACATCATCTCCCCAAACTGAAAATATCTGCTAAACTTAGGCCTAGCTCTAGATCGATTACTCTACTAAATGCAATGCCTGGTTCCTGGCTTCCTGCCAAATCCCTGCCTAGGCATAACACCAAACATTTGGTGTGCGACAATCGTTCCCCCTTTTTTCTAGCATAAACAACGCGTTACCTTGCCTTCCCTGAGATGAGAATCAGCTAGTGGCGTAGGTACATACCGGGTCGAGGGCGATGGCCGCCGCGGCGACAGCCACCCGGCGAGCCGGCAGCGGCAGGCCTGGGCTGCGGCCAAGGCGGCAGGGGACGCGTGGGGGATGGAGCTGCGGGGAGGAGGAGCAGGAAGCCGCCGCGGCCCTCACGGCGAGCTCCATGGGAGCTGCAAAGCAATTGCAGTAGAACGCTGGCTACAGCCTGGAGCCTGGAGACGCGCCGGCCGGCGAAGGGAAGGAAAGAAATGCTCTTTGGCAAGCTCCGGCAGAGGAGGGAATACCGGAAGAGGACTGGGTCCGCATTTTCTCTTTTAGATCGAGCGATAGGCGCCGGCGCGCCGGCCCAAATATGGGCCGGTCGCAGCCCAGACGTTCGATGCGTGCAGTACGGCCGTTAGATCTGGGCTCCTCCTATCGTTTTCTGTCCAAAAAACAATCCGCCAACGAAGAACAGGAGCAGCGGCCCCGCTGGCACTTTCCATGGATGAGCGAATGCCCAACCTCCAAGCACCGCCGCTTCGCCGCCGGCCGCCGCTGCTTCGCTGCCGGTCGCCGCCCTCGCCGGTGGTCGGTGCCTCCCATTCGTTTCCCGCTGACTTCACGCATGCAACACCGAGCGCTTGCAGGTTGCAGTCAAAAAATGCCATGGGTCGCAGCTCCCGTGGCGGCGGTCGTCGGCCGCAGCGCTCCATGGACGAGCTTGCAGTGTACCTCCCTCAGTTGTTGGTTGCAGCAAAATGCCTGACGGTTGTAGCAAACACGAACAACGGTTCCAGCAAAAAAAACAACAACGACACCATTGTAAGCTCACCGTTTCCTCGTTGAAGCTTTTTCAGAAGCGGTTTGACGCTTTCTCGTAGTCGGTTGCAGCTTTTCTCTGATTACATCGCTGGACACCGCCAAAAAATTGATGGTAGTAAATTATGTCACCGGTTGTAACAAAAAATGACCGCGGTTGCAGCAAAAAATGTGGTCAATGCCATCGCATGTTTAGCATCACCATTAATAATGTAGCAAATCTCGACGATGGTAGTAGCAAACATTTATGACGGATGCACCACAAACACTTCTCACCGTAGAACCAATGCAGCTCGCACGCTACAGGTTGCAGCTCGCCTTGTTGCAGGTTGTAGCAAATTCACTAGTGCAGAACCGGCCTTTAGTGCCGGTTTGTCAACCGGTACTAAAGAGTGGGGACTAAAGGCCCCCTCCCCTTTAGTACCGGTCCGTCACGAACCGGCGCTAAAGTGACATCATGTGGCACGAGCCAGACCCGTGTGCGCGTAGAACATTAGTACCAGTTGGTAACATCAACCGATACTAAATGTTTGGGAGGGGGGGGGGGGGGTTGGCTTTATTTTTCATTCTTTTTTTTTTTTGCTGGTATTTCACGATACTACAAATTGTACATATTATGCATATATATAAATAGATTTTCTCGTCGTAGAACGCATATATATATATATATATATATATATATATATATATATATATATATATGTATATAGGTAAATTAACTGGGGCACCTAGGTGCCTGGGCACCTAACTTCCTCTAACCCATTAGTGTGAGCTATACCGCTAATGCATGGTGTGCATAACACAGTCAGATTTCTTTCCAAAAGAGAATTGCATGTTGTTTCCTCCTATTAATGAATTCCTTTCCAAATATATTTCTATAATCACATTTTCATATATGTACGCACTATACTACCGATTCAACCATACGGTGTAAAATGCCAATGCCTTTAGTACACTAACTTGACCTTTCATATTTCTTGTTGTAACATTGTTTTTTCGCCGTTAGATTTTTAGGTATCATATACCCAAATGACATGATGTATGGCTACGTACTATTCTGGGCCTGAAGTTTATATGCAGCTATCTTATAAAACAAGTAGTAATACGAAATCTAGGTATATACCTAGGTGACCTAAAATAAATACAATATAATGAAACAACCAATTGGCACGCATCACAAAAAAATGATATAGCAAAAATTACCTTAGTTTAAATTAGAGTGTGTGGCATAACTAGAAATGATATAGCCAACATCTACTTATTATATCTAGGGACTAATGCTCTTTTTTTTCTCGAGTATATACCCAACAATGTGAAATCGACATCAGATACCCATCCTAATAGAAATTTAATTTTGAAAACTATCAAGCTACTCTTTCAGGTAGGAAAATATTGTACATACCCGTCTATGTGAAGAAAATGTAGGAAAGTATTGTACATCCAATAATATACCTGAAGTGAAAATATACCTAATGCATCTACGCACTTTATATAACCGGCTATGTGAAAATTGCTTGGAAAATGATGTACATACCCAGTCGACGTATGTACCTAAAATAAAATATTGCTACGTATATATCCGACAACGTGAGGTATCTAATATGGGTATCAAATATATACCCCATATATTTCGAGTAAATAAACATACGTAAGATATTTTACAAGTCATGTATTAGAGACTCGTACGTACAATAGTCATGTACTAATACCTACGTACATTAAATCTTGCTTCTTTCTCCTATTAACATGCATGAATCTGGCCATCCAGTAGAATATGAATTAAATAAGGACCTAAATTATGTTTCCCAAAAAAAATGCTAATTGATTATCACTTAATCACACTTTCCATTTCAGCATCGCCATGCAGGTAATCAACGTACACTTTCCAACTGAGGTATGCATGCATAATTTTTTGGAATGTACTTCACATGGGTATGCAGATGCCACCAAATTATGGAAAGTACATTATAACCGGCGGAGTATGTAAGGAAAATCTAAACTAATTTGTTAACGGGTGAAACCCGATAATCAATCTGCCCATCTCATAAGCAAAGACAAGATTCAATCTAACGGCATCTAGACAAGGTGCCTGGGCACCTAGGTGTCCCATACTGCCATCCTATATATATATATATATATATATATATATATATATATATATATATATATATATATATATATATATATATATATATATATATATATATATATATATATATATATATATATATCATCGAATGTCTCACAACCAACACCATTAATTATTCACACATACACATATGTATATACATATACAATTTCTCCTTTGGTGTCTCCGGAGCACGATGACAAGTGGTTCATGGGGGCGGTAGCGGGTAATAGTATTCTCCTTTGGGATCTATGACCTGGTCGAGCAAAAATCCGGCTATTTCCTCTTGAAGTGCTAGTATGTGGTCCGATGGTAGGAGCTTATCCCGCACCTCTCTGAACTGTTAAGAAGGAGATCAATATGCATGTGTGTTAGTTGTGTGACTAGATATCGATAATGGTGTGAATAGTATTTTGACAAACGTACCCAGTCCTGTCTATTAGATATGCTCCTTTCGGACGTCATCATGCGAATGTTCTCGCAAACGTATAATGCACACAGATTATTCCCCGGGCCTTTACGAGAATGGAATTGAATCAGATAATGATTGATCAAGCATGATAATTAATTAATGATATTGAAACAAGAATTAAAGAGATGGTAGCTAGCTAGTACTACTTAATTACTTATCTTTGGTCGATGCCAAAGCAACTTTTTTGCCCACTTGCCTGGAGTCACCTTGATGAACTTTGCCCATGCCCTGCCCGCCGGCAAAGAAAATTAATAAAGAGGTTATTAAATAGTTCATATCAGAAAATGACGAACTAATAATAGGCCGAGATATAGTTAATAATAATTGAAATTACATGTTGATTATCCCCTTCACGATGGTGAAGTCTTTATCTGCTTTAGTTAGTGAGTCCAATAATTCAACTTTTCCTTCCTCAACTTTAATGTCTAACAAGACCCAGTGCCAACTGCATGCGCACACGTTTGCATGTCTTAATTAAGCGGGCATGTGCATAAAATTAATCAACTACCGTAAACCGTATACACTTAATTATTAACATCTAGCTAGCTAGTAAGCAAAAACAGAATTTGTAGTACAAGACAGTGTGACTCACGGGAAGTTGTAAGGAAGTAGTATATCTTCATTGCTATTGAGGCGCTTCAAGAACTCTAGCATGCTTTCCTCTACATCATCTTGATAACATTCAATCTGCCATATGTCCTCATTAATGGTATTTGGGTCAATGAACCCAACGCTATAGCGTCTAGATTTTTTTCATTTCATACATCTTCATCCTGCATATAATACCACAGAAAAAGAATATAGTGAGGATAATTACATGTAATGATTGATCAAAATTATCACTACATAACTAGCTTGAGACTTAAATTACAGAAAGAAATCACTTATAGACAATAGCAACTGACGATAGACTTGTCGAGTGCGTCTTGATTGTATAACTGAAATAGTTCTGGATACTCAATGGCCAGAGCTTTCTCATGGTAATAATGCTCATGCTTGACATTCACCATGTGGGACTCTCGATTGGAAATCTTGGTAATGTTCATGTACCATTGATGCAATTGATACATTCTCGTTGGGAGGTCCTTGACCTTGTCTGGATGGACCAAAGGTTGGCCCCGGACATATTTCCATGCTATTTCCGATTCTCTAAGCGGAGACATGGGCTCGATTTCGAGGAGTTGTCCAACGGAGATATTGAGCATTTGAGCCTGCATTATATGATCCTCCGTTATTACCACATCGCCATGCTGGGGAACGCTAACGGTTTGCCCACAATAATATTTGGCGCGCGTACTCCTCTCATTTGTTGTTGGCACAACAAGCGGGGGGATCGCTTGCGCCGCCTGTTCTCCCAACTGGGTAACGGTTTTTCCGCATTTTTTGCCAGCTGCTTGTTGGCTCGAGCTCGAGCTCGCTTCCTTCTTTAGCCGTTCTCGATGTAGTTTCTTGCTTTGGCGCTCATAGTCCGAGTCAACAGGCTTGGGAGCTGGTTCTCTAGCCATACGAATGAAGTGGTCAATTACTTTCTCAGGCACTTTCTCCTTTGGCGGCGGTGCCTGTTTCGGTCCAAAATGGGCGTCCACTTGGGCTTGCACTATGGCTGCGTTTTGCTCCTTCGTCATGTCGTAAGGCCTCTGAGGAAGAGGAGCGAGGCTTGGACCATATTTATATCGCTTGTCTCCGCCTGTACTTCCTGAACTACCTCGACTCGTACCACTACGCACCAAAGCTGCGACATGTCTCTTCTGCGATTGCTGAGACGGCGGAGACGGCTGACGTGGCTGACTTGAAGCAGGAGGTGTGGCCTGACACGGTGCGGACTTGAAACCGGAGAAGTGGAATGACGCTGTGCCGGACTTGAAACCGAAGGAGTCAGCTCACGCGTTCGCGGACTTGGAGGAGGTGGCGGACTTCGAGGAGGAGTCGTCTCACGCGTTCGTGGACTTGGAGGAGCGGGAGTCTGCTGACTCGGTGGCGGACTTCGAGGAGGAGTCGGCAGACAACGCGGTGTCAGTGGACTTTGAAAGATGATGCAATCCTTTCTCCATAGGATGATACGATGTGTGGCCTCTCCCAGTGTGCGCTCGTCTTCACCTCCAGGAATGTCAAGCGTTAGCCCCGAATATGGGTCCACCACTTCATCAACTATGACACGAGCATAGCCCTCTGGAATCGGGATGCAATGGTAGGTTGCTTCGGGGTAATCGGAAAAGCAACACCGTCCGCCACCTTCATGGATATGTTCTTCATTTTGGAGTGTAGCTCACAGTTAGTGTTCTCTATGATGTCATCCACGTGGTATGTATCCAGCAGTGTGTCGCCCGGCAGAACCAACGCTGCTTCTCGACATGGATGGGACGGTGCTATCCAATGCTGGGACGATCATCCGCTTCTTTGCTGCTGCTGCCGAGACCCCTTTCCGGCTAAGTGAGTTGATCTGCTGCTGCTGCTGCTGGAATTTGAGTGCCAGGTCCGCGTGCCTTGCTTCTAGGCCTTGAAGGCGTTCTGCGTCCTGCTTCCTCTGCTCCTCCTCCAGCTTCCTTTTCTTCTCCTCCTCCATCTTCCTTCTTGCACGGTTCCTGTAGTCCTCGTTCCATTCTGAAAAGCCCTCATACCAGGGAATAACGCCCTTGCCTTGTGTTCTTCTCGGGTGTTCAGGATTTCCCAGGGCGCGCATAAGCTCGTCGTTCTCTCTGTTGGGCGTGAACACCCCCCTTCGAGCTTCTTCTATTGCGTCAATTATCTTTTGTTCGGCTCCTTTTAGATTTGCCTTCCATGAACTTTGCTGTCTTGGTCCAACGCCCCCATGCGCATAGAACCAAGTTACGCACTGGGGGCCAGTTCCTAGTAACCGGAGTGACCCCTGCATCCTCCATCTCTTGCTCATACTTATCCCACTTAGGCAATCCCACCGCATAGCCACCTGGACCCAGCCTATGGAACTGCGTCTTTCTTGCGGCATTTGCCTTGTTTTTCATCGACCGTTCCTTAGATAATTCTGAATCCTTGGAGGTCATGAAATCGTCCCAGTGTTCTCTTTGCTTCTCCAGTGTTCCCGTGAAATCTGGAGTCTTCCTTTCATTAGCGAGGTAGTTGGCCCATACAGTTTTCTTGTGGGTGTTGAATGCAATTGCCATCTTCTTAAGAGCAGCGGCCTTGACTTTCTCCACATCTACTTCAGTCAAATGATCTGGTAGGGTGAAATGTTCCATCAGAGATTTCAAAAGGTCTTTTTTGGCTCATCGTCGACCCAAGTAACACAGACGTTTAGTCTTTGGCTCTTTCCATTCTTGAATGGAGATCGAGTTTGTCCTTCACAAGAACTCCGTGACCGACGAGTCCACTTGTCTGCAACGTTCTTAGGTGTGAGGGGTTCGCCACTAAGTTTGGTGGATTCGATGTGGTACTTTACACCATCCTTCAACAATCTGCCCGGGCCTCGCCTTGTCTTGCTATCTGTAGAAGCAGATTTGCTCGATCCAGAGGGCTGAAAGAAGAAAGATCGATTCCTTAATATATCTTCAATAAAAAAACATGTGATGATCACCATGGTGCATGCTTATATAAATATACCTCGCCGGTAGTCTTTGTTATTTGAAGATCAGCATTGTCTGTGTCATCACAAACATTGTATGTGTCATCATAATCATAGTTCATGACTTCATCAGCTCGGTCGTCGAGATCGAATATCTTTTCATCACCCTCTCCGGTATTGTTCAGATATTGGGAGCCGTCATCTGCTTCATTCAGATCATCTAGCCTGTGAGGGTTGCGTGTGATGTCCAACAATTCCTCTTCTCTCTCTCTGCCGGTATTGTCCGCCATAGCTTTTACTTTACTAATACAGAAGAAATATAAAACAATTTATTATTCAAATTACAATGCATGGATGCAATTAATCAATAAGGAAAAACTGAATCTCGAATACATCGTCTCGAATATATAATCTCGAATACATCATCGTCTTAATATTTATAATCTCGAATACATTGTCTCGAATATTATATATCGAATACATCACTGGCTAGGTACCTAATAAAGATCGAGTACTGCAGAAGAATCTAGGGCGCCACTCGCGGTTCTGGGCGCGGCGGTGCACACCCAAAGAGAAGGAACCATCACAGATCATATCTCGGTCATCTGCCCAAAGAACATGCCAAGTAGTGGAGAACACAGCGCCGTCCATAGCAGCCATGTAGTGATGGGCGTGCTCATCTTCCTCCCTCGACACGGCGACGCACCACCTCCGTGGGCCGGGCTGCCTCTACACCGAATGTGGCCCACGCGAACGCCACCAAAGAAGATCAGGGTCGACGACGGGACCCGATGTCGGGTTCCTCAACAAGCGGCGCGCCCCTCCAGGTAGCACCTCCCAGTGCTAGCCCGTCGGAGCCCAGTCCCGGACATGCGTCCTTCTGAAGCGGGGCGTCGTCATAAGCGGGTCGACGGCGAGGATGCGGGCCGGGCATATCATCGAGAACAAATACTATATGCCCGCAAAAAGTAACATTTTTTAAATGATTGGATTGTGATAACTAAAATTCTATATATATGCAAATTCTAACAATTTGACATTAATCTAATTCATCTAACTAAAACTAATTCTGAAATTTCCTGATTATATAACTAACATTTCTATAACAATTCTAATATTTATATAACTAAAAAACAGAAATATTGCTAACATTTCTATAAATCTTTCTATAACTAAAAAACAGAAAACATTTATAACATTTCTATATAACTAACATTTCTAATATTTATATTACTAAAAAACAGAAAAATTTGCTAATATTTCTATAACTAAAAAACAGAAAAATTTTATAACATTTCTATATAACTAACATTTCTAATATTTATATAACTAAAAAACAAAATAATTTCTAACATTTCTATAACTAGAAAACAGAAAAATTTATGACAGACAAACTAATGTGTGTGTGTGTGTAGTGTGTGTGTGTGTAGTGTGTGTGTGTGTGTGTGTGGACATGGCGGCCGGGGCGAGCTCACCGGCGAGGCGGCGACGGGGCGGCGACGACGGGGTGACGGGACGGGGCGGGGACGATGGGCGAATGACGGGCAGCGACGGCGGGCGGGCGGGCGTGGCGACGGGCGGTTGGCGCGGCGACGGGACGACGGGACGGCTGGGCGGCGACGTTGACAGTGGCGGCGACGAGGGGCGAGCACGGCTGGGGTCGGCGACGAGGGGCGGGGGCGGCGACATCGACGGGGACGGCGTCGATCGGGGCATGGCGGCGCGACGGAGGGAGGAAACAGAGGGAAGAAACAGAGGGAAAGTGAATTTTTTTCAACGGGGGTAGATATAGGATGGAACTTTAATACCGAAAGGAGCCACCAACCGTACTAAAGGTCTGTTTAACCAGGCCAAGCGGCGGAACGCACCTTCAAGACTGGGTTGTGGCTCCAACCGGTACTAAAGAGGGTCTTTAGTACCGGTTGGAGCCACGAGCCAGTACTAAAGGGGGCTTGTTGGCAGCAGTCTTGATGAGGCAAGTTTAGTCCCACCTCGCTAGCCAAGGGGCTACCGCACTGGTTTATAAGCCCCAGTGCGATAGCTCTCTCGAGCTCCTCTCCTAAGCAGGCCTACTGGGCCTACCTGTCCTCTTCTGCCCTATGGGCCTACTGGGCCTTTGCGGGCCTGCATCCTGGCCCAACAAAAGGTTGTGTTCCTAGTCATATGCAGGCCGCTTTGGCCCAGTAGGCGGGCTTTTTTATTTTCTTAATTTTTTTCGCTTTATTTATTTTTGTTTTATTTATTTTTGAGTTGATTTTTACTGTATTTAGAGTTTCTTTGTGAATATTTTTGCTTTAGGTACAAAAAATTACAAACTTTCTGTTAGTGCCGGTAGTTTTCAAATTTGAATAGTTTAAATTTTGAATTATTTGAAATTTGTGTGAATCACTAGTTTGTGAATAACTTAACTTTGAAAAAAGTTTTTTCAGTGATTCTTTTTTCTTATGTTTATATTAGTGTGTTTTATCATTATATTGAATTTGGTAATGCTTAGATTATTTAAAAAAATGAAATGCCTTTGTAACAGTCGAGTTTTCGCCGGAAACCCTGATACTTCGAAAGAGATTGTCCATTTTGTACACGAAGTGCATCCAATTTTTGTCGTAACCCTCTCTACTTTTTTGCACATGCTATTTGTATGAAACTATGATACCATGCCAACTTTCAACCTTTTCTGAGTTCATTTGAAATGCTTTTCAATTTCAGGGTCATTTAGCTGGAAAAAATCAGTAAATGCATGAAAAGAATTTGTTTGCACATAAATTTTCTTCACGTTTCAAATGCCAAAACGCATAACTACCCTAACTATTACAGACATTCCCTCCTGGGTGTGAAACACAGAAGAAAGTGATGATAGTGAAGCCGATCACATCCCAGATCTTTGGGTGTGAAACTTTTTCTTCGCGTGTGTCCCTTTGCGCCGTAGCCATAGAAAATCTTCATCATTTAACTGGATGCTCGGGTCAATATTCACTGTGAATGGAGCAATTTCATCAAACTTTTCATAATCTTCTGACATGTCTGTCTTGTCATCCACTCCCACGATGTTTTTTTCCTGAAAGACTATGTGGCGCTTTGGCTCGTCGTATGATCCATTCGCTTCCTTATCTTTTCTTTTTCTCTGCCTGGTAGACATGTCTTTCACATAAAAAACTTGAGCCACATCATTGGCTAGGACAAATGGATCGTCTGCATACACAAGATTGTTGTGATCCATAGTTGTCATTCCGTACTGCGGGTCTTCCGTTACCCCGCCTCGTGTCATATTGACCCATTTGCACCGAAACAAAGGGACCTTCAAATCACCTGATCCATAGTTAAGTTCCCATATGTCCTCTATGTAACCATAATATGTTTCCTTTCCCGTGTTGGTTGTTGCATCAAAGCGGACACCACTGTTTTGGTTGGTGCTCTTCTTATCTTGCGTGATCGTGTAAAATGTATTCCCATTTATCTGGTACCCTTTGAAAATCATTATATTCGAAGATGGTAACTGGGACAGCAAGTATAGGTCATTTTGAATATCACCATCATTCAGGGCACGTTTCTGCAACCAACCGGCGAAAGTCCTCGTTTGTTCGCGTGTAATCCAGTCGTCGAGACTTCTCCGGTGTTTGGATCAGTAGAAAATTCTTGTGTTCCTCCATATACGGAGCCACCAAGGCAGAATTCTATAGAACTGTGTAGTGTGCTTCAGTGAGAGAATGCCCGTCCATACATATTATTTGATGCCCTCCTAGCGTGCCTTTTCCTTCCAGTCTGCCCTTATTTCGCGATTCAGGAACACCAATCGGCTTAAGGTCAGGAATAAAGTCAATACAAAACTCAATGACCTCATTTTCATGGCCCTTCGAGATGCTTCCTTCTGGCCTAGCACGGTTATGAACATATTTCTTCAAGACTCCCATGAACCTCTCAAAGGGGAACATATTATGTAGAAATACAGGACCCAAAACGTTAATCTCTTCGCAAAGGTGAACTAGGACGTGCGCCATGATGTTGAAGAAGGATAGTGGGAACACCAACTCGAAACTGACAAGACATTGCACCAAATCATTCTGTAACCTTGGTATGATTTCTGGATCGATTACCTTCTGAGATATTGCATTGAGGAATGCACATAGCTTCACAATGGCTAATCGAACGCTTTTCCGTAGAAGCCCCTTAATGCAACCGGAAGGAGTTGCGTCATAATCACGTGGCAGCCATGAGACTTTAGGTTCGGAACTTTTTCTCTGCCATATTTATTATTCCCTTTATATTCGACGAGAAGCCAGACGGTACCTTCATGCTGAGCAGGCATTCGAAGAAGATTTCCTTCTCTTCTTTGGTAAGAGTGTAGCTGGCCTGACCCTGATGTATGTCGTCTTTTCCGTGCATACGTTGCTGGTCCTCCCGTGCCTCTGGTGTATCTTTTGTCTTCCCATACACGCCCAAAAAGCCAAGCAGGGTCACGCAAAGATTCTTCGTCGCATGCATCACGTCGATTGCGGAGCGGACCTCTAGGTCTTTCCAGTATGGCAGGTCCCAAAATATAGATTTCTTCTTCCACATGGTTGCGCGTCCGTCGGCGTCCTTCGGAACAGGTTGTCCGCCAGGACTACCCTTTCCAAAGATTACCTTCAAATCCTTGACCATATCATGTACATCAGCACCAGTACGGTGGCGAGGCTTCGTCCGGTGATCCGCCTCACCTTTGAAATGCTTGCCTTTCTTTCTTCACGGGATGCCTTGTCGGAAGAAATCGGCGATGTCCTGTGTACACATTCTTCCTACAACTATCCAAATATATATCTTCGGTATCATCCAAACAAGGTGTGTGCATCCACGGTATCCTTGTTTGTCTGCATCACGAAAGGTTCGAGAGCAGGCCAATCATTGATGGTCACGAACAACAACGCCTTTAGGTCAAATTCTTCCTGTCCGCGGTCATCCCACGCACGTACACCTGTTCCATTCCACAGTTGTAATAGTTCTTCAACTAATGGCCTTAGGTACACATCAATGTCGTTGTCGGGTTGCTTAGGGCCTTGGATGAGCACTGGCATCATAATGAACTTCCGCTTCATGCACAACCAAGGAGGAAGGTTATACAAACATAGAGTCACAGGCCACGTGCTATGGTTGCTGCTCTGCTCCCCAAAAGGATTAATGCCATCTGTGCTTAGACCAAACCATACATTCCTTGGGTCACCTGCAAACTCCTCCCAGTACTTTCTCTCGATTTTCCTCCACTGCGAACCGTCAGCGGGTACTCTCAACTTTCCATCTTTCTTACGGTCTTCTGCGTGCCACCGCATCGCCTTTGCATGCTCTTTGTTTTGGAACAAACGTTTCAACCGTGGTATTATAGGAGCATACCACATCACCTTGGCAGGAATCTTCTTCCTGGGGCGCTCTCCTCGACATCACCAGGTCATCGCGACGATCTTATAACGCAATGCACCGCATACCGGGCAAGCGTTCAAATCCTCGTACTCACCGCGGTAGAGGATGCAGTCATTAGGGCATGCATGTATCTTTTGCACCTCTAACCCTAGAGGGCATACAGCCTTCTTTGCTTCATACGTACTCTCGGGCAATTCGTTGTCCTTTGGAAGCATATTCTTTATCATTACCAGCAACTTTCCAAATCCCTTGTCGATACACCATTCTCTGCCTTCCATTGCAGCAATTCTAGTGTGGTGCCCAACTTTTTTTGTCGACTTCGCAATTCGGGTACAACAATTTCTTGTGATCCTCTAACATGCGCTGCAACTTCGTCCTCTCCAGATCACTTGCGCAGTTTCTCTTTGCATCGGCAATGGCCTGACCTAGATCATCAGCGGGCTCATCTGATGCCTCTTCTTCAGCTTCTTCCCGCATTGCCGGCTCAGCTTCTTCCCCCATTGTTGTATCATCGTATTCAGGGAACCCATGGCCAGGTTAGCCGTCGTTGTCCTCTTCTTCTTCATTGTCTTCCATCATAACCCCTATTTCTCCGTGCTTGGTCCAAACATTATAGTGGGGCATGAAACCGGACTTAAATAGGTGGACGTGAATGGTTTTTGACGTAGAGTAATGCTTGTGACCATTCTTACAGCCAAAGACATGGACAAGGCATAAAACCATCCGCTTGCTTGTTTGCCTCAATGACCCGCAGTAAAAGTATGCACGCCATTAATGAACTCGGGAGAGCATCGGTCATCATACATCCATTGTCGGCTCATCTTCATTACACAACACCGAATAGACCAAATTAATACAAGTTCATATATAAAGTTCATACATAAAGTTCATATACAACACTTAATTAAATGCAACATACAAATAACTCTCTAGCTAAAGAATTTAAATGCAACAACAAATGCGATGAAGATCGCAACAAAGGTAACAATTGATCCAACAGCATAATGATACCAAGCCACACTATCAATGGCATATTTTCTAATCTTTCTAATCTTCAACCTCATTTTATCCATCTTATCTTGTGATCATCGACGACATCGGCAACATGCAACTCCAATTCCATCTTCTCCCCCTCAATTCTTTTCAATTTTTCTTTCATATACTCGTTTTCTCTTTTAACTAAATTTAACCTCTCGACAATAGGGTCGGTTGGAATTTCCGGTTCACATGCCTCCTAGATAAAAATATCTATGTCAACTTGATGGGCATAATTTGTCATAAACACGAAATGCAACAACTAGTTTTAAAAGAGAATATACCACATCCGAATCATAACAAGGACGAGGGCCGACGGGGACGGATATCCATGGCACTATGTATAACAAACAACATACGGGTAAGATAATTATACGAGTAACTATATATCCAAATCACACAAACATCAATTTGGTAATGTAAAACATTCATGAACAAGAGCCTCACCACAAGGTGGTGCCGGGCGACGGGATGTGAGCGATCGGACGGTGGTTACGACAAAGATTTAGAAGGCACTAAGTAAACCACACCTACATATGCAAACTAAGTGTTATTTTTTACCTCAAATTGCATATAAATCAAATACTAGCAAATATAATTCCTCCCAAATTAATCACTATACAAAAGCATTGCAATAGCTAATCTAGCAATGAGAATTGAAAGGACAAAGTTGCTAACCTTTGTGATCATTTGAATGGATGGGGGCCTTCAAATCTTGACAAATTTTGGGCAAAATTTGTGAGGAGATCGAGGAAGAGAGGGGAAGAACAGGGGAAGTGAGGGGAAAGGGGAAGACAGAGTGGCTCGGGTGGACGAAGAGTTTATGTACGTCGACCTTTAGTACTGGTTCGTGTCACAACCCGGTACTAAAGGTGCTGGAGGGGCCCCAGACTGACAACACCCTGCCACCACTCTCTTTAGTACCGGTTCGTGGCACGAACCGGTGCTAAAGGTTCTCCACGAACCGGTACTAATGAGAACGGCCGGCTAGCCGTTGAACCGATACTAATGAGAACGGCCGGCTAGCCGCTCAAAATCAAACCGGCACTAATGTGTCTCATATTAGGTCCTTTTTGTACTAGTGATTGTAAGGATGGTTGTAGCACTTTCACAGATAGAGGTAGAGGAGAGGGATGGTCAAGCTGGAAAACGTCCCTCATGGCAGCACCAGGGGAGGGCAGTAGCAGCACCTGTGGGGAGTTATAGCAAATCGCGACGATGGTTGTAGCAGTTTCAGAGAGAAAGAGAGAGAGAGAGGCTGGAGAACGAACCTCATAGCAGCACCTGGGGGTAGCCATGGAGCTGTGGCCACTACCGGAAAACTGACCTATGCCTACGGCCAAATCAATGCCGACGGCTGCCGCCGGCCTAGTTTGAGATATGCCGACAGCCTCGTCCTGGCTGTCGGCGTAGCCTGGCCGTCGGGCTACCCTGATATAAGCCGACGGCAGCCGTCGGCACAGAACGGCCGTCGGCCTATCTACAAACACGCCAACAGCAGTCGGCGTTATAACATAGCCGTCGGCATACAAAGTGGGCCCGGCGACCCCGCCCGTGACCAGCGTTAACGCCGTTAACCCTATGCCGACGGTCGGGACGGGCGGCCGTCGGCATATCTCCGCATGCCACGTCACCGATCCGCGGCGTAGATATGCCGACGGCAGCCGTCGGCATAGGCGCCACGTCACCGACCTGCGGCACGGCTCCTCCCAAAAACCTGCCGTTTCTATGCCGACGACAATGCCGTCGGCATAGCTATTTTTTTTACATGCTTTTCATATGTTTTTATGCTTTTTTTACATATGTTTTTATGCTTTTTTAAAATATGTTTTTATGCTTTTTTATGTATTATATGAATATATATATATATATATGTAGTTTGTAATTTTTTCCATAGATTATGAATATATATATATAGTTTGTATTTTTTTCGAGCACATTAATAATGTGCCGTCATGTTGTTTTGAATATAAGTCCTTATATTTTATTAAAATAAAAACAGCTATGCGATGTAAGTTTAGTGGCGGTTGCAACGCCCAAGACCCGCCTCTCAGTGTGACACTCACGGACGGCGCTACCGCCGGCTTTGGAGGGGGAAAATGGATGCATCGGGTCTACACGGAGGGGATGTAGCAGTCGGTTTGGCCCGGATGTTGCTCCCAGGTGTCCCTCTGAGCTGACCTGACACAACCGATTGGAGAGGTCCACTCTTCAAAGCTCGTCCGTGGGAAGTCAAAGGGTTAGATCTCGTGGTCAACCGCTCCTGGGTTAGTCCGGACGGGGGCCCTGGGGGTAGCAATGCCACCGGAGCATCGTACCGGGCCCTCATACATGCGGGGTGGTGTTGTGGCATGTCCGAAGAGGCGACACGCGTCTCCGGGGTGTGGCACCCCTCATGGACGGCGCCACCGCCGGCACCTGGAGGGGGAAACGGACGCGTCGGGTCTACACGGAGTGGATGTAGCTGTGGGTTTGGCCCGGATGTTGCTCCCAGGTGTCCCTCTAGACTGACCTGACACAACCGGCTGGAGAGGTCCACTGGTCAAAGCCCGTCCATGGGAAGTCAAAGGGCTAGATCTCGTGGTCAACCGCTCCAGGGTTAGGTGGGACGGGGGCCCTCGGGTGTAGCAATGCCACCGGAGCGTCGTACCGGGCCCTCATACATTCAGGATGGTGTTGTGGCTTGTCCGAAGAGGCGACACGCATCTCTGGGGTGTGCCCCCCCCTCACGGACGGTGCCGCCGCCGGCACCTGGAGGGGGAAAACGGAAGCATCGGGTCTACACGGAGGAGATGTAGCAGTCGGTTTGGCCCGGATGTTTCTCCCGGGTGTCCCTATGGGTAGAGCTGACACAACCGGGTGCAGAGGTCCACTGGTCAAAGCCCGTCCTTGGGAAGTCAAAGGGCTAGATCTCGTGGTCAACCGCTCTAGGGTTAGGCGGGACGGGGGCCTTGGGGGTTAGCAATGCCACCGGAGCGTCGTACCGGGCCCTCATACATGCGGGGTGGTGTTGTGGCATGTCCAAAGAGGCGGCACGCGTCTCCGTGGTGTGGCCCCCGTCACGGACGGCGCCGCCCCCGGCACCTGGAGGGGGAAACGGACGCGTCGGGTCTACACGGAGTGGATGTAGCTGTGGGTTTGGCCCGGATGTTGCTCCCGGTGTCCCTATGGCCATACGACAAAACCGGTGGAGAGGTCCACCGTCAAAGCCCGTCAGTGGGAAGTCAAAGGGCTAGATCTCGTGGTCAACCGCCTGGGTTAGTCGGGACGGGGCCACTGGGGTAGCAATGCCACCGGAGCGTCGCATCGGGCCCTCATACATGCGGGTGGTGTTGTGGCATGTCCAAGAGGCGGCACGCATCTCCAGTGTGCACCCCTCACGGACGGCGCCGCCGCCGGCACCTGGAGGGGGAAAACAGACACATCGGGTCTATACGGAGGGGATGTAGCAGTCGGTTTGGCCCGGATGTTGCTCCCGGGTGTCCCTATGGGTAGACCTGACACAACCGGTGGAGAGGTCCACCGTGAAAGCCCGTCGTGGGAAGTCAAAGGGCTAGATCTCGTGGTCAACCGCTCCAGTGTTTAGGGCGGACGGGTCCTTGGGGGTAGCAATGCCACCGGAGCGTCGTCTGGGCCCTCATACATGCGTGGTGGTGTTGTGGCATGTCCAAGAGGCGGCACGCGTCTTGAGTGTGGCCCACGCCACGGACGGCGCCACGCCAAAGACTGGAGGGGGAAACGGACGCGTCAGGTCTACACGGAGTGGATGTAACTGTGGGTTTGGCCCGGATGTTGCTCCCGTTGTCCCTATGGGTAGACCTGACACAACCGGCTGGAGAGGTCCACTGGTCAAAGCCCGTCTGTGGGAAGTCAAAGGGCTAGATCTCGTGGTCAACCGCTCCTGGGTTAGTCGGGACGGGGGCCTTGGGGGATAGCAATGCCACCGGAGCGTCGTACCGGGCCCTCATACATGCGGGGTGGTATTGTGGCATGTCCGAAGAGGCGGCACGCATCTCCGGGGTGTGCCCCCCCTCACGGACGGCGCCGCCCGCCACGCAAGACATGGAGGGGGAAAACGGACGCATCGGGTCTACACGGAGGGGATGCAGCAGTCGGTTTGGCCCGGATGTTGCTCCCGGGTGTCCCTATGGGTAGACCTGACACAACCGGGTGGAGAGGTACACTGGTCAAAGCCCATCCGTGGGAAGTCAAAGGGCCAGATCTCGTGGTCAACCGCTCCAGGTTAGTCGGGACGGGGCCTTGGGGCGGGGTAGCAATGCCACCGAGGCGTCGTCATCGCCCCTCATACATGCGGGTGGTATTGTGGCATGTCCAAAGAGGCGGCACGCGTCTTGAGTGTGGCCTCACACGGACGGCGCCGCCGCACCGGAGGGGAAGCGGACGCGTTGGGTCTACACGGAGGGGATGGAGCTGTCGGTTTGGACCGGATGTTGCTCCCGGGTGTCCCTATGGGTAGACCTGACACAACCGGGTGGAGAGGTCCACTGGTGAAAGCCCGTCCGTGGGAAGTCAAAGGGCTAGATCTCGTGATCAACCGCTCGTGGTTAGTCGGGGCCAGGGGCCCTGAGGGTAGCAATGCCACGGAGGCGTCTTATCGGGCCCTCATACATGCGTGGTGGTGTTGTGGCATGTCCGAAGAGGCTGCACGCGTCTTCCGGTGTGGCCTCACACGGACGGGCGCCAGCCGCACCGGAGGGGAAACGGACGCTTGTCGGGTCTACACGGAGTGGATATAGCTTTGGGTTTGGCCCGGATGTTGCTCCCGGGTGTCCCTATGGGTAGACCTGACATAACCGGGCCGGAGAGGTCCATCGCCAAAGCCCGTCCGTGGGAAGTCAAAGGGCTAGATCTCGTGATCAACCGCTCCTGGGTTAGTCGGGACGGGGGCCCTGGGGGGTAGCAATACCACCGGAGCATCGTACCGGGCCCTCATACATGCGGGGTGGTGTTGTGGCATGTCCGAAGAGGCGGCACTCATCTTCGGGGTGTGGCCCCCGTCACGGACGGCACCGCCGCCGGCACCTGGAGGGGGAAAACGGATGCATCGGGTCTACTCGGAGGGGATGCAGCTGTCGGTTTGGCGGGGATGTGGCTCCCGGGGGTCCCTATGGGTAAACCTGACACAACCGGCTGGAGAGGTCCACTGGTCAAAGCCCGTCCGTGGGAAGTCAAAGGGCTAGATCTCGTGATCAACCGCTCCTGGATTAGTCGGGACGGGGGCCCTAGGGGGTAGCAATGCCACCGGAGCGTCGTACCGGGCCCTCATACATGCGGGGTGGTGTTGTGGCATGTCCGAAGAGGCGGCACACGTCTTCGGGGTGTGGCCCCCGTCACGGACGGCGCCGCCGCCGGCACCTGGAGGGGGAAATGGACGAGTCGGGTCTACACGGAGTGGATGTAGCTGTGGGTTTGTCCCGGATGTTGCTCCCGGGTGTCCCTATGGGTAGACCTGACACAACCGGGTGGAGAGGTCCACTGGTCAAAGCCCATCCGTGGGAAGTCAAAGGGCTAGATCTCGTGATCAACCGCTCCAGGGATAGTCGGGACGGGGGCCCTGGGGGGTAGCAATGCCACCGAAGCGTCTTACCGGGCCCTCATACATGCGGGGTGCTGTTGTGGCATGTCCGAAGAGGCGGCACGCGTCTTCGGGTGTGGCCCCCGTCATGGACGGCGCCGCCGCCGGCACCTGGAGGGGGAAACGGACGCGTCAGGTCTACACGGAGTGGATGTAGCTGTGGGTTTGGCCCGGATGTTGCTCTCGGGTGTCCCTATGGGTAGACCTGACACAACCGGCTGGAGAGGTCCACTGGTCAAAGCCCGTCCGTGGGAAGTCAAAGGGCTAGATCTCGTGGTCAACCGCTCCTGGGTTAGTCGGGACGGGGGCCCTGGGGGGTAGCAATGCCACCGGAGCGTCGTACCGGGCCCTCATACATGCGGGGTGGTATTGTGGCATGTCCGAAGAGGCGGCACGCATCTCCGGGGTGTGCCCCCCCTCACGGACGGCGCCGCCGCCGGCACATGGAGGGGGAAAACGGACGCATCGGGTCTACACGGAGGGGATGCAGCAGTCGGTTTGGCCCGGATGTTGCTCCCGGGTGCCCCTATGGGTATAACTGACACAACCGGGTGGAGAGGTACACTGGTCAAAGCCCGTCTGTGGGAAGTCAAAGGGCCAGATCTCGTGGTCAACCGCTCCAGGGTTAGTCGGGACACGGGCCTTGGGGGGTAGCAATGCCACAGAAGCGTCGTACCGGGCCCTCATACATGCGGGGTGGTGTTGTGGCATGTCCAAAGAGGCGGCACGCGTCTTCGGGGTGTGGCCCCCGTCATGGACGGCGCCACCGCCGGCACCTGGAGGGGGAAACGGACGCGTCGGGTCTGCACGGAGTGGATGTAGTTGTGGGTTTGGCCCGGATGTTGCTCCCGGGTGTCCCTATGGGTAGACTTGACACAACCGGGTGGAGAGGTCCACTGGTCAAAGCCCGTCCGTGGGAAGTCAAAGGGCTAGATCTCGTGATCAACCGCTCCAGGGTTAGTCGGGACGGGGGCCCTGGGGGGTAGCAATGCCACCGGAGCATCTTACCGGGCCCTCAAACATGCGGGGTGGTGTTGTGGCATGTCCGAACAGGCGGCACGCGTCTTCTGGGTGTGGCCCCCGTCACGGACGGCGCCGCCGCCGGCACCTGGAGGGGGAAACGGACGCGTCGGGTCTACACGGAGTGGATGTAGCTGTGGGTTTGGCCCGGATGTTGCTCCCGGGTGTCCCTATGGGTAGACCGACACAACCGGGCCGGAGAGGTCCATCGGTCAAAGCCCGTCGTCTGCGAAGTCAAAGGGCTATATCTCGTGATCAACCGCTCCTGGGTTAGTCGGGACGGGGGCCCTGGGGGATAGCAATGCCACCGAAGCATCGTACCGGGCCCTCATACATGCGGGGTGGTCTTATGGCATGTCCGAAGAGGCGGCACGCGTCTTCGGGGTGTGGCCCCCGTCACGGACGGCGCCGCCGCCGGCACCTGGAGGGGGAAAACGGATGCATCGGGTCTACACGGAGGGGATGCAGCAGTCGGTTTGGCCCGGATGTTGCTCCCGGGTGTCCCTATGGGTAAACCTGACACAACCGGCTGGAGAGGTCCACTGGTCAAAGCCCGTCCGTGGGAAGTCAAAGGGCTAGATCTTGTGATCAACCGCTCCTGGGTTAGTCGGGACGGGGGCCCTGGGCGAGTAATGCCACCGAGCGTCGTCTCGCCCTCATACATGCGGGGTGGTGTTGTGGCATGTCCGAAGAGGCGGCACACGTCTTCGGGGTGTGGCCCCCGTCACGGACGGCGCCGCCGCCGGCACCTGGAGGGGGAAACGGACGAGTCGGGTCTACACGGAGTGGATGTAGCTGTGGGTTTGTCCCGGATGTTGCTCCCGGGTGTCCCTATGGGTAGACCTGACACAACCGGGTGGAGAGGTCCACTGGTCAAAGCCCGTCCGTGGGAAGTCAAAGGGCTAGATCTCGTGATCAACCGCTCCAAGGTTAGTCGGGACGGGGGCCCTGGGGGGTAGCAATGCCACCGGAGCGTCGTACCGGGCCCTCATACATGCGGGGTGGTATTGTGGCATGTCCGAAGAGCCGGCACGCATCTCCAGGGTGTGCCCCCCTCACGGACGGCGCCGCCGCCGGCACATGGAGGGGGAAATCGGACGCATCGGGTCTACACGGAGGGGATGAAGCAGTCGGTTTGGCCCGGACGTTGCTCCCGGGTGTCCCTATGGGTATACCTGACACAACCAGGTGGAGTGGTACACTGGTCAAAGCCCGTCCGTGGGAAGTCAAAGGGCCAGATCTCGTGGTCAACCGCTCCGGGGTTAGACAGGACGGGGGCCTTAGGGGGTAGCAATGCCACCGGAGCGTCGTACCGGGCCCTCATACATGCGGGGTGGTGTTGTGGCATGTCCAAAGAGGCGGCACGCGTCTTCGGGGTGTGGCCCCCGTCACGGACGGCGCCGCCGCCGGCACCTGGAGGGGGAAACGGACGCGTCGGGTCTACACGGAGTGGATGTAGCTGTGGGTTTGGCCCGGATGTTGCTCCCAGGTGTCCCTCTAGACTGACCTGACACAACCGGCTGGAGAGGTCCACTGGTCAAAGCCCGTCCATGGGAAGTCAAAGGGCTAGATCTCGTGGTCAACCGCTCCAGGGTTAGGTGGGACGGGGGCCCTCGGGTGTAGCAATGCCACCGGAGCGTCGTACCGGGCCCTCATACATTCAGGATGGTGTTGTGGCTTGTCCGAAGAGGCGACACGCATCTCTGGGGTGTGCCCCCCCCTCACGGACGGTGCCTTGGCCACGCTTTACAGGGAAAAGCAGGCTTGTCGGGTCTACGGAGGAGATGTAGCAATCGGTTTGGCCGGATGTTTCTCCGGGTGTCCCTATGGGTAGAGCTGACACAACCGGGTGCGAAGGTCCACCGGTCAAAGCCCGTCCTTGGGAAGTCAAGGGCTAGATCTCGTGGTCAACCGCTCTAGGGTTAGGCGGGGCCTGCCTTGGGGTTAGCAATGCCACCGAGGCGTCGTCGCCCTCATACATGCGGGGTGGTGTTGTGGCATGTCCAAAGAGGCGGCACGCGTCTCCGTGGTGTGGCCCCCGTCACGGACGGCGCCGCCCCCGGCACCTGGAGGGGGAAACGGACGCGTCGGGTCTACACGGAGCGGATGTAGCTGTGGGTTTGGCCCGGATGTTGCTCCCGGGTGTCCCTATGGCCATACCTGACAAAACCGGCTGGAGAGGTCCACTGGTCAATGCCCGTCCGTGGGAAGTCAAAGGGCTAGATCTCGTGGTCAATCGCTCCTGGGTTAGTCGGGACGGGGGCCCTGGGGGGTAGCAATGCCACCGGAGCGTCGTACCGGGCCCTCATACATGCGGGGTGGTGTTGTGGCATGTCCGGAAGAGGCGCACGCATCTCCAGGTGTGCACCCCTCACGGACGGCGCCGCCACGCACCGGAGGGGAAAGCAGACGATCGGGTCTACGGAGGGATGTAGCAATCGGTTTGGCCCGGATGTTGCTCCGGGTGTCCCTATGGGTAGACTGACACAACCGGGTGGAGAGGTCCACCGGTGAAAGCCCGTCCGTGGGAAGTCAAAGGGCTAAATCTAAATGGTCAACCGCTCACGGGGTTAGGCGGAGACGGGGTCCTTGGGGTAGCAATGCCACCGGAGGCGTCGTCATCGGCCCTCATACATGCGGGTGGTGTTGTGGCATGTCCAAGAAGAGGCACGCAGCGTCTTGGGTGTGGCCCGTCACACGACGGGCGCCGTCGCCAAAGACTGGAGGGGAAGCAGACGTCGGTCTACGGAGTGGATGTAACTGTGGGTTTGGCGGATGTTGCTCCGTTGTCCCTATGGGTAGACTGACACAACCGGGCCGGAGAGGTCCACCGTCAAAGCCCGTCTGTGGGAAGTCAAAGGCTAGATCTCGTGGTCAACCGCCTCTGGGTTAGTCGGGACGGGGCCTTGGGGATAGCAATGCCACCGGAGCGTCGTCTGGGGGCCTCATACATGCGGGTGGTATTGTGGCATGTCCGAAGAGGCGGCACGCATCTCCGGTGTGCCTCACGGACGGGCGCCGCCGCCGGCACATGGAGGGGGGAAAACAGGCCTCGGGTCTACGAGAGGGATGCAGCAGTCGGTTTGGCCCGGATGTTGCTCCCGGGTGTCCCTATGGGTAGACCTGACACAACCGGGTGGAGAGGTAGACTGGTCAAAGCCCATCCGTGGGAAGTCAAAGGGCCAGATCTCGTGGTCAACCGCTCCAGGGTTAGTCGGGACGGGGGCCTTGGGGCGGGGGGGGGGGGGTAGCAGGGCCCCCGGAGCGTGGGTCCGGGCCCACATACATGCGGGTGGTATTGTGGCATGTCCAAAGAGGCGGCACGCTGCGTCTTGAAGTGTGGCCCCGTCACGGACGGCGCCGCCGCCGGCACCTGGAGGGGGAAACGGACGCGTTGGGTCTACACGGAGTGGATGTAGCTGTGGGTTTGGACCGGATGTTGCTCCCGGGTGTCCCTATGGGTAGACCTGACACAACCGGGTGGAGAGGTCCACTGGTCAAAGCCCGTCCGTGGGAAGTCAAAGGGCTAGATCTCGTGATCAACCGCTCCAGGGTTAGTCGGGACGGGGGCCCTGGGGGGTAGCAATGCCACCGGAGCGTCTTATCGGGCCCTCATACATGCGTGGTGGTGTTGTGGCATGTCCGAAGAGGCTGCACGCGTCTTCCGGGTGTGGCCCCCGTCACGGACGGCGCCGCCGCCGGCACCTGGAGGGGGAAACGGACGCGTCGGGTCTACACGGAGTGGATATAGCTGTGGGTTTGGCCTGGATGTTGCTCCCGGGTGTCCCTATGGGTAGACCTGACATAACCGGCTGGAGAGGTCCACTGGCCAAAGCCCGTCCGTGGGAAGTCAAAGGGCTAGATCTCGTGATCAACTGCTCCTGGGTTAGTCGGGACGGGGCCACAGGGGGTAACAATACCACCGAGCATCGCATCGGGCCCTCATACATGCGGGTGGTGTTGTGGCATGTCCGAAGAGGCGGCACTCATCTTCGGGGTGTGGCCCCCGTCACGGACGGCACCGCCGCCGGCACCTGGAGGGGGAAAACGGATGCATCGGGTCTACTCGGAGGGGATGCAGCAGTCGGTTTGGCCCGGATGTTGCTCCCGGGTGTCCCTATGGGTAAACCTGACACAACCGGCTGGAGAGGTCCACTGGTCAAAGCCCGTCCGTGGGAAGTCAAAGGGCTAGATCTCGTGATCAACCGCTCCTGGATTAGTCGGGACGGGGGCCCTAGGGGGTAGCAATGCCACCGGAGCGTCGTACCGGGCCCTCATACATGCGGGGTGGTGTTGTGGCATGTCCGAAGAGGCGGCACACGTCTTCGGGGTGTGGCCCCCGTCACGGACGGCGCCGCCGCCGGCACCTGGAGGGGGAAACGCACGAGTCGGGTCTACACGGAGTGGATGTAGCTGTGGGTTTGTCCCGGATGTTGCTCGGGTGTCCCTATGGGTAGACCGACACAACCGGGTGGAGAGGTCCATCGTCAAAGCCCATCCGTGGGAAGTCAAAGGGCTAGATCTCGTGATCAACCGCTCCGTGGATAGTCGGGGACGGGGCCCTGGGTAGCAATGCCACCGGCGTCTTACCGGGCCCTCATACATGCGGGTGCTGTTGTGGCATGTCCAAGAAGCGGCACGCGTCTTGAGTGTGGCCTCCGTCATGGGACGGCGCCGCCGCCGGCACTGGAGGGGGAAACGGACGCCACAGTCTACGGAGTGGATGTAGCTGTGGGTTTGGCCCGGATGTTGCTCTCGGGTGTCCCTATGGGTAGACCTGACACAACCGGCTGGAGAGGTCCACTGGTCAAAGCCCGTCCGTGGGAAGTCAAAGGGCTAGATCTCGTGATCAACCGCTCCAGGGTTAGTCGGGACGGGGGCCCTGGGGGGTAGCAATGCCACCGGAGCGTCTTATCGGGCCCTCATACATGCGTGGTGGTGTTGTGGCATGTCCGAAGAGGCTGCACGCGTCTTCCGGTGTGGCCCGTCACGGACGGCGCCGCCGCCCGGCACTGGAGGGGGAAAGCAGACGCCGTCGGGTCTACGGAGTGGATATAGCTGTGGGTTTGGCCCGGATGTTGCTCCCGGGTGTCCCTATGGGTAGACCTGACATAACCGGCTGGAGAGGTCCACTGGCCAAAGCCCGTCCGTGGGAAGTCAAAGGGCTAGATCTCGTGATCAACCGCTCCTGGGTTAGTCGGGGACGGGGCCCTGGGGTAGCAATACCACGAGCATCGTCTGGGCCCTCATACATGCGGGGTGGTGTTGTGGCATGTCCAAGAGGCGGCACTCATCTTGAGTGTGGCCTCGTCACGGACGGCACCGCCGCCCGGCACTGGAGGGGGAAAAGCGGATGCATCGGGTCTACTCGGAGGGATGCAGTAGTCGGTTTGGCCCGGATGTTGCTCCCGGGTGTCCCTATGGGTAAACCTGACACAACCGGCTGGAGAGGTCCACTGGTCAAAGCCCGTCCGTGGGAAGTCAAAGGGCTAGATCTCGTGATCAACCGCTCCTGGATTAGTCGGGACGGGGGCCCTAGGGGGTAGCAATGCCACCGAGGCGTCGTCTGGGCCCCTCATACATGCGGGTGGTGTTGTGGCATGTCCAAGAGGCGGCACACGTCTTGAGGTGTGGCCCCGTCACGGACGGCGCGCCGCCCGCACCGGAGGGAAATGGACGAGTCGGGTCTACACGGAGTGGATGTAGCTGTGGGTTTGTCCCGGATGTTGCTCCCGGGTGTCCCTATGGGTAGACCTGACACAACCGGGTGGAGAGGTCCACTGGTCAAAGCCCATCCGTGGGAAGTCAAAGGGCTAGATCTCGTGATCAACCGCTCCAGGGTTAGTCGGGACGGGGGCCCTGGGGGGTAGCAATGCCACCGGAGCGTCTTACCGGGCCCTCATACATGCGGGGTGCTGTTGTGGCATGTCCGAAGAGGCGGCACGCGTCTTGAGGTGTGGCCCGTCATGGGACGCGCCGCCACGGCTGGAGAAGCAGGGAAACGGACGTCAGGTCTACCGGAGTGGATGTAGCTGTGGGTTTGGCCCGGATGTTGCTCCCGGGTGTCCCTATGGGTAGACCTGACACAACCGGGAGAGGTCCACTGGTCAAAGCCCGTCCGTGGGAAGTCAAAGGGCTAGATCTCGTGGTCAACCGCTCCTGGGTTAGTCAGGAGACGGGGGCCACAGGGGTAATGCCACGGAGGCGTCGTCTGGGCCCTCATACATGCGGGGTGGTATTGTGGCATGTCCGAAGAGGCGGCACGCATCTCCGGGGTGTGCCCCCCTCACGGACGGCGCCGCCGCCGGCACATGGAGGGGGAAAACGGACGCATCGGGTCTACACGGAGGGGATGAAGCAGTCGGTTTGTCCCGGATGTTGCTCCCGGGTGCCCCTATGGGTATAACTGACACAACCGGGTGGAGAGGTACACTGGTCAAAGCCCGTCTGTGGGAAGTCAAAGGGCCAGATCTCGTGGTCAACCGCTCCAGCGTTAGTAGGGACACGGGCCCACAGGGGTAGCATGCCACCGGAGCATCGTACCGGGCCCTCATACATGCGGGGTGGTGTTGTGGCATGTCCGAAGAGGCGGCACGTGTCTCTGGGGTGGGGCACCCCTCACGGACGGCGCCGCCGCCGGCACCTGGAGGGGGGAAACGGACGCGTCGGGTCTACACGGAGTGGATGTAGGTGTGGTTTTGGCCCGGATGTTGCTCCCAGGTGTCCCTCTGGACTGACCTGACACAACCGGCTGGAGAGGTCCACTGGTCAAAGCCCGTCCATGGGAAGTCAAAGGGCTAGATCTCGTGGTCAACCGCTCCAGGGTTAGGTGGGACGGGGGCCCTCGGGTGTAGCAATGCCACCGGAGCGTCGTACCGGGCCCTCATACATTCAGGATGGTGTTGTGGCTTGTCCGAAGAGGCGACACGCATCTCCGGGGTGTGCCCCCTCACAGACGGTGCCAGTGCCGCCCGCACCGGAGGGGAAAAGCAGGCATCGGGTCTACGGAGGAGATGTAGCGGTCGGTTTGGCCGGATGTTTCTCCGGGTGTCCCTATGGGTAGAGCTGACACAACCGGGTCTGCAGAGGTCCTCTGGTGAAAGCCCGTCCGTGGGAAGTCAAAGGGCTAGATCTCGTGGTCAACCGCTCCAGGGTTAGGCGGGACGGGGGCCTTGGGGGGTAGCAATGCCACCGGAGCGTCGTACCGGGCCCTCATACATGCGGGGTGGTGTTGTGGCATGTCCGAAGAGGCGGCACGCGTCTCCGGGGTGTGGCCCCCGTCACGGACGGCGCCGCCTTCGGCACCTGGAGGGGGGAAACGGACGCGTCGGGTCTACAGGCGGATGTAGCTGTGGGTTTGGCCGGATGTTGCTCCGGGTGTCCCTATGGCCATACGACAAAACCGGCTGGAGAGGTCCACTGGTCAATGCCCGTCATTGGGAAGTCAAAGGCTAGATCTAAGTGGTCAATCGCTCTGGGTTAGTCGGGGCCAGGGCCACAGGGGGTAACAATGCCACCGGAGGCGTCGTCAGGCCCTCATACATGCTGAGGTGGTGTTGTGGCATGTCCGAAGACGCATCTCCAGGTGTGCACCCCCTCACGCAGACGCCGCCGCCTTGCACACAGGAGGGAAAGCAGACGCTCGGGTCTACGGAGGGATGTAGCGATCGGTTTGGCCCGGATGTTGCTCCAGGGTGTCCCTATGGGCAGAACTGACACAACCGGGTGGAGAGGGCCACTTTGGTGAAAGCCCGTCGTGGGAAGTCAAAGGCTAAATCTCGTGGTCAACCGCTCCGGGGTTAAGCGGGGACGGGGTCCTTGGGGGTAGCAATGCCACGGAGGCGTCGTCACAAGGCCCTCCTCATACATGCGAGGTGGTGTTGTGGCATGTCAGAAGAGGCGGCACGCGTCTTCGGGTGTGGCCCTCACGCAGACGGGCGCCGCCGCCGACACTGGAGGGGGAAGCAGACGCGTCGGTCTACACGGAGTGGATGTAACTGTGGGTTTGGCCCGGATGTTGCTCCGTTGTCCCTATGGGTAGACTGACACAACCGGTGGAGAGGTCCATGGTCAAAGCCCGTCTGTGGGAAGTCAAAGGGCTAGATCTCGTGGTCAACCGCTCTGGGTTAGTCGGGACGGGGCCTTGGGGATAGCAATGCCACCGGGCGTCGTCTGGGGCCCCCTCATACATGCGGGGTGGTATTGTGGCATGTCAAGAAGAAGCGGCACGCATCTCCGGTGTGCCCCCCCTCACGCAGACGGCGCCCCGCCGCCGGCACATGGAGGGGGAAAAGCAGACGATCGGGTCTACGGAGGGGATGCAGTCGGTTTGGCCGGATGTTGCTCCGGGTGTCCCTATGGGTAGACCTGACACAACCGTGGAGAGAGGTACACTGGTCAAAGCCCATCCGTGGGAAGTCAAAGGGCCAGATCTCGTGGTCAACCGCTCCAGGGTTAGTCGGGACGGGGGCCTTGGGGCGGGGGGGGGGGGGTAGCAATGCCACCGGAGCGTCGTACCGGGCCCTCATACATGCGGGGTGGTATTGTGGCATGTCCAAAGAGGCGGCACGCGTCTTGAGTGTGGCCCCGTCACGGACGGCCGCCCGCCGGCACCGGAGGGGAAAGCAGACGCGTTGGGTCTACACGGAGTGGATGTAGTTGTGGGTTTGGCCCGGATGTTGCTCCCGGGTGTCCCTATGGGTAGACCTGACACAACCGGGAGAGGTCCACTGGTCAAAGCCCGTCCGTGGGAAGTCAAAGGGCTAGATCTCGTGATCAACCGCTCCAAGGTTAGTCGGGACGGGGGCCCTGGGGGGTAGCAATGCCACCGGAGCGTCGTACCGGGCCCTCATACATGCGGGGTGGTGTTGTGGCATGTCCGAAGAGGCGGCACGCGTCTTCGGGGTGTGGCCCCCGTCACGGACGGCGCCGCCGCCGGCACCTGGAGGGGGAAACGGACGCGTCGGGTCTACACGGAGTGGATGTAGCTGTGGGTTTGGCCCGGATGTTGCTCCCGGGTGTCCCTATGGGTAGACCTGACACAACCGGCTGGAGAGGTCCACTGGTCAAAGCCCGTCCGTGGGAAGTCAAAGGGCTAGATCTCGTGATCAACCGCTCCTGGGTTAGTCGGGACGGGGGCCCTGGGGGGTAGCAATACCACCGGAGCATCGTACCGGGCCCTCATACATGCGGGGTGGTGTTGTGGCATGTCCGAAGAGGCGGCACTCATCTTCGGGGTGTGGCCCCCGTCACGGACGGCACCGCCGCCGGCACCTGGAGGGGGAAAACGGATGCATCGGGTCTACTCGGAGGGGATGCAGCAGTCGGTTTGGCCCGGATGTTGCTCCCGGGTGTCCCTATGGGTAAACCTGACACAACCGGCTGGAGAGGTCCACTGGTCAAAGCCCGTCCGTGGGAAGTCAAAGGGCTAGATCTCGTGATCAACCGCTCCTGGATTAGTCGGAGACGGGGCCCTAGGGGTAGCAATGCCACGGAGGCGTCGTCTGACCCTCATACATGCGAGGTGGTGTTGTGGCATGTCGAAGAGGCGGCACACGTCTTGAGGTGTGGCCCCGTCACAGACGGCGCCGCCCGCCCGGCACTGGAGGAAGCAGACGAGTCGGGTCTACACGGAGTGGATGTAGCTGTGGGTTTGTTCCGGATGTTGCTCCCGGGTGTCCCTATGGGTAGACCTGACACAACCGGGTGGAGAGGTCCACTGGACAAAGCCCGTCCGTGGGAAGTCAAAGGGCTAGATCTCGTGATCAACCGCTCCAAGGTTAGTCGGGACGGGGGCCCATGGGGGTAGCAATCCCACCGCGTCTTACCGGGCCCCTCATACATGCGGGGTGCTGTTGTGGCATGTCCGAAGAAGCGGCACGCCGTCTTGGTGTGGCCTCGTCATGGACGGGCGCCGCCCGCACTGGAGGGGGAAAGCAGACGTCGAGTCTACACGGAGTGGATGTAGCTGTGGGTTTGGCCCGGATGTTGCTCTCGGGTGTCCCTATGGGTAGACCTGACACAACCGGCTGGTGAGGTCCACTGGTCAAAACCCGTCCGTGGGAAGTCAAAGGGCTAGATCTCGTGGTCAACCGCTCCTGGGTTAGTCGGGACGGGGCCACAGGGGTAACAATGCCACGGAGCATCTTACGGGCCCTCAAACATGCGGGGTGGTGTTGTGGCATGTCGAACAGCGGCACGCGTCTTCGGGTGTGGCCCCGTCACGCAGACGGCGCCGCCCGCCCGCACTGGAGAAGCAGACGCGTCGGGTCTACACGGAGTGGATGTAGGCTGGGTTTGGCCGGATGTTGCTCCGGTGTCCCTATGGGTAGACCGACACAACCATTTGGAGAGGTCCACTGGTCAAAGCCCGTCCGTGCGAAGTCAAAGGGCTATATCTCGTGATCAACCGCTCCTGGGTTAGTCGGGACGGGGGCCCTGGGGGATAGCAATGCCACCGAAGCATCGTACCGGGCCCTCATACATGCGGGGTGGTCTTATGGCATGTCCGAAGAGGCGCACGCGTCTTGAGTGTGGCCTCACACGGACGGCGCGCCGCCGCCGGCACCTGGAGGGGGAAAACGGATGCATCGGGTCTACACGGAGGGGATGCAGCAGTCGGTTTGGCCCGGATGTTGCTCCCGGGTGTCCCTATGGGTAAACCTGACACAACCGGCTGGAGAGGTCCACTGGTCAAAGCCCGTCCGTGGAAAGTCAAAGGGCTAGATCTTGTGATCAACCGCTCCTGGGTTAGTCGGGACTGGGGCCCTGGGGCGTAGCAATGCCACCGGAGCGTCGTACCGGGCCCTCATACATGCGGGGTGGTGTTGTGGCATGTCCGAAGAGGCGGCACACGTCTTCAGGGTGTGGCCCCCGTCACGGACGGCCCCGCCGCCGTACCTCGAGGGGGAAACGGACGAGTCGGGTCTACACGGAGTGGATGTAGCTGTGGGTTTGGCTCGGATGGTGCTCCCGGGTGTCCCTATGGGTAGACCTGACACAACCGGGTGGAGAGGTCCACTGGTCAAAGCCCGTCCGTGGGAAGTCAAAGGGCTAGATCTCGTGATCAACCGCTCCAAGGTTAGTCGGGACGGGGGCCCTGGGGGGAAGCAATGCCACCGGAGCGTCTTATCGGGCCCTCATACATGCGGGGTGGTGTTGTGGCATGTCCGAAGAGGCGGCACACGTCTTCGGGGTGTGGCCCCCGTCACGGACGGCGCCGCCCGCACTGGAGGGGGAAGCAGACGAGTCGGGTCTACACGGAGTGGATGTAGCTGTGGGTTTGTCCCGGATGTTGCTCCCGGGTGTCCCTATGGGTAGACCTGACACAACCGGGTGGAGAGGTCCACTGGTCAAAGCCCGTCCATGGGAAGTCAAAGGGCTAGATCTCGTGATCAACAGCTCCAAGGTTAGTCGGGACGGGGGCCCTGGGGGTAGCAATGCCACCGGAGCGTCTTACCGGGCCCTCATACATGCGGGGTGGTGTTGTGGCATGTCCGAAGAGGCGGCACGCGTCTTCGGGGTGTGGCCCCCGTCACGGACGGCGCCATGCCGCCCGGCACCTGGAGGGAAAGCAGACGCCGTCGGGTCTACACGGAGTGGATGTAGCTGTGGGTTTGGCCCGGATGTTGCTCCCGGGTGTCCCTATGGGTAGACCTGACACAACCGGCTGGAGAGGTCCACTGGTCAAAGCCCGTCCATGCGAAGTCAAAGGGCTATATCTCGTGATCAACCGCTCCTGGGTTAGTCGGGACGGGGGCCCTGGGGGATAGCAATGCCACCGGAGCGTCGTACCGGGCCCTCATACATGCGAGGTGGTATTGTGGCATGTCCGAAGAGCCGGCGCGCATCTCCGGGGTGTGCCCCCCTCACGGACGGCGCCGCCGCCGGCACATGGAGGGGGAAAACGGACGCATCGGGTCTACACGGAGGGGATGAAGCAGTCGGTTTGGCCCGGACGTTGCTCCCGGGTGTCCCTATGGGTATACGACACAACCAGGTGGAGTGGTACCTTTGGTCAAAGCCCGTCATTGGGAAGTCAAAGGGCGGATCTCGTGGTCAACCGCTCGGGGAGTTAGACAGACGGGGCCTTAGGGGTAGCAATGCCACCGGAGCGTCGTGCGGGCCCTCATACATGCGGGGTGGTGTTGTGGCATGTCCAAAGAGGCGGCACGCGTCTTGAAGTGTGGCCCCGTCACGCAGACGGCGCCCAGCCGCCGGCACTTTGGAGAAGCAGACGCGTCCCGGGTCTACGGAGTGGATGTAGCTGTGGGTTTGGCCCGGATGTTGCTCCCGGGTGTCCCTATGGGTATACCTGACACAACCGGGTGGAGAGGTCCACTGGTCAAAGCCCGTCCGTGGGAAGTCAAAGGGCTAGATCTCGTGATAAACCGCTCCAGGGTTAGTCGGGACGGGGGCCCTGGGGGGTAGCAATGCCACCGGAGCGTCTTACCGGGCCCTCATACATGCGGGGTGGTGTTGTGGCATGTCCGAAGAGGCGGCACGCGTCTTCCGGGTGTGGCCCCCGTCACGGACGGCGCCGCCGCCGGCACCTGGAGGGGGAAACGGACGCGTCGGGTCTGCACGGAGTGGATGTAGCTGTGGATTTGGCCCGGATGTTGCTCCCGGGTGTCCCTATGGGTAGACCTGACACAACCGGGTGGAGAGGTCCACTGGTCAAAGCCCGTCTGTGGGAAGTCAAAGGGCTAGATCTAGTGATCAACCGCTCCAGGGTTAGTCGGGACGGGGGCCCTGGGGGGTAGCAATGCCACCGGAGCGTCTTACCGGGCCCTCATACATGCGGGGTCGTGTTGTGGCATGTCCGAAGAGGCGGCACGCGTCTTCCGGTGTGTAACCTCCGTCCGCAGACGGCGCCGCCGCCGGCACTGGAGGAAAGCAGACGCGTCGGGTCTACGGAGTGGATGTAGTTGTGGGTTTGGCCGGATGTTGCTCCCGGGTGTCCCTATGGGTGAACTGACACAACGGGTGGAGAGGTCCACTGGTCAAAGCCCGTCCGTGGGAAGTCAAAGGGCTAGATCTCGTGATCAACCGCTCCAGGGTTAGTCGGGACGGGGGCCCTGGGGGGTAGCAATGCCACCGGAGCGTCTTACCGGGCCCTCATACATGCGGGGTCGTGTTGTGGCATGTCCGAAGAGGCGGCACGCGTCTTCCGGGTGTGGCCTCCGTCACGGACGGCGCCGCCGCCGGCACCTGGAGGGGGAAACGGACGCGTCGGGTCTACACGGAGTGGATGTAGTTGTGGGTTTGGCCCGGATGTTGCTCCCGGGTGTCCCTATGGGTGAACTCGACAACCGGAGAGGTCCACCGTCAAAGCCCGTCCGTGGGAAGTCAAAGGGCTAGATCTCGTGATCAACCGCTCCAGGGTTAGTCGGGGCCAGGGGCCTGGGGTAGCAATGCCACCGGAGCGTCTTACCGGGCCCTCATACATGCGGGGTGGTCTTGTGGCATGTCCGAAGAGGCGGCACGCGTCTTCGGGGTGTGGCCCCCGTCACGGACGGCGCCGCCGCCGGCACCTGGAGAGGGAACCGGATGGGTCGGGTCTACACGGAGTGGATGTAGCTGTGGGTTTGTCCCGTATGTTGCTCCCGGGTGTCCCTATGGGTAGACCTGACACAACCGGGTGGATAGGTCCACTGGTCAAAGCCCGTCCGTGGGAAGTCAAAGGGCTAGATCTCGTGATCAACCGCTCCTGGGTTAGTCGGGACTGGGGCCCTGGGGGGTAGCAATGCCACCGGA